>CM057837.1:4362500-5595351 GCA_030068075.1 Paguma larvata | reverse complement strand
ACGGGTTGTTAAATTTTCAGGAATTTTGCAAGCAGGTTGACTTTACATCAGTAGAATGGAAATTGGCTTGAAATTGGCTATGGTGGGAGTATTTATACCATAGAAATTGGCAAATGTTACCAACCAAAGCTTTTTTTTACCCCCCTCCACTGCGGAGCCAGTTCACCAGCACACCATTTATATATAGCCAATATTTCAGAGGCTGACAGCTTGATGATGGCAAATCAATAGGGCGAGCTCAAAATAACCAAGTCCCTTTTATGGTGTTTGTATTTCCAGAGCCACACATTTGGAGCACAGAAGACAAACCATGCTAAGGGATTGTTTACACACACAAGCAGACAGGAAGGATCAAAAATTAAGATCGTTGTGTTTCCTTCTTCCAGCCCCCAGGTCAGGCTGCTGGATTCGTGCAGCATGTTGTTAAAATATGTACGCTGAGCGAGAGCAGATAGCCGCCTTCTGGAACTTGCGATAGCAGCTTTCCCCAGCTCCCATACTGATCACCAAGCTCACTGGCATCACGTGCAGCGTCACATTTTAGGTACAGCGAGTGTCTTAGACTGCGTCTCAAGGAAAGAGAAAGATTCACAGGGAGAGTGAGGTGGAGGCGCTGATTGAGTCTAGTCTGTAAGGTTGGAGCAAGGGGAGACTAAGAGCTGACCCAATGGCTCAAGCCCTCTGTGGGAAAGGACTTAAGGGAAACTTGTATGAAGGGACAGGGCACTCAAGATTACTCACCGGTGACAATGTGTTTGGGTTACGCCACACAGAGGCATGAGATGGATTACTAGTGATGTCTCAGGGACAGACGTTTTATTGGACAGTACTTGTGTGAAAGGTGCTATGATAAAGGTCCCTTATTTCTCGGTTTGTTTTGAAGTGACCCAAGCACATATAGGAAGACACCCAGTTTGTTTCTTCAGAGACTTGAGATTGAATGTCCTCCATTTAAAAAGAAATGTTAGAAGCAAGAGCGGCTTGAAGTTCCCCTTCCCCACTGACTTTGTGGTCAACGCTCGGAAAACCTGGATAATTCTAAGAGATTGCGTTAGACCTCAGGATTTCAGCATTTCTGGAGTCTTCATAAAACAGGGTAATATTCCTACTTAGGCGAAAAGAGAAGTGGCTTTCTTTAGTCGTCCTTGGATTGAGCTAACTATTTTTTTGGACCAGAGCTCTCCTTCTAAGCTGATGGCATTTCTAGGGCTTAGATTTTTAATGGAGCACTGCTAATGTTTCCCAAAGGATAAGATGCTATCAGTAGCTAAACAGCTTGGGATTCTGGGATTGATAGCCTCCAGGCGTTATTTTATTAGAAAATCCGAACCTACTGATGACCTCACTCTTTGACCCAAACAAAGAATATAAAGGAATTTTATGTAAAGAGGTTATTTGATTCAAATTAATTTCCTGGGGATCAACTAGGTCCTGGTGTTTAGAATTATGATCCTAGAACAGTAGATCTCAGGAGTCACTCTGAAGGTGTTGCTGCTCTTCTTGACATCAGAGATGGTGAAGATAAGTAAGAAAGGAAATCTTATGGTAGTCATAGATGGGGACAGAGTTTTGCATAAAGTTTTGGCAAGCCTGAAGAAATAAACAGCTGAAAAGCCCTATCAGACGAACGTAAAAGTGTCATTTAAAAATTTTTTTAATGTTTATTTCTTTTTGAGAGATAGAGAGAAAGAGCACGAGCAGGGGAAGGGTACAGAGAGGGAGAGGGAGACACAAAATCTGAAGCAGGCTTCAGGGTCTGAGCTGTCAGCACAGAGCCCGACCCGGGGCTAGAACTCTCGAACCGTGAGATCATGACCTGAGCTGAAGTCGGACGCTTGACCAGCTGAGCCACTCAGGGGCCCAAAGTCTCACTTTTAGAACAGCCTGTTCTGAAGTTCTTAACCATTGGCTGTCTCTATATTAGGTGAAAATTCCTACCATTAGTGTTTAAACATAGGCCACACGAAAAAGAAGCTATTGCTAAGGGTAACATTGAACATGCCAATAAAAGACAATCAGTATTAAATATGTGATTATTTCAATGAGAGGGAGATTAAATGAGATTATTAAATGAGATTATTTTTATTTCTCTGAATAGCACAGTGACTTTTTATAAGCTGCCTTTAAAGTGAAAGCTTTTTCAATATAAAAACATGCCCCATTCTAGAAAATTTTATAAACAGACAAAAGTAGAAAAGAAAAAAATACATAATTCTGTCACCAAAGGCAACCAATGCCAACATTTTGTTTATTTCCTTCTAAAATTGTTTCAGGTGTTCACTGTATACTCTCACTCCTCCTGTTACTACTGCCACTACAATTAATACTATTTCCACCTCTTTCATCTACCATTTACTGAAAAGTAACATTATGGTCTTCACATATAATTCCGCTGAGTTGGTATTTTTTTCCAGTTTTATTGAGAAATGATTGACATTATCACTGTGTAAGTTTAGAGTATACAGCATGATGGCCTAATTTATATATATTGTGAAATGATTACCACACTAGGTTTTAGTTAACAACCTTCATCTCCTATGGATATAATAAAAAGTAAAGAAAAAAATTTCCACTAACAGCTTTCTGTCTGTATCCTACAGCAGTGGTAACGGTAGCCATCAAGCTGTCCATTTCAGCCCCATACTTACATAATATTGCAACTCTGTGCATTTTGACAACCTTCCTCCATTTCCTTCTTCTCCTATCCTCCCCCTCCGGTAACCACAAATCCGATCTCTTTTCCATGAGTTTGGTGTGTGCGCGCATGCGCGCGCATGTGGGTCTGTGTATTTAAATTAGATTCGACATATAAGTGAGATCGTATAGTATTTGTTTTTCTCTGACTTATTTCACTTGACATAATGCCTTCAAAGTTCATTCCAGGTGTCACAAATGGTAGGATTTCCTCTTTTATAGCTGAATGGTATTCCATAGTGTGTGTGTGTGTGTGTGTGTGTGTATGTGTGTGTGTGTGTGTACATTCCGCATATTCTTTATTCGTTCATTCATCAGTAGACGCTCCAGTTGTTTCCATGTCTTGGCTATTGTAAATAATGCTGCTTGGAACATGGGGCTGCAGATAATCTTTTCAAGTTAGTGTTTTTGTTTCTCTTGGTTATATTCCCAGAAGTGGAATTACTGCATCATATGGTGGTTCTATTTTTAATTCTTTAAGAAACCTCCCGACTGCTTTCCAAGGTGGCTGCACCAATTTACATTCCCACTAACAGTGGGAGCACGAGGGCTCCCTTTTCTCCACATCCTTCCCTACATTTGTCACTTCCTGTCTTTTTGATGGTGGGCATACTAATGGCATGAGGTGATACATTCCTGGTTTTCTTTTACTCTACATTTTCTTGTTATCGAAATTCTTCTATCTCTAAATTCCCATAAAATATTCTCTTATCCTAAAAACAATTCTGTGTCCTGCTTTTTCGCCTAAATATAGTGTAAGAATTTCTCCCATACTGTTTACATTCTTCATAAAAATTTTTAGTTGCATTGTAACAGTCCCTTGTATTTTTCATACTGGTAAACTTTTAATTGTTTTATTTCTTATATGTACCTTTTTATTACTGAATACCAAATCATTACAAAGCATAATGCGTGACAGGTAAAGTCTGGTGGGACTCTGAGGTCTAGAAGAAAGGCCATCACAAAATGGGGAGGGTTAGCGCTCTAGTCAGTATTTGCTGCTCAGGTCGTTTCTCTGAGAACCGCTTGTAAAGCAGATGTGGGCAAGAACCAGCTTGTATCAGACACTTTTCAAATGAAGACTCTTAATAGAAAATTCCAGATGCATTGCTCTCTGTCTCTGTTGTTAAGGTCTTTGCTTTCAGCTTCTCTCCAGCAGTCCTCTGATTGTGCTCCTCCTGAGAAAATATGTCTTAGTTTCCCTTTAATTTCTGTATCCTTAGGAAGCCATTTGGAACTTCTTATCCCTGAGAGACTCAGATTACCACCGTCTTTGAGTTCTACAGAACTTTCCTGGGTGACCATTGACTTTCAAGTATAGAATTTGTAAATATCTTTCCCACTGACTATGCGTTTAATCCATGTCTAAATCAGGTCGTGTTTAAACAATTTTTCAACATGTATTTATTTTTGAGAGACAGAGAGAACGTGAGCAGGGAAAGGGCAGAGAGAGAGGGAGACACAGAATCCGAAGCAGGCTCCAGGCTCTGAGCTGTCAGCACCGAGCCCAATGTGGGGCTCAAACCCACAGACCATGAGATCATGACCTGAGCCGAAGTCGGTCACTTAACCCACTGAGCCACTCAGGCACCCCCAGGTCGTGTTTAAAAACATCTTGTTCAGTTGAGTTTTATCTTCCTGGTTACTTCACTCTAAACTACTTCAAGAAATAGATTTTCTCTAAAAATACATTGAGTATTTTGGGTATTGGACGAGGAACTATCACATTTCTACCAATTGTTTCAAACAGCTAATTAGGAGTCCAATGACTCCATTTGTTAAACCAAAATATTATTCTCAAGCACCTGTACTAAAACTGGCATTGTTGTTGACACTTGGCATAGAGTAGAGATAAAACTAAAAGTGATCCCCACCTGTGTGGAGCGTAAAGTCTAGTAGAAGAGGCACATAAAATAAGTAAACAAATATATTAAAAAAAATTTTTTTTAACTTTTTTTTTTTTTTTTAAAGAGCCATAGAGACAGAGCATGAGCAGGGAAGGGCAGAGAGAGAGGGAGATACAGAATCTGAAGCAGGCTCCGGGCTCTGAGCCATCAGCACAGAGCCTGACGCGGGGCTCGAACCCAAAATATTTTTTTTTACTATAATTATGTGTAGTACAATACATCCTGATGTTCTTTTATAACATGTGAAAGTGTTTGTGTCATAGAAAATTTTCTTAAAAAATTATTGTCTTTTCACATTTTTTAAAAATTGTTAATATTTGTTTTTTGAGAGAGATAAAGAGACAGAGTGTGAATGGGGAAGGGGCAGAGAGAGAAGGAGACACAGAATCCGAAGCAGGCTCCAGGCTCTGAGCTGTGAGCACCGAGCCCAGTGTGGGGCTCGAACCCATGAACTGCGAGATCATGACCTGAGTGGAAGTCAGACACTTAACTGACTGAGCCCCCCAGGCGCCCCTTGTTCACATTTATTCTTAAACTAAGTTGCAAACTTCAGTTTAAAAGGCTTGTCTACTGACTTTCTCACAATCTTGGTTATTAAAGAACATTCTGAAACAAAATGGAATTTCATACTTTGCTCCTTTGTTGGTTGGTCACATGTGCATTAAACGATACTGTATTTAAAGGAAATTTTCTCCGTGCCTTTCCTACTGCCACGGAATTACTTTGTTCTCAGGTCTTTCACAATACGATTGGATTCCTAGCAAGAAAATGCACCGTAGTGTGCCAGAACGCTGTATGGCTCTTCTCAACTTCACAGACTAGGAAAACGCTTGTCAGATGTGCCAATAAATCTTCCCTCTCTTTCCCTAGGTCCAAGGATCTCATAAAGGAAGCTATCCTTGACAATGACTTCATGAAGAACCTGGAGCTGTCGCAGATCCAGGAGATTGTGGATTGTATGTACCCGGTGGAATATGGCAAAGACAGCTGCATCATTAAAGAAGGAGACGTGGGGTCACTGGTGTATGTCATGGAAGGTATGGTTTGTGACCCTGAGCCTCTGACACTCAATATTCCCTTTTCCTCTATCAGCCTGCGCCCAGCTGTCAGTGTACTACATGGGACAGTTCCATGTTTCCGTCTTTTGTTGTTGGGAGATGGTTTGAAAAGAGGTGGGACACAACTTAGATACAGTGGTTGACTAGTTGTCCAAAGGGTTTGTGTTTAGAATATGAATCCGAGAATCGAGTCTTTTTTTTAGACATAGGCAAAGGGCAAGAGCGAGAGAGAAAGAAATGGTGTTTATCACACTGTGTAAGTCTGCACACTGTCAGGGCGTGGAGCAAGCTCATGAAGCTTCCAGAGAAACTTGAGGCCGTTGGAAAGTATTTTTGGTCAGATAATCAAAGTGTCAACTCTGCTTTTAATTTTCAGGATATGACTGGGCTTCCTGCTCCAGTGCTTCTATAAAAAGAGAATGTTTCCAGTGTTTTATATGTGTCTGAAAGAGACAAGTCAGACTGGTTGGATGGCCTATTAGCTGCCTAATTAATAAGAGGGATAAATTGTTTCATAAATCTTGTACGAATTAAGATGGAAACTGCTTTGAAAAAAAAACAAAACAAAACTGAGGGAGGCACCGTACAAATTTATGCTATGCCTGGACAAATTTTCCTCATGTTTATTTCTAGCGTGGAGCTTATAATGCCGCGTTTTCTTTCGGGGGGAACAAAAGCCCAAGATGATGACCAGATCAGCCAAGGGCCTATAAGATCACAGAGTTGCTGTATAGAAATCACGATCGGTTTGTAGGTGGTGAGGGGTGTTTGACCCAGAGCATTCATGGCAGTCTCCTAGAATTGTCAAGTTTCTAGGTTGTTCAGAGAAGGAGCAGGGGGTATTTGGCCAAGTGACTTAACTTCCCTGGGTTTCACCTAATTTATTTATATAGAAAAGCAGTGCTTGTTTCTGACAGTGGTTCTCAACTGGGGATGATTCTGACCCTCCACGGGACATTTGACAAGACCAGGGGACATTTTTGGTTGTCACAGTTGCAGCGGGGACCCGTTGGGGGTGGGGAGGCTACTGACATCTCGTGGGTAAAAACCAGGGACACTGCTTTGCCGGACGAGTGCCTGCAACAAAGAATTACCTGGCCCACGTTGTCCTTAATGCTGATATTGGAATGTCTTCCTTTTTCCGTCTTTCCAAGATTGTTACAAATGTTACAAGATTGTTAATATGAAATAATTTGAGTAAATGTTTCATGTACAGTGTAAGATGTTATAAAATAGCAGTGAGTGGTCTTATTTCCATCACACACCTGACAGCATAGAAGAAACGGTCTTCCTGCATGGCATTCACCTTTTAATTCTCCTTTGTCGTCTTTCTTTGACATATCCTAGGCCTTCAACGTTAAAGTCATAGTTTCTGTCATTATTTTTTCTTTAGAAGTTTTCAGCTTTTGTGCCAATGTTATAAAGTTTCTCCCCAGGCCAAAAGGAGATAAACGTTCAGCGAGACTTTCTTCTGGGTAAAAGCAAGACGCAATAAACAAAGACACAATATTCACTTGCCAGAGAATTGCAAGGGAAAGAGATGAAATTATAGGGCAAGCATATATGTGGGTAGTGAGCAAAATGGATGAGAAAGAGGCGAGAAATACATAGAGGTGAAGTGTAACCTGTAAATACAGAGGGACAGATTAAGAAACGCTAACAATTACAAACCAAGTTAAAGGATTTCTTAGATTACAGTATATCCGTGGTTTCATGGTTGATTTTTCAGATAATTCGTTGTCAGGCACGTTTGTAAGAACATACGTATTGTATAAAGCAAGGTACACCTTACTATAGCTATTTGCAAATGCTAATTATTAAAAATCCATTCAAGACATGGATACTTTGAAAACCTGTATGTTCACATCTCTATTATGTTGAATATCTCTTACAAAAATACATGTCCACACAACCTTGCCAAATTTTTTCTAAAAAAAAATAGTGTTTATGTATACTATTCTGTTTTCGAAGACAAACTGCCAGTCTACTAGGTTTACTAGAAGCAGCTTCGAAATCACAGTTAATGTTTATTGAGTGCTTAGAGCAAAGGCCAACATACTAAGCATGCTTTTATAAACACTTTCCACGTATAAAATTTATTTAATCTCCAAAACAATCCTGTGAGGTAAGGGGTAATATTTATTATTTTTCTTTATGGGTGAAGAGGCAGAGGCCCAATGAGGTTAAGTAATTTGCCTGGGTCTCCCAACTAGTTTATAGTAGAATTAGGATTGAACCCAGGTCATCTGGATTCAAGGCTCCAGCTTTTAACTGTAGGGCTATGTGTTAGTCAGCGTTCTCCAGAGAAACAGAGCCAACAGGTAGGTAGGTAGGTAGGTAGGTAGAGATAGATAGTTAGATATCGATGGATAGATATTTATTTTATTTATTTTAAGGCATTGGATCATGTGATGGCGGGTACTGGCAAAGCCAAAATCTACCTGGTAGGGTCGCCAGGCTGGAGACCTAGGGAAGAGTAGATGCTGCAGTTCAAATCTGAAGGCGACTCCTGGCAGAATTCCTTCTTCGTGGAGGTCAGTCTTTTTTCTCTTGAGATTTTCAACTCATTGAATGAAGCCCACCAACATTAGGAAGGTAATCTGTGGCTTAAAGCCTACGGATTTATATGCTAATTTTATCTAAAATACACCTTCACGGAAGGATCTAGGATAATGTTTGACCGGTCGTATCTGGATATCACGGCCTAGAGAGTTGTTACGTTACATTAACCATCCCGTGTCCGCTCTTTGTCAGCTCTGCCCTGTGTGCACCTCCTTAAACCAGGCTTCATCTCCAAATAAAGATAGCAACGAGGTCCTAGCCCCACCTACCATGCTGTAACGATTCTGAGTCCGACCGAAAATCTACTAGCTCTTTACTCCCGAAAGAGTACTGAGTCCCTGGGTAATATTCACTCTTCTCCTTGATACCCAGTAATTTAAATACTGTGCTATAAAGCTAATACTTATGGACTGTGATGTAAAGTCAATCCATTGTATGTTACACGATAAGGGGATATGAGAGAGGAAAACAGAGTTTTTTTGCGCACACCTACACACACGCGCGTATATATATATACACACCTGTATATATATGTTTGTGCATATATATATGATGTATGTGTATATATATGTTCGTGTATATATGACAAAATAAAGAAGAAATACCAATGGCAGGCTTTCCTAGGTAAAGGTAAATATACTCATTTTTCCTCTGTTGCTGCAAGCTAATTTAGTAATTTTTTTTATCTTCCTTTTACTGTTGGATTGACTAAATAGCAAGTCATCTTAATTATCTTTCTTAAAACAGGGTTTTAAATAGTATATCCATATTCAGAGTCACAGATTTTGCAGTGATGCTGTTGATTGCATTCGGTTAAACGCAGTAAAATGACTGTAGTCTTGAACCTGACACCGATCTGTCCCCAAGCTGTAATTCTAACCAGTTCAGTGTAACTTTGGCTGATCTGGTGCTAATACCCTCATGTCAAAATAATTTCAAATTAAAAAGAGAAAACATCATTTAAATTTTTATAAGTTTTAATTGAAGAAATGTTTCATTGTTTAATTAGTTTTTTTATCAGCCTATTTAATCTTCTCAAAATTTAGATAGCTATGCCCTTGATATAGATGGATTCTTTTTCATCTGCGAGCATTAATATTTATACAGAGTATACTGTAGCAACAATGGATGAGTGGGCTTCGCAGGATCATCGACAAACTTGCTTATTATCCAGACATTCAGAAAAACACCCAGGGAGCTTACACGGAAAATCAGCCTGGTTTTCTCTGTCTCTCTTTACTTAAATGAAGTTTCTTTGTATAATGCTGTTTAACACGTGTCTTAAGTGATTTTTATTTTAGCTGGGCAGGGTCCCAAGTATGATTGCACACCTAAATGCCAGAATTTCTCATCGTTTTAGCAAAAGAGAATAGTCATATGGTAAGACTTCGCTAATTAGGATGACGGGGGAAACTCCTCTGGGGATAGTGTAAATATATCATCATGTATTTTCAAGCAAAATGAGTTGTGTGACTTTCGGATAGTTAAAATTTCTGGCTTAGAGAAGTTTCAATTTTAAGTTTTAATCCGAATTGTTTGGAGTTAGTTTCTTAAGACAGCAATGTAAGTAGATTAAATTGCTGAGGCTCTCTTTACATTTTAATTATGTTTTCAACCATATAAATGAGTCTTAAAAAGTACTTGAATACAGTTTCTTAAACAGACATTGGCGTTAATTATGATGTAAAATTTGAAACTATCTTTATGTTCTTCCCCTCCCTTTTCTTGTCATAAAGATACATTTTAGTCTACTATCATCCAACATTAAGCATAGTGTGATTTAGTGACTTTTGATGGCAGTGTGATTATAACGTCTTTTCCATGAATCTAATGGAGTATTTTCATATTGAAAAATGTTGAATTTGTATGCATCAAAGTGGTTGATTTGCTTAGAGATACTGGTTTTGTGTGTTTTCTGTGATATTTCTTTGTGGGAACAGATAGATTATATTTTATTTTCTAAAAAAACAGCAAGTTATTTAATGTTCTTTGAGCGTCGGCTATTTTAAGTCAAACTTTTTAATGAAATTATCCATTCTTTTATAAGGTTATGAAGTTATCCATTCTTCACTAGGAATAGCTTTTTATCACCTACTTGTAAATACCAGGTACCGTTCAATCATTTTATAGGTATTAAGTTTTAATCTTCATAGCATCCCTTATGAAGTAGGTATTACATCATCTGCATGTTAATAGCTAAAAGACCCAATAATAGACAAGGTGAATGACTTGGCCAAGACCATACATCTGGTATGTTGAGGTGCAAACCGGGGCCATCGGCTTTAGAGTTCCCCCGCGTGATGACTGGGCAGTGTTAACTTTCCAAGCACAGATTAGGAATGCACCTGTGCCATATTTATTACATCTTATGTGTTATGATCCCAGTTTGAAAAGCCCATAGAAGATGTGCAGCAATAAACCATACAATAAAAAAAAAGTTTTGATTATTTTCAAGGAAGGAATAGAACTCGAATGGCAATAGTTCCAAAAGAGAATAACTCAGGTGTTTCTACACACACCTCTTAGGCCTCTGCACCGTTCGAACGTTCACCTGCTCATTGACCTCTCCACTGACCTTCGACCATTCACTTTTCTCCTCTTACCCGTTCCCTCTTCCTTATTGAAAGAGCAGCTGTGACTTGGCTGGATCTTGGCCCACCTCTGTGTCCTTGCTTTTTGGAACTCAACTCTGCTGTGCACCCTGAAGGACCTGTTTTTTTCCGGCATGTAATGAATAGCATTGGTCTTTTATTTCTCACAGGCTTTTTAAAGAAGCTCTTTGCACACTTTTAATATGGCCTTGGTATACAGTTGCTAAGTGACATTTGACTGTTGACATCAACACTCAGGAACTAGCCTCGCCTTTCTCTTCTTACTGCCCCAAGAGTACCGTTTCTCCTTCTGAAGTCAAAGTCATAGGGTCACCGACTTCCTTCCACACTCTGTGGGTTGATACCAGATGTATCTGTTAGATTGATGTCTAGCAATGTTTATTCTTCAGGCTGGACATCGTGCCGGCCGCAACTGACGATAACTCACACAACTTGATGATACTTCAAGCTCTGTTCCCCTCTCCCCCTGAAACATTTTTTCTGTCTTTATATAATTAAATGATGTATGAAAGTTGACATTCAAAGAGGGAATTCATATAAAATTGGACATTAATGATGAGCCTCACCGTGTCATTTGGCATTCAAGACACTACCTGAGAGCATGAGGGAATTGAATGCATTTTCATATGAATGAGCTCTCTCAGTAATTTTAACATGAGAAACAGACAATTTTATTCTTCAAAATCAGGTGTTGTCTTTTGGTCTTATGAGTTTTTCATGTTAATCTGAAAGCTATCTTTAGACTAGTTGAGATACCAATGCACTTAAAGTTATTTTGAGATTCTTTCATTGGACTGTGCTTATGAAGTTCATGTTAAAGAGCAAACCTATGCCTTGCTTATAGAAAAACAAAACAGATGTCTATTTATACAAAGTTATCATAAGCCAAGAGAATCGGGAAGTATTACATGCAAATATTAAACTACATTTCAGTTATGGAGTCAATGGTGAAGACAAGGGACTGAGATATTTAGATGGCAGGGAAGTATCATGTTTATTTTGGGACGCCAAGCTTCAAAAAAGCCTTCGATACACTTGACCAGGTCCACAAGTGTTTCATATATATATATATATATATATATAAATAGATCTATATATATATGTATATATGACACTGTTTCATGTATGGATGGGAAGTTTAGGAAGAAAGGATAATGTTTTAGACACTGAAAATGCTGTCTCTTGAAAAGGGAGTTACTCTTGTTGAATCTAGAGGAGCAAGGAAGAAATGCCAGTTCTAGGGAAGACTTTGGAATCAGTATACTGCCAATAACATGCTCCAGGAGTGAAATGAGCAGGCCGATATGGGGACAGGAACAGCACCTCAGGACGCATTCCAGCAGTGACTACGTGGCACCTGCTTGGAAGTTTGTGGGGGTGGAAGAAGGGTTCCCTGTGGCTGAATCGCAATGGATATCCATCCCTTCCCTAAACTCCCACGTTCTCAGTCTGTGGGTGTGCGAATGGGTATCCTAGTAACTAGTCTATGAGCACCCGGCCCTCCAAAGGCTCCCTCTCAAAAACTTGCCTGTACATGCGATGTGCGTGGTTACTTTTAAGGGTTTTTGTACTCTATGATAGAAATCTAATAATACTGCATGCGTTTTCTGTTACTTAATTTTTTGGTTCAATTTGATGTTGTGCTGTTTAACCCAATTTATTTATCCTTTCTGCCAATGATTATAGTTGGATCATTTCCAGGTATTTTGCTCTAGATTACTAACGAGACCGAGCTTGTCTTCGTATGTTTATGGGCTGTCTGTGCTTCTTTTGTGAAGTGTCTGTTGTAGTCTTCTGCCCATTTTGTTTTTTACTTTGGATTGGTTGACTTGACCTAGTTCAGATTTTCATCCCTGTCGATTACATACATGGCAAAATCTCTTTCTCAGTCAATAGCTTTACTTTTTACTCGTTTGTGATATCTTCTGATGAACAGAAGTTATTAATTTTACTGGAGTCAGATATATCAGTCTTCTTGGTTTGTGCTTTTTGTAGCTTTGTAAGAATCCTGGAGGGTGGTATTTTTGTCCATGAAGGCATGTACAAAGTCAGGTGTAAGGGGAATTATCTATCAGGAAATATATCCACATTTATAATCTAAAGGAGAGTTGTCCTTTTCAAAGCAGGAAACTGGGAAGACAATATATTTTTGCGTCTGTGTTCTTTATCCCCAATGTATTTTAAGAATTCTTTATAAATTGTCCTTAGAGGACAGTACATATTTTTGAATATGCTTTTTTTTTTTTCTTTTTTGTCTTTTTTCTGTGAGGGTGCGTTTTATATTTGGAAGTAATCCCAAGTCATTTAGTGATAGATTTGACGAACAGGGGTAGGTGTTTCAGCAGGGATACCTTTTTCCTTTGTTGGTAATATGTGTAAAGATGTGTGTATATGTACCATCATAGTTATGGCATTTGTTGTACAAATCAAGAAAAGTTATCAAGATGTTTTGAGGACATAATTTATCGGAAAGTGGACATATTTTAAAGGATAATGTTATTTTTAAAAAATGTTAAAATTTTTTTAACGTTTATTTATTTTTTTTGAGAGACATAGAGACAGAGTATGAGCAGGGGAAGGGCAGAGAGAGAGAGAGAGAGAGAGAGAGAGAGAGATACAGAATCTGAAGCAAGGCTCCAGGCTCTGAGTCGTCAGCACAGAGCCCGACTCGGGGCTCGAACTCACAGACTGTGAGATCATGGCCTGAGCTGAAGTCAGACGCTTAACTGACTGAGCCACCCAGGCGCCCCTAAAAAATGTTTATTTAGTTTTGAAGGAGAGAGAGACAGAGCATGAGTCAGGGAGAGGGGCAGAGAGAGAGGGAGACACAGAATCCGAAGCAGGCTCCAGGCTCTGAGCCGTCAGCACGGAGCCCGACGTGGAACTTGGACTCATGAACCATGAGATCATTTCCTTAGCCGAAGTTGGATGCTTCACCGACTGAGCCACCCAGGTACCCCTGAAGGATAATGTTCTTAATACTCATTAGGCTACGTACATCTTTGTGTGATTTTGTAAAAATAGGCTTATCACATTGTGGTTCTACCAACATAGTCCTCCGTTTTCTTTCTGAACGGAGAATTAATGGTGGAATTAATTTTAAACTGTTAATGGTGGAAGTGAATTTATTACATTAAGGAGGGAAATAGTGTGGTTTCTTACTTTAGAGGACTCCTGAAAGCTAAAATCCTTGAAAACTACTGTGCTTGGGTTTTTTTTTTTCCGACTAGAGAAGCCATTATTAAAAAAAAAAAAAAAAACAATATGAAATTGATAAGGGAGATCATAGGTTATGTTAAAAAGGCACAAGTATTTTTTCTTACTATTAACTCATAACAATTATGGGTTTTGTTTCTGTGCTGGTTCATTTTGCCACAATATCCTTCTCTCCATTTTGCAATTTTGAGAGCATGCCAAAATTTAAAGTTTAAAAATGCATTTTCAGTGAACATGGAAAATGGAAACAGCATAGTTAAAAAAATGGGAAGAAAATATGGATTAGTAACTTTTTGGCAGTAGTGTGATAATGCATTGATTTTCTGCTAATCAGGTAAAACTTACTTTGGCCATCATTACGTGGAACTGTTGACTGGTTTGCATGCCAAACATTAAACAGGCTTCTGACATTGTTGCGGGTTCCATTTAAAATCACATAGATGTATTTCTGCAGAGACTTTTAACAAGATTTCGAATGATTTTTGTGGGGGGCTGGATAGACTAATGCTTTTAATATCCATTCCTCTAATGAAAAATCCCTGAATGGTTAGCATTTGTGTTGGCACGCACTCAAAGGGCTGGGCAGATAGGAGCTACTTCCCAGCACAAAGAAAGCTGCCTGGTGTGCCTGCCATGGCAACAGCCCCCACCCCCACCCCCGGGACAAAGGACCAATTGGAATTGGTCTCTGAAGTCCTTATTGGAATTCTCCCGTGACTCCGCATTTGAGAAATGAAGGCTGTAATAGCACATACTTTATCTGAAATTAACTACTGTAGCTTTGGAAGGTTGAAGTCTAAGTCTGATCTTTATATCTAGGCTTTTCTATAAACTCCTTAATGATGAAAATGAAAATATTTTTGTGCTAAAGCTTCATAAGTAGTCCACAGAGATAGAAAATTATGATAGATGATTTAAGAGGGTATTAAAGTTAATTCCTGAAAATTCGCGTTTTATGCATATTTAAAATATCAAGAAATTATTATTGACTCTATTTATGTTAATGATTTACGTAGTACCATTTTTTCCACTTTATTTGCCCAACTTTACCAAAACTGGTTGTTTTTTTGTGTGTGACGAAGCCACCTTTTAGTTATTCATAAGAATATATGGATGCAAATGGTTTTAAAACAAGAGAGAATATTTACTCGTGCTATTTTGTGTAACTTAACAAGAACACAGGTTACTTTTTAGGCTTTTCATTATCAAAGCCAATTAAGTTACTCTGTTCATTTATCATTAGCAAAGCTATACTAGAAAAAGCATCTGTCTGAAGGTGGCCAAAGTATTATGAAAGGTGGTTTTCCATGTCACCGATACCAGTACGGAAGGGTGTATTTACAGAGGAGAGATAAAACTTTTCACAAAATCATAATTAACAGTCCATGTGTTTAAAATTCTCCTTCAAAAGTTGATCATGCCTCTTTAAAATATCACTTATTTCCCACTGGCAAAAAGTGGGAGTGAGTATTTGTTTCCATTAGAGTTTAATTAATAGCCCATTATGGTAACTTTTAGTGGAAGCCATTCACATACTCATCAATTTTTTTTTCATTTATATGGTTAGGAGAATATAGTTCAGTGTCATGTCTTATATTTGACTTGTGTTTACATAGCATCGTTTTATATAACTCTTTTATTATATTGTATTTCATATTGTTGTAGAATATTTAATACCTGTAGAAATATTCTTACTATAGATTTATGCTGTCCCCAGTGTTCTATCATTGATGGTACATGCCCTTAAATTAAGTCATTTTTTAAAGATTTGTATAATTTGCTGCAGTATTTCCAGTGCAAAGATATTTTTTGACTCAGCCTGTTGTGCCCTTGTGTGTATATGAATTTACATCAAACTATTTCTTCCCAGAGTTCACTATCTATTTTAGGAGATGATGAGGTTGTTAATATAATCTGAAGGATTCTATCAATGGTTAAATTCAAATTTATAAGAGAAATAGAAAAGTAAAAACCATAATCAAAAGTATTGACGATAAGGCTCTCAAGTGAATTAAAATTAGTCTGCAAGGAAAAATACTTAATTTATACCTTTTTAAGAACAATTTTCATGCCCTTTTCTTAAAAGAAAATTAAGATAACTTCTGTGGGAAGTCTTGACATTTTTTCTCATTAATCCTGTGAATTTAAGTTTTCATTTCTTACGTCAAATCTAGAGGTCAAAGTCACATAAAACAGGAAGAGTGTTTCAGCAGCTTTTTCTTTGTGTTGAGAATTAGGTTCCATATATACAGAGCAGGCATCGCTGAACTACCATGCTTTCCTTTCCTCCATCTGGCGAGTTTCTACAAAAGTAGAAAAGGTGTTGGAGATAAAGCAGAGTGTGGATTTGACTGAGTGTCGTCCATGAATACATGAAATTCTTTGTACATCCCTCGACAGTCGAGAATAGCAAAGAAAGTATTTAATGGAATTCTTTTGGCAGTACCGTCCCTTGGTTATGATTCACCTATCAATTCATCTGATTATTTTTTCAAGTCTGCTGTTGAATTCCTACAAATGCTTCTCAGTGCTGACTGTGTCTCAGTGGCCACTGAGGGTAGGATAGTGAACAAGACATACACAGTCCGTGTCTTCCGGACCTGACATCCTGGTGATGGTGGTAGGGGAAAAGGACAAAGAACATTCACGAAAGCAAGCACAATACTCCTGGATAGTTATCAGGGCTATGAATAAATTGATAAAACAGGTGATGCAAGAGAGAATCAAAAGGCAGGTCTGGCAGTGATTGGGTAGATCAGGGAGGGCTTCCTGAGAGGGTATCATTTGAGCTGAGACCTGAATGACAGAGGAGCCAGACACACAAAAGTGTAGATGGAGGTTCCAGATGAGGACACCTGTAAGTAGAAAAGTGATGAGGTGGGGAAAGCTTGGCATGGTAAAGAGAAAGAAGCCAGTGTCATGAGTTGAGGTTGGCAAGTCACTTGCAGGACGCTGGAGGAGGTTCAATTTTATTCCAAGACATTTAGAGAGCATTGGAGTTTAGATTGAGATGGGACATTAGAAGATTTAGGTTTTATGAGTAGAAAAACGGATACCACTAATAATCGAGGGTGGTGAGCACGTACCGTCGAGTGCTGGGGTCCATGGGGGATCTGGTTGAGAGGTTGTACATAGCAGTAATCCAAGCGAAGTGGAATGCTGGCTTGGGCTGGGATGACAGCATGGGGCATGAGTGACGGCTGGTGAATTTTGGCAGCTCGGAGATGTGATGGGGGGTGAAAGAAAGAGAAACTGGGAAGGGCTTTTAGGCTGTTGACTTAAGAGGTTGTGTGAGTGGTGGGTGCCGCGTTCTGAGTTGGGAAAAAGTGTGAGGAGTTCATGGTGAAGAAGTGCCATCAGAGGCTCCTTCCTGATAACGTGAAGTTCGGACGCCTCTGGAGAGGCCACATGGGTGACACCTGTGTGACAGCCCGGGTGAAAGCTCCAAATGTGGACATGGAAGTCTCCTGTTAGTGAAACAATGCAGGGAGGGAAGACGGGTGGAAGTTCTCTCGTGGTTAGAGTTGTCGTTTTACCTGCCGCAGATTAAATGGGTGAATTTTGGTAATTTAACAGGTGTCATAGATCAAGATATTCATAAATATTTTAAAATTATTTAATTTAATATGAAATCTTTGCAGCAAACTAAAAATTCCTTCCAGTATAATCCCACTAACATTTTTGAAGGAGCAGTTCTCAACGTCTGGTCTGGGAAAACTTGTAGGCGCTCCTTGAGGTCAAAGCTTGAGGTCTTTATAACGGGAGCATGTTTGTCTTCCGTCCCATTCCCTCATGTGTGTCTGGTAGAATTTTCTGGAAGCGACAGGATGTGTGATGTAACTGCAGGTAGGAGGCGAAAACAGAAGACGCGGCTGTCTTCATCAATTGGATTTCCAAAAGTGTAAAACAATGGCATGCTCGTTGTTAATATTTTTGTTTTTAAAATATAGTTAATTTTATAAAAAATATTCTTTTACATGCGGTAAGTTTTTTGTTTTCAAGGGAATACATGTGTTAAAAAATTACCTGTTTAAAGGTCTAATGGGGTAAACATCTATAGATATAACCCAAAGAAGCAAAATCTTTTCCAACTTTTCGATGATTTTTGTCACTGTGAAGTGGTTCTGAAACTAAGTTTAAACCTCCGCCTTAAGCCATGTGACCTGGAGACGAATATGGCCAACTAGATGCTTGTTCCAGAAACCACGCTGGATTAGTTTAAGGTTTAAAATATCAGGTATCGATTTCCCCATACCCAGTACATAGGATCATGTTACAAAACAAATGTATTTATTTTTATTTATTTTTCGTTTATTGTAGTATAATTGACATAATTTTTATTTATTGTAGTAGACTGTTCGTTTTAGGTGTACAACAGGATTTGATATTTGCGCTATTGTGAAATGATGATCCCAGTAAGTCTAGTAGTAACATCTGTCACCACACATAGTTACTTTTCTTTTCTTGTGATGAGAATTTTTAAGATTTGTGGTCATAGCAACTTTCAACTAAGCCATCCAGTGTTACTAACTGTAGTCACTGTGCTGTGCTTCATGTCTGTGGGACTTAATTCTTTTATAACTGGAAGTTTGTAACAAATACGTTTTAAGTAGAGTCCTGGTAAGTTAGAAACAAAAATTTCTGTTAAGGCAGACATTTAAATCTAGAGCAAATAGCCAATACTGGTGAACAGTGGGCCAGTCAGTTGCGTTGAAGTGCTTATTATTCTGTTAATTACATTTCATTCACAGTTTGAAAGGTATCCTTAATGCGTTTTGTGGGTTCTGTTTAGACACTTTCTAACGTTTAAGATTTGGGAATTTAATTGGGTTCCCCAGTGAAACTGAATTAGTGTAGTAAGATGTTGAATTTTTCCTTTTTCTTTCTTTTTCTTTTTTTTTTTTTTTTTTTTTGTAATTTTAATTACAGCTCTAAAGGAAGAAAGGAACTAAACATCCTTTGAATCCAATCAGCAATTTTGGAGAAGAAAGTGATTTTATTATTGTGCTTATTTCTTACTTAAAAGAATTCTAGAAAATGTAGCATTTTATATTTGAAAGCTTCAGTGCAATAACGCATCTAATGCCATAGATGCTTTCAAATTAAATAAGAGAATATATTCTTTTACACGCGGTCACAGTGTGGTCCCCTCAATGCGTGCGTAAACTGAAATCGTCGACTGTCAATTGGAGGTCTCTTTCTAAATTCTTATTGCTAAGTACATGTGTTTCTCTTGTGCCGTGTTTTGCAAAGGGCATTTTCCCTTTGCAGGTGCCTTTGCTTGTTTTTGGTATCTTATCCCCATCCTCTCAAGTATTTTCTTGGGAGAAGTTAAAAAAAATAACAACTTGCTGATTTCATTTATTTTCCTTGGGAAGTCAAGTTTCTGGTTTCTTCTCCCAAAGGCAGCTCTTAGGAGATAAGTAACATTAGACGATAAAAGGCTTACTGCAATTGAGAACACATACGCCATTATATTGGAATGAGAACTTAATTTTGGAATTTGTTTTTTTATGCAAGTTGTGGGTTAGTATTTTGTGTAACAGTACATTCTGTTTCATGTTCTCCCAAAGTGTAGACTTTTTTTTTTCGACATAACCAGACTGTGAGCAAGGTTTCTGTCTTTTGTCTCTGAGTGCTTTATGTTATGAGCTTTAGCCATTTAGTTTAGTTGTCTTGTGGAGGAATGGCCACTGGACCGAGCCATTAATCCTGGGAGTTTACTCTGGGTCCATCCATTAAGTGGCTGTGTGACCAGCTTGGAATGCTTGGAGTAACCCTCTCTGCCCTTGACTGCATTTCCCAGCTTCCCAGACGACATCTCATTTCTTCTGCAACACTGGTCCACCCTGGAGCCTCGGGGTCATTCCTGGCCCCTTGGCTGCTTGTCCTCAGATACTATTCACCTTATCGCCGTCGTATATCCCTGTCAGTTACTGCTTTGTTTCAGGCCTTTGGAACTTCTTGCCTGAATTTTCCCACCAGTTCCTACAGGTCTTGTGTCCTGGCCCTCTTCCGCTTCAACACATTCTCTGCACTACCGTGAACAGAACCTTTCTAAAAGACCAATGAGTTCATGTCGTCTCCTTGCTTACCGTTTTCCAGGGCTTTTTCATGATAAATTCCAAACTCCTTAGGATAGAAGACTCTGCGGTGAAATAAAGAGAGCTGGGTTTTGGAACTTGGCAGATGGGAACTTGAATCTTGATTTTGCCATGTGACTAGCTAAATAAGCTTAGGGGAAGTCTCAAACTTAGAGAGCATCATTTCCTCATTTGGCAAATAATAAATATGTCCGGCATCAGGTCCTGTGCCGTAGGGTAGCCATCTCTCACGGATCTGCCCCTGCTTCCCTAGTAGATGCTGCACTCGCCACTCTGTGGCTTTGGTTCAACCTCCTCGAATGTTCTCTTGTCTCCTTGACTCTATAGATGTTTTCCTCTGCTGGGGACACACACGCTAAGACATCACCGCTCTTTAGAGTCACTGTAGGAGGTGGTTCTGCTAAGAAGCCTTCTCTGATACCTCCCTACAGGCTGGGTTCTCTTCTCTGAAGTTGTTGTAGCATCCTTTTTGTCTCTCTCTGTATAAGCACTCTGGTCATACTGGGTTTCATCCATTCATGCCATTAATTAAGAAATACTTATTTTGCACAACTGTATCTTTTGGAAGGGGAAAAAATAGTTACAAACAGAGAGGGAGGGAGGCAAACCATAAGAGACTTAAACACAGAGAACAAACTGAGGATTGATGGGGTGTGGGTAGGGGAGAGGGGGAAATGGGTATGATGGGCTTTGAGGAGGGCACTTGTTGGAATGAGCACTGAGTATTGTACGTAAGTGATAAACCGTGGGAATCTACCCCAAAAACCAAGAGCACACTTTACATACACTGTATGTTATCCAATTTGACAATAAATTATATTTAAAAAAAAAGAAATACTTATTTTGCATATACTACGTGCCAGACATTGTTCGATTGTTCTGAGTGTTTGGGTTACAGTAGAGAGCAAAGAATACAAAATGTCTGTTAACATTATACTTCTTCCCTAATTGGGAAGATATGAAACAAACAAACATTTATTATGTGTATAAGTGTGAGCGTGTGTGAGTGTGTGTGTGTGTGTGTGTGTGTGTGTGTGTAATCGGTTGATGATAAGGGCTATGAAAACCAACGCTTGGTAAGGGGATAGAGAATCACACGTAGGATGGGGAAGGAAGTGTGATGTTAGACCTAGTAGTGGAGGGAGGCCTCTATGAGTTGAACACTGAGCAGAAGCAGATAAGTGAATTAGGTGACAGCGGTCCATGCTAATATCCGGAGGAAGACCATTTTAGCCAAAGGGAATACAAATGCACGAAGACCTGAGATGGATTGTGGTCAGCGTGTTCAAGGAACGGGAGCAGAGTGATAGCAGCAGCAGCGTAGCTGGAGCAGAGTGATTGATTACGGGGTGGGGTGGGGAGTCAGGTAAGGAAATCAGTGATATCACAGAGCTCCAGATGGCCTCGTAGGCCATGTTAAGGACTTTTATTATTATTATTTTGTAGTCAATATGGGAATACCCAGGAGAGTTTGAACTGAAGTGTAACATGCTCTATGTATGGCTTCCTTGTGGCCGTGGAATTCTGTGGTAGCAGGGAGGGAAGCAGGGATATGGATTGGGAAGCTGTAGAAGCGGGCAAGAAGGGTTAATGCTGACTTGGACTAAGACGGTGAAAGTGAAGGTGGCAAGAAATGGTGAAATTTGAGAACCGTGCCACCAGTTCAGCCAGTACTATTTAATAATGGATTGGACTGGAAGTGGTATGCCAGATAAAGACAGGAGTGGAGGATTCCCAACTTTTGGCCTGAACAAGTAGAATAATGGAGTTGCTCTTCCCAGAAATGGAACAGATTGAGGAGCAAGACCGTCAGGGAACATCTTGTGTGCAGTCATCGTTGGCAGGTTTATCGCATTAGGGATTCGCTAAGTTGTGGGAACAAAAAGCCCTCCCACAATGGAATATATGTTTATTCCTCTTTGCCCTTAATATCCTTGAAGTGAGAAGGGCTGCGCTGTCCATGTGGTTGTTCAGGGACCAAGATTTCTTCCATCTTGTTGCTGTAGGGCCACCCCGGGGGATCACCACACTCAGAGTGAAGCTGGGTCACTACCCTGTGGGAGTCCCATCCCGTGGCAGGGGAAGATGAGGTAGGAGAAAGCAAGCAGCTTCAGCCTGTCGTCCTTTTCGCACCCAGAACTCAGCTACAGGAAACGCTAGGAAAAGTAATCTCCGTAAAGGTAGCCATCTGTCCAGGAAAAAGGTGGTGAAGGATTCTTTTCCTAAAATGTAGAGGAGGAAACTTTGGGCACACTGCGCCATATTTGTCTGTCTGTCTCTCTTGTTTTTTTTAATAGTTTATTTTCAAATTGGTTTACATATAACACCCAGTGTCTCATAAGCAGCTTCCGGTCAGGAACCATGGACGTTCTCTGTAACCCCGGTACTTACTCCAGTGCCCGCACACAGTACACGCTCACTACATGTTAGCTTCACTAATGCGAAGTCAATTACACAGGTCAGAGGTTAGCGTACACTTGATAGTGTGTGTCCTCCGATGAGCTTTTGAATTAATTTTATAACTCGTTTTTCATATTGCAGGTCCCATTTTTAAGGTGTATTTATCACTAGTGGAGAAAAACTGTAGTGTTTGAATTATCTTTCAGTCTGTGTCTTATATTATCCAGGATGAGGAAGGTATGATGAGTGAGTCTTTATGGTCTTTTTTTAAAAGAGTATTTACCTCGCACATGTGCTTCCAAATAGCAATTCCAGCGATCACACTCCGTGGTGAGAGGATGAGTCACACCCATATAATACAGTTGCATCACCCCTTCCGAACTGCTAATTCTCCAGACCTCACCTACCATTCCACTGAAGGCAAATGTCTCTTTGCTCCAGCACTACATAGCTTAAAAGTTAGACAAGATGTATTTTATAAAAGATGTTTTTATGAAAGAGTCATAAACCCTCTAACATTATAAAATATGTTTTGGAATAAGGAATCTAATCCAAAGCTAAAACTTAATAAGATGACGAAATGGAAAGAGAGTGTTTTATAATCGGCCAACTGTGAGATGACACACAGGACGTACTATGTCCCATCTGAACAACTCAAGGCTGGCTATCAACGTGAAAGACAAATAGTTCCTATCTGTATAATTAGCGGTAGTGAAAATTGGCCCTATCTCCTGTCCAGGAACTGTACGTGTGTATATATATCTCCATAGGTCATTCTATTTGCGGAACACCACACGCTATGTTCCAAACACCTCTAGTGGGAGTGATGGAATTCTCGTGTATTTATTTGCGCATCTACAAGCCTAAGTCTATGTATCAAATAAGCTTTCTTAATTTATTAGTAGAGTTTTAGTGGTAAATATTCAATGAAGACATGGCTTTTGAAAAACATCTATGGTTTACCAGAATCTCAAAACATCTGTGGTCTACCAGAAAGCTTGTGGGTGTCCTCCAGTGCCTAGCCTGGGGCCAGCACATAGTAAGTGTTTTATTTATTTAACAAAAATAATTATTAGTTGAATCTTGTTTGAATGTTAAATATACTCCCCAACACCTTCATAGTTTATTTTAGGGAATCTATACACACACCTACACACATGCAAAAACATCTCTCTCTCTTTATCTCCTCCTCCCTCAACACACACACACACACACACACACACACACACACACAGAGCTATAGTAAATTCCCTTTAAGTCTAGAATTATCTTCTTACAGATAATGAAAATCGATAAATTATTATAGCTTCTGAAAAATTTTAAGAAGATATTAAGCATTTAGTTAGTTCTGAAAATTATTTGTTTTCCTTCTAGATGAAACTTTTAATTTTTTAAATCTCCCATGTTTAGTCTTTTAAGCTTTCTGAATCATCTGTTGAAATTTAATAATCCACAACTTTTAAAAAAAGTGTTTGATCTAACAAAACATCATTTATACTGTGCAAACTTCAGATTAAGATCCTTAGAGGTGGGATGCGTGTGTGTGCGCGTGTACATGTATGTAAATTCTCAACGTTCCGAAGATGAAATACAGATACCATATCGCGATCACACTATGAGTCGCTTGGCATATTTAAGAGTCCAGTAATATATTTTGATAGTAGTAACAGGGAGATTCACTAAATCATGTATGAATCTTTCATCAATGCAGAAGCGTATCTCATTATGCTCAATAGAGAACTGGTTGAGTTAAACTTTGCCCTAAGGAAAGCAAAGAAAATTAGAAAAAATTGAGTAAAAAGGTTTAGCTTTTTCATATCTTATAATACTTGGCCTATAACTAAAATGGAACTCAAGTTTAATAAACTTTTGCCATGCATGACAAATGTATTTCTTCAAGTCGTCATACTAAATGTATTCATTTCTAAAAACATCCATAGAGGGGCACCTGGCTGGCTCAGTCAGAAGACTGTGTGACTCTTGATCTTGGGGTCGTGGGTTTGAGCCCCTTGCTGGGTGTAGAGATTACTGAAATAAAACTTAAAATAAAAATAATAAAACCAAGTTAAAACACCCAAGTATATCAAAGATGAGGCTTGATTCGATGGATTAGATAAGGTCAAGGTATATGTCCTAAAAGATTTTGAGGGAATCGAATTTCATAAAATCTGTTCCTATGAGGATGTTTTTCCCTTATGCTTAAACAAAGGCGATCCAAAACGCTTTTAATTAAATTATTTTTTATTCACAATAGAGAGGTGCTTAGCGACTTCAGTGCAATGATTCTTGCTTCCAAGGTGGAGGAAGAAAGAATCTTTTTAGTATTTTTTTGAATTAAGGATACAGCAGCGTCAACTGGTCAAGAAAAGGTCTTGAATGATTTATTTAACTTTGATGAAGCTGTATTTCATTCTCTGCAAAATAGGAATTAATAATGCTTTCCTCGAATGGTTCTTGTGTGGAGGGGTGGAAAGGGTCATGAATGTGAAACCCTTACCACTCATTTAAGGACATTGCAAGCATTTTTCAAAAATGTACACTAATTCTTCTTAGCATCAGAAATTAGCATGGGAAATTCAAATATTTAATTTTCTCCTCCTCTGCTTAAGATGTGCATATCATCAAAAGTTTTATTACATGAGTCTCAGGAAGTGGGGGCTTCAGAATTAAAAAAATGGTCAATGCTTAAGCATTGGTTCTGGGCAGAAAAAAAAAAAAAGGGAAAACAAACCTTGTTTGTAGTCTTTGCCAATTTTCGTGGTGTGAATACTCTCCTTGTGGCCAATTGCGACCCGCCAGCCTCACCCCTGAATGCGGAGCTGCTGACCGGCCTCCGCTCTGGCAGGGCGTACGCCGCTCCATAAAGAGCAGCTGAATCAGTCATATCGATAATTGTGGAATGGGCACGTGGCGCTTTTATTCATCACTCATGGACTGTATTTTCCATTAGTGTGGTTAACTGATTATAGTTCCTTTCAATATCATTTCCCTTCAGCTCTCCAGTTTCAAACGTTTCTTCGAATCGTACCTTTGAAGTTGCGACGGACTCAGAGCCTATGTTTGCTCTACTCTAAAGTAGCACGTTGGGTGCATCAGATGCACCTGTTCCTTACAGTCAGCATGCTGAGTTACACATGTGCTGTGGTTTTGCTTCTACGTCATGAGTATTGTTTTCTCCTTTAGGGAAAAGACCATGTGTAAGAGCTTGTGAATTTCTTCATCAGTTTACCAACGATGTTGTGGATTAAATATGTTTTATGGAATAGTCACTTTCTGGAATCAAGAAACACCAACAATGGAATAGCTAAGACACTTGACTAGATTTAGTGTATGGTCTTTAGGACAGAGTCCTGATGAGGTACCATACTCTAGGTGGGCTCATTTAACTCATGCACATATGAGTTATAGATTCAAAATGCCTTTGATTTTCTTTGCATTCGTATGTATTAGTTTCTAACAAAAAACCTACAGCATGGGTTATTTTCACGTACTTGTTGTCACATACTTCCATCAGACAGATTTATACTTTCTCTTCAGTTTATTTCCAATCATTGGATTTATCAAACTACCTGTCATATTTATTCAGATATGAGCCTTTCTACCCCAAAGGTGACAAACATGTAACCTCATTCAAATTCTTTCCAATATCTTAAGGCCAGAGCTAATACCACCTTCTTCATCAAACTCCTGGGAATTTTTTCTGTTTTTAAAGTAACTTCTCCTTCCCCAAATTTCCTCTCTTTCTCTAGGGCAAATATCACTATAGTGTGGTTCATTGGCTCTTGAAATGCATTCCCTGAACCAACAGCATCAGAATCACCAGAAAACTTGTAAGAAATGAAGATTCTCAGCCCACCTTAGACATATTGAATCAGGAAAGTCTAGGGATAAGGAAGGAAGGAAGGAAGGAAGGAAGAAGAAGGAAGATTGGTTGGTTAGTCTAGGGCTAATAGTGTGCAGTAATGTATACCTTAACAAATCCTTTGAGTGACCCTGAATTTGAGTTGTGTAAATTTCCCTTTAGTTGTATCCTCCATCATGACCAGGATTTATGAGTAATTGTATCTTTCAGATGGTAGGTACCCAATACATATTTGTTGAAAGAACGCATAAGTCGATGAATATAAGGACAACTTAAGAAATTCAAGCTAATTAACCAGAAGAATAAAGGGCAACATACCTCATTTGAAAGGCTGTCATTTGAGGGGTGCCTGAGTGGCCCAGTCGGTTAAGTGTCCAACTCTTGATTTTGGCTCAGGTCATGATCTCCCAGTTCATAAGTTCAATCCCCACATCAGGCTCTGCATGGACAACACAGAACCTGCTTGGGATTCTCTCTCTCCCTCTCTCTCTCTGCCCCTCCCCTGCTTGCTCTCTCTCAAAATAAATCAACTTAAAAAAAAAAAAAGGCTATCATTTGAAGGAGTGATGAAGCGTGTCCTTTAAGTACCCAGGGGCTGGAATCAGGGTAAATGAATAGAAATTATGAATGCTCCGAAGGTTAGGTTATTTTGGTTACACTAATTCATTACATCCTGAAAACCATCCCATGAAGCAGGTGTCATACTGCTGATGGAAAGTGAAGTGTAGAGGGTAGATAATATCTCTCTGTGTATTAGGATCCCCTCATGAGGCAGGTTCCAAACTCAGTTCTCTCTGACTCACTTTCCCATCTCATGTTCAGAGAATTAGATTTCAACTCCAGGAGATGGTTGGTTCAATCAGTGTACTCAATGACTATTAATCGTATAGAACTACAAGCAAGGCACCGAGTTAGGAACTTAGCATTAAAATGACAGACATCAAAGTAATCATTACACAAGACGTATTTACAAATTGTGAAAAAGTGTAAAGCTGCTAAGAAAGGCTTACAGCGAGAAGTTGTAATAGAGATGCCTGATTGAGATTGAGTGTCAGGGCAAGTGTCTCCAAAGCAGTGACATTGATACTGATCCAGAATGACAAGTGTGATTTGGCTAGGTGACAAATAGGGGAAGAGCATTCAGATGGAGGACCCACACACGCAAAGCCCGAAGGTGGAAGGAGCTTGCCTGTACTTGGAGCAGAGTGAGGTCTCGGTCACAGGAGTTTTCGTTTGTCATCCTCAAAATAATGTGTGGAGTGTGACGGCTGTGCCCCAGCAGTGGCAGAGCACTGTTATACTGCGTGTGCCGTTGGTTTTCATCCAGTCCTAAGGACCTGTGTCCCCGCAGAAGTCTGTAAAATGCCCTTGATGTGAGCATAGGGTAAGTATACAGATCCTACAAGGAGCAGAAGTTTGACGTATGACATCAAATAAGTATACTCTTGTACGGAGTGAAAATGAGAGAAAAAACAGAAATGGGAAGAATTTAGATTTTGGACGAGTGTTTTGAGTAGATTTGGATCCCACACACTACCTTCTAGTACCTTCTAGTGTTCCTCCATGGCACTAAGAATACTATTCTGAGGGTGCCCAGTGGCTTGGGGGCACTGCCCACCGTGATTAATGCCTTGAACTACTCCCTCCCTAACTGGATTACAGTGGTGCTTCCTCTAGAAGATCTCACATTAGATTCTTTCCTGGTTATACTTACCATTCAATATATAGCCTGCAGCGAAGATGGTATGAAAATAGGTAGGTTTGAATCACTAAGTAAAACGGAAGAATTTAAAATGCAATTAAATTGTGCTAAAAATCTTACACTATTTCTTGTTAAAAATTAAAAAGAAATTAATATTTATTTTTAAGAGAGAGGGGCCAAGAGAGGGGGACAGACGGTCCAAAGCGGGCTCTGCACTGATAGCAGCGAGCCCAGTGTGGGGCTCGAACTTGTAAACTGTGAGATCATGACCTGAGCCGAAGTTGGATGCTCAACCGACTGAGCCACCCAGGTGCCCCCTTATATTATTTCTAAGTAGCTCTTTAGAAGCCCTCACTAAATAAAATTGTAAACGTTTCAATATAATTGGCTTTTCCTGTTAACAAACTTCTCTTATTCCTTATTTGACTGTAAGACTAGCAAATGGAGGCTGCTAGTTCCTATACTATAAAGATGCTAATACTCTCAACGACGACGTCATATTCTCTTCTGTATTTCCTGGAGCTCGCACAAACTCAACAATAATAAGTACCAGTGATGTTCGTCCAATAAATGATTGACTGAAGGACAGGCTAACATATCTGGCCAAATGATCTTGAGTGGAAAGCAAACATACAGAATATATTTAATTTCTATTGTACAGAATGGAAAAGCTGATACTAATTCCTGATATATATGTTATGCATTCCATATCTAGATTGCCCATAACTATCAACAATGTAGTGTGTAAAAGAAGGGAAAAAATCGTAAGCTAATATTGCTACATTCCTTTAAAGCATTGAATTTGTGCCTGTAGCATCATTGAGATGTAGTATAGTTTGATTTCAGAGACGACGAATGGACAACAAAGACAGTTATTGTAAAGAAGCAACCTTCAAATGTCGTCGTCCACCACGTGTTCATAGTTGATAGAAGGGAGAAGTGTTTCTGCATAGATGTAATTTGGGTAGCTTTTTAAAAAAGTAGGCTTGCATATTAAAAATTGCATATTAACCATTGACCTATAATTGCAAATTGCAGTTCTATGTAATACAAATCTTAGGAGTAATCCCTAGGAAATACTTGTAATTAAGAGGAAAAATGCAATTGACAGATTATAGATCCAAAATATGCCTCATGTAATACATATGTTAAGAAGAATACACATTTGGTATTAAATATAAATGTCCCTAATCCTTACTCCTTATGTTTTCAATGTGATTATTTTCTTTAATTTTTTAATGTTTATTTATGTTTGAGGGAAAGAGAGAGAGAGCGAGAGCACACGAGCCTAGGAGGGACAGAGAGAGAAAGAGACACAGACATAGACCCCAAAGCAGGCTCCAGGCTCTGAGCTGTCGATGCGGGGCTCAAACTCACAAACCAGGAGATCATGACCTGAGTCAAAGTCAGATGCTCAACTGACTGAGCCATGCAGGTGCCCCTCAGTGTGATTATTCTATAGAGGAACTTGTGTCTTCATGCACAGTCGTGTATTGTTATTCTTTGTAAAATACAAATTTACTGGAATAAGATAATTAATTGGAGAAAAAAAACGAGAGGAGACAATAGGAGAATCTCCTAGTAGGTAGACTACTTTTAACAGGATTGTTTATGATCTGATTATAGAAAAAAAAAAAAGAACCCACTTTACAGACATCTTCCAAATACATTGACCTTCTACCAAGCAATGTAACATTTTGCTACATGGTATTAGTACACTGGGCTGACTGAGAGAGCATAGTGCAGTCAGATGAAAACTGCTAAAGTTCTACATTTCGATATTCTATTGTTGAAATGTATTTTAATTAGGTAGGAGCCAATCTATTTGGCATTTCCACAAAACACTCAGAAAAGCTTTCACTGCACCTTCATGAGCGACCAACGACTTGCTTGCACTTAACTGTGTCAGATTTCAGTCAACCAGGGGTTATGAATATGCAAATTAGTGCTCGGAGTTTTGTTGTACATTCTGAGAGGCTACTATTATCAAGAAATAATGTCAAAAAGTAAATTCTTTGGGCTTCACAGACTGTGTAGGAGTTTTACTCAGCATCTGTGTCACAGCTAGTCAAGAACTCCTCTCCTGCCTCCAATATTTTTTATTTTGGAATGGAGAATAAATGATAGTCACAGACAAAACTTAAGTGCAGATAAAAGGGGTGATTTAGATGAGGTTGTAGAAGGATATGGTTAATATTTGATAGTTAATTATCAGTTTTATCCATTCAAAGTATTCATCTAAATGATTTGTTTGTATCTTCTTGTACTTTCAGATATGAGGATAGAACTATCCTTTTGAGGAATATTAATAGCCTGAAGATACATAGAGCAGTAGAAGGTTGAAAGTCTTACTTTTGATTTTGCTCAGTACACTAATTGTGAGATAATAGATGGGTCTTTCTTCCAGAACCCTCTCTCATAATTGGGAATCACAAATTCTAGTCAACTGGCCTTCTCGCCTTTCAGGACTCTGATCCCCGAAACACAGCAGCATTCAATAGTGGGCTGGAGTTCCCTGTTGGTCTTTCCTCTTTGAACAATATTTTTCCACACTGGAATTTTCTTGGGCCCTTTCCTTAAATCCGAACGTGCTTATCCAAATACTAGGAACGGAGTGGAAAGCATGCTCTCGAGCCTCACTGCCCCAAGGCCAAGCCCCTTAACTAGCTTTCTGGCCGTGAGTAGATTGCTTAACTTCTCAGAGCGTCTGTTTCCTTGTCTGTGGAATGAGGATAATAAAAGTTTCTGCTTCATCCTGACAGTCCATGCCATGAAATAGTTGCCTGCAAAGTTTTTTTAACACGTGGCCTGGCGAAGGGACAACCTTCCACAAATGCTGTCCTTTTTTTATTTTGTCTCATCCCTCAGAACTCTGAGAGCCGGCCACATGCTTACTCTTTCGCTCTAATTCAAATGAAGATCGTCTTCGTTGGCCAGGTCTTCGTGTGTTACCCTCACCCCCAGGCCCCGTGGCATTTGTGTGGGGCCTTCAAAGACCTCACGCACAGGAACAAATCGGGGAGGAATTGTCACCACTACTCACGGACTCTCTGAGGGGACATTCGTGAGAGGGCAGAATCTGTCGGAACTCTTCAGATCACCCCGTGGGTCTTATTCTCTGTGCACGGAGGGGCAGTCGTACTTCCCTACGTCTCTTGTCCCTGTCCTCTGACTCCTTGCTACTTCTAACCCCGGGGCTGGCCTAACGGCAGAAATAGTTAAGTACTTTTGGTTGGTCTTCGTCCTGTGCCTCCCTCCCTTGTAACATGCTGCTTCTGTACGCCAGGATCCCAAAGATTCCCATCTTTGAACTAAAGGCAGCTGATGGAGAAGATGGATACCATGTTTAGTGGACACAGAAACCCAGTGAACATACGTGAACATTGAAGCACAGTAGTCTGTCATGTGGTGACACTCTAGTTGGGCCAGATAACGGGGTGTGCTTCTTCGGCAACCAGTAAACCCCGTAGAATGTGTGAACTGCCCCCTCTCTGCTCGCGGAGCCTAGCCCTCTATTAAGATGAGTTTGCATGATTTCAGAATAAGGAGGTCTGCACAGAGACACAGCTGCCACAGCAAAATTTGGCATTTCTCATTAAGGTTCTTTCTCTGGCAGCCGCAGTGCGCTCAGGCAAACTTTCCTTCTCGTCGTGCTGTGAATAGCTCTTTTCCATATTTAAACAGAGACTGGGCGGGGAGAGGTTTCAATCTGCCTATTTCTTAGGATTTAAGGCAGGTTGTTTTATGGGTTCTTAATTTAAGGCAGATTATTTCATGGCAAGCAGAGGGAAGAACGAGCACTCTGGAGCCCTGAGTTCTTTGATAGCCCTGCTATTTCATATCTGCAGTTTCATTGAAATGTTTATGACATTTCGAACTTATCGAACATAGAATTCTTACCAATGATGGCATTTCTGACTTTACACTTTGGAGCACGGAGCACTGTATGGACCGTACTGAGGAAAAGACAGGCATGCCCATAGAAATGAGGTCTCGTCCTGACTCACCGCAATGACAACACCCACAAAACTTTCTTGTTCTGCTTCCTGAAAGAACACTTGGCAAATAAAACAGTGACAATTGTACAGAATACTTCAGAGACTTTTTTTTTTTATGTTTATGTGTTTATTTTTGAGAGAGAGAGGGTGCAGAGGGGAAGAGAGGGAGAGAGACAGAGAATCCTAGGCAGGCTCCACAGTTAGCACAGACCCCGACGCGTGGTTCAAACTCATAACCCGCAAGATTGTGACCAGAGCCAAAATCTAGAGTCAGATGCTTAACTGACTGAGCCACCCAGGAGCCCCTATACAGAATACTTTTAAAGAAATGTTTTAGAGCAATTGTTTTCAGGGCATTTTTGGATTTTACGTGAGGGACAAAGAGCAATTCTTAGAACATAAAATTAATCCACTCTGCTGTTTTCAGCACAGGGCACATACTATCTCATTTAACCTTCACCCTGGCCTTAAAAGAGGTTGATTCTGTTATACCCAATTTATAAGTAAGGAAATTGAGGCTTGGATTAGCCTGCACCCTTGGGCCCCACCTTCCTCAGGCACCCTGTCTTCTATAAGGCACGTGCCCTCAGTGCTGGCACCCACCAGACATGGCAAGGTGGGAAGATCTGAGCACCAGCCTCGCCCCCACCGATGACAACATCAACGTTGGTCTTCCACGTAAGCCACTTTGCTGGGTTGGATTGTTTACCAGCCGGCTCTTCTGGAATCCGAGTCCACGCCCCACTGACACACCAAAATGGCAGAGACCGAGACTCTCTTACAGAGGCCGGAGCTGTGTGCCTTCAGCATCTTCCACTTGTCCACAGACCCATGCCTCTGGAGTACTCCTGCGATTCCCTCTGTCTCCGGCCACCTGAAATATCACCACTTCTGACATCGAGTCACGTTTCTAAAGCTTCCAATCTATTGTTTACAGAAAATTTTAATAAACGCATATGTGTAGGATGGGCCGTCTACTAAATTATCAAATTCAAATTTCCCCTGAAAACCTGTTCTCCTGTGACGGAATACATTGTTGGAACAATAGACTTCATGAAGTGTTTTGTAATTACAGTCCAGTTTTGTTGTGAGACTTCGAATTCCCATGACTGTATACCCAGTTGTCTTGTTTTTAAAAGCATGTTTTAGGGGTGCCTGGGTGGCTCAGTCAGTTAAGCATCAGACTCTTGGTTTCAGCTCAGGTCATGATCTCACAGTTCATGAGTTCGAGACCAGCATCAGGCTTCACACTGACAGTATGGAGCCTACTTGGGATTCTCTCTCTCCCTCTCTCTCTGCCCCTCCCCTGCTCGCTCTCTCTGTCTCTATCTCAAAGTAAATAAACTTAAAAAAACAAAGGCATTTTTTATTACGTAGGGACTAACAGAATAGAACATCTCTTGTATAGAAGACGTACTTTGAGCTGGCTACGGAAAAAGGGCTTCTCTTTCAAACTGATGGTGTTTTGCGTCATGCTTTTTTTGGTGTGGGAAACGCAGTGAGTTCTACCAGGTAACATAGAACCAAGCAAGCAATGCGTCTGAGCCAGGATTTCAACAAAAGCATCAAGATTTGTGTGTACCTTCCACCAACACCGTCAGGTCTAGAAACTGATGTCAGCTTACACAACACCTGTACCTCGTGAATCACTGTCCCTGTATCCCAGCAGCTCTTATGGAACAGATTCATTCTTCGCCAGAAACGCTCTACTCCTGGCTTTATTTACTCCTTCGTCCTGGGCGTGGTCAATCCTGGGATGAGATCGCTGGGCAGAGCCCACAGTTCTGCAGCATTAAAAAAAAAAAAAGAAAAAAGAAGAAAAAAAGTAGAATGGAACCCATTCTATTGAGTGTAGATGTGTTTTGTATTAATCAAAAAGAGTGATGTTTATAAACTATTTCAAAAGACATACCCTGGTAAGAAAAGATTACTGATGCTCTTTTGGGTCTTTTATCTCCCGTAAATTGTTGCTAGATGGAGAGGAGGTGTTTGGTAGAAAAGTTAAAGCTCTTACCAAATGATGACACAGTGGCACAGCAACAGTAAGGATCACCGTGTCTCGTACGCGACGATTACGCCACACAGACCTGCTCGCACTGGAGTAGCGTGCGGTCGGTGTTGGTTTGTGAGAAAGCAGAGACGAACTGTGTATAAAGGAATTCATTATGGAGTGAAATGAATCATTCTGCATTTCCCCGACATAAGCTGTTCTATATTAAACTCCGTAGTTCCAAGGCTTACTAATTAGCTAGTACTCTGGATCCCGTCCCGCGGGGCCCCACGGAGCCCACCCGAAGCATCCTTCTTGCTGTCAGGCAGGGGTTCTGAACATCTAGTGCCATTTTGCACCATTTAACAGCTACCGCTTGTGGTGGACGGTCACGTTTGACCCTTTGAGAACCACGTGAGATCAGTTGCATTGTTATAAGTCAGTAAACCTCAATCAAGAGGGAGAGGGTTCAGAGCACCCAAGATCTTGAAGCTTGGATGTACCAAGATAAGCCAGGAGCACTAACATTTCAAAGCCTCCCGTCCACCCATCTGCCCGTATGGCATGCCCAACATGCCTTTTTCAAATGTATAAATACACACATATACTCTTAATCTGGAAATATGTTTTAGTATATCTTTCCTGTAATGACACTAACCCTGGCTGTGTTTTCCTTGTCTGCCTAATAACCTAGACTAGGGATGGCAAACTTGTAGCATGCATGCCACTGTTTATCCCCTGGCCTTGGCAGACAGAACCAATCAATCAGAGCAATCGTCATGGATCCAGACTCCCCCTCCTTATCTCTCAGCTCATTATTCCAGGCAGCCATGCCCGGGGGGCTCGTGTGGGCTCCCAAGTTAACTCTCTTAGCCTTTCCTGTATTTCCAGCATTTCTTTTGTATCAGTGATACACAGTACGCACAGTGCTAGCCTCAGTACCGCCCAGTTAGCCATCTGTTATGACATCCTTACTTCCGAAGGTCAGTGGGATTTGGGAACAAGCACATTTCATAGCGTTTTTGATCCTTTCCATCTAAATTCCATTTTTATCGAGCAGTCCTAAGATAAAAGTGATTCATCTGTAACCTTTATCCAAGACCTTTTTGGATGGACCATTGTTCATAGACACTGTTACATCTTAACTGCTATTTTTGAGCAGTAAGATTTCAGCAGACTTGAGAAATTTTATCTGAATATTGTTGCCTTTTTGTTTCATTTTATTTAATTATTTAGTAAATGCAGACCCCCATAAAAATCACGGGAAAAGAAGTTTTCTTTTCAAACACTACTGAGGTCTACATTGCCATAGCCCCGGTAATTGAGGAGAGGTGAGTGAGCACGGGCCTGACTGTATACAATTCTGGTTGCCTTCCATGCCCCTTTGTAACGGCCAGGGTAAAATGAGTGAGGAATTTCTGAGTTTTATTTCAAGGCGATTCGCTAGATCAAAAAACATTTTGCCATCAGCAAGCTATGTTTTCATTTTTCTATTTTATCCTTTAAAGCTAATCTAATCAAGGACTATCACTTTGCTAATGCTATGGAGTTCTTAATTTTAATTTGAGCCACTCTTTGGCCTATCTTAGTTGAATGTTCACAGTAAAGGGTGTTGTTTGCTGCTTCGTTCAGACAGGTCAAGAGAGGGGCGTTATCAGGTTTGCACTTTGCAGATACAGAAACCAGCTATGGCAGGTACAGCCCTTAAGAAAAGCCAGTTTGTGGGTTCAAGGCCCACGTTGGGCTCTGTGCTGACAGCTCAGAGCCTGGAGCCTCCGTAAGATTCTGTGTTCTCCCCGTCTCTCTGCCCCTCCCATCCTCATGCTTTGTCTCTCTCTGTCTCTCAATAATAAATAAAAATATTTAAAAAAAGAGAAAAACCCACTTCTAGGAGGGGTAGGGGAGAGGCCAGTTGATCTCTGAGGGCCCCGATCCTTTCTTTCAGCATCCAGGTGGCTGGCTTTACAGGGCATCTACACCCTCCTGAGAGCGATGCTGGTAGTGACGACACCTCACGTCACCAAGTGGGGATTTGACAAACACTCAGCTTCCTTTACAGTTATGGGCAGTGTCACAAAATGGTTACATGGGCCAACATTTCATGGAGTGGAGTCTTAGCTCTGCTGTTGGGCACACAAGGTGATCTTGAAAAAGCTTTGTAAGCTCTCTAAGACTCACTTGTGTCTTCCATAGAACGGGACAATAGAAGGCTTGACCTCAGTGGGATGTGTGAGAATTGAATACAGTATATAAAGGAAGCATTTATAAGAGCATCTGGTGAATTATAAGTCTGTGATAAGTTACAATTATCCTCAACGTCAGACCAATATTTTGAGTTTGTCGCCTGACTTTTCTTACATTATGCCATTCTATTCATAACACCAACATGAAATAGATTCTACATTACTGTATTCAAAGAGACATGGTTTGAGGTTTATTTTCCTTTCATGTTTGACTCTGAAACGTTTTAAGTTATAAGAGGAATGTATGTTTATTTTAGAATATATGTTAGCAAAAGGGTAACAATTGAAATCTTCCTTATCCCATGACCCAAGGAAAGTCACCACTACCTGTCGTGGTCTGTGACCTTTGAGTCCCATCCTGTGTTTGTGTAAGTGTCTATGTTTACAGTGAAAAAAATTGAACCATACTGCTCAATGTTTTGGAACTGTTAAAAGGTAAACCGAGACACTTGAAAATTTTACAGATTTTTATTTGAGCCAACGGTCTGTTCAAATTGGGCAGCACCGAAGCCAAGGTGGGGATGAGCTTTGTGGCAATGGGAAGCAGGAGAAAAGCTGTTTTTGAGAAGACACGAAACCAAAGCAAGGAAATTATTTCACTGGCTACAGCTTAAGCAGTTGCCTTATTTGGGAAACCTGATGGCTGTTTGTGATTGGTTGTTCTTATGTCTCGTTTTCTCAGATTTGAGAGCATTACTCTGGTCACATTTCTCTTGGCTTATGTGGGCTATTGAGGCCTTAGAACCACCCAAGTCCAATTGCCCCCTTGTTTAATTACCTTAACAAAACCATAAATACAGTGTGAACATGTTTCCAAGACTTTATTCTTTCATAACTGAATTATTAAATGATTGCCTAGTATTCTATGGTGTAAATATAACAGCGTTTATTTAAGGAATCCTATACAGTTGGATATTTGGGATTTGGATTATTTCTCTTCTTTTTTTAAAAAAAAGTTTGTTTATTTTGAGAGAGACAGAGATGCAAGTGAAAGAGGGACAGAGAGAGAGAGTTCCAAGCAGGCTCTGCACTTTAGCACGGGGCCCAAAGTGGGACTGGAACTCCCAAAACCGTGAGATCATGACCTGAGCCAAAACCAAGAGTCCAATGCTCAACTGACTGAGCCACCCAGGTGCCCCTGAATTATTTCTCTTCTTATCTTTCTATTTCACACTCACTATTACAAACTACTCTGCAAATTTGAAATCATTTCCTTACGGTAAATTCCTAAATACAGAATTATTTGATCAAAGGTTATGTTCATTTTAATGTCTTAAGATTGATTTTAAAAAAAGGCATTGCAGGGGCTCCTGGGTGGCTCAGTTGGTTAACCGTCCGACTTTGGCTCAGGTCATGATCTCGCAGTTTGTGAGTTCGAGTCCCGCATTGGGCTCTGTGCTGACAGCTCGGAGCCTGGAGCCTGCTTCAGATTCTGTGTCTCCCTCTCTCTCTGCCCTTCCCCTGCTCACGCTCTGTCTGTATGTCTCTCAAAAATAAATAAACAGGGGCGTCTAGGTGGCTCAGTTGGTTAAGCGGCCGACTTCGGCTCAGGTCATGATCTCACGGTCTGTGAGTTCGAGCCCCGCGTCGGGCTCTGTGCTGACAGCTCAGAGCCTGGAGCCTCCTTCGGATTCTGTGTCTCCTTCTCTCTCTGCCCCTCCCTTGCTCATGCTCTGTCTGTTTCTCTGTCTCTCAATAATAAATAAAAATGTTTAAAAAATAAAAAAGGCATTGCATTCACAGGATATCAAAATAAAAAACTACGTACGGGTGTGAAGAGCTGTTCAGTCTCCCATGCCGTCGGATCATTTCTACCCCGTTCTCTACCTGCTTCCTTTCCAGTAATTCTTTAACCTTCCTGAGATTTTTGTTACAGTTAATTCAAACAAATACAAACATATGCCATGTCCCCGCCTTTTTTCACACAGGCAAGAGCATATAAGATACATACATGGACTCCTTTCATACTTCTCTCAAAAATGCATCTCGTTCTTATTAAAGCCTGCATATAATTCCAATGGTCGGAATGATGGCGTGTCGTGTTTTACGGTGACGAGGAATATGGTAATAAATGTAACTACTTTACATACCGTATTTGCAGTTTTCAGGGTATCTGTTGAATAAATTCCCAGAAATGGAATTGCTGATCAAAGAATATATAAATGTGTAATTTTGCTAAATACTGCAAATCGCTTGCCATAGGGATTTCACTAGCTTAAACTGTCACCGTCAGTGAATGACACTGTCCTGTCTTTGGGCCAGCCTTGCCAAAAGCGAGTGTTGAATATTTTTGTAGTTGCATTTTTCCACCTTTTCACTTATAGATTTTGGATATTTTTTTTGGTATTGTTATAGAGGTCTTCCCCACTTCGAGATTGTCCGTAAATGTCCCTCTCCCCTCTCTCCTCCAGGACGCTCGTGATAATAGTGCTTCTCCTCTTCCTCCTTCCTCTAGCCTTGACATCTTTGATCTGTTTGGATATTATCCCGATGTAAGTCATGAGGGGTGACTCCAAATTTATGTATTTATTTTTCTTAATTTCCTAGCTGCACCATTTTCTCTCCTGTTCTGAAATACTACCTTCACCCATTCTAATTCATTTGGCTCTATTTCTGGAGTTCCTTTTCTGCTCTATTTTTCTTTGTGCCCGTGCCATGTTGCTTTTATTACTAAAGATTTAATACATTTTAATATCTAGTAGTGCGAGTCCCTGTTCATTTCTTTCCCATTTTAGAATGTTCTCGGATAGTCTCTTTACGTTTTTGTTCATATAGTCTTTAGAGCTAGCTTGTCTTCCAACATTATTTTAAAGAGAAAAGTCCATTAGAAGTTTTTATGGAATCATATTACATGTTTTCATTACCTTGAGGAGAATTGACAAGTTTTTTTTTTAATGTTTTTATTTTATTTTTGAGAGACATAGAGACAGAGCGTGAGCAAGGGAAGGGAAGAGAGAAAGGGAGACACAGAATCTGAAGCAGGTTCCAGGCTCTGAGCCATCAGCACAGAGCCCGACACGGGGCTTGAACTCACAGACCATGAGATCATGACCTGAGCCGAAGTTGGCCGCCTAACCGACTGAGCCACCCAGGCGCCCCGAGAATTGACAAGTTTATAACATAGGGACATCCTCTCCCAAGAACTTGGCAATCGAATGGCTTTCTATGGGGTTACGCCTACTTTGGTTTCATTCAGTAGTGTCACAGTGTTTTCCTTATATACGTCTTGAACATTGCTTATTAAGTTCATTGCATTTTTTTTTACATCTTTTCTGTTGCCTTCTGTAAATGTTTTTTTTTCCCTCTTACATAGTCTAGCTCTCTGCATTTTGAAAAGCACAAATGGAAGCTGTTGATTTTTATATTAATTTTGTACATCTCTATGTTAGTGAATTCTTTAAGGTAACTATTTGATCGATTCTCTCAGTTTTTCCAGGTACCAGCTGTCACCTTTACAAATATGAATAGTTTCTGCCACTACCCTTTCGAACTGTCATTACTCGGATCACGTTCTCTTGTATAAATGTGTGGTTCCCCGAGTGCTGTGCTTGACTTTATCAGAATTTCCCATTAATAATAAAGACAGAATTTTGTTAGGGCAACATCAATCTATTAGTTTTTTTTATTGAGCATTTTTATTTCTTTGTATCTAAGAAGACTGTTGATTGTGTCTGCTGGGTGTAAGACGATCATGTCATTTTCCTGCTGTGATTAACTACATGATTAGATTTCTAATATTGAATAATCTGTGATATTTCATATTTTAATGCTGCTGAATTATGTTTTTGTATAGGATTTTTGTATAGATCGTCTTAAGTGAGATTGGTCCCTAGTTGGGTGTGTGTGTGTGTGTGTGTGTGTGTGTGTGTGTGTGTGTCGTGCCTGTAGATTTACTCAGCTTTAGAGACAATTTATGCACACTTAAAAAACAATTTGGAAGACTTCTTACTGAAACACTGAATAGCCTCCATATTGTTTATTCTTTAAGGATTTCTCAGAAATCTGTGAAAACGTTTTGGCCTAGGACTGTCTCTCATGGTAACTTCCTGGGTAACTTTCCTTCTATCTTTTATGGACTGAGATTGGTTTTCACTTTCTATCTCTTCGTAGTCACTTTTGCCAAGTTACATACACATATTTTGCTTGATTGCCTGAAGAATTCTTTTTGTATCTTTAAATTTGAATACCATTATAAGACTTTGTCTCAGGGAGGGCTATACTATATGTGATAAAGGACTTTTTTAATTTCTATGCTTTTTCCCCTTGAATTCTATTCTTACTTATTTGTCTTTTCTGGTTTTCTTCCAGGAAGAGGAGAAATTATACATATCTAAGATCTTCTTTGCCTTTCTTTTATAGCTATCATTTTTCCTCTTACCCTTCCCAGTGGCTTGTGTGTTTCATTTTCTTCATTGTTTATGCCTCATTTTATATTGTATTCCCCTTAGCGTGTTTTCTGCAATTTTGGTTTTCTCCTTGGCTTCTTCTAATTTTTTCTTCATTTTTTTTGAATGGATGTGTTTTGTTCTCATAATCCTTTTGCAAATTCTGCCGTATCACATTTCATCTTCTCCTTTTGTCCTGCTCATTTCTGGGATGTTCTCGCAATTCTGTTCTGGGCAAGTGGTGTCTCAGGATGTGACAGGGAGTTGGTCAGGGGCAGAAGTGGGGGAGTAGAGTGACGGCAGGGGAGACCAGGATATTTTGCTAATTTTATAACATAGGGGTTCCCTTAATATTCAGCTGCCATGCGGACTGTTTTCAACAAATGTTCTTCCTCTGTGTGATTGTGTGTGTGTGTGTGTGTGTGTGTGTGTGTGTATGTGTGTATGCATCCCTTCTACTTCTGTAAATAATTATTTCTGTTAATTATTTCCATCAATCAGCTTTATCTCTGTACCTCAGGGTGCACTACTCACCTTCAGAAAGCACTGTCACTGTCGGGGGGTGCCTGGGTGGCTCAGGTGCTTGGGCATCTGACTTCGGTTCAAGTCATGATCTCGCAGTTCGAGAGTTCGAGCCCTGCATCGGGCTCTGTGCTGACAGCTCAGAGCCTGGAGCCTGCTTCAGTTTCTGCATCTCCCTCTCTCCCCCGCTCATGCTCTGTCTCTCAAAAATAAAATAAATGTTAAAAAAGAAAGAAAGAAAGAAAGCACTGTCCCCTTCTCAGACCCACTTGCCGTTGCAGGATGTCTCTGTGGGCTCCCTTTCACTTCCTCTCATGCTGCCTTCTCCTGACCCCAGTCTTTATACACATTGTAAGGTCTGCAGATGATACCTGTTTCCTACTTTTCCTAAAACAATGAATCTGGAAGGTGTTATTGTTGTTGGTTTTAGTGCTTTCACATGCTGTCCAGGAGGAGAAAAGGAGGATCCCAGTCTCCATTCTCCTGTTTATGCTAGAAGTCAAATTGATATTTTCCTAACGATTTAGTCATCATGACCCAGAAAAATATTGTTATAACTCTTGAGAATATGAAGTTGGTGTGGATCGTCGGCTCATGTGCAAAATCAGCATATTTAAAGTCAATTGCAAAAGTTCCAGCATTGGTGGCCCCACCCGTCACCCCAGCACACATCCCTTTACTGAGAATGTGTGCAAGAACTTTTGTAATAGAAACCACATCCAAATAGAGGCGATGGGGCAAGTTTCATTTAATTTTTCAATCTCGGCTGTCATTGCCTGGAGAATGGGTAGCTGGAAGATATAATTTAATTACCAAATGACTGTGTTCACATTTTAAGAGTTTATAAAAACAGACAAGAATCATTTAGACGTTGATGTCTTCTCCTTGAATCGGTGTCCCTCAGACTTTGAAATTTGGTGATGTGTTTGCTCTGGAGCTTTAGTGCTGTCTGACGTTTGTCGTAGCACTCGAAGACTGGGGTTGTGCGTCAGTGTGTCTGGCTGCTAAGAGAATAGTTTGGGCAAACCAAATTTAAATGATTTAGATAGAAATTAAAATACTTCATTGTCATATCTCAAAGAAGGGTCAAAAATTTCGTCCCACTTTCTTCCAGCAACTTACCCATTTTGTGAATTTCTTCTGACAGTTATATACACTTTTATCACTTCTCAAATAAGAAGTCCACAGTGTCTAAATATCATAATTGTATGTAACATTTAGAATGAGTAATGAGTATTTTCTCCCTTCTTTGAAAATATCGTCTGTTTTTAAGTGTTTGAGGCCGCTGAGATGGCCCAAAAACTGCCCAAAGTTTGTTAGATCTTGTTGTGGTTTCTTGAAAATGCTTGACCTATAAAACAGAAGTGATTCTGCCGATAGAAAGGGGAATTATGTGATTAGGCTTCCCTTTGTTTCATAGTTGATGAATTATTGATGCAGTACTCTTCATGCTTCTGTCTTCCCTAGCCATCCTCCCGAGTTTAGTACAATGTGAATGGAAAATTAAGAGTATAGAATTTTCCTAGTTGATTTCGTCTGTGGCTCTAAACACTGTGCCATTTGCTTCCACTATCTGATAAACACGGAGGAGGAAATTCAGGGCTAACTGAGCCAGCTGTGTTTATTCTCCATTGGCTGCCCTCAGTCTCGTCATCAAGACTTTAATTATAACTAACCTCATCTACCCATGGGCTATTTTTTGATGACACAGATTCTAGGAAGAAAAACGCCCATGAGTAACTTTAGAAGATCATAAAACTTTTCATGTAGTTTTTCATCTTGACAAATGATATTACACCCCAGTTATGGGTTGTTTTATTTCATAGTTATACATTAATAAAGCCATTCAAAATAATTCTTTCAGTATCCGTCTTATGTGATTGCTTATATCAAAACTAGGTTTAAATATATTTTCTCACACATCTACTCTATCTGCCTTCTTTCAGGGCACTATTAGAACAGATAGAGGAATGCAATTATGACAACACGATCCTTCAGAAAATAACTCGAAACAGCCCCATTTTTTTCTTTTGTCTCCCCCACAGCTTTATGGAGATAGAGCTGACACATGACATTGTTAACATGATGGTTTGATACAAATATAGATTGTAAAATATTTACCACAACATCCTTCTTCTCGCACAATCACCTTTTTCATTGTTGTTATGGTGAGAACATGCGAGATCCAGTCTCTTAGCAACTTTCAAGTGTACAATACGGTACTGCTAATTATAGTCACCATGCTGCACGTTGGAGTGTCGCAGCTTACCTTATAACCAGAGGTTTGCACCCTTGACCAACGTGTCCCATTTCCCCCACCCCCTGCGAACCACTCTTTTGTTCTCTGTTTCTGTAAGTTCACTTCTTTTCAGACCCACATCTAAGGGAGAGCCTACAGTATTTGTCGTGCTCAGTGCAGTCCCGTTTTGAAATGTGACAGGTTACTGAGTCCCTGGAGCTTGTGGAGGACTGAGTATTCTTGATCAGGCCGGGGTTGGCGTCCTAGAAGGGGAACTGGGGTCGGAGTCCTAACCCAAGAAATAAAAAGACACCATAGGACGAGTCGGTGTCAAATCCCATACAAAACCAACAGCAATGAGCTGTAAGCACCACATTCCAAGGGCATAACCCAGTCCAGAATCAAGCAAATTCAAGGATCACGATTTCCAACAGCACCCAGAAGGAAGGGAGCAAGGAGAAAATTGAATAGGGTTTTGACTCATTTATGAATAAAGCACAAGTGTCTGGCATTTAGCTTTTTGATCATGGCTACCTTTTCTGTGATGAGGTCCGGCTCCATTGAGATAACATGGGGAAGAGTTATTCTCTCCTCCTTCATGGCTTCCTCATAAAGTCATAGTCCCTTAAGGGCCTTGGCATCACCCAGAAAAAACAGAGGTGCAGTTAGTCTTCAAAAACCGGAAGAGTGCCATCTTGAAGTGAAGAGGCCCTTCAGAAGAGGGGCCTTTGGGATCGCAGGCCCTTTGAGGAGTTTGCCGTGACCCTGGTTTGAGAGATCTGGGAAAATCTCTCCCTGGCCAAGACTCGTACGTTCTCGAGAATATGGAGAGCAAACTCAACTTCTGGGTTTGTCGTTATTATTTGTTTTGATGGTATAAATCTTTTATGACACAAAAGCCACAGAGATCACTGGTGGATGTAGTAAGTTATGCCGCATAGAACGGGGCCCTGAATCTGCCGGCTCTCCTTCTCCGGGCTCTGACTGTGTACACTACCTCTGTGCACCGTGTCTGCCTCCGTGTGTGCCCTCACATCTTCCTTCTGTAATTTAGCTTGTACTCAGCTACGGAACTGGAGGGGCTCTCAACGATCCTGGACCAGCATTTACAGGTGTCAGAACCGAAGCTTGAGGGGGGCCCCCGGCCCAACGTCACACAGCAGTGTGGGGCAGAGCTGAGGGGACGGTCCCTTGATGATACATGGGGTGCTGCTTCATGGAAATAAAAACAAATGTGGGGCATCTCAGCTTTTCCCTCAGGGTTTCCTCTTCAGCAGAGCCATTTCTGTCTGTGCAGCGAGGACCCTGGTTAGAATCAGGCCACATTGGCCCTCTTACTCTATGACCTTGAGCTAGTTCTCTTATGTCCACTGTCTCATTGTCTTCATTGGTAAGATAGAGACACTAACAACACTTAGAGTGAGGAACCTAACTAAGTTAATATTCACAAAGTACTTAGAATAGTGCCACCCAATAATAAGTGGTCAATAAACATGAGTGGGCACCATCCGTGTCCATATTCATCCCTTTTTCTCCCCTCTTGTATCTTCATGAATACCACTCAGCGCATTCTTATTTATTAGCTCCTTTGGTTAGAGTTCCAGGTGATTCCCATTTTCTCTTCCCAGGTCTACTTATTTCAGGGCAGGGGCGGTGCCCTGTGTTTCTTCTGTGTACCTCCGTAGGGCCTGACACCACGTTGGATGCAAAACACGGGTGTTCTCCATACTGCCTTTTGGTTGTGTTTTGTTTTGTTGTGTTCTCGTGTCCTTTCCTGCTGGTTCATGTGGAGACAGATACACTTCTTTTTTTTTTTTTTTAATTTTATTTATTTTTGAGAGAGAGAGAGAGAGAGCATGAGCAAGGGAGGGAGGGCAGAGAGAGAGAGAGAGAGAGAGAGACAGAATCCAAAACAGGTTCCAGGCTCTGCGCTGTCAGCACAGAGCCCCAATGCGGGGCTCAAACTCACAAACAGTGAGATCATGACCTGAGCCGAAGTCGGATGCCCAACCAACTGAGCCACCCAGGTGCCCCAGACAGATACACTTCTAATAGTTGCAAATCTGGTCAAGTTTTAGATGCTCTTATGGAGAATGCCAGTTAAAACATGGTAGTGCGTAATTTGCTCTGTTTTTTTTTTTTTTTTTTTTTTTTTTAAAGCAAAGATCACCACACACTCATAGCTTCTGAATGTACATAAAAAGGTCCTCAGAATATGTGTTTGGGACGGTTTTAGGAGGGGTGGGTAGGAGGATAGGATACGTTGTACACTACCGGCCATTATGTAAGACTCTGTGGATACTTTCACATTGTATGTTAGTACCGTGGTGATAACGAATAGTATCACTCTGAGACCTGAATCCGGGGTGAGATTTACTGGGAGACATTTTTAATTCATATTCTTGGCTATGCATTCAAATTGTTGGTGAGAATGTTTTAAATTGAGATATAATTGGCCTATAATGTTTTCATTTCAGGTGTGCAACATTGGGATTTGGTCTGTGTATATATTGCAAAGTGATTACAAGTTTAGTTTATATCTTAACCACCTCACACAGTTTCAGTGTTTTTCTTGTGATGAGACTAGTGCCCCCTCTCCCTGCTCCGAGTATTTCTGTAGTCAAAATGGCTACATGGCATTTTGAAAGTTTCCAAGTTTTCTGACTTTAATAAAATCAAAGAAAAATGTATGTTCTCGTAAGGGACCAAATAAATGTATATGGAACAGAAGCATGCCGAGAACTGTATTATAGAAACAACAAAATCTGTATGCAAAAATGAGGGCATTTGAGCCACTTTGCCTTCAGGCGCTAGCAGATTCCTAGCAGTGGAGGGGGTGGTGAAGAATGTCACTTGTCCATGTTGTCCAAGGAACCTCCCCGTTTTTTTTTTTTTTAATATTAAGGCTCTAAAACCTATATTTATAAACGGTAAGTGCAGAGAGTACATAATAAACTCTTGGGTTACAGTTGTTTGTTTATTCGTTCAACAAACATTTATTGGATGCCTTTTATAAACAAGGCCCCATTTGAGGACATAGACTGAACCAGATAAGTTTTCTGCAAATTTGCCATCATATCTAGAATTAAATTAAAGTACTATGAACGTAGAATTGGGACTAAAAGAGAATGGCACTAATGTGTCAGTCATAAACGGATATATATGTGAAAAGCCTATGTGTTGGGCACCATACTGTATGCTCTGTATTTTTTTTTTTTTTTTGGCTCGCATCGTCCATGCATTTCTGTCAAGGTGGCTTATTTGCCCATTATACAGATGAGGAAACGGAAGCCCCCAGTAGTGGAAGGGCTTTCTACAGCTATACAAGCAATAATAGGCAGAATCAGGATTTTAACTCAGGTCTTCTGACTTTTTTGTTCACTGAGTTACCATACACGGATCTTAGAGATGGAGAGTCAAAGTAGTTAGTTTTGTGTGTGAGCATGTATGTGTATAAGTCACCAAAGAATCTCATAAGCCACCAAATTGTATTTAGGTCATATTGACAGTCAAAAAGCAGATCATCTTTTGGTTTTTATGTATCTGTCCATCTATCTATCTGTTATCTATGTATCCACCTATTATCCATCTTTTTTAAATGTTTGTTATTGAGAGAGAGAGCGCAAGCAGGGAGGCGCAGAGAGAGAGGGAGAAGAGAACCCCAAGCAGGCTCTGCACTGTCAGCACAGAGCCTGACATGGGGCTCAAACTCATGAACTGGGAGACCATGACGTGAACCAAACTCAAGAGTTGGACACTTCACCAACTGAGCCACCCAGGCACCCCATCTATCTTTTTATTTCACAAAGAGAAGCCTGTATCTCCCACTTCTCCTCACCCATTTTGCCCATTTGTGTTTAATATTTGAGTTTTCTTTTATTAGTAACTGCACAACCAACTGAACAGTTCCTCATCAGCCACTTGAGTAATAACTAAAGAATCGAATTAATAATAAGTCAACATAAAATGCGGTACCCAAATTGGTGTTGCCTGAAGCTTGCCTGTGACGATCATGAAAACTCCTTCACTGAAGTCTGTAACTGAGTAAACGGAGCCAATGAATGGACGAGCGTCAGGAGAAATAGAATCTGGACACTAGTAAGTGCCTGGGGAGTAGGCAGTACGGTGAGAGGAGGTTATTAGCAAGGCAGGTGGACATTAACAGCAGCGAGAACGTGAGTAAAGGACAGCATAAATGGGAGTGGCTGGCTCCTGGGGCCGTGAGAGAAATAGTAACAGTGGGTGATAGCAAGCTATTCTAACAATAGAACAGAAAAAAAACTGCTTGTGCTAAGTCGTTCCTGAAATGCTGGACGGATGTGGGAACACGCGGGAGTTCTCTTCCTTTGTCTTCCTTTGCCTTCGTTTTGGCATTAACACTTCCTGTTAGGGGCTCCTGGCTGGCTCACTTGGTTAAGCATCCGACTCTTGATTTCGGCTCAGGTCATCATCTCTCGGTCCTGAGATGGAGCCTTGCGTTGGGCTCCATGCTGAGCATGGAGCCTGCTTAACATTCTCTCTCTCCCTCTCCCTCCGTCCCTCCCCTGCTTGTGCTCTGCCACTCCCTCTCTTTCAAGACACCAAACACAACTAAAAACACTTCCATTTAATGCAGTGGTCAAGCGTTACTTTATATGGCTCCGTGGAGTCCTGGAGCTGGGTTTGAGCTTTGCCACTCGATGGGGCAGTGAAGTCTACGACACGCTATTTGGACCTCCATTCTGAGTAAGACCGAGGTGAAAATCTTCCCCACGTTGTTGTTCTGTGAATGTGAGATGCAGAAATGCCATGAAGGATGCCGTGTGTGTGTTGTGATGCCAGGCACATCCTGGGTAGCTGGTCACAGGTGGTTGTGCTCAAGTCATTAAGCTAACTTCTCGCCCTTTCTGTCTTAATATCTCTTGCTAAAATACCCAGACCGATAGCAGTGGAGAAGGGGCTGGAAAAGAACTGTTCAATCTGTTGTATTTGAATATACTCCTAACCCTTGTTTATCAGTCCGGGCTCTTGGAGTCCCTGACCCCTAAATTAATAAAGCGAAATATTAGTAGTCCTCAGGCTAAATGTAACTCTGGGAAATTAACTTGGGTGAACCAGGCTGAGTGATGCCCTCTGAGAAACAATATACCATGGTCATGCCAGGATTGCTGTTATTTAAATCTCATCTTGTCTACTCTCTCTACCTGCCTGACTCTGGGTACATTTATAACTTCTCGGAGCCTCAATTTCCCCATCTGTAAGATGAGCGAAATAGCATCCACTTGTCTTAGTCCTTCGAGCTGTTATAACAAAATACTGCGCACAGGGTAGCTTCTAAACCACAGAAACTTACCTGTCATGGTTCTGGAGGCTGGGAAGTACCACATCAAGGCACCGGCGTGGTTGTGTTCTCTGCAGAAGTCCTCTTCCTGATAGCTGGTGACCTCTCGCTGTGTCGTCGTATGGTGAAGGGGCTGGGGATTTCTGAGTGGTGTCGTTTATAAAGTACTGTTCCCATCCGTGAGGGTGCCACCCCCGTGTCCTAATTACGTCCCAAAGGCCCCACTTCCTATTACCACTAATTCCAGGGGCCAGGATTTCAACGTATGACTTGGAGGCACAAACATGCAGACCAAAGCACTATCTCATTGTTTTTTTGTGAAGAATAAATGCACGTAAGTCCCTGGAGCAGTGTCTGGCTCCTAGTGAGCACTCAAAACCTAATCTAAATCTAAGGCCACCTCAGACTTAATTTTGTGCTTTATTTGCATCTATCTTGTTTCTAACGGAGATTGATAATAGTGATGATAATGGTGGTGATGGTGATGATGATGGTGATGGTGATGGTGATGGTGACAATGGTGATGGTGATGATGATGGGGATGATAGTGATGGTGATGATGGTGATGGTGATGATGACGAAGGTGATGATGGTGATGATGATGGTGATGGTGATGGTGATGATGATGGTGATGGTGATGGTGACAATGGTGATGGTGATGATGATGGGGATGATAGTGATGGTGATGATGGTGATGGTGATGATGACGAAGGTGATGATGGTGATGATGATGGTGATGGTGATGGTGATGATGGTGATGATGACAATAGTGATGATGATGGTGATGATGACAATAGTGACGATGGTGATGATGGTGATGGTGATGATGACGATGGTGATGATGGTGATAGTGATGATGGTGATGATTTAGTGAACCTCACTAGTGGCTGTTTATTCTGCTAAATTCTTTTAAATGCATCATCTCTTTTAATCCTGCGTGTTGGGTACTATTATCATCCCCACTTTATAGTCAGTAAAACCGAGGCTTAGAGGGGTAAAGTGATTTGACCAAGTTATTCAAGTAGCAGAGACACTCCTACAACCTAAGGAGTGTGAGTAGTTCCAATCTTGGGAAGAAGTTTCTATATTTGGCGAGTTAGGGAAGGTCCCTTAGAGTCCACAGGCACCATGCATGACTCCCGCTTTTTCACTGAGATGTTGGATCCACTTCAGTACCAGAGAGTGAACGGTGAGTCAGATGTCAGTCTGTGCCTCGTACTGAAGGGGACTTTCCTGTGGTCGGTGGGTTTTGATGCTGTTAAAATTCGGCTGAATCCGTTGTGTCAGATATGAATATTAAGAATGCCTTCACCTGACTGGTGACCAGTCCTGGGGACCAGAGCCTTACACATATCCTGAGACACTTCTATTTCCTCCTGTTTCTTGATTTAAAGACTATAAACCCTTTGCGTTTCATTTAAAAAACCACTTCAGTATAGAGATGTCCAGGATTTCCATTCAGGGCAATATAGAATTATTTTCTTTCCAAACTAAAATATGTACCCCCCCTTTTTTTCTTAATAAAGTTTATTTATTTTGAGAGAGAGAGAGAGAGAGAGAGTGAGTGAGTGTGTGTGTGTGTGTGTGTGTGTGTGTGTGTGTGTGTGTGAGGGGGGAGGGGTGGAGTGAGAGAGAGAAAGAGATTCCCATGTAGGCTCTGCGCTGTCGGTGCAGAGCCTGATGCAGGGCTCGAACCCATGAATTGTGAGATCATGACCTGAGTGGAAATCAAGAGTCAGACACTTAACCAACTAAGCCACCCAGGAACCCCTAAAGTATGTTTCTTAATCATCAGTTCTATTTGCCACTTTGAAATAGAATCCAAAAAAAAAAAATAAATAATGAAGGAGGGAGGACTGCCTGACCTTTGGAAACTTTCCGAAATCTCTTTAATCTCTCTGCAGCTTTTCTTTTCCATAGAATAGCGTGGGTCGAGGCGGGTCCCTACGACTTTGAAATCCTAGGACTCTTGATACAAAAAGTTGTGATTCATATATGTGGCTATTTTGGAAGAAGAAATCTCAACCAAAAGAAACGTAGTCTAGACTTTTATTTAAAACTTCATTCTTCAGTAGTCTCAAGACTTAACAATCTACCAAAAAAATTAGGCACGTGGCAGAAGAGTTAGAACGTGAGCCTGAGGGTGAGTGATCTGGTTAGAATATTCCATGTCGATGGAAAAAGCCCGGTAAGTATCTCACCTTGTGCAGAGGTAAACTATTTCCTCTCAAAGGGAAAATATTTATTAACTTGAATAAACTTCTAATTGAATGGGTTTTCAGTCAGTATGATAAAGTGTGGTAAACGAATTCCAGGTTCCCTTTACAAAAAGGATTGCTCGGTGACAGGAGGCTGTGGACATGAATCCTGACAACATTGCTGCATCTCTGGAAGTCTACTTCTGAAGTCCATTCATTCATTCACTTATTTAATCTCTGATTTATTACGCATTTTTCAGAAACATCTGCCCTGTACCAGGTCTGTAGTTGAATGGAAAAAACAGACTCATATACCAATCGTTGTAATATAGCTATTTATTATTTTAATGTTTATTCATTTATTTTTGAGAGTGAAGGAGCACAAGTGAGGGAGGGGCAGAGAGAGAGGGGGAGACACAGAACTCAAAGCAGGCTCCAGGTTCTGAGCTGATAGCTCAGAGCCCAATGCGGAGCTTGAACCCACAAACCATGAGATCGTGACCTGAGCCGAAGTCGGATGCTCAACCGACTGAGCCACCCAGGTGCCCTTGTAATATAGCTAATTAAATGGTAGAATGAAGCAAAGCTCAGGATTCTTGGTGAGCAAAGAGACATCTAATTTAGCTGTCATTTAGCTGGTAAGGATCACCGAATTCTTACCAAGGAACTTCTCGCTTGAATTAGGTTCGGAGATGAGGAGGAGCCGGGCTCAGCCAGTACTCAGCGACTATTGCTTCAGTAACAGACATGGTGGAGAAGGACGTCATGAGGGATAAGAAAACATGCAGTTCAGAGAACGAGTGTTCAGCATAGGGTACTTTTTGTCCGTGTGGCTCAGGAACCACCTGCTTCAGAATCGCCTGTAGGTGTTGCTCAAATATGTAAATTTGGGGGTCTCCCTTTCCACCCACTGAATCACAGTATAAATTAGGGGCAAGGGCTCTTGGCCTTTGTAATAAGCATGGCGTCTCAGGTGATGGTTTCATTAGGATAGTTTGAGAACCACTGACACAGATTTTGTATTACAAAGTGATCGAAGGCCAGGAGGAGCCGGGGAGGGACCAGATCGTGACAAGCTTCGATGACCTGCTAAGGGTTTTTGGCTTCGTTTTCAGTGAAATGCTTCTTGATCTTCACTTTATCTTGCTATGCTTTGAAACCCCATATTGTCTATCCTGTTCAGCCCTGATATGGCAGAGGCCGGTGATGTAGGGCTTCTCTGTGAAATATTGGTTTGTCAATTCAATGCTTCTGAATTAGAGAGACCCCACTGTATAGTAAAAGGCGAATTTCCAAAACCAAACCTCCACCCATTTGATTCTTAACCTGCAAACCCAACTTCTCTGTGGCTGGCCACCAGATATCGCACGCCAAAGAGGCAGAGGTGACCAGTCTCCAGAGGGGCACTAACTCCCCAGTTCCAGGGAGCCAGTCTGTGTGGTTGTGCCTCTGGTCACGAGACACACCAGGGAAGGGGACATAATGTGACATGCATTGCTAAGGGGAGCCATGCCCTGGAGCTTCACTGAGAGACTCCGCCTGGGGCTGATCGGAGACTGTCTTTGTGAATTGTTCCGAATGAGAGCTGAATGCATTCCACTTATCCTTATTAGTTTTAAAATCTGACCTTTACACTCAGGTCAAATCCATTACTTTCAAATTATTTTGCTATATTTCTTAAGCCTATTATGACTTCTTTTTTTCCACCATAAGAGTAATACTTTTTTTAATCTTTTGGTAATACGTGAGATTCTTTTTAAGAAATCACGTCTAATACTCTATATATTAGAATGCATTTTGAGCGCACAGTAAAAGATGAATATTCAGTCATCAGGGTTTAGTATTAAAAATATATATAATCAAGTTTCTGTGTCCAACTTTTCTGCGAGTTTTTTGATCCTCTGTTGAATATGATAAAACTTTCAGTCTTTAATTTTATCCATGTCTTTTTTTTTTTTTTTTTTTTGAGAAAGGAATTCCGGAAGAGGATACGTGTGCCTCTGTCTAGGTTCCATCAAATGGAAAAATGTACTTGTGCCTACATTAAGTATCATATTTTAGTAGTTTCATGGTATGGATGCCAGTCAAAATCTACTCCGTGTTGTTTGCACATTCAGGAAACCCACAGTCTTTACTGGGGTTTCTCTTGCCTTTAGACATTGATGGAAACTCACGAAACAAGGTACTTTGTTTAAAAAAGGCAAACCCTCAATTAAGATGGATCCAGCTTTGATTCTTGGGCTCATTAGCCTCTGACAAGGACATCTTATTCATCAATTGATGCATCTTTTAGTTATTTTTGTGCTATAATTAAGTATCTTTGAATTGGACCCGTTCATCCCTGAGGCAGGGTTAGTGTTACTTGCATTTGAATCGCCTCCTTAATTCAGTTCAAACATCAGTTTTCAATTTTCCAATTCTTTCGTTGTTTAATTAATCAAACAAATTAAAGATGAATAATTGCGGGCTCTGTTCCTATAGTAACAAATATCACATTCTGACAACTTCAGAAACAGGGTTGGTTATTTTGGGCTTTCTTTGTTTACTCTTTGTTTCTTCAGAAACAAAGATTAGCCATCTATTTTACTTATTTTTTTAGTTAACCAATAATTTCCAAACAGGAGGCACAATCAGGTTTTCTGATGGACAGATTATGGCTCAAACAATTTTAACGTTGGCATCAATGTTAACTTTGGGAAAGCAGAAAAGACCTTAGCTTTCCAATTCGTTAAAGACCATGGTAGTTTGGATACGTAATTTGTTTTGCATCTTTGAGGAAGGTGTCTTAGATCTTAAAGTATTTGACTTGAAGAATATAGATATGCTGGCAGTAACGGTACACTTGGAGGTAGTTATTCTACTAAACTTTCAACTAATATTTGTTAAGTGTTTGAGGTGTGTCAGGCTCTGGGGTAAAAAGAGCAAGAGGCACAAGTTTTACAGAGAAATCAAGTTTTGGTGACGACTTTACATTTTAAGTCTGGCTAAGGGGCAACACTTTTTCTACTTGAGCTGCGTTAGATTTCCAACTGGAAGCATTCTAAATTCCTCACCGCATACCTGGGGATCCAGGGTAGGGGAAAATGAGGGACATTCTTTTCGTGAGGAGGGAGAGGTTGTACACTGGCCTGGGTAGGACAAGACTGGTATCAGCACTGTTGTTGTCTTTGCAGGTGACTAGAACCATTCTCTAGCCCCAAAGGGGGTTGCTTGTGTCAGCCATGTTGAAGACAAAGGAATGTGTGTAGAGAGAGGGGAAGAGGAAGAAATGTATTGTGCGAAGGCTTATATGAATTATATTTGTGTGTTGTAGACTTTCTCAAATAATATGCACATATACCTTTGACTCTGCCAATATGACACGGCGTTTCTAAAAATCACCACTTCATGGAAATTTCACAGAAATCTGCCACAGACCTTGTGGGAAAAATGGAGTTAGGGACACAGCACTCACAAGCTTTGTCCACAACACATAAAGAGATGATAGGGACCGAGTAAAAATGGTAGCACACTCTGACACGTTAATGGTTAGGCAGTGCAGAAATACTGCAATGCATATAGTGTTTTACCTTGAAAAAGACCTGCAGTTTGCTGGTGCCTGTGAGTGTCAGAAGGATTGCAGCTTGTGAGTTATTGTGAAGTGGTGGAAGGCAGATTATGGGAAAGCCGACCGCAAGGTTTAACCCTAGATGTGGGTACTTGGGATTCACGACACACGGAGGTAGCTGGGAAATACTCGAGGCTCTTCCATGGCTCAGTTCAACTGCGCGCAGTTTTCTGCAGATGAAAACGTGCAGAAGCAAATGTGATGGTTACTGTCTGCCTACACTGCTCCCTAGTATTTATGAGTAGCATTGGAATAAAATTGCATTTCGAGACAAGCAGGGTATATAGGGAGGTAGTATCTCCCTTCTCCGTCAAAGGACTCAGCTTATATCTTGATTTTGACATGTATGTTCTGCTTTCCTGATTATTAATACTTAACATTTTCAGTGAGGCAGGAAGCAAAGTGTGTCTCTCATCCTCCAGTACCTGGCAAGGTTACTTATTCATAATAAATCAGTATAAACACCTGTCAGATGAATACTGGTAACAGTAGGAGGCATAGAGGAATAGACTTCAAGAAGGCAAGAGTGGAAACTGTCCAGGAGGAGATGAAGTATCTGGTGTTTCCTGCTGCAAAGGTGTGTTTATCGTGAGGTAGTAATGCCTCCACTAGACCGAGGTGCCAGTGTGTGGAAACCTACTCGGTGTGTTCATGTAGGACAAATTATTAAGAGGCCGTCTGCCTCTGGTATACTTACTCTAGAATAGCCAGGCTGAAATTAAAAAAAGAGGGTCTTCGGCAAAAGACAATGAGTAACAAAGAGGGTTTGGGGTGAGAAGAGCTCTATGCCATCCCTTTGGACAAACATTGGATTCTACATGTGTTTCCATGAAGCCCAAGGTGCTCCATGGAGTCTTCTCAAAGGCTCTTGTGAAGGAGAGGATGAAGACCAGAGGTTTTCCTGCCCTGGCCTTCATTTTAAATGAGATTATTCTGTTGATGAAATGCATATTCGCTGGCTATCAAAGAGACAAACTTTGAAGACAGCAGCCATGTCACTGGGCAGACATTTGGAAAATGGCGGTGGCCTTATGCCTTATTTCTGTGGAGATGAGCTTCGTGGCTTTCTCAGTCGACTAGAATCTTCTAGTGCACAGATTTGTCTCAGCACAGGGCTGGTGGCTTAAGGGGACATATTTGGGCTGCGTCATGTAAAACCTATAAAATCAAATGCAAGGTCTTCCATTCATATAAATACGCAAATTCAGTCATAGGTCTAAACACTGAAGAGCTGCTCTCCCGTAAGTGGGTAGAAGTTAATTGAAAATGTTCGTAATACGTGTAGGGGGCATCTCGATCTCCAAAACAGTGCTGTGTTATTACGGGAACAGTGATTTTCTGTACACCTGACAAAGCATCTATAAAAATTGCATTAAGGCTTCGATGGTGAGCACTCCACCACACGCTCAGCTCAATAATTCAGTGACTGATTGCCCAGTGTGTAGATGATTCCGACTTTGAATTTTTCCCATGTTGTCCACCTTTTGGCCATTTCTTATACCAGCTACTTGACAAGAATATTCGTGTTGAAAGTTAGTGAGACCTAAGTCGGTCAGTTATGTCAGCAGTGATGGTTTCGTTTAAAGGTTTGGCGGAAGAGGATGTTGAACCCCTCATGTAGGATTTACAGCCACCCGTGGATTTAATCATTAATCTGTGATCTTCCCCTAGTAAATTACCACGCAGAAAAAATTAAGAATTATTCCATTAGCACTTCTGGAAATGTGATTCAGATTCTGGGCTCTGGAGACGGAGATAAGGAATAGCATCAAATGTGATAAGAAACAATAGTGCAAATTGAGACGTGCTGAAGGATGATTGAAACCTGATTGTCACGGCTTCTTTTACCCCTCAGTCCTTCCTCATGGATAAAATCGCAAATGGATGAATTACACCTAAAACGGTCTTCCGTATGAGCCAACTAACCCAAGGGGCTGTGCATGTTGTCAGTCCAAAAGGGTTGGGAGGGGAGGTATCGGACCAGCATTGCTGAATTAATAAATCCAACATGTAGCATCTTCCGTGTGGACAACTCCTGTGTTCCTGCCCTCTCTGCTCTCAGGCGCATACAACCCTGCCTCTCCCAAATCGAGTGTCCCTTCGCACTGCTCTTGTAACACAGCATCCAGTAAGAAAGTACTTGAGGGGTGCCTGGGTGGCTCAGCTGGCTAGGCGTCTGACTCTTGATTTCGGCTCAGGTCATGAACTCGTGGTTTGTGAGTTCGAGCCCTGTGTCGGGGGTCTGCACTGACAGTGTGGAGCCTTCTTGGAATTTTTTGACTCCCTCTCTCTTTGCCCCTTCTCTGTTGTGTGCTCTCTCCCTCTCTCTCTCTCTCTCTCTCTCTCTCTCTCTGTCTCTCTCTCTCTCAAGTAAACTTTAAAAAAAAGGAGAAAGTACTTCATAAACATTCACGTCTCACACATTGTCTAATTAGCAGGATTGTATGAGGATTCAGAGTCTGGAAAAGGAGACAAGTGGGCTAGTGGGGCAGATTCCTTCCCTTGGCCCCTGCAGCCCACCCTTACCAGCACAGAGGCCCGCATGGGCCACCAGAGGAGCTCCCTGGCCTTGATCTTCTTGCTGGGATTCAGCCAGCTGCGGGGCAGCCTGGCAGCAGAAAAAGGGGGAGAGGAACATGAGATTGGGTATTTCTTCTCCCCAGGACACTCCTGGGGTTGGCTGTGTTCCTATACAGAATGTCGCTGCTCCACCAAGGTAGCCTCCTGGCCTCCCTGTGGGCACCCGTTCCCTGCCCCTGATTGTGAGCTGGAGACGGTGACAGGTCCTTAGCTGCTACTCCCGGGTTATGTGCTAATCCTTGTGGCCCCTCCACCACCCACCCACACCTTGGTTAATAGCCCTTTTCTAAATCAGCCCTCCTCAAGTGATTTGAATGCAAGAGAGCGGTTTCCTCTTTGGACTCTCCGAGAGCAATTATTACTGAAGTAAGTAAGACAAGTCAGGTGGGAGAAAGGCTGCAGAACGCTGGGGGCACATAAAGGGGAGCAGGACCACGTCTGCATGGTAGGTAACAGAAAATACAGCTTCAAGTGGTAGCGTGTGGACTAGTACTTGAAGGATTGAAAGATTTACTGGGGGAGAAAGATGGGGAAAAGCAGAGCAAGTGGGAGGAGAAGAATTTGCCGGAATTACGGAGGTTGAAGAGTGAGCAGGCTGACCCTGGGGCTGGCTGGGGGTGTGTAACTAGAGTCTAAGGGCTCCTTAGGGTTAAGGGTGGGGCAGCTGGTCTACCAGCAGTCTGGTGCCTAGCACAAATGGGGTGTTCTGGTAAGCGATGCTTTGAGAAAATGAAATTGATACCTGGAAAGGTGAGCAGGCATCAGATGAGGAAGGGGTTTGAATGTTGAGGAATTCGTACTTTTCAGCACAGGTGCTGGGCAAGTAGAGACTTTTTCAGGGGAGCGACGTATTCTAAGAAGTTAATTATGTCCTTCCTTTTAGGTAACAGTGCATCTGTTAGCCCCCTTACTAGATTGTAACCATCTCGAAGGCAGGAAACAAGTCTTACTCGTCTGTATACTCACGATGTCTTTCAGTGAAATGATTTGCACATTCCTGGGATTCAATATATGCTTGATGAGATATGGCAAGCACAAATGACACGGGTAGAGTTTCTGTAGCATCTGCATTTTCTCTTAGCCATTTTTATTAAGAGCTTTGAAAATGAAACTGTATTGATTTAGTCCCAGACATTGGTTTAAACATGATACCACTGAAAACAGAAATACATGTCAGCGATGAGTTTAATATGCTGCCTACTGAAATATCCTTTGTCCATTTATTCCTCACTGATCCAAAGAAGACCTTAAACTTGGAAGATGATTGGCTACAGCCAAGAGCCTCCCTTGGGGTTTGCATGGAAAGATTTGGCTCCTTCTGTAAATAATGATTGCCGTAATCAGTAGCTTCATGGTGTCACCGGTGACATTCTGTCCTTAATAATGAAAATGATCCCTCTCATCAGAAATTACCCTCCATGTTCTCACGAATCTCTGTCTCAAATCTCTAACAGCGGCAAATGTTCTATTTTCCATGGGTACAAATTAATTTAAAATTAAACATGTTAGCCTAGATTCAATAGTGAGTCCAAAAATTTATTTCGTATCAGGAAAATGTGACATCTGGCATGACTGTCCCATATGTTTTTCTTTCCCTTTGCTTCTTTGTTTTCTTGGGGGATGATTGTGTCTGTGCCCCTGTGCCCACGTGGAGACTGAATCCCCAGTGTGATGGAATTTGGAGGTAGAGCCCTTGGGAGGTGATTAGAACATAAGGCCAGAGGCCTCTTTGGTGGGTTAGTGCCCTTACAGGAAGAGGCCAGAGGCCTACCTTGCCTTCTTTTTGCCAGATGAGGGTACAACGAGAAATAGGACCCAGAAGCTCCTCATCGGAAATCAACCCCACTGGCCCCCTGATCTCAGACTTGCAGCCTGCAGACCATGAGAAATAAATGTGTGGCTTACAGCGCACACCCCCCTCTGGTCTGCGGTGCTTGGTTAGAGCCGCCTGAACCAAGTAGGTAACCAAGCTGCTATTTGTAAGAATGTGCTAGTGTACTTCAAATAGGACATTAAAGTGGGTGGTTCTCTCCGGCAGCTACTTACTGGGCACCCACTACTGACTCTGAACTGTTAGAGGTGTTTTAGGGATTCTGCAGCCAGAAATGCAATGCTCCTTTAGCGGCTGGCTGCACCCGTCCCCCAGCTGTTGTGGATGTTGGTTGTTAAAAGGTTCCCACCTGTGGTCTTCTTCAAAGTCTGGTCTGTGGCTTCCGGGGAGCCCCTAAGCCAGAGATGCCTGGGAAGTTCCACCTTCCTTCAAAAGTAGGCTCTGGCCGATGAGCGACTGGTGCAGAAGGTAACAGCACAGCTTTGTCACCTCAGAGGGGACAGTCTCTGTGTCCCAGGGCTCCCGTGGGGTCAGGCCGAAGCTAGACTTTCGCTGGGAACTCCTCCTTTGCCTGGCTTCTTCCACTGCTCATCCGCTCTCCTCGTTCCCCCTCCTTTCTTCTGAGAGCACCGTTTCTGTAAATTTCTTGCAAGAGTCTCTGTCTCAGTCTCAAGGAAACCTCACTGAAGACAGAGAAAAGGAAGACACAGGCTGCTTTCCAAGGAGTGCACAATCCAACCTAAGAGTAGACCAGGTTTGCAAATGATTTCAGCTAGAACATAATACGATTTAAAAGAGATACGAGAACAGTGCTATGGGGATATAAAGAAGAAATTCCTCACGTAGATTATTGAAGGGATGTAAGACCCTTGGTAACTAGAGGTTTGCTTGAGAATCTCATTTCCCCCCCTTTCGTCAGGCGTGGAAGGTAACAACGGGGCCATATCTTGGTATGCCTTGAAAGCTAGGGAAAGGTAGCTGTTCTTAACCTACCTTAACTTGAAAGGCAGTGGAAAAATCATTGACTGTTTTTCATATCACAGTGCTTCTGTTGGAACTGTACTTCTGAAGGTGCTTCTAGATGCAGAGGTAGAATACGTTTCAGTAGTGGGAAATCGGAATTGAAGAGACTGGCAAGAAGGCTGACCTCCACGTGAGAAAGACGCCCGGTGTCCCAGAGTGCCAGTGTGGTGAGCAGTGCGTGCCATTTTGAAAGTGAAATTGGCAGGCTGTGGTGGGTCCTCGGGTATAGGAGACAAAGCGTGAGGGGAGAAGAGTGACGCAAGGCCTTTGAGCCTAACCGGCCATCCCTTAAGGCCCTCCCAGAAGGGGGATCCTTGCGTTGAAGGATATGCAAAGTAAACATTCTGCTACAAAAGGCAAACACGGAGTTTTGTCCCTTTTAAAAAACTTGTGCAAATTTAATGGTGGGGGGAGGGATGATGGTTTCATTTCCATCCTGAAAATTACAAATAAAGTTGCAAGTATTAGGTAGGTTTGGCTGACCATACCTGTCATGGCAGGCAGTGGCGAGCAAGGATTCCTTCTAGAATTGTCTTTCCACCTCTTCTTGCATTGGGAGTAGTTCTTGCTATACTTAATGTGAAGACCTGTTAGAGTCCCATTCAGATTGCTTTCTGACTGCAAGCCAAGAGGAAATAGATGCCCAAATGGAATTTCCGTTGGGAACGAAAAGGGCTCAGCAGGTTGTCTGGTGATGCTGAGGAAAAGCTTTGTCTGTGTCCCCTCCTGGCTCCCCTGACAGCTAGTTTTACACACTGGAGGACAAATCCCTTGAACTCTGTGGGCCTCAGTTTTCAAATCTGTAAGGCGGGAGTTTCTACAGAGGGTTGTTCTAAGAGACAGTTGTGGTAACAGTGGTAATTTTTTCTTACACTTACAAAATGAGTGTTGGCAGGTTTAATTCCTGCTGGTCTTAAATCCCCAACAGCAAAAGCTATTTGTTTCTAATTTCTTTCCCCCCGCACCTTTCCTGGCACTTAGGAACTGTTCATTAAAGTGTGTCATGTGGAAGGAGGAATGAATTTGTGCCTTGGGCGGTATAAGTGGCAGTCTCTATTCTCCTCTGCTCTCTGGAACAACAAACAGGAAAGAAAAGGCTTAGTGGGAGCTTTTTGGTTACTAAAAACTATTCTTCTTCTCCATCCGTGTTTGGCAGCTTTGCCTGGAAAGTTAGGATTTTATTTAGAATGGATGAATTAGTTGCCCCTCTTCATAAAGCATTTCATGATTGCTGATTGGTCTCTGGATTGTATTACTGTTATTTAACCGACAGTCTCCTGTTAAGGTAGGAGCGGCTGGCTTAGCACACGGAAACACTGTTGTTCCATTTTTCATTTGTACTTTTTTGGTGTTTCCTGCAAATCCGAGGAAGATGAAAAAGTGACCAGCTCTTTGGCACTTTTTTTCCTCCTGTGAGGACAGCTTGTTGATGATTTGAGCAGTTCATGTGCGTGTGTGTGTGTGTGTGTGTGTGTACATTCTCATTCCCCCAAATCTCCTTTTCCATCCTCAGAAACAGCTTTTGGTGCTTGATAATATTTTTCTGCATTCGGTAGTAGTACCGTCTTCTGCTTTCGGTCAGGCCATTTCAACAGAATCACTTTGTACTTAGGGAGTGTCTGTGGGCTCCCAGCCGTCCTGCTGTGGATTCGCTGCACAGGTATTAGAACCGCTGCCCCCTCACAGGTGAAGAACTGTGGACCAGAGTGGATTGGCTTTGGGTTTCTGTCGCTCAGAGCTAAGATGATTAGCCAGTGCGTGGTCCGACCCAGCGTTCTGAACCAGGAGAATGCTCGCTTGCCACTTGGTCCCTACCTCCCCACGCTGTGACAGCTTTAGTTACACTATCGCACGCCCTGGATTACACGTCCCCCTTCCACCCTGTCTTCCTTCAAGCCTAGCTCAGGTGTCCTCTCCCCGTTCGGTCTTTTCCCTGGTCTTGCAACCAGAATTTACATTCATGGATAAGAATGTCCTCCCCCATGTCATATGACTTTTCACATTCTGTACTGAACGGTGGTTAGTTTCTTGTGTATTTCTCTCACGCCTTACACTCCAGTTCAGGAGCATTCTGTATCCTGCATAAGAAAAGGTGTAAAAGCCCACATGGGACCCTGAGAAACATTTGTTGACAGGCTGTTAAAACTGACTGCCTGAAATGGGTTCACGCTGATCGTCCGCACTTAAAGTGTGTTTCACTTAAGCAGGCAGTGAAGAAGACAGGCCTGTTTTAGTTTTCAGGGTCCTCCCTTCTGACTTTTGTGGTGTTCCCTCTGGTGAGTGTTCGCTCACACGCGTACTTTGTAATTTTGTTCTTAAACACACCTTCGTTTCTGATGGTTAGTAGCCTGCCAGGAATGTACCCATTACCAAAGATGGAGCCGTAAAAGTGTTCTCAGTGTGCTCAAGGTGGGAGGAGAACCAAAGACCAGTCGTAATGCCAAAAATACATTCCAGAAGGAACACCTGTGAGCGTCGTGGGTTGCCAGTCGCCCCGCCCTAGAGAGCGGAGGCCGGCAGAGAGCCAGAGCTCGTGGCCAGCTGTTCTTGGGATTTAGAAACATCGACGACGGATTGATTTTCTTGGGTCGGAAAGACTGACTGACCTTTGCCTACGTCACTTCCGTGACGCTGTTTTCAAGTCAGAAAACAGTCTCCTCAGCTGAGAGCAGCTTTTCCTGAAACGGAAACTCAAATGCGTTTGTGGCTTTTTGGCAGGCCTTTCCCAGTTGGGCCGGGGGGTGACCGTTTGTTCCCAAATAAATGGGATCAGACATCAAGTGACAGCCTGTTAGTTCAAACGATGACCACGGGCTGTCCACATACATCTAACTAGGTGCGACTTCACTGTTCTCAGTGAAAACCTGACTCGAAGTAGGTGATGAAAAAAATTATGGTTTGGAATTTTAGGAATGTTTGTTCCTGAGTAAATCTTATGAAGAAGTTGCCATTATCTAGCTTCGCTTCTTGGTAAGCGAAACCGTTTCCGGTTTCTAGTCAGAGTGTGGGAATGAGCCCTGTGCACAGTGGCTGGGGAGAAGGGGTCATGTTTCAGGTCGCTAATACCTCTTTGCGACTTCGTCATATTCTCTAGGCTGCCAGGTTCTCAGAAGGAAAGGAATTATCCTGATGAGCTCTCGGCCACTCGTGTCCTTCTTTACGCTGTTGTGTTGTTTCCTTTTCCCTAAGGAGCAGGACGTGCGGGTGCCCAGGGCAGCCCTGGCTCTCCGAACCTCTAACTGCTCACCCGGGTGAACGAGATGGAAGGAAAGGAAGCCCACCTCAACTCCACCTCCCGCCCGGCCGTGAGTGTCCCTCAGGACATGGCGCCACAGCCAAGCGTCTGCGGTTACCTGGGTGTGTCTGCCCCTGCTCCTCCTCTCTGGTGAAGGGATCTGGTTCCCTCACAGCCACCCCTGCGGTCTGCGGGAACGCACTGGTTCCACGAGGGCCCCAGGGCTCTGCCTTCTGCCAGGACACCACCCACCGCTCCTCCACGCGCGACGGCCCAAGTGTTCCATTCCACCTCGATGGCAGGCAGATTCCAGGCGAGTGGAAGCCAGTGACAGCTTCACCTTGTCCTACTTCCTGGAATTCTTACAAGGCTGAGAGGGTCCTCCCTGATTCTGGTTATTCTCAGTGTCGTCCTGTATTCCCGTCTCCCCAAACCCCAGTCAGAAGGAATTCCTCTCTCCTAATCAGTTCATCATCCATGCCTTCCATGGAATTACAATGGAGGGATCTTATCCGGTTGGGTCCCGCAGCCTTCTCCCCACAACCATAGGTCAGCTTTTGAAGGGGCTGTTTCTCATTTGCAGAGGACTCATCAACTCAGTCTCTCTCGTGCGGTAGGAACTCAGGGCTGGTTGAACACATTTTGCGTTCCATAGAGAACTCAATTTTCTTTACCTTTCCCACTTCCCAAAGTTTTAACTATCTAGATAAACAAATATATAAATGCATATTATCATTTCCTCTACTAAAGGGTGGAAGATACAACCCTTGACATCAGGACCTTGTTGGTAGAAAAACAATGGCCCCTGGATTGTGTGGACAGGTAGCTCTTATGTGTATTTTAACATCCTATACCATGGCAGCTGGTGGATGGATAGAAGGATAAATGGTAGACAGATACCAGCATTGCTTCATTAGTGGGATCCTGGTTACAGGCTCTCCAGTCATGCAGAGTCAAGTCGTTATGGTTTAGGGAAGTTGAGGAAAGAACCGGGGCGATTACTACTGAAGAAAGTACAAGGTTTGGGATCTTACTGCACATTTTTTTTTTTTTTTCATTTTTCCTAAGTAAACCCAGACTGAGAATCAAGCAAACACAGACTCATGGTTACCCATTGCTTGTAGGCAGGGATCTCCTAGAAAGATGTACAGCATATTAAGGATGAAGGAAAGGTGATAAGAGTTTGGAAATGAGACAGAGGCCACTTGTTCCCTTGAATAATGAGAAAGGGACTTCAGAAAGCAGAAGAGGGAAGGGAATCATTCGGAGTCAGAATTCGGAGGAGGGAAGGCACGGGAATCAGGGCGGGGCCCGGGGCCAGGATGGTCGTATTTTTGTTACCACAACTTTGGACAGGCTCACCAGTGATATTTTTGACATGTGTTGGTATTTTGACATTTGGAGAATCTTAGATGCTTCTCACTGCTTGCCTCAAAGAGAAGAAGACAACCACGTAGAAAATTCGGAAGAGGTTTCATGTTAATATAGGGCATGAAAACACACACTTTCCCTCAGGGCCTCATCAATTTACTTCTCTCCCAAAAACATTTCGTGACTTACGCTCGCTGCCGAGTTCACCGGGTGTGGGTGCACGAAGGCAGGCAGGCTTAGGAGATGGGTTTGGAAGATCCTCTAGAAACCCGTCCAGCAAGAGACAAAGTGGGCTTTTCTTAAGACGTCCATGAGAGATTCACGTTCAGGTTTCTATGTCCGTGTGGAAGAGACCAACGGCTTGTGGTTGGCAAACCGAGGAAGGTGATTTTCTGTCTGAAATGCTTCGCTTTTCCTCTGTGAAAGGTGGAGAAATGCATCCCTTTCCTGGTTTAAGAGTGCGCCGGGATGCATTGACCTTGTACTCCGAGCTGAGCCGCCAGTGGGATCCGTGTCCTCAGGCGGTTATGGGACCGCCGGGCAGTTCCGGGGAACAGAGAGGATTCGGAGTAAAAGACATCATTACTTCTGCCAAAGCATCTGGTTCTACCTGGGAGCAGTAAAGGACTATATGAGAGCATGAAGAGTTTACCTGGGAAAGTGCTTTCTGTTTCTGCCCACAAAGACTGTACTTACTGCCCAGTTGATGGTCTTGTTATAACAGCTATTAACACTATTGATTACGAATTAGTAGTATTGTCTGTAGTTGAAAAAGTAGTAGGCGTTTAATTTTTTTTATTTATGTCTTATTTTTTGAGGTATACTCAAAAAATAGTAAAGGCCTACTATTCTTGCTGGATTTTGCCTTTTTCTTAGGACCAGTTAATTTTCATAACGAGCAGGTCAGCCTTAATGAAATATGGAAGCAATAACCGCACAAGTGTCCTAAATTTTGGACCTGTATACTTTCACTGCTTTTCTGTGTTTTTTTTTTTTGTTTGTTTTTTTGTTTTCCCCAAAGGAACTGAAGTGGTTTCTAAGAACAATTTTTTTAAAAAAATTTTCTAATATTTATTTGTTTTTAGGGAGACAGAATGCAAGCATGGGAGGGACAGAGAGAGGGGGAGACACAGAAAGCAGGCTCCAGGCTCTGAGCTGTCAGCACAGAGCCCGATGTGGGGCTCGAACTCACGAACCGCGAGATCATGACCTGAGCTGAAGTCAGAGGCTCAACTCACTGAGCCACCCAGGCGCCCCTCTAAGAACAATTCTTACTTCTCTCAGATTCTCTCTGGATGCATACAGCTACAGTTTTCACTGAACCTGAGGGCAATTGAAGTGATTGGTCATACCCGTTACTTTTCCTGAACTTTATTGCTGGAGAGCAGTTAGAACTGAGCCCTGGCTGTTTCGAATCCTATCTTCATTGCTGTGTAGTGTTTGAAACTGCCTCCCAGACCTTGTTAGTACATCGTGCAAACCTTTCTTCCAGCAATAAACGTATAGTTATACATGTCTCTCTAGGAGTGAGATTTTGCAGAAGAGGCCCCAAATCCTCCTATGGAGCAACCCCTCCTTTGGACCCGCTCTCTGCCTGAGCAGATGTGAGAGGAATTTGCAACATACTAACCAGTCATGCCTGCTGAAGTCCTGGTTGTAATTACGTCGAAACCAATGCAGGGTTCTTTAAAAATACTATTTCCGTGAAGAGAAGAGAGCTTATTTTAAAAAGGACTTAAATGAACCTTTAGTAGTGGTTTTGATTATTGCATTTTGTGAAGTGTGTGTGTGTGCGCGCGCGCGCGCGTGGGTATGAAGGAGAGAGAGAAGGACAGGAAGATGTGGGGTGAGGCGGGAGAGGCAACATTTTAAGAAATAGCAAGAATAAGTCACAGAATAGGGAATTGTTGTATCTATCCATCCATTACTGGGGCGAGGCTTCCAGTATTGAGAAGATACGTTCGTAATACGCAGCGACACAAGAGTGGCCTGAAGGGTGATTCTCATTCAGGGTGGGATTCTTTATTATCGTACAAACAAAAAGAATTAAAACATGGTGTTTATATTTTTTCCATAATGTGACACTGTAGCTTAACATCTTATAACTAGGGGCGCCTGGGGGACTCAGTTGGTTGAGCCTCAAACTCTTGATCTCGGCTCAGGTCATGATCTCGCGGTTCCTGAGACCAAACCCTGCATCGGGCTCTGCACTGACAGCCTGCTTGGGATTCTCTCTCTACCTCTCTCTCTGCCCTTCCCAGACTTGTTGTCCCTCTGGATCAAAATAAATAAATAAGCTTTAAAAAATAATGAAATTTTATAAATAAATTCAAATAATTTCTAGAGGCGCCAGAACACCCAGAATTACTTCTCATGCCGAGAGAAGGGGGTGCTGGTCTTACAGCGCCCGAAGCTCTTGTAAGAATACAGAATAGTGACACACATTTCTTAACGGTCTCACGCAAACGTCTTTAAGATGGACCCCTTACGGAGCACATGAAAAATAAAATGTTCTACTGCGGTTTACAGTCTGTGCACGTTCCCTCCTTCCGTGCTCTTTGCTCCGTGGCATTCCAGTGTCGTGACTGAAATGCCGAGTGTGTGTGGCCCCGTGGAACAAAGTCAGCGGTAGGAGCGAGCGTCCCCCGGGCCCGGACAGAGTGCCTTCCTTCCTACACCGTCCGGCAGGCTGCCCTTGCCGTCGCTGCCGGGTAAACAAAAAAGCTCTCTCCAATGTCAGTGAGTTGAGTGAAGGTATGTTTCATTCATTCATTTATTTATTTCCGGGGGTGAGGGGGAGTGCAAGTGGGGTAGGGGCAGAGACTGAGAAAGAGAGAAAGAGAGAGAGAGACAGAACATAAGCTGGGGAGGGGCAAAGAGAGAGGGAGACACAGAATCCGAAGCAGGCTCCAGGCTCTGAGCCTTCAGCACAGAGCCCTGATGCGGGGCCTGAACCCACGAACTGTGAGATCGTGACCTGAGCCGAAGTCGGATGCTCCACTGACTGAGCCGCCCAGGTGCCCCCTAAGGTGTATTTCTTAATCACGCTCTGTGTCCACCGTGGAATGGCAAGGGGCCTCTGCCCGGTGTCACCACCTGAAAACCACACTGATGGAAACTGTACCTTGACACATATCTGCAAGCCGCCACTACAAGGAGCAGGAAAGACTGCCACTCACCCTTTGAAATCTTCTGCCTTCAAGTGACAAAGGTCACTTCACTCATTTTATTGGCCAAGGCGAGTCACAGGGCCATGTCCAACCTCACAAAGGGCAGGGAGGGTCACCGCGGAACACGGTAATGTTCCAAGAAGGAGGAAAACTAGCATAACTATGAGTGGTCTCATGCCAACCAGCTACTGTGAATGGGGGAGTGGTACCAGGATGGAATGGGGGAGTGTTAATTCATTACTGTCATTAGAAAAGAGGCTCAGGGGTACCTGGGTGGCTCAGTCACTTAAGCGACCGACTCTTGATTTCAGCTCAGGTCATGACCCCAGGGTCCTGAGGTAGAGCCTCATGTTGGGCTCCATGCTGGGTGTGGAACCTGCTTAAGATTCTGTCCCCCGTTCTCTCTGCCCCTCCCTTGCTCGCAGGTGCTCTATCTCCCAAAATAAATAAGCATTATAAAAAAAAGAAAAAAAAGAAGTTCAGAGCTCGCGTCCCGCTAATCAATGGTGTCATGTCTGAAGAAGGAATCCACAAATTCGTATTTTCCATAATTGAAAAATAAGGAGAATTTTCCTGTAATCAGGAGTTGCTGTGCGGTAGCTGGATGACAAATTACAAATGATTACAGCTACCACTTCCGATGCTGGTGAATTACAGCTCTTCGGCATTGTTGGAAACAGAAAGCAGAGCCGGGGCTCGTGTGCGTTTGTTTCTTAGGAGGAGCAAGAACAGGTGTTGGAAAGCTGAGAGGATGGTAGCTGTCAGGGATGTTTGCAACGGAGATGACAGAGTGAAGGAGAGAAAGGATGTCGAAATTCTTTTGTTCACGGTAAGAGGTAGCTTGGTCAAGAAAAGATAGAAAACACATTCTCATTGAGAAAGCATCTGTCGATCACAGTTGTCCTCCTATCCCTCTTCTCCTTCCCTCTTCTTTTTGCTTCTTCTTCCAGCAAGAATACAAATATGCACCAGTGTCCTCTTCTCGATTCTGGATGTAGAATTGGCAACCCTTGTCTGTATGGAGCTTATAATCTAGCGTGTGTGATACTGAAAAGTGCATGCACAATCAGAAGTGTACAGGAGAAGGGAAATGCAGGCTCCTGTTTAAAAGCCCAGCTTCATAGAAAGCATTTAGGGAAGGTTTCTCCAAAGGCATAGCATCTGAAGAGAGAGTATGGTGATGAAGCAAGCCTTGGATTATAGGTAAAAGCTCTCCAGACAGAACAGTGGGTGCAGAAGTCCTGAGGCAGAACCGTGTTGGTCTACGGCGCAGTGTTGGGTCTTCAGAGAGGAGTGCTTACGGGGCTTTGTATAGCACCAACCCACGGTACTTCTGAGATAACTATCCGTGGGATGAGTGCATGAGCAAGGGAATGAATACAGACCCCATCCTCAAGGAATTCGCAATGCAGTAGAGGACAGAGGCGTGGCTGCAAGTCGCAGCAGTTGGCGTCAGTAACGACGTTCACGAGTACGCATACTGCTGTCCCGTTTTGTAAACAGGGAGTCAGGAGAGAGACGACGGTGTCATGGTTAAGCGGTGGGACTCTGGAGCCGGGCCGCCCACGTTTGAGGAATAGCTCTTCTACTTGCCACCTTTGTGCCTTTAAGCAAGTTGCGTGATGTGTGTGCTTTTGCCGTCTCAGGAGGTTGGGGAAGGACCTGCTTGCAGTACCACGTGTGTTGTGCTTAGAGCGGCGCCTGGTGCCGGACGGTCCTTGTGGTTGTCAGCCATTGTCATGGTCAAAGCTCTGCAGGAACCAACTTGAGAATGTTGCCCAAGGCTTCACAGATAAGATATTTGAGCTGGAGCGGAAGAGTAGGGAAGGGTAGGGATTCTGAAATGAGAAAAGAACTTCATCATGGATGTATGTGTCTGTGGGGGGTGGGCATTCAGCACTATTTTTCAGGAGTTTTTAAAAAACATATATTTGATAGTAAAATGTCTTTCTGCTGAATATCAGATTACTGTGATATAAGTTCCCTCTTATTTCCCCCAAACACTCCTAGGCTCACAACTTGTGGGCCTGAGAATTCAATTGTCATTTTCTATCTTATAAAACAAAAATAGGGGACTCCCGGGTGGTTCAGTCAGTTAAGCGTCCGACTTTGGCTCGGGTCATGATCTCATGGTACGTGGGTTTGAACCCTGCATCGGGCTCTGTGCTGACAGCTTGGAGCCTGGAGCCTGCTTCAGATTCTGTGTCTCCCTGTCTCTCTGCCCCTTCCCCACGTGTGCTCTGTCTTTCTCTCTCAAAAAAAAAAAAAAAAATAAATGTTAAAAAAATGTTTTTAAATAAATAAATAGATCAACCGAGGCCAAGTTAGCTTTTATTTTCATTCAAGAGAAGGACAGACCCTGGTACCCTGTGCAGGTAGTCAAATGGAATGGGTCGTGGTAGCAGCGCAAATGTAATACTCACTGAGGATGTTGGATCTGACCATGTACAGCTGTGTGTGGACATGCGGGTTCAGTTGTGTTGTTCGTCTCTCACACAGTCTGTTACTGAACATCACAGATGTGATACCTTCTTTTATAGGCATAAAAAAATTAGACCTGGAGATATTCTGTGGGTTTATCCACGAGAAGAGAATGGCCCATTTTTGTACACATACATTCCCAGCCTCTCAGTCAGTTTTTTCTCTTTGGCGACAGTTGAAAAACATTAAGAGCTCATTACTTAATGAAGCAGAGACCGACTTTCCAGGCTGACTCCCGAGGTGGCCCAGGGCTGTTCTGCATTGCTGGGCTGGCCGACACACTCAGGAGTTGTGTCTAACTTGTGATCCGGTAATAGAAGTGGAAGCGACAGATGTGGAGCTCACATCCGGTGTGGCAACCAGGTGAATACTTACCTGCACGAGAACCAAGCGCCTGAAAATTAAAGTTGCGCACTTATTCGCTTGAAGTTTGGCGGAGAAAAAAAATGCCTGCAAAGGAAGGAAAGCGCAGTCTATCTGCTTTTCTCTCTTCGTGGTAAATGTGCAAGTGGGCGATTACCCGTGCTGGGAAAGACCGTCGTGAGGTTGTGGAGGACTGGAAGGTCGTAGACGCAAGTCCGTGTCTATTTTGAGAACGCGACACATTGTTCCTGTGGATATTGACATGAATAAACACGCCTATCGTCACAAACAGTTGTTGAGTTAGGAATATTTTTCTAAACTGGTGCTTCTGATGCTGGGCTCACACACAGCCATTCTAAATAGGATTATTATTTACTTAAGTTGGTTCTCCCTTCAGCCCCGTCCGAACTCTCCTTTGGTGTCATCACGATTCAGACCTGATTATGAATGGCCAAAGTATCGCAAGAAAAATGGGAAATCTAATTCTTTTAACATTGAGATTTCTTTTTGTAAAATATTTCCCAAGGATTGCTTTGGAGTTTCTTTTTTTTTTTTTAATTTTTAATGTTTATTTTTGAGAGAGAGGGACAGAGTGCGAGCAGGGGAGAGATGGGGAGAGATAGAGAGAGAGGGAGACACAGAAACTCGAGCAGGCTCCAGGCTCTGAGCTGTCAGCACAGAGCCCAACACGAGGCTCAAACTCATAAACCGCGAGATCATGACCTGAGCCAAAGTCGGACGCTCAACTGACTGAGCCACCCAGGTGCTCCTGGAGTTTCTTTCCAAACGTGATAAATTCCTTATTTCTTTCAGGTTCCTCCTTCTTCAAAACCTCAGGTCTTGAAAGTGATTAAAACCTCACAGTTCAATGTATTTCCAGTGCTTGTGATTCTCAAGGGCCATGTGGAGGCATGGCAGTAACTCGTGTTGATATAGTTTGTATTGTAAATGAACTAGGGGACAGATCGTCTTGTTGAATGTGTGGATTCAGGAAGGCGTGTGTGTCCTAGCCAGGTCACTACAGTATCTGCTGTGCCCACGAGGGGCTGGTTTTGAATGTGGCACTGGAGTCCCAAGCGGTAAGGTGTCATCTTTGTGAGTATGACATTGTTTCGTAACAACAAAATTGCTCTGAAGCGCAGATCCTTGCTTTGGTGAAGTCCAAGTCTCCAAGGAACATGTGTGCTTCCCTGTTCTCACCATCTGTGGCTCCTACAATGTCCTCAGCTATGATGAGATCACAGTTGGGCCAAGATGGAATTTCCTTGTTTAAATTTTCTCATCGGTTTTTCCCACACAGAGTTGCTAATGACTAGCATATTTTGAAGTGTATTTTCATTATAGTTCCCATGCCTTTGCAAATATACAGCAGTCACATAAAGGTGATATTAGCGACGGGTGATTTTAAATGCTTATTAGGTACAGGCACCGGTGTATAATACTATTATCTTATTTCATGAAGTAATGGCTTGATTTTGTGCGTGTGTGTGACAAATGCTATGAATGCATATGATAAGGGTATTATTTGTAACAGTATTTTGGGACCCAGCTCAGTTAATGAAAATGTTAGCATGATTTCTAGCACGGAGGCTTTCAGTCAGTAACAAAGGAAGGGAGAAAAACAATGTAGGGACTCAACAACCAGAATGTTCAGATACTGCTGGGGCTTCACTACTTAGTTGCTTGACTATGGGCACCTTTTAAGTCTGTAAGTTTTAGTTTCCTCATCTGTAAAACAGAATTGTTTTGATTACATGAGAAAAACAGTTATCCATGGCAGCAACGTATGATTAATAAATCTTCTAAATATTAAAAAATATTTTTAATGATGTAGAACTCTGATTAGATAAGGAGTATGATTTGCTGAGAATTTTATCTATGAGAGGCAGATTGCGTACTTTAAAGACTAGTAATGACAGACAAGAAAAGAGCACATATGGCGTGACAGATACTTCGATTCCGTGGTGGGGTGGTATGGGGGTGGAGAAGGGGCATCTGCGCCAATGGTGGGGTGGGGAGAAGGATTGGAGGAAGAAATGAGTGAGCGGACCCCTGAGGTTTCCTGGAGGCAATGACACTTGAGTTGGGTGTTTGTGGTAGGCAGAATTTCTGGGAATGACCCCCAGGATTCCATGCCTGATTGAATCAAATAAGTCCTTAAGAGCCAAGAGAACTTTCACAAGCTCCTGGCACAAGAAAAGGGCAAAGAGAATTGAAATACAAGAGTTCGACGCGCTGTTGTTGGTTCGATCATGGAGAGGGCCCCATAAAGAGGAATGCGGATGCCCGAAGGCTCAGTGAGGCCCCTCGCTGACATGGGGACCCCACTCCCACAAACACAAGGGAGTTCCGCCAGCAGCGTCAATGGGCTCGGAAGTACCTTCTTCATCCTCCGGGTGAGACCCCGGCCTGGCCACCACCTTGACTTTGGTCTTGTGGAGCCTGGAGCAGAGAGCGAGCCCTGGCCACGGGGATGCTGGCCTGTAGAACTGTGAGATGATAAATAGGTGTGGTATTAGGGCACTAAATTAGTGTCTGTTCGTTACAGAGCCGGAGAAAGCTGATGTAATTTTGAAGGATGTACTTAAAGAGTTAGCTAGGAGAAGAAACAGAGACAGCGAGGCCAGTCAAAAGGCTGGGGGAGAAACCTAACAAATAAGTCAAAAGTGCTTAACAAATGCAGAAAATCATGGGGCATTCGGGACATTAGCAGTAGGGACAGCAATTTCCATTATACCCGGAGCCGTGGAGCTGCAGATCAACGTGGAGGGTCGCGAGCAGCAGCGCATTCGTGGACCAGCATGGTTGAATACTCAAATGGCTGACATTCATCAGAAGGTAGAACTTCTTGGGGTGTGTGGGTGGCTCAGTTAGTTGAGCATCCAACTCTTGGTTTTGGCTCAGGTCATGATCACAGGTTGTGGGTTGAGCCCCACCTCAGGTTCCATGTTGAACCTGGAGCCTGCTTGGGATTCTCTCTGTCCCTCAGCCCCTCTCCCCTCCACACACACACACACACACACACACACACACACACACTCTCTCTCTCTCTCTCTCTCTCTCTCTCAAATTAAAAAAAAAAAAAAAGGTACAACCTCTTATTCAGTCCTATTTTAAGGATCTGTGTTTGTGTAGGGAAGTTTAGTTTTGGAGAGGTAGGAATGAGGTATAATGAATAAAAGATTATTAGAAGTTGGCCCCAATTTAAATATTCGAGAGTAATTCCAAATTCAGGGAGAGGGAACGATGTACAGTAAAATTCTTAATAACTTAGAGGAAAGAACACAAAGGCAAGCTGGAAAGAGTAAAAGGGAAGAAGTGGTTTTCTGGAGGGAGACTTCATTTAGTCTTCTAGCGGATTTGTAAATAAGATGCCGAGTTTCAATGTGTTTCACTCTGTATTTGGTAATTTATCACCTTTTTTCTGATGATGAGAGAAAATGTGTTTTCATTAAAATAGTAAACTTCATAATACAGTTATACACTCACATTAGCAGGGCGAACTAAAATCAATCTATTTTTGCCACATATAATTTTCTTTTAGTTTTTATACCTTTCCGAAAACATCTCTATTAAACGATGTTTTAAAAAGATAAGAACTGCTCTTCCTCTGATGTATTTCCTATAAAATACATCAGTAATAAATGCTTTAAATTCTCAAGTTAGTCACTTGATTTAATTGATTTAACTTATTTCTATCTACATTATTATTTTTTTAATTTTTTGTTTTTTGAGAGAGAGAGAGAGAGTGTGAATGGGGGAGGGTCAGAGAAAGAGGGAGACACAGGATCCGAAGCAGGGTCCAGGCTCTGAGCTGTCAGCACAGAGCCCGACTGTGAAGTTCGAATCCATGAACTGTGAGATCATGACCTGAGCTGAAGTCAGACACTTAACCGACTGAGCTACCCAGGGACCTCAGCTTTTTTCTACATTATTATGTCAGTCATGTAGGTATAGACATCAAAATGTATTTAAACATTTTTAATGTTTATTTTTGAGAGAGAGAGGCAGAGTGTGCGTGAGGGAAAGGCAGAGAGAGAGGGAGACACAGAATCCAAAGCAGGCTCCAGGCTCCGAGCCATCAGCCCAGACCCCGATTTTGGGCTCAAACTCACAAACTGTGAGATCATGACCTGAGCCCAAGTCGGACGCTTAGCCAGTTGAGCCACCAAGGCACCCCCAAAATATATTTATTTAAAATGCAAAATTTAATTAAAATGATGACTCACTCTTTCTCGCTCTGTATAAATTCTGAGAATTATAAAATAGCACCATCAACCATTCCTTTGGTTAACAGTAAATTTTACAATGTGTGTAAGTATGACTCAGAGGTCAGTATTTCTACGTGGTTCTTGGGTTTACAGTTCCAGCTGCCATGTTGATGGCAGCAAGCCAGGTATATTCTAAAAGGAAAAGCTGGATGAAAATGAACCATTTTTTCCTGCCCCTGTTCTGAATTCTTTCACTTGCACGTTAAGCACATCTTTCCACGCGGGCAAATAGGAAGCAGTAAACAAACCCCCTCTGATAAGCTAACACCTGTGAAAAGATGGTTATCTAGTCCAACCAGGGCTGTCTACACCAAGGCTAGCCATCAGAGGCAGAATGTCATGGAAGAGAAGTCGGTGCAAACGTACTTTCCTCCTCCTTTACATCCTAATCCATTCATCCTATGGAAAACTTGGACCCCGTGAGAGAAATAAAGGACCAGTCCACTCTTGCCTTCACGCACTCCACCCTAGGACCAGTTACTCCAAAATAAAGTTGGTTCCAAGCAGTCATTTGTCTGCTTTTCTTTTTCAACAGAACTTAAATAAAACGTGATTTCCAAGTGGAACGTTAATCAACATTGCCTCCCTTTATCTTGGTGGTTGAATTGGTTCAAACATGCTAGCGTTATTTCTCCGAGGATTTTCTAATTATACCTGTGGGCAGAAATGTTTAGTTGACTTCTGCTCTGACCTTTTCATAGCTGCTCTGACCCTTTCTTTAGTTAAAACTTCCTTGGTTCATTTCTTTAATGAGGTTGGGAAATCTTCGTGTATTTGTTTCATAAATAACTTGCCCTAAGTTTATAGAATGGGTTTAAAATGAATACTGAGAAATTCACAGGAGGAAGAGTCGTAATGAGCCAAGCATTCTAATCCAGGCATGGTTTATGCTTCTAATTTGGCGGCGGCCTCTCAAAAGCGTGAGAGTTTTATGAGAAGAGACCAGCATCGTGACCTTTATGGTCTTTCTGCCCAGTGGTGCCACTGCTAAATTTTCTAAATTCTACCATTTAACTGATCGTGTTCAAAATGTAGAACATTTTATAAAACGATTATTTTTATGTCACAAGTAATATGTGCCCATCATAAAGATACAACTAAGAAGAAAGTTGAAGTCCCACGTGGACAGAAATTGTTGTCTGTTGTCCATGGTTCCTGTCCTTAGTTGACACCTCCCTGTCTGCTCCGTGTGCCGAGGGGCCATATGCCTTCTTGTTTATCAAGCCCTTAGCACTATGCCTGGCTCATGTTTCCACACCTGTGCAAGCGAGTGTCTGTACTCTACATTATACATGTTTATATGGGATCTTACCATTCACGATGAATTTTTTTTTTTACTCAGTACATCATCAGTACTGATGCTAAGAGATACATTTCTATAATTTTAATGATCATGTATGATCTACTCTAATTTACCAATCCTTTTTTACAGCTATTTCCATTCTTTAGTTAAAAGCAGTATTTCAAGGGATAACTGGGTGGCTCAGTTGCTTAAATGCCCAACGTTGGCTCAGGTCATGATCTCTGTGGCTCATGAGTTTGAGCCCCTAGCAGGGTCAGTGCTGACAGTTCAGAGCCTGGAGCCTGCTTCAGATTCTGTGTTTCCCTCTCTTTTTTCCCCTCTCTCATTCACACTGTGTGTCTCTCTCTCTCTCAAAAATAAGTAAACATTAAAAAAAAGTGTTTTAAGAAAAACATCATCGTTTCATATTATACCTATGGTTGTTTTCTAATGATAAATCCTTAGAAGTAGAATGCATGGGTAAAAGCGTTGGTTCACAGACCTAGTGTGGATACTCTACTGAGGAATAAATGGAAGCGGCCACCTGTGTCGAGCTGTGAATTAAATAGAGTTAACTTAATTGTTTTCCTTTTCATACCTCGCTGGTTGGAGTGGCCTTGAGGGGGAAGTGAAAGGGTATTTTGGTTAGGAGCGGGTTTTGATAATTCTCCTCCACCTGCCCATCCCGCAGAGTGTACGTATCTCTGGGGGAGAGGAGGGAAGCACAGAGACACGTAGCCCATTGGAGCGAGGAGTCAGGGCATGAACAATAGCAGAGAGACACTGGCGGAAGACCGAAGGTGGGCTGCGTCTGGCGGTTTTGCAGAGGTCTGTCTTTGCCTCGATCTGGGCCTCTGTCCAAGTGTATCAGGTGCAGGAGCATATGGGAGGACTTACCATTTTCAGTGGGACATTCTGACTTCAGGTCCTGTGTTTCTTGGTTCACGTATCATTAGCACCGTCATTAGAATCACTGAGAAGTCAGGGAGAGGTGTGGTCGCGTCAGTCTAGGGCCTGCGTGCTAGGCAGTCACCTACACGGGAGGAGTTTCTACCCCTGAGCTCCTCGGCCTCGTCCACTTCCACTTCTCCTCAAGAAGTTGTCCTTGTCTAGCAGTGGACGTCCATTGCTCAGAGACTTAGCATGTACTATTCCAGATATCCAACTGATTCGTATTTGTTTATATATTTATTTATTCATTTATTTTTAGTGAGAGAGAGAGAGAGAGATAGCGAGCAGGGAAGGGGCAGAGAGAGAGAGGGAGAGAGAGACTCCTAAGCAGGCTGCATGCCATCAGCACGGAGTCTGACCCAGGACTCAAACTCATGAACCCTGAGATCATAACCTGAGCCGAAGTCAAGAGTCAGATGCTCAACCGACTGGGCCACCCAGGTGCCCCACTCTCAAACTAATTTGTATTTGTACTTCGGGAAGTTTCCCCAGGTGGTGCAATTTTTTGTACGTTGGTGTGACTGAGAAGGTCATTAGATACATAAGAACCTTTGCTTTCATTTGATTTCCCACCTACAGGGCTTTCTACACATTCATCAACTGTATTACAGGGTATTTAGAAAGGTGTAGCCTCTTATGTGAGCCCCAAGCCGTATCTCACTGTCAAGTTTATTCCAAGAATAAACTGAGGAGGCCCACCTACTGCTGAAATTATAGAGAGTGCGGAGGGTGGGCAGAATCTGGGCCAGTGGGGTCATCCAGCTTGGAAATTATTTATGAAAACTCTTTGGCAGTTTTAGCCATGCCTGTGCTCCTCCAAAACCATAAACTCCTCATTGGTGATTAGAACAGGAGGAGAGAGCTTTGCTTTGCAATGCATGTGATAGGGGATGCACATGACATTTTTAATTATTTTTATTAGATACAGTTTTATCACAAGAAAGATCTACTAGGCACCCGTATTTATTGATTTGCTTTTTTAATTTCCTCAATGCAAGGTGATCATATTTTAGCATATTTTCCCTTAAAAACCTTTTGTTGAGAATCTTTGCCGTTGCTGAAGTAGAAAACCATGTCAACTTCATGTTTCAGTCACTTACTAACATATATGTTATCGATGTTATAAATACAATGAGTATGCTTTTCTATAGGCTAGGGGTTGCTCTATCGGTCAGCTATAGGCCGACACTGTCTTGAATCTCATCATTAAAAAAACACGAGCTTAGGAAATTTCTAGAGTCTTTGTGTATAATTTATGGAATAAAGGAGAGCGGCTAGGAGATAGGCATTGGTAATGTTTTAGTTTGCAAGAAAAAGAGTCAGACAAATTTAGATTCCCTCATGTCTAGATAAGTAACTGGAATTGGTTCTGGCGTATGAGGGAGATTATTTCAAGATTGATTTTTCAAAAGGGCGAAGTTGACCGCTAAGATTCGGAGTTCGTTTGCTATGATCACATAATGCAGTCAAACATCACTTTCAAAAAAAATAATAATAATGTACTCGGCTGATAGATTACTGGAATGTTGTGGACACTGCACCTCTGGATTTTAGCAAGACGTGTCTCACAGTTACAGATGACATCATCAGTGGGGGGAGGGTGAGCTGAGTGATAATCTTGTTAGGTAGCCCCTTGGGCTGTTCGAACCATTAACATTCATTAACTATAACAATGCCATTAAATAATGCCAACTTGATGGAAACTTTAGTCTGGTTCAGTGTATTTATTAATAAATTCACAGAGAGGCCTAATGACATCCTAATAAAATTTGAGGATATTAGGGCTGGGAGGGTTAGTTCATATCTTTCCAAAAAGAACTTAACAGGAATAAATGATAGCTAAAAGAGAAAGCTTAAGAGGAATGTCACTGACTTAACATTGTCGAAAAAATAGACACGGAAGGGGGAAATGAATTAGCTCTGAAAGTTACCAGAAGAAGACCTAGGATTAATGGGTAGAAGCTTCAGGAAAATATGATTTTGGTGCAGTGAAAGAAATCACATTTAGAGCTGTCTGCAGTGGAGATGGACTGTTCAGGAGGCAGCAAGGTGTTCCAGTAATATCTGGATGAGCCCACAGACGACGGATGAACCTGTGATTAGTATTTTCCGCGAGACATTCCACGTGATTCCATAATGGGGACAGGTGGGGTAGTAGATGATACTATGGCTCTACTATTTACGGGTGTTATTGGTCCTTTGAATTCTCACAAGAGTTTACTTTTAATTCTTTTTACATTTATTCCCATGCAACATATTTATTTGTATCTGTGTCTTATCCCGTTTACTTGACTTTAAGCTCTTTGAGATCAAGACTTGTCAGCGATCGCTGTGACTTTTAGTACCTAGCATAATATCTTACACATCACACATTGAAATTGTCAATAAACGAATGAATACATTCTCTGACAATATATATCTTTTTTTTCCATGGGAGTCAGGACACCCAAGACCTTGAGGACACTGTTACATAATTTGTGTTTATAACGGCAGAATACATGCTGGGACTACAGATGTTTTGCACTCCTTTTGGGTGGGAGCGTGCTGAATTTATCATTTTTGCCTAGATATATCCAAGTTGCTGTGTTTACCATTACTTATGAGGGGCACTCTGGAGGTCACTGGACATGTAAAAGGCATGTAATAGTATGGCCTTCATGGGGACAAGAATTCTGGTTTATTCATCTTTTTATCTCAGATGCCTGGTTTATAATGAGCTCTCAGAAAATGTTGAATCGCTTTCTGACTATCCATTAGAGCTTGGTTTTAAAAGATGAGGCAAGGCTCTGCGATGAGGAAGGGCATTTCATTTGGAGAAAGCAACATAAAGCAAGAGGTGGGCCATAGGATCACTGGGGTCAGGTAGAGCGTCCGTGTCGCTGGGGGATAAGGGACGCCAGGGTTGAGGGAGTTAGAAACAAATGGTGCAAATCACAGCCGGACTCTGTACAAGGGCCTCGAGTGCCGTGCCAAGGAGTGCAGTGAGGACCCAAGGATGCTGGAAATGGAACTTACCAGTGGGCGTCTCCAGATTCTGGGCTAGTCTACCTTACAGCAACACTAAGCTCTTAGAGGATTTCCCATCCCTGGGCGATAGGCTTCAGGGAGTGCTGGAGTAGGATGGGGAGTTGCAGGGAACATTCCCCTGGGGCCGAGGTGACCTGGGCTTTGAGCATTTGGGTCGGAGGCCCCACAGGACCGTATGTTGTAATCACACCTGCATTCTTGAGCACGCCGGCTAACATTCTAGATGTTGCTGCATGCAGTTTATGTCTGAATGATCCTTTTTGGATGTTTAAAGGTGGACCTGTTTAGGCAGGAACTTCTGTTATTGTGTCTGCCCTTTGGAAACATGACTTTGCAGTGGTGTTTCCGGCTCAGAAGGCTTGCTTACCGAGGCGGGGTTTGGGACTTGTGGTTCGGCCTCCTCTGAGGCGGCTGCCATGGTCTCCTGGCCTACATGGACCCTTCCAAGTGTGCTTCCCCAAGCTGCTACTTGAACTGCTGCTGCAGTTGGTTAATCTTAAATCGATGTCAGCATTCGCTGCTACGTTGATTTGGAAAACCCTCTCAACTCTTCATATATATTGCCGTCCCTTGATGATGATGGTGATAGTTTTTACTGCTGCTTCAGATTTAATAAATGTCATCTAAGTAAATTGCTTTTTAAGGGATCGAGAGAGAGAGAAAAAGAGACGGAGAGTGCAGGAGAGCCCCTCAGGTGTGGTTCTTAGGTGTGGGGAGTTTCTTCTTTAGACCAATCGCCTTCAATTGCATGTACCTTCCACCTCCAGTGAGCTTCCTGCCAGGAGCTAAGGAATCATTTTCCAATCTGTGGCCATTGTGATTTACATCTTGAGACCTTTTGATGGCCTGCAAGTTGCTAAAGACAACATTCCTTCCCTAGATTAACAAAGCCCTACAGCACCAGGGTTCTGCCTACATCTTCTCCTTTCCTTTCTTAGAAGCTAATGGGCCTTTGTTTAGTCCCTGGATCTGCACCTTCCCCTCCCCTCACTGCTTTTACACATCCCTTTCTTCTGCCCGCAACAGAGTGTGTTTCTTCCTCTCTTCCTCCAGTTCTTCCCACCCATCCTAAGGTTTCAGCACAGTCAGTGCTAACTCAAGGAATTTCATTCTGAGCCCTGGCCTATGTCAAATTCTGTTATTAGCTCATAGATCACGGGTATAATTTTACTGGTCAATTGTAGTTTTACATTAGTTTGTGTGATAATCGGATTAATATCCCCACTTTTCGCTAAGGTATAGAAAGCCTGTGGTCTCGTTCGCCGTGGGTCTCAATAGCATAGCACTATGATCAGCAGAGAAGAGGTGCTCGATTATTATTTGATAAATGAATGAATAAATAATATTATATTTAAACATTCTTGGAATCTCATTTCCTTGGTAAGGAGGAATTGATCAATAGTTTGTCTCATCCTGAATAAATTTCTCATTGTTCATGCCAGTATCAAACCAACTCTATTCCTTTCTTTTTAGAGTACTTGTTAGACTACATATTGGACCTTCCAAATTTTAGGACATCCAGTCACAAGGGTGGGAGGGATGATGCTTGAAACCAGATAAACCCGATTTCAAATCCCTGCTCTGCAACTTGACTTACTAGCTTTTACGACCTCTGCCATGTATCTTAATGGCTCTATGCCTCAGTTTCCCCACCAAGTAAAATGGGACTGAGAACCTCAGTTTGTAAATTTAGTGAGGTCTATCAACATTTTATTTTTAATTTTTTTAACATTTATTTTTGAGAGACAGAGCACAAGCAGGGGAGGAGCAGAGAGAGAGGGAGACACAGAGTCTGAAGCCAGATCCAGGCTCTGAGTTGCCGGCACAGAGCCCAACACGGGGCTCAAACTCGTGAACTTCGAGATCATGACCTGAGCCGAAGTCAGATGCCCAACTGAATGAGCCACCCAGTTGCCCCACAACAAACATACTTTACATGAAACTTACAGAAGTTAATTTTCCGAGCGGCCAGTTCCTAGCTGTTTTCTTACCAAAGTATCATTTCCTATTTAAAAATTTAAAAATGTAGAAACATTAATGCAAAAAGGGAATATCATGAGTGCTCGAACCCAGTATTTAGGGCATTGAAATAGACCAAGTCCAAGGAACGTCCATCTTTGGGACTCACGATGTGTTCGGTGTTTATTGCCTTGTCAGAGTGAGGGGTCGAGGTATGTGTTTGTTTTCCGTATCCCTCCCTGTCTGGGCCTGGCTTCTAGTCTCTTCAGAATACTCTTCCCCATCCAATGGCCACTCCTTTGTTGCTTGAACCCGGGTTTCTTTGTCTCATGTACGAAAATTGCCTTTTGGTAGAATTATCTTTTTTTGTTGACTCTATTCTTGAATATGAGTTGAGCGCACGCGCACACACACACATACACACACACGCAGAAGCCCCATCCTGAACTAGAGCTTCCGACGAGCTCAGACCATTCTGGAGTTATTTAGCAAGGTCCGACATGTATTTTTTCCCCTACAATTTTTTTCTTTTGGAGTTCAAGTTTTCTGGGGAACCGGTATTTCCTCTGGCAGCTCTCAACTGTTCTCAGCCTGAGTTTTTCTATCCCGATCTGTTGTTCCTTGACATGGGATGGCACTTATTAGAGGATCTAGTAAAACCCCAGATAGCATCGTCTCCCTGTTAACAATCTGAGATCTGAGATTTTATGTTCTTTTGGCAAGGTCACTGAATACCAGCCTTATTTTTACTGCCTCTACTTCTGAAAACAGCAGACCTCCGTGCCTTCAGAGTCCACCACGATTCCACACACCGACGTACTGCCAAGTGTTTTTGATGGATTGCTTTTCACTTGGGAGGCTAGAAGAGAGCGCACGGTGGAGACTTACGCAGGTAGCGGGGCACGCGTGCATACCAACGAAATCTGCGTGTCCCTGCAGAGCCGGTAGCCGGGACTCTGAAAGTGGAGCAGACTGGTTTATTTGTGACAGTGTACCCGGGCCAAACCTCTGTGCTGACTTGTTGGCAAAACCTAATGGCTGGTCTTGTAATAAAAGACACAAATGATTGCAGATGTGAAGAAGGCAGCAGAAAGAGGGGTTGAGCTGTTTTTTATTCTAATACGGGATTGGAGTTCTTGACTCGAGAAGCAGCTGTTTAGCCGTGTGCTGCTGTTTGAAGTACACACACTTTAAACCTAAGGCGATGCTAAAAGGTGCGCCCTTGGGAAAATGGGGTGTGTGTGTGTGTGTGTGTGTGTGTGTGTGTGTGTGTGCGCGCGCGCACGCACGTGCGCGCCCGTGCTGTGGTTACATTTTTCAGGCTCTGTAACATCACAGCAAGCATTTCACACCCACATGATTGTTATACTAAACCAACTTTCATTTGAAAGCCTACAAAATCAAGGTGACAATATTTATTATCTTATTGTCCTTTGAGAGAAACACTTGTGAGATCACCTTGGTGCGATGAAAACAAAGTAATAATTCCTTTTTTTAACTTTATTTATTTCTGAGAGAGAGAGAGAGAGAGAGCAAGCAAGGGAGGGGCAGAGAGAGAGGGAGACACAGAATCCGAAGCAGGCTCCAGGCTCTGAGCTCTTAGCACAGAGCTCAACGCAGGGCTTGAAATCATGAACCGTGAGATGGTGACCTGAGCCGAGAGTTGGATACTTAACTGACCGAGCCACCCAGGTGCACCACAAATAATAATTCTCGACAAAAGGATCAAACAGAAATGGTGCCACAGTTCTTGGAATATAGGGCAACATCCAAAAAATGATTAAAATTCAGCACAAATTCTTGCTCTGCCCTGTACAAGATATGACTTTTTTCCTGCTCTATCCATAGCCCCTTCCGGAGAATCTGCTTCCCTCTTGGCTCCCAGAAGTGGCTGCCCCACTTAGCAGGGGGCCATCCCCCGTCCTCCCCATGATTAATTGATTAGGAAAGGAACGCTAATCAAAAGTGAGCTGACCTAATCATAGGATGGAGGTCAATGAGAGTGCTTCTCTCAAGAAATTGAACAATATGGCAGTAAGACTTGAGTCAGTCAGTGATGAACCTGCAGTTGGAGTGTGAAGTTCAGTCTGGGCTGTCTGGATGACTGTGTGGACACGGATGATCTGGAAGGTGGAGGGGGAGAGGGTGGGAGAGGTGGGCAGATTCGGGGAGGAGATAGAAGTGGGACTGAGTATTGGAAGGATCCATGTCAAGCCCTACCATTCTTCTTTCAGTTTCTCTAAGACCATGCTCGACATCCTCGTAGCCACATAATGAAGCTAAGCTACCTTGAGTTTCTGTTTTCTGCAGCCACAGCAGTCCTAAGGAGACCGTCCCGCTTTGCAGCATGATCCTGTATCCATGCCTCTGAACTGGAAGTCATTTCTACACCCCAGGATGCCATATAAGATCGTTCTAAGAAAAGCCTTCTTGAACATATTCAAAGACTAGAAGGGATTCAGGATGAGGGTGCAATGAAAATAGTTAGTGCTCCAGTATGGGAAATGTACTCCAGATGGAATGTTATGGAAGCTTAGGAGTCTAGAGTAAACATGGATGTGTTCACCAAATCCTCGACTATCAGGAGCAGATGGCATTTTTTAAGACTGGAAAAGGATTATTTTCATTCAAATAAGCAACACGACTTTACCAAACAGGAAGGGGGTGAATGGAATTCATTAACTCCATGTATGGCTTGGGCTTAGAATATAAACAAGGAATTTGGACAACATTGTGTGAGAAATAGCTGAAATAGGTGACTTGGATCAGTTAGAAAAGTTTGACAATATTCTTTCGCTTTCAAAGGGATGCTAGCGAGGATGGTTTTACCTCCTCCGAGAACAGCCCCGCGATGTCAGTATCAGATTCTAGAACAAGCAGTATGGTTTCTCCGAGTTTCATGGATGGCAGGTCTGATTTTTCCCCATCGCTCTCAGATGTCTTGTTTCTTTCTCTTCCTGAGTCCTAGACATCTGATTCATTCTTTTCCCAAGAGTCTGGAAAAGTTAGACCATTTTGAAAATTTGGAGAAGACCCCTTGTCTTCAGTTCAACAAAGCCAGAACTGAGGTATATATTTCCCAAACCCACATAGGTCATTTCGAGTTAGAGGGGGTCTCTGTGGTGCCTCATCTGGCCATGGAGCGCTTTTGCCCAGCCACGTGACTTCGGAAAGACTACTTAACTCCTGAAGGCCATGGGCTTAGGTCAGCCCGTGTGAGTTCATAACTGTCATCGTAGATTCCCCTGCCTCTCAAGATTCTGCTTAAAGAAACCACTTCTGTTCTCAGATACCCACCGACCTTCCTCAGAGAAATACCTTCTGTTTCTCTTTAATGAACCCCCTTTCAATTTGGGGTAATTATTCTTCACAACTCCATCTGCACTGAAACACAGAAACTGTTTTCTGCTTCTTTGTAAGAAAATGCAACCCTTTCAAAAACCTATTCTTGAATCTCCTTCTCGGAGTGACAATGGAAGAAAATACCAGCAAAGCTTCTTTCTCTTCTTTTCTTCTCCCCTCCCTGCGCCTATAACATATCGCTACTCATACATTTTATGACAAAGATAAAAAGCTATCTTAGCTTGGTTTTCTGGTTTGAGTGTAAACTTGTAGTTTTTCTTACCAAACAAGATTCATTTCTGCTTTATGAATATATAGTTTTAATTTGACACTTTTTTCACCACATTAAATATGAGGCTCACACAGGAAGATAAAATGATTGGTCTTCTGGCATCGGGATGGTGGAGCAGTGACAGGCAACGGAATAAAAATGTCCTAAAAAGGGATTAGTCCGTAAAAGTCGACAACCCGTTTTTGTCATCCCCCTGCTCGGTGACTCTTAGCCAAAAAACCCTCAAGTCAGCCAAAAGTTTCATTTCTCAGTGGAAAAGGAAAAATTTTGATGCATTTCTCCAAAACAAAAAACAACACAGAAATTCGACTTGCAATCTTTGCCAGACTTGATGACCAAATACTTTGGACAAACTATGTTTTTCGTGTTTTATGGGCTACAAATAGCCACTCTTTACATAACGATGAATATGTATCATTCTTAAGTAGCTTAAAATAAAATCACTAGTGTTAATTTTGTTTCTGTGTTTCCAAAAGACCAGAATATGACCTGGATATGGAAATTCAAACCAGTACTTTCAGTCCTGTCTGATGATGGCAAGAGTGTTGGACGGGAACATAGCCTTCCCGAGACAATGTCCCATGCAGAAAGCCAGAGTTGCCTTCTACAGAGATAGAGATTTCTCACTCAGAAACAAAGCCTTTAAACCACCAGCTAAGTTCTCTTTGAAATGATTCTGCCTTTCTTTTATGTGTTGGGTAGCTGGAAAGGCAGATACATTCTCCTTTGCTTCATAGTATGAAGACTCAGTATCAGTATTGTATTCCTCTTTGCCCAGAAAGGCAAATTCCATTTCACCAAATATGTATAGTATCCAGTGAAATTTAAGTCACCGCTGGGCAATACGTCCTAAATCAGTGTGCATCTTGCAGAATAGAACCAACTACAGTTTTTGAAAATACTGAAAATTGCCATCATAAGTATTATCTTGTAAGTTACCATGTGCCTTTGCTAGGAATTATTTCAGTTTTCTTCACTCAGTGCCCTGGAGGTCTCGTGAAGGCACTGACGAAGCCATTCCTCGACAAACTTCTTCCAAAGCCTTATGATGACTTACAATTCCAGAGGCTGGAGCACCTGGGTGGCCCAGTTGGTTGAGCGTCCAGCTCTTGCTCTCGGCTCAGGTCCTGATCTCAGGGTTGTGGGGTCGTGCCCTGCATTGGGCTCCACACTGATCATGGAGCCTTCCTACGATTCTCTCTGTTTAAAATAAAATAAAAAAAATTTTTTAACATTTATTTACTTTTGAGAGACAGAGAGACAGAGCATGAGCAAGGGAAGGGCAGAGAGAGAGAGGGAGACACAGAATCCGAAACAGGCTCCAAGCTCTGAGCTGTCAGCACAGAGCCCGACGCGGGGCTCGAACTCACAGACTGCGAGATCATGACCTGAGCTGAAGTCGGCCACCTAACCAACTGAGCCACCCAGGCGCCCCTAAAATACAATTTAAAAAAAAATTCCAGAGGCATCATTTTCTATTCACAGAATATTAGAAAAAAAATTTTTTCTGATAGAAAAAGTGATAAGAAAACATGAAAATGAAGATATATTTTAAAGATTAATAACTATGAGGGCATCTGGGTGGTTCAGTCAGTTAAGCATCCAACTCTTGATTTTGGCTCTTCTCATGATTTCACAGTTCGTGAGTTTGAGCCCCTCATCAGGCTCTGTGCTAATAGTGCAGAGCCTGCACGGGACTCTCTCTCCCTCTCTCCCTGCCCCTCCTCCATTCTCTCTTTCTCTCAAAAATAAATAAACATGAAAAAAAGGTTAATAACTATCATTAAAATGATGAAAATTGGTTAAATTGTGTACAGTAATCTGTCTCTGTGAAAAGTGGAAAGCATGTAAAATAATCTAGAAAAACTTCCCTCCAGAGCTAAAAAAAACAGTTGCATTTCTAACATTTGGAGAGGAGCGGAATTTGTTAGTTTTCATTATTTTCTTGGGTCAGGGGCTCTCACATTTGAGCCCATCACAGGCACCTGGAGGGCTAGTGGAAACACACATTGCTTGCTCCACAGCCGGGTTCCCGGGGGAACTCTGGGAGGAGGATTTACAGTTCTAACAAGATCCCAGGTGGATCTTGGAGAACCCCTGCTCTCAGGAAAAAAGCACTTGGCTCTGGTCCCAGAGTGTGACTTTACATAGGTCATTCGGCCCATCAGCCTCACTTTCTTCATCTGTAGAAAAGGACCGTCCCTAGCTGGCTACCTCATAGCGACACGAAGACCAAATTAACCAATAAATGTGGTAACCCTTAATTCTAGGCATCTATAACCATTGTATTCTTTTTACGTACAGCAAATGCTATTGTATTGTTTTTACATACCATAAAGAGATATTGGTTATTTCCCACAGCATCGATTACCTTTGTGGTCAACATTTGGAATCTGTCCTGTGACACTTCTTCTGACTCCCTGTAAACTTGGAAATGAGGAAAGCAGTTTGCCTTCTGAACCCAAATTTGGGCCATAGTGTACCTGTTCGTCTAAAGAACCAGGTTCTTTCTGGTTCTGTAAGATTCTAGTATAACTCATTCAAATTAATTAACCTACACAAAGAAACAACGCAGCAATCAGGGCTCAGAGAGCCTTCATCCCAGTGGAGTTCTGGTCACAAAGCTACTCCCAATGTGTCGATGAACTGGGAAAATTTTAGTCTGGGTGACCATACCTCCTGGTTTGCCTGCCCTGCCTCTTGCCTGTGGTTTTGGCATAGCCATGGATAACGTCTTCTTTACTTTGAAGAGTGCCTCTCGTCAGATAATACATTTTATAGTCTCCCTAACTCCAGGAAAGGAGCTTCGAATATTCCCATTCTGGAGGGCAGTTCTCCCCCATAATGTATGAATCCAACTTTTCCTGATGGCATACTAAATTCCCTTGTTCTGATTTCATTTTTACCAAACAATCTTCTGATCCCCATATCAGTAATTTAGAACAGATAGAGGTCATAGTGGTCCATTTCCGCGAGGCCGGTGGAGCACGTTTGCGTATCCAGTGGGGCCTGGGTCAGTTAGGCGAGATGAAACATCCCAGGGGTCCCCGGATGCTGGAATGCGTAGACTGCATTTGGTGGTGGGGAGCGAATGGAGCTCACTGTGTGCGAGAACCGTGACCGTACGACCCAGGTGGTGAGATGCACACCCCGGTCCAGCAGCCATGCTCAAAGCAGACTTCTCCTAAAGATAAAGGGCACATGCAAATTCCAGTCTTATGATTAATTTTTTTCTAATTTTAAGTAATCGCCATGCCACGTGTGGGGCCCGAACCCACAACCCTGAGATTAAGAGTCACATGCTCCACTGACTGAGCCAGTCAGGCGCCCCTCTGAAGTCTTTCGGTTTTTGAGAACACCTAAATAACTAAGTAAAGAAAAATGTTCTGATAAAAATAAAATGCTGGCCACAGTACCTGTCCATCTACGAAGGGAGAAAATTCTGGTCAAGAATTCACAGGCGCTTCTGACACAAGGGATCATTGTATTTCTCGGTATACATTTACAACAAAGGAAATAATTTCCTGTTGACTTCAGCGTTTCAGAGCTTGAACCCAAGCAAGTTCGAGGCCCTGGGACTTCCAATGTTGGTTAGAGGTTTAGGCAGTAGAATTGCTACAAGTGAGTTCCAGATTTAGCTCACTTACTGATACGTAGAGTATTTATCTTGACATATCCTTACATGTTTTCTATGTAGAGAAAGTAAGATCTCCTTGGAATTGCTCCTTATTAAACCATATGATACATAATTCATTCTTTTCATTTTTAAAAAGTTACCTGTATACTGCTAACAGTGAAGTATAAGAATTATTGTAACTCATTTTCCCACTCAAGCTGCTTTAGTTTGAAGCATGATTTTTTTTTTCCACAATAGTCTAGAAAGCACTCATTCACCTGTAAGTCAGAATAGAATAACAGACTCGTCAAATGTAAGAGAACAGCCACTTTTCACTGCTGTACTTTGTCGGATCACCGTGGACAATTTCGTTGCTATTTAAAAATGTCTTTTTACACAGGGATTCAGCATAAGGCTTTCACATTTAAAATATAAAGGGCTGCTGTAAAAATTTTGGAACAGGGTCCTCAAGTTTAAATACATTCTTTAACTAGACAAATTATTAGTTTTAGTCTAAAATGATTTCTTTTTAAAGGAAGTTTCTTTTTTTAACGTTTATTTATTTTTGAGACATAGAGACAGCGTGAGCAGGGGAAGGGCAGAGAGAGAGGCAGACCCAGAATCAGAACACAGGCTCCAGGCTCTGAGCTGTCAGCACAGAGCCCGACGCGGGGCTCGAACTCACAGAGCGCGAGATCATGACCTGAGCCGAAGTTGGCCGCTTAACCGACTGAGCCACCCAGGTGCCCCTAAAATGATTTTTAAATGTGTTCCTCACATGGTACTTCCACACCCAAAACCCAATGGTAACATAAACATGAAGACAGCAAGCTTCAGATAATCATGGAACAAAAAATTTAACAGAAAAGGATTTGGGGTTAAATGAACTGAAAACTAGTCTCTTTGGAAAATAACTCGATGGTTTTGGAAAACACGATCAACAAATTAGAGAATTGGAGTTTGGCCAGCTGCTCAGTAGAAAGAAATTAAAATAGAATTTCTGTTCTTAGCTAAAATATCAGCTCACACCCTCTCTAACCTTGCAAAAAGAAACCGGTGCTTAAATAGCATCCGTAACCCAGAAACCAGAAGTAAATGATGGAAATATTGGAACATAGAAAAACAATATAGCAACAAGCCAGATTTCATGGGTTTTTAAAAAAAGAAAATACAAAAATAAGTCGCTGGGAACCAGTTTTCACACCTTCTGACCTTAAATAGCACCCTCACAAGTATATATAAAAGTTCAAACTGGGGCTTCCCAGATCTCGGTCCTACCGCCTGGGTAAGGAGGTTACGAAAAACACACTTAGCCAAACGGCTACATCAGAGGCATTAGGCATTTCGGGTTTTTGCACATTTGGATAATGTGTGAAAATATTTCCAACTTTAAAAATATCTTGACACCTTCTTCTGTGCCGAGAGAGGGAGTGAGGGTGTGCGATCGATGCCAGCATGAGCGAGGGGTGCGTCCACGCAGGGACCCCAGGGACACACAGTGTTCTCACGTCTCCTTTCTCCTTCTTTCCGCCGAGGGCTTGTGGCGTGGCCATGCAGCCCAGAAGAGGTTAAAAGAGGGGCTGTACCAGTCGTGGAAAGTCGAGTTCCTGAACGAGACTGCCTTGGCTTTGAATTCTGCTTCCGTGACATTCCAGCATCTTCGTCTCAGGCAGGCCAGTGGCCACCTGGGAGCCTCGGATCTCCAGCCCTCAGAGCGGGTAATGGCGCCTGCCTCATGAGGCTTGTGCGCTTGTCCAGTTTTTCATGAAATGTGCGTAACACGGTGGCCGGCATGTGGAAACTTCCAGTACCTAGTGGCTCTCGATAACTGAAGACCTAAAGAAGGTACAGAACCACTGCCCACGTGGTTTCCAGTTTTCCACATCAGGGCAGGGCCAGGCTCCGCCGCCAACCCCGTACATGAGGTTTGCTTTACAGCACGTTGCTTTGCTCACGACCTGTGTCAGCACCCGCTTTCCCCAACGGAAGAAATGAGAAGACGGTTCTCGCTTTTACGAGACAGTGATTGCTTCTTTGCTTTGCACCATTTTGGCCTAGAAGAGTTTCCTAGGAACTCTCTACCTTCAGGATCCGGGAATCCTTTGCCGAGATGCTATCACCAGCATTGCCATCCATATATGGAAGACTCTCGCTCGCCTGGTGCAGCACGGGGGCTCCCAAGTATTCTGTGGAATGAACGGGCTGTGGTTAATTGTTAAGTAGAAGCTAGGTGTCGCTTTGCCCGTGTCCGGTTCTGTCCCTCAATGTTCGAGAACAATTACAGGCTCTCTCTTCTTTACTCTGCTAAGCGCAGCACACCCGAATTGAATTACTGCTGTCTCATGGTCATGTCAGGGCTTTCTTATAGCCGTGTCTTTGTTTTTAAGATGGTTTCTTTCTCAAGCAGCCCTCACCATCAGTTTTGCTAGATAAAATGTTATTAAGTCTTTCGGATTCGTAACAAATGCCCCTTCCTACACTGTGGCCTCTGTAGCCTTATAGCTTCCGCTCTTTAAATGTATCTTATCTAACTCTCCTCTAACAAGACCACAGAGCTCCTGAGGCTGGGGACTGGATCTTTCAAATCTTTGTGTCCTTTTTAGTGCCTAAGGAAATGTTTTCACCAGAATGTTCAGTATATATTTATTTCATTGAAGGAATGCCCTCTACCCAAGAGAGAATGATGTAGGAACTTGAAAAATGTCAAGAGAAATACCACCATGAACACCAGGAGAGACCTCCTTTGTGTAACCTAGATGGAAAATGCCAGAATGGCCCTGGTAGTTAGTTGAAGAAAGCTCTCTACTTAAAAGGGCTAATTGGTTGGGAAAATAAAAGTACTGACATCTTCAGGATCTAAGGAGAAGATTCTAGACCAGAACTAGGCTAGCTTGGGGATGAATCTTTTCTAATGCAATTATAAAACAAATGTCTACATCTTTTCTGTAGATACAGAGATTCCCATCAGGAGTTCTTAGTAATTCTTTTTTTATAGTAATTCCATCTGTAATAGTTCTCCTTCTACAGTTATATTAATTTTTCTCTATCTTTTGAGAATATCTGAGCTAGGAAAGATGTTAGTGAACGTTGACTACAGCTCACGTAATTTTAAGAGGAGGAAACTGAACCCTAGGGAGATAAAGCATCCTGCTTCAGATCAGTGAGTTACTGGCAACGCTGGGGCCAGAACTCTGTTCTCTCTAGGTAGCCCGGTGTAGTTTCTCAGGAGGCAGAAGTAAACGGCCGGACAGATGACCTCGTAAACCCAAACCTGTAAAGTGATGGCAGATGTCACACTTCATAGGACAGATGTTGTTTTAGCTTGTGATTCTTGTCACCCCCTCTTTCTGCTGCCTCTTGTCCTTTAGGATGATCAGAGCCCAAGTCTGACAACCTGTAGTTCAGATGCAGAGGAGATAATTCTCCCCGTCCCCTGCCTCCCTCAGACTGCAGGAGGTTCATGACTGAGCCGATGAAAATGCCCATAAATGCGTCGACGATTCAGTAGTCCCAAGTCGATATTCTCAACTGCTCTATTTGCATGACCTGTGCCTGAAGCCCTGGATCCCAGCATTCCACCTCCTTGCGAGTGGAAAATAGTGTTCGCCATCTGGGCCAAGCAAAAGGAAAGAATCCGTGGACGGTACAGCCATTTGGGCTGAAACAAAAAGACTGCCGAGTAAGGTGGGGAGGGAGGCTCTCAGAGCTGAAATTCACAGAGAGTAACAGTGATGGATTGTGAGGAAGGCAAGGAGTGTTCCCTGCACGTTGGTGACCGGCTGAGAAGTTCTCTCACGAGCGCACAGAGGAGAAAGGACAGGATGTTGGGAGAGGAGCCTGATCGCCAAGCACGGGCGTCGACGCTGTAGGAAATGTGTCAAAGGCTGGAACACTCACGATAAGAAAGCCTTTATAACTACATTTGGGATAAGAAGATAGGAGGTGATGGGGTGATTCTACCACAGGGTCCTCTAGGGAGGGACTCACACTTGTCTTCCCCCAGCACGTGACAGTTTCTTGATTAGAGGACGTAAATATTAGGCTGGATAAAACATAATATTTGCAAGAGGAAAAAAGCCCAAGGATATGAGAAAATTGAAAACACATCACATTGGTGCTTTAAATTTAATGCAGCGAACTGCGATTATGAATTTATAATGCCCTGACATTTTGCTGGGTGCCCACAATGTCAGAACGCATAAGATACAACCTTGCCCTCAAGGGTTCCCAGTCTAGGGAGTAAAGCTACCAGAAGGCAGGTTAATTACAGAACAGAGTGATAAACGCAATACTCTATTGATTTCACTTACTTCGTAGAGTTGTAAGGAACAGGAGAGGAGCAAGAAGGTTGTAATTGGCCAAAGGTGGGTGTCATTTTCAAAACGCAACTCAATGCCTTGATTTGTAGATAAATTTGGTTGGTAGTTTGATTCCATCGTGAGCAAGACTCTGGACCAATTAATGAAAAGAGATGGCGAGCATTAATGCAAATCAGAAATGAGGCACCGTGAGAGCACCTGAGAAGGATAAGACTAACGTGATTTCCTTTCCCTTTTTGAAAGAGGATTGGGAGGCTAGAAACACAGCGAAGACACACACGCCATAGACTTCATCTCACCTATCAGTTTTCTGCGACTGTTCGGCCAGATCTTCAATGACAGATTTGTTGAATAAGAAATATGGGCGTGATGCTAATGCATTGAGACTTGAAAATGCTAATTAGCTGGTAGACATCAATCAAAAGGGTGGCTTCTCCCTTTTGGTGGGTTGTAGGGCCCTTGGCCTTGGTGTGGCCGTGCTAATTCTTTCACTCGTGATTTAGATGATGTATCAGTAAGGGGACTTCGTAGGGAACCACACATTCAAGCACAGAGAAGTTCGAGAAGCGTTTAAGAAAGGGACTGTTTACATGTGGCCATGCTCTGAGAGAACTGGTACGGGACAGTGCAGAGTCACACCACTGGCCTGATGAGCTGGGGTGGGGTGGTGGGTCAGGGTCCGTCCTCGGAACCTCTACGAAGCCAGACTAGCCAGCAGAAGGTTCCTGCCCCGGGCACCGCCCTTGCTGACCTGATTGTTTGTCCCTGCTCTGGCGTTCCTGCAGGCACTCGGCCACTCCCCCGTGAACTTCCTCCCCTTGGACTCATCCTCTGGGCAGGGACCTGGGGAAGCCATCTGCTTCTCTGAGGTCAGCTATTTTCCGGTCATTGATTTATTGCTTGGGAAGACTTCAGTTAACTCTTTCCTGATGGACTTTAGCTGTGGAACGGGCAGTTTTGTTCCGCTTGATACCTGTGAGCCTCCAGCAGGTGTTTGATGAGACCCCGGTGAACAAGAAGAGTGGCCGACACTAAGCGCTGCGTGGACTGGGAAATGCTAATTCATCGGTAGATATCAATAGACACCCTTCTAGGGGCGCCCGGGGGGCTCAGTCGGTTAAGCGTCTGACTCTTGGTTGGGCTCAGGTCATAATCTCGCGGTTCATGAGTTCAAGCCCTGCTTGAGACACTCTGTCTCCCTCTCTCTGCCCTTCCCCCACTTGGGCACATGTGTGCACTCTTTCTCTCTCTCTCTCTTTATCAAAATAAATAAATATGAAAAAAATTTTTAAAAAGATACCCATCTAGAGGAGTAGGGATGGGAACAAGTTAAATGCACTTGGAGGAGACTGTTGTTTGAATTCTAGTATTTCTCTCTCCTATCTTCCTGGTAAATTTCCAGTTCTTTCCATGGCGTTAGTAAATGCATATCCTTAGAATAAAGACAGGCGGGGATGGTGTAGTTGTTTCCTAACAGATGTAATTTTTGTCTACATTACTGATTTACTTCTTACCGAAGTATAGTAGACGCATAAACAAATGTGATTTTTGAGGGTTTTTTCCTGGGATGGGGGTGTAGTAACAGTTTCTTGGGCCACTGTTTGGGTGGGTTTTTTTTCCTTCTTTCTTCTTCTTTTTTCTTAGGGACATATTAACACATAGTTGATAAAAATTTCTCAGGAGAGAGCGACATGGATATTTTAAAAATCCATCATAGATGCTTTCCCTAACAGATAACATCTATGGTGTTAATCAAGACTCGTTAGTAACTTAATGATATATCCTATGCTTTGTGTGTCAAACCAAAAGGAAGAAAAGTGAGCATGTGAATATGATGTAGGATTATTCCTTTCTTCCTTTTTCGCCGTTTATGTTGCCAAGGTGAGTTCAAGATAATAATAGTTTATTGCAGGTAGCCTGAAATTTCCATATCATTCCTGAGTCCATCTTTCTGTCCAGGGGGATATGCAGAATAGATCATATTTATTTATAGATTGCTCAAGGAGGCCCTTTCTCTCCCTCTCTCCCTCTCTCTGTTTTTCTTTCTCTCTGCCTCCCCACCCCCTTGCCTTGGGGGGAGGGGGTGTCTGTTTCAAAGAACCCAAAGGGCCTCTTTTAATTTCGCTTTCCCTGAAATATCCAAAAGGATCCTTGTGGGCATGAAAGACTGTAAGGTTCCTGTATTCTTTCATAAGTTTTAAACTTCGATATCTTCCAATTACTAGGAAAAAGAAAAAAGACGTTATGTGAGCACATTTGCAATGAAAACCTTAAGATAAAAGATGACGTTACTATCCTTTGAGAAGAGACTGATGCTCGACTCATCTTAATTCTTCTTTTATGCAGCTGGTTTATAGCCACTTCCTGGAAAAAAAAAATGAGCCTAGACAGCCCGTGGAGGCTGCTGGAGGTTAGCTTATCATTTCTTCCCTACAACTGAGATCCTATCTTTTTAGCTGTAGAATTTCACAGTGGAAGCGGTCCCCTCGGTGGGTACTGTGTCTCCATTCCTGAGCCTGCGGACGGGCTGATTCAGATGCCGCCCGCCCTCCCTCCCTCCCTCCACCAGGCAAGCCAAGCATAGCACCGAGAGGTGATTAGAATTTTACTGCCCCTGCTTCACAGACCTCCCTGTCTGCCTTTGCTTAGCAACAGGAATGTGGCCAGCCCAGTACTGCTGACAGATTACTTTTTTTCCTTTGGTATCGAAAAGGAGAACTTAAGCATGGAAGACAGCCAATAAGACAGCACACATTTGATGGGAGCTTCGCATTAGAATTTTATACTCTGAATACCAGGGCCTTCCTCGGGCCGCAGAATTTTTTTCCGGATTTCTGGTTGAGATGGAGTTAATCATATAACGACATCTGGGCCCCTGTTGAATGTAGCAGCATGCCAGCAGCCGAGGAAGTGCCGGTGTGGCATTCGATCTCGAGTGTACCCTCTTTCCCCCACTGGGGTACTATTTTTAGAAATGTAAGTCATCTAGGTCAGGAATTAAGGCCACCCCGTAGTGGTAGTTAAAAGGAATTTCGAGGTGAGCACTGTCAGCGCTCCCCGTTTGATGCTGTGTTTAGTTTTGTTTCGTTAATTCAGCGTGCCAGTTCGCCAGTGCCGGTGGACCCTCCGAGCAAGGTGTTGTGTTAAACAGGAGAGTGGACGTGTGTGTGAGATTTAACCCCCGTCTCAGAGAGTGGAGCAGGCGTGTTTATTGGTAACATCAGGAAGGATCTATTAGGTTTCCAATATGTGACCATTTGTGACCTAAACAAATGACAGTTGCGGCTATAGCCTGATAGAAGTGCCCTAGCCCCGCGTAAGGAACACCGAGGCTGATAGAGCTTTGGTGTTACTGGCAGAACTGGGGAGGGTTTTATGGGGAATAGATGACTACAGGGGGGCCTTGCAATGTGAGAAGAACCAGATTCCCCGAAGCCAGTCTCCTTCTGTCCTAGACAGTATGCAGCCTGATCCAGTGATGGAGAAGAAAGAAAGAGTTATCCATAGAAAATGCCAAGCTGTCCACACCGACCGGAACAAATAATTCATGCGTGGACAGTGCAGGACAACTAGCGAAGACTGTACAATTGGTGTCAGAGTGCTTGATTTTACTAGACTGTCGGGAAGCATCGACGCCGTTGAGGAAGGAGTCAGCAGAGTCACAGCTATGTGACTCCAGTTCCGCTAGCCTTGAGAGCTGCAGTCGTCTGCTTCCCAGGTGCGTGCACTTCCTCTGGCACAGAAAACGAAAAGGCAAATTTGACTGTGTCTTAGAATGGCTATCTTGAACCAAACTTCAACATTCGGGGCGCCTGGGTGGCTCAGTTGTTGAAGCATCTAACTCTTGATTTTGGCTCAGGTCACGATCTCATGGTTCGTGAGTTCGAGCCCTGCATCGGGCTTTCTGCTGGCAGTGTGGAACCTGCTTGAGATTCTGTCTCCCTCTCTCTCTGCTCCTTCCCCTGCTTGCTCTCTCTCTCTGTCTCAAAATAAGTAAAAATGGTCAGCCTAAAAAAAATAAAACAAATGTCAGCATTCACCAAAGGGGTCCAAAGTGAGAGGGAAACTGAAATGGTTTATTTGAATGATATAAAGCTGAAAAGGGACAGGGCAGAGGTCACATGCCTAGAGCATCCAGACAGGCCGGATCACACAAGGGCCGGCAGGCCGAGGCCCAAATTCAGTCCACTGCCTGTTTTTGTAAATAAAGTTTTATTGGAACGCAGGCCCGTTCATTCTCACAGTGTCTGTGACTACTGTCAGCCTGCACGACCCTCCCAGAGTGCTTGTAGCACAGTTATGACCGGTAGCCCTCCCTTTTCTCTTCTGTGTAGCCCTTTGCAGGGAAAAAAAAAGGGCCAACTCCTGACCTTAAAACAAAAACGAACACACACAAGCGATGGGTCGACTTGGTTCATCTTTTATTTTTCAACTCTTCTGTCAGAGATTGGTGCGGGGAATATTTTAAACCACAGGAAGACCAGCAGTGCGAGCGTGATAATAAATGACAGGTGGCAGGCTCTCGGCCTCAGGGTCAGTTGTCAGTAGGAGGAGAGTGGAGAGCTGTCGGTTGCAGGGAGGTGGGTGCTTGCTTGCTGCTACTTACAGTCAGGTTCAGCCCCTGCTGCTTCCCTGTAGCCAGACTCTCCCCAGGATTCAAGAGAACCTAGACACTGGCAAGTGTATGTCATATCGCTCAGTTTTTAAATACTGCCAGCTAGTGCAGGGAGCCATCAGTTTTCCACCTCCGGTCAAACGGGACGTTTCTGTTGTCTGGATCGGGTTTAGGACCATGAATTTGTGGCTCTGGGTTTGAGACTAAGAGCGAGACATCATTACGTGAAGGGAAGAGCAAAAAGTGTAGCAAGAAGCAAGAAGACAGATGGTACAGTCCCGAATGGCCTGGGGGGCCCGTGGATACGGGGGCGGGGGGCAGTCAGGCTATCAAAGGACCCCGTTCATTCCTGTCGGTCAAGTTTGCTTTGGAGCACGATGGGTTCTCGGGCGTTGGCGAAATGGCTCAGATATGCCGACAGTTTCTATTACTGTGTTTATTGGACTCATTTCCCCTCGTCTGCCCCTCATATGAGACTCTAAAACGTGAGAAGAAAAAGGAATTAATTGTGCATCTGGAAGTTAGGCATTGATTTCAAATCAGAAGGTGAAGGAAACGTAGGAGTTACATGGGCAAGACGTATTTCTTGGTTTTCTGCAGACACATGTGAAGAGAAGGAAGTATTCCAGGGGAAGACCAGAGGACACATTATTTTCAGTGAGGTCTTTGGCTTAAATACGTATCCCCTGGACGTTATGCTCTTCACATTGAAGATACGTAGTGAAAGGTGGTTGACCTTTTTAATGGACGCTAATGAGCTTGAGTACGGGACCACGTTCAACTTGTTTGTCTCACATCCTGAGGGCCCAGCACAGGAAAGCGCCCCATTTGTTGGACGAATGGAGACATGAACAATGAGCCAGTGGAGCCCCACGTATAATATCTTCTGCTGGATTGTCTTGTGTCCTCCCTTCGCCGCTGGTTTCGCTCTGATGACCTAGTCTCTCATCTGTGACTCTTATCTTCTGTTTCCAAAGCAATTGTTTTTATTTTATTTTTTTTTTTTATTTTTTGAGAGACATAGAGACAGAATGTGAGCAGGGGAAGGGCAGAGAGAGAGGGAGACACAGAATCCGAAGCAGTCTCCAGGCTCTGAGCCATCAGCACAGAGCCCGACGCGGGGCTCAAACTCACGGACTGTGAGATCATGACCTGAGCTGAAGTCGGCACTTAACCAACTGAGCCACCCAGGTGCCCCAAAGCAATTCTTTTTAAAACAAAAATGAATTGTCTTTCTTTCTTTTTCCTCCCTCCCTCCCTCCCTCCCTCCTTCCTTCCTTTCTTCCTTCCTTTTTTCTCTCTCTTTCTTTCTTTCTTTCTTTCTTTCTTTCTTTCTTTCTTTCTTTCTTTCTTTCTTTCTTTCTTTCTTTCTTTCTTTCTTTCCCTCCCCTCCCCTCCCCTCCCCTCCCCTCCCCTCCCCTCCCCTCCTCCTCTCCTCTCCTCTCCTCTCCTCTTCCACTTTAGGATACATATCATAGTAACACCCATCTCCCAGCTGTCCCTGGAGTTGGCTTCACCTTGGACTTTTGCTCACCTCCCTCGTGCCATCTTCCATGTGTGGACAGCCACTTACCATCCTTGGAATTGAGTCCTCATGGTTATTAGCAGCATTATCGCAGGGTGGAAATGAACTCTCAGGTAGAAAGTTAGATGGATGGAATCTCTCTGTGCCTGGTGAAAGCCGAATTAAGTTGGGGAAGCTTTATGGGTTGCTTCTGTAAACATTCTGAGTTTGCCCATAGTAGTTATTGATCAGTGGCACACACCCAATGGGTATAAATCCCCTTTTCTGTGCAGGGTTCTGTAAGTCAGCGTTAAAGAAATACTTCTACATGCATAAGACATAGGATGATTTCTCCGTCGCTTTTGGGTCTTATTTCAAGTACAAATCAAAATATTGGTAATATTTGGTTTTGAAGAGCAGTTTGCATCGTATTACTGTTTTCTTGGAAAATTACTCCTGGACACCTACAACTTAAAATGCTCTGCGAAGTCTTAACAGTGACGTTCTTATATTCAAGGTCCCTTTTCTTTCAGCAAGTACAGCTGTGCTCGTAGAAAACAGGTCCGCAGGAAAATCGGGTCTGTACCATCATAGTATTTTAGAGCTGAAAGTAACCAGTCGAATCTAATTCGTTGTCTTCATTTTCTGACAAGGAAACTGGTCACATCAGGGAAATGGACTCTGTAGCGAAATTTGTTGAAATGTATCCATTTATTTAGAGAAGTCTATCTAAACAGACTATCTAAAGTTGCGCATAAAAGTGCTACCTAAAGTTCTAAGGTGCACTCACTGTTATAACTATAGTATAACAAATCCCACATGATGGGAGGGCCGTATAGAATTTACAGAAGAAGAATTAATAATAAGTACAAGTAAAAGGAAATGCCGTAATTAAATTGTTTCAAATTAAATTCTACTTATCTAAGCAACCCCCATGTTCTGAGGATGATGTAACTATTCATTTGTCTGAGGGACTAGTAATTGAATAGTGAAGACACAAGTCAGATTAAGGGCAAAAATTAATATACCCAAAGGTGAAATTTTATCAGGCCTTCGTCAGGAAGGATGAAAAGCAATAGAAGATCTCATGTAAGTCGATGGTATGTTAAGCAACAACAACAAAAGCATGATGATAGTTCGGTTTTTGTTTTTAAAGAAGAGGGAGGCAACTGATGCCGTATTTAAAATAGCAGCTGTGTTTAACTTATGTTTTAAAATCATCCTCCACAAAAAGGAGACTCAAGCAAATTTTAGTAAATCAAGGTGTACTAAAGACTGTGGAAGAATGGCTTGCAGGGAAAGGCTGAGAAGGAAACAGTCCGTGTCAGCAGAATGAAAAGGCAACCTATGGAATGGGAGACAACGTTAGCAAACCACATACCTGACGAGGAATTGATATCCAAATCCTGTAAAGAACTCAGTAACTACCACCACCGCCACCATGACAATCTGATTTAAAAATGGCCAGAAGACCTGCATAGACTTTTCTCCAAAGTAGACATCCAGATGGCCAACAAGTACACGAGAAAGTGCTCAACCACACTTCAAGTCAGGGAAACGAAAATCTTAAATCCACACTGAGATATCGCCTCACACCTGTCGGAATGGCTAGGATCAAAAAGACAAGAAATAGCAAGTGTCGGTGAGGATGTGGAAAGAAGGAAACCCTTGGCCACTGTTGGTAGAAATGCAAACTGGGGCAGCTACTGTAGGAAACAGTGTGGGATTAAGGAACCACCATCTGATCCAGCAGTTGCCCTTCTGGGTATTTATCCAAAGGAAACAAACACACTAATTCAAAAAGATATCTGCATCCCCGTGTTCCCATGTTCTTCCATAGTGAAGATGTGGAGGCAACCTAAGTGTCCATCAATAGATGAGTGGATAAAGAAGATGTGTGTGTGTGTGCGTGGGTGTGTGTGTGTGTGTGATGGAATGTTGTTTAGCCATAAAAAAGAAGCAATTCCTGCCATTTGCCGCAACACGGACAGATCTTGAGGGCATGACACTAAATGAAATAAGTCAGACAGAGAAAGGCACAGATGGTATGATTTCACTGACGTGTGGAATCCTTAAAAAAATAAAAGGTTCATAGATGCAGAGAACAGATTGTCAGTTTCCGGAGGCAGGGATTGAGGAGAGGTGTGTGAAATGGGTGAAGATGGTCAAAGGCACAAAATTCCGGTTACAAGGGAAGTAAATCCCGGGGTGTCACGTACAGCATGGCGAAAATAATTGATCATGCTGTATTGTACATTTGAAAGTTGCTAAGAGAGTAGATCTTAAAAGTTCTCACAGACACACACAACACTGTTATGACGTATGGTGACGGACGTAACTAGACTTACTGTGGCCATCATATTGTAATGTATACATATATCCTTATTATGTTGTACCTGAAATTAATACAGTGAGATGTGTCATCTCAGAGGAAGAAGGAAGGAAGGAAGGAAGGAAGGAAGGAAGGAAGGAAGGAAAGAAAAAGAAAGAAAGAAAGGAAGAAAGAAAGAAAGAAAGGAGGGAAGAAAGGAGGGAAGAAAGGAGGGAAGAGCGAAAGAAAGAATAAAAGAAAGAAAGAAAAGAAAGAAAGGAAGGAAGGAAGAAAGGGAAAGAAACAAAGGAAGGGAAGAGAAGGGAAGAAAGAAACATTCCCATGGAACCAAATCAGTGGATCTCAGGGCGTACATACAGTGTAGTGTCCCCAACCTCAGATTAGCAAATATAGCTGGATATTCATTTGAAAAGTATTTCGACCTACAGGATATGTCAGAAGATGTGAAAGTAATACTCGTTTTCAAAAAATGTGTGGAAAAATAAAATTCGAAACTGGCATTTTTTATTTGCTGTTTATAAATGGTGGTGCGTTGTTCCTACCATCTTGGCTATTTAAGGTATAGTATAATTTAACTGTTGTTTTTAAGTTAGACATCTTTCTAGATGGTGCTTTGGATTCTAAGAAAGCATTAGGCTCGGTTTCTTTCCCCAGTTTTGTCTGCAAACCAATTCCATTTTTTGTTAGTGAAAAAGAACAAATGAGGACTGGTGAATGTCACAAGTAGCAGCATATTTATTATAAATTGTGATCTTTAACGAAGGACAGTATTCATTCCTTCACTCGTTCAGCAGTAACTGTCGAGTGTCTACCATGTTGGAGGTATCATGGCAGGGCTTCTCTAGACCAGTGAACTTGACCAATACCACTACGATCGTGAAACATATGTACTAGCTGCCAGAAATATTTATCATCTCCACGTGCTGGGTGAGAGGTTTATAATTACGGACTCTACAGTCATCCTGTGCTTAGGTGGCTTCAAGACGGTAATACTTCCTGTCGGAGAACGCTTCCTAGCTTGGAACGTATTCTTAGTTCTGTTCTCGAACACCCGGGGTGTTTTGTTTCTCAGAGAAGCACACGGAGACGCTGAGAGGTTTCCTGGCATCCCCGAGTCTCACAGATAGTAAGTGGCAGGGAGGAGGCCTGTCCCCTCCACCCTCCTTATCACTTCAGGACTGCGTTGGGTTCCCTTCCGTGGTCTGCCCCGCACCACGTTTTGGTGGAAGGCCACTTGCAGCCTGGGAAGCGTGCAGAGTTTTAAACCTGTCTTGATTGTAGCAAGAGAGAAAAAATGAGTATGTGAGGAGCAACGGCGGGAAAACCCGTATGCAAGTCTGATACTTAGCAGCGATGCCACGTAACCGAGGATCCGTCAGAAGCATTTGAATGAACTCAGAGCGAATGCGTGCCGGGGAGTGGAATTGGATCGTTGACCTGGGAATCAGCTTAACTAGTGGACGAGTGAGAGGGGGCCTCGGTGTGATGGAGTGACCTGTCACAGAAAGGCAGAGGCCTTTCATGGAGACTGGGAATGCCCTAAGTGGGCTCGGACTTTGACGAATGGCTTGTCAGTTGTTTTCTCCAAATGTGGAGTGTCTCCCTGCCTAGGATGGGAAGCTGGGGGGTTTGTGGGAATCCTCCTTTTCAGGGTAGTCCCGACATACCTTCCCTTCTTCCTGGAAGTCTGGGCATTTCCCAGCTTAGGAGAGCACTTTGCCTTTCCGTTCTGTCTCTTTAAATTTATTTCAATTCAAGCTAGTTAACATACAGTGTAGTTTTGGTTTCAGGAGTAGAACCCAGTGATTCATCACTTAGATACAAGACCCAGTGCTCATCACAAGTGCCCTCTTCAGTGCCCATCATCCATCTAGCCCATCCCCTCACCTGCTTCCCCTTCCAGCAACCCTCAGTTTGTTCTCCATATTTAAGAGTCTTATGGTTTGCCTCCCTTTCTGTTTTTATCTTCTCTGTTTTATCTTTATCTTATATGAGTGAAATCATAGGATGTCTGTCTCTCTCTGACTTATTTTGCTTAAGATAATACCCTCTAGTTCCAACCATGTTGTTGCAAATGGCAAGATTTCATTCTTTTTGAACGCTAACATTCCATTGTATGTATATTCCACATCTTCCTTATGCATTTGTCAGTTGGTGGACATTTGGGCTCTCTCCATAACTTGGCTATTGTAGATAGCACTGCTGTAAACATTGGGGTGCGTGTGAACCTTTCCATTCTTGACAAGTGACGGTGCAAACCTCCATGTATGAGGACCATGGAATTGTTAGGACAAATTGTGCAAGTATATACGGGCGCATCCCCACTAGGCCATTCACCCACTTCGTCCTGGGGAAGAGCGGGGGAGGGTGAAGAGAAGAACTAGCATTGAGCACTGAGTGAGCACTGAGCTCTGTGTCCCTCTCCCTTCCAGCCCTCTCAGTTGCCTTGTGGGAGGTCCTATCATCATGCCCTTGTCCTAGAGGAGAAAGTGGGGGTGCTAGTCTATGTCTGAGAGCTCTTAGCTCAGTGCTGTTTTTCCTTCTTGTGTATTACATATTGCCTCCTTCCATCTCTATGGACGGATTTTCCTTTTCCTGAACGCTCCTTGTAGCAACATTGTCTTCTCTTCTCCTGTTATGATGTTTTGACAGCTTTAGTGACATGTACTTGATATACAGACACCTGCCCGTGTCAAATGTATACAGTTCGACGAGTTTGGGCATCTGCATACAGTCCTGAAACCATTAGCACAGTCACGATAGCAGACGGCCCTGTCACTCTCACAAGTTTCCTTGTGTGTCTTCGTTTGTCAGTGATAAAAACACCTTTTGGAAGATGAGAACAGGAGGGCTACGCTCTTCCCATACTCCCGAGTGTAGTTTTGTCAACCGTGGGCGCCACGTTGTGTGTGGGACCCCTTGAACTTCTGTCCCTGGCACACCCGAGGCTTTAGACCAATTGGAGACCAACTCCAGTATGTCTTAAGTAAGGGACAGCTGTTTTGGCTGTTTAACGGGTACACATGAACTCACCTGTTCCATCTTTTACAAGATATTTCCCACAGGGTTCAGTACATGGGAGACAGGTTGGTATTTGCTGTATAGACTTGGTTATAGCAGCTTATATAGCAGCAGGTTATAGCAGGGGTGGGGACAACTTTGCGTTGCTTGCTATTCGTGCCTCAGTATAGAGTGATGTTATGTTTCTCTCTCAGGCACGGCGTCCACCTGTTGCCCAGCTTGGCAGAGACGCCTGCAGGATGTTCCTTCGCCCTGGCACCGTCACGCCTTGGCAGGAAGCTTTAGGTTGCATCGTCCCTACGAGGTGTTGATCGTCTGAAAAGCATTTTATCATCTATGAACTTTTTATGGGGATGGGTTGACCCATGAAAGGGAATACCACTTGGAAGGGTATGTGTGATTCATGTCCATTTGGACGGACCAGCTAATCGCATCTGTCAAGCACGCGGCTGAAGGGGTACAGCCTTTCTTTAGATCCGTGTGTTTTAAATCTAAAATTCTTAATCCAAGTGATTAAGGATCCTCACATTAGGGGTGATTTATTAGTAGTAAAGTATGGTCCGAGTTATATGAGGAAATCTTTAGGAACACAAAGGGAATAAAAACATAGCAAAACCTTGGATTGAAAGGAGTGTTCTGTGAGTGTTCCATAAGACGAGCAAACTTTTATAATACTTTTTAACTTGATAAACAAGTGATGTCTTGAAATACAAGCAGCGTGTGATGCCCAACATCACACGATCTCATCTGAGCCAGTGGTTCCTGAAATTCACTTTGATATACAAGTGCTTTGGATTACGAACATGTTTCTGGAACCAATTATGCTCGCACACCAAGGTTTTACTGTGTTACTACTTTCTTATGTATAAGCTAAAAGTTTTTTTTTCCATCATAAATTTCTTAGGAACTCACTTTTTGGGGCTAGATAACATAGTACCTAATTAACATTCTTCAGAAAATGCGCACATATCATTCTGTTAAGAATCCTCCTCTGACTCTTAAATAACAACTCTATTCAAAATGTATTTTTTTACAAAGGGAAATGCTTCCTCCAGATCTTGAGCTAATCAATTACCAGCCGTTGGAAGTTCCTTCTCGTCCTTCTAGGTATTGGTTAGAACCATGATAAACTGATGTAATCACACTTTCCTTTACTATTAATAAATGAAGACTCTGACAAATCACACATAATTGGAATATTACATATATATGTTGACAGCTTAATTTCATGTGTGTGTGTACACACATATGTGGATATGTTTTTTTCGCTTTCAAGGAAAACCCCAGTATGTCCCATCAGGCTCCATTATTGGCACTTTGAGCCCATAGACAACAGAAGCAGGAAAGAGAGGAAATTTGTCACCTCGTAGACTAAGAAGTGCAAGTCTTTAGATGATAATACTTCTGGCGTATTGAATAAAAATTGATTGATTTTAGCAATGTTTTTACTCTAAATACACTGACACTCAGATAAATGTCTATCAAATACACAGTGCTGTCTTTTAAACACACGTCTAAAAATTATGCTTCTTTAAGTGGTGTGTAGAAAGTCCTATTACAGTATGAGAAAAAAGTATTTTGTAAAATATATCCTCTAGAAACAAATTAACTTTGTATCTATTTGAACACAGGCACTTCGAAATGATTCCAGTGATGATAACGCAGAAGAATAATCATGACGGAATTCATAAAGTTCTTTTCCGTGAAGCGATGGGGGAGGTTAGGGGACTAATCTTTCAACTCTTCACATGGCAGTTTGTCCTACTGAATTCAACATTGCTTGACAGCATAGCATAGCGAGAGAGACTGGGAACTTAGAATCAGACACACCTGAGTGCAAATCTCTTCTGACCACTTTTTAGCCACTTTATGGTGAGCATTTATGAATCGCAGGCTCTTTGTCCTTTAAATGGGAATGAAAAAGGCACTGTCTTGTTATCTCGAGGGCTAAAGAGAAAGCATATTGAAGCCTCTGGTGCAATACCTAGAATAACATAGAGGCTCAAAATTGGCAGCCGTGATTGGGTGGCTTGGAAGCAGCAGAAAGCAGAGGAGGAGAATGATTGGGAGTAAATCAAAGAGGATCTGGCAAGAGGTGAGCTCCTCGTGATGGTCCAGCCACCCCACCGATGAAGCCCATTCGTGGTTAAATCCCCGGCAAGGAATTTGGCTGTCCCTCTCTAGCACTCTGGTGGATTTCATTTTCAAAATGCTGCCACTTTTAGGTTTCTCCGCCATCAGAGAATTACAGGTGTCAACATTAATGTGGAAAGCGTTCTTCCTCCTTTAGCTTTGTGTGAAGAACGGCACCATATTGCTGATGGAGGAAAAAACACACAAGCCAATCACTTCTGAAATGAATTCACCTTTCCAGACCACCATTGTCTGGAAAGAAAGAACCGTTTTGCTAAATGTTCCTAGTGGTTTAGAGACTATAGATCGTGAGCAGTTTTATTCCTTGCAAGTCTCGCATGCTGATGAGGTTCACGCGGAGCCGTTTTGCAAGGTTTGTTTTAATAGATTATCAAATTTCCCTTCCCTGGGCTTAATTCCTGATGGGAAATAGAACTTGTCTTTTTTTTTTTCCCCCAGTAGACCTCCTTTTTTACCACAGGGCATCCACTGTGATTTGGAGATCAAAGCGTTTTATTTAACCTCTGCTTCAGATATTGCGTATTTCATTTATCTCCAAGCCAATTATGTGTAAATTCCACTTCCTGAACCGATCAGCGAGTCTCCGTGAAGTCCCGGTTGGTCAGAGGAGAGAACTTTTGTCAGCTGTAATGTACCTTCTGCTTGCTTTGGAGGATTCAAAACCATCGCTTCCACTCATTATTCTCAGAGAGATAATGTCCAGGTGGCCCAGGACAGGGACGTTCTCATCAAGGGGGCAAGCATTAAAGCTTTGCATTCCTTTAATCTTTGCAGATGCAAATGTGTTTTATCAAGGGGACTTAAGATTTTATACTATTCTGCTTCAGAAGATCTGGAGTTCTCTTTCTTCTCTAAAGGACTCTCCGTATGACATCATCAGTTGCATATTATTTCTGGGTTGCAAATCCAACAGCTTGGAAGAAAAGTTTTGCCATGTATATGAAGAGGCGGAATAAACTGTGATGAATACGGATCAGTCTAACAGTTCATTGTCGTGAACCTGTAATGTTTCAACCCACGGGCAGTCGTAAATGAAATCAAGGTCAGATCAAAATGCATTGTATGTACCACATTCTGGAATTTGCTGTTCGAGGTTGAAAAGATCAAAGAAATTCTGTGGTTGAGGCAGTGACTGATTTCTCCAGGTGCTTTCTTTTGTTGACTTACATAATAAGTTCCTTTTCTAGTTTATAAGTAATTTACCATCATTTTCCTAGGAAAGTTTACCTATTTTTGTTTTCTAAAATTTTTTAATGTTTATTTATTTTTGAGAGATAGAGAGAGAGTACAGGCAGCCGAGGGGCAGAGAGAGAGACACACACAGAATCCGAAGCAGGCTCCAGGCTCTGAGCTGTCAGCACAGAGCCCTTCACAGCGCTGGAACCCACAAGCTGTGAGATCATGACCTGACCTGAAGTAGGACACTTAACCGACTGAACTACCCAGGCACCCCTTCCTGATTTTGTTTTTATACTCTTGTTAAAGTATTCTTGTGTATGTCTCAGTCATAATGATACCCAATGTATATGTTTTTACAAGATATGGGGCAAAAAATTAGGGTTTTGCATTAATGACGAGCAATAAGGAGGAATCATTGAACTACAGACAAAGTACTCTTGGTCTGATCCCCACCTTGGTCGAGGTCACAAGTCTATTCAGCTTCTCTATCAGGCAGTGCAGTAAGAGGAAATAGGCCAATCTAAGGAATTGGTCTGGTAATCAGAGATTCACAAAACAATAACTGTTAGCACCATACCTAGCAGTGAAAAGCTGTGTCATGCAAAGTTAATTAATGCATTGCTTTTCCTTGGGGGGTTTGAATTTATAGTTAATTGAGTCAAAAGTACCTGACTTCTCTAAGATAAGTTAATTTGTATTCACGATGATTTTAGCTGTTTTATAAAGATAGAAAACAATTGAGTCATTATTTATTTCTTTGAGACTGAAGATATTGTTAAAGAAGTGACATCGAGGACCAGCTGGAGTTCCCACTGAAACCTGATTTTTATTACCCAAGGGACAGGCAGCACTCCCACTGTACACTCGTGGCACCTTCTTTGGCTTAGATTAATAATACTGCAGATATTTGAATTCGGTTCCTTTGTCACATTGAGAGAAAAGTAATTCAGGAGAGAATTCCCCAAATAACATTGATGTGCTTAGTACAACTTAGGGTAACTTCTGTTTTTGCAACCACACATCTACGTGACAATTTTAAAATAAGAACATGATACGGGTGCCTGGGTGGCTCATTTGGTAGGGTGTCTAACTCTTGATCTTGGCTCAGGTCATGATGTTATGTTTGTGAGTTAGAGCCCCTCATTGGGCTCTGTGCTGACAGCATGGAACCTGCTTGGGATTCTCTCTCTCTCCCTCTCTGCCCCTCCCCTGCTCATGCTCTCTCTCTCTCTCTCTCTCTGAAACTAAAATAAACTTTAAAAATAAAATAAGTACATGATAAAATAGTTTTTTCAATTAAGTAGTTACCTTCACCATCTATGTGGTTTGTGTTCAATTAAATCAATTTTGAGTGCCAAGCATAAGTATGGCAATAATTGATATAACCATGCAGAATTTTAAAATAGAAATAGTTAGTGGAATTCAATCTTTACCTATTTTTTGACTAGGAAAGAGTTAGAAATTACTTAATTCCTGCCCTTCCCTTGGAAAGTAAATGTTTTAATTTCTAGGTTTAAGCGATTGACTTCATGACTCAGACCTTTATACCAAGAGAGAAATTGTAATGATTTAAAAACACAAAATTGTTGGGGCACCTGGGTGGCTCAATCGATTAACTTCAGCTCCGGTCATGATCTCATGGTTTGTGGGTTCGAGCCCCACATCAGGCTCTGTGCTGTCAGCTCAGAGCCTGGAGCCTGCTTCGGATTTTGTGTCTCCCTCTGTCTCTGCCCCTCCCCTGCTCATGCTCTGTCTCTCTTTCTCTCTCGAAAATAAATGAACATTAAAAAAATTAAAAAAAATAAAAACACAACATTGTAGAACTGCAGGGGTATGTGTAGTCTCAGGAGCTCTGAGATGCTTTCAGCTGCAGGGAGGAGAAGACCTCTTCTCAAATGGCGTCGAGTTGGCTTACACAAGGACGTTTGTTATCTCACGTAGGGACTTCTCAAGTAGGCTGTACCCCATGGGTCGCGTGGCAGTGTCCCTGATGTTATCCTATTTACATCCGGTCTCCTCAAAGTGTTGGTTTTCTGTTCCTCTTGGCAGCAAGATGGCCGCCGCGGCCCAAGTCCCCGATGTTCAGAGGAAGCCGTGAGACCATTTCTTCCTTATACTTCTTTTTCAGGAGGAAATGACTCTTTTCCAGGTGCTTGTCACCCAAGACACTCTCATTTCTCAGTTGAGCCGCACACATGCCAGGCATGTGGAATTACCATGATTGGTATAGAGGGGTCCCGGCCATCTTTGGAGGTGGGAGTTAGGATCCACTTCCCCAGAGTCATGTGATACAAGACAGCCAACTGAATAAAACTGGGGTTTCTTCTGAAAGGGAGAAGGGGAGAAATGGATGCTGTGTAGGCAGTCATCAGTCATTTTGTGGGTAAGGAAATAGTGGCCCAGAGAAGACTTACACTGTGGCAGAGTTACAAACTTAGAGCCATTTTGTCCAGTACTATTGTCCACACTATTTACAACCCTTTTCCAGTACTATCCCCCTCCGCCGCCAAAAGAGACAGCCAATTTGGTCATACTTGGACATACAAATGAAGAGAAACTTTACCTGAATTTCTGAAGGTGAATGAAAGCTGAAACACCATGCTATTTAATTTTATGCTTCCTCAAGCGAAATATGTCTCATCTTCCGTGAGCCCACCACGGCCTGCCCCTTCTTACAACTTTCAACAGAAGAGTTTTTACTTCTTTGGGTGATTACTTGATTATAAGTTGTTCTTTTTACTAGATACCAGTAGGGACAATGCCTGCTTTTTGCTTAGCACTCTGTCCTTGATACAGAATCTAACTTTCAACAAAAGAACGAATGAATAAATCTCGAGATCTTCCAATTCCATAATCTTGAAATGCCTTTAAGCACTGTCGTAAGTGTGAACTATTACACTTCTAGGTAATGTGTAGACATGGTCCTATGTCCTGAAAGAGTGGGATCAATGGGACTTATAAACGACATAGAGAAATAACAATACGAGACGTCTGTGTGCTACGCAAATGGTGAGTGCCATCAAGCTTCAGGAAAGTCTGTGGTGTTTCGTGACTCCCACATGGAAGAGGGAGATTTGGGGCTGGGAATTGAAGGGAAGGAAGGACTCTGACAAGTGGGAAGGAGGAAATCCAATCCAGGAAGGCGAACCAAGAGAGAAAGATTAGATTTGTTTAAGGTACGAAAGATAGATCCGTTTGTTTGATAAGGCGTTTTGTCCCTGAGAATTAGAAAGAAATGCAGTCAAGGAACTGGAAAGTGAGATCCTTCAGCTCAGGCTGAGCCGTCAAACATTTTGGGAAACTCCTGAAGCTTTCAGAGCAGGAGTTTGGTGTAAAGGAACCAATATTTGCAAAGATTAGGTTGTAGGATGGCCACACATGTAGAATGGAACTTGAGGGAGAAAAGGTAGTTAAGTAAAGTTGCCCAAGTGTAAATAAAGGTACTGAAAGTAAAATGCAAGAAATTGGTATGAAGGGGAAGGATGGGAGAAATTTCGAAGAAATCGGACAGGACAAGACAGCCGGATACAGGGACTAAGCAGGGCCCCAAGCCAAGCTCCTCGCTGCTGAACCTTGAAAGCCGGTGGGCTCTTTGTGTGCAGTAGGAAAGCAGGGAGGAGAGTGCTTTTTTTCAGAGAAGAGGGGATCCTGGATTTACAGCCAGTGGAGCACTTAGAGACGGCCATCGGGCAGCCAGGGAGGTGCAAAGAAACTTCAGAATGAGTGGAGCTGGTGCCCTAGACTGGAGAGGAGGCGACTTGCAAGTGCAAGTCAAAGTCACAGGACAGTCGGAGGTCTGCCGCACTTGGCGAAACTCCTGGTGCAGAAGTATCCCACTGTGTATATGTTGTATTGAAACAAAACCATTTCCCAGAATGCTTCAGGTTGGCAGTGTTGGAAACCCATCAGAAATTGACTGAGAGACTGAATTTATGGGCTCGAGTGACAGAATAATCCAGAGACAGGCCTGGCTTTAGGCATGACTGGATCAATATATTTACCTGACTAGGGATTTCTCTCTCTCTTTCAACTCTCCTTTGGTGTGTGTTAGCTCTTTCTCTCAGGTGGGCTCTCGGATTCGATGGCACGTCCTACCAGCTTAGCCCCTCCTGCAGAAAGACTTAAAGTCCCCTTAAAGTCCTGAGTTAAGGACCAGGATTCACTTTCTGGAAAAACAGAGATTATTCCATCATCCCTGAATCAACTGCTTTGATTCTGATGAACCAAGCCCACTCTTAGAATTAGGGGTATTGTGACATCGCCAAAAAACACTAGAAAAAACCTAGAGCTGGGGAGGCACGGGGGGAGGATGCAGGTACATTTAAAGAAAAACCACATGTCTTTTGCCACAAGAGAGGAGTAAGGACGCCAGGCAGGTGAATATGGCAGGAGTCCACTGTAGGACTTAGACTGGAACTGTAGACTGAAGACCACAGCCGGAGCCTGGTGGACACATTTCCAGGACAGGAGGAAGGCGGCCAGGCCTCCTCCTTTCTTTCTCCAGTGAAGGAGAAATGGAAGAACCAGCAGGGGGAGGCTGAGCAATGACCTTGAAGCACAGGTAGCAATGACCTTGAAGCTAATCAGGTCTACTTCACGATGCAGGACTTTAGTGTAGTGCTTCTTGGGACCCGGCTCCGAAATGGAATATTCCACGGAATAAAACAGCAGTACGGGCTCTTTTCAGTAATTTAGAGATCACAGCGAGACATTCCCGAGTCTAGACACTGGGGTGAAAATGCTACTTCTAACCTTCTTACATTTTTTGTTACGAGATTTAAGACACGTGACTCAGACATTTTAAGAAGAAAGAAAATCCTATGTAAATCGTTAACTGCATGGCTTTTGTGGTTCGGGGTTTTTATTGAGGTTTTCAAAGGCAAGAAGGGAGAGGACAGAGGTCAGTACCTAACGACTTCTTGCTTGCCTTTCGATATTGCATGACCTCTCCGGTCATTCTTCAGCTGCAGCCCAGCAGCAGACTGCCCTTGCCTGGTCGGCACCTTGGCCTCCTCCTTCTGAAGTGCATTTCGCCTCCTCCCTCAGGCAGGTGTAAGGCCTGCCACTGCTGAGTTGGCAAGGGACGGAGTCAGCACTCCTGCTTGGTGACCAACAAGGCCAGTCGGAGACGCTCGGCCGGCTCATCCGAGCTCTCTGACCGTTCCTGCCGTACAGTCTGCTCAGCAAGTGCACGTTAGCATCAGGGCTGTGCCTGTTATGACGATTGTTTATGTTTAACTCTGGATGACAGAGTTTTTCTTTCTTTCTTTCTTTTTCTTTTTTCTTTATTTTTTCAAAAACGTAATTGATTGTCCATTTGGCTAACATTCAGAATGGAGGAGAGATAAAGGTTTTCGCTGACAAACTAAAACGGAAGGACTTCATCACCGCTAAACCAGCCCTAAGAGATCCTAAGGAGGACTCTGTGACCGGCATGTTGCAAAGATTACAAAGGACCAGAGACATTATGGTTATTACTTAAAAAAAAAATTGGGGTGCCCGGGTGGGTCCGTCCATTGAGCATCCAACTTTGGCTCAGGTCATGATCTCACAGTGCATGGATTTGAGCCCCGCGTCGGGCTCTGTGCTGACAGCTCAGAGCCTGGAGCCTGCTTCGGATTCTGTGTCTCCCTCTCTCTCTGCCCCTCCCCCGCTCGCTCTCTTTCTCTCAAAATTAAATAAACATTTAAAAAAACTTAAAAACTGAAAACTCTCTGCAGGTGGCAAACACAGCAATTGGCTCATCACTCTGTGTAGGAATTCACCTCTTCTGTGAACGCATCTCAGACCCCCAGAGAGGATTCTTCTCTTCGGTGTAAGCCAGATCACTGTTTCTTGAACTCAAATCTCACACTTCACAACCGTTTCCTTTTTGAATATTCTTTCTTGCTTCTGCTTTTAGTGATTTCAGTGCTTTTCGCGTTGATTCCATGTTTCATAGTCGATTGATTCCATATTTCATAGTGTTAGGGCCGTAGTTCCTGCTCCCCCACCTTGTTTATATGTTTGGCTTAGTTTTTACACACACCCGCGGACAGAGAGAAAGGATGAGAACTGTAAAGCCTACGGTGGGGTGTGTGTCTGGTTGTTGGTGTATTTCTGTGTATACATACGGACATACACAGACTCACACGTGTGCAGCCAGCAGCACTTACCTAAGGCTGCAGTGGGACTGAAGTTGTGTGCTTCGCTCTTATTATCAAGAATGGTCGTTTAGCCGATAGAGCTCGAAGATGCATTTTCTTTTTTTTTGAAGCACACACTGATAACAGCTGTGATTACCATCATTTACTGTGTCCTTACCACGTGCGGAGGATTGAGCTAAGTGATTTATGTGCATTATCTCATTCCGTGTCACCGTGACAGTAACCCTACGGGGGTGGTGTTCTCCCTATTCTATATATGCGGGAGCTGAAGCGCGGCGGTGTCGTTAGCAAGTGGCAGAGCCAGGACCCACACGTAGGCGATTCTGCCTCCGGTGACTGTGTTCCTACTCACTGCACAGGCTCCCGTGTCAATTCCGGGCCTCCTCAGCTCCGTGGGAAATAGCTTTATACTTCTCTACACTTGAAACACTGCATGAGCCAAACTAAACCAAAGCCACTGTTCATAAAAGGCCCCCCTAGCATGGTGACTACACTTATTAACACTGCTTTGCCTGTGTGACAGTTGCTAAGAGAGTAAATCTTCATAAAGTTCTCCTCACAAGAAAAGAAATTATGTAACTATACGTGGTGATGGATAGTAACCAGGCTAATTTGTGGTGATCCTTCCTTGATACATACAATTATCAAATCATTAGGTTGTACACCTGAAACTAATATAATCTGTAAACGAATATAACCTCAACAAAAAAAGGTACTCCATAGAATAAAAAGCGTTTATTGCATTGCTCTTCTAATTTAGTATCCTGATGTTTGGATGTTGGAATAGGAAATTGACAAACATTTATATGAAGTCCTCGGCTCTACCAAATTACCATTTTCTCCTTGTTGAAAATGTATCAGTATGACGTGTATTTTCCTCTCCTGGACAATGTTTTCCTTCTGTACCACAGTTTTCTTTAAAGTCTTTTTGTTCTTTTGAGTTTCACTGACATTTTCTGATAGTTTCTCTCTGGAATTTGTTATTCTGGGGCTATACATGTATCTGGTATGTTTCCACCACGGAGTTAACGACTGGGAAATGCAGGAACGTTCGTAGCACGCCCTGCGGAAATGCATGTGCTCAAACGCAGATTGCCCTAATTTTCTACTGAAATGTCCTTCTCCGCAGGGAGTGGTGCTTTCCAGGCTTTGTCTATAAGAAATCCACTCTGTTCCTGGAGATGATGGAGATCAAGAGCAAATAGCAGGTCCAAAATCCACGTGCTGTGATTCCACTTATCGGTCGAAGTGCTCACAGTGTTTGGTCACAGAGAAATTATATGAATTAAAAAACTGTTTATGTGAGCCTTAGCTCATTAATTTCATTAATTAGAAAAACTATTTAACTTTCTTTTCTAAAAAATTTTTTATGTTTATTTTTGAGAGAGAGAGAGAGAGAGAGAGAGAGAGAGACTGAGTGTGAGCAGGGAAAGAGAAGAGAGAGACGGAGGGAGACACAGAATCAGAAGCAGTGTCCAGGCTCCGAGGTGTCAGCACAGAGCCTGATGCGGGGCCCAAATTCATGAACTGTGAGATCATGACCTGAGCCGAAGTCGGACACTTAACCCACGGAGCCACCCAGGTGCCCCAAAGTAGCTTTCTTTTCTAAGGGAGAATATTTAGAGTAAATTCCAGCCACTACCGTAGTGTCTAAGACCAGAACACTTTGAGTCTCCTTCGTATTTGATGAGAACCGTGCTGTTCTTTTCTCGAAACTCTGCAGTTTACAAAATATGTCGTAACTTCAACTGACATGTATAAGCAAATGTGGCCAATGTTCCTCCGCAAATTTTCAAGGGATTGGAATATTTCCCAAGTCTTTTCGAAGAGAAGAAATAAAGTATTTTTCTTTTGGGCTCCCAAGGGAGGATATTATTAAATACAAATGCAGAGTATTTTGAAACCGCTGAGCTGGCCACTTATTTGAAACGCTCCTTCTCAATCCAAAACTTTGGGATTGCTGTGTTTTTTCATGGGTCATCAGATATCACAGAGAAATATTAAGATTTTATTTTGTATGTTTCAGTAAATCGAATCTTAAAAATTTGTGGCTTGCAGCACTAAAGGATTCTGAAATATTCCTGGAACCTGAAGTCAAATATGTCCACTTCTCAGGATGAATTCTGTTTGGGGTGTTGTGAAATGATTACAAGGAAGAAAACACGCGTCCTAGCCTTTCATCTTATTTTCTTTTCCAAAAAATGAATCCAATCCTTGAAATTTGCGATAATGGGTCCTCTCGCAACAGTTTCTGTTATAAACAATGTAACTGTTGAAACAAAGCCAGCCTTTACATAACCAGGAAAAACTCTGCACATGTCTGTTACCACTCCTGCTGCTTATCTCTCTCATGCTGGGTGAAAGACCAACTTTTGTTTCCTTTGTTTGGGGTCCGATGCAAAGAATGTTTCCGGAATACTTCCTTGATAGCATACGTAGAGTACAGTAGCACCCAGTTTCTTTTAATTCCAACCCTCCTCCTTGAAAGCCAGGGTTGAAAAGTTATATGGTGACAGGGCTTGGCACAGGGAGTCCAAGAATGAAGATGAGGCTATTGCCAAAACCCATCGCCAGTTTAATGGGCTCAGCAGCTACCCAGATCTATCCAACAGAGGGCTGGCCTGTGGAAAGTCAAAGCCGTTGTTGTTAGAACATTCTATCTTTTTGGAAAGCAAACAGAAATTCCTTTGTTATCACTATTTATGAGGAATATCCCGACTTCTATATGCTAAGGGCCAATTTGATCTAAAAAATCACGTGCGGGGGCAGAGGGGGTGGCATCTGCGAGCCACATGTGACCTGAAGGCCACCAGTTTGCAACTTCTTGACCAAACCGTGACTTCACTTGACATCTTTATTGAATAATGTTTATTGAGATGCTGGGAATGTTCTGTGGCCTGTGTGCTGATGTTTGTTAGTACTCTGATACTCTGCTGTCCGCCCCTGAACCTTAGCATTTCGCTTCACTGTGTCCGTTTTATCCCCGATTTGCAGATGGAAATTGGGTTGGTTTAGAGAGACTGAGTTTGATATAGCAGAAGGCCCATATTTGGGTCTGCTGTCCGGTTCCTAACCTGGTGCTCATGTCAGCGATTCTGTCTTCTTCCAGAAACCAAGTATTTTTCTTCTATTCCACTTTCAGATGTTCGTTTTCTGCCTAGTTTACTGTCCCTGAAGCCCTTCCCGGGGACCAAATCTTTATAGGACGGGGCCTTACACTGCGAAGCTCGTTTAGGTTTACTGTGCAACCTTTGGTTCCTAGGCCTACAGTTGGGGCTCTTCTACTATCTACGGGCTTGCGCTGAGGCCAGGCTTCATCTTCACTGCTTCCCTCTAAAATTTTAATTGCTTTTCAGGACCTCCCTGTTTCCTTGTGATATCCCCGATGCCAGTAACTTGCCTGTGGAGGTCTTTTCTGGATTCGGGTTGTGGGCGCCCGGCTGGGTTCGTTCCCTTTAATTACAACTCTTTCTGCCTGCCTGGCAGATGTACTTCCTGGCTATTGTAGTCGGCCAAACTTCACTCTGTTTAACCCTTCATGTCTGGCTATTACATCAGGTGAAAACTTTTGTAGCGCAGTACTTTTGAAGCTGATTTATCATGGGAAAAAAATTAAGGAGGAATAAAATCTTGCTATCTGTATGTACTCAAACAATTCAAATGCACTTAGTCCTTCTTGTCTAAAAGGTACTGTGTATTTGTATATAAGATTGGTAGTTGTTTCGTTAGTATAACCAGTTTATAGAAGAATTGATTTTGGGGGACACCTGGGTGGCACAGTTGGTTAAGCATCCTACTTCGGCTCAGGTTACGATCTCACAGTTTGTGGGTTTGAGCCCCATGTTAGGCTCTGTCCTGACAGCTCGGAGCCTGGAGCCTGCCTTGGATTCTGTGTCTCTTTCTCTCTCTCAGCCCCTCCCCCACTTGTGCTGTATGTCTTTCTCTCTCTCAAAAATAAATAAAACCTTTTTTCAAAAAAGAATTTATTTTTAACTTCATAAAACCCCTTTTAATAATATGTAGGGGGTACTGAAATGATTAAGGAATTATCTGTTAAAAGCCTTTTGTAGAGTGTCACATGTCTTTGGAATTATTCTCAAAGAATACGGAAACCCCTCATGTATTATTATTTGGATCAGCGAGCTTGAACAACAGCCTTAGAGAGCTGAGCACTGATTTGGAAATTTCCTTTGAGAATCGGGTTCTGAATTCCAAATTCCAGAGAGCACAAACTTATTTTCACAAAACCTCTGTCACACTTGCATGCTGGTTCACTTTGGTCTTGAGGAAAGAGTATTCTCAATTACCTATGCCATCCTTCTTCTGTCTCCTCTCTACCTGTCCGTGTGAGTTTGGAAAAGGTGAACAACAATGCACTGGGTAGCCTTGAACCTGGTGTATCTTCAGAGTGTAAATTAATCCTCCCTGAAAGATACTTAAAGGTTGCATCCAATACCTTGACTGAGTCCACTCCGGGCATTTTAAGTGCAGTGAGGTAGAAAACACATTGTTACAAATGTTGATTACAGATTGAGTCTTTTCTGGCTCCATTTATTAAGTATCATCTCCTGTAAAAGCCTATTTGAAGAGGTAGGGAAACGCCGATTTCCAATGTATCCCAGTCTCAAGGAGGAGATGTAAATAAAGGTGTAACTAAAAACATGTGTATACACGGAAATAAGATGTAACAGGTCGCTCTGGACACCCACTGAAACCACGTGTGCATGCATGGTGTTCTGTGGCAAACAGGTGTGTGTTCATTGGTTTTACTGTGTGTCCTTTATTTTGCTTATCTCTGGACATCTCTGAGAAGAAGCTTCTGGGTTCTGGCATCTGGGTTTTGCTTCGTAGGGAGCAGATGTTTAGTGGCATGGTGGCATGGGAATATGGCGTGGTGGGAGTGTGGGGTTTTGTGGAAGTGTGGAATTGGTTATACGGAAATGTGATTTTTTCAGAAATCAGCACCAGACTCTACAACTTTTTGGGTAGTATCTTCACATTAGCACCTTGGAAGCTTCTCCATTTAATCCAGTGGACTTTCATGAACAGTTTTGCATTCATTAGAAAATTGCCCTTTTAAGAGGCGTATATTTTGTAATTATTTTCAGTGGCAGCATGTATTAAGCCTTCCCAGGTAAATCTGATTTTCAAAAAGCATAAAAGTTACCGGATATTGGGGCGCCTGTGTGGCTCAGTCGGTTGAGTGTCTGACTTCAGCTCAGGTCACGATCTTACGGTTCCTGTTTGAGCCCTGCATTGGGCTCTCTGCTGTCAGCACAGAGCCCACTTTGGATCCTCTGTCTCCCTCTCTCTCTGACCCTCCCTCTCCTCCCCTCTCAAAAAAGAATAAACATTTATTTAAAAAGGAAGTATTGGATGTCAGTGCTGAAAAATAAATAGTAATACATTTGGCATATTTAAAAAAAATGCAGGGGCGCCTGGGTGGCTCAGTCGGTTGGGTGGCCGACTTCGGCCCAGGTCATGATCTCTCAGTTTGTGAGTTCGAGCCCTGCATCGGGCTCTGTGCTGATGGCTCAGAGGCTGGAGCCTGCTTCGGATTCTGTGTCTCCCTCTCTCTCTGCCCTTCCCTTGCTCACACTCTGTCTCTATGTCTCTCAAAAATAAAATAAAAAACATTAAAAAAATTTTAAAAAATAAAAAATAAAAAAATAAAAAAATGCAGTTTTCAGCTAATGAGTCTGATTTTCTTACATAACCAGTAAGAGAACTTTTCATGCAATTAAAGAGTTTCAGACGTATTTTGGGCAACCGCAATATCAACAAATAAGCACAAGTGTTCCCACAGTGATCTTTAAAGGAAAATATCTGTTTGGGTATATAAGGCTTTTTTTTTCAATTTCTTGGTCTACTTCCTAGAGAATACAGTAGCAAGAAGGTACATCTAAGTCAAGACAAAGTAACATATGAAAAATAGTGATAGGGTTGCCAGATACAATACTGGCTGCCAGGTTAAATTTTAATTTCAGATAACAATTTTTTAATATAAATTTGTCCCATCCTATAATTGGAACTACTTATACTAAAAAATTATTTTCTGTTTACCTGAAATTCAAATGTAACTGGGAGACCCATATTGTTTTTTAAGTGTTTATTTATGTTGAGAGAGACAGAGCACGAGCAGGGGAGAGGGGCAGAGAGAGAGGAAGAGAGAGGGTCCCAAGCAGCCTCCACTCTCAGCATGGAGCCCGATATGGGGCTCGATCCCATGACCCTGGGATCATGACCTGAGCTGAAATCAGGAGCCAAACCCTTAACCGACTGACCCACCCAGGTGCCCTGAGACCCATGTTTTTACTTGCCTAGTCTGAGGATCTTAAAAGCTGATGATTTTTTTTAATGGGCAGACACATTGGGAGTATCTTCTTTGTGACAATTTAGCCCCAGATCTTGTGGAAGTTACAGAGTACATGTTGCCCTCAGAGAGTCTACACTCTAGCTGAGGAGCTGAGAAATCTGAAGATAATCCTATTTCAAGGGAAATGGAAACAAATCCTCTAAGGAAGATACAATGACAGTTCAAAGAATAAAGGGTTCGCTTCTGCTTGTGGAAACCAGGGAAGGGACACTTGAGTCGATATTGGATTTGGCCAGAAAGGATTGATGTTGTTTTACTCACTTGGAGATGGGGAAGGGATGGCACCTTCTAGCCCAGAGAACAAGAGCCCGGAAAAGCATTAATTTGGTGAAGTTTTGGGTGTATGCGCAGGATTACAGTTTGCTGAGAGCAGTGGTCCCCAGACTTCAGCTGCCTCAGAGTCATCGGGAGGGCTTGTGAAAACACAGCACCCTGGGTCCTGCCCGCAGCGTCTCAGGCGCAGTAGGTCATTGTGGGGGGAGAATATGCATTGGTAACAGGTTCCCAGGTGATCCGGAAGCTGCCGGGATGGCAGCCGCACTTAGGGGATCACGCACTAGTGTACGGCTGTGGCCGGCTGGTGGAGAATGAGGTCAGATATGCAGACGAGGGCCCTGAGGGGCTTCGCTGGCACGCTGTGGAGCTCGAGTGTTGTATAATAAACAGTAGGTCGCCATTAAAGACTGGTGAGCCCAGCGACTTATCAGATTGTTCGTTGGGAAGATTTACCCAGTGGCGGTGCGTGACTTTGGCTGAAAGGAACATCAACAGACCAGAGATGCAAAGATAGTGAAGTTGTTGCTACTTATGTTGTTTACAATAGACTAGAAATGCCCTAAATGCCCACCGACCGATGACTGGATACACTGGGGCAGGCGTATGTGTAGATATAAGGGAATATTATTCGGCCGTGAAAAAGAAGGACCTCTTGCCATTTGTGACAACATGGATACACCTGGAGGGTGTTATGCTAATGAAGTAAGCAGAGAAAGACAAATTATTGTGTGATCTCACTTATAGGTGAAATCTAAAAAAATCAAACAAAAAACCCGAACTCATGAAAACAGAAAGTACGTTAGTGGTTGCCATGGGCTGGGGGTGAGAGTTTTATTTATTTATTTTTTATTTATTTAGAGAAAGCAAAAGCGCTAGTAGGGGAGGGGCAGACAGAGAGGGAGACCGAGAGAATTCCAAGCAGGCTCTGAGCTGTCAGCATGCAGCAGCTCCATCCCCCAATCAAGAGTTGGACACTTCACCAACGGAACCACTCAGGTGCCGCTGGGGGGTGGGAGATATGGGTGATGAGGTCAAAGGTACAAACTTCCAGTTGTAAGGTGAATAAGCTTGGGGAACCTAATGCACAGCATTGTAGACTGTAGACAACTGTACTGAACTGTGTACTTGAAAGTTCTAGGAGAGTCCATCTTAAATATCCCCACCATACAAATAAAAATCGATAATTATGTGAGGTGGTAGATGTGTTAACTCACCTTGTTATGGGAATCATCTGGCAACATATGCGTCTATCGTGTTAGTGTGCGGTACACCAGCTTCCGCAATGTCGTATCCCAAATATATCTCAATAAAGCTGGGAAAAAACAAACAAAAACAAAACAAAAAAAAATAGATATTGCTTGAAATTTTGGGAAAAAGTCAAATTTAATCTGATTGAAGCTTTCAGATTCAATAAGCAGCTTTTGCCTGTTTAGTTAAAACAGAGCTTTTCCGTGAAAAAGTCAGCCGTTAAAGTAGGGGCTGGTGTTTATTGCAAGAGTGGACTGCTTGCAGGCAGTCCTGAGAGGTCAGAGCATAAAGCCGCAGGTAACGTTTGAGGGACGTGCACCGTTGTGCCACAGATTACATCGCTGGCATCTCGTTTCAATTCACGAGGCATGCTTGCTGGATCCTTAAGACCTTTTTCCTAGGTCAGCTTTCTCTTCTCTACAGAATGACTTCTTTCACTCCTATTAGCCATCACATTTCCTGCGGGCCAGTATTTTCCAGACGCTGTAACAGGATCTGGTTTTGAGATATAAACAAAGTAAAAAGAAGGCCTTTTCTCTGGGCGACGTTCAAAGTAGCCAGCAACCATGCAGAAGGTTGCTGTTCGCAAATGCCTTATTCGTTCTACTGAAAATCAGCACCATCGCTGGGAGCATGGAACTTTCCGCCTAATGCTCACCCTTGTTTCTAAGTAAAATTTAAGCAAAAATTTTTTTCCCTATAAAAATACTATGTTTGAGTCTCAAAAATTTGGGAAAGTCCTGAAAACTATAAAGAAAAGCATGGTAATCGCTTGTAATTACATAATCTCACCAGCCAGAGGAACGCTTAGCATTCAGATGTATATTCCTTCATATGGTATATCCTGTTTTCCGTTAGTAATATACGTATTTTCTCATGCCAGTAACTGTCGTAAAATAGAATTCTTATTAGCTAATAGCCATCACATAAAAATATCAGAATCTGGGGCGCCTGGGTAGCTCAGTTCGTTAAGCATCTGACTTCTGCTCAGGTCACCATCTCACAGTTCGTGAGTTCGAGCCCCGAGTCGGGCTCTGTGCTGACAGCTCAGAGCCTGGAGCCTGCTTCGGATTCTGCATCTCCCTTTTTCTCTGCCCCTCCCCTGGTCACACTCTGTCTCTCTCAAAAATAAATGAAGGTTAAAAAAAAAGTCACAATTTTAGTCCATATTTTAAAATATTAAGTCACTTCCAATTTTTAGTGTTAAAGTATTTCTGCAATGTACTTCTTTATTTCTGAATTTATGTGCTTACCTTTACTAATTTATTTCCTTTGCATTGCTATCTATCTATCTATATATCTATATCTATCTATCTATCTATATATATATATATAATACATATATACTAAGCTATTTTACTATGAAGGAAATCCAAGACTACCTTTATTAAGACTATGCATAGTTTAGAGTTAGATACAGAATTTAATGCATAGTTTCGATGAGGGCTCACAACATATATTCTTTCACACACAGAAAACTATAGAGAAGGGGCACGTGGGTGGCTAGCTGGTTAACCACCGACTCTTGATTTCGGCTCCAGTCATAATCTCACAGTTTGTGAGATTGAACCCCATGTTGGGCTCTGGGCTGGCAGCACGGAGCCTGCTTGAGATTCTCTCACTTCCCCTCTCTCTGCCTCTCCCCTGCTCTCTCTCTTTTTCAAATAAATAAACTTTAAAAAAAATTTTTTTTTTAGCGTTTATTTATTTTTGAGAGACATAGAGACAGAGTTTCAGCAGGTCAGAGAGAGAGGGAGATACAGAATCCGAAGCAGGCTCCAGGCTCTGAGCTGTCAGCACAGAGCCCAATGCGGGGCTCGAACCCACAGACCGCGAGATCATGACCTGAGCCGAAGTCGGCCACTTAACCAACTGAGCCACCCAGGCGCCCCATAAATAAACTTTTTAAAATATTCTTAAAAAAGAACATAGAGGCTGCTCAGAGATTGAGGCAAAAGAGAACAGTATTGACTGTCAGTTGCATTAACTACATACGCTTAGAACATATCCTTAGATACCTCAGGTGAGGCATCAAGGTTTTCCATTTATTCCATGGGAATTCACTGTTATTGATAATTAATGACATAGAGTGGGAGACTAATTTTATAGTATCGATACATCATTATAACTAGGTTTATAAAGTGTATTCTTACATTACAATGTATTAAATGGACAGAGGTTGTGATTGAAATATTTGGGGATGGCTAAAATACTAAGTAGTAACATATTCATTGGCCAAATTAGTACACTAATTTGCAAATTATCAATGACCAAAGGGCTCTGCTCAGCCTTGAGGGGAATTTGGTGGAAGATCATATAGAGTTCTTACATTTCTGGATATTTTATGTCTTCAGATACTTTACTGCAGTGAAGATGTATACAGTCTTTATGACCAGGTTTATAGAATTTCCAAACCATTTATTAAAATCACGTTCATGACATGAATCAGGAGTTATTCCTGGAATCCGCAACAGTTTGGAAGCCGTGAGCAGATCTGAGGGATTCATGCAGTCAGTCCTTAAATCTTCTGGCTTCGGCCATGACTGCTGAGCTCCTGGTGCCTGCGGGGATCCCATCCCAGCCTGACCCTGCTGGGAGCTCTCCACTCCCTGGGGGTGCTGGAGCCTTGGGAAAATCCAGATCTACCTCTTTTGAAGGAAAAGGTCAAGGCATTTGGGTTAGAAAGTTTCAAGTAGCAGCAAAATGTAGCATTTCTGTAATTCCCCTGAACATGACAAAATACTCAGGCAAAAAAAAAAAAAAAAAAGCGTGAGTGCTAGTCACTACTTAGAAATGGGAATTGTTGGCTTTTAAAAGATTTCAGAGATGCTTCTCCTCACCTTGTCACTTTGTCGGTGGGAAATTGAAGCCTGGAGGCATAGGGCTCATTCATGGTCACCACAGGAGTTCCTGATGGGACCAAGCTGAGGACCTCAGTGTCCTGCATGTCCCTTCATCTGCCATCGAGGCGATCACTGCACTTTTAAGAAAGGTCTGCAGTAGGAAGTAAAGCTATATATGGCTGTGGATGGTGGAGGAGTAGACATGTTAGTTTAGTATTTATTTTCTTAGTCAAACAACAATGCGATTTTTTTTCTTGAATCCTTTTGACTTCGGCCATCTTATAAATTCTTTCCTTGCCCCAGGTGTTTGGCTCCATGACTTTAAAGCGAGATGTGTGGGGCGCCTGGGTGGCTCAGTCGGTTGGGCGGCCGACTTCAGCTCAGGTCATGATCTCGCAGCCTGTGAGTTCGAGCCCCGTCGGGGCTCTGTGCTGACAGCTCGGAGCCTGGAGCCTGCTTCGGATTCTGTGTCTCCCTCTCTCTCTCTCTGCCCTTCTCCTGCTCACTCTCTGTGTCTCAAAAATAAATAAAAAACGTTTAAAAAAAAATAAAGCGAGATGTGGTTGTACTCGTAATATCACAGATGCAGGGTGTCTTGCCTACACACCGAGCTTTGCCTGTAGCGATGAGCTTTAACTGGGCTTTTCAGATCTAGATGGATTTCCCTTTCACAGAATTTTTTTCAAAGGTTTTACATCTGTGGTCGAATTAGGAAAGTGCACATATTAATTTGCATCATGCTGTTGCATAGGTGCTCACAGTGGCCTGGGTTAGCCAGAGGCTCCTTTCTATTGTAGGGGTATAAATAAATGCAGTCAGCCAGAGGTAAAAGCAAAGTTGAGAAGTGAACAGGACCATTGGTTAAAGCTCCGTATGGTAGGACCCTCGCCCTCTTGCCCAGCCCAGCACACAGTGGGGCAGCGTGGGTCCGGACAGCTGCCCCGGTCCTGGCGGCTTCTATGGGGCCTCTCTGTACCTTGACTAGATGGACTTGTCCGAATGCCTCCCAGGGGATTCTGATGAGGATCCCTGAGGTCAGGCAGGGTCCTTGTGTAGGCAAACCGGAAGCCCTGATGATTTCACTCTGGGCCTTACCCTTACTGCCTCTCACCTTACTATTGAGGGACATAACGCTGAACTTGCATATTTTTTTACTTTTCACAAAGTGTCTTTGCCTCTGTGTCTCTAGGGTTGGAGCCTTACCAAGCGTCGAGGATTTGCAAGTGGAGTTTGAAAAGGTATTGCAGGGAATCCCACGGCGTTTCTTGCTGCTGACTGGTCCAAACTGAGATGCGTGGCCATTAAAATTAGAAGCTGCAAGCCAGCAGCTGGTAGACCAACACGTGCTTGGTGGCCAGCCCAGGAACATGGAACTAGTTGTCTACATTTTAATATCTGGGCTTCTCACATAAAAGTGCAGATTTCTGAGGCGCCTGGGTGGCTCAGTCGGTTAAGCATCTAACTCTTGGTTTCAGCTCATGATCTCAGTCATGAGATCGAGGCCTGTGTGAGGCTTCAGGCTAGACGTGGAACTTTCTTGGGATTCTCCCTCTACCTCTCTGCCCCTCCCCCCGCTCATGCTTGTTCTTTTTCTATCTCTCTCTCTCTTACTCACTCATTCTAAAAAATATAGATTTCTGACTTCTAAAATGTAGACGGCATGGGAACCCCAAGCCTACGCATGTGCACTTTTTTACGCTACATTTCTCTGTCCGCTCTGCTTCACATATTTATACTTCTCACCTTATCCCCCAGGCACTTGAACTCCAGATTGAAATACCAGCTTCCCATGCGGACAGCCTGAGGTGTGTGAGCATGTCAGAGCCACGTTCGGTCCCGCTACCTGCTTTGAGTCATGCAGTCCCTTCTATTAGCAGAGAAGATCCTGAATTTGTGGTGAATTCTAAATAAGATACCATACATGCCGAGCCCAAATCTTTGATGCTCGGGAAAGAACTGGTTATCCTTCCACCTTCCTTGTGTTATAAATCCTGTTTTCCCACCATTTACAGTGGAGGGAGAGTATGTGCTAGTTTTCACTCTATAAATTTGCTACTACCACAAAGCAGTCACCACCGTCAATGGTAACGGGCCATCCTCGGGAGCTGTTTGCTGCCCTCACCTTTCCTAAATGCCCCGGGGGCTTCTGAGGACTTGTTAACAGGGATAATACCGCCTTATTATCGCTTTCATGTCATCTTGGCTTCGATCTGGATTTCCACCGAAGTTCGGTTAACACACACTAAAAATATTGCCCTGCAGTGAGAATTAAGAGAATAAAGGAATAATCATACTAACCGTATTTGAAACATCATGTCTTCTAGCTTTTCTCTTTGATCCTCAGTTTCCCCCGCCTTACAATTGGGCTAACGACCTTTTCCCGCATAGTGGTTAGAGCAGTGGCACCTGCAACCAGAAATAAATGCCCAAAACATGCGTGTTTAAGTCTGTAGAAGATGAGTTCTCGCTCACAGGAGAGTATTAAGTGTTCGAACAGATGACAAACAGGACGGCCCTCTTTCTCGCAGGGGCTGATGTCAACTCGAATTCACACCTTAAGAGGTAAAAGAATCTACCTATCACGCTGACGGGAAAGACAGTGGAGACAGGACAAGCGTGGAATGGCTACACTTCACCCCACTCATATCTGGCTGCACCTGAGGGCAAAGGGGCTTGGGCAGGGCGGTCCGTCTTCGTGGTTGAGGGAACAAAACCTTCTGGTGGACAACTGTCTGTCTGTGCCACAACCAGCAAGGCAGTGGGATAAGATACCCCCAGACAGTGCCCACCAGGACACTTGTATTTCAGAGGCTCTCAGCAAGTGGTCGCTGCTCTTGCTTTGCTGCTGTAGCATCATCATTTGTCATTGTTAGGGCTCAGAATGCAATTGACAAGTCATGACATGCCTTAGACTCTCTGAAGGTGTGGTTGAAATTGGATTCTGAAGTCAGCATCCCGGAAGCTGAGGTTGCGTCAGAATAGAAAAGGGAAATATTGGCTCTTATTCATCAGAGGGCCACATTCGTCACGGGGGTCTGTGTTTTATTTCTACATTATTAAATTGCCTTTATTGTCCGTCATCATCTTACTCAGATCTCAGTCCTTACGTTTTATTATTTGAGTTTCATAGGGAGTTTAGAATTCAAGATCAAAGCTTGTACTATGAAAACCACCTCCATGACCGTAGTATATTGGTAAACCACCTTTCTTTTATGAATAATTTTTTCCCTTAAAAAATTTCAGTGGAGAACAATGGATTTTCTAATTTTGCTTTTGGAAAATATCTTCAAATACAACTTAGCGATGTGTCTTCTTGTAGTATGGTATGTCTTCTGGTATTGAAGCCTTTAAATTAAGATTTCATTTAAGCTTTTAAATTCTCCCCATTGGAAGGCTAGTGAGTTTGAGTTTGAAAATTGGTGAAAATGTTATAATGGATTTGAAATATTGAAGTGATGCAAATACCTTTATTTTCAAATGGAATTCCATTTAAGAATATAATTCCATTTTTTACGTTCCGGTCCATATCCATATCGGACTTGATGAGCACCTGTAAACAGGCTGTGCCAGGAACCGGGGCGCCAGATGAGTCAGAGAGAAAGGTACATTCTCCCTTCACTGAGTCCGAGAAAGAAATTTCCAAACACAACCCAGGGTGACAAATGGCCCGAGACAGAGTTATTCCCTAATGCCGTAGGACAGAGCATTTATCTGACCTACTTTAGGTTGGTTGGGATGTGTTAGGGAAGGCTCCTTGGAGCTAAGGAAAAGGCAAGTAAAGATGATCGGGTAAGGAAATAATGGGATATTGTAGGCAGAGGAAACAGCATGTGCAAAGGTACTGAGGTAAGAGAGAAAATACTGAACGCGTGAAAGATAGTTTAAATTGTCTGATGCCATGTCATTTTAAGATGCCCCTCGGGGAGGGGTGGGGAGCAGGGACAAGAGATGACGATGCAGAAATGGGTATGGGCCAGATTATCTTAATGAGGTCATATTTATTAGGCAGCAGAATTTGGGCTTTATCCTGAGGGAAGAGGGAAGCTTCTAGAACAGTGGTTCTCAATGCTGGCTATTCATTAGACTCATGTGAGACTTGCTAAGCGCTATCCATGACTGCACCCATCTCAGACTAATTAAATCAGAAAGTCTCAAAATGGTGCCCAGGTATTAGTATTTTTAAAACTCTCCCCAGATCATTCTACCGTATGGCCAGCTAAGAACCACTCTTCTTGATGTTTTTAAGCAGCACATACAGCAATAGAATGCCAACGCTTTGAACCAGAAAAGCTCCCAAAGCCGAAGGGACATGAGCTTGCAGACCTGTCGTGCTTTGGCATCAGAGGAAAAAGAAAGAAAAACAGTGATGAGCGTGATGCTTGTGTTTCTAGCTCCAAGACCACGGCATAGATGGTGGTTAAAGTCAGCAAAGTGGAAAGTACAGCAGGCCTGCGATTTCATGAGGAAGGCATGTCTGAGGCACGTCCAGTAGGCTGTTAGCTCTCTATGTCTGACACTCAAGAGAGACTCAGAATTGCATATATAGATATGGGAATTGCAAGCACATCGTGGGAAATGAATGCATAGGAATAATAAAAAATTTAAAAAAAAATGTAGGGAGCTTGTGGTCTGAGCATTGGCCAGGTTGTTAAGCCCTAAAGCCCACCAACATTTAGGAACCAAGGAGACAAGAAGGAATCCATGCAGGAGAGCAAGCAAGTTTCAAACCAAAGACTAATGGCATTAACTATCTCCTTAAATGCTGCCAATGTGAATATATAGGTTTTTTTTTTTTTCTTCAATTGCAGACCTCTGGAATAGTTACAGACTTTTTTAAAAGCAAAATTTATTGGAAACTGCACATCTTTCAAACTAGTTTCTTTTCTTCCAGCAAACATTTCCCAGTGGAGACAGCTTTCACGTGTCGTAAGTTTCATTTGCTCCACTCAGATTTTGTGCGTGCGAAGCACTTTTGTTTTACAAATAATGCAAAAAAGGTAAATCCCCTGGTACCCATCTTGGTGACTAACTCATTAAATTCAAGAATTTCTACCTTTATTTTTTCCTTGGGCTGGATTTTAAGGATAGATGCACCTTCCCTCTTAGCAAGGAGAAAACACAAAGTCCTTTTAGTTAAAAATGGCCAGGATTATCTAGTCTTGCCCTCTTCCTCATCATCCATCTCCCTGCCCCCCCTAGAAGAAGCAAGCAAAAGTCCCCAGCTGATTGAACCATCATTGCTGCTGCTTTAGGAGCTATTATTAACCAACAAGCCACCTAACAAAAACAGAAAACTTCAAAACGTGAAGAAACATAGGCACTCTTCGAAGTGAAACTCCCTTTGGGGAGAAAGATTCCTAGGTCAGCCTTTCCTGCCATGAGGAGAAAGCCTACTAGCTTCATGGAAATATATTCCCCAGAAGGAAGAAACAATCCTTCCCTTTTGCTATACACCCTGCAATTTTACCAACTACGTAGTTACTTCCAGGGAGCAGGCATGCTATTTGAAAGCAGCAAAGCCTTTGTAAGGGCCCTAGAAGTGATGGACCTGTATACTTGCTTTATGTGTTTATGAATCAGTTTGCAGTCCTCCTAAGCTTTGGCCAAGATCATTGGCAATGAGGCAGAGAGTATGTAAGTAGGTAAGTGAGAGCGTGGTAGTTTGAGGCCATTGGACATTAGGATGTTGGGGCCAGATGGTGGATGCTTCAGTAGAATGATGGTGGAGCACCTTAGACCTGAATGTACAGAGAGCCTTGAGAAGTCTGGATAGCATCCATAAGCAGGGATCAGCTTATGCCAAGAATAACCCAGGTACTTTCAGTTGTACCTATGAGAAGCCAGTTCAATAAGACCACACTGTCAGCCAAGCCAACTTGTACCATGCACGCAAGACCCCAACCCAAATGTTGGGTTAGGCCAAAACCCAATGTCATTATTAATATTTACAGAAGTACAGGTTCAGTAAATATTTGCACACTGAGCCTGCATCTAATTTATTCTATGCACTCGTCTGAATGAGAAATAAAATCTTGATTCCAAACAACCAATTTACAAACATACGGTAGCATACAGTGCCTCCGTAAACAGAATTGTGTCTGCAGGCCACGTATACAGTAGATGCATAAATGCCGAGACATGAAGAAGGAGATTTGACTGTCATGCTGGACTATAACGTGCAGGATTTGGAAATAAAAGATTTATAAAATTTCTACGCCGGGGGAGCAAGATACAAGGAAAAGTTCTCAAATTGCTCACATTAAATCAAGAGCTATGAAATAAAACCAGCGAGAAGAATATGAATTCACATAATTTGCTGTAAAGAAATACCTTAAAACAAACAAAAATAAGTGTTATGGATCACAAAGGGAGTCAGCGTTTATTGTATTCCAGGCCCTAGATATGTTAGTCCCCCAACAACCCCATCATACAGACATTATTATTAGACACGTTTTATCTACTGGGAACCTGGAATGCAGGTTAAATATTTAGTCCGAGGACACAGAGCAGGTACCTGGTACGTCTGGGGCTAAAACTCAGATTTGACTCTCCTCAAACCCTGACTTACAAATTACTGAAATAGGTTTGGTGTCTTTTGCAAATGTATTTCAACATCACTCTTTCTAATGTGTTATCCATACTTTGTATTTGTTAATTATTGAGACGTGTTGAAGACCCTTCCTACCAAAAAAAAAAAAAATCAGAATATTGTGGTTATGGGTTTTCTCAAGGATGTATTCTCATGTCAGCATGGAAGCAAGAGTGCGAATCGCTCCCTTATTTCTGTCCCAAGGATTTCATAAGTAAATGCTGGTTTATTGTGTTTACGTCATCAGAGTTCATGCCACAGAGCCACGTTTATAGAAGACGAGATTTAAAAAAAAAAATCTTTTTGGTATTGTTTTTGTAGCCTTGCCGTTGGATATCTGATATGGACTAAACGATGTGTTAAATTTTGTTCTGTGTGCAGCTTAAGTCTTGTCTTATTAAACCTTTGCTCAGTTACCATTGCACTGAACAGTGGGCTTCTGGTTGAGTGACATGTTCTTTCAACAAATGCTTTCCCTGTGTTCTAGAAAATCCTTAGTCTTTTAGCCCAAAAAAGCGGTGAGTAGAATTTGTGTAGTGGGTCTTCTTAGGTTTGACTCTGTCTTCTGTTCCTGTTCTTTTCTAGTGAAGTCGGACACTCCTTCTGCCTTCACGAATACTAATTTAATGACTTTGGTTATCATATTCTGTTCAGCACCTTGGGGGAAGCGCCTTTTTCCTAAGAAGACATCTTATCACCAATAGGTAGGGGCAACAGGACCCATCATATTTTGGTTCAAATGAGAGAGGTTCATGCTTCATGCATGGGTTTCACGGGATGGGTCAATTCTGCCCTGCATCCAATGAGACCAGTAGGTACCAAAGATGGAGGGACCCAGAAGGGAGAGAGGCGAGGCTGTAGGTGGCTGTGTGCGTGACTGAGCGAGAAGGAGCAGGGCACTAATTTGCACGGTGGGAAAACCAGCACTGGCTGCGCAGAGGGACACCCAAGGGCTGAGGCATGGGGATGCACAGAAGTGGGGAGCTCGGAGGCCCCTCAGCTGGAATGTGAAGCCGGCATGGACCATTCAGGGACTGACACGGCAGACAGAGCAGGTTCTGGGGCATTGTAGTGGAGAGGATGCCAAGGGGCCTGAATGAAAGGGCTGAATCTGATCTGAGGGGCTTGTGGGGCCGGGGACCGTGATCCATCTTTCCAAGGGATCTTTCCACATTCACAAAAACATGTATTTGGTGGCAGAGCTAGTGAATGCAGAATGGACAGTTCTGGATGATTTCCGCCTCAGAAAGTCTGCGACTGTGAGTCGTTAGCCTCCTTGCTTCCTTTCTATTTTTTCAGAACTTTTCACAACTTCTTGATCCTTTTATTTTGTTTTCATTCCTTTGGAAAATCTTGAATGTGAGAATCTGAGTTTCCTCCGATTGCGTCTCTTTCTTGCCTTTTCCCCTTTTGGCTCTGTTGCCACTCTTTGGCTTATTTGTAGGTTCGTTTCTGAGAGCTAAGACAGTGGGATTCAGTTTGGTAAGATGCCAGCAGAGGCACAAAGCATCATGCTTTTAATAGGGGCTAATGACATGGCTCTTCCATTGCTGTGGATGGAGTGTAAGAAGTATCACCGGGAGGGAAAGGATAGGGGTTGAAAACAGGTGGCTGGGGGACCAGTCCTTCCGTATGCAGACGGACTTTATTTCACAGACATGCACTGAGCACCCTCCGTGAGCCTGGGGCCCGTGACGTGGTGGTACTTGGGACAAAGCTGCCCCAATAGACCTTGTATCTTTCGGGAGGAAGAGTCAGTGAAGATGATAAACAATGTATAACGCCAAGTAAGTAGTAATGCGATGTCAGGAAATAATGCTTATGGATAAAAACGAAGGCAGGATCAGGCGTGGCAGCTGCAGAGTGTGGTTGGTGGCTTTAATCCCGTGGTCAGACAAGGGCTCTCAGAAGGTGACACCAAGATAGGGGACCGTGATGTGTTTTCAAAACCTGAAAGGGAATGGATGCTTCGGGTGACCACCCTCCCCCCGTGGTTTGCTTTCCCACCGGAAGAATTGGTATTCGCGACCCTCAGCAGGAGCTCTGGCCCGAGTGAAGAGATAATCATTTGTTCCCTTATAAACTTTGCTCGTTGGACGCTACATGAGCACATGAATCTGTCCGTTGTCACAGGAATAGCTACATTTTCTCAGAATATTGTAGAACAGGCTCAAACTTTTCCTTTTCCTTGCAAAGACTCAGATAGACATTTCCAACCTATTAAAAAAAATTACTGTTTTGACATTATATTCATGCTGGAGACACCCTAATATACATATTTATATAGTTTTACACCATCTTCTTTCTTTTTCTTTTCTTTTCTCTTTTTCCTTCCTCCTTCCCTCTCTCTTTCCTTTCCTTTTTCTCCTTCTCTCTCTCTCTTTTCTTTCTCCTTCTTTCCTTCCTTCCTCCCTCCCTCTCTCCTTCCCTCCCTTCCTTCTTTCCTTCATTCCTTCCTCCCTCCCTCTCTCTTTCTTCCTTCCTTCCTTCCTCCCTCCCTCCCTCCCTCCTTCCTTCTCTCTCTTTCTTCTTGTTCCACAGTCTTTATAAGTTCTGGATCTCATCATTCATTCATACATTGAGTATCCACTAAAGGCCACTCTTGTGGCCTCAACCTGAGGTCCTTGATTGGTTTCAGAGAATCTTGTGAATTTTGCTGAAATAATTTGAGAGGATGCCCATGTATGCCCATACCTATGGTGGTGGGATTCATGGCTTTCAACGACTTCTCCCCAGAGCTCGCACCAGGCTGTGGGTTATGCGTCTATCAGCTGGACTTGTACTGGGACGGATGCTGGGAACAGAGGTATGGTCAGTTCAGAGAAGGGTTTTTCTTGTGTGGGATGTAAATCCTAGTAGGGCAAAGAGAGCGAACGAGTTGATTAAGGTTGAGAAACAAACAGAAAGTGAGCAGTTACCTTCAGATAATGGTTACATCTGTAACGAGAATATCCTGGATGGCACCACCTGATGGAAGATGGTCGGTCACTTGAACCGAGATGTGAATGAGCACAGGGTTGTTTAAAAAGCCTGAGCCAGGCTGAGTGCAGGCATGACTCAATGCTCCTCCTCAGTTGTTGAACTAAGAGGTCTTATTACGTCTTTTCTCATTTCTGGACCTCTTATTTTTGGAATTATTCTTAAGAACTTTAAAAAATCATACAGTCACTTCTCAAGATGCATTCTCTACTCTTAGGGCATGAACAGATTGGGTTAGATGATGTCTGTAATGTTAAGCTTAAAATTTCAAAAATCGTAGGGCATCTGGATGGCTCAGCCGGTTGAGTATCCAACTCTTGATTTTGGCTCAGGTCACGATCTCGCAGTTTGTGAGGTCAAGCCCCACATCAGGCTCCGTGCTGATGGCACAGAGCCCGCTGAGAATTCTCTCTCTCCCTCTCTCTCTTCCTCCCCCCTCAAAATAAATAAACATTTAAAAAAGTAGTTAGAATTCTAACTTGCAAAAGAAATGCAGTATACCATAAGATAGACTTCAGGATCCCTCGTGTTTTGTACCCAGAGCTAATTAAAATGGCACGTGTTCATTTGTTATTCTTCATCTGTTCTCTTCCATTTCAATCATTATGTCATCCCACTACACAGTTAGAGAGTATATTCACTCTTTTTTAGGCTTGTGTATATTTAGATGGCTTGCTCTCTGGGAGTGGTACTAAGAAGGCAAAATGCTTTTGTTGGTGTGGATTTAAATTTTCTGTGGTTACACATTGAAAGAGGAAATAAATGTTTTGCTAAACGTGTTCTCCAAGATTAGGTGTGGCAGTAGAAGGTCAAGGCACTGCCATAGCCTGATTTTATATTTTTGTGGATTAATTTTTGGTATTTCTTCTAATTCTCTACTTGAAAGTGGGTGTGAAGAACAGATTAGTTTTCAATGCCGTCTTAAAGGGACTGACTCGGTCGTAGCTCCCTGGGCCACGGTCACTGAGTTTCTCAGCATTCAAGGTTGCTGAGCATTATAGTACAGCAACAAAATTTCCAAGGAGCCAGAAATTAAATTCTGCTATCATCTCATCTTTGACAGTGAAGATATTGGTCCGCAAAGTTTTTTTTAGGATTTATTTATTCATTTATTTATTTATAAAATATAGTTTACTGTCAAGTTAGCTAACATACAGTGTAAACAATATGCTGTTGGTTTCGGGGGTAAATTCCCGTGGTTCACCACTTCCATACAACACCCAGTGCTCATCCCAACAGGTGCCCTCCTCAATGCCCATCACCCATTTTCCCCTCTCCCCCACCCCCCACATCAACCCTCAGTTTGTTCCCTGTATACAAGAGTCTCTTATGGTTTGCCTCCCTCTTTGTTTGAAACTTTTTTCCCCTTCCCCTCCCCCATGGTCTCCTGTTAAATTTCTCAAGATCCACATATGAGTGAAAACATGTCTGTCTTTCTCTGACTGACTTATTTCGCTTAGTATTGTTGCAAATGGCAGGATTTCATTTTTTCTCATGGCCAAGTAGTATTCCATTGTATATATAAAACACATCTTCTTTATCCATTCATCAGTCGATAGACACTTGGGCTCTTTCCATGTTTGGCTATTGTTGAAAGCACTGCTATAAACATTGGGGTACATGTGCCCCTATGCATCAGCACTCCTATATCCTTTGGATGAATTCCTAGTAGTGCTGTTGCTGTGTTGTAGGGTAGCTCTATTTTTAATTTTTTGAGGAACCTCCAGACTATTTTCCAGAGCAGCTGCACCAGTTTGCAGTACACAAAGTGTTTAATTGCTTTTGTATCTCAACACACTTCCATAGTCTAGCATAATGATGAAAAGATGTTTAAACATAATAGTAGTGAGTAGTCATTTCTGTTTGAAAGAATAAAAGAGAAGGACTACAATATTTGTGTAGTTACTCTGTCAGTGTCCTGTGCTTCAATGGTTTAAAGCCTGCTAGTTTGGGGCGCTCCTGGGTGACTCAGTCAGTTAAGCATACAGCTCTTGGTTTCAGCTCAGGTCGTGATTTCACAGCTCATGAGTTCAATCCTCACATTGGGCTCCGTGCTGACAGTACAGAGCCTGCTTGGGATTCTCTTTCTCTCTTCCCTCTCTCTGCCTCTCCCCTGGTTCATGCTTGCTCTCTCTCTCTCTCTCAAAATAAATCAATTAATTAAAAACTTAAAAAAATAAAAATAAATAAAAGCTTCTAGTTTTTAGAAGTAGATCTTTTAGTTAAACACTAAAAGGTCTATTCTTGAGATGCATGCATGATTACGTGTGATGTGTAAAATTATACATTATTAATAAAATATTTTGTGCATAAAATGAATTCACATGTTTAATAATACTAAACATTTCCCATGACCTGGAATGGAAAGCCTAGGAAAACAGTATCAAAAATATCATGAGTGTGAATAAGAAGAGAAATTTCCACTGGATAACCTACTTTAAAAAAAAGTAGGAATACCTAGTACACTCACCTCGTTCAAAGCTGCCCACGGAGTGTCTCTTCACATGCGTATGACCAAATCCAGGCAGCCACCCGTATCTCTGTGCTTCTCCTGCTCAGTGTCTGCCGTCATAGCTGGACACCACTGATTTTCTGTTTGGCGTCACCTTCTTCACTGGGCACCACTGGCTGTGACCATGAATGCTAGGTGCCATCAGCTCTTAGTAGCAATGCTATGGTTTCTGCTATCACTACCACACCTAGTGATCCTATCCCTCGCTGCCACGTGAACCACTCACTGCTGGTGCTTTGCAGTGAAACTTCAGTGATGGCGTTCCCAACACCCAGGAACTAGGTGCTTCAGATGCCCAGATTTCCAGTGATCTGTGCAGAGCACGGAGGACCACTCCTCTTTTCCTTCCCCCTCAACCCCTTTACGTGCTCTCTTGGCTTCTTGCCCAAATTAAGAGGTTGCGCTAAGACTGCTGTATTTGACTTGAGGACATCAAAATCACCAAGGATGGTTGGAAACACATAGTTCCTTGGCTCTACCTATGATTTTCTAAATCCTAAAATCCTCATCTCTGGTGGTAGATTTCATGAATGTATGCATACCTGTGTGTGTATATGAAGTGTAATGAACATATAGGGATGTTAACTTCAGGTGTACGAAACAATGATTCAACAATCATATACATTTCTCAGTGCTCATCACAGTTAGTGGAGTCTTAATCCCCTTTATCTGGTTTCCCCCTCCCCTGCCCCTCCTCTCTGGCAACCACCAGTTTGTTTTATGTATCAAAGAGTCAGGGTGTTTTGTGTCTCTTTTTGTTTGCTTGTTCATTTGTCTTGTTTCTTAAATGTCACCTCTGAATGAACTCACATGGCATTTGCTTCAGAACATGTTGGGAACCGCGAGTCTCAATGATTGTGGGGACCCTCTGAGATGGTGCCAGTCCCTCTGCAGCTACAAAGTGAAGTTATAAGCATCTCATTCGCCTTAGCGGTCATGGTTTCTTTGTGGATGGCATTCTTTTTCATGTTGAGTCTTTGAGTTAGACACATCTTAAAACCACTGTAATCTTGAGTTATCTTTCCAATAAGTTGTTGTTATCAAGTTATTTGGAGTAAATATATAGTTAGAGCTTGGTCGTCTACTTTGGGGACATGTAGATACCAGTGTGTCTGTGTCTTACCCATGTGGTGTGATTCTGTTGCTGTCGCTGCCCAACCTTAAAAGTCATGTGATTAAAAAGAAAAACACTAATGGGCTTGGGTGGCCACTATAGTCTCTGAAAGTCACGTGAGGTAGAGACCTAAGCATGGCTGGGGATTGATGAATAACTCAGCACTATAGCTGGAGATTGATGGTCAATCTCAGCATCCTCTAGCTGTTGTTACTGTGTTAGTCTTGGCATCCGTGCTGGCCAAAGGGATGCGGACTTTTACGGAGGATGTGACAAATCAGCTTTCTAAAACCCTCTTGGGGGTGAATACCAGAGAGAGCCGCTTTTGTAGCAAAAAAGATATCGTTCAACTTTTCCCCATTTCTGCATTCTATTTTATCCATTATATTTCTCTTCGAAAGGATCAATTGTGATTTTGATGGGGTTTAAAAACTTTTGTGCAAGCTACGTAACCTACATAAGTCACAGTTTCTCACCCGTAAACTACAGGAAACCATACAATCCATTCATGATTATTAGTAGAAATAACAGTTGTAACTATAGGGCACCTTAGTGGCTCAGTTCGTTAAGCGTCTGACTCTTGATCTTGGCTCAGGTCATGGTCTCAGAGTCCGTGAGTTCCAGTCCATTGTCGGGCTCTGCGCTGATGGTGTGGAGCTTGTGGGGATTCTGTCTCCTCTCTGCCCCTCCCCGACTCATGCTTTTGTGCACTCTTTTTCCTCTCAAAATAAATAAGTAAACTTTTTTTTAAAAACGGATATAAGTATATAATTTTGTACCAGGAACATAGCAAGAACTCAACAAATTAGTTCTTTATTTCTATTGCTCAAAAATAAAATTCTGATTCCCAACCTCAAGCTGGGAATATAGAAGCATTCTCAAAATGTAGGCTGTGGACCAGCAATATGGGCATCCCCTGGGAAGTTTATAGAAAAAAAATTTCCAGGAACCTGAGTGGCTCAGTTGGTTGAATGTCCGACTTTGGCTCAGGTCATGATCTCACTGCTCATGAGTTCGAGCCCCGCATCAGGCTTACAACTCAGAGGCTGGAAACAGCTTCAGATTCTGTCTCTGTCTCTCTACTCCTCTGCCAATTGTGCGCACGTGCTCTCTCTCTCATATATAAATAAACATTAAAAATTTAAAGAAAGAAAGAAAAATTCTCAGGCCCCACTGAAAACCTATGGAATCAGAAACCATGGCTCTGGGGTCTAATGCACCTTTTTGCAAGCCCTCTTGGCAACTCTATGTATGTTATTAAAGGTTGAGAACCACTGTAGTAGTAAAACTGAAAGCCTCTGAAATTTAGGGTTTTTATGTCGACTGATCTCTGACATTACAGGGGACCAGTCAGTTCTAAAATCTGCAATTCTCTTAAATATTTGTGCCCTTCACAGTGCAGTAGAATTGGGGCTTTACTTCTTTTTTATAATTTTTTAATGTTTATTTATTTATGAGAGAGAGAGAGAGAGAGCAAGGGCAAGCAGGGGAAGGGCAGAGAGAGATGGAGAGAGAGAGAATCCCCAGCAGGCTCCGAGCTGTCAGCACAGAGCCTGACGCGTGGCTGGAACTCAGGAACCCTAAGATCTTGACCTGAGCCAAAGTCGGAGGCATAATGGACTGAGCCGCCCAGGTGCCCCAGGAGCTTTACTTCTTCTTGAGTAAAGGAAAGAACGGTATTCTTTTTGAGTCCAAATGCCCAATAATTTAGCTTTGGATCGCCAGTGTCTCCTTTGGGCGCTCCGACTTGTGAGCAGCCCATAAATGGCCTTTCTCTGGGTCTCATCTCCGCCATAACAGTGCAGTGTTCTGTTCCCTTCTGGGTCTGCCTGACTTACTTCTAGAAGGCACAGGTTATGTCCTGAACGTGCTCCTGAACAAGTCCTCGGATTCTCTGAACCGATGCTGGATGACGAACCTGACTCCCCCGTGAAAGCCCGAGATGGGCGTCCCCCGCTCCCGTCTCTGCTTCTGGCACAGCCCTGGTCCTGACACGGCTCCTGGTGCTGACGCCGCTGCTCCGTGCCAAGCAGTCAGTGTCGCCGGCTCTGCAGGTGCCGCTGTGGCAGGTGCCAGCTCCCAGGTGCGGACGTGGATGCTTCCAAGAGGACACCCCCGTTGTCCCAGCTCCGCCCTGCCTCCCCGGTGCTGCCAGGAAGCCCTCGTCCCCGCTCAGCCCTGCACATCTGGAGCAGGACCCTGTAACAAAGCCCTCCAGGTACCAAGGCTATGCTGTATTTTTCTGGAGCCTTTTGTCATGCCAAACCCCGATTACCACACAGCTGAAGTCTTTGGGACATTTTCAAACTGCCTTTCAGTGTTTTGAAATCAGCAATTTAACATTCGATGAGTTTTTCTCTGACTTTCGAAACCCTACAACTCTTAGTTTGTGAAGTTTTTGGTTCGTGTTATTAATCTCTTTTTGTGGGAGGGACGAGAAGAAGGAGCTGGAAAGACAAAACTGTAGCTTGGCAGGTATTAAATTCTGCTTCCAATTGTTTTCTCTGTGGTGAAATAGAGCAAGAAACAAACAATCTAAAACCCCAGCTAGCGTTGTTCCGAGGACGTCTCAGTTACTCTGACCCTCAAACTGTTTATGCGAAGCCTGGGGTCCCAGCCCCACGTGCTCGCTGGCCGTGCTCTGGGCTTGGCTGTGGACGTCCCCCACGGCTTAGAGGAGAACTGGCCCCATTCCCACTGTGCGCGACAGCAAGTCACCATCCATGCAGTCCTCGGCCTCTTTGTTTGTGCCTCCTTGCAGCCCACAGATGAGGTGAGACCCACTTTTTTATTTTTTTAGGACAAGTGAGAGAGGCTTGCTGATTAAATAAACAAAGCAAGGTCCTGTTTTCTGCATGGTAATTGGTTTAAGAGAACTGTTCACCGCCGTGCTGTTTTGAGGGGTTAAGAATGCCCTATACCTTTGAATCCTCTTCAGTAGGAAGTCATGTTTATTTTTTTTTTTTTAAGTGAGGCTGGATACTCTACGTGGGATGGAACTTGGTTTCTCTGCATTAGCCACCAACTCAAAAACGCTATTTTTAAAACGTAGTGGTTCTTTCCAAATGATCTTGTCTGCAGATAGGAAAACACATATGGAAAATTTTTCCTTTCTAGGCATGTTTTTGTGTTTATGCACATTGTATGTACCAACACTGTATATCCGCACACACTATACCTTTTATCGCCTGTGCTGTTCTGTACTCTTCAGTTTTTCTACTATGAGTTAGAAGCCCTCTGAAACTTTATTGTGGTTTTCACTGAGCCGCATTTTATCCAGTCAGTATCTGCATCACCTTGCCTGTTCTCATTTATCCCTCCAAGGAGCATTTGAGCCTTCCAGTGTGCTCAGCACGGTGCTAAATACCAGGGTGCTACTGGGATCAACGCCGTCAGACTGTCTCGGCAGGTTACACACTTGCAATTAGTTCTTGATTAGACATCTCGTAGTATGGTCACTTCTGGTTTTTTTTTGTTTTTTTTTTTTTTTTGATGTTTCTTTATTTATTTTGAGAGCACGGGAGGGGCAGAGAGAGAGAATCCCAAGCAGACTCTGCGCTGTCAGTGCAGAGCCTGACGCGGGGCTTGAACTCACAACCGTGAGATCGTGACCTGAGCCAAAACTGAGAGTCGGATGTGCAACCGACTGAGCCGCCTAGGCGCCCCACCACCTTGGGTTTTCACATTGTCCCTGGTCTCTTTCCCTTTTTAATCTCACCCTTACATCCTCCTTCCTTTTTCATTTTGGATCTCTTAACCTGGATAAACAGATAAAAGTATGCACAGGAAAAAGGTTAGTTCAGTCCTTTTAAGGGAGGCATTCCTCTGAGCTACGGAGTATTCACAACATCGGATGCTACTGGACACGACAAAAAAGGAAGCATAAATACAAACCATCCGGGCCAAAAGCAGAGAAAAGCAACGGTTTGCCTCCCCTGGAAACAGCATTATTTTAGGAATCAGTGAATCCTCGTCTTCTGCCTGGCAGGCTGTGAAATTAGCAGATTTTTAATAGGGAGAACAAACACGTGCTGGGAGAATAGACACTTAGGGAAATTAAGGGTTTTGAGGGATGTTACACTCTGGGAATCGACTTGTCTTCTGAAGTTCGGGAACACACCACTTCTGGAGAGTGAGCCTGCTGGTGTCCATTTGAAGAGTGGAGTCTTCCAGAAGCTTCCATATTGGGTCTAATAAAAATGCCACCTGCTCTGGCTGCTAAAACACCATCTGCTATCACTCTTTGCTTGTGATTTATGCCCTTTCTCACCCTTGCCCATGCCCCCACCCCAACTAAAACATATAAATTACTAGATTTTTTATATCATGGATTTCCTGCTCTCTTCAAAGTAGTCTTGGGAGGGAACTTTGATGATGCTTTTATTTATTATTTTCTCTTTATTTAAAGGCACCTTTGTAATGGCTTTTCCTGAAAGAAAATGCAGGCGAGTTTTAACCCTAACAATTAGGGATAAAGTAGGTATCCTTTTTTTTTTTTTAATTTTTTAACGTTTTTATTTATTTTTGAGAGACATAGAGACAGAGTGTGAGCAGGGGAAGGGCAGAGACAGACGGAGACACAGAATCCGAAGCAGGCTCCAGGCTCTGAGCCATCAGCACAGAGCCCAACGCGGGGCTCCAACTCACAGACTGTGAGATCATGACCTGAGCTGAAGTTGGCCGCTTAACCAGCTGAGCCACCCAGGCGCCCCTAAAGTAGGTATCCTTACCTGTGAGTGATATATTTATTTAAAGAGATGTCCTTAAACAAATGCTTTCATACATTTCTTAGTCTACCTATCCATTCATTCCTTCATCATTTAAGCTCCTGTCATGCCAGGCTCTGTGTAAACATTTCCCATACAGTATCTCCTTTAATCCTTATAATACTGTGCAGGGAAAATACATCATCCTATTTTATAAATGATAAATTGAGGCTTAGTGATATTAGTTACTATGCCCAAGGTCACACAGCTGGTACCTGGTAGAGTTGAAACCTGAACCCTCACAGTCTGATCCCCGAGCTCTTTGAAATATGTGCCTTATTTTACAGATAAAGAAGAGACACTGAATTAAATATTGTGACTAGACTTGTGATCTTGAAAGATTTAGGTTTTAGTTAGACCTAATTTAAAAGTCTAACGCCAGTACCTGGGCGACTCAGCCAGTTAAGAGTCCAACTCTTGATTTCTGCTCAGGCCAGGATCTCACAGTTGATGAGGTCTGAGCCCCATGTTGGGCTCTGTGCTGATAGTGTGGTGGAGACTGCTTGGGATTCTCTCTCCATCTTCTCTCTCTCCTATCACCCGCCCCCTCAAAATAAGTGAACTTTAAAAAAATTAACAAAAAGTCTAACTCCATCCATTCCTTATGACACGAACATGGTGGGAGTCATTGGGACTATGCCATTATTTTCTTGTTTTTTTAACATGGTTGTTGGGGGCATCCAACGAGTGGCTCTACCTGGTGAGCGTTCAGCCTGGCATGCCCTGTCCATATGGAGAGATGCTAGTGTCGCCCCCAGGAACACTCCCCCCTACTCCCCTCCTCCTCCAGAGGCACCGGGAGGATGGGTTTTAGGTGAAGACAGATGCTGAGTGTGGGGTCAGAGGATGAGGTAAGAATGCAAACGTGACACATTATGGTTGTGACTTCAGACAGAAACATCGGATAGATGAGAGAATATCATGGAGGTAGAATTAACCACTGTTGAAGTATTTTACGTGGGACTGAGAGGAAAGAAATTGCTGGAACTTTGGAATCTGCTGTTCGTGTGACTGGGGGAGAGGGCTCATTACACAAGACGAGGGATGACAGAGGGGGGTGGCCATGCTAGGACAAAGCCGAGTAGTAGTAGGCACACAACAAACAGTTGTAGGTGGGACTGCCGTGATCTGCACGCAGACATTTTCGTGGCTGACGAACATTTGACAGTGTTCTTCGGTGAATGTGTTCCTGGTATTGGGTTGGAATGCAACGGTTGTTCTTCAAGTGTAAGAATTAAAGCAATCTGACGAGAACTCTAGGAATTTTACTCCTGCCTTTAAATAAACCCTTTGCACTAATAAAATGGTCTCCTTAATGACCCCCTGCAGCCCAGGCACACATATGTCTCTCTGCCTTTGCTGGGTTTACTGCCTGTGAATTTGACCAGCACCTGTCCTTGCCATTCTTCAAAGCAGAAACTTTGAGGACACCTCACAGTTGCGCTGTAACATAGGTCTGTACCCCTAGCTTGGTTCTGCATCCCTTTTTTTTGAGGTGTATTGTTCTCTGCGTACGTGGGTGTTTCTGGCCTCTCAAAGGACATTGTATGCTTCTTTTGTACCTCCTGAATGGAGCGGTGGAATGCTTTGCAATAATAGGAACTTACACTGAAGTTACAATTAAAGTCAAGAATGAATTTTTGTGGAAAACCTCGATGCAAATGTACAAAAAAACTTCAAGAAAATGAGAATACAGTGAGTCATACGTTTCCTGGTACTATTCATTCCTCTTGAGGTACTATCGTTCTGCTCAACCGAGCATTTCCACCACCTACCCCTGCCATATGGAGTCCCAGGCAAGGGGGTAGAAAGCGTGTCAAGTCTTCAAAGGAAGTTGCTTTTCCTCAAAAGTTGATGGAACTACACCACCCTTGACTAGATACTCCTTCTTAGGTGGGGAGCACCGCCTTGTCCCCGTGAATTCCATGTCACAATTTTGTCTGTTTGAAGGTGACCGTAAAGGCTCACAGGTCTGTGGCAAGTGATCTTTTTGCCAAGACTTAAATTTGAATTTTGTGTTGGTGAGTGGGCTTAGCTGTCCGCCCAGCCAGAGCAGCTGTGTGTCCTTGCAGCCTTCCTTTTCTTCGATTTCTGTGTCATACCCACTAATTCTGGTGAGTTGTTTCTTCATGGCTACTTCCTGTGGGGTAATGGGGTAATAGGATATCAAAATCACACGAGACATTTGAGATTTATGGAAGTTCTGAGACCTATCTCCTCATGAATGTCAATGAATTCCCATGGTCAATGCTTTGCTTTCTCTCTTTCTTGATAAAGAATGTCTTGCCAAGCTGCCGAGTGCTTATTTGAATACTATATGCCTTTCTTCTTTCCCTTAGCAGAAGTTATAACCTTGCTGGTGCATTTCGCTTTACTCTTGGCTAATAGTTAGTTCCCTCTTGCACCAGATGCAAATTTAGAAAGCTGGAGTTAAAAACCGAAGTTAAACATAAGTCTCGATGGAGGTGGGAAGCCAGCGCACCTTCTGTGGACCCAGCAAAGGTGCCTTGTTTTTCAAAACAAAGTTCTTTCTGTTCCATGATCGGTTAGACACTGAGGCTCTGTGTTATCTGGGAGGCACGAAGTAGGGCCGCTCTCCCCAGAATTACCTCCAGAAGCTGTCTCCTCCCTGTTAGCAAGCCCAGTCCCGATGTGTTGACTCCTTTCAGAAGGTTCCAGTCCAAATAAGGCTCAATTAGCGGCAGCCTGAAAATAGTGCCTCTGCCTCTTTTACCGTAAAACCTCGGGACTGCTGAGGTTCTAATTTTACTTGCCTTTCAATACCAGCTGAAGGCGCCATATCCTTCTGTGGAATGTTGACTTTCCTTTTTTTTTTTTTTTTTTTTTAATGTAATGGGATAAGCCTTGTTACGGTGGCTAGCTCTCCTGTTTCAGTGACAGCAACATGGAGAGAGATTAGGACACCTGACGGGAGACGCTCTTGTCTGACAGAGCCCAGCAGCAGGTTGGCGAAAGACGCTGGCCGTCCCAACTCGTCAGCATGCCTTTCCTTCCCCAAGTCAAAGAAGTACTGTGTTCTGCCTAAGCCCCGTGTTGAGTTCGTTTCACTGACCCTTCCTTACTTTCGGCTTGAGGGTGTTTTTAATAGCGTGGTATGTTTACGAGTCAGAGGAGGCCAAGTTTCTGGCTAGGCTCCGCAGAGAGGGTGGCAAAATGAAATGTTCGGGGGAATTAGAGGGAAAAAGTCTGAAAGAAAGGCGCCTTCTTTTGGTTCTGTTTAATATGACTTACCTCATCGTTTCTGAGTGTGGGCTGAGGGGCCGAAATACACAAAACCCTCTGAGGAAAATCAGAGTTGAAAACTCACAGCTTTGAGCGAGCCACTTGAAAACACGCAGTGAATTAGGCTGTATTTTATCTGAAACAAATTATGTAAGTCAAACAGAGCAGCAGAAATTCATGCCAGTGCAACTGGAAAAGCCCAGAGGATTGGGGATGGGTCACAGTGTGGTCAGGGCAGCCAGGTGGAGGGCTGCGGCCACCCGAGGCAGGTCAGTAGAGTCTGCAGACAGGCAGCTGGTGGGTGGAAGGGGGTGGTTGGGGTGGGGGCCATTTTTTGGTAAGAAGTCCTGTTCTAACCATTCCTGTCCCCACAGACCCCCCCCCCCCCACCACCACATTGGGCATTGCAAGTTTGACGTCCCGGGCATTGCAAGTGTGAACACTGGTCTTGCCAGGGTTCAGTCCAGCATGACGAGTGTGTGCAAGGTGCCGAGAGAGGCAAGGTGGTAAGATTAGTGGGTTGCTTTCTGTCCCTTCCCGCGTGTCATCTGCACCAGGCCCTCCCCTCTGCCAGCTGCTCCTGAGGCATCCCCCAGTTAGTCCAGGCCTCCGGGCTCTGACCTCTTAGAAGCCACCTCCCCATGGTGTTGACCACACAGTTTGGAACCACAGTGTCACCACCCCTGTCCAGTCTGTCCACCCCCAGAACCAGTGTCTTAGGCCTCTTTTGAAATATATTCTGCTACTTGCCTGGTGCTGGGCATTCCTAGGGCATAAATGGCGCCTGATTAATGGGTAAATTAATTAAATTAGGGCCTCATGGTAAACACATGCCAGCCTTCCAAAGATGTCGAACAACTTTATTGAAATTTTAAATACCATCTGCTTGATAAGCGTTTGTAGTAGATGCGATACTGCAGGAACTGGGCATTACTTCAGGTAAAACGTTAACGCCATCTTAGTATTTTGAGATAGAGTCTGTCTACTCGCTCTATTTTATTCACCTGACACGTTTATGGAGTGCCCAGTCCATGTGTACCAAGCATTCCAATGACATAGTTGAGATCTAAGAATTAACTGCCTGGGAAAACATGAAAAGAAAATCATATTTAGGGAGACACTCTCCCTGTTGGTTATCTGAGGCAAATATTTATTTATTGGTGATTAATTCCTAGTGAAACCCAGGAATTTCTTTATTCAGACATTTATATCTACTGCAGAAGAAAGGAAGGGAGGAAGGGAGGAGGGAAGGAAGGAAGAAGGAGGTATAGTTGGAAAAATATGGAGATATGAAGACATACATTGTCTTTATCTGGAAAAAGCTTCCAGGCCAGAAGAGAGGATAAAGACAGTGATGAGTAACATCGAAGATGTATCTTTACTGTTTACTTATGAAATCCTTCTATAGCCCCCACAATGGGCAGGCTCTCTTCCAAACAGTAGCTAATGGTTTAGCATCTTTTGTAAAGATGGCCCCATTTAATGCCCATAATAAGTCCATTAAGTCAGTGCTTTTACCAGCCTCCTCTTAAAATTAGGGGAACTGAAAGCTAGAGAGACTCAGCTTTTCACCTGAGGTCACGCAGACTGTGCTTGGTGGAGTCGCTCGCAAAACAAGTGTTTTAGACCTTTCCAGAATGGAGAAATTAACTCCACCAAGGGAAATACAGTAATCAAGAAAGCCTCAGAAAATAGATGCCATTTAAACCGGGTGCCGACACCCGATTGGGACTGGCGTGTTGGCAAATATAGGGGAGTCAACAATATACCAAAAGAGAGGCGTCCTCTAAAGCACGGAAAGGTGAGGCATTAGCAGAAGGCAACTTTCTGTCCATTGTTAGAATTTTGGAAAGATTCATCTTCTCCGATCCTCCTCCCTCCCACACTTCCAAATTTTAGGTCTCCTCTGCTATGTAGTTTTAAAATTCCTTCGAAGATGAATAACCTAAGATAGTCTGCCTGGCACTGCCATTTTATTTAAGTCTTAAGATCGTGCGAGAGTTTACCACCGGACTCCACAGCAATCAACGGCCAACACAAGTCATCACGTAGGGACTCTTCGCTGTAAGACAGCCCTCCTGGGTGGCGTGTCAGCGATATCTGCCAAAACCCATGCCTTATTGCAGAGAAATGCCCAGATCTCCGCTTGCTGGAAACATGACCAGGCTTTCTTACTCCTTTAACTCGACAAGTAAAGATGGCTGCACTTAGCCCATAAGGATGTGATTTGTATAATAATTCTCAGCTCCCTGGCATGACAGATCCTATTTGCTTTTCAGTAGAAATATTGAGTGTATACATCCATTTTTAATTTCTGCATAATATCGAAGTTTCAGATTTAAAATACTGTTTCTGTTGCATTTTTCTAATGGAAACATCCAATAAAACATTATTAGTAATTCGATTTCTATTCAAGATATCACCAACTATTTGTCCATTTTAAAATACAAACTAAGTCCAAAATATCTGAAACCATCCAAAATGGTAATTGAGTTTCCATGGGCCATATCAAAAGTTTCTTGGGGGGGAAATGTTAAAAGAAAGATACTGATAAAATTAAATCAGTGTAATTATGGGGGAAAAAGTTAGAAAAAAATGAATCCAGAGAAATAGGAAACTTTTACAGAATGAATATTATATGGTAAAATAATATTCAACAATCAAGTTGCTGAAAACATGGCAGGGAATAGAAATATCTGCAAGGAAAAAACATGTTCCTGACTGAGGTAGTAATTAAATCGGATAGCAAAGTCTGTTTCACAGATACACCGGGAATCGGACTTTATAAGATGGAGAACACTCAGGGCGCCTGCGTGGCTCAGTCGGTTAAGCGTCCGATTTTGGCTCAGGTCATGATCTCAGGGTTCGCGATTTCGAGCCCCGCGTCGGACTCTGTGCTGACAGCTCAGAGCCTGGAGCCTGCTTCGGATTCTGTGTCTCCCTCTCTCTCTGCCCCTCCCTGCCTCGTGCTCTGTCTCTCTCTCTCTCTCAAAAATAAACATCAAAAAAAAAAAAAAAAAAAAGATGGAGAACACTTGAAACATGGCATGAAAAGGGCGTCACTGCCTCAGTCACATTGCTAAGTGATGGGGGGCAGAGCCAGGGCTTCAAGGCTAGCCGATGGCGGGTCTCCATGTGCTTGGAGAAAATGGAATGACTTAGCATCATGTGCGTGTTCAGTTTGATCAGTTGCTCAGTCGGCAGTTGGCAGCTTCTGTTTTCCAGAGCTTATCTAAGAACTGAAGCTTCAGGAAGACGTAGGGTGGAACTTGCGTCCAGCGGGTGCACTCGTGCCTGGAGAGGCAGCCCTTCCAAGGAGGGGGACAGCTAGCAGACGACTGCCCGACCTCTGCCCACAGTTGAGTTTCGAAGCACACAGCGACTGGGGGCACCTGGATGGCTCAGTCGGTTAAGTGTCTGACTTCGGCTCAGATCATGATCTCATGGTTTGTGAGTTCGAGCCCCGCATGGGGCCTGCAACTCAGGGCCTGGAGCCTGCTTCGGATTCTGTGTCTCCCTTCCTTTCTTCCCCTCCCCTGCTTGTGCTCTGTCTCTCTCAAAAAGAAAAAAAATAAAAACATGAAAAAAAAAATACAAAGCGACTTTCACCTCCCAAGGATTTCATTTTAGAAATAAAACATTAACTTTGTCGGGTAGGTAAGCTTCCTGTCATGCCTTTTACATTTTCAGGATTGCTCTCAAGTTGCCGGTATCATTTCGTACTCTTGCTTACTGACTTTCCTCGTGTTGGCTTCCTGAACCAAGGAGCTATTGAGAGCGCCCAATGAATGTGTTAGTTCAAGGGCTGATTTACAGAAGACCCCTTCATAGGCGGGTAAATCTATTTATTTTATTATTTTACTTTATTTTTGCCGGAAAAAAAAGGTAAACTTAAAAAAAAAAAAAAAAGGCTTTCTAGACCAGTCACTGGTGAAAGCCATCCACTTGGCCTCGAGAGCAACACGAAAAGAATGTTCTATGTACGGAGCCCTGCGTGTGCTCAGAAGGCCGTGCCGACTTCACCGTCTTCCTCAGATCCACACACACGCCGAAATAGGACCCCTTTTTTCTCGCTCCAGCCCTCGGGGGAGCTAACGGTAGCTCTTGTGACTCTGTGTGAGGTGTAGCGTTTTGCATCGTTTCATGCTTTTCTGGATCAAAAGTATCATTTCCTTCTGAGAGAATTTTATTTGCTAAGAACGGATATTGGGAATTAATGTCACGTCCCTGATATGCAGGGCTTTGGGAACCAGAATGACCCTCAGATGCCGCAGAAGAACAGGAGGTTAGATGTGTTAGGTTTCTGGCTGGTTCTCTGATGTCTTTCTGCAGCTGTGGATGCCACATGGACCTTTACCTCTGGGAGCCTCCCTAGGTGGAACTGGACTAAGCATCTGGGTCCCTTATGGCCATCAGATTCTCTCCACAGCTCTGGAAGGTAGACATCATGACCCTTTATTTTGCTGACGACAACATCAAAGCAAGGATAGTGTGGTGGCTGGCTCGCAGTAAGTTAGTGACAGAGCCTAGACAGAAACCAAGTTCGGTCTATTTGGATGGATAGGTGGTTCCACTTCCTACCTACCCTGGAGAGGCTCAAAGGATATACCGTAGACATAAGAGGCCCTTTGCACTCAATTTTTATAGTTTGCTGGTGTTTTGGCATTTTAAAAAACTTTAATCAGGGAATAGTGGCAAGTCGCATACTCTTAGAACCCAGCGAGAGATTTGGGCTTGCAAATTATCGTTGACTCTACAATGCATTTCCCCTCCCTGACTCCCCATATGAAGCCCGGCTTTTGCCCAGTATGCTCTTTGGGGTTCTCCTGTGCAGGACTTGGAGGCTTTCAGAGATGTTATGTGAATGTTGGGGCCGAGTAAATTGACATACTTTCTCTAAAGCCTTTTTATCTATTTATTTTTTTTGAGTGTTGCTGATAGACTGTCCCCTACCCCTTAGTATATTTCCGAAGTCTATATGTGTGAATTACACAGTCTAGGAAAGAAGTTCATGCTTTCCTCTCCATATATAAAGTCTGGTAAAGAAGGATCAGCCTCGTCTTCCTTCTCTTGGGAGGTGAGATTCAGGACCCACCGATGCCGTTAAAGACAGTAGCAGCAAAAAGTGTGAAAGAAGCTTACAGAACGTTTCGCAAAGCATTCATTCATAACCTTTGCCAAATGTTGTATGATCTAAAGGCCTCTGAGGAAGTTGGCAGGATCTCCATCTTTCCAGATGAAGAGATTTCAATTTAGAAAGGTCACAGGGACCCATCAGGGCATGGAGACTTCTGCCCCTCCTCCCCCAGACCCCCTTCTTCCCTCCCCTCCTCTGCCTGCTCCTCGCCCAATCCAGGGCTCTGCTGCCTTTGCTCTCCTGGGCTCCCTTTTACTTGCCAGAAGTGGTAGTAGGAGGCCGGCTGTTTCTCCAGGATTCTGAAAACAGGCACATCGCAACAAACTCGCAGTCCCCATGAAGATGTGACACTTGCTAATAATAAGGATAACACAGTAATACACCAGGTTTGACCCCCCGTTGGTCCACTCCGCAGCCTGCGCTCCTAACCGCACTGGGGACTGGCTCTCTTTCCCATAATAACGGACACAGCGGTAAAAGTTGGGAAGGCAACGTGCAACCCATGACCTTCTTTATAATAGACTAGCGCTTAAATATTCCACGAGCGTCTGATGTTTTCGTCGGGTTCATGTTTCATTTTGAGCCTCGGTCTCTAGCTTTACTTCCCTGTTACTTAAATACGTAGAGACCTATGGGCACACATCGCCAGAGACTGGAGTGTGTTCTATACGATCTGTATTTGCCTCTTGGAAAGCCGTGCTGTATTTTGAGGAACTCTACCTAATTTTTAAGAACTTCAGTTTTCTGTGTATTAATAGCATTAATGCAGCCCCAAGGAAAGAAGAGACTCAGTGAGAGAGAAAGTCTACTGTGTCTTATTTTTGTTCCAGTAATTTCGTAGCTGTCAAAATGCAAGCGCTCAGTAAATGCAAACGTGGGTTATATCTGCTATCTGCACCTTTTAGTTTATTTCCCTTTTAAATCGAAGCAAAGTCATTCACAACACAAATGAGAAAATGGAAACGATTAACCGCTGAGGATTCAAGCACCTAGGGTCTGTTATATATTTATGTGCTGACGTATCCACGGAGCCTGCCAGCATCCCCCTCTGTCGAAATGAGTTTCTTTCTCCCGTGTCGTTACCTTGTATTATTTTTTTTTTCCTTTTCAGTTTTGTCGCGTGGGTTTCTGTAGATTGCCTATGGGTTTGGGGAGTTGCTGTGGTGGCAGGGACACTGGGCAGGAGCCGCCCACCGAAGTGCTTCACGCTGGCAATCTTGTGGGAGGTTCTTAAGGTCTCTGTGCTTTGGTGTCCTGTGCGCAGTGACATCAGTACTGCTGCCTGCCTCGCAGAAACGCTGAGGTGACTGAGTCCCTGTTTCACGCAAAGCACGTGGGCCTAGTGCTCCACAAGCAGTCACCGATATTAATATTACCTTGTTTTCCTCCTTACTCTCCTCTGATCGGGGGGCCTATTAGTTTGTGTGGGGAGGGCATGGGATTTTGGGGTTCGAGGCCTGTACCCCCAACGTCCACGAGTCACTATGAATGGCTGCTTCAGCATAAGTTTCAGAAACCCTTAGCATCGCACATTTAAGTTCGACCAACAAATTGGCGTTATCGGTTTATTTCACCATCTGTACTCACCTGTTCTTCTTGGGAGAGGAAGCCAGTGAGCCGGCGAGCCTCCGCCCACAGCCCAAACCCTCGGAGCCCACCAGAAACAGGGGTTCCCTGGAGCAGTGTGCCTGGTGGCCGTCTCCCCGGTGACCTCCGGGCCTCCAGGAGGGGGCCCGCCTTTCTGTACAGAGAGCTCAGCTGTCAGTATTCCCTTACCCTGGGAAATGGTCATTCCCCAGCACCTGTGGTGAAGGAGGTTGCTGGGAAATGTAAGCCACGGAACTCTCAGGAAACATGATTTTACAGCCTCCCTAAGGCCTGCGGGCTGGTTTCTGGCAAAACCGTGTCTACATGGGAAGACCGAGCTGCTAATAGCCTGCATCGACAGATGGCCCCTCACTGTCGGGATGGCCCGGAAGTGCCGGTGGGCAGGGATGGCCGTTTGGTGGAGATCGCCGATCTGAGCGACGTGCACGCTGAGATGAGGTGTAAACTTTCGTGCCACAGAGGCAGGGGGTGGGGGAGGGGGGCGACAGAAACGGCTGGCTCTGGACTCGTTGGAATTATGACCGTGTGGGGGTATGTAAGCGTAAGGACGCATGTGTGTGCGTGTGCTTCAATATGTAGCCTAATTTATTTACAGAATTAGAGCTGATGGGTTAGCTTTTACCAGCAGACTACTACCAGACCCCAAATAATGGGGTACACAATTTTGTTTCCACTCCGACAACATATTCTTTGATGGGGCACGTTGCCGTGTTATTTCAGAAAGCAGCTCTCTGAAAGCCATATGGTGAAATTTTAATTTATATTATCTAGCAGCATTCCTTTAGTGGTTGGTAATTACCATGTTTCAGCGTAGTTTGTCATAATCTTGTGACATGGGCTGATATCGTTACCCCGTATTGATACAGAAAGACATTTTGAGGCAAGTGTAGATCCTAATGCGTGGTGTGTGTGTGTGTGTGTGTGTGTGTGTGTGTGTGTGTGTGTGTGTTTAGTGGTTGCGAGGGGCGTGTGTGTGTGTGTGTAGGATTGCATTTGAGTGATAGAACATTCTTCCACATGACTGGTGTTCTTGATTAAACGCTAGTAGTTGGAGTCTTAGCAAAGTCTAAACCTCAGTAATGTTTGGGAGAAGGAACCGTGGCCTCAGCCTGTGTGTAAGGTTGGCCCTACAAGAGAGGGCAGCTTACTGGATTCTGGTTTCTTTTGTTTTGTTTTGTTTTTTTAAAGATTTTATTTTTAAGTAATCTCTATACCCAGCCTGGGGCTTGAACTCACAAACCCAAGATTGAGAGTCACACGCTCCACTGGCTGAGTCAGCCAGGAACCCTTAGATTCTGGTTTCAATACACCTGGCGCCCTTCCTCAGGAGTAACTTTCTGACCCAACTCCACCTCTCTCTTCCCCCTCTCTCCCTTCTTGTTCACAGTCCTTTGCAACTCATTTTCCATTTTTATTCTCCCGGAGAAAACTCACTTCGGAGGAGGAGGGCCAACCTGCCCTAAGTCACAAAAGAGTAGCCATTAGACTTCTTGTTTGGGTCCTGATTTTTCAGGGACATGAGCCAGAACAAGTTCCTTGGACCTTCCAGTACATGAAAGGAGGATTCTTTTTTGTGTAGGTTCAAGATTGAGATGGAAAGTAAAGGGAGCAAACGGTTCTTGCCCCTGACTTTGGTAGAATGTGGGCCGATTGCATATATTCAGTTTTGTAACTGTTGGGTAAGGAACACGGTAACCTAGGTACTGACCTTGACCGGTAAAAAAAGAAAGGGAAAAATTACTTAAATGAGATAACGTATGTGAACACAGTTTGTGAATTGTGAGGTCTTCCAAGAAATGTCCATACTGGTAAGAGTTGCATTAAACTTCTTTACGTGAACACTTCTCGTTCACACCTAATTACCAACCAGGATGGTAACAATTATGCGGGTGACTAAATAGACATCAGGCCAACTCTTTTGTAAGGTGTTTGAATCGTAGTGCTAAACGTCCTTCCTCTTGGTTTCCACATTGATAGTACAGTGCTTGAGGAGCTTGGTCACCTACCGGCAACGGAGGGAAAATACAAATAATCATCATAAGAAGAGTAAGCATTCCATAGAAGTCAAAAGGTGAGATTTTATTTCCAAGCTGCCCACCAGCTTTTCTTGTGGGGATTGTATTTGTGTGGTCTTTGTAGGATTTTCATAAACCTTACACTGGCTCAGGGATGGCCATTTAAGGTATAAGTGTGAGAGCAGCCGAGGCCACTGTCACGTTCTACAATTCAGCCTGTGCATCCCTATCAGTCTCACATTTGTGACCTTGAGTTGGTTTCTATTTAGGCCGTTTTTCTAAAATAACTATGATTACTTGAAAAATCGAACAGGCAAATATTACCTTGCGTGGAATATGGTTTTCAAACTACCAGTACAGTAGAGAACTGTTTGAAATGATACTCTGTGCACCGCCCTTCAGATTGAGGATGAGAAATGAGTGTTCATTCATTAACATTCTGACATGTTCTTTCAAAACACTGTGCAAATGAAAGAACTTTTTTAAATGGAAGAAAATGGGTGAGTTATTTCTTTCGAATTCTTAATGAGAGACATTACAATAAATGGTCATTGCCCATCTGCCAGTGGGTTCCTGACTGTAGCGCACTATAAAATTTAATGTCCTTGACGTTGGCACTGCGGATGCGTGAGTTTCATAATTGCTCACATGCAAGGTAATTGGTAACACTGGACATATACATAAGGAAAATAAACAGGTGTGGCCAGTACCAGTTTTTGTTCTGGTAAAATCAACTGTACTTTGAACAGGTTCATTTCAAAGGCTATAATTGAATAAAGAGAGCTTAATATGAGAGCATGTGACCATAGTGTCTTTGCAGGAGGGTGGGCAGCTTGTTCGCTGACTTGGCCCGTTATCGGTAGGATGGTCCCTTTGTTGAGCCCTTCCTGTATCTTGAACTTGGACTGGGCACTGCTCATCTCATTTAATCCTGACAGCAACCATGTGGGAGAATGCACTTGGATTCCCGAGACCGCAGAAGCAGTAAATGGCCGAGGTGATTTTCAGCTGCAAGTAAATTTCAGCGCTATTTCCACTGTCCTAGGAGTTGTGTGTGAACCTGTGATATTAAAGGAATTAAGTATCAGAATAGTTAAGCATAAAGATTTGAAAGAGAGCTCTACAGTTTGATGAACATTAGCATTTAAGCCAAGAGGGGACAATGATAAAAGCGTCTGGAGAGGTGAGTGGGTCCTGTTTGCCATCACCCGATCTGTATCTTCGTGGTTTTGTGGCCGGTTCATATCACACTAAGTTTGGTCTTTCCTCCCAAATCTGCTGTAATTGGGTTTGCCTTCTGTATCAGGAGTAGATGACATCAACTCCTAAGAAAATCAAGGACACTACTAACCAGTAGCATCTACAGAACAGGTACCATCTGCCTGGCAGAGGAGTGCGGTCCTAATACCTTGTCTGTGTGTTCAATGAACTTTGAAGTTCGCCTCATTTTAAAATCCAAAACAGAATATCCTTAGGAACCTTATTTAGATGACCCTTTGGGTTAAGTATATGCAGAGAGTCTGAGAGCTTATGTCTGAGAATAATACTAGAGAAAAAATTATGATGAATCCAATGGAAATTGTGTTTATGTTCTTACAGCTGACAAAGAGATTCGGCTTTATTACTTGAAGAGCAAAGCGTCGTTAGATCACGTATGGAATGTGTAGTCGTCTCCAGAGACGAAGTTGGACGAAAACGAACTGTGATACCAGGATCATTATCGATGCCTTAGAATTCCGGACACCCTTGTTTCAAATATTAATACTTTTCAAAATTCCTTTTAGAGGCCTTTTACAGAAAGCTTGAAGCAGCAGTCAGCAACTCATGACATGGGTTTTATTTTTTTCTTTTATTCTTGGGAAATAGTATAAAAATGAGTGGGTAGTCAAACGTCTCTTGAGCTGGGTACTTTTAATGTACTCCTGCTTTATCTGACAGCCGAGAAATCTTCCCACACGCAATCTGCAGCCCCAGGTGGAAGGAACCAGGGCTTCGGTGGCCAGGGTCAGCTGGTAGGTGTCTGTCTGTGGGATGTAATTTATTGGGTATGGAAAGGCCTCTTTCCCTGGAGAAGATAATTTCTCCCTACTCCCCCTGGCTCTGCCAGTATCAGTGAGATTAAAATTTACCAGAAAACTAGACTTCAGATTCACATTCAGTTAACTTTCTTTTTGTTTGAGCCTCAACTGTACACCCAAATACTAATGTGTGTGTGTGTGTGTGTGATTTTTTATAATAACTCCTTCTCCTAACATGACCAGCATGCCACACATGTTTTAAAAGTTAATTGAGACTCACATGTGCATGAGATAATTTACTATTCAAGACAGAAAAATGTAAACAACTCACCAATACCTGATTTGAAAATACAAGAGTGACCCTCCATTATTATCGGAAGGGCAGGGGCTGTGTCCCGTTCATCTCTGTTCATTTCACTTTTCCAGCCACACACCCGGACAGCCTTGGCCCTCAATATGTGTGAATGACGTTGGGCAAGCATAACAAATCGTAAACAGAACGAGCTGGTGACAAGTTAAAGTAGTCGAAAGAGGGAACAGGAACTAATATTCAGAAGTAGGAGAATAAAAGAGCCGCCATCGTGATGAGGACGCCGGGGGGAAAGGGGGCAGACTTCAAGGATCGGGCGGGTGAGTGATGACTTGCTCACAGTGAGAGCAGTCAAGGGAAAGCTGGCTCTCGTTCTGAACGTTGCCTCTCCACGCACCCTGCTTCTCTCAGTAGCTCCCTGTGGCTTAACTATCCATCAGTGTCTCCTTATTCCCTGTAGGAGAAAGTAGGATTCTTTGGCCAGGTTATGCCAGGGTCCTCATGACCTGGTCCCTGTGTCCCTCTCACACTGCTGATCCAGCCTCTCCAGTGAACAGGCTCTTTCCTGTCATGAGCCTTTCTTTGTAGTTGCCATTCTGTTTCTTCTCGTGTGATCGTTCCACCCCTCAAACCTCTTCTGCAAGTCCTTCTCTTTGGTAACCAGTCCCCCCCATCGGCTGTGGTACCTCATATATGCTCTGTAATGTGGATTATTTGATATGGTATTTGCAATTGCGTGTTTGCCTGGCTGTGTTCTCCATTAGACTGGGAACACTCTGGGGATAAGAATTATGCAGTACTTACTTCTATATCCTCAGCCTCTTGTTCAGAGACGGGGGCAGGGCAGGCGTTCGGTAGGTGTCTGTTCGATCAGTAAAAATACGGAAATTTTTTCCATATTATTTTCCTTAGCCTGGAAGCCAATCCTTTCCCAGTCTATCCTTCTAAAGATAGGATGTTCATAAGAATTTGCATTAAGTCTCTTACTTTTCTAGGTAAGATGTAAGACGGAGATGATAATTGTGCCTGTCTCGTGGGTATTATGAGGATTACAGGAAATGGTACATGTGAAACCCACAGCATAGGGTCAAGTTGATGGTCAATACTGACTTGCATCATGATATCACAAATTTTACAAGAAGATGGGTTTTCAAGATTATGTAAGAATAGCCAAGAATTAAAATGAATGCATGATAAAGGCCATCAGTGCTATAGAGATACCCAAGAGAGATAAAGGCGGGCTAGAGTCCTGTAGAAGGTTCAAAGTTGAGCACTGGAATGCAGGGTGGGGCACCAGGGAAAACTCCAGTAAAGGGTAGTCATGGGCACCAAAAGAGAGGATTTTAAACATCACTTTCATTAGTTTTCCTTTGTAAAATTCTTTGGAGGAGGGGAACGCTTGGGTATGTTACGTTTAAATAAGCCACAGGGCTTGAATGTTTTGTAGTACATTCTTCCTCTCTGCTTGAGTTAGCATATTTTAAATTAGAGGCCGTCCCGACAAATTGCTTAGAATCTGAGCTTAAATGTCTTCTGTTTGCTTTACTGACAGAAGTCCTACGTTGCTGATTTGCTTTCATTTTGTCTAAGTCAAGATATTTTCCACGGCAGTTAAGTACTTGCTGTAATAACACTCCACGTACAACCGCTGGCCAACTAAAATATGATCTATGTCATTTCTTTTCTAAGCACCCATCATGCAAACTCATGACAGTTTTGTTAAAGTACACAGTCTTAAAACTGGCTTCTACCAAATTGCTGTAAATTCTGAATTCTCTTCCGCAGTAGCTTTCTCGACTGCCCAACATTCCCTTGGCTTCCCACCTGCTCCCTGGAAGGAGATTTTGAGAATTTGAACAGCTATTGCAAACTAATTAAACGGCTTGGGCCAAGTTAATGTACTTATTTCTGCTTCCATTTTCTCTCTTACTGAATGGGAATCACTACCGAGCTCCATCCCTCCAGGGAGAGAGTATATAGACAAATGAAATGGCATGTTTGAACTATTTATATATCCCCAGAAGAAAGGAACCACGCACATAATTCTTTGACCTAGTTAACAATTTCTCCTGCTTCGTGCCACTGTTGGATTTGTAGTGCCATTGTTATTTTTCCTTCTTTCGGTGTCCGTGGACTGTCATCAATTTCCTGCCACTATTTTAGGCATGGCAAACTGTAAATAGAAGGGGGGCTCCTTATTCACCCATCTTTTACAAGCTTCGAGCTGAGGGTAGCGTTCAGGTAGGAGTCTAGGATTTATCTTTCAGGCGTCTGCCTACCAAAACGTGTTGACTGTCTGCCTAACCACTACCCACTCATAAAATGGAACCAATAATCAAATAACCATGGCTTTGGACATTTTGCCCAGCTGAAAAAGGAAAGTTGATCTTCTAGCACAGAAATGTAAACTGCTTCAGAAAAAAAAGAAAAGGCAGAATGTATTTTATGACTCCTCTTTCCATCCTTAAACACTTAGGAATTGGTCTTTTCTTCTAACAAGTTGTTACTAGTTTAACAATAAATCGGATATAATGGGATTTTAATTACCTGTAGGGATCATTTGACCTAAGTTTTTTTGTGGGTTTTTTTTTTTAGTTATTGTTTGTTTTTGTTTTTGTTATTCTGAGTAACAGAAGAAAGCATTTCACCTTGTGTTCAGTTTCTGGGAAGCAGATGAAGTCAGATACTTCAGAAGAACTTGAAGATGACATCCTTTTACTCCACAGAGAATAAGAGGAATTTTAAAACCATTTCATTTACTTTTTCCTGCTTATGGTATAACTCGGTTCTTCCTGACAAAGGACTCATTGGGACAGTAGGAGATTAGATGTTATCAGCGTGGACTTTGTACTCCAAGGGACCTCTTTACAGAATCCAGCTTCAGCTGCGTAATCTTAAACTAGTAAACTTCGAAACTCAGTTAGCTCTTGTTAAATATGGAATTGATGATAGTGTGACTTTTGTGCGGGGTGAGATTAAGTGAGATAGTGGGTGAAACACACTTTGCACCCTGCCTCCCACATAGGAAGCACACTGTCCACCGTCCATGTTGCTGTCCAGAGGGTTGACAAAATGGCTTGTGTCTTTGGACTCTGGGGAAAGTAATCACCTCACGATTGAAAATATGCTGTGGAAATGCTAGTCAGCCACAGTGTGTGTTGGAAAACTCCCATGAGATTAAATTTTTTAAAACATTTTTTTAAGGTTTATTTATTTGTGTGAGAGAGAGAAACAGACAGAGTGTGAGCAGGGGAGGGGCAGAGAGAGAGGAAGACACAGACTCCGAAGCAGGCTCCAGGCTCTGAGCTGTCAGCACAGAGCCTGACACGGGGTTGGAACTCAGGAACTGGGAGTTCATGACGTGAGCCGAAGGCGGATGCTTAACCGACGGAGCCCCCCAGGCGCCCCCGAATTCTGTTTTCATAGCCAGGCCTTGCGATCAGGTGTGTGTTCCGTACTTAAAGCACATCTTACCTGCACTTCCTTGTTGTAGGGACTCAGTAGTTCCGTGTGGCCACCAGGTGCCGGACTGTCCAGTCACCGCCTTCCTTCCCCTCCCCCTGCCCCCCGCCATCACGTGCTGCTTTATCTGGAGATAAACTAAGCTGGAAAAAGAGAATCTCAGCTTTGCTTGTCAGTCTTGAGGCCAATGACAGCTGTGCTTTTTCTGTGTCACTGAAAGAAGCTTAGGAGTCGATGCTAAAAATCCCACGTCTCTCGCCCTGAGAGAGTCACCTCGACTCAGTGCGGTCACTCACTCTTTCTGTTCCCCTCCTGTAAATCTGGAAGGAGCCTCCTTCTGCAGTTTGACATGACTCAGGTCTCTAGACTGTGAAAAATAAAACAAAACTCTCTGCCCTTGAAATCGATTCTACAGTCTTCTCAGGGCCAAGGATTTCCTTCCCTAGGCAATTGTGTGGCTCTCATTTTAGCGCCTCAGGACAGCAAAGGAAATACAGATAGAGCAAGGTAACAATAATACAAAAAGAATCAACTGATGCTGCTATCAGGGACATGGGTTGTAACATTTTCTGAGGACTACCCGTGGGCCAGGAAGTGTGCAAGGCCATGTGTATACAACACATATTTAGCATCTGAATCAATGGAATATAACGTTTTTTTAAATAAATTTTTTAGAGAGAGAGAGGGTGCATGAGTGAGTGGAGAGGGGCAGAGAGAGTGGGAGAGAGAATCCCAAACAGGGTCCATGCTCAGTGCAGAGCCTGACATGGGACTCGATCTCACAACCTTGGGATCATGACCTGAGCAGAAATCAAGAGGCAGATGCTCAACCAACTGAGCCACCTGAGTGCTCCTGGAATATGATATTTTAAAAACTACATCTTCAAAGGGTTTACAGAAAAACAAAACAAAACACTTATTTAAATGAACTATCTGAAAGCTAAGGTCAAGTAGTATTTTATTTCCCAAACACGCATTGCATGCAGTAGCACAGTAGTATCAGCACAAGTCCTAGACAGCATTGGGCACCAGGTTCACGCTGGACATCCGTCTTCGTCCTTCCAAACCCTCATGTCCGCTCAAGTTGCCTTTCCTTATGTGATTCCTAACAGCAGGGTATTATTATGGTTATTTCAGTGTTCTTAAAAAAAGTATTTACAGGCATTTATTGAGCAGTTAGTATGTACTATAGGCATGGATACAAGCAATTTAAATACATTATCTCATTTAACCGTCGCAAAACGCCCAAGCAGCCAACACTATTTAAAAAAAAGTTTTTTTAATGTTTATTTATTTTTGAGACAAAGCACGCAAGCAGGGGGAGGGGCAGAGAGAGAGGGAGACACAGAATCTGAAGCAGGCTCCGGGCTCCGAGCTGTCAGCAGAGAGCCGGACACAGGACTTGAACCCATGCATCATGAGATCATGACCTGAGACAAAGTCGGACGCTTAACCGGGTGAGACTCCCAGGTGCCCCCAATGGATACTATTTTTACATTACTTCCATATGGAAAGAAATGGATGCCCAGTGAACTTAACAAGAAACAGACAAATTCCGAACCTCTCTTGTTATTATACCGATACTGACTGACAGAGGTAGGACTCAAACTCAGGTCTGTCCGGCACCAAATCCTTGGCTCTTCAACATTAAACCAGATGGTACAGAATCATCTAGGCGATACCACCTCACGACAGGTGTCTTACAAGGCAAGAAGCTGTTTTCGCTTCATCATCGTCACCACTAAATTTACTTAACTGCTTATCAGGGAACGGTACAGGCTCTAAGAATTAGGTCATCTAAGGCCACGTTCTAATACTCGCCAGCTTGGTGCGTAATCTCGAGCAAGCTGTTCAGGTCTTCTCATCTGTAAAATGGGACTAAGAGCAGCCACAGGTGGTGGTGAGGATTACACGATTTCCTGCTTGTAATGCATTTGACATAGCGCCAGGCACATGGTAACAGGTCCGTGACTCTTCGTGATTTTTCATAATAATAAATTGATAATGATAATAGTAATAGTAATTGCATCTATGTCTGGATTCGACAAGAGGTCAAAGATCCTTGAAAAGATCGATCTATTTTAGGTTTTAGAGGCGAAGAGAGGTGATGCGGTTCCCAGGGACCGGTGGGACTCCCAGGGACCTGTGGAAGCTACTAGTCCTTCTCCTCTCATGTCCCGTGCCAGAGCATGGCCACCTGGCACAAGATATTTGCCACCTGCACCCCAGTTTCTGGGATTGCCTGAGAACGTGTGACCCGAGACAGTCGGACAGACGTATGATTGCGCGTGTCTGTTAAAGGACTTCTTATCTGAAGTGTAATCGTCTGTAAATTCTCAACTCATCTCGCTATTCTTACTCTGAGTTACTTGGGAAGACTGGTAAAAAGTTCAGCTGCAGCCTGACCTCATGTCAGCCTTCGAGTCAACCTGCATAGTTTTCGAGTGACAGCACTTACTCACTGAGTTTCGGGGTATCCACATAGTCTGCTTTTGAGGTCTGGCGTTCCCGTGACTCCTAAAATTTCTCCAGACACACATTTCTGAAGGTTACGGAACATGGCAGTAAATAGGTTTCTGGGACATGACTACATCAGTTCTGAACTAAATTGTCTTTATTAATATCCTGCGAATTATCAAACTAATGGGGAAGAAATATCTGAGTAGTTACCGCAGAGAGCCTGCAAGATACATTTGAAGTTTGCTAGCCTTGTCTTGAAAAAAAGAAAGAAGAAAGAAAAGGTAATTTTATTTCTTGATATGTGGACAAGTAGAGATTAGTTAGCGTGAAAATAAAAATTACTTCCAACATAAAGCTTTCTTTATCATAAACACAAACCTCTAGTCAGTGGCTTTCATGTAGCTTAAAACAAGAATTTACACAGTGTTTTCTCATTTATGCATAAAGGATTTAAGTTACTGAATACAGTAATAAATAACAAACCTGCAGTCTTCTCTATAAAGAGAACAAAACTTGCCTTCTTTCAGAAAGTTAGAATTAGTGCACGGAAGCTAGGAATTGATAAAAAAATATTCATAATTGTACATCATTGGTAGGCTTTCTCGTTTTCTGGCAAGCAGATGTGTTCACTTACTTATTGCGTTGCTTGGGAAAATAGTATTCTGTACCCTGAAACATTGTATAAGGAACTTAACAAAATAAGAATGGATATTCTAGGGGAGTCTTCTGGAATATTTGCCATCTAATTGAGACCTACAGAAATGTAACCTAGCTCCAGAAAAGGAACACTGTGTAATTAAGTTGTCAGGTTAAGGAAGGGCGTGTGAGTGCCTCAGTCGGTTAAGTGTCAGACTTGGGCTCAGGTCATGATCTCTCAGTTCATGGGTTCAAGTCCCGCGTCAGGCTCTGTGCTGACAGCTCAGATCCTGGAGCCTGCTTCAGATTCTGTGTCTCCCTCTCTGTCTGCCCCTCCCCGGCTTGCACTCTGTCTTCATCTCTCTCTCAAAAATAAACAAACAAACAAACAAACAAAAGAAAATGTTTCTAAGTTGTCAGGGTAAAGAAAAAGTAAAACAAGATGTCCAAAAGTATGGTTTTCTGAAAATAAGGAATTAAGAACTCTTTCTTGAACAGGCTGGTGTCAGCCTGCCTTCAGACTGTCAGTGTGGCTTAATGGGTGCTTTTGAAATATAATACCCAGGAGGAACTGTAGAAAGGTCACGGTTGTCATCAGTTGTGATGATAATCACCAACAAATATTTACCGAACACCTCTTCTTAACAAGGTGCTCTAGCAGATGTAATCAGGCCCTTGAATAAGTATTTCTGCAGTAAACACTTTGTGACATGAAATATTAACAAAAGACTTACGTCATCAAAGTGGATGGATATCCATTGGGTACGTTAAAATAGAGTTAACAGATAAGGATGCATATGTGTCTGGTGTGCTCTTGAAGTTTTGAAACGGTTTGGCTCTCTTCTCTAGACCAATTTTGAAATTCTTTGAAAATATGTGTATTTTTTCCAGAGGGTCAAACAACAACAGCAACACAGGAATTGTTACCCGAATTCACAGGAGGTCTGTGACCGAAAGTCTGTGCGGTGGCGTTCACCAGGTGACCGTGACTGATTCACATTTCCAACCCTCCCTCCCCCAGAAGTGTGTCATATTAAAGAAGGTGAAAAAGACCAGCTTTTCAGGACGTTTTCGTAAACTTGAGCTGTGTGAATATATTTCAAGGGTCAAAATTTAGGTAAAATTGAGAGCTGTGGGATGGGCAGTTTCGATCAGCGGGAGACTCGATCTGGCTGAGGATAAGCGAGTCACTAGTCAGGGTTAACTAGTGTAAAAGAAGTAGAGGAAGCCCAAAGCAGGTCATTGCAGTGAGTGCCACGCCTCACGCAGAGGGGGAGAGAGAATGGGGCTCTGGCTTCTGCGGCTCTGTCGTTTCTACTGCCGAATGGGGGGGTCTCGTTCTACGGGCTCTCACTGGCCCTGACCTGATGCACGGTCACGCTCTGGAAGAAGCGAAAGAGTATTCTCTGGTGGCCTGTGCCAACACTCCTGGGTTCCGAGTGCCCCAGCAGCCTGCTGGGGGTCAGGACTAGTGTGCGTTTATTCCGTGCTAACTAGGTGCAGAGCGCTCACAACTTTATCGTGTGTGACTTACTTTCCTTCTCCTTGGGAATGTACAGATACTGTCCCATCTTACAGATGAGGATACTGAGGCTTGGACAGGTCATGTGACTTTCCCAGAGCCGCACAAGGATGGACCCCCTAACCTTACATACAGAATACCACATTTTTAACCATTGCTTTCAAGCCCCTTCTGGATGGTAGAAGTCCATCCAGCGCTGAAGCCCACACTGAAGAGAAATCGCCTCAGCTTCGGAAATGAAGCTTGGTCACCCACCTTGGTCACCTGCTCATTGTTGACTTGGGGTATCTAAGTCAACATCCGAGGATCAGTTTTCTTAGTTTCCGAGAGGCCAGTAAAGAGAGCCAGGTTCGAGAGTTTGCTGTACGCCAGGCACTGTTCCAAGCGTGTTATGAATGAACTCGTAGTCTTCTCAGTGCAGCTGTGAGGTAGACAGTAGTAGTAGTTCTGGGTGAAGAGACACACGTCCGGAGAGGCTGAGTGCCTGCGGTCACCCAGCACATAAATGGTAGACCTGAGATTCGAACCTGCGTCATGCCTGGAAGGAAAAGAGCTTGGTACCTGCTCACTGTCCACACCACTAAGCATGAGCACCCAGGCCTCTCCATCTTCACCCAAAACATTCGTGTAAAAGCATTCTCGGCTTTTTCCTGGGTTTCTAAAAGGAAGAGAGTCCTGAAGTGTAGGCGGCTTCCAACTCTTCAAACACTTCACCCTACGGGTTCCCGCTGAGAGGGGTCAGAGGTCATTCAGATGGAGGGCGGGAATCAGGACCCAGTTCTGCCCAGCGCTCTCCAGGGGCCTTTCCCCACCAGTTCTTTTCTTCCGCCTTCTTTTCAGTGACTCTGCATCCTCCCAACAGCCTGCAAACCCGTCTCTACGCTTCCGGTCTTGCTTACATGTACAAAATATTTAACAAACTGTGCCCCAAACAACTGTGTCACCCCTCTCCCCACTGGCAGTAGGGAGTTGTAACTGCATCAGGGTGTCCTTGAGATAAAGTCACAAAAAAATGTTTATTTATTTATTTGAGAGAGAGAGAAAGAGGAGGAAGGGCAGAGAGAGGGAGACAGAGAGGGAATCCCAAGCAGGCTCTGACAGAGCCTTATGCGGGGCTTGAACTCACGCTGACCTGAGCCGATGACCTGAGCCGAAATCAAGAGTCTGAAGCTTAAGGGACTGAGCCACCCAGGTGCCCCTAAAGTCACACTTTAATCTGACCCTTCACATCTCCTCTGTCGCCTCTGGTCCTCCTCGCGTGCTGGTCCTTCAGCCTGTAACACACCCCTCACTGCCCCACCTCATACACACATACACACACCCTCATCATCTTACCTGGGGTGGCCCCTCCTCCCACCCTTCAGATCTCAACTAAAACGTCACTTCCTTTGGGGTATGTTTCTTCTCTTGCCTCTCTAAGTTATGTGCTCCCATGGTTGTCTGAAATGAATTTTCTCCTCCCTCTGGAATGGAAGATTTCTGAGGAAAGACACTGTATCTGGGATATAGCAGACACTAAATAAATGTGTATCACCTGTGAATGATGGGAGGAAGGGAGGAAGGAAAGAAGGAGGGAAGGAAGGAGGGAAGAAAGGAGAGAGGGAGGGAAGGAAGGAAGGAAGGAGGGGGAGGGAAGAGGGAGGGAGGGAGGAGGAAGAAAGGAAGGATGGAAAGAAGGGAGGGAGGAAGGAGGGAGGGAGGATGGAGGAGGCAGGGAGGAAGAAATGGGGAGGGAGAGGGGGATTAGTAATTTCTGAAGCCTGAAATCGAACAGCATCCTCTTGGAGGCTCTGCTGGCCACGGTGCTACAGCAGCTTCAGGATTCTTCTCTTGCCTGGCTTCTTTTCCAGGCTTTTGCGTCCCCATCCCCAGCATGACTAACCAGTTTCCAAAGACCAGCTCTTATCTGGTGAAGTCTCGCCTGGACTCCCACACATTCCCGAAATCTGCTGCATGGACCAGGAGAGGGCAAAGGCGGAAATTAGAAGCAGTTTGGGCTTTCACAGAAACAGCAGAGGGGTCAGAAGGAAAGGCCCTCAGACCGGAACCTGGTGGCTAAGTGGCCCTGATTAGAGCAAGGAACAGGGGATGGGGTATAGAGGGGATATAAGCAGACTTCACACACATGCTGTCCACGCATTTGCCTTTTCTGTTAAGGGAACAACAAACAAATGTATACATACGTGCTTGGGGTCAGCAAAAAGTTGTTTCCTGGTTGTTTTCTTAATCGCCCCCCCCCCACCAAATTTTAAAACCTCTGTCTGGATCTGTTATATTTTAGTTCACCTATGCCTTGTAGCTGGTGGAGTTGTTATTGTATTGGCCATCTTTTTATATTTTCTCTCCGTTATTTTTGCTACATTATATAAAAGATTTTCCCAGCCCTAGGAATCTAAAAATAAAGCTGAAATTTTTAAATGTTTCAAAAATATTACTTACCAAAAATATTTTGCTCTTTGTTCAAGCTGTCCAAGTTTTTATGATTCTTGGATATCTGTATTAAAATACCTCCCTCAACATTTTTAACCAGTTCCCCTGGGGAATTCCAAACAGCCCTCTTTATCAAAAAGGTATTTTTAACTGTTCTTTTCTCCAATCACTAAATCATTTCTGTTGCTGTTAAGAAAAATACAATGAATATATTTTTTAAAACCTTTCTTTTATCTCTATCAGGTATTTCACCTCTATAGGTTATTTTCCTTCAGAGACATAGTGGAATGGTAATTTCTCCCGAGTCTCCGCAGAGCAACAAAAGAATCCATGTGATTTGGGATTAGAAGTTTAGGGTTACCCTGGGAGAGCATATGGATTTTAGGAGGCGCCTCACAAATGCTGAAGGGAAGGTCAGAGAGTACAGAGCAGTTCCCAAGCTTTGGTGGGCTTCGGAGTGTCAGAATTAAAACACAGCCAAACCTTGGCTTGCAAGTAATTTGTTCTGTGAGTGTCCCGCAAAACGAGCAGACATTTGTAATTTTTGCTTGGTAAACGAGTGATGTCTTGCAGTACAATTGTACATGCCGCCCAACATCACATGATCCCAACTGAGCCGATGGGTCTTGAAATTCACTTTGATGTAGAGTGCTTTGGATGGCAAGCATGTTTCCGGAAGGAATTGTGCTCTCAAACCAAGGTTCTGCCGTACCTGTTTCTGGCCCCACATGCACGGTTTCTGATTTGGAAGGTCTGGGACAAATCCAAGAACCTGCATCTCTAACAAATTCTTAGTTGACGTCGGTGTTGACAGCTGTGGACTTCACTTCGTGTAGCTCTGCTCCAGAATACTTCTCGTGATCCTCTTTGCCAAAGGAGCCCCGCGAAGTGTGGAAACCTGTCCAACGCGTAGAAGCAAGAGCACTTGTTGAACCGTTCTCCACTTTTCTGAGGAATAACCAAGAACTAAAAATTCATAACACTGCCGTATAATGGAAATCAGTACTTTTTATTTCTATAGTAGCAGTTGGCTTCACAAGTGCACAGTACACACACGTCTGTTAAAGTAGCTTTCTGTCTTCTGTTTACACATAAATCGGGGTGCCTGGGTGGCTCAGTCGGCTGTGCCCAACCCTTTGTTTTGGCTCAGGTCATTATCTCTCGGTTCATGAGTTTGAGCCCCATATCGGACTCTGCACTGACGGCGTGGAGCCTACTTGGGATTCTCACTCTCCCTGTCTTTTTCTGTTCGTCCCTCAGTTGTGCTCTCTCAAAATAAAAATAAAAGTAAATAAAGTAAGAAAATAAAAAATAAAAATAAAAATATAAAAATAAAAATAAAACCTCTTTCTCTCAAAAGAAAAAGAAATAATAAAACATATACCATTTACCTCTTGTTAGCAATAGTTGACTTCATTTGCTTATGTCTCGAGTCCTTATAATAACCTAAATTTCTATCAGCATACACCACATAAACTCTGAGCAACTCTGCTGTCTAACAAATGCCATTTGACCAAATAAATAAACAAATAAACATAAAATAAAATAAAAATTCATGCTGAAAGAGGTCATTAATGAAAAACTTTGTGAAGCAAGAATTTCATAAAGTTTGGAATATTCTGAGTGTGAAAATGTGTTTCTTTTCTGATATCTAAGATCAGAAGATGCATTGTTCTAAATCGTGTTATTAGGAATAGGAACCTTGACAGCAATGAATTATAAGCATTTCTTAGTAAAAGCAATCATTACACAATTTTCAGGTAATGATTGAAATTAGAGTGCACCATACACCATTAGCAGGGTCCCAAATTTAACATGAATTGAAGGGTTGCTGTTTGTAGTTGTAAGTATATTTCGAAAAGCAGGCCTTTGGTCCAGGGTGCCACCATTTTTTATTTTTTAATTTTTTAATGTTTATTTTTGAGAGAGAGAGAGACAGACAGACAGACAGACACAGTGTGAGTAGGGGAGGGGCAGAGAGAGAGGGAGACACAGAATCTGAAACAGGCTCCAGGCTCTGCACTGTCAGCACAGAGCCTGACGTGGGGCCTCGTACCCACAATGAGATCATGACCTGAGCCTAAGTTGGATGTTCCACCGACCGATCCACCAGGCGCCCCAGTCCCTGGCGCTCTTGCGAGAGATGCCCATGGGTATGGCCTTGCATGTCACTGAATGGAAAACCAAGGAGATGGGTTACAGCCGGACTCAGGGTAAGCTAATAATGAAGGGTTTTGAGGAAACAAAGGGAGGAGCAGGAAAGGCACACACATGGACGTGCGAAGCGTGGGCAAAGCTCAACGTTTGCGAATCGTGGGCGAGACAAGAGACAGTCCCTGCTCGCTCCGGCAGAGATTGCCTTCTCCGTCTCTCTGGTCTCCGGTGACACAGCCGAATCACCGCAGCCGCCGTGATGCTCCGCTTTGCTCGTCCTTCTCCACATCTGGCAGCAGGTGACGTGCTTGAGACGTGTCTCGGATGGAGTCCGAGGCGGGGAGGGGGCGTCTGCGAGGCACCTGTAAGAGAGAGGAAATGGGAGAAGTGCCAGCTGAAAACAAGGGAGGACCGAAGAAGGAAGGAGGGAGGCGGAAACCGGAAGAGAAGTTAGGGAGGACACAAGGAAAAGAAGGAAGTGGGAAGAGACAGGAGAAAAAGAAACAGAAGTAGGAAATTCAGTGACTGAAAAAGGAAGCAAGAAAAGAAAGAAGAGGCCCGGCCCTTGCTCAGAGGGGCTTGTAAGCTCCGAGGCCCTTGCTCCTTCCCTGGTGCCACCCGCTCCTGTCTCCAGCCAGTTAGGGTTTTTATCCGTAGCAAATCACACCCAGCCTTCACGGGACGACTCACTCCTACCACCTGCTTGCCTTTCTCCATAGATACTACGTTACCTTCTAGTCTAGTTCCTTTGATTTGATCTTCCAAACCAAGAAGAAATGGAGAGCACACTGTTGGTTACTTTTTAGTATAAGCCGGGCATCGATTTGAGATTCCTCAGAAGCCGGCGTGACAAAGTGGGGTGAGGAAATGTCCCTAGTGCCGAGAGATGTCACCTTACTTTAAAGGAGCATTCAACTCCTGTTTAATTCAGCGTCATTCAGCAAGGCTCAGGGAGTAGCTGACGTTCGCCGGTAGCTGTGGCTTACAAAAGGAGTGGGCGCAAGCCTCTGCTTGTGAATGGATCAGGTTCCAGGAATCCATTTGTGAAAGTCAATTACTCAGGATCTCAAATGCTTTTTCCCACAGAAATAATGTTGCAAATGGTGGTTGGATTTTCCCATATTTCATCCATAATGTAGCCAAGTTATACTTGAAAGAAGGAGTGGGAAGGAATATGGTTAGCATACCAAAAACCAATCAAGAGAGAAATTGCAATGGAATTGATTTAAAATTTGTTTTGGAATTATTTAAATTCTGGTGCAGAAGCAGAGCCTGACTATTTGCGGTGGGACAAAGAGGGCAGGCTGACACATGTCTCTCCCCGCCCATGGCACACAGTGCTAAGTGAACATGACCTCTGTTTCCACGAAGCCCTTGCCTGCTGGCATACAGTCACACCTGACCCAGAGGGCTGCCTTTGTTTGCCATCCGCTGAAAGAGATACTGTTGGGGCGCCTGGGTGGCTCCGTCGGTTGAGCGTCCTACTCTTGGTGTTGGCTCAGGTCATGATCTCCTGGTTTATGGGTTCGAGCCCCACGTCAGGCTCTGCACAGAGCCTGCTTGGGATTCTCTACGCACTCCCTCCCCGACCCTCCCCACCTCTCTCTCTTTAAGTAAATAAATAAACTTAAAAATAAAAGACACTTTGTTTTCAACATCATAGGGCAAAGAAACTTAGAATGGGCACTTGGGGGGCAGGAAGCAAAGTGGTGAGAATGAGGCAAAACAGATGGATTGTCCGGGCATTGGGTGCCTGGACTTGGGTAAAACAAACGATTAAGGGTAGATAAAACCCAGGGTTTCCGGGCTGACGGCAGGGGAGGGGGGGTTCTGCACACTGAATTGGTGTCTCATAGGAGGGAGGAAATAGAATCCAGCTACCCAGCTAATCAAGAACTAGCCTTTCTCTAAACACACGGATCCAGAGCCTTGAGCCAGTGCCCAGATTCTCGCCTGGCAACGCCTCCTTAGACTGTGAGCAGCATTGCCACTCTAGGCACCTGGGTAGAGAAGACTCTTGGCTCCCCAGTGCTGAGGGAGTCATTAGCGCCACTCAAGTTCCTCATTTCCGACGAACACTGTGAACCTTTGGGGTACCCTTTAGTGACACCGTGGTTCTGTTAGAATGGACAGTCACAAGTATAACCCGAGGTTGAGAGATTTTAATAGAGTACAGAATCCGGTTCCCGCTCCTCGTTTGTAAAATGATTTTCACAGATGGGCCACCCAAGATCTCTAAAGCAGAGCTAAGTTGGTCCTGGAGAACAGGTTTTTAAAATTGTAAATGAAATATAATGGCCTCGAGGAATAACCAACTTAATAATGGGCCGTGTTCTGAAAGCCCTAAGTACCTGTATCTATGTCATTGGCACATCTAAGTGCTCACTGAATCAAGGGATGGGAGTTTCTAGAAGTAGTCTTAAATTGGGGCGCCTGGGCAGCGCAGTCGGTTAAACGCCTGACTTCAACTCAGGTCATGATCTCACGGTTGGTGGGCTCGAGTCTTGTGTTGGGCTCTGTGCTGGCAGCTCAGAGCCTGGGGCCTGCTTCAGATTTTGTGTCTCCCTCTCTCTCTGCCTCTACCCTGCTTGTGCTCTGTTTGTCTGTCTCTCTCTCTCAAAATTAAATAAACGTTAAAAAAATTTATAAGTAGTCTTAGATTTTGCCATAGTTTAATGTTAAGTTCTATTTCTGTACAAAACCTTTAAGAGCCTTAATACTTGAAAATATGTAAGAAATACAGTTTACTTGGCCTTCTTCTTCACCTACCAAAAGCTATTTGCGTTCCTGAAGTTCTTGATGTGAATAGCCAAATGTAAGTTCGATTCCTGGTTTTGGACCACGGCGTAATCCACACCGTGATTGCTGCGTGTTTTCCAATCGCCCTCCAGAGGGGTTTGTCAGAAAGTGCAAAAATGCATGTGTTTCAGAGAAAGGAAAGAGAAATAAAGCGTAGTTCACCTAGGAACATTTATGTCAGAAATCATGCAATTTGCAACATGTCCTTCGAGTCTCCAATTTTTTTTTTTCTGACTTTTTACTGGTTTTAAAATAATTCAAGTGTTTATTTGAAAAGCACTATACATTCATTGTAGCAAATTTGGAAAACAGAAGGAAAAATAAACGAAGACCTCCTAAGACACCACCACCGGGTGGTGGACATGGGGACGACTGCTGTGAACATTAGTGTACACCCTTTGAACTTTGGTCTTTGTCTGTCCCTTGCTGTCTCTCTTTCACATTTCGTGTTTGTGTATATGCTTGTTTCCATATAGTGGGTTCATACAGCACATGCTGGTTTAGAAGATGATTTTTTCATGTAAAGTACACCATCAGCATCTTCCCATGTAGTCAAACATTCTTCTGGATCATTCTAAAGGCTCTATAGGGTCTTAGGTGATGAACGCACTGCATTTAAGCAGTGTCTTCTCATTGAACCTTTGGAATTTTTTCCTGCTTTTTACTAATTTAAAAAACTTGTGAGTGCTTTTCTTGCTGCATGAATCACTAGTCATCTGTGGTTATTTCGTAAGGATATGTTCCTGGAAGTCTTGCCGAAAGAAGACCTTACCTTATTTTAAGGCTTTTATCTTCCAGAGAGGTCGCTGCAATTCACGCTTCTATCAGCCGCGTGTGGCAATGCTTTATTTACTTTTAAATGGAGTAAAAGCCTTTGCTAGTGGAGCCCAGCTTTATAACCATTTTATAGGAGCGCCGGGCTTCGGGTGATTATTTATTGGCTTTTGGAAATAGCGGCCGGTCTGTTTTGCCCAACTTTGTAGCATTAGCCTTCATTTTATTATTTCAGGTTAAAGACATTTTTATAGACCAAGTTCTAAGAAAACGATCAACTTTCTGGCATTTTCTACTGAGCAGATAGCTGGAACTGCTTTGAACTTACTTACATGTTTATAACTCTCAACCATGTGCTTTTTTGTTTTGAGTCTTTTGTTACCATGTGTCTTTTATTGAAGTATAGTTGATATACAGTATCATGTTAGTTTCAAGGGTACATCACAGGGATACGATATTTTTCTGCACATGAAATGGCTTTCGCCAGACAAAGCTATCACGTACTATTGACTGTATTTTGTGCTCCATGACCTTACTTATATGATAACCAGAAGTATGTTCCTCCTTATCCTACGCGTTTACAAGAGGTTGTTCTAAGAATTTATTATACTTAACTGGTGAGCCGGATTTTGACTTTGCCAAACTCATTTCTAATCGTTTAATCTTTTAAAACTCTCGTACGCTTCTCAGTTCAGTTCAACCAATGTAAGATTGTATTTTTATTCACAGTTTGTATGCCTACAAATTTCCAAATGTTTGTTTCATTTCAAAGTACTTGCTACTATAATGATGCATGTTAAACATACATGAATATGCAAGGATTCAAAGCCATTTGAATTTGAATTGCTAAGTCTCTTTCAGGTCAGGAGCCAGGCATAATACTCTACTAAGAAAAGAAATTGCTAAAACAAATCACTTCTGAGCCAAACCAATACATGTCTCATCATTTCATTAAAGCTACCTAACTTCAGATAACACCTAACTTTATGCATTCAGATGCTCCGGAAAAATAGCTGAAGAATTTTTCCTTGAGAAAAATTTAATGCCATTACAGTCAATAGAAAACCGTGGACAGGATCTAAAGTCTCATTAAAAACATATACCTGAAAAGCAGTGAATAAGACAATCTGATGGGGTGAGTGGGGTACAGAGGACCTTTTATCCATATTCAGAAGGTTGAAAAACCACAGTTCCTAATAACTGACTTTACATCTCTCATAGACCTGCATGCAGCTTGTCGAGAAAAAAAAAATCTAAGAACCTTTTTCCATTAGCTGATTCAAAATATCCATTCATCCGAAGAGTCTCTGCTCCATGAACTTGGTGGAAAACCAGACCGATTTCCATAAAGTATCCATAGTTTATAATCAGAGTGCATAGCTTCAAATACATCTGCTGGTATTCGGATTGCCTTGGAGTCAATTAAGGGAGTAAAGGATTTAGAAAAAAGGTGAGTAAGGGAGACATGTATTTCAAAGAATTTTATAGACAGTATAGCTATCATTTGTGTTTTTTTTAAGGCAGCTATGCATTTCAATGAATAATATTCTTAAATGTCTGTCTTCATTGGATTATACTAGAGAGAGGGAGCTATGTTCTCCTTTGAGATTTAATATTATAGAAGTCAACAGAAAGTGATTTTTTTGTCCTCTGGTGGCTGAGCAAAGGCTACATGTGACACAGGAAGAGCAGAGAGAGGGAAAGCTTCCTAGTTCCGTATCTATTCCTTCTGACCCCCGCGTGGCGCTCCTGGTACCACCTGACACCTTGGGCTTCTCCCAGCCTGTGCGTCTTCCCTAGGCAGTGTCATGGCCAAGGACCTAGATACTGCGCTCAAATGTCCCAGTGCAAAGGGTGTCTACGACTCCTTCTTTCATACTGTGTTACAGTCCCCAGTGGTTTCATGTCCGTATCTCCTTCTGGTACTTGATCTTCAGTGGCCAACAGTGCACAGTGACATAAAGGAACGAGATTGTTCCAAAGGGTGGAATATCAGGTGTTGGAGCCTAGTGGGAAAGTCTAGAGGCCCTTCCTGTTTCAATATTTAATCCCAGCGTGGTACCTCATCCCCGAGTAAGGTGAGGACTCCGAACAGTGATGTGTAGGACAGGCAACAGGAGATGGGGCTGAGTCTTTATGGATGTGCCCAACAGGGAGTCTTTTATCCAACCCATTTTACAAGGGGATTCTCATTTTAGGATTAGGAAGAATCCTACAGAGACAGATTTTAAGAGATTAAGAAAAATAGTTCCAATTTTTTTTTTTTTTTACCTCTTTAGAAAGAGAAACACCATAGTAAAGGACAAGGTGTGACCAAACTTTCTAAGAGACACAGAAACAAAACTTGCAGACACTTGACCCTTTCAGTGCAATAAAACATTAGAGTAAGGAGCAGGAACTTGTTGGTTTGCAAATTCCAAGTTCCTGGGCTGCCTCCTCAATTGATATCAAAGTCTCCGTCATCACATTTGATTTGATTTTTTGCTCTCTTGAAATTTTACTGTGTCATATATAGACCTAATTTTCATCCCAGTCACTTCTGCTGTCTCCAAAAATAGATTTTATTTTTATTATACAATAGACTAGCAAAGATCTCAAGTAATACAACAGGTATTAAAGTCGGAGAATCAAAATAGTCTTGTATGATGAAAAAAAATAAATGAAAAGAAAAAAAGGGGAAACAAGCAAGTAGACTTGTTGCTTTGTGTCCTAAAGCCAGACATCTTTAGGTTACATAAAATGAAGTGTTCGAGATCATTGTATGCGTAGTCATCTGCGTGAGATTCCTTTGGGTTGCAGTAAGCCCCTTGATTAAAAGTTGTGAGGAACCGTCCTTGAGAATTCATGTGAAAATAAAAGTGACGATAATACTGCATTGGAACCCGGGGACAGAAACTAAGCTGGACTTCACAGGAAAAAGAGACACTGCCTTAGAATAGGTCTTCAAAGAGTCTGAGCCAGTTTGCTAATTTGCCATTTACCCACAATTCCTTACAACCCCGGCTTCTGCATTAGCCCCTTACTGTGTCAGCATTAGAAGTCTTCTCTGCAACAAGTCAGTTACTCATGCGGTCTCCATACCTTCTGGTGTATCTTTCCTTCTTCTGTCCCCACGGTCACCTCGCTTGATTGGCTGTATCTCCGGTCCAAGCTGGGAGGAGAGTGTTATCCCCTCCAGATGGGTTTCTGTTGGACCAGACGCTCTGCTGCTGCCTTGTCGTCTGTACTGTCACCTGCACATGGTTGTTTCTGTTCACATGGGGCTCTGAGCACAGCAGACTCTGAAGTTTTGCCGGCTCGATATGTGGGTGAAGTCAGTCACTTAAGTAAAATATCTGTGAAAAACATGATGATGGATTTTTTGATCATTTTTATTTGATATAATTCTTTGGTGTAAAAGCATCTTCAGTGATACAGAACCCTAAGTTCTGGAGATACCTTAAACCTGCATATTTGCTTAAAAATGGGCAGTGATACTGTATATTTTTAGAAAATGGATAGTTTATGGGTTATTTTCACATAATTTTTCACATGGAATGACTTCACAAAAGTCTATGGAGTATGCAGGGAACATACATCGCTCCTACCTAGCAACCCGGCATAAGATTGCTCTTGACAAACAGAGCCGTTATTTGTTGGGTAAATAAACAAAGCAGGGTTGTGTATTTCTTCAGTCACTCATCCAGGTACAATGCAGCCAACTGAATACCCAGTCTTTCTGTTACGAGTAACGTGTTCTCTTAAGGAGCTAAGTGTTCCTTCCGCCATAGCTAGCAGTTCATTGGGATTCAGCTGGTAAAGGTTTGTTGATACTAGAAAAAGCCTAGTTAATAATGCATGCTGGCAATAAGTTTGTCTGTGTTAAAGGTAATTGTTCTTTTTTCTGACCATTTCTACTGTTGGACACACTTAAGGCTAGAACATTAGGAAACTCAGGCACGACGTAAAACTCCCCAGATCTCGAATGCTCTGTAGAGGTGGTGACGCTGGCACAGCCAACTGGGGTCAGAGCACGTGAGCAGGCATTTACAGGGTGATTCTACTGATGATGTCCTACTGGGAAGAGGGAGCTGTCTCTCTCTCTGTTTTACGTGTATGTATTTCTTTCAAGACAGAGAACAAGAGTGTGAGTGGGAGAGGGGCAGAGGGAGAGCGAGAATCCCCAGCAGGCTCCATGCTGTCAGCGTGGAACCCCACGTGGGACTGGGTCCCGTGAACCATGACATCATAACCTGAGCCCAAATCAAGAATCGTCTGATTCCACTGACTGAGCTCCCCAGGCTCACTTTTCTTCACCCTCTTTGAAATGTAATATAAAATGGAATTTGAAGAGAAAGTTCATGATGCTACTGCCTAGAATGTCTTGCTCTGACAAGGGAGTACCCCTGGGGAAAACACTCAGTATGAGCAATTTACTGTAAAAGCTGAATTAACAAGTCAAGATAATTTCATGCTCCCTTTGCCCCCGATGAATGAGTGCAAATTGCATTTCATACTAATTGGTCTACCAAATTCATGCAAATCAGAACGCTGGGATTTCTTCAATTTGCTTGTAAATGTATATACACAAATAGCAAGACTACTTTTTTATTTTAATAGTTCGTTACATGCTAATAGGTGCGCTCATTAGTCTACCTCTCCAAGGGTTCCTTTCGGTGACTCCAAAAAACAATAAGAATTAGTAGTTAGTTATTGGGAGAATGTAATCAGACAGCCGAGGCGTGAGCACCGGGTCGAAGATGGAAAACTTTAAAATACGTGAAATCCGAGAATATAATGTTTTCAATATGAAATTACCCTATTTTGCACAGTGTTTCTTATATCATTGCAAACTTCTTTCTGACTTGAAGAATTATCCAGTGCTTTCCAGTATTTTTTCACTACGGACTCTATTCTTCTATGATGTGGACCCCATGTTTTGAAATATTATTGCCTACAAAACTGTATTTTCAGGGTAATGACCAGTCGTTGTCCATTTTTTTCTTAATCCATTGTAGGTAACTGTTAATCAGGACTTCTGAGCGGCCTGGGTTGAGGGTTCCTGTGCTCAGATGATATAATCCTAGCCTAGAGCAAAGCCACGGGCTACATAGTCAGCAATGGGTATTTAATTGACAGTAAATATGTAGCTGCTGATAGACTTTTTGAAGTCCTGAGCCGACTATAATCACCTTTGTGGTTAGGGTGAGCTCTAGGAAGCCAGAGTGAAAATCCCAGAGTTAATCTCATTCGAAAAGGCAAACAGGATAAAAACAGGCAAGGAAGAGAAACAGCCTTCCCCTCAGTAAGAGCTTTAGTGACTCTGTACAATCCTTAAGTTTTATTTGTTCTTTATTTTATTTGTTTATTGAGCATGTACTTTGTGCCAGTCAGTTTACTCTATACCGTAGACACTAAGAGGAAAGACCTTTCCTTACCTTAGGGATTTAAGCCAATGAGAACAAAAGACAAGTAAGGAATTTCAATACAGTGTGACAAAAGCCATACTCCAGGACGATTTGGAAGTCTGTCAAATCACAGGGTGTCAACTATTGAGTTCTGGGTCTTGCCCTCGATTTCAGGCAGAAAGATATTGATGTTTCCTGTGCTCATTGTCATGGGTACGGATTACATTCATGTATGAGATAACAATTTCAGGCTTTTAATTCTCTGCTCTATTTAACTCCCTTTGTTCTTTGGAAGACCAGTTGGATGTTACAAACTGCTATTGGATCATTTCATAACTGTTAGCTTGCTTCCAGCGTGATGCTTCCAATAGCTGTGACTTTAGTACATGCATTGTGTTTGATCTAACTTAAATCTGACAAAGGGAGTCTGGATTCTAAGAGATTGTTTGGTGATGATTGTGGAATTCTGTTCTCTGATAGTTTTTTTCAGATTTTAGATCGGCACTGGATTCAGAAAGAAAGGTCAGGATATAGCCTTTAAATTAACAACAGAAATCTATGTTGTTCGTTTTTTAAATGGTCTGGCAATTAGGTGTTATATTGTGTCTTTTAGAAACAAAATAAATGTTACATGTTTAATTATTTTAACACTTCCAGCTTGCTAATGATATTTATAAGAAATTGCTGTTATTCCCACTTCTTAGTAAAGAAATTAAGATTGTAGACTGCTAGCAGATATATTTTGAGAGAATGCAGCAATCTAAGTGAAATCAGACAGTTGTTTTTGTCTGACTTCTTACACCATATTTAATCATTTGAGGGGTACATGTACGTTTTTGGGGTACTCAAAAAGGCAAAATTATTTAAGAGATGTTATACTTAATGCCATTGTTTATTATGAAGTAATAATACTAATGGACAATCACTCTTCTGGTTATCAGGCTGATATTTTCTGCCTGAGAATACCTTTACTAAATTTGACACCCGTAAATTGTATTTGGTTTTAGACGATACTTTGCAATTATGACGAAATATCCGTAGAGGGCATCGAAGTAGAATACTACCTCACTACGCGTATCCTCTCTCTCCTGTGTGTGCGTGTGGGGGGGGGCTGTCTTAAATTTAATGCAAGTTTTGTAAACCTTGTGTAAATAATCTCTCTCCAGTGAAACAATGAGATACTTTTGACTGAAAGTAGCAGACGTCCTCAGTCATATCTTCTTATTTGGTAACAAAATTTATTTTCCAGACATAGAGTAGGCTTCAAGGCTTGGTTCAATCAGGAGGTCAGTGATCTCTCCACGGACCCAGGTTCCTCCCATCTTCTCCACTCTGCCTCTGTCAGTATTGACAGCTTCCTAAATCTTGTTATTCTTGCGGCCACAAGATGAATCCCAACGACCACTGAGGCCACATGCTTCCCTGTTTAGGAAAGAGGTGGAAAGAGCCGCTCTTCCCCACCAGCGTGTCCCCACCCCTGGGTCAATGAGTGTCACCAGAGGAATGTCAACATGCTAATTATCTTAGATTAATGAGTATCTACTCTAGGAACTGGGTTGGGCATCTTAGCTTGGGTCCTATTGAAGAAACGTGAATATGGGAATAAAATTAGGGTTCTTTTAAAAGTGGGGAAGCTCGGGACAGGGGAGGCGTTATGGAACTGGGGTAGTCCAGAATATCTACAGTGTTCTGTCTCACAGGGAATGGGCACTGCCAATACCTCAGTTCCCCTGGCCGCATATTTTCATGAACTTGACCATATGAATGAATTGCTTGATAACGAGATGGTAGTTGGGTGACCAGCCAAATAATACTCCCCTTGGAGAGAAACAAATAATTCCATTTTTAAGGAAAATGCACTAGCCTGTCCTTGATTTTCAAAGAAAGTTTCTGACTCATTTTATAGACTTCTCCTTGAACGTAGTTACCTGTGACTCCGATCTAAAAGATTTAGAATATACTTTATAATTATTTAAACTGTGCTTCTCAAATAGGGTAGACATTCTCTGCAGAGATTCTCAGTAGTGCACCAGGAAACATAAAGATCGACTGGCCAAATTTGGCATATCTTACAAGAATGTCAAAGTCAAAAAAGTTTTGGGATAAAACAAGTAATTTGAGAGAAAGCCATTTTAAATCTGAATTTAAAATTTACCAGGCTCAGTCGGGTAAGCATCCCACTCTTGGTTTTAGCTCAGGTCATGATCTCATAGTTCGTGAGATCAAGCCCCACATCATCCTCTGTGCTGACAGTATAGAGCCTGCTTGGGATTCTCTCTCTTCCTCTCTCTCTCTCTGCCCCTACACTGCTCATGCTTACTCACTTTCTGTCTCTCACTCTCAAAATAAGTGAAGTTTTTAAAAATACCAAATATATCACAGTAGATTGAAAAATGTTTACAAAGAAAGTTTACACCAAAGGCTACTTCAAGCCATGCACCAAGTTCACTGTGACCCATGCCTCCTACACACCCAATCCCCCTAAGCAGCCTGTGTAGTCATTCTCATCTCTGGTTAGAGTACTTGGTGGAAGAACGTCTTAAGATGAGCAACAAATCCAATGTACAATCTTCCAATATAAAAGTTAACTTTCAAAGAGTCAAGTATTTTGTCACTATCTCATGAGGCACCTGTTAGTCTTCAGTACCTCCAGGTGAGTGCCTTAGAAATTATTCTCTTACCCTCCTCATTGAGAATGGATCCTGCCTGGAAATGTAAGACAAGCCTGCTAGAAATCCCACACAATGTTATTTATTTACTGAAGACATAAAGCTTCCTGCTTTATCTTTTAACCAGACAGTCTGTTTCGGAAGGTGATCCTTCTGCCCCTGACCCATAGTATTGACCTGTCATGAGGCCCCGCACAAGTCCAGTGAGAACCCGATCTTGGCCTCATTTCTCATTTGGATGTGGGTCTGGTACAAGCACTGCTTCTGCTGACAGATCCCATCAGTATGAAAACCTGGGGGAAGTTACTGCATCCATCGCTCAGTATGACTGGGCTGTCACAACATTTGAATTTCCTTGCTTTGTGTAAGGGTTTCTGAGCTCTTTATTCTTGTATTTTTCATACAGTTTGGGGCTAGTAAAAAATCTACTGTCTGTTAGCAGGTGAATTCCTGAGCCAGAAGGGTATAAAACATTTCACTTGGCAACATGCTATTTGACCCCCTAATGAGATGATGATAATTAATCTTTTACCATAAGCCAGGCCTTGTGCCCGGTACTTCACAGTTATTATCTCTGTCTTCTGCCAAGGCTGAGCTAAGTGGTGTATTCTCTCCCCTCAAGAGAATAAACCTGCCTGAAGTATCACATCTTAGACCTGCCACTGGTGGTTTCTCCTGTTAGTTCCAGAAGGGCATTGTTTATATTTGTGTGGGAGACTACAGATCTGGGTTTCTTTTATGCAAGGAAATATGAGTATGTCCACTGGCCTCTTGTACAGATTAAGGGTTTAGAACCATTCTGTTATCATCTCTGGCATAATTGTCAAAGCATAGATTATTTGTGAACATGCAAATCCTGTTTTCTTTTTTAATTTTAAATGAGAAATTTTAGTATTTATTTTTTTAATGTTTATTTATATTGAGAGAGAAAGAGAGAGAGAGAGAGGAAGGAAGGAAGGAAGGGCAGAGAGAAAAGAGAGAGAGAATCCAGAGCAGGATTTGTGCTGTACGTGCAGAACCCGATGTGAGGCTCAATCTCAAGAACCATGAGATCATGACCTGTCACAGATTATGAGTCTGGAGTTACCTTGTCCGGCAAGAGAGTGGATGCAGAATTGAATATGAGAGAGGCTAATGTCCGGGAGGAGAGGGAGGAGACAAGAGTCCCACACAGGGGTTTTGTCTCCATATTTATTGAGTGCACAAGAGCTTACCCACGTGGTGAATATGAAGAAAACAATCAGATAGTAATTACTAACTTGTGTGTGTAAGAAGTAAAGAGTCTGGGAGGCAAGAGGAGTTTGTGATCAAAGTATATTGGCACCAGATGGGAAGTAGTTTCCTGCAGGTGATGTGAGTTACTCGTGATCCCATTATATCTTGCTAATGAACCTTGGGTGCATTTTCCCTGTGGTGGCGGCTTTCCACCCTAAGCTTTTTCAACCCATGTAAGTATAAGGAATTCTTGAACCTATTCCCCACACTGACCTGAGCTGAAATCAAGAGTCAGACACTTAAATGACTGAGCTACCCAGGTGCCCCAGAAATTTTAGTATTTTCAAGAGAGAAAATATGAAATTACCTGTTTTAAGTTGTTATTCCCTGTGTGTGTGTGTGTGTGTGTGTGTGCGTGTGTGTGCACCTTTCACCTAGGTACACATCCCCTCCGGAAATTCTCAGTGATGTACCAGGAAATACAAGGACCCACTAAATTGGATGGGTGATTTTAGAGATTTGTAGTGCACGACTCCTGCCCTAAATGAGCTTACTTTCCCTTGAAAAGGCAAGGTGCAGCTAGATAATGATAATGTTAAGGAACGTAAACACCATGGCGCTGAGGAAAGGAAGTGATTAAGCCTAGGGCTCATATAATGAACATTATAACTCATTTGTGAGCCCTTCTGTGCCAGCCACTATGCTGAGTTCATTCCGTGATGTGACCCCCCGAGGATCAGAGGTGCGGAAGCAAGTCAGGATGCGGAATGACTGCCGGAGGTCCAGGCAGGAGCCAGGACATGAAGTCCGCAGTCAGACTCACGTGGCCTCCACCAGCTCTTCATACACTGTCCCCGGAGAGACTGACGTAGTTACAAGATGATTAAAGGCACCACGGTTCAAATTCACTAACACGGACGATTAGGGCACACTGAAGGAAGAGATATCAGGCAAAGATCAGTGTGTGTGGTGGTGGAGGGGCGTCTCTACCTCTGATAACTTGGATGAGATGTTTAACGCCTCTTGTGGTCCTCCATATTTCTCATCAGTGAAGTGGGATTCAGGAATACATTTATGCTGTACAGGATTAGAACCAAACTGTGCGATATACCAAGTGTAGAGATTGCTGGAGGCTCTGCGTTGGAAGAGTGTGTGTAACAGCCTAGTGCTGAGCACGGATGTCCCACTTTGTGCCAGGGTTGTGTGATGTTTTCTCTCTCACATGTTCGGAGAGCCACTAACTGATCAGTGGATGCATGCGATTAAAGCTGCTGTTTCCAGGCCTTTCTAATAAGAACCTCAAATGCGTAGGGTCTGTGTTGCATAACAGAAGGATGTGTTCTCATGTATTCAAAATGTGCAGAAATCTGGTTGGTGGGGGTGGGGGTGAATGAACCATGTGACTTGTCAGTTTTGATTAGAGATATCAGAAGACAGGCAAAGAGATTTTGACCTATGCTGTCCGGGCTCAGACACTGAAAGATGAAGGACCCTCCCTGGGGGCATGACTGATGGGCCCAGGAGTGGGCTAACAGTCCTCAGAGAGACATACATGAATCCAGGGTCTAACTCCTCCACTCGGAGCCACAAGACTTCTGCCTGATATTTGACATTATTAAACCTTAATTGTCTCATCTGTGAATGGGTAGCTACCCCATGGGATTGTTGAGTTGTGAAACCAAATCATACACACAAAAAGTGCTTAGCATGGTTTCCTAGCACGTAGTAGGTATGCAGAAAAGGAAGTTTTCATTATTACTATTATTCTCCTTTATATGTCGCAGGCACCTAATGTAAATTCTAGAATATCTCAGTCTTTCAGCTTTGTTTACATTCTTTAGAAATACCCTGGAAATGTCTGGTGACGTGTAATGTGTTTTAATTCCTTTGAACGTTCCTACAGGGTGATCATTCAAGCTTGGCTGAAAGGGGCAGAGAAGCACGTGTGTGGTGCCTGGTCCAGATTAGTCTGTAGGTTCTTAATAGAAAGTGCCTTTGTATTCTGCGACTCCTTCTCCACCACCCTGTGCTTCCTTTCCCGGAGACCAAAATTAAATCAATGCGGAAGCATTAATCAGAGAAGAGCTTTTGTTGTCACTTTCCCCCCTTTTTGAAAAGAAAACTAATGGGCTCCGTGAAGATGTAGACAGCCAGATAACATAGCCTGTTGGACAGGCCCTCCCTGCTCCAGATTTTTTTTTTTTTTCTTTTCCCCTTGGTTAGACTGTCTTATGGAATTTGTGAAAATAAAACTGTGCCCTGGATTTTTTTTTAAGGTTATCCAGTTAGTTAGAAGATGAAGGCAAAATTGCCTAAGGTTGTGTTAATGTGGGTGGCCAGGCTTGGATGGTGTTGTCTGTATAGAGAGTCCCCATGAGCGTAGTAGACAGGAGCGAGGATGCCATCGTCACATTCATGTTGTGAATGGGATTTTCTTGACACCCGTGTGTTCACAGGGAGAGAATTACAGATTCTTTCTGTAGGCAAAGGGGTGGGGAAAACCCAGGCTCTGGCTCTGCTAATGTTAGTGCTTCTTTATATAGACGGGTCCTGCTAAACCTGCACATTTTTTTTTATTCCTGGATTCGTTATGACAATAACATTTTTTCCTCCCATGATGGAATTCAGCTTCTTAGGCAGAAGCCGCACAGCGCACACCTCCAGAGTTTTATTTTAAAGCATCACTGCTGTGTTGGTGACAAAGATCACTGTAAAGGAGAAGAAAGGATTCTAGTAAGAAAATGTAGGTGAACGAGACCATTAGTGGAAATACTGCTGGAGCAATCATGATGGTTTCTTCTTCCTCCTCTTCCTCTTCCTCTTCTTCTTCTGCCCCCTCCTCTTCCTCTACCTCCTCCTACTCCTCTTTTTCTTCTTCCTCTTCCTCTCCTTCCTCCTCCTCTTCTCCTTCCTCCTCCTCTTCTCCTTCCTCCTCCTCTTCTCCTTCCTCCTCCTCTTCTTCCTCTTCTTCTTCCCCTTCTTCCTCTTCTCCTTCTCACTCTCTTCCCCCTCCACCACCTCCTCCCTTTCTCCCCCTCTTCCTCCTCCTCCTCTTCCTCCTCCTCTTCCTCCTCTTCCTCCTCCTCTTCCTCCTCCTCTTCCTCCTCTTCCTCCTCCTCCTCTTCCTCTCCCTCTCCTCCTCTTCCTCTCCTCCTCTTCCTCTCCTCCTCTTCCTCCTCCCCTTCTTCCTCCTCCTCCTCCTCCTCCTCCTACACTGTGATGCCCACTGTTCTGGGTCAAACAATTGTATATGCTCTCCATGATCAGACAAAAATCTGTGAGGTCCTAGGTAGAAAATCAACCTTACCTTCTTCACTGTCCATATTATGCTCATCTGTCCATGAAAGGCTATGTGTAAGCAGAGTCAACCATTGGACAAGCTGTAGGCTTGAAACCCCTCATGGTTTTCTGAATATTCTGCGCCAAAGGAAGCTATACACTCATGTCTCTGTGTTTCTTCTGCCCCGCCCCCCAGTGCCTCCCCATCTCCGATGCCTTCACCTCTGCTGCTTCTGCCATGGTGGACTACTCTGTCAGTCAACTCAGGTGCCATCTCTAGTCTCTTCTGTGGACCATTCCCTCCCCACTTCTCTTCTGGTCCACTCCTATATCATGTATGTGTGCCTCTCATTTGCTTTTCGATATAAATCTTAGACACATGGCTAGCTCTTCTTCTCCCCTAGGTAACCTTTCTGTGTGCTTTCCAACCTCTGCCCGTAGCCAGCTAAGCCAAGAAGCAGTCCCCCGTACCCCCCTCACCATGCACATGCCGCATTGCTGCACTGTCGCATTGTCGCGGGAGTTTCTGTGGGTACATCCGTCTCTATGTTAGGTTCTAAATTTCTCAGAGTCGGGAACCCTGATTCTTAGTCACTATTGTGCTATGGCACGAGGCATATGGTACACCTTCTATAATTGGTTGTTAAAGGAAGACACCATTTTCATAATTACGGCACCCAGGATGTAGTACAAGTGCCCGGGAATGGCAGGAAGTGGATAGAGATTTGCTGAAGTGAACTAGTCTGCACTATTCGAATGGCACCTAGCAAGGAATATAATGGACCCATCTATACATGGCAGATGGTGGGGGGAATGTGGATGAGAATAGAGGCCTTTGAGTCATGCCAGGTAGCCAAGTGGATCTTTTAGGTGATACCACACTTTTTCTGGAGTTTCTTGGAGCAATCACAATCTTTGGGTTAAAACAAATTCCGATACAAAAGCCCACAGCCAAGGAAGAAGCATTGTTGATTGACTTCACCCAACTCGACTTCCCAATGAAGGGGGCACCCCCCACGCCAGCTCTCACCTTCTGTTTGATTCATCAGTGTCTCCTCTGTGATAACTCAGACCCACAAACATGGGACGGGCGCCAAAATGAGGACCGTTCTCAGAGACAATTGGCAAAGCCCCTCCACCGGCCAACTCACTGTCAGTAGCAGACATTCGGTAGGGGGACTCATTGGTTTTCATGGGGAAAATCCTTTATGCTTATTTTCTGGCTCAAAACCTCGTTCTCCACCCTTCAGAGATTTGGTATTAACAGGAATGAAGCATGAAGCCTTGTATGGTTGGGTTCACGCCAGAAATAGATGTCATTGACCATGCCCCATGGTCCTTGTCCTTTCCTATCCCTTCACTGTGGTTTTGAAGAGGAAAGTACCTCCCCATGGAATCTCTCCTCTGACATGGGCTCCAGGACATTCTATCTGAGCATCAGTTACTTGAACGATTACAACATGAAACTTTCGAAACTCTCAAAATATGCATTAGTGTTTAGAAAGAAAATGTAATCCATACTATTTGCAAGGCATTTCTGCTAAATGCTATACAGTTTCTAGTACTATTCAATAAATTTAATTTATGTATTATAGATTCCTAGATTTTATTCTTATACAGATACCCTGCTGTGTTAGTTATGCATTACTTCATAACAATTATCCCCCAATTTATTGGCTTAAACAGCGTTAATGGTTTATTGCTTCTCGTGGTTTCTTTTGGGTCAGGAATTTGTGAAAGGCTCAGTTGGGAGTTGGGTCATGAGATTGCAGTAGAGTGTTGCCAGGGGCACCATTTACCTGAAGGTAAGACTGAGGCTGGATGACACATTTTCAAGGTAGCTCACTCATGTGGCCGGGGGCTCTCGTCTCTTTCCATGGAGACCCCTTCTCCAGAGAACAATCCAAGAGACCAAGCCAATGCCTTTGATGCTTTTTATGACCTAGTTATGTCACATGCTGTGACAACTGCCGTATTCTACTGATGGAGGTGATCCAGGATGTTCGCCTGGGTGACAGGGGTGGGAGATAGGAGTAGACTCAGACACATCCCTTCAGAGTCAAGGACTGACACTCTCTGAAGGAATATCAATGTCTCGTGTAATGAGAACAGGTGGCCTGGGGGATACGTGGGCATAGCTGGCTTTGGTATATATGTTCCACCTCGAGGGGCAGAGGAGAAGTTGGAAACTATCCCCTCTGAAGAGGGAAGCCATCAGTAAGATGTGGTCCTGCTTTCAGGGAGCTCGTGGTCTCATGGAATGACACATGACAAGGAGGGGCATGGATAGTCATTGTACAAACCCAACCGCAAGGCTGTGTGAACCCCTAGAAAGGAGAATTCCTCGGGGGCATTGGAGATTACTGGGATGGAAGAGCTGAAATTCACTTTGGCCTCTGAAGCCCAAGCCCGCTCTTTTGCAACTGGACTAGACTCTGGTTCACCGTGGGTGGGTCTTCCAGTGTGCTGTCCTAATGCCACAACGTGAACGGTTTTTACACATATTGTCTAGGACCAGCTTGGAGAAGCAAGTTTGCTTGTATGGTGCAACCTCTGTCCTGTTTCAGAGACAGGATGTGATTTATTGGGGCATTTCAAAGGTTTCTCCTGTGCGCGAAGGTGTGACTTAGGTTTTAGAAGTTTAATTTCGATTTGTCGAAGTATCTGTACGTTTACATAGATATTGCCTAAAATTCCACTTGATGTTGGAAAGCAGCCAGGGTATTTTATTTATGGTCTTTGAAAGATTAGGGCTGTGCCTTTAAAAAAATTTTTTTTAATGTTTATTTATTTTTGCTAGAGAGACAGGGCTTGAGTGGGGGAGGGGCGGAGAGAGAGGGAGACCCAGAATCTGAAGCAGGCTCCGGGCTCCGAGCTGTCAGCACAGAGCCCAAACTCATGAACCGTGAGATCATGACCTGAGCCGAAGTTGGACGCTTAATCGACTGAGTCACCCAGGCGCCCCAGGGCTGTGCCTTTTTTTAAATGACTAACAGATTCATTTGGAATTAGTGCGTATGCCATTATTCTAAGCCTATATTTTCCCATGTAAAATCCTTTACAGTCTAACTCTGTTCTGGTGAAAACAATACATATTCTAATTTTTAAAATTAAAAGTCTAGTTTAAAATAGCCTTAGAATTAATAAGAGTTGATGATTAGCCATCGGCAGCCACTGTTACCAAAACCCATCACGATGTTCGGCTTCCTCTGGGGTTCGGGCAGCCAGATGTACAGAGAGAGCCACCATGCCCTGCATGGCCGCGTGGTCAGCCTGTGTCGCCAAACATGTCATTCCGATATATGTAAAAGGACCATGATCATTAATTCTTTTAGTTTTATTGAAATCACATCCATGAAAGGGAAAGGAGGCCACATGTGATTTTTTTTCTCGAAGCCCAAAGAGACTGCTGAGCCTGACGCTTGCCAACGCAGCACCAGAAAAAAGGGAATGCTTGGCATCTGGCATCCTGGCTGTTTGGGAGTTAGGGGTGGGGATTTCCTTGCTGGGATGAATCCTATAATCACGTACACAATGATTTGTGGAATTAATCCATGTAGATATATAAGAGTAACATGAAACTCAGGGCCACAGAGCTAGTCCAGAATTTCAAGAATACAGGGAAAACCCTGCCCTTTGGAATCCTGGTTCTCTCTAGAGAGTGACAAGGGCATTCTTAAGTCCCGAGACAGCTGCTCAGGGAGCTGCGGAGACAGCCTGATGGAAATACTATAACCTGTAACTGGGAAGAAGATGTTAGCTGAGAATTATGGTAGCTTTTTTAAAAGCTAATTAGATGGTTGACACTTGCAAAAAAAAAAAGAAAAAAAAAAACACCGCTTTTTATAAATTTGAGCTGTGGGAGCTCCTGGAGGTGTTAAGGAACCCACGAATACACCTGCCGAAACTGACATGTAGGAATTCGGTGGAACGGGATGTGGTATCAGGCTTGTGAACCAGAAAGCAGATTTTGACTTGGTCTGCCCCCTTGTTCATGACCTTGCACAGATCACCCAGGTGTGCTTATCCAGATAGGCTTTGCAGTTCTATAAATAAAGTTATAAAATGCACCAGCCTCCAGCATATGGGGTAGAACATTCACTAACAGCCATTTTAAATGGAGTCAGCCGATATCGGGGCAACATTGGACTAAAAGCAGAGTCCTGATTTCAGGTTCTAGCTCTGCTCTTTGTCCACTCCATTCCCCCAGGACAAATATGTTCTTTCTTTTATGTTTATTTATTTATGAGAGAGAGAGAGAGAGACAGAGCATGAGCAGGGGAAGGGCAGAGAGAGAGGGAGACACGGACTCCGAAACAGGCTCCAGGCTCTGAGCTCTCATCACGGAGCCCAATGTGGGGCTGGAACCCACAAACCGTGAGATCGTGACCTGAGCTGAAGTTGGACACTTAACCAACAGAGCCACCCCGGGCACCCCTACATTTTCTGATTTTCAGCTTCCACACCTGTCTGTGGAAGTCTCCATAGCTGCCTTGTCGGCGTTACAGATTCGGGGGAGGGTGAAACACAGAAAGGGGTAAGAGATCATTTCTGAACAGGAGAGTTCCCTGCAGGGCGCATAGTTATTACCGTCCTGTGGCAGAACTGTAGCACTTTGGGCTTTAGATGGTCATCGGGTTCATTGTCAGAGGTGGGCGCGACTGACTATGCACCTCTGACTGTTTCCTGCAGCCCGGACTGTGGAGTCCTCCACATGCTCTCGCTCGGTCCTCCCATTTTGGAGCTGGGGACACATTCTAACATAAGCCGTGGTAAGAGAGGTGAGCCTTTCTCTGGGCCAACCCAGTGCCAGCTCAGTGACACCGTGCACGTGTCAGCCAAGTAACCCACCACCCCAGGCGCCTTTCCCCCTAAGAGACTCTGGAAGAGAAGGTTAGAACTCATTGGAAATACCGAGTGACGGGGGTTAGGAAAAGCGTGCCATTGAAGCTATTTGAGGCTATTTGAGGGCACTTATTAGCACTCCGTGCACCAACGACAGAGGGGTTCTTTTCAAATAATAAATGTAATTCTGGGGTGTTTTATTGCTGGAAGGGTGGGTCAGGTGTTTTGGGGTATGTATAGCAAAAGAAAGGAGTCCCCCAAACTGCTGTAAGCCAGCATCCCGCACAACCACCCTCCGTGGGATTTATTCAACCTTCTCTCAGTGTGCAAACCACTGTAAAGGTTTTCCATACATGATCTCATTAAACCTGTTTGGCAGGATGGGTGCCATTGTTGGGCCCACTTGGCATTGGTAATGGTCCTGTTGCTCTGCTTTAGCCCATGACCTGGAGGGGCTTGATTGGCCACACCCACAAAACAAAACCCTCCCCTACACAAATTAGCAAAATAGTGACTCAGAGTTGCTCCCAGCCTCTGAGTCATGGTCTGGGTCACACAGTAAATTACTCGTGAGATGTATTGAAATGTTGTTCATGACTTGGAATTGAAAGCTCAGTTCCATGGTGAGAAATTTAAAGGGTTTTTTTGGATTGTTTTTTGTTTGTTTGTTGTTGTTTTGTTTTCTGCCTTAGGACCTCTGAATTAGAATCGGTTAAGGGCTATGGAGTCTAACCATCCATCTGATGCATGATAATGATCACACAGCTGCTTTTAAAATGCCAAATTATACATATTGGCCACCGATGGCTCTTATTAAGGCCGAATCTCTGACATACGTCGTTCCCTAAACAAAATACACACAGAAGCTCCGAATATTATTTTACCAGCATTAGCTCTTTCACACTTACTTCTAAAGCTCATTTTTCGTATGGTTTCATTCTAATCAGTCTGTTTAAACTATACCACTGATTTCTAGTTTTCCCAGTAAGTTTTTTTGTAAGCTATTTTTTTTTTCTGAAACTGTGACATTATTAAAAATTCTTCAGTCTGGGTGGCTCAGTTGGTTAAGCGTCTAACTCTTGCTTTGGCTTGGGTCATGATCTCACGTTTGTGACACAGAACCCGGAGTGGGGCTCCTGGCTGAGCTTGGTGCCTGCTTATGTTCCCTTCTTCCTTTGCCCCTCCCTGCTCACACTCTCTCTCTCTCTCTCTCAAAACAAACAAAACAAAACAACCCTATCTGATCTGTTTTAACAAGTTTCATCAGTTCATATGTTTACTTTTGTGTTTATGTAAGCCAAAATCACTTTGTTTTTAAATTTTTTAATGTTTATTTGTTTTTAAGAGAGAGGGAGACAGAGCGTGAGCAGGGGAGGGACAGAGAGAGAGAGAGAGAGAGAGAGAGAGAGGGAGACACAGAATCCGAAGCAGGTTCTAGGCTCCGAGCTTTTTGTTAATACAGAGTCCAACACGGGGCACAAACCCACAAACCATGAGATCATGACCTGAGCCGAAATCAGATGCTTAGTTAACAGAGCCACCCAGGCGTCCCTCCAAAAGTCGTTTTTAAAACCAAACACAAAAATAAAAAGTATTAAATGCAGTGGTTTTATAAATGTGAAGTGGATACATAGCCCTTTGTTAGCAGGCAACTGAAAGACTAGGTAATTAAGGAACAGAGCAATATGAAAAAAATAGGTTTTTATGTGTTTATAAATGTGTTTTTCAGGAAAATACAATCTACCGTGTATATCCATCCTGGCTTCTTTTCAAACTTTAAGGTGAATCCTCTTTGAAGACCAAGTTTAGATAGTGAAGTGACAATCATTAGAACAAGGACTCGTGGAGAAAAACAGCACTAGGTCTCTGTCGCACTTGCTTTCCGGAATTACCTATGGTGACTGTTCAAAGTACAGATGCCCTGTCCCAGACCTTTCAGATTCTGATTCAAAAGGTGCTACGTGGAGCCCAGATGATTCTGTTTTTTGAGATCTCCACACGTGTATGTGCAGTAAGCAGTGACAGTCCTCGAGTGTTTATAAGAGACATTAGCAACGTCCCGCAGGTCTAAAATATAAGGTCTTCCAGAGGGGACTACAGGTTTGGTCAGATATATTTCAGGCACCTAGTCAAGAGTAGATTGACTAAAAATAATTCTTTTTTTTGTCAAGAATCTGTATTGTTGAGTATGCCCCCTTCCAGTCTGCCTGCCCCACACCATTTCTACTCCTTTTACAACTCCCCTCTCCCCCCTCAAGGAACCCGCCAAGAGTACACGTGATACTGGCGTCATGAGGATATGGGTGCAGCTGGTCTGATTTCTTCCTATTGAAAAGGAGGACCGTAGATAATAAAGGAAGAAGAAGGGGGTCACGAAGTAGGCAGAACTGGACAGAGGTGTCAGGCAATACCAGGAAACCACGCAGGGATCCTCCTGACTTCACTTGACATTTTATCTTGTTGAGTAGCTACAGGTGCCCTTTATGAATTCAGATCATCATCAGACATGTGTTCTTGTCCTACTTTTCGAAGGCTTCAGGGCGCTGGTAGTGGGAGTCATGGCTGTTTCCACCACAGCCCTGTCCCCGCCTCCCCGAACTACTTTAGCAAAGGTCAAGGCATGTGAACCCTGCGGTCCCCATTAGTCAGCCCCACGTGGAGCTCTCTGCCCTTCTGTGCCCTGATCACGTCGATGTAAGGGTCTTTGTTTTTTTCTTTTCTTTTCTTTTCTTTTTTGCATAAACAAAGGCAAGCCATTTTAATTGACAAGTTCCTTATTTTTCTAGACTATGAGAATGTGCACACTAAATAAAGAATAATCAAAATAAATTAAATAACCATGTTCTCTACAAGTGAAAATTGGACAAGGGGATCTCTTAGAAAATGCTACATCAAAAAGATGCATCAGCCTTGAAGAATGACAGAAAATCATTGACCTCTGTCCCTCTGTCCCTGGGCTGGCGTGCAGACTGGCGGGACATGCTCTAGCCTCCTCTGAACAAGAATTAGATTAAGGTCACTGTGATTTGGGGTTAAATGGCTGAGGGACAACCATCCACACTGAATCTTATTACCAGCTGGTTCCGTTTACTCGACAGTGAGTCTTCCCTCTCCCCTTAGCCTTTACGAGTGACCATCCATTCATCTTGTCTGCTGTCTCAGGAGGAGCTCCTAAGTAGTCAGGCAGATGGAAGGAACCATTTGGTCACCCCTGGTCTTTGATTACCGACTATCTGGTTTTTGCACACACATTATCCCTGAGAGATTTGACATCATAGAAGGCCATGGGCACTGACATTCATGAAGTGTTGTCTCTGCTAATTTGTAGTTTGTGTCTGACCACTTCCAACACCCATTGTGGGCTCAACGCCATTGGCATTACAAACTTTTTGTAACATTCATCTGCACGCTGGCTGTATGCTTTAGAAATCAGATTATTGCCCTAGCAATTATGAAATTAAAAAGGGAAAAGACTTTTCAAGTGTCTTTAAAAGAAAAAATATCCCGCGAAACACAAAATGGATTGATATATATGAAGAGGTTTCCTGGAGAGGCCTATAGATAGAAAAGAAGGGAAAAATTCTTTGGTTTAAAGGTCTGGGGAATGTTTCACTTCTCTGGGTTGATTTTTAAAAGTAACTGCTCAGGTAGACTCCCCGGGGTAGATTTACCATGATTAGGAGTTGAGTCTTCAGCTTTACAGATTCAAGAAATCAATGTTATTAGAGTTGATAGAGCTTAAGGAGACTGACTCACGCTAACCAAATGCACAGAAGACTCAAATAGAATCCCATGTAAAAGCCACCTATAAAAATTAGAACGTATGATTACTGCTTACCGAATGGTTATGTTAGTAACAATTATAATGGAAGGTTCTTCACATACTAGGATGTGTGTTTGGCAAAAAGCACACACATCTGGAGTCAGACGCAGTGGGTTTGGGTCTCCTACAGACCCCTACTAGCCTTAGGTGTCCTCCCTGTAATCCAGGGATAATTGTATCAGCCGACAAGATTGATCTAGTGTCTACAACACTAAGCACGGTGCCCGGCTTGTAATAAACACACAGTTAACTATCTGCTGTCATCAGTGTCTTCATCTTCCCCCTTTCCGTGTTCTTTCTACTTGTCATCGTCATCAACACATCAAACAAATCGTATACTGTCTGACTCAAAGCCCTGGTATTTCCACGCTGTTGCTGCCTACAGGAGCTGACTTGACTGGCCAGCATAATTCTTTCTAGAGGAAATCCTGCACTAGAAATCACGTTACAATCAGAAGGCAGTTATGATAGGATACATTTGGATCAAGGGAAATCAACCCAATAACTTTTGTGTTTGAGGCTCCCAACTCAGGTTGCCTGATCGATCCATCTCCATGATGGAGAGATCCTGCCATTCAGACCCCATAATTGGATTAATTGATTAGGGCTGACGATTCCAATCACTTTAAATTGTTTTTGCTTGTTTCTGAGAAAGTGGTGGCAGGACCAAGCACTGGGACCATCTGGGAGCTTGTTCAAATGGTAGAATTTTAGCCCCATCCCCGACTTGGTGAATGAGCATCTGCAGTTTGGCTGCATTCCCTGGTGATTCAAATGTACCATCAAATTTGAGAATCGTTATCTTAAGATATCCCTCGGTCTCTCTCTCATAGGGTAACCTATGCCCAAGTAATCTTATATCCAACCATGTGGCTTTATACTACATTCTTCCCCTCCTCTATCACTGTGCGAAAAACACTATTGTATAAAAGAGACTAAGTAAGAAAACTCCTGCCTCTCGCCCACCCCTCCGCCCCCAAATTTTTGTTTAAAAATGTCTGTCACTCAAACTCTGCATCTTGGCAGATGGCCTTACTTAAATTTAGGGAGAAGATTTACTTTTATATTCTTTGGTTCCAGTTATTAGAGTTTGCTTTTGCACATGGTAATCTTTTTTATTTTCTCTTCCCTCTTCGAAGTCTTCACTTTTTTCTCATTTTGTTTCTCTGCCATGATTGCTCAGTCACTGCCACTGAGGTAAGCTGAATGTCAGCCTGACGCTGGCCAACTGGAAACAGTTGCTTTTGAAAATTCTTGGCCTCTCCGTTTTACCTAACAGAGCGTGGGTGCATCTAGGGTTGCAGCCACTGATAAGTGGATATGCTATAAGCCTGTAGTTCCTTTTTAAATCCATTTGGATTTTGAAGAGCATGTTATAATCACAGTCTATGATGAATTTGGGCTCCAGAAAAGAAATGTGCTTGTCAAGACTCTCTTTAACTATCTCTCTGCTGAATTAAAATATGGGAATCTGTATAAACAACCTGGAGATACTTTATCGTCCTCAGTTTCATAGAACCAGGACATATGCTATTTGGAATAGATGTGTATTTGTTACACAGTCATAGAAGTCTTGACCCTCCATATTTAAACAGGATCACGAAGAGTCCTTTCTCCCCTGTTTGCATGAAAGCTTTCTCTGAAATGTCTTGGCTTGTTTTTTCAGATTCTCAGTCAAATCTGTCATTCTTGTAAGAGGAAAGGAGAGGTACTTTCTCCTCATTTTACTAAGCCTTGTGGGTGATGTAAAGACACTTACCTAACCCTATTGAAAAAAATGTGAAGACTAAACCAAGTGTTATAATCCAGGTGACCCTGGTTCTTGCTCCATTAACTAGAATATATCTTAGCGGTCGGATGGTGAATTTCGAATTCATTAATTCATCATGGAAGAAAACCAGGGAGGGATTACTGATACATTTTATTAGGCTTATCCTCCCTTCTAGCAGCTCCGCTTAGTGACTAAGAATCTTTTCTCTCATGTTGTCAGAAGAACTAAAAATACATACATATTTTTTCAGCTCTGTGGCTTTCAACAAAGGAGCTGAATTGAGTGGTGCTGCACGTATATATACAATTAGGTTGTGAAATCTTATCTCTTCGATAAGGGCTTAAAAAAAACTAAAATTCTGAAAGGAGTAAGAGGGTGTTTTTCGCAAGTGGGTGAGTCAACTGAAAGAGAATTTAATAGCCCCAAATGGTACTTTTGTCATGTTGTCTTCTGTTGAAGAGGTACACCAACCTGCAGAGGGGCGAACAGAACACACGTAAGTACGTGAGCTGCGGGGGGACGGTGCTCAGAGCCGGGAGGCCGCTGGCTTCTGCTTCTTTGTCTACACTCGACAACTAGTTTCGTGGGAGCTAGATCAGAGCCTTCCTAGGGACTGCACCGTTTTTTTCCTTTCTGTTTCCTCGGTCCCCCTTATTTCCATACCTTTTATCCCTTTTAATGTCCTTTGCTTTTCTGATTTCTGTGTTGCCACCTAATCCAAGCAATAAGTGCTTTTTACCACAACCTAATATGCAATTAATTCAGCACAGTTGCTACTTAGCATTGTGGGTCTGACGGTAAACTGGGATTCTTCTAATCAGAAAATGTATCGCCTTTGTAAGAGTATCAGTTCTCTTCTGTCAACATTCAGGCCCTCAGAGATTCAGGTCTTAATTATTCGTCTATCTCTGTTGGTTCCGACTCCCGACCGGACCCCCGCCCCAGCTGTGCAGCCCCCAGCCCTTTCCACAAGTCTCCCTCCTCCTTTTTGATGATCGTGCCTCTCCTCCTATGGAGTAGTCTCCTTACGCATTTCTGTTTTCCAAATCCCACTACTTTCCAGAGACCAGGCCAGATGCCCATCCCTGAGAACAACGTCGGGCGAGAACATTTTCTTCCCTAGTCTTCTCCGACACCCCAGCTAGCAAAAACTCTTTTTCTTTTTTACAGTGTAAATATTACTCATGATACCTCCTTACACATTGCAAGCCCGGTTTTCTTAAGTTAATATTTTGCTTGAGACACGTTCAGTCTTCTGGCTCTCGCAGGATGGAAACATGTTATACTTTTGTTCTCCTTCCTTATAGAGGACCTTGTCAAAAATGTAAGACATTTTATAGCTCCTGTTGACCTTTTCATAGCCTAAGTACACAAGACCTGCTGTGGATTGAGCTACAGGGGATCAATATAAATTCCAAGTTTCTGGTCCCTGTCTACCCAGCGACCTGTGTCTCTCGGCACCTCCCATGTCATTGTCCTGCATGCTTCCAAAGTCTTCCATGGAAAAGGTGCTCAGAACCTGCTAGCTGAATTTACTTAAAGGTACAGAGTGACGTAGGGGCACATAGCATCTTAAAGATAGCATAGAGCATGTAGTTTGAGTATTTCCTGTGGGAAAAAAAAAAAAAAAGACCTACTCTGTTTCTCTTCTCAGTGGACCAAGTTCAGGGGCAACTGGAGAACAGGGCATCTTCAGGGAGAAGACAAAATGTTCCAGACTGTTATCTCATCAACACCAACCTTTACACATTTGAGAAGCTGGACACTGAATTGGCTTCACAAATTTCTCTTTGTTGCACCAGAGCGTCCACAGTGATGGACTCAGATCAACAGTCACCAGAAAGCAGTCTCCGCGCAGGGCGGGCGTCGTGCTTTGTGGGAACGAGAGAAGAAAGAGGAGGAGGGTGTGGGTCATGGAATTGTCTAGTCAACACAACTTTAGCGATTTCCTTCCTCCGCCCACCACCAGAGAAGGTCTCAGAGACAGGATCGTCTTTCTGATTCTAAAAGCGAGTAAGTCAGAGCTCCCAAATTCCTGGAGATCTTGGGGCCTCAGCCGGAAGTCCCCATCACCTGGTGCATAGCAAATGCCTGCTGGCGGTAGGTGCTCAAGAATTGTTTCGCTTTAACAGTGATTTATTGTCCGTAAAGGGAGTGTCTCCTATCGTTCACGCGTGCTGGACCAGAAAGCTGAGAGCCGCCCTTTTAGAAAGTGGACATCACAGGGGGCTCCTAGGTGGCTCAGTCAGTTAAGCCTCCAACTTCAGGTCAGGTCATGATCTCATGGTTCGTGGGTTCGAGCCCCGCATCGGGCTCTGCGCTGACAGCTCAGAGCCTGGAATCTGCTTCGGATTCTGTGCCTCCCTCTCTCTGCCCCTCCCCAGCTTATGTGCTATCTTTCACTCTCTCAAAAATTAAAAAAAATAAATAAATAAATAAACGTTAAACGAAATTTATAAGGTCCACATCTGATGGAGGAGATGCAAGGTATAGAAGGGCCAGCGAGCCCCCAGGCTTGCCCAGCTTCTCAGTTATGGAGCAGGAACCGGTATCCAGGGTCTCGATTGCTGGTCCAGTGCCGTTCGCTCAGTACCGCGCTGCGCAGCTGACAGCTCCTCTCGGTGCTCCGACCAGTCCTGGCCACCCCCACCACCTCTACTAAGTGGGAGGATTCCCAAGTCAGTGTTTGCGGGAAACTTTTGGACCACCTGCCCCCTGCGCACCCTCTACCAGGTCTGCCAAACTCGAGACAAAGCGGGCGCCTGGGAAAGGTACCAGGCGCGCCGGAGAAATTCCTGGGCCCTGCGGGGCTGACGCACGACCGGAATGGGTTTTCTCTGGTGCGAACTCCGGCAAGCCCACTCAGGCCACTCTGCCCGGGAGGGGCTGCTGCCCGAGGTGCTGTCATTTCGATGGCGGGGTGAGTAATTTCTCAGTGCCGTGTGAAATACCAAGGTCAGAGGGGCCGGATCATAATATGGCAAAGCCGGAGTGAGTCACCAGGTGACCGCGGGTGTTGTTCTCTCTGTCATCTTGTGAATGGGAGCTCCCTGCCCGAGGGCTCTTTCTGGAGGGGGAAAGGCTTTGGAAACTGATTTTTCTTCCAAAGCCACCGAGACTGCTTTGTTCCCCACAGGTGCCTTTTTTCCTTGAGATGTAAACACTCTCTGGATGTTGAATGAATCCATCTTTATTTCTTGGAAAGGAGTTTGGTTAGACTATTTTTATTTCGATTTGCAGTAGAACTGCCTTTTTATTTTTATGTTTTTTCCTCCCTGGCAGGAGGAATGTCCTGAGTGCCTGCTCCTGAGGAGGCTGGGATAAAAAATAATAGTAGCACAGAGAGGTGGTCCGTGTGTGCATGTGTGCATGTATGTGCGTGTGCGTGTGCGTCCATGTATGTGTGGGTGTGGGTGCACATATGTGCATGCATGTACTGTGTGCACACATATGTGCGTGTGTGTGCGTGTGTGTGTGCATGTGTGTGTAAGGAGGGAGAAGGTTCCGTTCAAGGCACAGTGCTCCTGTCTCCGTGCTTTGTGTGGCCGCCCATTGGTAACCAATAGAAATGTAATAGGAGCTCGCAAATGCAATTTTAATTTTTCAGCAGCGACACTAAAAAATAAATGAAAACAATCAGGTAAAATTAATTTTAATTATAGGTTTTATTTAATCCAACACATCCAAACCGCTCTCACGCCCACATGTCTCCCTACAGAAATGACTACGGAGTGAGTTTACATGAATTTTTCCCCACTTTTTTTAATGTTTAGTTTTTATTTTACTCCCAGTGTGAACGCTAGGCCCCAGCTCCTCTCGGTTCAGACTGTGCACCGTGCCATGCATCGAGGCCGCTCTGGGTGACAGCATCGTTGTGAAAGAAAAACAGCCACCTGCCTCCCGCGTGTGGCCTTCGAGATAGTTCAAGATCTGTCTTCTAGTTGGTTCTCTTCGGCTTCCCGTCTGTGCCGCTCGCCCTCTCTGTTCCACTTCGTCAGTTTGCTCCCCATTTCCTAGACATGTTATTGACTTCCCTCTTCTCATGTCCCCCGTGTCCTCTACTTCCCTGCTCCTGTCCAGGTCTCAAACCGTGTCCCAGCTCTGCAGGCAGCCTGGTGTGGGTTTTCCAGGGTTTTCATTGAGGTTCACTTGCGACCTCATTTCTCCTATTTAGGTGAGCTTTAGAAAGTTCTTCAGCCCTTGTGCACCCCATGATGGATCTTACAAAGGAGAGCAAGTGTGTGCGTGTGTGTCTGTGTGTGTGTGTGATTCCCAGAGCTGGTGGGGGAGAGAGAGAGACAGAGAGAGAATGAGCGAACCGACTATGTAATGAATGTGGAGCAAACAAAAAGGAGATACACAGTGCGGTTCCTGGCACAAGATAGTTAAAATCTCCTCCTCTTCCCTAGTTGCTTTCCAAGTTGCTTCTGTGAGTAGCCCTTTCATCCACAGCTGGGGTGGAGGCTAACTTACCGAGTAAGCACCTGCTTCCTTTAAGCAGGCAGTCTCTCCGCCCGCAGTGTCTGAGTCCCGCCTTCACCACCCCACGCTCAGTCTCTGCTCCCCGGCTCCCCTTCCCCTGCCCTTTTCCCCTTCCCTGCCGCCCCGCCGCTGATGGTGACTTGCCAAGCGCAGCTGCACAGGTGCCCCTCCGGTGGGGCCCGGAGCCAGGCCACCCCTGAAATCTCTGCCCAGCTCAGAGTGACAGCACGGCCAGCCCTGGCCCCTGCCGGAACCGTTTCCTAGGCAACCAGTACACACAACCACTGGAGGCAATGCAAGGAGAAAAAGCAAAACCTGCATCATTTGCAGCCTCCAGTACTCGCGTGTGCATGCTAACGTATTGAAAATATACGGCTAACTGAGTGTGTGGTTGATTATTTCATGTCATGTCGGTGATGGCCTCTGTCATATTGCTGATAGAATTTCTAGTGGGTTACTAGCGATGCTGTGGTGTGATCGAAACTGGGCATGTTTAGTGGCATAAGGCTTACAGTTTTTCGAATAGCAGCCTTGCCATCTCGCATTGGAGTTCACCCTGCATTTGACGTGAATTGAAGTTTTCTGACAGTATTTTAAATTTCCTTTCCTAATTGCTTGTTGTTAACATACGAAAGTGCGATTGAGTCCTGTACCTTGGGTACAGAAACCTAATAGTTTCTACGTAGATTCTTTCAGGTGCGTGTGTGTGATCAAGTCATCTGCTTATAGTGAAGCATTTTAATTCTTCACTTGCTATAACTCATATTTTTCTTACTGTAACACCGGGCAGGATCTCTGCAGCAGTGGTGAATGAAGCAGGGATAATAATGCACAGCCTGGTCTCATCCCCAAATCAGGCTACACCTTCAGACTCCTCACCGACGATAATATTTACTGTACTTTCCTACAGATACTCTTCCATTCACACTTCGCTAAGAGGCTTTTATCAGAATCGCAAATGGAGATCTAGACTTTGTCCTATTCCAAACTTGCGAAAAGCGTTTTGAAAAAAATCACAAATGGAGGTATAATTTCATCAAATGCTGCTTCTGTCTACTGAGATAATCGTCTGATTTTTCTCCTTCACTTTGTAAATGTGCTGGTTTAAATGGATTGATTTTTACTTGATAAATCCTTCTTTCGTTCCTGGAATGAATCCTGCTGCCCATAACGTGTTATCTTTTTATGAGTCACTAGGCTTCATCGGCCAGCATTTTATTTAGGATTGTTTGTAATTATGTTCATGACAGTCCTAGTTGTTGGTAGTTTTCTTATGTTTCGGACAGTTTCGAGGATCGACATTATTTTAGTCTCCTAAAATGCACTTGTATCGGCTGTTGGCTCTTAAGGTATCATCATACCCCTCCATCTATCTATCTGGCTGTTTACTCATTCTGGAAATATTTATTGAAGGGCGATATTGTATCGTGGTTAAACATGTAGATTCCAGACTGCCTACCTTTGAATCTTTTTAAAAAAACTTATTGTAACTATATTAGGCATCTGTTGTGTCTGACAAATTCCACAAACTTAGGACCTCGAAGGAACACACTTGCTCTCGGACACTTTCCCTGGATCAGGAATCTGGGGTCAGCTTAGCTGGCCCTCTGCTACAGAGTCTTTCACTGGGATGCAACGGAAGTGTCAGCCGGGGCCGGGTCTCACCTGAGGCTCACCTGGGGAGGGACCTGCTCCCAAGAAAGTTCAGGATTTCAGTTTCTCGCACGATGTCGGACTAAGGACCTCCCCTCCTCCATAGCTGTTGCCCGGAGTCACTCTGTTTCTTCCCGAATGGAACTCTCCAAATGGTGGCTTTCGTCTTCAAAGTCAGAACGGAATGGAGTCAGTAGAGCCTCTGTGAGTAACAGAGAAGATAACAGTATTAGGTAACGGAATCACTGCTGTCACATCCCGTCACCTGTTGCTTGGAAGAAATATATAGGTCTTCCTTACCCTCGAAAGGAGGGGATTAAAGAAGGTGTGTATCCCAGGAGGTTGGTAATTGAGGGTCATCTTATAGAAGAAATATATAGGATTTCCTTACCCTTGAAAGGAGGGGGTTGAAGAAGGTATGTATCCCAGGAGAGGTTGAGGGTCATCTTAGAGTAGTCCACCACAGTATATTGGAGAGATTAGCTAACTTCTGTGTGCGTTAGGGCCTTCATATGTGAAGTGAAAGTGATCATAGGGTCATTAGGAATGTTAGAACATTTAGCGTAAAGTAAAGCATCTAGACTAGTGCCTGGCACTTGGTAAGTACTGCATTAATGTTAGTTTCTACAAGTCTGCTAAGTGCTAAGTACTCTCCCAGGTATGGGGGGCTTAGGACTGACTAACAAGGATGAGTCCCAGCCCTCAGGGAGTTTACAGTCTAGGGAAGAAATGCAGAAAAAACCCGTTTTGACATACAATGTAATGATTTTTGGTGGTGGTGGGGTGTCACTATTTTATATGAAGTGATCATTATTTTATGTAAACTGATCAGAGTTCCTGTGATGACATTTGAGCAGGAGCCTGAAGGAAGCGAAGATGTAGCTAGCGGACAACAAGAGTGAATGACGTCCTGAGAATGAGAGCATATTTGCTTCAAGAACTACATGGAGGCTTGCCTCGAAACTATACGTCGTAACTCATAAATATTCATGCGAGTTATTCACAGATGACAGTTCATTCCCAGATAGCTGCGCCCATGTATGCAAAACACTGCTCTGTAGACTCGTCGCAGAAAATGTGCAAAACACTACGTTCATGTTCACTGGGGACAGCAGAAAGGTTGAACCACAGTCCTGGAAAGCGGGAGCACCGTGGTTCCTGGCTGGTTATCACGATTCTGAGGGAGTCGAATCTGGCTGCAATACATAACAAATGCAACAACAACAGTGTTAATAAGAACCGTTAAAAAACCCCTTATTTCTGTACTAAGCTGTCTATCCATATTTCAATTAATTAAACGTTATGGAAAGATCCCCAAGCTTAATTTGTATTTATTTTGGCCTGTTTTTTTTAAAAATAATTGTTACCTAGTTCTAATCAGAATATGGATGTAATTGTCGCCTTTATTCGCGTGGTGTTTCATTAACGAAATCTCTTCTATGTTACTGATAATCACCAGGGCTTCGATTTTTGGTGATTTAGTCTTCTACCTGATTGCTCCACCAAACATACTTGCTCTTACTCGCCTGGGAATTCAGTTATTTGTTGTGTTTCCTTCTTTGCTTTGCTGTTGAAGTGCTGGTAACACTTCTGAGCTGATATCTTTTTCTTCATTCAAATGATGCTTTTCTTCATTTAAGTGATGCGTAGAGTAAGTTATTAAGAGTAGGCCACATGGTCCAAGAATCTGAACATTAAAAAATTTTTTTAACGTTTATTTTTTAACGTTTAACTTTTGAGAGAGAGACAGACAGACAGACAGAGCATGAGCCGGGGAGAGGCAGAGAGAGAGTGAGACACAGAATCCGAAGCAGGCTCCAGGCTCTGACCTGTCAGCACAGAGCCCAAGGTGGGGCTTGAACCCATGAACCATGAGATCATGACCTGAGCTGAAGTTGGATGCTTAACCAACTAAGCCACCCAGGCGCCCCTCAACATTTTTTATGAACACTTTCTTTCAAGCCACGTTGACTAGGGTACTATCTTGGTAGCCACACAAAACATTACCTTGTCCACATATTTTGTTATTTCCAACTACAGTATGTCCTTTATCCCCATACACTTAATTTGATAGTTTATTAGCATTGTTTTCTTATTAGCATTTTTATGCTAATATTTATCCCTTCAGGCTATAAATGGAAATCTCATACCCTGTAATACTCTTTATTTACAGTAATTGTATGAGTATCCAAGTGTTTTGATACACATAGTCGTACTTTTATTCTGCATAGTAATCTCAAGCCTGAAAATTTGGATAGGCACCCAGTTTTGCCACTTGATAGCAGCGTGGCCTTAGGCAGAGTACACACCTGCGTGGCTCCTCAGTTTTCCCACCGGTAAAATGGACCTAGTAAGAGTACCCACCTTACAAGCTTCGTCTCCATGAATCTATGCAGCGAGAGGGGTTCATAGCCGCCGGCTATTATTATTACAGCATGCGTTCCTAGGTTATTGGTCAAACCAGACTTTGTAGAACCAAACTTGAAGAGAGAGTAGTTTGCCTGAGACTTAGTGGCAGCCAGGGGTCGCCTGGCGTCTGGCAGCCCTACAGAGAAGACTGTGTCACAGAATCTAGGTCACAAACCGGGTACCCGAGGGCCAGGTCTGTCTTAGGGCTCTGTGTCTTCATCCCACACCGGGTTGTTATTTTTTACTTGCTAACATTGAACTTTTTGAAGTTTCACATGAAATCCTGATTCATGGCGTCCCTTTCAAAGAAATGAAAAATAAAGCAACATTAGGATGCTTTGTTTTAGGACAGCCATCAGCAGGAGTAGAAGAACCCCTCTGATCGCAAGAACTGAGTTCGAATCCTTGCTCGGCACACTCACTAATATAGATCCAAGTTACCCGAAGGAGAATTTACACCACAGGGTCCAGCGGGGGCACCAGGCTCCAGAGCACCTTTGTCCCCAGCCCCTAGCGTGTCTCGCTCTGAAGGATGTCCTGTCTGACTTATTAGCCTTGGCCTTCAGACCACAGACGTGCTTCCGTCTGCCCCGTTCGAAGTGTGGACTGAGAAAATTACGAGGACTGGTAGGACCTCTAAAAAGCTACTGTCAGAAGTCCGGGCACTCTTTCTCAAACCACCGAAAATGGTTACTTTGGAACAGCGGGGGATCTATACCCACAGCCCTGGGCTTCTATTTTTGTGCCTGGGAGAGCTTTTGAAGCCATTCCTCCATGTTCTCCAGGCTTAAAAATGCATCATGATTCATACACAGTACGCTTGGAAGCGGCAGAGAGATTGATGTCACGGAAGATATGTGCAGTTTTAGTTCTACCCTGGCGCCAGCCGACTGTGGAGGAGTACGAGAGGTCGGCGGACCGCGGCTAATTGGCTCTTTCAGGCTTTTGAGAGCTCCTGTTCTGGTCCCCACTGGGCTCCGCGATTTTCCGTGTTCACATGTTGTAATTAATAGAGGAGGGGGCTATTGTACATCCGCGGGAAGCCTCCAGCCTTGATTCACAGGTCCCGGGGTCTCGTGAAAGTAGTGTGGCACGGTCCCCTCATTATATTTGCAGTTTCCAGCCGAGCGGTGTAGGCGGGAAAGGCACAGTGGAGAAGGGCCTGGAATGTGCGGTCCGGCACCCTGGGGTGTGAGTCCCGATGCTGCTGCTTACAGGTCTATGAGGCTGGGTAATTTAAATTCTCCTTGACTCCATTGTCTCGTCTGTAAAATGGGGTAACGTTAGAACCTCCTTAAAGCGAGTGGTGTGTGTGAAATCCTTTATAGTGAACATTTAGGGTGTGAATGAGCACTCAGTAAGTAGTGTTGACCGTGGTTTTCCCTCTGTGTTCATATGATGTGATGAACACTTTTTATACATGAGTAAATCCAAATCACATAGTCCTTAGTCTCAGGGACGGGAGGGCGTGGTAGGTTTGTATTGGCCTAAATGTGTTTCTGTGTTACAGCCTCGCCATTGAGAATGTGACTGTCTGCCCCACCTCTTACTGTCTCCGTGATGTAGACACCTTGTTAAACTTTCGCTTCTTCAATTTCATTTTCTGTTAAATGGAGGTAATAAAAAAGTACCCTGTCTAGTATCTCACACAACGTAGTAATAATGACAGTCATAATGGTGATGATGAAGAAAAAGAGAAGGGTAACTAATATTCGTCACATGCATTCCGTTTCTTATTTAATTATATTTATTACTTGTGGTTAACACTGGTTGTACAAGTATTAATTTATGTGAACCTCACAGTCCCCTATGGGATGGTTTTCATTATTGGTCCCGTTTATAGATGAGGAAACTGAGGCACGAGAGGAGAAAGACACTCAGGAGTTGTCAGTGCCTGCGGCTGGTGTCATGAATCCCATGAACACCTTTCCGGTTCATCACACATCATTGCTTTAAATCCTTTCTCAGTAATTCCAGTGTGTCTGGATGCTACACCCAGCTTTCTGGTGACGGACATTTTGGTCGTTACTCTGACATGTGCGTGAAGAGCGAGTTTTGAAACCCATCACATTTCAGACGGGAGGCTGCCTGCCTGTTTGTATTAGCTCTGAAATAAATTTCATATCTTTTTGTAAACTTGACAGATTTAACTGCAGAACGGCGAGAGCGAGGCCATCGGCCAACCCTTGAGACTAGGAGTGAGATTTTTGGACAGGGCGCACTGGCGGGTTGAGGGCGATGTTACGAAGACACCAGATGAAGTGAACGTTCTCAACCTGTTAAATTTCTAATCCAGTCGCGCACAGACGTATCTGTGAAGAGAAACGCAAGTGGCAGCAGTTCTGGGCTAAAGTAAACAGAGTGCGAGAGCCTTGTTCACAGACCAAGACGGACATCCTCCGTTGACGTGCTATTTAAGTCACAGAGAGACTGCTATTTCCACTGCCGGGGCCATTCTCTCTGCACTGTCAGGTCTGTAATCAGACGCTGCCTCCTGATGAAGCCCTCTCTGTCCTAGCTATTTATAAATGCCCCCCCCCATCCCCAAACATCTCTTGTCCCTCTCCTCCTTCCTTTTCTTCTGTAATACATATCCCTGTCCACAGATTACCCGCTTCACTTACTTGTTGTCTGTCCCCCACCAGCGGTACGGTGGAGCCAGCTCATACTCGTTTGCAAAAGCAGATTGCTAAATATTCAGGAATTTTGCAAGCTGGTTGTGAAATTGGCTGTTGTGGGTGTATTTACACCATGGAAATTGACACACGCTACAAATCGAGGACTTCTTTTTTTCAGAGTTGGCTTCCCAGCACACAACTGCCCACCATCGAATGCAAGCTCAGTGAGAGGACAGAATTTGTTTGATTCGTTGCTGTGTCCTCAGTAATGAGAAAGGTGCCTTAGACAAAGTATTTAAAAAAATGTTTACTGGAGGAAGGAGCGAACACGTGTGTGAGTGAGTCAGTGAACAAACAAACAAACGAAAGTCAATGAGTGTCTCTCACATGGATGTTGAGACCTGATGTCACCGTTGCTTTTCTCGGTTCAATGACTGAGTGATTCACGAGCTGGGCATGGGGCTCTTCGTTGCTAAATGAATTTTACTAGATCCCAGTGTGGAGCTGAGTCATGGGATGTGAGGGAGACCAGATCTTAGTTGTGAGTTTCTCTCTTCTTGACAACAGTCTTTGGCCATGAGCCAATGAAAATTTTTCTGCATAGATTTAGGAAATCAAACCTCTGATTGCTTAGCCACTAAAATGGGAAAGAACTAAAAATACGTAAACAGAAACCTGGAAAAAAATGCATTGTATGTGCCATAGGGAAGTTGAAACAAGCTGGCTTTAAAGCATGTTTTTATTTCCCTAGCTCAGACTTGTATTTATAAGTCACCCCAAAGAATAGTGGTACCTAAACTTTTAGCTGCATTGTGTATAATTGCATTACATGTACGTTCTATTATATAATATTGCTGATTTCCAAGGACTCTATTATCTTCTGTCACGAACTCTCAGATCGCCTTAAAGTACCTCCCTTTCCGGAAGGAAACTAGACATTATGAAGTGAATCATATGGTCAGGGTTGAAAACAGGCTACCTAAAATATAATCAAAAATTTCTTTTTAGTTGTTTTGTTTTCTTCAGAATTTCCTCCTTGGTTTCTTTGATGCTTTTTGAGGTGGGAATGGATAATGAGATTTGACACAGCATGGTTTTCTTGGCATGACCTTAACAAAGATGGGACTCAGTTTGGCAAGACTTGCATTTGAGAAGAAAAATATGTCAAGTTTAAAGAAGTACCGAAAGATGTGGGAAAAGGATAAGTTGAATTTGTTTAACAATTTCATAGAACGGAGGCAATCCGTAATGCTTAGATAAGGTGATATGAGGACAGTGAAGAGGAAGTACCATTTTTTGCAAAGTCGTGCCTGTGTGAGTTCTGCTAGTGAATGTGGAAGTATAGTCGAAGAACGAGAGCCAATGATTAAGCCCATCTGTGACTAAGCAAAGTTGGAAGTTCTCAGGGCTGTCTTTAACCTCTTGAAGGTATGGAGGATGAGAACGCCGTTTTATACTAAGTCTCGACGGGCTGTTATCAGAGTAAACATAACTTCTGTTTTATCCATGCTCGGTATTCATGCTTGATGATCTCCGCTAAGGAACTCAGATGCACCTGATCTAATCTGAAACCGAACTGTGAGGTCGTATTTGTATCAATTAAGATGCTTTGGTAGCAAGTGTCAAACTCTCACTTTAAGAGGTTTGGAACAGCAAGGGAATGAATTATATTAACAAATTTAGAAGTTCAGTGAGTACTGAGGATAATCCAACTACTATGAACAATATCATGCCAATAAATTGGACCACCTAGAAGAAATGGATAAATTCCTAGAAACATACAACCTACCAAGACTGAACCATGAAAAAAAATAGGAAATATTAGGGGCACCTGGGTGGCTCAGTCCGCTAAGCTTCCGACTTCGACTTGGGTCATGATCTCATGGTTTGTGGGTTCCAGCCCCATGTCAGGCTCTGGGCTGAGAACTCAGAGCCTGGAGCCTGCTTCGGATTCTGTGTCTCCCTCTCTCTCTGCTCCTCCCCTGCTTGTGTTCTCTCTCTCTCAGATATGAATAAACATTAAAAAAATTAAAAAAAATAAAAAAATAGGAAATATCAACAGAATGATTATTAGTAAGGAGGTTGAGTCCATAATCAAAAACCCCCCAACAGAGAAAAGTCCAGGGCCAGGTGGCTTCACCAGGTGAATTCTACCAAACATTTAAAAAATGAATTAATACCAGTTCTCCTTACCTTCCAAAAATAGAAGAGAAACATTTCCAAACTCATTTTATGAGGCCATCATTGCCCTCATGCCAAAGCCAGAAAAGAAAATACAGGCCAGTATCCCTGGTGAACATAGATAGAAAAATCCTCAACAAAATATTAGCAAATCAGATTTAACAGTACATTAAAAAGATCATACGATATGATCAAGTAGAATTTATTCTTGGTATGTAAAGATGGCTCAATATATGTAGATTAAGAAGTGTGATATACTAAATTGACAAAATAAATGATGAAAATCATAATCATATTGATAGATACAGCAAAAGCATTTGACAAAAGTCTACATCTTTTCATGATATAAACTCTTGACAAAGTGTGTATAGAGAAAATGTACCTGAATATAAGAAAAGCCATATATGACAAGCTTACAGCTAATTTGATGCTCAAAACTGTGAAAAGCTGAAAGCTTTTCCTCAACAGTCAACAAGAGGCAGGTATGCCCATTCTCACAGCTTTTATTGAACATAGTACTCGAAGTTCTAGCCAAACAATTAGGCAAGAAAAATGAACAAAAGTCATCCAAGTCAGAAAGAAAGAAAGTAAAATTGTCTCTGTTTGCAGATGACATGATATGATATATTGAAAATCCTAAGGACTCCATCAAAACACTGTTAGAGCCAGTCAATAAATTCTGTAAAGTTGCAGGATACGAAATTAATAGACAAAAATCAGTTGCATTTGTATACACTAATGAATTATTGGAAAGAGAAATTAAGAAAACAATCCCATTTGTAATAGCATCAAAAAGAATAAAATGTTAAGGAGTAAATAAAAAAGATCTGTATGCTCAAAATTGTAACTCATTGGTGAGAGAAATTGATGAAGATACAAATAAATGGAGAGTCGGCTGTTTTCATCGAATGGAAGAATTAATCTCGTTAAAATGTCTATACTACCCAAAGTGGCCTACAGATTCAGTGCAATCCCTATAAAAATTGTAACAGAATTTTTCATGGAAACAGAACAGTCCTAAAATTTGTATGGAACCACAAAAGACCCCGGATAGCCATAGGAATCTTGAGAAAGAACAAAGCTAGAGGTGTCACACTTCCTGATTTCAAACTGTGTTACAAAGCTATAGTAATCAAAGCAGCATGATATTGGTATAAAAATAGACACATAGATCAATGGAACAGAATAGAGAGCCCAAAAGCAAATCCATACATATGTAGTTCAATTAATTTGTAACAAAGGAGCCAAGAATATACAACAGAGAAATGTTAGTCTCTTTAGTAAGCGGTGTTGGAAAAAATGAACAGCAAAGAATTAAACTAGACCCTTTCTTATACCATACACAAAAAGTGACTCAATATGGATTAAATCCTTGTACGTAAGACCTGAAACCATAAAACTTCTGGGAGAAAATAGGGGGCAAGCTCCTTGACCTCAGTATTGGCAGTACTTGTTTGGATTTGACACCAAGAATAAAGAAAACAAAAGCAAAAATAAACAAGAGGAGCTAAATCACACTAAAACTCTTCTGCACAGCAAAAGAAACCATCAGCAAAATGAGAAGGTGACCTACTGCATGGAAGGAGATATTTGCAGACCACATATCCTAAAAGGGGCTCATATCCAAAACATACAAGGAACTCATACAACTCGAGACCAAAAAAAACAAAAACAAAAACAATAAAAAGTCCAATTATAAAATAAGCAAAGGATCTGAAGAAACATTTTTCCAAAGAAGACATACGAATGAACAACAGGTACATGAAAAAGTGTTCCACATCAGTATTCATCACAGATACTCAAATCTGCAACATGATGAGAAATCAAAAACACCTTGCACCTGTTAGAATGACTGTTAGAAAGACAAGAAATCACATGTGTTGGTAGGGAAGTGGAGAAAAGGGAACCTTGGGTACCATTGGTGGAAATGCGAATTGGTAGAGCTGCTGGGAAAACAGTAGGGAGGTTACTCAAGAAATTAAAAATACAGGGGCGCCTGGGTAGCTCAGTTGGTTGAGCGTCCAACTTCAGCTCCGCTCATGATCTCATGGCTTGTGGGATCGAGCCCCGCGTGGGGCTTGCTGCTGACAGTGCGGAGCCTGCTTTGGATCATCTGTCCTCCTCTCTCTCTGCTCCTCTCCCACTCATTCTCTTTCTCTCTCTTTTCAAAAGCACATAAAACATTTAAAAAAATACAACTGCAATATGATGCAGATATCCCACTTCTGGTTATCTATCCAATAGAAAGAAAATCATTATCTTGGAGAAGAGAACCATACTTCCATATTCACTATATCATTATTCACTATAGCCAAGGTATGAAAACAACCTGAGTGTTCATTGATGAATGAATGGATAAAGAAAACATGATAGGTTGGTTGAGTGTCTGACTCCTGATTTCAGCTCAGGTCCTGATCTCATGGATCATGGCCCCATGTTGGGCTCTGTGCTGATAGCATAGAACTTGCTTGGAATTCTCTGTCTCTCTCTCTCTGCATCTCCCCTATACATTCTTGCCTTCTCTCCATCTCTCAACAAATAAATAAACATTAAAGAAAATGTGAGATATATATATCTCACATATACAATTGGTGGAATATTATTCAGCTATAAAACAGAATTAAATCTTGCCATTCATGATGTTAATGAGATTGGAGGGCATTTTGATAAGTGGAATAAGCCAGACAGAGAAAGACAAATACTGCATGATATCACCTATGTATGAAAACAAACAAACAACAAAATAACCGCCATAGAAACAGGGTAAAGTGGTGGTTACCAGGGCCCAGAGAATGGGGGAAATAGAGAGAGGTTGGTGAAGGGCACAGCATTTCCATTTTAGACAAATAAGTTCTGAGGATCCAACGTATAACATGGTAACTGTCGTTGATAATACTGTATTTTCTAGGTCACATTGGCTAAGACGGTGGAACTTAAGTGTCTTCACACACACACAAAGAAAATATGTGGGGTGAAGTGATGGATGAGTTCATTGAGTCAGTGGTGTATATGTGTAATAATCATAATGTATATGTGTAATAATCATCACGTTGTATCCTTTAAATATATTACAATTTTGTCAATCATACTTCCGTAAGGTTGGGGACAAAAGAGAAGTGCGGTGACCGTGTGCGCTGCTGGCAGTGGGAAATCAAGGCTTTGGCTCCAATTTTCTGTGCTTCTAGAACAGTTTTAACTGTTTGCTTTTCCACATGTCAACTTTGTCTTCCCCTTTAACCAACGGTTGGCTGCCAGCCCGACTTTGGGTACCACTTTCATTGTTCTCAATCCAGTGGCAAAAAGGGAGATTCCAAGCGTGGCACACAATTTTTTCTCCTCAGGATGTTCAGGTAAATTTGGATCATATGATCCACCAGGACCAAACACCTTCTCCAAGGAAATACCTTATGTGGCTTCTTTTAAGAATTTAAGAATTTTAAGAATTTCTAGACCAATTCAAAAATTAAATTAAAGCTCCATCTTCGGAGCTAGTGATTTGGGTCCACTGCCCCTGTGTCCCCATGGCCGTGGGGTTGGTGGTGGTGGCAGGAGAGATCTGAACAACATCAAGGTCTTATTAGGAAGACACAGTGGATGCTGAATAGACACAAATCAGTATATACCGCTGTAGTTCTTATCCTGTGCTTCTGGACTTGGAATCTGTGAAGCCAAGGGGGTCATTGGCTTCTCCAGGGTCAGGGAGGGAGTGAATGACAGAAACAGAATGAGGAGGAGGAGGGAAAGAGAAGGAAAGAAAGATGAAAGAGAGGGAGAGAAGGAAGAAGAAACCACGTAGGCAGCAGAAGCAGAATCACACATAACTATGTTACAGACACTATTCTAAGCACGCCATATAGCAATAAAAGTGAACACGTGATTTTCACAACAAACCTATGAGGCAGGTGCTGTTCTTATTATCCCCCTCCTTTACAGTCGAGACACAGAGACACACGGAGGTTGAGTATCTTGTCCAAGAGAGCATAGCCCAACTGTTGGAGCTGGAATATGAACAAGGGAAATCAGGCAGCTCCAGAATCTAGGATTTTAACTACTTTATTATATCATCTCTCGATTGGCCGCTTTTACTCATTGTCCTCTTTGGATACTTGCTTGTTCTTATGAGACTTAATACCTTGCTTGTTGGGCCTCACAGATTTCACAGCTGGCCTTGACTTGGGTTGGCCCTTCTTTTGACCATGTGCTGATAAACTTTATTTTGATTCCCGACTCTTTGGTTGGATGGAAAGCACAGTCCTGTGAGTTGTCTGAATTCCTTCACTTTCCGAAAGGTGGCTTGTACTTCCTTGCGTGTATTCCAAACCCCTTCTCATCTTCATCCTGTGTTGGTGAAGCAGGGAAGCCATAGTGGTTAAGAGAGGGATGGCTTGTAAATGAGGTACATTAACAAAAAGAAGAAGAAAGCACCACCTCAGAGGCTTTGTTCTTTTTGATCAAGACATCAATATAACTGTTAAATGAGTTCTCTTTGAAAAGAATTCTGCGGTTTTGTTTTATCGTCCTTCTTCAAAGAATAGGGAGGGGATTGAGAAGTCCTTCAGAGTGGAGTCGAGATTGTTGCAGAGCCCACCTCACAGGGGAATCTGAGTCCAGAAGCGGGTGTTTCATTCCAACACGCAAAATATACATCAGTGCGGGAGGTGAGGTGCACAAGTCCTTCTCTGATAGAAAGACATAAACCTGACATTTTGCATTTATTTTGTGGGCCACTAAGAGAAGTCACTCCCAGAAGAGCCTCAGATCATCATGGTGGGGTCAGTCTAGGTTGACAAGGTCTGTTCTTCCATCCTGGCTCTTTCTCTCATCAGCTCTGTGAACTTTCTAGACCTTGGATTCCTTGCTTGTAAGAGGTCTTCGTAGGGCCACATTTTGAGTTCTTGTTCAATGTTGTTCCACTTCTGTTCACCATCATTTTTCTGATGAAACCTCAGCCACCTGTTTGCTCCCATCCCCGACCTGGGTGTTGACATTGCAAATACCCCCTCCCCCCCTTCACCCCGTCCTCTCTCTCCCTCCAGGACTTGACTTCCCTTGGCCTCACTTTTTGTCACGTGAACTTGCACTCTCAATGACGCCCTCATTGCTGGCTCTGTTCTCCACTTAACTTTCTTTTAGGACAGTGATCCTCATACCTATTTCTCTGGACTCCTCCCCCACTTCCTAAGATGGTGCCAGTTCCATACAAAAATGGCTATTGAACAACACCAAAGATGCCAGAAGAGCGAATTAAAACGTGGAACGCTACACCATTCTCACAAGCTCTGCATGATCTACTTCTGTGAAAACAAAACCAAGATAAAGCAAACGAATGACCCAAAGAGCATAATCCTCTTTAAAAATAAATGTTGCAAGTAGGGGGTTGTCTCTGAAGCCTGTCATTGATGTTGGAAAGGCTTTTTATCAAGTTGTTCTCCTGGTGTTTCTATTAGTATGAATTAAAGTTATTGATAAAGACACAGGAATATTTAACACAAATGCCTCAGGGCCTTGAGAGATGGCTTGGACACGCATTGCGTGCTGTCAGGAAGGTTCTGTCACTCGGACAGAAGAGTAAGCCCTCCCGATTTCCACAGGATATTGGAAGATGGCTCCTGGATAGTAAAACACCCACAGGGTGTATTTCCTCTTATTGAGTAATTTTAGGACACCTGGGAGGCTCAGTTCATTGAGCAACTGACTCTTGATTTCGGCTCAGGTCATGATCTCACGGTTCATGAGATCAAGCCATGCATCAAGCTCTGTGCTGACAGCTTAGAGCCTGCTTGCGATTCCGTTCTCTCTTTCTACCCCTCCCTCCCTGCTCACTCTCTCTGTCTCTCTCAAAATAAATAAACTTAGAAAAAAAACACCAAATACCTTTCAATCCTTATATCAACAAAAGCAAGGGCAAAACAGACAATGGAGCCTGTTAAAAAATTGTGGACGTTACGTATTTTAAGAAGATATTGAATGGTTGGTTGGTTGATCTGTTTTTCAGAATGTAAGCGTGTAATAGTTATTGTGAAGGCTCTGGACATATCACGGCTTATGGTGTCCCTGGGATGGACCACATGTGTCTTGGGCCCTTCCTGGGCCAGATGAAGAGAGACAGATGTAAACCAGCTCATTGTTCTAGACCTCAATCATCTTTAGAATATTGAACTTGATGGACTCTGGCTTTGGCCTTTTGTTCTTGAGTCTAAGCCAGTTTTCAAGGACTTGGCCCCAGACCAACCTTTCCTTAAAACAGGACATCAATCTGTATGCCCCTGGGGTGTTTTTTAGCCATTCAGACCTTGAAATACTTACTTGAGGGAGTTTAAACTCAGTAAGACTCTTCACCCCTACCACCATGTTTCTTTTCTAGCTAATATATCCTAAATTGGGAAAAAAAAAAAAAAGTTGTGGAGGGAACAAAGACACCCCAGGAGCTCGCCATTTCATTTCTTTCTTTGTTTCCCCCTCACGTTTCTTCCTCCCAATCTGCTAACACGTGCCTTTCAAATGGAAGGTTGAAGTTCATGCAAGTTTGCGTGGAAGTTCAATGTGCTCTGAAATCTTCACCTTCAGGAGTGAACCCAGTCATGAGTTAATCTTCTCATTGGTTTAAATCAGAGCATGAAAGAATATTCCTGCTGGTAGGACAAGTTAAATTTACTACTACAGCGGAGCACAGGGGCCCTGTGTTCTTGCAAATTACATGGTATAGGTTGCATGCAAATTAGACCTCTTTTTCCAATGCAATGTTTCCTCGCTTCATCCTTCAGGTGTTTCGGTCCTTCAGATCCCACGGTGAGCCGAGAGCAGGAAAATATTGTTTACAACCCACTCGTTCTAGGAAAAAGCTGCTTTACCACTTCTGAAAACCATGGAACTCGTATTAATATGAGCATGACGGTTTCTTTACGACTTTTGCTTTCTCGTGGTAAATCACAGCCCAGTGTTTGTGTTGGAGATAACAACTTGATTAGTCAGTACCTGAGCAGCATGCTGCTACCTGGCTCCTGCTTTGGACTTTTATTGTCACTGCTCCCCTATTTATTGCTTTCATGAGACCTGTAAGAAAAAAGAAATTCTATTGTCATTTACAATGGAATTTGCTATTAGCAGTCACCCACCCTTTGGCTAATGATAATAGCTTTTTCTCTTTTTTATTAATTGAGGAGATACTGTTTACCTGGCAGATAGAGCATATTAGTTAATAAGATTTTTACAACAGGCCTGGAAGGGTGCTTTTATGGTTTTACCCATTTTACGAATGAGGAGCCTGAGAGCGATCAGTTGACTGGAACAAGGTCTCCCGCAGAGCTAGTAAGTGGCTGAGCAAGAATTTAAACTGTCTGCAGGGAGCCCTGATGGGCGTGCAGCTCCTGTGGTCACACAGGGCCCCTGCTCAGAGGGTTTAGTGGTCTCCTATGGCCATCTTAATATCTGTAATGTCTTTCTAAAATAAAGGGTCCTGCATTTTTATTCTGTAGCGGGTCCTGGGATAGCCGGTCCTGTCTCCCGACTGTGAAGCTTCCAGTCCATCCCACTGTCCCAGAGGTGAATTCCCACTTGGTCAAAACAGCCCCAGTAGGAATAGGCAGTCACTGTCTGCCCCTCCCGACCCGGTGCCAGTGTCTTCTGCTAGTCAGCTTGACCCGCTCCGATAGATTCACTGTCTGAACGGATTGCTACTTTGTTTTTTTGTTTTCTTTTTTAAAAATTTTTTATGTTTATTTTTGAGACATAGAGACAGAGCATGAGTGGAGGAGGGGCGGAGAGAGAGGGAGATACGGAATCTGAAGCAGGCTCCAGGCTCCAGGCTCTGAGCTGTCAGCACAGAGCCTAACGTTGGGTTCAAACTTAGAAATGGCGAATCACGACCTAGGCTGAAGTCAGACACTTAACTGACCCGCCACCTGGGCGCCCCAGTGGATTGGTACTTTGAAATGTGGGCATGTCGAATATCTGAACCCCCCAGGCTTTAGTTCTCTGGTTACTTAATTGCCAGATAGCAGGAAACAAAATCACTTCTTATATTTTACTACGTTTTTTTTTTTTTTTTCCATTTCTTCTAAACATACTAAATTGTGTTTTTATTTCTGCACAGGGAGACATTTGCCTCCTCCTTCTTCATGTTGTAACTTGCTTCACTCTATTTTGGGTTTACCTAAAATGCACTGATTTTCTAAAAATGATGCTACTGAGATCCTTTATTGTTTTCTTAAGTTGTATTTACTTATTTATTTATTTATTTATTTAGAGTTCGGGATCAGGGGAGGTCAGAGAGAGATAGAGAGAGAGAGAGAGAGAGAGAGAGAGATTCCCAGGCAGGCCTTTAAATATCAGCACGGAGCCTGACACGAAGCTCAAACCCACAAACCGTGAGACCATGACCCGAGCTGAAGTGGGACACTTAACCGACTGAGCCACCCAGGTGCCCCCATCATTTTTTTTTTTTAATTCACTCATTTGTTGACAGACACGTAAAGGTTGTTTCCATATCTTGGGTACGGTGAGTAATGAATGAACATGGAGGAAGAGCGACGGATATCTCTTTGAGATTTCAATGCCATTTCTTTGGATGTACGCTCAGAAGGGGGCTTGCTGGGTCCTATGGTGGTTCTACTTTTCATCTTTTTGAGAGCCTCCACGCTGTTTTCCACAGTGGCTGCGCCAGTTTGCATTCCCACCCACAGTGCACGAGGGTTCTCTTTCTGCACACTCTCTCTAACACCTGTTCTCTCTTGAAAACTTTAAAAGTTCTGACCTTTTAAATTTTAAGATCACTCCGGGAAATGGAGGAGGCAGTCTTCCAGAAATCAGGAAGGGAAGAGTCTAGAGACCAAGAAGAAATGTTGAGAATTATGGGCAGATTGGGAGTAGTTTTGGATTGCATCAGGTAATTTTATTAAAAAATAAAATGTGCCTCTCTACTCTAAATGTCGAGCCATGCTTAAGACAGTCACCATTAGTGTTTTGAATCGCGACGGTTTCTTTTCATTAATAATACACAGCCCTTGCCTGGGTGGCTCAGTTGGTTAAGTGTCTCACTCCAGATTTAGATTCAGGTCATAATCTCACAGTCCTGAGATTGAGCCGGGCATTGGGCTCCGTACTGACAGTGTGAAGCTTGCTTGGGATTCTCTCTCCCTTTCTCTCTTCCCCTTCCCTGCTCTTGCTTTCTCTCTCTCAAAAAAAAAAATAAAAATAACCAAGGTAAATACACAGTCCTCATGCCCGTTTTATTTCAAAATCCCCTCGGTCACTTTCACATATCATCATTCTCTGGCGAATATTTGAAATCATCTGATCCAGGCCCCTTCACTTCACAGATGGAGAAATTGATGTCCAGAGAGGCATGCCAGACTCGTTCAAGGTTGCACAGCCAGGCAGTAATGGGCTAGATCAGCACGAGGTCTCCTGAATTTAGATCGGGTCCTCTTCCTGCACAACAGAAATCTCTTCTGATGCCTCAAATCACTGTGATTTCTTTTTACATTTTCTGCCCAGGATAAATGTTTACACAGCCTTACGCCTCACGTTCAAGTTTGGCTTATCAAGGTCCTATGAATAGGAAATTCAGAGACCTGGAGGGAAATATGAGCTTTCCAGGAAAAGGGCAACAGTGTTTTTGAAACGTTCTGTGTCATGTCAGAAAAGGAAAAAAAAAAAAAAAACCCGTTTGCAATTAAATTTTCCTAGCAAACAATGCCTTGGAATGTTTGGGCAATTTAATAACCCTGTAACGTATTTTATAAAAACAAATTGCCTAGCAGAAGATGCCGGTGAACTCATGCCCAATTAAGTACACCGCGAGAGTAACACGGCCGATCCTGTGCTGTGACGGGAACCCAGCGAGGTGGCCCTGCTGCCAGGCACTTTTTTCTCACCGGGGTGCTGGGTTTTGGTTACTGGGGAGGAAAAAAAAACAACCAAAACCTGAAACACATTTACCATGAGAGCAAATTGTTCATTCCGTGCAATTGACAATAGATCATGAGGACCTTTACAACATGGCAGTTGACTCCAAATCGTTAATATCATTAGTATCAAAATGTTTTTCTTCTTGAATCTATCCAGGGATGCAATATAACTGTGCTAACCAGCCTGGGTGGCTTATGGTAGCCAGTTACAAGACCGGTGCAGGGTGTGTTGTCTCTGCTATGGTGTGGAAACCAGAGTTGTGTTTAAATATTTCTTAAGAAGAACCACTACAGAATTTTTTTTCAATTTTTTAATGATTATTTTTTATTTTTACATGAGAGGGGGTAAGGAGTACAAGTTGAAGAGGGGCGAAGAGAGAGGGAGAGGGAGAACTCAAAGCAGGCTGCAGGCTCTGAGCTGTCAGCGCAGAGCCCGAGGCGGGTCTTGAACCCACAAATGGTGAGATCGTGACCTGAGCTGAAGTCAGATGCTTGACTGAATGAGCCACCAGAGCGCCCCCCCAAACTTTTTTTTTTTTTAAAGATACAATTTTTCCTACTTTGCTTAGCATTTACAGATTTTCACTTCCATTATGCAAGGGACCTTTTAATCTTATGCAAAGACATTAGCCATCAAGGAATAACTTTTTGTTTCTTATCCTCGTGTCCTTCCCCAAAGAATGAAAGCTATCAGTCCTGCTTACGAAAAGAGCCCCATAGCTAAGTGACCGAGAGTGGAGATCCAACCACTGGTCTTCCTTTTAGATCTCTCTCACAGGAGGAAATTATCACTCTTAACTAAATTTCATCTTTGTCCACCACCCCAGGAAGCATCTAAGCTGTGCCCTTAGGGTCTGCTGGGAGCCAGGGGGAGGCTGCCTGGGGCATGCAGAGAGCTCTACCGACGACCCTTCACTGTGTCCGTGAGTTAGTTAACCTCACTGAGGCTCCGTAACTTCTTTGAAATAGGGATAGTAATTCTCGATGAGCTCATACATTATTTCCCATGTACAGATGGGCCATTGGGTGATAAAACATGAAATGACAGGGGAGGGGTGCCTGACTGGCTCGGTTGGTTATGCGGCCGACTTCGGCTCAGGTCATGATCTCACGGTCTGTGAGTTCGAGCCCCGTGTCAGGCTCTGTGCTGATGGCTCAGAGCCTGGAGCCTGCTTCAGATTCTGTGTCTCCCTCTCTCTCTGCCCTTCCCTTGCTCATGCTCTGTCTCTATGTCTCTCAAAAAAAAAAAAAAAAAAAAAAAAGAAAGCAAGAAACGACAGGGGATAAGATAATTTTAGAACTATTATAATACTGCATGCCAACAACACTTCAATTAAAAAGATAGAACAATAAAAAAATTCCACAACGACAGTAACAGAGATAATTCTAGGAGTCAGATTCATCGCGGTTCCTGGTCTTTCTGCCAGCAGGCCAGCCTGGCAGCTGTATTCCAGCTCAGATGGGGACGGGAAGGTCTCGGACAGGTTTCTTAGATTCTGTACAATGTGTGGAATTGGCATCTGCAGAAACGCATGTGCGTGAACCCAAATAAATTGCCATCCACTGGCCAAACCAGAGGTCTGGCGGAACTTTATCCCTGCTGAAGTCCTTGATTTCAGCATGGGCCAGACGTCTTTGGGGAGCAGGCATGCTTGTGGTCAAGACACTCGGTTGACCACACTGAGTTGAAATGTTTCCAAACCTCCACCGTCATTCACGCAGCACCAAGGGCCGAACCATGTGGAATGCATTCCGAGTGCAAAACTCCATGGGACTCCAGCAAACCACACATCAGGGCTTTGTATCTGAAGTCACTCAGTAGAACCACTGGATGAGACTCTTGACTGTGTCCACTTATGACCATACTTTGGCCTCCGCTTCCAGACTGACTCACATTCCTAGAAACTGCCAGCTGCCTAAATACACCCATATATACACTCAGCACACATGTGTATTCATAGGTACTTTTGATCTTGTTTCAAGGTGACCACAAACATATTTATATGTGTTTCAAGGTGACCACAAACATATTTATATGTAATTCAACTTTCAACACGGTTCAGCTTTCATGTTATAGGTATTGTCACTTAAGCTGTCTCTTCATGGTAAAGAACTTTGATGGAACCTTGGTGTTGACTTCCTAAGATAGTCGTGAAGATTACCGGAGTTCACGTATACATGGCCGTAATCAACATGGTGCATGATACTTAAGTCAATCAGCACCTTCCTTCTGTTTTTTAAAAGTGTTTGTTTATTTTGAGAGTGGAGGAGGAGCAGAGGGAGAGGGAGAAAGACTCCCAAGTAGGCTCCATACCGTCAGTGCAGAGCCCAACGCCGGGCTCGATCTCACAAGTCATAAGATCATGACTTGAGCTGAAATCAAGAGTTGGACGTTTAACCCACTGAGCCACCCAGGCGCCCCAATCAACCCTTCACTTCTTATCATATATTACGTTCGTATACCTGAAGCCCACAATGGTATTTTCCTTATTGAAGTGAGGTGAGGGTTTCTTCATTTGAACAACAGATAAGACCAACTGAAAGAGGTGATGGCCGCTCATTTATTCTGGAGTTGATAGTTGCCAGAAACTGAAACATTGTTTATATATCAGGGGTGATTTTGTCATCTAGGGGACATATGATCATGTGTGGAGACTTTTTAAAATTGTCATCACCCTGGGTAGAAGTCCAGGGTACTGCTAAACATCGTGCAAAGCACAGGAGAGGCCCCCACAATGAAAAATCATCCAGCCCCAAATATCAATGGTGTTGTGGTTCAGAAACCCTGCACAAAGTTCTCAGGTTCCGACTTAGTCCCCAAATACCATATGAGGTCTTGGATTCTGTTATTATCCCCATTTACAGAAGCAAAAATTGCGGCGACTGTGAAGTCGAGAGGCTGTCCGAGATCCCAAACCAAGTGAGGGAACCTAGATTTGGGTTCATCTGGAACCCAGGCTCTGCATCCTCCCCTTCTGAGGGCAAAGTCAGGAGTAGAACCATTTTCTCTGCTTCTACCTCCCATTGCTGCCTTTTGTCTAAATTATTATTAAGTTGAATGAGTTTAAAACTTTATAAAAAATGAATGAGTGCTTCAGTGTTTCTTTTAAAAGCAGAAGCATTTCCATAGTTAGTAACTGTGGATCTAGGGTGCCGCTGAACGGTTTTGCAGTAGAGGCGTGCAACTGGTAAGGTTCGCGGACCTTGCTGGTGTGGGTCTCAACGGAATGTTTTATTAGAGCTTCCTGTTTGTTTTTACGTTTAAAAGTGATGTATCTGTTGAGGGGGATTTATGGTTCTATCCTTTTAGGAGAGAGAATTCAGCATCTAGTTTTGCCTTTCGAAGCTTACACACGTTATCACTAAAGTATATTATCATTTTTTATCTGGTGTCAGGGAGGATTTTCTCATCGTCTGAGTTAGGTGGTGTGCTCTAAGTAGGGAAGGGATTTAGGACTCCTCAGAGCTCCAATGACTGACTCCGTTCTACTGCTTTTCCTACCAGTCAAAAAGAAATAGGGGATAATAGAAACCCATCGGTTGCCATTTGCAAAACTGTTTACTTTCTCTGAATATTTTGGTCTCTTGTTGACTTGAGCATTGACCATTTTTTTTTGCCCTAGTGGATGATTTATTTTATATGAGGTGGTGTTTTCAGCAACCACTACAGAATGTTCTGAATCACTCTGAACTCTGTTCAGATAAAAATAAATGCACTCATCCCCCTGCCGATGGATGTTTCCTTTTGTCCGTGAAAATTATGATTAGCTTTGATCTTTCCACAAACCTACTCTATGAACCCCTGATAAATGTTTGAACAAAAGTGTAAGAAATATCATAAACGTGCACAAATCCCTCAGAAATGAAAGGAAGTACCTCTGGCTTTGCAAGTCCAACCTACCAGTTAAATCAATCCTTGAGCTCGTGGAAGAGTAGGATTTTTGTAAGATGAATTTTCCCCTGAATATAAAGGAAAGGCAGTCATAAAAAGGCAGCATCTTAATAAATTCATTGTGAAGCAAATGAGAGCAGGCTTATTCCCTCAGATCACCAAACAAAGTGAAAAGATTAAATTAAGAAGGAGAGTTAGGGTGGGTATCATTGGCCACGTTTTGACTTTTGTCGTGAAATCCAAATGAGGGCAGGCTTGTTGTCATGTAGACACTCTAGAAAAACCAAAGGAAGAAGACATTTGTCTCTTAACTTTCAACGTTTGTGTCTTTCATTGAACCATACTGCCTACATAGTGTACTGTGAATTACTCTTTTATAATGATCTTGATAGTAATATGATTTTATCACACAGTATTTGTGCATGGGATAAAAAATACATTACATTTTATTTTACTTAAAAAAAAAACTTAATGTTTATTCATTTTTTGAGAGACAGAGAGAGAGAGCCCAGTAGGGGGAGGGGGCAGAAAGAGAGGGAGACACAGAATCCAAAGCAGGCTCCAGGCTCCAAACTATCAGCCCAGAGCCTGATGGGGAGAGGGGCGGGGTAGAACTCATGAACCTGGAGATCATGGCCTAAGCCGAAGTTGGACACCCAACCAACTAAGCCACCTAGGCGCCCTAAAAAACACATTACATTTTAAATGGTGGCTAGAAGCAAATATTTTTGAAATCCCCTCATGGTGTTTCTTCATAAATTAGTATGTGAAGAACTTGTAACTATTAGAAATGGCATTGCCTTCTTTTGACCTCCATGGGACCCAGGAGAAAGGCATTGGCTTTGGACGTTATTTAGAGTGGAATCTTCTAGAGGTTGGAACCTCCAGCATGGGTCACCATGTGAAGGGTTGTTACGTCTTCCTGCCAGCTGGGAGCTCGGCTGGGCCAGCCGACTGACCCAACACTTCATGGACTCTCCTTGTGACTTGGGCTTCTCACATCATGGCAGCTGAGTCCCGCAAAGGAGGGCCCCCAGAGCAAGTATGTCAGGGGGAGGAAACAGAAGCTGCCTGCCCCTTCATGCCAGGCCTGGAACTAATGGAGCATCCCTGCTTCCGTATTCTCTTGGCTAATTAGCAACAGGAACAGAGGAAGGGAAAGAAATTCCAACCCCCAAGGGGAATAGTGACAGAATTTACAGCCACCTTTACTCCACAGAGGGCAGGCAAACGTTGGGTCATCGTTATTTTCATCTACCTCAGGCCATGGGATTACACAGTAGACCTCAAGTTGGTTTTCAGTATGGGAACAGTTTCTAGAACCTTCCTTTCTACACTTCGTAGAAGCTCAATAGAGGTTTATTGCTCATGCTTTATGTCATTGATATCTTTGATCCTCGCAACAAGCTTTGAAGTGGGTGAGGAAACTGAGGCGTGGAGACATGGGGCATGTTGTCTCAGCGCAGCAGCTGGTGGTGACAGTCGAGGGTCCAAACACAGGAGGCCTTGTTCCATTGGAGTTGTGCTTCTCCTCACTGTGATTTACAGCAGAATTCTGGTTTACACCCAGGAGTTCTTAAGGATTTTCTTCTTTTTCAAAGTGGTTTCTTTCTTGGGGGCACCTGGGTGGCTTAGTCGGTTAAGCATCTAACTTCCTCTCAGGTCATGATCTCACAGTCTGTGGGTTTGAGCCCTGCGTCCGGCTCTGTCCTGACAGTTCAGAGACTGGAGCCTGTTTTGGATTCTGTGTTTCCCTCTCTCCGTCCCTCCTCCACTCACACTGCATAACTTTGGCTCCCCAAGGACTTGCCGAGGTTGACATGGCCTCTCCCCACATACACCCACTACATCTTTCCACACTTCTTTCTTAATTCTCATACTCAGCCCCTCATTCTCTGGGTAATTTCTTAGATCGGACTCCTGGTGAAAACATCTGGTGGATTCTGCCGTAATTTTGAGCCAGGCCAGTTCACAGATACTACTGCTCTGCGTGTTGACTGTCCTTAGTTCTCACGTTGCTCTGGCTCAAAGAAGTGTACCTTCAGGTAAAGCCAGGGCTGGTCTCCATCATCCAAAGAGAGCTGCCTCTTTTTAGAAAAGCTGGACCAGGAGACTTTCTAAGAAGAAACCGGAGATAGGATGTCTATACCCGAAAGACCGTGATCAAGATAAGATTAGAATGAGATAAAAACTGATCAACCAAGCAGAAAAGGGGGTGGGTGTTACATGGCCAAGGAAAACTAATCTGTGGGTATTGGAAGAACTCTCTGGGCATGCTAACCCCAGCAACGGTGTCCGTATCAGGGAGACAGGTGTCGAGACACGGGTGGGAGTGTTGACCATGTCCTCTAGGTACTTCTGTGACTGTCATGACTCTACTGTGATTGTAACTGAATCTAATGAGCCTGTGAGTAGCAAGGCTGTGGTAGGCGACAGACATCCTCTGGCCCAGAAAAGGAGCAGGCCCCCCTAATGCCGCCAATCTGAGTATGTTTGCAAGATTCCTCTCCTGTCTGAACTACCAAGTGACTCTGCATTTGCTCCAATTAGGATCATTCCAGGTGACCAGCCCTAGTGCATGGATATGTGAAAGTGTTTTATTTAATTTTCGCAGCATAAGATATGAGGTTATGTTATATACATAAATACTTTCTTCTACACAGTACTCAAGTGCATTTGAAAATAATGCTCAACCACAGTTCGCGTCTTCAGAAAAGGGATACAAGTTGTGTTCGGTCATTTCGGTAAATTTAGTAAACAAATGAGTAAAACTAGAAGGAACGAAGTTCCCCAAGGGCATCAAACTATGATGCGATGAACAATGGAAAGCAGTTTTTCTCAGAAGGGATTTGTCAAATCTTGGAGCGGTGATTAGCCGCAGGAGCCATGGTGTCCAACCGCAGAGAACTGAATCCCTGCCCTCCCACAATCTGCCCTTGCTCGATGGTCTTGGCCAAGGAGCTCCAGTACTCTCCTGTAAAATGAGGAAATCATATTCACATGGAGATGCTGTCAGAGAGAAATAGATAATCCGTATAATTCTCTTAGCAAATTACAGTGTTTCAGGGAGTGTGGTTCACTGCGGTATTTTGAGCCAGACAATATTCGGAACAGTTTGATTCTAAAGGATGTGTGGCAGGTGCGGTACAGGGAGAACTGAGTACAACGCGTGGGGTGCGAGGTTTAAGAGAACACCAACAACGCAATATTCAAGATAAACAGTTGTGTTTTACTAGTAGTATTTTTTTACTTCTTCATTTTTAGAGGGGGGGAGGGGAACAGAATCCGAAGCAGACTCCAGGCTCTGAGCTGTCAGCACAGAGCCCCTACGAACTGCGAGATCATGACCTTTGCCAAAGTCGGATGCTGAACCGACTGAGCCGCCCAGGCACCTCGAGATAAACAGTACATTAAAGCAGGACTTACAAATCAGTACGAAGAAATCCATGATAAATAATATATAAGTAACATCACAATTTTTTAAATAAAGGCAGATAAAACTCTGTCTCACTCACCCGGTTCTAATAAAACTTTATATATAAAAGCAGGCAGCCAGGCCATGAGCCCAAGTTCACTGATTTGATTCTTTAAAAATATTGTATCCCAATATTATTTTTCCTGATCATGCAGTTTTTATTTACTTATTTTATTTATTTATTTTGAGAGAGACATTGGGGGTGGGCAGAGAGAGAGGGAGAGAGAAGGAGAGAGAGAATCCCAAGCAGGCCCCTCACTGTCAGCGCACCAACTCAGAGGTGGGGCTCAACTTCACACTTCACAAACCCGTGAGATCATGACCTGAACCTACATCGAGTCAGACGCTTAACCAACTGAGCCACCCAGGTGCCCCGATTCTACATTTTTTGGGTGCTTCCTTAACTTTTGCGCCTGAGGGTAGTGCCTCACTTGGATAATCCTAGTCTCAGCACTGGTTTTTAAACATGTTTTAAGTAGTTCTTTTCTTTTTTAATTTTAACTGATAAACTCAGAATTCTGTCAGTCAAATCCTAGATAAAGACCTTTGGGACCATGACGCCCAACCCTCGGTGTAATTGCAGATGCTTTCTAAGCACCTCCTTTTTCATGTCAAAGATGGTACCTTTGCCATTAATAACCTACGACTGAAAAGTCTTGGATGCACACGTGGGATTGTCCGGTCTCCCGACCTTACCTTCCGAGGACACTGCATTAGACAAGGAAGATGCCCGTTTGCCTAGACGCCTTTGACCCGGTGTCTGAGTGTAGACAGGGCATTTCCTCTTCTGTTTGTGTTCATTTCCTTTGTACCTTATGCTTTTCCTGACTTTCTTTGACTGTTTTTTGAGGGCAAATTCTGACTATCCTGAAAATAAGGATCGTTTCAGGAAATTGTTTTCTTTGTTGCTTTTAAATATTGATGGGATGCTGGCAGTGGGAATATAATTAAGCTCACAGCAGTGATCAAGCTCCTTTTTATAATAAGCCTTTTATCCCTTTACCTAATCTGCCAATGCCTTTCCTTGTTTCTCAGGGTTAAATGGCGGGGAGCCATTTGGCTCAACCAGTTGGACCCTGGCAGGACTTGCCGTGAATCAGATGTTCTTTTCCTCCTCGAAGGCAGAATGAGCCTCTTACTCACGTTCACCTCACATTTCAATTTGCAAATGAGCGTGTGGCTTCTGTGCGTCACCCTGTTGGCAACAGCTGATATATCAACCTGAGTGATGGCCCTTGAATGTGTAATGACTCCAGCTTTTCAGGGCTACCTCCTCCCAAAGCTGCCGTCCCTCTCGTCCATTTTGTGCTTCTTTGAGGGACACTAGTTATCCGGGGACCCCAAAGGGAGAATGGAGGAGCACTGTAGCAAGATCTGGTCAAACAGTGGGGTAAAAAGACTGACCGTGGCAATGCTTTAGGTTCTGAGGTCTAACTGGATTGTCGACTGTTCCTGGAAGGGCGTGTGTGGTGGTTCAAACATTCTGCCTGGGAGGGTGGTTTGGGGTGGAATACATAATTAAATCACCTGGTGTGGGTGGCCCTAACCCAATCAGTCGAAGGCCCTGACTAGAACCATAAGGCTGATCCAACCAAGAGGCAGAGGAATTCCTCCTGTTTGACCACCTTGAGTGCAGGATATGGTCTTTCCCAGACCTTGGACTCTACCTGAAACGTCAGCTCTTCCTCAGTCTTGACACTGCGGCTACTACACCATCTGTTGCCCTGATTCTCAGACTTTTAGACCCACACGGGCACTACCCTGTCAGCTCTCTCCTGGGTCCCCAGCTACTCAACTACAGATCTGGGGACTTCTTAGCCTTAATAATTCCATTTCCTCATAATAAATGCATGTATATGGTAATACAATAAATACTTGTATAATAAATATAGAAGTTCCTTATTATAAATACATATGATATAACTATAGATACATATAAAGTAAATAAATCAATCTATTGGTTCTGTTTCTCTAGAGAACCCAAAGAGAGCATAGTATTTTTATCATTCAGAAATTCACTACAGTCTAAGAAGCCTAACATATGACATACAGCGGTAAGGCATATATCTGATCAAAGAAAACTAAATAGATGTATTCACAATCACAGATTATAGGGAACATTTGTCATTTGGGGAATCTGCCCAGCAGATGTGTTTGGGGAAGTTTCTGCCTTATACATTTTAATGAGAGATAGAGTCCTTTCTCATATATAGGAGGGAAAGAAATCATACTAGATCATCGTGACTGCCTTCCCTAGTAGGATAGGGCATGAGCCCGTGTGACGTAGGTTTGAACAATCAGACATACACACACAAAATTCTACCGATGGAGTTTGTGACTTAGAGAAGTCAGTCAATGCAGAGTTCTTTCTGGTGATGGTTCAGCTGACCGCAGCACGATTTCCAAGGGTAGCTGTGGAAATAGTAACTTCAGGGACAGCCGGTGTCTAAATCCAGTGGTGTCAGCTCTGGTGGAGAGCAAGAGGATTGAACGGCGGACGTCAGGGACAGAGGTGCCCTCACTGAGCAGCGTCCGTACTGTGATTTTGGGAGTAGACATTCTAGTCTAGCTGCTTGGCTTTCCTTTGTGTTTCCGTTTCCAAATTTGGTTCTCCAGGCTTCGTTGGTAATTACGTTAGTATATTCTATTTCCGTTACATTAGCCGAAGTCATTCTTGGTTGTTTATGAATCAGGACTGAGCCATTTATTTATTTCCTTGATATTTCTTGAGCCTCTACTACATACCAGACACTTTTCTTTGCGGAGTGGATAGAGCAGTGAATAAGACAGACAAGGTCTTTTCTCTCATGAAGGTGCCATTCTTCTAGGGTGAATGAGTGGATGAACAAACAAGCAAGAATATAAGTAAGGAAAAATTGGCTTTTTGTAGTGCTATGGAGCAGATAAAATAGAGCGATATCATAGGGCAGGAGGAGGACCCAGGTGGCAGTTAGGGAAGAGCCCTCTGAGGAAATAACCTGTATGTGAGCCCTGAGTGGCAAGAGGGAGCCAGCCACACAGATACTGGAGACATGGTAGTAACGGTTACTTCAAAGGCCCCGAAACAGAAGCAGCCAACACAAGTTCTACCTAGAAGTGATTGTACAAAACTCATGTAACCCAACCCCCAGATGTATAGACAAAAAAAAAACAAGGTGCAAACATTTTCCAAGCCTCTTGTGAAGACTCTTGATGATGAGCGAACCGCTCATAACTGTGGCGAAAATACAGAGCAGAGTGCAAGGCGGACATGAGTGTCCTTCGATTTCGATGCAAATTCTGAACCTAAGTTTTTCTCTTCTGTTTGGTGCCTCTCAGTTTTCCTCAAGTTGCATTTTCCCGGACCAGGTCTACCCCGTTTTCTTGGCTGTCTCCTAGTCCGCTTCCTCAATGGCATCGTGAGGAAAGGAACAGGTGAGGGAGCAGCCACCATTTCCTCTTAGCATCCCCTGGATGTGTGAGGATGGGACTGGGCTTAAACTTCAGCGTGGCTCAAGTGTAAGAGTCACCAAAGAAAAACTAAGGTGGTTGAGAGATCGATGAGAAGTTTGCCTCGTTCGGGCCAGGCTCCCGCAATTTTTCTCAAAGGGAAAAGTCTCCGTGGGTACATAGGTTTACATAACCTTTTTAAACCCTTGGAGCAGTGCTGTCAAACCTCGCGTAATGCAACCCATGTATGTAGTTTTTAGTTTCCCAGGAGCCAAATTTAAAAAAGTAAAACATGCATACACACACACACATACACACACACACACACACAGAGCAGATGAAGTTGATTTTAACATTTTATTTAACTAACTGTATCCAAAATATTCACTGCAAAAATTGCTAACGAGTTATTTACATTTTTATGCCAAGTGTTCAGAACTGGTGTGTAGGTTACACTTAGAACCCACCTTGATTCGCACCAGCCACACACCAAGGTGAGCAGACACGTGTGGCTAGTGACCACCATTTGGAAAAAGCAGTGTTAGAGCAAGACTGACTTTATTAATATCTGCTTGGAGGCAAAGAAATAGAGTAAGTCCCTGTGCATGAATTCTTGTAACCCTTGGGTATAGATCTTTATAATGTCTTTGACCAGCCCCTCTGTGAGTCCTCATTCCCAGCAGGCCCTCAACAAGGCTGCTTTTTCCCTCCCTGAAAAATTCCCTTTTATCGCATGATTGTTATGTATTTGCAAGCTTTCTTTTCTAAAGCTTCCTTTTTTTGTTTTACAGTTCTCTTCCTTGGTGATTTAATTTTCACCTTATCCTTCATTTAAAGAAGGCAGTACTGAAAAACACAATGAACACTTCTGAGTCAGCTGACACCTTCCTTTGTCAAATACCCTCTTCCCTCCACAATTAAGGGTTTATAAAAGGAATCGGGAAGTGTCTTTCCATGATGCTTTAAACACAAAAATAGGAACATGAGAAGGTTTTCTTTCTATATGGTAATAAACTTCTATCTTCTAGAGAGGCTGGCTGATTTTTCTTTCAGGGTAGCATGATTCCTACGCACCTACTTAACCTCACGGTGCCCAAAGTCAACTTTGTACAGTGTTTCCTCATGCAAAAAAAAAAAAAAAATAGATATTATTTCTCAGGGGGCCTGGGTGGCTCAGTCAGTTAAGCATCTGACTTCAGGTCACATCATGATCTCGTGGTTCATGGGTTCGAGCCTCACGTTGGGCTCTGTGCTGACAGCTCAGAGCCTGGAGCCTGCTTCGGATTCTGTGTCTCCCTCTCTCTCTGCCCCACCCCTACTCATGTTCTGTCTCTCTGACTCAAAAACAAATAAACTTAAAAAATTTTTTAAATAAAAAAGGATATCGCCTCTCTATTTATCAAATAGACCACTTTTGTTTCAGAGAAACTTTTTTGTGTTGTGTTCTCATGGCTTTAAGAGGTTCACCCTGTGTCAGCCATGAGATGCTGCAGAGATACTAGTAATTCTAAAATAACAACAGTGGAAATACAGCCAGCACTGACATACCCACTAACATTTAGGTGCATGATTTACATACCTTCCTGGTATTTCAAAGAAAACAGGAAACAGTTAAATGGGTGGGCATGAACCCACAATACTCCCTATCTTTATTCATTTACTACCTGATCAGTCACGAAGCATCAATTAGCCAGTCACTCCCTTGATATTTGGAGACAGACGAAACCCTCTCTTTCCATGATAAATTTCCCAACTCTGTGGTGCATAATAAAGACCCATCAATTCGACAGAAGTTGCATGTTCCTCACGTCTGTGGAAAAGCAGGGAAAAAAAAGTGGTATTGCAGTCGCCTCTGAGTGTAAAAGGTACCGCCCTTTGTCTCCCCCAGTGAGACGCCACTTGGGATACTGGACTTTCCTCAGCTACCTCAGGAAGGATAGAGGAGGACCTATTTCCTTCGTGTGTAGGAGCAGTTTTGCCTTTGGGCCATTAGGATAAACCCACCGTACAGCAGTCTGGCACTATGGTCAGATGTGAGGCAGACGAGGTTAGAGTTTTTCCTAGTTTCTCAACAGTTCACATCAATACTCAAGCAAAAAATGTTTTCTGCGCCAACTGTAAAATAACAATAAAGGCTGACATTGGACACCAGGCCTCCCCTGGTGGGTTAAGGACTGAGGGATCAGTACCCGAGCACACCTGTAACCCAGTCACAGAGCTCCAGGGGCTAGAAACTCTAACCTAGGAAGCGTTGGTTATTCTTACTCTTCAAGGAAAAACTAAACTGAATGTCTTATTAAGGGTAGGAACTACTCTTTTGGGAGATGCTCAGAATATGGGTTCCTCGATGGCATATTTCCAGGGCCTCTGTGTTAGCAATGCCTGGTTTACCTCTGAAAAGAAGAGGCTCTAATCCTTGTCTGCCTCGGGTCTTACAGTGTTACCAGATTACTATATGATGAGTTTATCTTCATGATCATAAGGCTCAGCTTCTGCTGCACAAGAAGGAAGTAACTACTTGGCCACGGACTAGTGCATCTTAGGAAATGAAAAGAATATAGAAAAACACTGACAGCCGAGAAAGCATGGAGCCAGAGCTCTGTGTTTTTGATGCATCTGCCTGGGTCGAAATCAGATCTCTTGACTGGTAACTCATGCAGAAAGAAGCCACTTCTGGTCTCGTCTGGACAGAATCTGCCTCTTCAGAGTGACGGGTGTCAGGGCTCAACTTTGTAATTAAGCTACTGGAATGAGGTGCGAAGTTAAGCACTTGGCAAAGAGAACTGTGGCCTGCAAGCGACTTACAGTACGCTAATGCCCTTATTCCGAAATATTTAATTTTCAAGTTTAGAGCTGCATTTGGGGATTCTGAAAAACCTAAAATGTACTTTCCCAGGGAACTAAGATGGTTCTGAAAGGTGTCAAAAACGTCCATGTATAGGGCTGGCTTGGAGGAGAACAGCTACCATATATATTGAGGATTTAATCTGTGCAAGACACTGCATTGGACACCGGTCAGTTCATCTACTGCCTCGCAACATCCGTATGAAATAGACAAGTTATCATACTTCTGCAAGGATGAGACTCAGATTCAGTAGCTCGTCGGAAAATCCCTGTGAGGAAGTGATGGAGCCAGGAGTTGAACCTAGGTCTCCTTTCGTATAAATCCCTTTGTGTGACCAGCTGTTGCGCTATTTCTCGAGAGAGCATGCCCCCTACCCCCAAGGTCTCCCACTGAACACTGGGCAGAGACATGGGAAAGGAGGTACACGTATGGAAGAACCAGCTGAACTAGATAAGCCCTTGAATTTCTCTCCCACCCATGGCTTCTCTAATCCATATGCTTTTATCTCATATATTGGGCTCTTAATGATTATAAAATAGCAATTATAGGGGCACCTGGGTGGCTCTGTCAGTTAAGCATCGACTTCGGCTCAGGTCATGATCTCAGGTTTATGAGTTTGAGCCCCGCGTCGGGCTCTGTGCTGACAGTTCAGGGCCTGGAGCCTGCTTCCGATTCTGTGTCTCCCTCTTTCTCTGCCCCTCCCCTGCTCCCACTCTGTATCTCTGTCAAAAGTAAATAAACATTAAAAAAATTTTAAAAAATAGCAATTATAAAAGGAAAAGTGATCCTCTTTGAATTTAAGTATTTTCAAAGCAATCCAGCATTTTAAATTAATGTTACTGCTCATGAGGCTGTTTGATTTCTTCATGCTTTTAACACAGTTCCCCCTTTTAAAGCTTTGGACATCCTTAGCCGCGATGCCCAGCGTGTCGTTGAATTTCATGTGCTCTATGAATAATTCTTATTCTCTGAAGTTATTAGTGCGCATGCTGTTGCGGTCAAGGAAACAAGACATCAGGGACCGTCAGGAATGGTCCTGGGAGCACATACGGGGTAGCCCGTACTTTCTCGTATCAGCAGCAAGAGTATTTCAGGTCATTAGTCTCTGCGTCTCAAGAAAGGGGTCACATGCTTGTAACAAGTGTCAGGATATGAGGTCTCCCTGAACTTAGAATTCGAGCAAATGAGAGTACTTTATATCGTGGCACGAACATTCACATTCACAAATAGTTAGTGAAGAAACAACACGTGGTGTATACGTGGACCCACGAGTTGTACAGTCGCGGAGGCCGAAATGTGTCTTGCTATGATGCCAGCAAACACACCTCACTTCTTCTTCTTTTGGAGAAGTGATTAAGGAAGAGAAATCACAAGGTACTCACTGACTTCTAATAACAGTTATGAGTCATCACTTTGATTTTGATGAAGAAGTTTTCCAAAAGGGTAAAAAATAGTCGTGGGTCTTATATAAGTTTCGGGAAATTATAATGTTCTAGAAGTTGGCCTTTATTAAATAGAGGGCATTTGGAAAATGTTTGTTTTTGTGCCCTTCATCCATCATTCTGACCAGTGGTGCCAAATTCTGGCACTTTACTGGAGCCTACATCCTGGGGGAGGCAACGTGGAATTGTAGGGGCGTTTGCTCCCTTAGACTTACTGGAGCCACTTTGACTTGAAAGAGGTCCTGACACCTGGATTTTTCTTTTCTTTCTTTTTTTTTAATGTTTATTTATTTTGAGAGAAAGGGAAAGAGTGTGAGCAGGGGAGGGGCAGAGAGAGCGACAGAGAATCCCAAGCAGACTCCTGCACTATCAGCACAGAGCCTGATGCGGGACTCGATCTCACGCATCCTGAGATCACGACCTGAGCTGAAACCAAGGGTCAGAGGCTCAACTGACTGAGCCGCCCAGGCGCACCCTGACACCTGTATTTTTCAAACAACTCTGGGCAAATATCTCCAGTCAAGCAAATGCAGAGATAACTGCTACTAAGTCTATCCATCAAAGGATCTCCTCCCCATGAATTCACTTCCATCTCTTAGACACAAAGGCTATTAGAGCTATGTAAACCATGCAGGCTTAAGCATCGGATTCAAACCAGATTGGGAATTTGATCCTTAGACATGTACGTCTGGCACACATATTTGGGAAATGGAGCCTCTGGCAGCCTTTGCCTGGGATCTAAATATTTGGCCGTTGTAGACAGCGGTTTCCTGCACTTGGGTCTCATCCTGCTTCTCCAAGTCGTGTGTTTTGACGTTAGGCAAGGTCACTCCCATAAAAGGTGTCAGAAGAGCTGGAGACCTCCCTTTGGGTTCTCGCACACAGAAAGTAGACGTGGAAACCACTTGGCTTTCAGCTCATAGAGTGTCTGCCTGAGCTTTAGAGAGACGTGGCGCGTTTCGGCAGTGAGTCCAGCGTTCTAGAAAGAAAGCTGCCCCCTGGGACCTGGAAACACCAAGTAGTTTGCTTGTCTGGCAACAGGGCTGTTATAAAGACGGGGTAGCAAGTGGCGTTTTGCAGTTCGCCCTGCTGTTTGTTTCTTTCTCATTCGAAGGCCCGCGGAGTGCCCCACCATGAGAATTCCCCTCCTCTGCCCTCCTCCCACTGCTGTGATTCTGGCTCCCAGCTTCTGCCGTTAGGCATTCTCCAGTTGTCTTAATGATGTTGCCTCCCCCGGTGGGTGGGCACAGCGGTGCGCAGTGACTCTGGGCCCCCTGCCTGCTGCTGTTGAACTCAACCAATGAAATCAATTTGTTGTCCACAGCTGTTCCTCTCCACGCCGTTCGGGAGTTTATAGCTCATCCCTCTCCTTCTTGGGGAAATAACCCAGTCCGGGCGCCGGGGAGACATGTAGGGCCGTCGGGACTTCTGATGTTTCTTCGACACAGCTTGCAGTCTTCCTCACTGTCATGCTGTCATTCTCTGGCAGCTGGATGAGGCTAGAGCAGGATCGATGAGCCATGAGCCCTGAGATGGTCTGAGTTGGAAGCCTGCTTCTAACTGAACCCACTTCGGAAAACCCAGTTCAGTTGCCCTAAGGACCCAGAGCTCTCTAGACAGAGAAGGAAGGTGTTTTGAAAATAATCCATTGCATTAACTACTAAGCTTCTTGGCAAAAATTAAGCATTATGGGGGCTTTTTTTTCCCCTGAGACCCCCCCGCCCCACTTGTATATATTTCAGTAGTAGTGGTTCATGTCACCACGTGGACCAATAGATCCATACTCTGCTAATACTTACCAAATGTGCCAAGAAATAAATGTGCCGGACGTGTCCCGATGAGTTATTTCACTTAATCCTCAAGGCGGATAGTCAAATAGGTATGATAATCCTCATGAAGGAAACAAGGAAATTAAACTTTGTTTAAACAGTGATTTAGACTCTTTTTTACAAATATTTATTTGAACCGCTACAGATTTATTTCTTGAGTGTTTCTTGGTCAGCGGTACATACACACATTTTCTCAATGGTTTCTGGCCCTGAGAAGCACGATATAGTAATGTTACAATTTTCAAAGCTGAATAATGGAATTTAAGAAAGCTTAACTCCTTTCATAATGATAATCAGGCTGGAACTACATATGTTTAAGTAAATAAGGATGTAAGACTTAAGAAAACAGATTACTGAATGTTCAAGTCACGTTTCTCCCCACTGCCTTTAGATGGGCCTGGGCGCATGTGCGCGTGAAGGTGTGCGCTTGCGCCGTGCGCTGAGTGGGTGTGTGTGCGCGTGCGCATGCGCCTCCGCTGCGGTAATAACGGGAGGAGGGAGCGTGGGGAGGAGAGGAACTGCCCTCTAAGACTCTTGCACCATTTGTGCCTGGGTCTGGCGGTTCTCTCTACTTTAGATATCAGTTAGCAGTTTCTCAATGGGCTCCAAGTTGTAACTTTGATCCTTTTCTGTCCTCTTTTTTTTTTTTTTTTTCCTGGTTGGGAGCAAAGCTATTTCTGTTTTCATCAGCCCCCTAACAGAAGAAAGCCCTTCTCCCATACGCGCTCCTGAATATTTTATGACTGTATTTTATGGCAATGGGGCAATGCAGAGAAGCCGATCAGGGGATAATTGGGCTCCAATTAGTGCACTGTTACTGGAGAAACGTGTATGGCGAGGACATGGGGAATAACAGCCTTATTGAAGTAAAATAAATGTATCACAGGTATAATGTGTCGTTTAGATTCGTAGTTCGTTTATTGCCCTGTAATTAACAAACAAAAAAATATGTTATTATGTGATATTAGTAGGCATGGATGACATGTAATTACATTGACAGGAGTTCCTTTATCTTTCATCACGCGATGCGATAGTCCGGTACAGGCAGTCTACCAGGTTAATCTTACTAGGAAACATCTGGTAGTCGAGGTTCCAGGCTGATGGGGGGGAGCGGGGAGAGAAGATGAGGGAAAGGAGGAGAGAAGTCTTCAGCAAAAAGTATCCCTAGGGCCCCAGGAAAAAAGAGGATTAAGAAGCATGGCTTTAAAGCTATCTATTAATATTTTAAGCACCATTGTTCCAAAACCAGCAGTCAAGAGTGGTCCTAAATAGTAGGGCAGATGTTTTGTTTATGGGGAAATGAAATGGGTGGCAGGAATGGGACTTGCATCCCGTTTCTTTTCAGACAAATGGCCGAGGTAGGGAGTGAGGGGGGATTGACTGGTGTGTCCACACTGCCCGCTGGTTCATACAGTCTGCAAAGCTTCCTCTCCATTTGAGTAGCACCCTTTGTGTGGTGGAGGCAACAGAAGGGAAACAAGGAGTCAGAGGCTGAGGGAGAGGAGATGAAGAGAATGTTACCGAGTAGGTGGCTTGCTCATTGAGACCAGGTTTGGAATCTAGGCTTTGCGGTTAAAGACTTGAAAATGGATGTTTTTGAAACTCAGTTTTGCTTCAGATCTAGATGGTTGGCTGCCTGGTATCAAGATTGTTTCTACTCCAAAGTGATAAACCTATTGTCTGCCATTCCATACTTCAGTGATGTGTTTCTTTGGATCTGGAAGAGTTTGGGGTCCTGGTTATGTTTTCTTTGATTGGGTTTTATCATTTCTTCTTAAAACCTTTGAATTTCCCATATAAACACAAACATGAGTGGCAAAAGCAGTGACGTAAGCCTTTGTTAGAGAACACTTTGTCCTACAAAGTGTCTTCTTGTCTCTCTCTCTGTCTTTAATGTTTAATTACTCTGAAGTTCTGTTGTTCACTTTACTACTACAGTGAATGTTCCTCATAGAAAATATGGGAAAGAGGGGATAAAGAAAATACGCTTGCTGTTCCTCAGACTTAAGATACTCTGGCCCAACTTGTGGCTTGGTTTCTTTCGTTCACTGGTAACCAGAGGACACACGCCCTTATGCACAAGGACCTCCTGCAGAGGCGATGTGGTCCGGAGGGGCAGAGTTACACAGCCTCATTTGTGAGTCTTCGCCGTGACATGTAGTAACCGTGACCATGAGCAAACCATCTGAACTTTCCAAGCTTCAGTTCCCATATTTGAAAAAGAGGATGCCCATTTCTTTAGGGCTGTGAAGACCCACATTCAAGTGTGTGGAATGCCCATCCTAGAGCCTGGCACTTGCTGGGAGATGGCCACCACTCACAGCTCCTGCCCTAATGTTACATTCATCTTCCCGTTTCCTTCTCCAGCAACCAGTGGGAATGTGGTTGAGGTCACACAAAATGGTGACTGCAAGAATGGTGGGCAGGTCAAGGCAGGGGTGGGAAGAAGTTCTGAAGAGAGGCCAGACTAATTGTTATTAAACTTATGGTTTTGACCAGGTGGCCTTTGTCTTTCACTCTTCGATGCTGCAGCACAAATAGTACAGTTCATATTTCAGGCTTACGTTTTTGTCATCTGAGATGGAAGTTATGCTTTTGAAGAAGTGCGTGACTAGCTATTAAAATAAAAGTTTGGATTTGGAGTCATTTTGGGGGAATGCTGGAATGAATAGTTTAACTTTCTTTAAATCTGTTTAACAGCTTGTAATAATATGTCAAAATACGTTAATTATGTCATTACAGAACTCAACTTTATGCCCCTATAATATCTAACATTTTCATTAATCTCAAAATGTGTACACTTTAGAGATTCACTACAAAATATGTCGAACCGGATGATTTTATTCTTGATATTTACAACATCCTTTCAGGATTAAAAAAAACAATACTAAAGTTCTACATTCACACTACATAATTCTTTTCAATAATTTTTGGGGGGTTTAAATGTCTACAATTTTAATTGCCAGGGCAGAGAAAACTTAAATATGAAATCCGTCTAATTACTCAAATAATATAAAGATTTAGTTAACATTCTGAATTCTGATGAGGATAGCTTACATTCTTTTAGCACTCCCTAAATGGTAGACATTGTTTTGAGAGTTTCATTTGTATGAACTCCATAACCTTATGAAATAACATTGCCAATTATTCCCATTTTCGTAATGAAGACCAGAGAGGTGAGCTGACTTGCCCAAGGTCACAGAGCCAGCATGATATAGAGTCTGGGTAGGCTGACCCTGGAACCAATGTCCCTGTCAGTATGCTGGATCTCAGGAGTAGACCCATTTATTGAATGGGTGGTTTTTGCAAGGCCAGGTATTAAGAACTTTGCATATATGATCACACACACATACACACACACCCCGAGAAGGAAAGGGGCTCTCTACTGACAGGACTTAGAGTTCTTTGCAGTTTCCAAAGGGAGCAGAATGGTGTCATGATCCCAGTTTACCTCACTGCCACTTCTCTGGAAACACTGGAAAGAAGGCCCTCCGAAGTTCTATCAGAGGACAGATCTGTGGCCTTAGCCAGACATACACAAGAAATCCTTCCCAACACAAAATACCAAACCAAAAGTATCCCAACGGAAATTTCTCTCCTCCTTGTTGAGTAGCCCCAATCCCAGTGTGTCAGGATCTCATGGTCCAGGCCCCACATCCATCTTGATATTTCACTAGGCAGGCCTTTCGGGTTTGGGGGCACTAGATGACCGGTGGTTAAACTGGCACGGTGGGGCCCCCCACGTGTGTGCATGTATAGACACACACGTGCAGACTTTCTGCCCTCCGAATGTACTGAGAATCATTCCCTAAAGTATTGCTGCAAAATAAGATTAGGAAATGGGGGTATTATGCACAAGGTAAGCTCCTTCAAACAATTTAATCAAAAACTCTGCTTGTGAGTAAGTCTCCCTGATTGTGAATTTGGGTGCATTTAATGGCTGAAGAATGAAACAATTTTAGGGGAAAATATTGGCTTTCTAATCAAATAATTCAATTTATGGCCGAGTCCCTTGAAATAAATCATGTAAGGCTTTATTGCAGCGGGAATTAGGATGGAAACTCACGATCGTTTGAAGTTTCCCCTTTTTTCTTTGGTGATAGCGGCATTGTGTCACCTGCTTTAGAGTGGCATAGAGCACCCACCAACTGCATGTTTTGAAGTACCTGCCGAATATAATTGAAACTTCTGGGTCTTGAGCAGAAACAAATTTCTCTCAAACACTTCCTTCCTAGAAGGTCCAGAGTGCTGATGGTGTTCGGTGTTACAAGATCTAAGCTTTAACCCTGTCTCAACCAGTGGCAAACTGGGTAAGGCAGAGCACAGTATCTAATCTCATTCTCCATAAACTGGGGTTGCGGGGGAGCTATGCTCCAAGATTGTTGAGATGAAGCATGAGATTGTGCTTGTGGAGAGCTTGGTAAGGGCCAGGCAGATGTAGGCTCCCAGGAATCTGTGAGGGTGTAAGAAGGCGGGTGACAGATGACTCTTCTGAAGCTACGGAGGCTCATGTCAGTTTGCTGCACCTTCTGGCCATGACTTACAGGTCTCTGTCCTTACCAGTACTTTGGCCATGGCTTTGAAGAAGGTCAGAACTCCTCAGAATTCAAAAAATAGCTTTGAGAAAGGATCCCATCCTCAGAATTCAGGCTTCTGACGACAGACACTTCATAAAGACTCACCGCTAGTAGATTCTAAAAGGATAGGTCTATTTTTAAGAGTTTCGAAGAAAAATTCACTTGCGAGAAACTAGTCAATTTAACTCTAGAGTTGCCATTGAGAATCACACTGCATTTTTTCCCACACCTTGGTCACTCACCACCAACTTCTTAAAGTATGTACCAGTATTTACTTAGTACTTTTTCTTTTTTTTTTTTAAAATTTTTTCAATGTTTATTATTTTGAGAGAGGGAGAGAAAGTGCGTGCATGCTCTTGTGCGCACACATAAGCAAGTGGGGGAGAGGAATGGAGAGAGGAAGACACAGAATCCAAAGCAGGCTCCAGGCTCTGAGCTGTCAGCACAGAGACCTACGCGGGACTTGAACCCACGAACCACTAGATCATGACCTGAGCCGAAGTCGGATGTTCAACTGACTGAGCCACCCAGGTGCCCCCTTAGTACTTTTTCCTACCATAGCTTTACTTTTAACCCAAATCCATTTAAATAAATGTATTTCTATCACCAACAGAAAACCAATATCAATTGTCATAGGGAAGGGTAGAAAAGAAATACAGGGGCACCTGGGTGGCTCAGTTGGTTAAGCATCAGACTCTTGGTTTCGGCTCAGGTCATGATCTCACAGCTTCCTGGGTTTGAGCACCGCATCGGGCTCTGCACTGGCATCACAGAGCCTGCTTGGGATTCTCTCTCTCCCTCTCTCTCTGCCCCTACCCCATTCGTGCTGCTTCTCTCTCAAAATAAATATACTTAAAATAATTTAAAAAAAAATAATCAATACATAATTACTAAAATAAAAAAAATTGTTCCTGTTCCACCTAAAATCATCTGACATGTTCCCAAGTGACACTTTTTCCACCTTCGGGAAATGGTTAACCCACAGGATTTTATTGCAGTACTTTCGCACAGAGCCGATCGTAAAAGGTTCTCACCTGAATCTCTGATTCCTGCCATCTTTTCACTGGAAAGACTCATAAGGCTCATCGTATCATTCAACCCTTTGTTTTAAAGTTGAGGAGCAGAGGCTCCTGGGTGGCTCAGTCTGTTGAGCTTCCAACTCTTGCTTTGGGCTCAGTTCATGATCCCAGGGTCATGGGATTGAGCCCCACATTGGGTTCCATTCTTGGCGTGGAGCCTGCTGGAGATTCTCTCTCCCCCTTCTCTTTGCCCTTCTCCCACTCTCTCTAACAAATAATAATAATAATAAAGTTGAGGAACAGGCAGGACGTAAAACTTGCTAGAGGCAATGTGAAATACCCTGCTTCTGAGAAGGCACAAGAGAAAATTAGTCACCAGGAATTTATGGGTAAAACCCACCATTGCTTTCATTAATACCATAACGAGATAAAGCCAACCAGAGAATTGTAGGGGGTCAGTAAAGTGACAAATTGTAGACCATGACAGGACTTAGTCTTCTATGCATCGTTATCAAATAAGTGTTATCGAGACAGACACAGCTCATATTCTATTGTTTCCATGCCATTTCTGGCGTGTGGTTGTCCCAGACTGATGCCTCTCCTTATATTTGGTCAAATATGTTTCTATTTAGTGCCCTCCTGATGGTCATGAAAACTGGGGATGCACCAGTGTATGTGGCCCCAAATATAGTATCCAGTATCTCTTAGTTGGAAGGGACTTGGAAAATAGGATTCTTTTTTATCTTCCTTTCAAAGAAACCCTCACCCAGCTTGGATTGGAAACATAGCAAAGCCCTGAGAGAAGCACATACTTGACATCACCCTCCCTCCCCCAAAAGAAAGCAAGCAGGTTCACTTTCCGTCTTCCTTGCCCCTTATAGGCCCTATGAGTGCATGGTCATGGTGTGACTCTGTTATGCTTTCCTTATGCTGGCCTTCTAGAAACAGATAGAAGAGCAGGAGGGGGCACAGTTCATTCCCTCATGATTTATCCACCTGCCTTTGAATAATTTAGTGCATCTCAGCAAGAATTTGATAGCTCTTCTGTAGTTTTTCTTTTTTTTTTACAGAGTCTTGAAAGTCTGTAATTTTGTGTAAAATGGCCACTCAGAAGTTACAGATATGCCAAAAACATTCAGGGAACATCTTCTTCCCTTCTCTTCCCCAACTCTTAGGTTGAATCATGTGATACTTTCATTTTCATAGGTCAAAATGGCCAACCATTAGCAATTTTGCCTAATTTCATGTGTAGAGAGCCACGCCCTCTCAACACGAGACCGGCAGGAAGTAGGCATCGGTTGCCTGTCACATAAGGACCTACATTCAGACACCATATCTAGTCCTTGGAAGCCCCTCCATCTGCTAAATATTATCTTACAAAATAGAAGTAGTGAAGATGAGATCTAAACCAGCCAACACTAACTCTGGCTGGTTTGGTGCAGAGAATGAACGAGAAAATAGTTGATATGAAACCTAGCATGTCGTGACTGCTGCACGCTAGCTGACTGAGGATGTCAAAAGCACCAAGAAATAGTTTAACGTGGAGTTACAACCTTCAGATGTGTCACCAAGTTGTAGCCTAGGAAAACCGGAGTGGAGGGGTTTTGAACCTGGCAGACAGAGTCGTAACGCAGGGACTACTCTAGGGAGCAGCAATGGGTCATCTTGGGGATGAGGAGGGAAGAGCCCAACCTCAAGGTTTGTTTTACCCCAGAGTCACAATCCAAGGGAAAATGTTCACTTGAGGGAACCAATATGAGAAACACACAGGGGTCACAGAGATGCTATACCTATAGCGAGAGTTGCTTTGGATTGTTCTGGTGTGAGAGTAACATTTTTCAGGACTCAGCGATGTCTTACATAAGTATTTCTGATGAAAAAAAAATGACATATTTTTTTATTCTAACAGGAAACCACAGCTGCTTAGTTATAAAAATCCTATTTTTTTCACGTACTTTCGCAGCGTGACCCAATTGGAAAAGTATTGTGATTTTTATCAGTGTTCTCATATTTCTGTGCTTTAAACTCGTTCGTATGCTTCGGTTCTTAAAGTTTCACGAGAAATAATGTACTTCATTTTAAATCGAAGGAGACCCAGATGTCTAGCAAAGGTGTGTTCTCTCAGTGACAGTGAGTGGTCCTCAAGTAAATAAAGGAAGAGGGAGAAGGTGAGCAGTAAACCCCGAGGAATCTTATGTAAAAGAATTGAAGGACCAGTGAGACAAAACAAGACTTTAGTGGTAACCATGGCAACCTGCAATGGCTAAGGAAGAACGTGAAGCTTTCAGGTCGTTATTATTATTGTATTTCAGTGTTTATTGACCACCTGCATGGGATTGGGCTAATCAGTTTTCTCTTGAGAGGAACAGATAAATGGAGATGAGGTTTCCCTTTAGGGAAACCGGCACGTTCTAAGAGCTTTTAATGAAGTTGGGACTGTCAGATGACAAAGGAACTGTAAGTTCTCTCTTCTGCATCATGGAGAAATTTTTAAAACTTAGTAGACCATGTCAGGGAAGGGACCGTGCGGTGACATTTACGCCAGAGACATCTGACAGGTAAAAAGATATATGATAAAATCAGTGATATGGAGTAAAAGAAGCCGAAGGTTAGGTTCAAGATTAATCGGGTTCTTGTTTGGAGAGAGAGCCGGTAATACTAGGTTTTGGTCAGCCATCTTCTCATGGGATCCCTAGGGCAAGATCTGTTTATGTGGACAGCCTAATTAAGATGCTGCTTTGTCAACAAAAACCCAATGCTTTGATACACCAACTTCCAAGATGCACTTATTTCTTCTTCAAACCCAGATGCCAGGACAGAAGTGTTAACAAAGCAAAAGCACAGCAGAACAATAGAAAATGTGAAGGTTCGGCTGCCTTCCGGGGATGAGCCTGTGTCTGGAGGCTGGTCAGGCTTGGGAAGCAGAGTAGCAGCGTTTAAGTCTGGCGTTCATTGGGTTTGGTTGTTTGCCAAGTGAAAACTATTAGAATTGTTAGCAACGCCTGAATACTTCCTCTCGATCAGGATTGCTCAAACAAACCACCTGGGAGTCTGCTGCAAGGGAGCATTTTGATTCCAGTAGAGTCTTGTGGATTCACCAGGATCTGATGGGACTCCGGATTCGGCATTTCCAATTCCCAGTTGATGCCTGTGCTGACCACAAGCAGATTTTGTTATTTTTAAAGGTTGAGTTACTTTTGAGAGAGGCAGAGAGAGAGAAGGAGACAGAGGATCTGAACCAGGCTCTGAGCTGTCAGGGCAGAGGCGGACGCCGGGCTCAAACTCAGGAACCGAAAGATCATGACGGGAGCCGAAGTCGGACGCTTAACCAACTGAGGAACCCAGGTGCCCCCAGTGACCATTCTTTAAATTGTAAAGCTCAGCTTTGCATGGTAGATCACCTGTGGAACTTGCAAACATCTCGTGGCCCAGGCCCTACCCCCAAACCAGTGAAATCAGCTTATCGAGAATGCCCTCTCAGAGCCGGGCACCACCTGTGCATAGGTCCAAGATGACTCAGGCTCACAGATATCTTGATTTGGCTTACACAGGATTTCACAACCCTTCTTATACCTACAAACATGGGGCCATCTCGCATAAAACCCTTATTTTTAGTTCTTCATTGAATAAACAACACCAGGACTATACTCCCACTTGGTTGTTATCTGTTGTAGCCGAGGAGCGAGGTCACTTTTGCCTGGCCAGCCACTTTCCCCATTTCTGTTGTCTGCCCGTTCCCTGCAGGGGCATCTTGTGCCCCTAGTCAGGGTCCTACTCTAAAGCCTCCTCCTGGCATTAGATGCTTTGTAGTGCACCCTTCCTTTAAATCCTTGACTTCCACATGGCAGAGGTGTTGGGTCCTTGGCTTGGATTGCCCTGCCTGCTCATTTGAGGCTCCCCTTTTGAAGCACTGATGTGGAAAAATGCTCGTATGGGAGGGGTCCAGAGCTGAGTTCTCGCCAGTGGCTGCCATTTACTGCTCCATGGTTACTTAACCTCTTGGACTCTGAGTTCTCCTCCCCCATGAAGTCCCAATTTGTAGACTGGACTGAACATCCTTGTGTGTGCTAGCCCAGCATCAGGCACTGTTAGGGGTTCACTCTGCACCTTCTTATTGTTGTCCTACTCTGTGCCAGGTACTCCTAGATGGAAGAGAGGGAAGAAGAGTCAGGTTCAACTCCCGTCCCGACCAGGGCTCTGAGGACTGGACGAGTTCTCATGAAGGTGACAGTCAGGAACTGGATGGCCGCACATCTTCATGTGCCCTAACAGCCTGGGTTGTGCTTGATGTCCTGGTGGAATTATTACCAGCACGGATTTCACGCATGAAAGTAGTCTGGTTTGGAGAAGTGGTCAGCTGGTCTACATAGTAAGGAACGGATTGCAGTGGGTGGTTCCTCAAAGGAAGGAGAGTCTGTGGGAGGTCACAGGGAGGGGATCCTGCCCACCTGGGGCCACGGCGAGCATGGAAGGGGAGGGAAGGGACTCCAGCATCTGCATTCACATCCTTCCACGGGCCAGCAGTGGCCCATGTGCTGTGCTCCCCAGCCTTTCAGAGAAGCCCTCCTGAGCAACCTCCCGACTGGAGACAGCGCCCCTAAGAGGTGGGGGGGGGATGTATTTGACCAGACCTGGGGGGTCCTTTGCACACTCTGCTCGAGATATGCTGCTGGTTTCCCATCCCTAGTTCCTTATTTCTCTCCTTTTTCATTTTGCATCTTGTCATTTCTAGTCATCTGAGACTCTGCTGCTGAAATTCCCCACCCCGATCTTTCCAAGTTGTTTTTGAAGCCCCTGGTGACCCTGGGCTGGAGGGGCCACATGCGTGCCTGCTGCTGCCACCTAGTGGGAGTATCATGTCATGTTGCTTCTCTCTGCTCACCTCTCTGGGCCAGCCTGGGACCCTTGGGACGGGACCATCCAGGCCATGCCTCGAGTGTCACGGGAAGGGCTGAGAAAGTGCAAACGTTTCCCAAAGCATACAAATACTTAATTTCTATCGGAACTGGGTTTTGTTGCTAAAAAAGGATTTTGGAAGCTAACTCTAAAAACATGGATGTGCCAGTTCCTTCGGCATAGGGGCTGAACAGTGTTGGCTTGCAGAGTGAACGGACCAGGGATCCCCTGGAAGAACCCCACCGTTCACACCCTGACGGAAGGAGAGGTGGGTCCCCCTGTCAGATGCGGGCGGTGGCATCTTGTTTCTTTCCCCGTGAAGAAGAGATTCTCCAAAGTGACCCCCTGTGACCGGCAGAGATCCTCTTCCTGACACGGGGCGTGCCTCACTCTCCAGGCTGTGCTGTTATAATGACGTCATCGCTCGATTATAATGACAACCGCGGGGGTTCAAATTGAGAGTGTAAATTCTACTCTTCCTCTTTCGATTCTCTGTTTTTTTTAAAAAAAAAAAAACTCTCCCCATTTTTCTGGGAGTGTTCAACAGGAGATCTGTGCTCTCTTCGGATCTCTCTGTCTTCTCCATTCTGCCCTTTTCTATAAATTGGCATGCATCCCATCTCCTTTCTCCTATTTCTGGTTCATTCTGATGATTTTTATCTCCAGATTTCTTCCCACAAAACCTTCTGTTCACCGCGAAGATCCCCAGTGGTTCTCCTCTACTTAAGTAATTTGAACAGACTGAATTTATCCTTTAATTTTTGAGAAAAGGTTCCTTTTAACAGTCTTGGTCTACTGGTATACCCGAATCCAATAAGAATTAAGGGCGAATGATGTAAATAAAGCCGTATATATTATAATGACTAAAGCGGTAATAAGCGCCCTGCAATTTCAGTTCTCCTGAGGATTTCTCTGGAAGGTTAAGAAGGATATTTTAGGACATAGTTCACAGAGGCCATTGGGCTATTTAATGGTCTGTAATTATTTTTGATTTACAGTATGTTGGTCAAAAGCAGATTCTAGAAATAAATCAACAGCAGTTCACTCAAGGTAAAACTAGGGCGTAAACTGAAGTACGGCCATCATATTAAATTATACTACTGTATTTTGTTTGTTCAGAGCTGTGTCATCTTCTATATTCCCATGCTGCATTTGTCTTAAGCTTTTGCTTTCCAAAAATGTCACAAAGACTTCGTCTTCTCCTTTCGGTATCATCATGGTACTTGATTTGAAATATCAAATTCCAGATATTGGAGACCATGGCATTTTATTGCTAGAAAGAACCTTAGGTGAGAAATAGCCAGCCTGCCCTTTATTTTGGCATTGAAGAGTGGGAAGCCCAGAGAAGCGAAATAGCCAACTGAGGTGACATAACTGGATCTAAGGCACAGTGGAATTGAGTCCTCTTTTGATCATTCTAGAGCGTCATTCGTTTTATTTCTGAATGCGCACATATGAGTACACGGATGTATTCATGTTACACTTTCCTATACATGTTTTAGTTTTTATCTTATTTAGGAATGATAGCTCGTTCTAAGGCCCTACCTTTCTAATATTTTCCTAAGAGGAAATAAAAGGAAAATTTCTTTCAAGAATTTCTTAGCTTTTAAAAAAGTCTAGGCAACTACAGCCTTTAATCTTAATAGTTACCGAGGTTAGAATGATTTCAGTGGCTGCCTAAAAAGAACTAAGCTGTCAAGACTCCTTTGGAGGGGGGCGGTCATCAGATCCACGAGGCTATTATGTTTCCAGCGCACTGCTCCCCGGGCACCGATTTCCAATGTCTACAAGCTTTGAAGTAGGAATAACTGTGGGGCATTTAAACAGGCCCTCGTAAGATCCTATGGCCATGGATAAGTGATGAAAGACCCACATGTTTCTCTAAGTAGATCTCTCTTAATGTGTTCACATTTTGAGTGTGCTTTAACATGACACCATGTTGTTTTTTGTTTTGTTTTGTTGTTATATGTTAGATGAGTCACGGTGGCAAATGGATGTGTCTAGCAGAGTCAAGAACTAACTCTCTCTGCAAATACCTCAGAGAGATTTTTTTTCCCTGCTTTTTTGTTCTAGGACAATTCAGACCCAGATTACTATAAGGAATGTGCATATGAATGTTTAAAATGATTTTTCTGGTTTATTCTTTTATATTCTAGCTGTATTTTAAAAATTTGAACAGAATGCACTTCTCCCTCCCCTCCTTCCTTCCTCCCCTCCTTTCTTCCTTCCTTCCCTTTTTCCTCCTTTTCTTCTTCCCTCCTCCTTCCCTTCCTTTGTCTCCTCCTTGCTCCCCTCCTTTCTTCCCTTCTTCCTTCCCTCCTTCCTCCCTTTTTTCTTCCCTCTTCCCTCCCTTCTTTCCTTCTTTTCTTCTTCCTCTCCTCTCCTTCCTTCTTTCCTTCCTCAAATATTTGTCCTGGTACCTAGGAAGCATCAGGCACTTTGTGGGACGCAATGATGCTTGCAATTTAGGAAAGATTACATTGCAGAAGTGGTTTCCTTCCATTTTTAACTTTCAGAACTATGTCAAATTCATGATCATATTCTGAAAGTTCACGTATTATTTTACTTGGACTTTTATCATAGTGTCTTCAGGGATATTCTGAAATCCAGCCTATTACAAGTATTCCCCGTTAGCCTCAGGGATTGTACTTAGATTGTCCCCGTGTGAGGCAGAACTCCTCTGGGCTCTGTGATCCGTGTTGATCATCCATGTGACCACCACTATACATTCAAACGTGTAGCCATGCTGTCTCCTATATTCTCACGTATCCAAATGAGATTAACCTTGTCTTATAATCAATCCAGGGGACAGGGAGGGAGAGGCTTTATGTCCTTGTTTAAACTGATAAGAGGGCTGAGCAGCAGTGTTCTTGGTGGCTAGCTGGGAGGCTGCTTTCCCAAGGAGCTGGTGCCTCCGCCCCTTGCTGAAGCCACAGCAGGCGGCGGGGCGTGGGGTTCATCACCCTGTGGTGGGCTGAGAGGCTGCTAGAGATGATCGAAACCTGACCTTGGCTCACTTCTGCTTCTGCAGGCCCAGCACGGCTCCAAATAGTGTCTAGGTTCCAGAGAACACAAGTTAGCCTTATGCTGCTGCCCTGGGGGCGGACACTGAGTATATGTTACGGGCTGTGAGGTTTTAGAGGAAATACTCATCACCCTTTCTGTCCTGGTGCCACACGTGAGCAGAAAATGACACGTGAGCTGCCCGTGTCCGCTACTAGTGCTTACCTAAGTGATTCTCAGTTCTCTTTAAAGTTTCAAGATGAGTCTGCATTTTAGTTTTTTACGTTTCTCCCCCCAACATGGGACTTTTTATTTTCTCCTTGGCCTTTATCATCATCGGAAGTTATCCTGATGTGTCTCATTAAGTGTCGATTTATCTTCTGTCATGTTTCCACAAGGGGCGTTGAAGCATCGTGAAAGCATTGTTCCCGTTCAGTCAAAAAATTCCTATTGAATTACTGAGTGAAGAAACGTCCCTGCCCCGTTTCTTGTTCTCTTTATTTAATTTCCTTAAATGTTTATTTATTTATTTTTGAGAGAGAGAGACAGAGAGAGAGAGAGAGAGAGAATGCGCTGTCAGCGCAGAGCCTGACCTAGGGCTGGAACTCATGAACCGTGAGCACAAGACCTGAACCGAGATCAAGAGTTAGCTGCTTAACAAACTGAGCCACGCAGGTGCTCCTTGTTCTCTTTAACTTGGGAAACCAAGCACCCAGGGATGAAAAAGTTACCTGGGAAGAGCATCTGGGCCTCACCTCTCTACCAACCTCTTCAGTCTCTGCTTCCTCAAGGGCATTGCAATCTGCATGTCAAATCTAACAGGGTGGCATCTTAGGGACTGTCTTGTGTAGGCTCTTTGCTTTGTAGAAAAGGCCCAGAGGACTCAGACACACTGGGGTAGGGTTGACTGTGTAGCCAAGCCCTGTGCTGGCACCAAGGACACAGAGATGAGTAAGAGTCCTTGCTGTATGCCATGCTGCATGCGCTGTTGGGCCTATCATGGTCGTCCATCATTATGTTAGTTACAAGATGGAAGTGACTTGGCACTGAGAAAGCATGAAATCCTGCCATTTGCAGCCACATGCATGGAACTGGAGGGTGTTATGCTAAGTGACATAAGTCAGTCAGAGAAAGACAGACATCATATGTTTTCACTCATATGTGGATCTTGGAAACTTAACAGAAGACCATGGGGGAGGGGGAGGGGTAAATAGTTACAAAGAGAGAGGGAGGGAGGCAACCCACAAGAGACTCTTAAATACAGAGAACAACATGAGGGTTGATGAGGGGGGTGGTGAGGGGAAGGGGAAAATGGGTGATAGGCATTGAGGAGGGCACTTGTTGGGATGAATACTGGGTATTGTATGTAAGCGATGAATCACAGGAATCTACCCCCAAAACCAAGAGCACACTTTACACACTGTGTGTTAGTCAACTTGACAATAAATTATATTTAAAAAAAAGATGAAAGCGTTTTATAAACTACAGTTATAGATACAAACAGATGGGTAGAGACAGAGCTGTCATACAGTGAGTAGGTACTGAATAGTATACAGGGCACTCCATATAATTGGCTTAAAACCGTTAGGGATCTAATCTCCAATTAAATAGACAAAACAGGTGTGAAATACTCTGAATTCATCTCCATTCCTAAAAGACAAAAAAAAGGTATATAACAGGAATATTCTGTGTGCACGCTGACCATCAGTGTCACCCTCTGCTGTGGAGGAGGTGGGTTTCGTTCTCAGATATTCTCCTTTCGTACGGGCATGCAAACCCAGGTGATATGCACATAGCTGGACTTACAGAAAACGGGGTCAGGAGGAGGAGTCCTTTCCCTCAAGATTTCTCTTTTACTTTTGCTCTGCTTACCTTCCATTTCTTCCTGTCCTGCCTCATCCCAAGGGTTTGTGGGTTTGGTGACTGTTTCCAAACCCCACTTAGAACACACGCTCCTGTGTTTCCATTTCCTGCACGTCAGGTCCTGCGGACTTCAGAATGCCGCTGTCCATTTGTTTCCCCATGACTGTCATCTCCAGGAGTGAGTTAATTTTAAGATCTGTAATTATTTTCGTCAGAGATCTAGCTCCAAAGTGAAAACGTACAGCAAAGAGAGAGAGAGAGAGAGAGAGAGAGAGAGAGAGAGAGAGAGAGAGACGCCAAAGAGAAGCTATATAGCCCCATCTGAGCAGAGCTGACAGTGTTTCTGGGAATTTCTTGGGAAATTTTGCTATTATGGAGACCAGCCAGTGGCCCCCTGCAGACTAGTGAAGTTCCAAGGTCAGTTACTCATCTTGATCGCAAAGATAAAAAGAAACCATTTAGCCCTAAAAACACCAACAATTACGTGTACCGGACATACTGTGGAGAATATCTCGCACCCCTAGAACTGCAGGCTTGTGTGTAAACACAGATCACCACGGAGGCCTGTGGCCTGGCCCGAGGCTGAGGGACAGGGACTCACCTGTGATGCAGACCTGGTCTCTGGTCTTCAAGGCACCTGTTGCAAGAGCTCCAGACCCAGCAGCTGGAACTGTCCCAGGTGCTGACGAGAGCCTCACTAGTGAAAGTCACGTCTCTGTACCAGTAGCACAGGCACCTCCAAGGGGACTCTGCAGCCCCACCACGGAGTCTCTGAATCAAACTCTTCATTTTACCACGATTCCCAGTTAGTTAATATGCACATTAGGTACTAAGGAACATTCCTATAAAACTCAGTCAGATCTTCTTTTTTGTGGAGCTTAGGGGTGGGACATGAAGAATGTCACAAACACCGGGTGGGAAAGAATGAGAGGGACATCCAACCAGATAAAGCGGAGGGCACCCGGGTGGCTCTGTCGGTTAAGTGTCCAGCTTTTTTCAGCTCAGGTCACGATCTCCCGGTTTGTGAGTTTGAGCCCATTTTGGGCTCTGTGCTGACGTGCAGAACCTGCTTGGGATTCTCTCTCTTCCTTTCTCTCTGCCCCTCCCCTGTTCATGCTTGCTCGCTCCCTCTCTCTCTCTGTCTCTGCCAAAAAATAAACTAAAAAAATTTTTTTTAAAAACAAAATAGCAAAGAGGCCATGAGCCAGTGCTAGTCGTGAGTTTGCGTAATCCAGGGAATAGAACAGATATGAACACTGTTCCATCAGCTCACAGACGGAGCACAGAAGAAGCAGGGACAGAACAACATGGAGGGTGCAGGGCCATGAACAGATGAATTCCGAAGTTGATTTTAGTCAGAGCTGCTTTCTGCGTACTGGGACACCTGTCGCATCCTGACTAGCGTTCCGTTCTCTACACATTCTTGTGCAGCTGCTCAAACCAGGGTCCTTGTTTCTTACTCTCCTAGAAACTTCCAGCAAATTCTTCTTAGCTGAGATAACGTGCCAATAGCTCTGACTGTGCTGACCTCAAAAATTCTCGAAAGCACACTGTTCCAAAGGACTTTTGTTCTTTAACTCTTATTCCCAGTCTGTTTTCTTGTTTTTCTGCGAAAGTTTAGCTTCATCGAAAGTTGAATTTTAATACCACTTATGGCTTCACCAAGTCCTGATAAAGCTATGAAACAGATGTGGGGGCTTCCAGAATAGTAGTGCCAGGAACCTAGCAATTTCTTTCTCTAAACACAAATGGGGGATGGGCACCTGGGTGGTTCAGTGGGTTGAGCGTCTGACTTTGGCTTAGGTCATGTATGATCTCACAGTTTGTGGGTTCGGGCACTGGGTCGGGCTCTGTGCTGACAGCTCAGAGCCTGGAGCCTGCTTCAGATTCTGTGTCTCCCTCTTTCTCTGCCCCTTCCCTGCTCACTCTCTCTCTCTCTCTCTCAAAAATAAAATAAACATTTAAAAAATAGTAATAAATAGGGGGAAAAGAACCTTCCCCAAATGGACAAAGAAGCTATTTTAGGAGCTTGGCAATTGGCCAAAGGCACATGGTCATTTGAGAAGTGTTTATTAAGGGAAGCTACTGAATCCTGGAGCAGGAGTGTGTGGCCGTTTTTGCCAGGGGCTGTTCTCATCACTGCCCAGGACTTCATTGTGGTAATTCTACCAGGCATAGCGGCTGCGAAAACCAGCACTCAGTTACTAGAGAGGACTGATTTGATTTGGTGCGGAGAGTAGAAAAAGCACATGTCCCTGGGCATTGTCAGAGCCAATAGTGATCTGGGTGGTGAACGGAGTGGGAGGTCAGTGTTGCAGCCAGCCTGTTGTTGTCCTTGTTGGAAAAAAGCAATGAAATAGCACAGTGCCAAGAAGTTAATAGGGAGAGCTAGTTAATAAGGCAGCGGCAGTGTGTCTTGAGAAGTTCTCACATATCCACGTAGGTCTGCAAGTCTGGGCACCTGTGTGAGGCTGTGCACACAGTCAGGAGAGATGCAGAAGGCCTGATCTCCACGTATTCCTCGCGGAACATGAGGCCATGCACGAAAACAAAGAGGGCACAAGAAGATGCACGGGAAAGTAGGAGTCAGGGCGGATTTAAACTGTGTTCCCCAACCCTTACCTGTCGGAGCGCACCTCTGATCGGTCACTGGCTGCTGATAAGGCTCTTCTGAAATAGCAGCAATCACTAGAAAGCTAAGTTTAAACATAAAATTAAGATACTAAAATTTTTCGCAGACCCATCCGCACTCTCAGAGGGAGATATAATCCACAGAATTAATCCAGGCCTCTTGCTAAAGAAACTAAGAATAACCACAAGAAAACACCCAAAAGAGCAACCTCTGGTGGGAAAATCAGAATGCATGTAGACTTACTCCAGTGTATAACCTCAAGTGTCCAGTTTTCATAAAAATAAAAATCACAAGACCTGTAATGAAACAGGAAAGTACGACCCAGTCGAAGGAGAAAAAAGCCAGCAAAAACTGCCTATAAACCTCATCAATGAGAGACTTAGCATAGAAAAGCTTGAAATCAGCTATTAGGAATATGTTTAAAGAACTCTGACAATCATGATTCCCCAAATAGAGGATATCAATAAAAACAAAGAAATTATTTAAAACAGTGGAAATTCTGCATCTGACAAGTATAATAACTGAAGAATTCACTGGGGAAGCTCACCAGCAGACTCAAGATAGCAGAAGAAGGATCAATGAACTTGGAGATGGACCAATAAAAATTATCCATCCCAACGAACAGAAAAAGAAAGAATATTAAAGGACAACAGAGCCCCAAAGACCTTTTACGATGCTATGAAACATTCTAACATATACATAATAGAAGTCCCAGTAGGAAAATGAGGGAACAAGAGGGAAAAAGGGGCAGAACAACCATTTGAAGAACTAAATAGTTATACACTACATAAATCTGATTAAAGAAATTTAATTTACAGATCTAAGAGTTTCAGCCAGCTCCAAGCGGAAGAGCCACAAAGACCATCACACGTAGGTACATCATCATTAAACTGTTGAAAGACAAAGAGGTCCTACTGAATGCCACAAGGGGAAGCAGAAATACTTCTAGACTGATGACAAGCATGATGAACAGCATACTTCTTATAAAAAATAATGGGGCTGGAGACCATGAGGTATAACAAAAATTACTGAAAACAAAATACAACAAGAACACAACACTATCAAACAAGAATTCTATATCCAGCAAAAATATTCCTTGAAAATGAAGGTTCAGTTCATATATGCTTAGATACAAAAGACGGGGAATTTGTTGCTAGCAGACATGGCTTACCAGAAGTACTGAAAGAAGTTCTTTAAGTTAGAAACCACAACAGCAGGGGCACCTGGGTGGCTCAGTCAGTTAAGCATCTGACTTCAGCTGAGGTCATGATCTCATGGTTCATGGGTTTGAGCCCCGGGTCAAGCTCTGTGCTGACAGCTCAGATCCTGGAGCCTGCTTCAGATTCTGTCTCCCTCTCTCTCTGCTCCTTTCCCTGCTCATGCTCTCTCTCTCTCTCAAAAATAAATAAACATTAAAAACTTAAAAAAAAAAAAAGAAACCATGATGGCAGACATTAACTGGAATCTATTTGAGGAAATAAAACGCATCAGAAAACAAATATTTAGGCAAATATGAAAGACCACATATTTAATGTTTTCCTACTTTTCACTTAGCTGATTGAAAAGACATAAAGTTGCATAAAATAATTACAAAATCGTTTTTAAATATACAAAATATTTAGCATATACGATATGTTTTATATAAATATGTATGTTTATATATGTTACATATAAAATGTTAGGACATGTAAAGATTATAGATATTATGATATATATGTGTATGATGTTATATGTATATATAATGGCATACAGGAATGGAGAGAAAATGCAGCTATATTGGAATAAAGCTTCTGTTTTCTTTTAGCAGATGTAAGCTAGTATTAATTTGAAGTAGATTACTACAATAATTTAAGATGTGTATTGTAACCCCTGGAGCAACCACTAAGAAAATAACTCAAAAGAGTATAGTTAAGCAAAACTAATGAAGAAATATAAAGTGTATATAGGAAAATAGCTATTAACACCAAGAAAAGCAGTGAATGTGAAACAGAGAAACAAAGACATAAAATCCTAAAGGAAAAGAACTGGCAGGTGTCAATCCAATGATAGCAATGATAACATTCTGTTGAATAGATTATACTTTCTAATCAAGATTGAAAAAATTACAATGAATATTTTAAATAACTAAATGCTGACAAATTAGAGAACTTCTATGAAATGGACAAATTCCTGGAAAGAAAGTGACCAACACTGACTCAAGAAAAATGGAAAACATAAATGGACGTACTTCCAATACAGAAAGTTGAATTACGCATTAAAAATCATCATGCATGCAAACGCTAACCCTGTATGACTTCATTGGTGAATTCTACCAAACATTTAGAGAAGAAATTCTACACTAATTCTTTACAAAATTGAGAGGAGGATGGAAAATTTCCAACCCACTTTATGAGACCAGCATGAGCCTCATAACAAAGCCAGACAAAGATATCATGAAAGAGAAAACTATAGACTGATCTTCCTCATTAAAATAGATGCAGAATCTTCAATAAAATATTAGCAAACTTAGTCCAGCGACATATACAAAGGATTATACACCGTGACCAAAATGGGTTGCATTCTAGGAACATGAAGTTTCTTAACATCAGAAAACCAATTCCTATAATGCCCTATCTTAATAGAATAAATGATAAAAACCACAAGATCATCTCAGTAGACGCATAAAAAGCAGTTGATGCAATCCATGAAAACAAAAGCTCGATCAAGTAGGAACAGAAGGAAACTTTCTCAGTCTGGTAAAGGGCACTCATGCAGAGCCTACAGCTAACATCATAAATCCTGGTGATGACCGTGTGCTTTCCTCCTGAGGTGAGGAACAAGGTACAGATATTACTTTTATCACTTCCATGCTGTACTGGATTCTAGACATTAAAATAATAATAAAAAAAGAAGTTGAAGCATTTCTTCCTTGAAAGGAAGAAAAACTGTCTTTGTTGAGGGGCGCCTGGGTGGCTCAGTAGGTTACTTGACCAGCTCTTGACTACAGCTCAGGTCATGATCTCATGGTTTGTGAGTTCAAGCCCCACATCCCGCTCCATGCTGATGGTGTGGAGCCTGCATGGGATTCCCTCTCTGCCCCTCTGTGTTTTATTTCCCTCTCTCTCAAATTAAGTAAAATAAAGTTAAATAAAACTGTCTTTGTTGGTAAAGATGTAATGCTGTATGCATCAGTCCTAAAAATACAAATGCACACACATGGACTTGTGCCCCTCCCCTCTACACACACACACTACTTAGAACTAAATAAATTCAGCAAGGTCCCAGGATACAAAATCAATATACAAAGTCAGTTGTATTTCTATATACTGATAATGAACAACTTGAAGTGAGAGTTAAGAAAGCAATTTCGTTCCCAGTAATATGAAAAAAAAAACCACTTTGAAATAAATTTAACAAAAGGAGGCAAGACTTATACAATGAAAAGATTTCGAGGGAAATTAGAGACAATATGAATACTTTGAAAGACATTCATGGATTGGCTCAGTATTTTTAAGATGTCAGTTCTGTAACTGATCTGTAGATTTGATGTAATCTCTAATAAAATCTTTTTATTTATTTATTGTTTTTTTTGGTAGAGATCAACAAACTGACCCTAAAATATATGGATATGGATATGCAAAGGACTCAGGATAGTCAAAATAATTTTTTTTTTATTTTTGAGAGAGAGACAGAGAGAGAGAGGAAGAAGTAGAGGAAAGAGAAGGAGGGAGAGAATCCCAAGCAGGCTCCACACTGTCAGTGCAGAGCGTGACACAGGGCTGGATCCCATGAACTGTGAGATCATGACCTGAGCTGAAGTTAGATGCTTAACTGACTGAGCCACTCAGATGCCCCAAAACTGAATTTTTTTTTTACCTGAAAAACTATCATTAAGAAAATGAAAAGACAAGCTGCAGATTAGGGTAAAATATTCACTAATCATATATCTGATAAAACATTGGATCCAGGATATGTACACTGATTACAGCTCAACTAGAAGTGAACATTGCAACTAAAAAAATAGAAAAAAGAATTGACAGATGCTTTGCCAAAGAAGATACACAAATACCCATATAGGAATTACTAATGAGCACCTAAAATATGCCTGAAAACATCAGTCATTAGGGAAATGCAAAATCAAACCACAATCGAGAAGCATTTTATGCCACTAGAAAGGCAGCAGTCAAAAAGTCACACCATACCAAGTGTTGGGGACAACGGGAGAAACTGTGCCTGGTTCGAATGTAAAATGATACAGTCACTTTGGTAAATAATTTGGCAGCTCCTTGAAAACTTAAACCTACCATACAACCCAGTGATTCCACTCCGAAGTATCCTTCCAAGAGAAATGAAGACACGTGTGTCTATAAAGTGTTGTACACAAATGTTCAGTCCCAAGCTCAGAGACAATCTAAAAAATGATCCACTAATGAATGGAAAAACAAAAGAGATGTAGATGCAGCCGTACAGTGGGTTACTATTTAATAATAAAAAGGAATCAGGGCGCCTGGGTGGCCCAGTAGGTTAAGCAGCCAGATCTTGATTTCGGCTCAGGTCACGATCTCACAGTTTTGTGAGTTCAAGCCCTGCTTCAGACTCTGCTCTTTGGGATTCTCTCTCTCCCTCTTTCCCTGCCCCTCCCCTGCTTGTACTGTCTCTGTCTCTCCCCAAATATATAAATAAACTTTAATAATAATAATAATAAAAGGAATGAACTACCACAGGCATGAACTTCAAAAACATTATGCTAAGAGAAAGAAGCCAGATATGAAAGACAACATCTTGTATCATTCATTTATGCGTAGTGTTGGACACTACACATCATTGGTGGCCCAGAGCTCGGGAGGGAGCAAGGATTGGTTGCACTGAGCGTGAGAGATCTTTGTGGTGATTCATTAAAATGACCATGACTGTTTGAAGATTTTAGATGTTATAGTTTCTAATGCTTTATTTTCAGGTAAAGATATAAGTTACACTTGGCATTTTGTAAAACCAAGAAATGACAAAAACAAAAAAAAAACGTAAAAACCAACCGACCAACACACAAGAACCAACAACCCACAGCCTCAGAGCGTTAGGAGGGAGAGCTTCAGGAATTAAAACACAAAATCAAGTTGAGCAGCACAGTCCAACAGATGTTTAAACAGATGAATAAAGTGTGCCTTGTGAATTCCTAATGAACTTCAAAGAATACTGCCTGATACTGAGAAACGCAACAGATCGCCCAAGTGGTGCACGGCACTGGAGAACGACTTCTACAAAAACGTCAACGCCACACAGGGCTCCAGTGCCTCAGGATGTCCGCTTGTAATTTCACTTATATTTCTAACACACGCTGTTGAAGACAATGGCTGTCCTCACGCTGAGAGCAGAGCCGTACCCAGCAAGCGCACAGGCTGTTTTTGTTTCTTGGCCTTGTCCTACCACATCCTCCGGGCCAGCCCCTCGGATTTTTACTGTTGCTGTTCTGTCATTTAACCGAGTCTCTCATATTTATCAAAGAAGGCACACCTATCTTGATGATAGCATCCCCACACTTGCTAGGTCTAGGTAAATGGAATAACCATTCCCTTGGAAAAGAAAACAGAAGTGTCCTTTTTAAGACAGACATTGGGGCATGAAGAAGATGATAAATAAATCTCCCTTGCGGCGTGGGCATTCTCCACACAATTCTCTAAAAGTGGCCAAGTGCCTGTTGGGACGTTATCTGATAAGAGAACTTGGTGCCTAGCAGATTCTCAATGAATGTTTTTTGAAAGAGAGCTGCAAAGAATGAAATGACGAGGGTGATCTGGTGAAGGAGAAGAACGCGGAGCGTGTGGCTGGATGCATACGTGGTTGGGTAGCCTGGGTAAGCTGAGAAGGAAGGCTAAGTAATGAGCCTTTTACACAGAAGCAGAGGGCATGAGCTTTGAAACTGGATGGATCATGGTTTGAATCCCGCTTGCCTCCCCTTCACTAGCTTGGGCATTTTCCAACCTTCTTGGAGCCCTGGGATCCTTCTCCGTGAAAGGACGTGGTTGTAATGATTAAAGACTGCATATTGAAGAGCGCTGGGGTGGCTCAGTCGGCTAAGCATCTGACTTTGGCTCAGATCATGAGCTTACAGTTTGAGTTCGAGCCCTGCATCGGACTCTGTATTGAGCCTGCTCAAGATTCTCTCTCTTTCCCTCTCTATCTGCCCCTCCCCAGCTTGTGCTCACTCTCTCTCTCCCCTCTAAAAATCAATACATAAAATGTTAGAAAAATTTAAAAAAGGAAAGAATTACATATGGAAAGAACAATACGTGGCCACTATTTAATATGATAACCTGAGAAGTCAAACTGCAGGAAAGGGATAATGAATGATAAAACCACGGTGTTCCCTTGCCACAGATTGGGCTTTTAACCAACCGTAAGGACCCGCTTTGTCATGATATAATACCAGGCAACGAGCAGTGATGGGGACCCGTCAGTGCCCTACAGGTCCCACCATGCGGATAATAATGAGAATAAAGCATATTAGGACTATGTGAAAGCGGCCTCAGCTGATGACAGTTGTGTGGGATCCGTGCGTAAAACAATGGTTCAAGGGAATAATAACATCTTCCATACTCACTAAAAACAGGATCTTCAGGCACAATGGCCAGCCTTACAACACAGACATCTCCCGGCGTACTCTGATGGGAACGATGCTCAGTCTCTATACTGGAAACTTCAGCCACCGTTTCTCTCTATCATCACATACTGAGACTGCTATGAAAACCTTTGCTGTAGAAGGAAGGAAACGGAAGAGGAACTTAGCGAGTTTTTCTAGCTGTGGCTGGTGACCCAAACCCAGATTTTCTAACACCAAACCCAGAAGGTTTCCCCCAGTGCCTTACAGCTGTTATTCTCAGAGCAGAAGGACTTCTTTGAACAAGGCCAGCGATCTTGACAGCCGGTGCCTGGCCACCGAAATGCACAGCCGTGGGAGACTGTTTTGGGGGCGACTCGACCTCAGGGCAGTGTGCCTTCGAATCCGTAGCACGGGCCGCAGGCAACCCTTTTCATCTCTCTGCTGTCCCATCCTGGCTGCTGCCGTCGGTCAGAGTATCTGGCACTTCATCATATTCACAGCAAAGTCAAAAGATGGAGGAGCGATTAAAGGAGGGGGGGCAAACTGCGCCTTTTAAGAAAATGGCATTTTTCTGGCATCGCTGGAGGTACCAGCTGCCAATCAGTGAGAGTGGAAATTGTTCTAGATAAAAGAACGCTGGCTACAGGATGCGTGCTAAATGAATAGAGCAGCCACCGGGGCTGAATTTCAGTAACGACGGAAGCACCTGCCCGGACAGAGAGGCAGTTTCCAACCTGTGGCTCTTTTTTTTTTTCAGGAACCAAACTCTAGCACTTAGATGAAAATACAGTACAACTTTGGTTTGCAAGCATAATTCGTTCCGGAAACATGCTTTGTCATCCAAAGCGCTCGTCTGGCAAAGCGGATTTCAAAACCATTGGCTCACTTGGGATCATGTGACATCAGGCATTGCGTACGACTCATATTGCAAGACATCGCGTGTTTATATGTGTGCTCGTCTTGTGGGATGCTCGCAGAGCAAGTGACTCGCAAGCCAAGGTTTTGCTGTATCTCCATAGAATAAATGCATCACGGTCTTGAGGATCAAACAGGGGATTAGAAGATTACTTCTTTATCTCCCTCGAGTCAATGTTAGAGATAATTGGACATTCAGGTGTATTGTTCCCAGGCGCGTGAAGCAGCGGAAACCATTTGCAGATTCCAATTTTCTGAGGTTGGTTCGTTTCTGAGAGCAAGTGTCTTCGGATGGGAAAATGGTGCATAGCTATGCGGGTGCCCTAAGAAGGCTGTGCCGAATGAAGGGTGGCAAAACTATTGGTATCTTCATCTCTTGCCGCCCTGCTTGTTGTAAGACTGAAGTCAGGCATAACAAAGCAGAGAGTGAGATGTTTTCTGGCATGAAATTTGATTACTTCTAATTTGTGTGTGAAGAAGAACATTTTAATCACCATTTTTTAAAAAAGAGTGCCTTCTCTTTTTTCCCCCAGTCAGGTGTCTGGAATATCTGACTCTCTGTTTTCAGAAGGCAGGATTGTAGGTGCCTTCATGGTCATGGCTGCAGAGGAGGTTGGTACCAAATGCACCCCTCCTACTTGATTGCACATTGGTGGGCAGCTTTAGGGTGAGAAATAAACCCGCATTTTTGGCTTGGGATGGCATTGGGTCTTGTTGCTGGTTGGTTGTCGTTTTTATAGCTGACTGGTATGTATCCGTAGCTTTTCGTGGCTTTTAAGGGCAGTACTGGCCTTAATTTGCATTTCCTGAACCTCTTCAGGGCTTGAGTACAGTTGTAGACTCTCAGTTCATAAAGGCAGAAGGGAGAGCATCTGGCTAGCCCCGGGCGTAACTGATTATAAAAAGAGGGCAAAGCACTTGGAGGTTATCCGCCTGTCTCTTCCTTGTTTCCTCCCGGTGAGGTATGTGCATTTCCGGTCCTTTGATTTGTCTTCCTTGGTCTCTCTTGCCTGCCCCCTCTGCCTTTCTGGGCTCAGAGAGGACAGGAGAATGTATCGATGTTTGGGGTACGCTGGAAACTGTGTTTACGCTTACTTCCTTTCTCATGTACCCGCCGTGACTCACCACAACAGATATTGTGCTGGCAGGGGTGAGGTGGGGGGCGGGTAAGTTGAACTCCTGGAGCAGGAGGTGTGGTGGCGATTGCAGAGAGGTCAGAGGTGACGTCATACAGTGTGCCCAGTGCTACTGGGGACCAGGTGTGGCTCAGTATGAAGGAAGCTGTGTGTTCTTACATGGGTGCCCGGGCTCGCTCGCTCTCCCTCCTTGCTCCCAGGTATGTTGTTCAGATTCCATTGACAGCAAAACCTTGGACTGCAAGTAACTTGTTCTTTGAGTGTTCTGCAAGACGAGCAAACATTTCTAATATATTATAACTTGATAAATGAGTGATGCCTTGCGATAGGAGTCGTACCTGATGCCCAGGTCACGTGATCCCAACTGAGCCAATGGTGGTTGAAATTCCCTTTGGTAGACAAGTGCTTTGCTCGCTTCAGCAGCACAGATACCAACATTGGAAGACAAGTGCTTTGGATGACAAGCATGTTTCTGGAATGAACTGTGCTTGCAAACCAAGGGTTTTTTTTTATATTTTCCTAGGATATTTTCTCAAGACTTCCTTCTTAGGACCCTGGTTAAGGTACAATGGTACAAAGAGAACCTTTAAGTGCAACGACTGACTCCTGGAAGAAACCCATCGGTGCTAAATATAATCAGGTTTAAACAGACTTGCCCACTAACTGCGACTTTGAAGATGTAATTCAACCTCTCTGATGCTCAGCCGCCTGTAAACCAAGGAAGGACCTTACCTCCTTGGCAGGGTGTAGGGGAGGGCCAGAGCGCCTGCCCGACATTCCTTCCACCCTCGTCCCTGACGCACGGCAGGTGGAAGGCCGGACCTGCTGCTGCTGTGGAACACCGTGCTGTCTGTGGAGGCACAAACAGGAGAGGGAGGGATTTTGTGTTTCTGGCTTGCGTGTGCATCTGTGTCTAAGTATGTAACGACTGGCCAATAAAATCTCCCTTTCGTTCCTTTGGGGTCCACTGTCCCCCCACCGGTGCTGTTGTTCACTCCCAAACCCGCATCCCTGTGAAGAGAGGAGCTGGCTGTGGGGGACCCACTCCTGCTCATAGATCCCACCTGCTTCCCGAGGCACTGAGGGTGTGACCAGCATCCGTGGGGCCCAAGCAAGACCTTTACAGCTGAATTGAACTTCGCCAGTCACGCTGAGAAAACGGTTCCTAATGAATTCTTAAAGAGGAACAGCAGGGGAGGGGAGCGCCTGGGTGGCTCAGTTGGTTTAGTGTCCAACTTCTGCTCAGGTCGTGATCTCACGGTTTGTGGGTTTGAGTTCTGCTTCGGGTTCTGTGCTGACAGCTCAGAGCCTAAAGCCTGCTTCAGATTCTATGTCTCCCTGTCTCGCTCATAGTCTATCTCTCTCTCAAAAATAAACCTGGGCCCTGAGGGCACATTCATCTCAAATCAGCCTTAATATTTGGATATAAGACCACTGTCCCCTTCTGGGTATGAGCCTCAGGACCCAAGTTATGTTTAAGATGGAGTCAAGGCTTGAGACTGTACTTAGTGGGTGAAACAACTCGTAGAAACTTTGTGGACACACTCAGCTTGCCTGTGCATAAGCCCTCTGGTCATTGCCGCAGACTTGTACCCTCAATTCTCTCCCTCCCCCATTACATGAGTCAAGGATATAGTGTGGAATAATGAACACTTGCCGCAGGCTGTCTGAATCCGCATTCTGAGATGGAGTCAGAAGCCAGGCTCGTCCCCACAGGCGGAGCTCTTCAGGTTAGCATCCTAGCTGCCTTCTCTCTCCCTCCCTGCGATGGATTGCTCGGTTATTTATGTTCTGTCTTCTGCCATCTTTGTGAGCCAAGCCGACTGCCTGAATTCTGGCCCTTTTACTGTCTGGGTAAAGTCTTCTCTCCCCCACTCCCCCCCCCAAATCTAACTAGGAGAGGGTGTTTTTCCTGTGAACTGAATTCATGGGAGTAGTGAGGCCTTAGAATTCAGAACACCTGGATCTGATCTTTGTCCCGTAATTTTCCTTTGCTGTTGATCAAGTCATGCTACGCGCTTGTTTTCTGAACTAAAATAATCTCTCTTTCCTGGAGTACTAAGCAGAGAACCTTCCTATATATTTGACTTCTATCACACAACTTTTGCTTAATGGTAAACTCCTAGAAGACAGAAGCCATGTATTTGAAATCCTGTTTTGTTTGTTTTCAGTAATGGTCAATCTCTAGCAACTAAATTTGATAAAATTATAGTTACTTTCCTGGAAGCCAAGGACATGTGAAGCATTTAAGTATTTGGTTAGTAATTGAATAAAAAGGGATTTCTCCCAACCCCCGCCTTCCCATGTAAGTAGCCTCCTCAGAGTCCTGTGTTAATGAATGCTCTAAGTCAGTGAGCGTCAAGTGAGGGTGGCCCCTTAGCCCACAGGAAACCCTGCCTGATGCCTGTTGGGTTGTTATAACTGGGAGAAAGACATGCTACAGTCCTCCAGTGACTAGAGGCCAAGGATACTGCTAAGTATTCTGTAATGTACAGAAGGGTCCCCATGACAGAGGATCCTCCAGCCCAAAATCTTAATCTTGCAATGGCTGCTAAGCCCTGAACTCACGCTGGTTCTTGGAGCAACAACATTGGACTCACCTGGGAACTTAGCTAGAAATACAAATTCCCAGACTCTGCCCTAGACCTACTGCAATTAGTCTTGTTTTTCCAAGATCTCCCGGGGCATGAGCCTGTCCATTAATGTTTGAAAAGCAGTGTTTGCAAGTAGTGTCAGTTTTTAAAGCTTTAAGAATGGTTTCAGGTTTATTAAAAGAAGACGATGTGGAGGGCCCATGCACCATGCACCAAGTTTCTCTCATTATAAGTAACTCCTCTTATTAGGGTACCTTTGTTATAACTAATGAACTAATAGTGATGTCACATTAGGGGGAAGACCACAGAGCTAAGTATCCCCTTCATCATCTCAAGGGTGCTTGCTGTCAACGTGACTGCTCGTTGATGGTGACAAACTTGATTACCTGGCTAAGCTTGTTCGTTGTTTTTATAGTTGACATTTTTCCTCTGATTCAAATTTGCTTTACTGGCCAGTCAAGGCTCTGGCCTTCTAGAGCTGTCTTCCATTGTGGAATCTTGAAAGCTTACATCATTAGAATTGCCAGAGTTATTGTAGATATGAAACTTAAAATTATGCCTTTATAAATGGGTAACTTCAAAGATTAAATAGGGGACTTAATTTTCAACAAGGAAACAGATTGCAGGAGAGGGAAAATCTGATTAAACATTTTTTTTTTTAATGTTTGTTTGAGAGACAGAGCAAGTATGCATGTGAGTGGGGAAGGGGCAGAGAGAGGGAGAGAGAGAGAGAATCCCAAGCAGGCCCTGTACCCTTCAGTGCAGAGCCCAACGCCGGGCTCGATCCCACAAACCGTGATACCTTTTTGTGAGCCAAGATCAAGAGTTGGATGCTCAACAGACTGAGCCACACAGGTATCCCCAAGGCGACTCTGATTGATGGGAAGAGCTAAAAACCACCTGGAACCAGGTAATTGTCTTTGCCTACAAATGAGAAACCAAATTAACAACTTCAGATCTGAACTCTGAAACCCATTAGATAAGAATCAACGTTTGTAGTCAAATGGGTGATTTGAGGGAAGATGTCGCTCTCCCTAAAAACCCCTCCTTACTTGGGTCTCCCTCCTGACTAGAGCCCTGTGTTGGGAGGTGGGGAATAGGACCCCAGATGAACACAAGCATGGTGGCTTATAAATCCTCAGGTATTAGCGATGACTGCGTTGGGCCTTGGTCTCTTGATCACATTTGGATAATTAATCCTAATCTTTATACCTTCTGGTGTTCCTGGCAAGTGAGATAAGCAGATGTTAAAGTCCTTTGACCTTTTAAAGCCCACCTCCTTGTAAGTGGCACCCATTACTTGTTACCCTCCCAGACAAACGGCCCAAGTCTTCCTTCTCACCTGCGTCTGGCCTCCCTGCCTCTGTGTTGGTGGTGTTGCTGGTTTACCACAGTGCTCCTCTCTGAACTGGAGAGCTCCTGTCCCACCTGCAGACCTCAGCTGACCCTTCTATTTAAAAGATAAAGCTACCCCTTCTCGACCGTTTGCTGAGATCGAGGGTAAAAGGTAGAGCTATCAGTGGGTCTCTAAACACAGTCGGGGGAATAGAAGAAGCTGTACTCACATTCTAGACATGTAAATCCTACTCCACAAAGAGCAGTTTAAAATTTCCGCCTTGGGGCGCCTGGGTGGCTCAGTCAGGGTAGCGTCTGACTTCAGCTCAGGTCATGATCTCGTGGTTTGTGAGTTCAAGCCCTGTGGGGGGCTCTGTGCTGACAGGTCAGAGCCTGGAGCCTGCTTCAGATTCTGTGTCTCCCTCTCTGCCCCTCTCCCACTCACACTCTGTCTCTGAAAAACGAATAAACCTTAATTATTTTTTTTTAATTTCAGCCTTGTACAAAAATATCCACCCTCAGTTCATCCTAGACTCTTGAGGGCAGGATGTTCTGAGCTTTTCAGGCCAGAATGTGAAGAATCCAGGAGCCATTAGGGACCAATGGGCTCTAAAATCTGCTTGAGTTTCTTTGTGCAAGTAACACCCGGAGGTCGGATAGTGGGAAGCAGACCTCTAAAATGAACAAAATCTCGGCGTTTGCTGCACACGTTCTGACAGTAAAGCTTCTATTGAGCTTGGAGAATTCCTTAAGGCTGTTTCTTTAAAAATACTGAAAAGTAGCTTCAAGACCTTTCCTTTTCTTTTTCAGTAAACCTTTGAGAATCATGTAATCACACAGTTGGACTTGAGCTTGAAACTATCCAGGATCACTTTGTAGGTGAATATGGAAGCCCCGAGAGAGTGAGAGGGTGTGCTTAGTTGGCTTACTGAGCCGGGACAAGAATTAAATTCTTTTGACACCAAGTATGCTATTCCATTTACTACCTCACCCTGCATTGTATCTCTAAATAGTATTAATGTAGCTTTAATTGTTATTTTTTTTTAAGTGCGGTACAAAGTCTAGTTCTCCAGCTAAACTCTAGGTGACACGAAGTTGGAGATTTTTTTCATTGCAACACGTTTATAAGGGGGAACAACAATAATGAAATAAATGTTCGGTTAGTATCATTATTCTCAGTTAACAAATCAGGTCAAATGGAAACAAGAAAGTTGAAATAATATGAAACTTAAAGATAGATGATATGCAATTGCACAACATACTTGCATGGCTGTGCTGTGTCTTCTATAGCATTGTTAACGTTTGGGGCATTAGAGTGAAGTTAGCACACAATGCTACATTAATTTCAGGGGTACAACATAGTGGTGCCACAAGTGTTAGGTAATGCGTGGTCTTTGAAAAATTCTTAACACTTAATTACTTTTTTCGATGAGAGACCACAAAGTAAAGATTCCCTGTTCTTCTGGCGAAGTTGGGCTGGGGGCGGGAATGGGGGAAGATTTCAGGAGCTTGCGTGAGTGGAAACCCTTTCAGAACGCCTTCAGTATTAGCATGCAGCTAGCAACACCTGCGGAGGGAAATATATCCAAACTCAGTGAGGATCATACACACACAGGAACCAATTTCCAAATCAGAGCGGGAGTTTGCGATCATTGCAAATTAGGTACTAATTACTTTGACCTAAAACGTTGTCATAAGGGACCAAGTCAAATCCTTACGTTTGTGAATATGAGGCCTCCGCTGTGGTAAAATGCTAGTGTGTTTATCTACTTTTTTCTTCTGCTTCTCTTCTGCTTTTCTTTCTTTGCTTCTCTGTGAAGGTTGGAGGGATCTCTAAAGTTGCCCCAAGAGGGCCAGGCAGACTGTCCAGCAGGCGGAAATTCCAAGAATAGGATTTTCTTGGCTCTATCCCAGAAGAATGGAATTAGAGGATATGTCGACAGGCTATAAAATCAGGGAGTGAACAGTTATAATAAACACATGAGGACTTGAAATCTGGAAATCCCTTTAAAGGTTGAAAAAAGAGCAACATCAGGCCAGTGCAAAAAAAAAAAAAAAAAAAAAAAAAAAAATCCATGCTTCCCAGTGTAAGCTACTTCCGTGTAACTTTACCCTGAAGTCTAGGGGGTCCTGTGTGTGCCACCTCAGGTGTGGTTTCCTTCCTAGGTTCTGTTCTGACCCTGGATGGTGGTCACAGAAGGCGGTCTGAGGAAAAATAGCAACTGAGTACCAAAAAGCTAGTCTCCCTTTCTTACCTAGGTCACCTGTGTGTTCTGTCTTGTCCCTGTATGCTTGCTCCCCCTGATGTATTGTGAGTTTATGAATGAGCGACTAAAGCCTAAAATAAGTGCCTAGCATAGTTGGCAAATGGAAGACTTCTTCCTGTGACCACTTCTTTTCATAAATTGACCTACTTATTTTTAGCCACGGTTTTTATGACCGTTGTTTCGGAAGTCCGTCCACATTATGTCCCTAGAACAAAGCCCAGTGTGCTTCTGTTTCCGTTCCACACTGGCCGCCCTAGGGACTGGTAAGGAGTACCCTTATTCTGCCTTGGCGAGGGCACTGGCCGTGACTGTAGTCCTTGGCCTTTTGAGAGCCCCAGGGAAGCTGCAAGACCCCCAAAAAAGTCTAGATAGGAGACCTGAGTTCTGCTTCTGATTCGACTCAGCTGTTTTCCTTTTGCTATGCTGCATGGCTCACTGGGACCCAGTTTTTCTCCTCTGTAAAGTCAGGTTGGCCACGATGATCCAGCTCAAGTCCCTGAGGATCGAAGCAAATTGCTCTGCTGAGTCCTGTTTCCCCATTCTCCTCCGTCTGAATCCAAGATTTATAATTCCTCCCCTCTACTTTATAGCTTCAGGTATTCAGAATCCTGATTCTCGCCTGTAGTCCGTTTCTTTCAGATTTGAGCATGTCTCTCCTGAATTGCTAGCACATTAGTTTCCTGACTTTCATAATCTCCCCAGCTGAAGTTATCCAGAGTTATTCTTAGTTCAAACTTGGGAGTTTGACTCTATGCATTATTTTTTGCCAGAAAAGAGTCTGAGTATTAATTTACTCCCTAAAGTTCACTCGTTCAATATTTTGATTGTCTGTGAACAGTGAGCTAATCAACCATTCAAAATTTGGGAATCCACTCAATCAAGCTTTGTGCTTTCAGGTTTTCGAAACAACCCTTCGGAAACGCTGTATGTTTTTTAGCACTAAGTTACTAAGAAAGCTTGGTTCTAGTTGTTTGAACCATTGAGTAATTGTTTAAAGGAAAGTGAGTCCTACTTCAGATTAACCTAATACAATCACATTGCTAATTTCTGAAAGTAATTCTGATAGTTACAGGATCGTGGAGTCACTTGCCTCCAAACCACCCCTCTTCTCATGTGTGACAGGAAGCTGCGGCTACAACAGAAGCAACCCTCAGGACTTGTTTCCCTGCACAATATAAATCTGATTAAAATGGTCTATGATAATTAAAAGTCCTCTTTATGCACGTTAATTTTAGGATTCTTTTTAGAATGGATTTACTTAATGTAGCTGTTGTACCTATAGGTGCCCCAGACTCGTGGTTTGAAATAAGTAGAGTCTATCCATGAATTTTGGAAGAAATACATTCCTTTAATTGGGGGGAATAAGAAAGTACCTTCCTTGGTGTATTAATATGCTTCTATCCAATTCAAAGTGTTTATAGTAGCAGAAAAAGTGGCATTGGTCTCTGACTGTCAAAAAAGTTGTTGTATTTCTATTGTCACATGCCAAACCACTTAGTGGTTTAAAACCACTGATCTCTCCTGGGTCTGTGTGTTGGCTGGTTTCAGTACATGTGTCTTGTGGGGGACCCCTTATGTGACTGTAGTCAGACGGCAGCTGGGGATAGAGCTCTCTGGATGTTCAAGACGACTCAGTCATATGGTCAGCAGTTGGTGCCGACTCTTGGCCAGATTCAAACGGAGTGTCTAAACATCAGCCCCCTCTGTAGCTTGAGGGTCTCACAGCATGGTGGTTGGAGGGAAGCATTGCCAGAGACAGGAAGCAGAAACGAGAAGCCACTAGGCCACCATCGCCCCCACTGTATTTTATTGGCCAAAGCAGTTACAGGGCCTGACCAGATTTAAAGAGGTTGAACGATAGAAACCACCTGTCCGTGGGGGGAGCGGTAAAGGCATGTCATAGAAGAGCATGAGAGTGAGAGGTAGGAGGGAGCATTGTGGGATCTTGGGAACATGGAGTCCATCCTAATGACTTTTAAGAAATGTCCTCTCAAAAAAAAAAAAAAGAAAGAAAGAAAGAAATGTCCTAATCCTTAATGCCGAGGTCAACAAAGTATAGTTGGAAGACCACATCCTGCTCTCTGTTTTATAAATAAAGGTTTATTAGAACACAGCCATGTTCCTACATTTATGCGCTGTCTATGGTGGCTTTCATGCTACCCACAGTTGAGTACCTAAATATTTGTAGTCTGGCCCTTTACCGAAAAAGTTAGCCAATTCTTGCCTTAATGACTTCATTTTTATTTTTCTAATGTTTATTTTTGAGGGAGAGAGACAGACAGACAGAACATGAGTGGGGGAGAGGCAGAGAAGAGGGAGGCACAGATCTGAAGCAGGCTCCAGGCCTGAGCTGAGCTATCAGCAGAGTCTGACATGAGGCTCGAACTCCTGAACTGCGAGATCATGACCTGAGCCAAAGTCGGACGCTTAATGGACTGTGCCGCCCAGGTGCCCCAATGTCTTCATTTTGTTTTTTTAAAGAACATTATATTGAAGACAGTTGTTAATGCTTCCAAGAATTAAACTTTTTATTGTCTATGAATATTTCCTGTTGCCCTTTTCTCTAAGTGGACTATACCAGCTGTAATCATGCCCGTGACCCTGTTAGGGCCTCTGATCCAGAAAGTTGCCATGAAACCTGTTTTTCGACTTCAGAATAGAAGCCCTCCGTTCTGCTTCCATCCCCACCACCCAAGGGTGGGCTTTGTTGTCTGCCGATGCAGTTACTTTCTTTGTTTTATCAGATACTGTAAGAGTTACAATGCCCTCAAATGGAAACCGCTTGGGGAGTATAAAGAACTACAGAGGTCCACGCCACACTCACAGAGATCCCGGTTACTTGACCTAGGTTGTACGCATCGGTACTGCAAAATGTATACGTAGCAGGCTTGGAGAAGAACACTGAACAATTCTTGTGTTACCTAATTAAATCCCCCAATAAAGTAATGCATCCTCTGTGAGTTAGTAAAAATATATCCACCCCTTGCAAAGAACGGACTCCAATTTGATCTGAAAATAGACTTTGTGTGCTCATTAACTGTTAGAAAGACTATTTTTTTTTTTTTAAGAGAAGACCAAGTGCCTTTGGTGGGGGGCGGTGGTACGTTTTTATATGTAACGGACCAGGAATAGAGAAGGCAGAATGGACTATGGGATGAAATAAATGGTGGTAGAAAGAGAGGGGATTTTAGTCCTCAGGCCGGTTGTTTACCATGATAACTAGAAATACCTGGGAGGAGAAATTAGGTTGAAACGAGTGAGGGGCAGGAGATTGTGAGGGCCTTAGCGTGGAGTTTTCTGGAAAGAAGGGCTGAGGACAAAGAATTAAATCCTGCCTTTTGGCAGGCTGCTGCGGATTGTTTGTCTGTTGGAGGCAAGGGAGTGGGGAGGAAAATGGGAGCCAAAACCAAAGGTCAGACTTCAAGGGGGAAAAAAAATCCGATTTTGTTACCGCCCTAGTCCGTTTGATCTCATAGGTGAAATCCCACATGATAGAGGCATACAAGTTTAAAGCAGTTATTAACTAAGTTTAAATGAGGTGGTTCAGTCCTTGTCCAACTTCTAGTAGGGAGAACCTGCCTTTATCTGGATAATGAGGGAAGAGAAAGCAGCTCGTTTCTAAGAGCCGGCATCCTGGATCCTTTCTATAACTGTAATATGAGGCATACTAATTTGATAACTTAGATATAATTTCAGATTGTAATAGTATTTTCATTTTTAATTAGACCAAAAGCTTCAGCTGCTGGTATGAATGGAGAGCGTTTTCTGCCAAAGTCCTGCTGCTCTCATGAATTATTTATAAGTACCACCAATTTTTTTTTTTGTTTTACAAAGTGATACTTGATTTGTCTCCCCCCCCCCCAAAACTTTAAAAACTAGAAGAGAGAGTAAGTAAATAAACTAAACTATAGAAAGGTGTAGTGTTTCATTTATTTTTTAAGTATGTATTTTGAGAGAGAGCAGGGGAGGGGTAGAGAGATGAGAGGGAGGGAGAGAGCGTGTCCCAAGTAGGCGTCATGTTCAGCACAGGGCCCGCCTCGGGGCTCGATCTCACAAATGTGAGAGAATGTGAGACCTGAGTTGGACGCTTAACCTGCTAAGCCAGCCAGGCACCCTGGAGAAAGGTGTGGTATTTTAAAGAATTAAGTGAATGTGTAGCACGGTGAATCTTGGGAATGGTTCTCAAAAAGTAATATTGCTGAGAACATGAGTGAAAAGTTGGTCTTCGCTACTGAAAGAAGAAATGATTCTTCCGAGGGATAACCGTTAGAGACGTTACAAGATAAACCGAGTCATATTAAAAATCTTAAGAGTTGAATTGAGCAAAAGTCCATTGAAATTGGGCAGTCTCCCACTGAGCAGACAGAAAGGGGCTCCAAGGAGCCGCACAAAATGGAAGACTTTAATAGGCTGGAGGGAGCAGGACCAAGGAAGTTAAACCAGGTAAAAAAGTGGGTTGGTTACTATGAGGTTACTTTAGGAGAAGGTTAGGCAAACTCATTACCTAACAAATGCTGATTAGGCTGTTCTTGACTGACTGGCTTAAGATTCCATTGCTGGGAGAACCCAGATTGTAATTCAGTGAAGTCTTGGTTTGCTGACCTGGGTCTTAGCCTAAGTGCCTACAGTTGGGGCCTACGACCTGGTTTTTAACAGAGGAAAAAGGGTTTTCTGGTTCCGTCCTATAGAACTTTCCAGAGGACGGCAGGAATGTTCGGCACTGTGCAACAAGGCAGCCACATGTAGCCTTCGATCTGTGTCTAGGACAATGGAAGAACTGAGTTTTAAAACTTAATTATTTTTGGGGCGCCTGGGTGGCTCAGTTGGTTAAGCGGCCGACTTCAGCTCGGGTCATGATCTCACGGTCTGTGAGTTCGAGCCCCGCGTCAGGCTCTGTGCTGAGGGCTCAGAGCCTGGAGCCTGCTTCAGATTCTGTATCTCCCTCTCTCTCTCTGCCCCTGCTCATACTCTGTCTCTATGTCTCTCAAAAATAAATAAAAACGTTAAAAAAATTAAAACTTAATTATTTTTTGATTAACTTACATTTAAATAGCCCCATGTGGCAAATGGCGGCCATATTGGAGAGTACAACACAAAACAAAATGTTCTTGGAGAGGATAGTCTAAAGACAATGGTTGTCCATCACTGTAGGCGCAATCCATAAAACGGTGTGTTGAGATTACTGCTTTGTCATGATCTTCACAGATGAAAATGGACACATTTTTCTTCTTAGAGATTCATTTCAGTACTGTTTGTAGAAATTATGATAGTAAAAATTAGCTTTGATAATTATAAATCTAGCCTGTCCAACAGAAAACTGTGATTATGGGAAAACATTTTCCATACCCTTGTTTACAGAACTTGATATAATATGCTGTGTGTCACCTTTAGTTTGAATATGACAAAAAGACAGTAAAGCAGACTTAGTCACCAGGGATATCTCATCAAGTAGTTAATTTGTAGAAAAGATTCATTTTTTCAATTTGAGCGAACAGATGGCCTATTCATTAAAATTCAAAAGTAGATAATTACTTGATTCCAGTATTTTTAGCAAAAGGACATTTTATAACATTATGTTTGGGGAAGACTCATAGGTCTTAAAATGTCTTGTGTGGCTGGACACATAAGTTCTCTCTCATCCCCAACTGTCTGCCACGCTAACTGAATAAGTCAGTTAAAAATAGAGTTGCAGCTTTTCTTCATAAAAACACTCATTTAAGAAAACAAAAACAAACAAACAAAAAAACAACAACAAAAAACTTGTCTCTCTTCACATTAACCCCTGAACCCTGCCCAAATATCCAATCAGCAAATGTTTATTATTTTGTGCTAGAGGCTTGAAAATAGGATATACACTTGAAAAGATTGCCCCTGCCCTTAAGAAGTAAAGTTCAAAGGTAAATACGTTCATCAACTTAAACTTCCTGGATTTTCTTCCAATTGGTCCAATTGATTGGTATTCCTCTTTTTTTTTTTTTTTTCCTTTTCTTCACTAAGTAGTTCAGGAAAGTGAATATTTAGTAATTCACATCAGAATATTCATGTAGTTAATAATTCTCTGTAGGGTAAATCTGCTATAGAAGATGCTAGTTTCTTGTACAATGATGCTTATTTTGATTTCTCTTACAACCCTCAGAGTTTTGTTTTGTTTTGTTTTCACAGCTACTCTTAGCTACATAAGATGAGAGAGAAGTGACTGATTTGCCTGATTTCCCTTGTTGCTAGGAAGCTCGGAGTAAAGTTTATACTTGAACACTCTGCCTTCCTCACCTAGAAATTCTTGGTTGGTTTCTTCTTTATTTCTTAGATCTTGGTTCTCCCTATATATCAGTTTTTATTCTGTTCCATCTCAAATTTATTTTGGAATAAACTCCTAACTTTTTTTTTGTTTCTTAGCTAAGTGCATGAGTTTCCACACAACATGTTCAGGTTTCTAAGTTTCTACAAACTATTTTAAGATTTATGAAATTAAGGTTGGCATCCTTCCCGTGAACCAGGGTAGGGTATGTAAAGGAACTTTGCCACTTGGCATTTTAAGTCAAAAGAAGGGGACTATCCTCATCCATTAGATTTGATCTTCATCCTCTCTTCCATGGTCAGCCTTTTTTTGTTTTGTTTTGTTTTGTTTTGTTTTCTTAGTTTTGCTCTAACCTTCTTTCTCCATCTTTACACTTAGGGAAGGAGGATGACCTCCTAACATAGGCATTTTTCTAGGTCCATCTTGGTAAACTAATGGTAAAATCCAGGAGCATAAGAAATCTATTTCAGTGCCTGTACATTCCCAGGCTTCCTGCTGTCCATAGCATCCCAGGTGTGAGGCAAACTTTTCCCCAGACAATGGTCACACGCGGACCTACTCCCAAGACATGGGAATGCCTTATTTAGAGAACAGTGGAATATCTCTCTGCAAGTTCTTTCCTAGGAGCCCTGGTGCCAGAGGTTTCAGAATCCACCATTTTTCAGACTTGAGAAAAGTAATATGTTACATATATCACATATCATATAACCCACCCTGGGACTGGGATAACCCCTAGATTATCCCAGCACTTCCACAGCAGGGTTGTAAGTGGTCATTTAGGTCAGGTACAGTTGATACGTGGCCTCCTCTTCAGGGCAGGTTGAAGGCAAATGAGTACACCACCTGGGGACTTAAAAAGCAGATAGGGAGTTGAGGACCTGATACTAACCGACCTCACTTTTGGGGCCATCGCACCTGTGTCACTGTCCCAGTGACTGTGAATATTCAGTTGAGCGACACAACTGTGCCATCTGGGATCTGTGTGCAAGGAGTTCTGTGAAGAACGGTCAGCAAGAGTTCGCATACCTGCAAGTTCAGCTCTGCCCAGTATTCAGAAGATTTATTCCGAAAGCTCTTCTAACAGCCAACACCAAACTTCAAGCATTCAGAATCCCTGCACCATTAGCTCTGACACCACAATGTCCTACCTTTTCTCTTCGCTACTGTGCGTCCTATTTCCTGAACCTTCTCTCTCTGTCCTTCCACAATATGCCCATCATTGTCCCATTATTCTGAGACTTGGCTCTAGCTCTTCTTCTCCTGCACCTACTATAATGTAATATTCACATTCTGTCTGTCCCGTACCTAGAGCTATAAGTGGGGGCTGGAGTTTTGTCTAAGTGTCTTCAGCAAGAAGCCATAATAAACTCAATTCAAGAGTGCAGTTACTTTGGAAGACTTGTGTGCAACACGCCTTTGAGGAATTGCAAAAAGTGGACTAGACCTAGTTATGATACTCGTGAACATTCCCTTATCTTCTGGAATATGACCATAAAATTCGAGGTCACAAACGGCTGCTCATTAGTCAGGGTGTTCAACCCAGGATCTAACACCTTTGAGAGTATCTTGTATCTGTACTGGGAATGGAGAGGAGTTAGACCATGTTTTTTGCCTGTTATAAACATGGAATCATTCATCAAGTTGACATTCATATTTTTCTATTAGGTAGAGATTTTTGTTTTGTCGTCTGTGCGTCTCAATGTATCCGTGTCACTGCAGGTATGAATCATTTCTGGAGATTTTTCTTCTGTTCCTGTTTTAAATTTATGTTGATACTGTCATGATACCCATATGAAGTGGGGAGAGTAGTACCTTCTGAAATTCAACCAGGTTCGTTTTTAGGTTTGGCTGTGTGTGTGTGTTTTTTTTTTTTTTAAAGGATATTAACTTTTTTTTTAAAGTTTATTTTTGAGACAGAGAGAGACATAGTATGAGCAGAGGCGGGGAAGAGAGAGAGGGAGACACAGAATCTAAAGCAGGCTCCAGGCTCTGAGCTGTCAGCACAGTGCCCGACATGGGGCTCGAACCCACAATGAGATCATGACCTGAGCTGAAGTCGGATGCTCAACCGACTGAGCTACCCAGGTTCCCCATTGGCTGTGTTTTCTAGCTATAGACTTGAAGAAGCTGGTGCTTATTCATATATCAAATAGAGTATTGAGTGCCAGCTTCTAATTTTTTTTCCAGAGCAAGTGAACAATAACAAAACAACAGAAGTCTGTCTCCATGCCTTTATTTTCTTAGTGTATTAAAAGCACAAGTCTTTGGTTGATACATACGATTGATAGTTTTTAAGAAAACAGAAATCTCTATTAATGGATTTTTTTAAATGTTTATTTACCTTGAGAGAGAGAGAGGGAGGGAGAACATGAGCGGGGGGGGGGGGCAGAGAGAGAGAGAGAGAGAGAGAGGGCAAGAGAGAATCCCAAACAGGCTCCACTCTGTCAACACAGAGCCTGATGTGGGTCTTGAACCTATGAATGGAGAGATTATGACCCGAGCTGAAATCACAGATCAGATGCTTAACTGACTGAGCCACCCAGGTGCCCCTATTAATGGCTTTTTAAGCTACCTTCTGTAATAACAAATAGTTATGATTGTTTTTTATTTAGGACAATATTTTCTGGGACCTGTTTAATGTTTACACTCACCAAAAAACCTGTTCATTGTAGCATCTGGATTTCAGTTGTGATCACACTGGCATACTGCCCAAAATGGAGTTAAATCACCCCTGTGTCCCTGGTGTTTTCTCATTGCTACCGAGTTGTATTAGCCCAGGAGAGGCTTCAGAATTTGCTGGGCTTTGTAATGAATAAAATATGTGGGAAATGTGATGGACTTATGTAAGCTCTTTTGTCTTCGTCTCACTGAAGAGCTTTAATTTTATTCTTTGTAATCCCGAGATGTCAACTGGCCCCATGCCTTCTTTCTTGACTTTATACTTTCCCAGTAGAGACTGAGGACTTCAAAGTCTGTTAGGAGAACATAAAAAATAAAGGCCCAGGGCTAGTGAACTTTAATATGATTTTTCACAATGAAGCAGCAGTGATACATAATGCAGTGTGTTTTCTTAGTGTTCAAGCATAATTGGAAACCACACTGCACCTCATGTCTTCTCTATTAAATCTACATTCTGAATCCTGATGTCAGATACCAGAGTTCTCTCATAATATTTTGGTTGTATTTTTATATCCTATTTTTTGTGTAAAAGCATCTCTTAGAAGCATAGCATCAGTGTAATATATATTTTAAAGTCTTCACAACATAAAATACAGAGTTTTTCCCTTCCGACCTGTTGGTAGTTGCTACTCTGTCTAGAGCAGAGTGCAAATTCCTCCCGGCTTCTTCAGGGTATGGGTGTGGTGAGAGGCAGGTGCATAAAAGAAAAACCAGTCGCTCAAATGGAAACCCTTGGTCTCTTCTCCTGTGAGTCTGTGGGTGAACTGAAATCAGGACAAACTGAAAAATAAATACAGTCCTCCATGCCATTTAGAGGTGCTTGAATTCGAAACATGAATGATTCACGACACTTTAAGATAGGGACAAATTATTCATGGACAGTGCTAAGTCATTAGGAATATTTTTCTATGGGAATTAATTTCTTAAATTTATTCATTGCTGTTTGAGACGATGTAGAACCTGACATCCTTTTAAATATTTTAAGCCTATCAGGTTTCTTCACCAAATTCCTCCTTAACACGATAGAAGGGTGAAAACATAGGTGTGTTAACAGTTCTTATTTTTAATATCCAAGATAAAATTTATGTTTTCAGGTTCCATTTAAGCAGTGCATCGAGTTTTTTCTTTCTTTTTTCTTTTTGTCGAATTTGTGCTGATGAAGCCAACACTCTGCCTGTCCCTCCTCTGACAAAAGAAACGTTGATAAAATAAATCTCTAAGGTGAGAGGTAGACCAGATGTCCAGGGAGCCAATTACCGTTAGTTGGCAAACAATGAGCTGAGATCTGTGATTTTAGATTTGGAACAAGTACTCCAACAAAGCTTGTCTTGTTTTAAGTTGCTTTGTTTTGAATCAACTTCATTTTCTCTTAGATAAATTTTGAGCTGTCAATGATAGTTCTAATTCCATGGTAAGATTCTCCAAGGAATCTAGGAGATTATTCAGTTAGCCCTAGGTTCTTTTTTTTTTTTTTTTTTAATGCCAGGGACCTCTGTAGAAGTCTGCTGTCTGGGGACCTCATTTCAGACTATTTTGAAGTGCATAAAACGGACTAGATTACCAAGGAAACCAATTATATCAAAAATCAATAAATGTAAAAGTTGTGATTCACTAATACGTGTGTATTTTTAACACATTAAATAATACCTAATGCTGTGTCTAGTGACTACCAAGAGTTTGAAGGAGGGAGTGTAAATAATATTTAAAGGTATCTACAACTCTCAATATCATAGTAATATGTGGTTTCTTTTTAAAATATATATATTTAGGTTTATTTTGAGAGAGAGAGAGTGGGGGGTTGGGGGGGTAGAGAGATGAAGAGAGAGTGGTTCTCAAGCAGGCTCCACAGTGTCAGTGCAGAGCCCGATGCAGGGCTTGAACTCCTAAACCATGAGATCATGGCCTGAGCTGAAACCAAGAGTCTGATGTTTAACTGACTGATATACCCAGGTGGCCCTCAACATGTGGTTTCTCTTGGTGACAATGTCATAAGTACTGTTAAAGAAATATGGTTTGATACTATAGAAAAGCCGCATTTTGATTAGAATTTAGTAAAACTAAACATATGAAGACTTTATCCAACTTTTCAGAGCCCCGAATTCTATTGCATTAATAACCTTGGAACTGGACCATGAAGTTTGAATTCAAGAATGACAGGTGAAGGTTCAGACCCAGGTTAACTTAGAGAAGATCCCAGTTTGTGCAAAGACTGGACACACAATGCTAGGAATTGGAGTTTGATCCCAGAGAAACCAGTAAGAATTTCTTAACAGGAGGCTATTTTATCAGAATAACACACAAGGAAGATGATCGATCCTCTGCTGTATGGTTTCGTGGCAGTGAATCCAGGGAAGGAGCCATGTCCGTTGTGAGTAGGGCCTAAGGTAGAGTTTCAGTTAAGGGACAAATGCGGCATGTTACACATGCTGACTAGTAGAGGTATTTGTAGTCATCGATAGTGTGACTTCCAGAGGACTTGGCCGTCCTTAGTCACAGAGTTAAGTTGAGAAAGGATGGGTGGTGATTTTGGAAGGAAAATGAGGCCATATGTGAGGACTCCCCTGAAGAGAACAAGAAAAAGTGGGGGACGGGGATCAGCAAAGCGTCGCTGATTCCTAAACATTCTTGTAGAGAGTAATAAAATACTGCGAATGACCCTGGTAGCCAGTCTTCTAGTTGAGCAATTACTATGTGCCTGTGCTAAGTCCGCATGTTTTTAGGAGCTTTACTAGGATATAATTCGCATCCCATACAATTTACCCTTTTAAGGTATTTGATTCATTGCATTCTGGAATATTCCTAATTGTGCATCCAGAGCCACGGTCCAGTTTAGAACATTTCATGACCCCTTGAGGAAACCTGCACCCCTGAACTGTCACACTGTAACCCCTCCATCCCTCCTGGCCCTGGGAAATTATTAATGTACTTTCTGTCTCTCAAGATAAGCCCGTTCAGATTGTTGCAGATAAATGGAATCCTACAGTCCATGGTCTCTGTGACTGACTTGTTTCACCTTGTATGTGTCGAAGGTTCATCCCTGCCTCCAGTGGTACTCCGTTCCTTCCATGGCTGAGTAACCCGTAACCTTGTTTATCCATTTACCAATGAGTCCTCTCTATGCCTTGGTTCATTCTGCCACTTCCCCTGACAGCACAGGAGACAAGTGTCTGAGTGTCTTCTTCCACCTTCTGCCTCTCTTAAAAGACTGTCTTGAATCCACCTCGCTTTGTTCTGTGGTACAAGAGGGTGAACAGTGTATCTCCGTTGTGTGGGCAGTAGCTTTCCAAGCAAATCCTCTCCCTCCTCACCTGTCCCAGGCCATTTGTACAACAGCTTCCTGAGAGAATAAATTCAAACTTTCTTTTTCTCTTGTTAGATACGTTTAGAATTATTTTGCAGGGTGGATGGTTGTTCCTTTGGGTCTTTTTTTTTTTTTTTTTCCCTCTCTGCTTTTTAAAAAGGTGAATCTAGGTAAGTGCTCACCACAGACTCTGGAGAATCCTGGCCTTGTGTAAAATGGAAAAAATACATATATTACATCAAGTTTAGATAGTTTACACTGTCAAAAAAAAAAGATTTTCCTGGTGAGGTGTGTACCGCTGGGTAAAACAAAGTACAGAAATATTTTGAATAAGTGGAGTGGGAGGTTGACACTTTTTTTTTTTTTAAGAGGAAGAGATGGGGGGAGGGGCAGAAAGAGAGGGGGAAAGAGAGAGAGAGAGAGAGAGAGAGAGAGCCTTCCAAGCTGGCTCCATGCTGTCAGCGCAGAGCGTGACTTGAGCTTCATTCCACGAACTGTGAGATCGTGACCTGAGCCAAAGGCAAGAGTCAGATGCCCAACTGACTGAGCCACCCAGGTGTCCCAGAGATGGACACTTAAAATTTTGGTTTTTCTTGTGGACTATAGAGGCAATGGAATAAGAATGAAATCCTCAGGCTTCCCCAGAAGCATCACCCCACTTGTGGACCTTTGCACTCTTATTTCGACCTGTTCACCAGTGAGCACCCACCAACCTCCCACCACTTACAACCAGGCGTTAACTGACCGTCCCCCTGTCAGCTGAGGGTTTGCCCAGAGGTGCGGAAAGCCTCCTCACACCCCGGTCTCTCACCGAAATCTCCCACGTGCATCCTCGGAAGCAGGCAGCAGGTTCCTCATTGCACTGGTGCCGCAGCCGTGAAAACCAGAAAGGCAGCTTAGAACTTCTGAACTCAGAACCTTCTTTGGCCTCAGAACAGCCTTCCCAAAGCTAAACCAAAGTGTCAAACTGGCTCAGAAAAAGATCTCCTTTTGGAGTGGAACCACATTCATTCATTAACTCATTCGCTTGTGGACAGTACTACTTGTCTAGCCTTTCTAGTCTCAGGGTGTTGGATTGGATACGCTTTTGAGGTGTAAAGCCTCGTACCCTCCCCTCAAAGACCTGCAAATTCCGGAGTCCTCAATTTCTCACAATTCCGTGATCGATGTGATTCTTCCAGGACGTCTTTCTCCAACTCGAGCCCTTGCTTGACTTGTCCTTTGACCCTCCCCAGCAGCTCAGCGTCCCTCAAAGGCTCACCCTCTCCCAAACCCTGCACACCAGAAATCTGTGAGGCAGACTAATTTGGGGAGAAAGGTAGGACATTAATTCAAATTCAACCAAAGAGCGGAATAACTGTACAATAGACCTCCCTTTTCCTAGAACCTGAAGCTTTCCTCCGGGTCCCTTTCTTGATAGTTTCCAGCTTCTTGCCAAGCATTCATACCTTAGGGTTCACTCTCCTTAAAATTCTTTTTTTTTTTTTTTTTTGTCTAAAGGAAATTTTAAGAATGACTCTGTCTATGTGTTCATTTGGCCATAAGTATTATCTGAGTATCCTAACCCTATAAACCGGGCTGTGGTTATCCCAAATCTAGAGTCGAGTAAATCGAGACAGAGTTAGAGAATTCATTCAATATCCCGAAACCAGTCAGAGATGCCGCCAGGACCCAGTATTTCAAGTGTGTCTGGAAAAGAGCTGCCATTCCAATGTCAGTAAGAAACTCTTAAAGTCTTGCTTCAGAATGTTCTGTACTTCTATTTCAGATGACCTCTGCTAGGGAAAATTATCCGGTAAGTAGCCTTGTGGCTTTACTCAATCCGGTGGCGACGTGGTTTGCTTCAGAGCCGCAACCTCATGTTAACCTTTCTTGAGCTCGTGATTTATATCTGGTGGAGGTTACGTAATGAAGAGCAGAAGTGAAAAATGCCCCCTTCAATGTGGAGTATTCTGTACGTGCACAGATTGTATCTAGTTTTCTCAGCCTGGCGGCAGCTCCCATTTGGGGTCACATAACAGTTTGTTGTGGGGCTGTCCCGTGTGCTGTAGGTTGCTTCCCAGCATTCCTGGCTTCTGCCAATGAGACACAGACAGGAAACCCCGACCCTCAAGGTGTGACAACCAGAAATATTCCCAGATGGTACCAAGTATGCCCTGGGGACAAAATCGTCCCCAGTTGAGAACCAGTGTGTTACATTCTCCCAAGCTTACTATGAAAACAAAGGCATGATTCGTGCCCACAAGTCTGACAGTGGTCCTTTTGCCATGTGCCTCTCTTTGAGAAACTACAGAAGTGGCTATTCATGGTCTTGGCTAATCGAAGGTGCTCGTGAACTTTAGAAATGATAGAGCAAAAATGCATCGCTGGAATTAAGCTTAATAAACTTGACAAATTATCCGTTCAACTCTCATTGACTCAGGGAATCATTCGTCTGCTCCCCTGTCCTCGGAGTGCCTCTCTCCTCCGTCCTGGCTTTTCTCATCACTGGAAACTGAAATTAGTCCACAGACATCCACCTAGTGCTTTTTGTATACTTTAAAGTGTTAGGATTTTATTTTTTTATTCTTATTATTTATTTATATTTTTTGTTATTTAAGAAAAATTTTAATGTTTATTTTTCTGAGAGAAGGAGACAGAGCGTGAGTAGGGGAGGGGCGGAGAGCAAAGGAGACACAGAATCTGATGCAAGCTCCAGGCTCTGAGCTGTCAGCACAGAGCCCGATGAGGACTCAAACTTACAAACTGTGAGATCATTACCTGAGCTGCCATCAAGAGTTGGATGCTTAACCAACTAACCCACCTAGGTGCCCCTATAATGATCTTTTTAAAATTTTTTTCAAAATTTTTTTAAATGTTTATTTTTTTTTTGAGAGAGAGAGAGAGACCGAGCCATAGCACAAGCAGGAACAGAGAGAGGGTCAGGGAAAGGGAGAGAGGGAGACACAGCATCCGAAGCAGGCTCCAGGCACCAGGCTGTCAGCACAGAACCTGACACAGGGCTTGAACTCACAAACTGTGAGATCATGACCTGAGCCGAAGTCAGACGCTCAACCGACTGAGCCACGCAGGCGCCCCCAAAGTACTAGGATTGTAAAACATCATGTGTACGAAGATGATAGAATTCTGATGCTTGTGAAGTCCTCCTAGAATCCTGCTCATAGTGGATAAACACAAGTTGATGCATCTGTGATAGTTTCAGTATGTTGTCTCCTCCAGTATCTCCAAGGGCAGGATGCTACAATGTACATTCTTCCTTCCAGATTTCCACTTGGATGATCCAGAGGATTCTCTAGGTACAAATCGCTTAAATTTCAGGCTGTTTCCCCATCTAGATTTCCTTTGTAAATACGTGCATATCCCCTACGATCTCAGTTAGAAACAAACACGCCTGGGGCGCCTGGGTGGCTCAGTTGGTTAAACTTCCGACTTCAGCTCAGGTCATGATCTCATGGATCGTGAGTTCGAGCCCCACATCGGGCTCTGTGCTGACAGCTCAGAGCCTGGAGCCTGCTTCAGATTCTGTCTCCCTCTCTCCCTGCCCCTCCCCTACTCGTGTTCTATCTCTCCCTCTCTCTCTCAAAACTAAATAAACATTAAAAAAAATTAAAAAAAAATACAAACATGCCTGATGCTTAGGTAGCTAAATTTACATGTTTTATTTCTTGTTCTCTTATTCTTGTGTGTGTTTCTTCCCTCCCTCCCTCCCTCTCTCTCTGTCTCTATGAGTCATATTTTTAGTTCTGGGCATCTCATTAATGTGTTTTTATCCTCTTATTACCAAGAGTAACTATGATGACTGTATTTGATATCCAGATATATATTGATCTGTTGTAATGCAGTGTAATGAAAAATTGTGTCAGGTCATGACCAGAAAGGAAATCATATTTGCCTAAGTAAAGAAGAAACAAAGTTCTGCTATCAGATATCTTCAACTAGCCTCTTTAAAACCTCGGACTCTGTTTCGTTTCATTTGGGTAACTAGTATTTTTGTGCTCCCTGTAAGAATTATAGCTATGATGATATCGAAGAAAAGGGGCTTCTTTTGAATAGGAAGTTTGCTCCTAAGTAAAGTCCGAAGGGCTTAGGGCACCTGGGTGGCTCATTTGAGTAAGCATAAGACTCTTGGTTTCGGCTCAGGTCATGATCTCACGGCTCGTGGATTAGAGCCCCATACCGGTCTCTGCACTGACAACGTGGAACCTGCTTGGGATTCTCTCTCCCTCTCTCTCTTTGCCTGTCTCTCTGCTTGAGCTTGCTCCCTCTCTCTCTCAGAAAAAATAGAACCTGATGGCCTGACAATTAAAGAAACTAGAACACAAATAGTTGAGAGAGAAAAACCCATTTCATCCCCCAAGGGAAAACCAATCTGCAAAATACCTAACTAGAAGTGGGTGAAGCGAGCTTTGGAAGAAATACGTAATACTAGAACGGGGCAGTTTCTCCTAGAGTTCCATTTAACAGCCAGAGAACGATTTTCAGTCATCAAGATTAACACAGCCTCTAAGGAGCAAAAGTGTAGATGCAGAGAGACCACGGCCATTTGGATCTGAAAGCAATCTTAAACAGAAAACTGATAAGGTGCTGACATGGAGCCGAATTCTTAATTCAAGAACAAACTTGTATCTCCTAGTGAGGCTGTCTTTTTCCTTCTTACACTGGCTTCGAAAAAAACATACCTAAATGCAGCACAGGTTTGAAGGGCGTGTCCAAGAATAGAGTCTGTCCCTGGTAACTGGATGGTTTTTCCCTCTAGCCCACGGCTGTCTTTGCAATTCTTACTTTCTTCCCCAGATGAAACACCCCCAGTCTGAAAGAACCCTGCAAGGCAGGTCTGATGAAATAGTATCCCTAATCCATTTGGAAAGCAGAAAGTAGGGGCTAAAAATTCTCATCCTAAAAAAAAATATATATATATATTTATATTTCTTATCTCTGAGATGAGCGATGTTAACTAAGCTTATCATGGTAATCGTCTAGCAGCATGGTAGTAAAGTCATTCCACCGTACACATGAAACTTACATAGTGCTATAGGCCAATTACATCTTAATAAAACTGAAAGGAGGAAGAGAAGGAGGAGGAGAGGGAGGAGCAGAGGAGGAGGAGGAGAAGAAGCAAGAAGGATCCGTACGTGAACCTCCTCTCCTAGAGGGAACAGACCCATGCTGGTGGCCACACAGTTAAGTCATCACATGTTGAGTTGTTCCTGTTGAAACTAACAACTCCAGAAACCCACGTGAGAGAATTGGTAAGGTAAAAGCTGTGGTCTCCAGGCTACAAAATCACAAACGGGGTGGTCCAACCGATCGGAGGAGGAACGTGATGAGGAAGGTCTTGTCTAGAGGAGACCTTTTGACAAAATACCTGTCTGCCCTTGATGGCCAATCGAATTGTCCTGAATGTTCCAACCAAGGTTGTTGGAACTAAGCATGGAGTGTTCATGATTAGGTTACTGCCAGCCATTCTATTTGAGCCTGCAAGTAATAAATCTCTAAGCTGATTTGCGTTATTGTGGAAGTTCTTATGGCATAAAACCACAAGTTAGTGAAAAACCCATAAAGATAATCAAAGCTGGACGATTCTGTGTCTCCTTGTAAACTCAATTTCTTTGATTTATAGGGCCTAATTCTTATAAGAGATAGACGAAGTATAGATACTTTATTATTTTTTTTAATGTTTGTTTTAGAGAGTGAGAGAGAGACAGATGGAATCCCAAGCAGTTTCCACACTGTCAGTGCAGAGCCTGATGTGGGGCTCAATCTCATCAACTATGAGATCATGACAGAAGCTGAAAATGAGTTGGATGCTTAACAGACTGAGCCACCTTGGCATCCCCAAAAGTACGGATAACTCACAACTCAAGTGTCTTAACACTTGACATCTCCCAAGGGGGGCATATGGACCACGATGCCAGAAAGCAGAAGTGGGGAGCTGATTGATGCTTGAGGTGGCCCGTGGTAGGATTTAGGACTCCGCCCAGCCCATTACAAATGGGCACATGGTCCCTGAAGTAGAATGTAGTTTTTATTCTAGGTACTGTGATAAAGCTTCCAATTGTTCATATTCCTGGCTGGGGTCATAAGAGTAGAGTAAAACTATAACCCTTCAATTGCATCTTAGCCAACTGCCCCAGCATCTCTTCTGTAAACAACTTTCACGATGGAGCAAAGCCAAATAAAAGTGATTCGGATGTTTCTTTTTTGTGGTAGAGGTAGTGCATAGTAAAAGTAATGCCAGTATGATACAGTGTTTCTTAAAAGCAAAAGTGAGTATTAAGAACAAAAGCAGAGTATACAGTTGGAGCACATCTTATATTGTCATTAGTTCCCCTGAGTAAGAGTTCTAATGGCCTCTAGTCACTGTTGAGTCCAGTTAGAGAACATGACGGAAAAATCTCGAACTTTACTAGGATGATCTGAAAATGTCTTCCTGCTATTCCTGGGGGGAAAAAAAAATCTTTGATTTGGAATCTAATGTAGTTGAAAATTAAACTATTAAAGAGCCATGAATAAATGCTAATGAATCTTTGCTATTTCTTTTAAAGAAATAGAAATCACATTAATCAATGCTGACCTGAAGTGAATTCTTCAAAATGCACTCCTGAAGTTAATAGCACATTATAATTATATAAAACCTCCAAGTCGGGCTGTTTCTAAGTTGGTATAAGCCTCTGGCAAAAGCATGCTATATTTTGAGCCTAATTGACTTTTTCCCTGTTTTAGCCCACATTATTCCCTTCACCACCAAAATAACCACACATAGGTTTACCTACCCTCTATGCAAGGGAGGTCAATTTAAACCGAACCTCAAAGGTAGCCATAGAATGGAAAAAAGAGGTGGCGGGAGTGGGAGAGTAGGGGAGTAGCTTCAGGATGGTCCTGATACTGGCAAGGACATCGATTAGGTGGGAACGGGGGCTTCGGGTCCATGCAGTAAGCTCCTGATGGTCTTCATTTTCATAAGTGGGCCACACATTCTGTACTTGGAAATCCATTTGGAAGTCTGTAATCACTTCTAATTTGGCTTCGAGGATGCTGCCTGGCATAGTGAGTGAGCGTAACCGAATTCACGGCTCACATCAATAATTTATACTACCGGGCTCCTGGAAATCCAGACATTTCCAAATGTCTCTGAAAGAACTCTCTAATTAATGCCATGTGTGTTCCTACCTTTCTTTCTGGCTCCCAGTTGGTCCCACCTCCCTGGGTTACTTCCTCCATCCACACAGCAGGGGTAAGGATGGAAGAGTGATCACACAGTGACTCAGTAACGTTTTACAAATACTGTGTTTCTGTTTACCATCTAGAGATTCCTGTTTATTAAAAATATGCTTTCTGGACCGTTCTCATCCATTACATGTGATCAGATTCCTCTCTTCCATGGCTACTGTGAATATATTGAATCTATAGCATTTAACTTAACCTGGAAAAGGGGTTTTACATCCAATTTCTGTTTCTCAAATACAATCTGTTCCAGTAAATGTCTTCCTAAATTTTTTTTTGCTGTTCTTTTTTTTATGTTTATTTTTGAATGAGAGAGAGAGAGAGAGGGAGACAGAAGATCCAAAGCAGGCTCTGTGCTGACAACAGAGTTCAATGAAGATGCATGCCCGAACTCATGAACTGTGAGTTCATGACCAGAGCTAAAGCTGGATGCTTAACCGACGGAGGCACCCAGGTGCCCCCCTCCTTTTTTTTTTTTTTTTTTGCTCTATAATCAGTATAGAATATATTCTTTTCTTCTATCAACACTGATTATTCATATATATGAATATCATATGTAGGCTTATTTATACCCATCGTATATATCTATAGATAGATACTAATCTTTTAAAAAAAATGAGTTAGACATGAGAAAATTAGGGAAATGTGAAAACAATCAGGAAAAGGAGTCGGAACCAGAAATGCATTTGTACACACATTTCAGACCCGAGTCTTAGATAATTCTGACTGTGAGATTTCTGGAGGACCTATGAGTTACAAGATTAACCATCAGTTAAAATCAATCAGTGCTGGAAGGCCTGGGTGGCTCAGTCGGTTGGGCATCAACTATGACTCTTGGTTTTGGCTCAGGTCATGATCTCACAGGTTTGTGAGTTCGAGCCCCATATGGGGCTCTGCACTGACAGTGTGGAGCCTGCTTGGTATTCTCTGTCTCTCTACCTCTCTTTGCCCCTCCCCTCTGTGTTCTCTCTCCGTCCCTCTCTCTCTCTCTCTCTCTCAAAATAATAAACTTAAAAACCATAATCAGTTCTGCATGAGCATGGTTTATCAGAGAAGGAAGGGACACCAAAACTATGTAGTGTGGTCACTGGGGTGTAAGAACAGGAAGATTTCCCAGAGTGGGTAATACCTGGACTTTATTAATTAGCTTTGAAGTGACAGGTCCACAGATGTCCTTGAAGAAACCACCGAGCTAAAATAAGAGCTCTGTGTTTCTTGCCTTTTACTAGTTGAGAAGTCCTACTTCTCACACTGTCCAGAAGGATCCTTAGTAGTGCTCTTGCTCCCATGGTCTCTTTCCACTGAAGACTTATAACTATGGAACCTCAACAGACAGAGAAGTAGACTTGTACAAAACCAGTTATGTATGAACATTCTTCAGATAATGTTCACTTCGCTTTTAGTTCTATTAGTAATATTGAAGTTAGAGCTTTAAGTCAGGAAAATACTGTGATGCACTGGAAAGTTGGTACTTCGGGGGTGCATGGGTAACTCAGTTACCATGTGACTTTGGCTCAAATCATGATGTCACAGTTTGTGGGATTGAGCCCCACCATCAGGCTCTGTGCTGACAGCATAAAGTCTGCTCAGGATTCTCTCTCTCCCTCTCTCTGTTCCTCCCCCACTCTGAAAATAAATAAATAAACTTTAAAAAAGTTGTTAACAACCTCTTTGACTTCAGCCGCAGCAATTTCTTGCTCAACATATCTCCAGAGGCAAGGGAATTAAAAACAAACATGAACTATTGGGACCTCATCAAGATAAAAAGCTTTTCTGCACAGCAAAAGAAAAAATCAACAAAACTAATAGGCAACAGATGGAATGGGAAAAGATATTTGCAGGTGACATATTGGATAAAGGGTTAGTATCCAAAATCTATAAGGAACTTACCAAACTCCACACCCGAGAAACAAATAATCCAGTGAAGAAATGGCAGAAGACAGGAATAGACACTTTTCCAAAGAAGACATCCAGATGGCCAACAGACACATGAAAAGATGTTCAACATCACTCATCAGGGAAATACAAATCCAAACCACACCGAGATACCACCTCACCCCAGTCAGCATGGCTAAAATTAACAACTCAGGAAACAACAGATGTTGGCAAGATTGTGGAGAAACAGGAACTCTTTTGCACTGTTGGTGGGAATGCAAACTGGTATATCCACTCTGGAAAACAGTGTGGAGGTTCCTCAGAAAATTAAAAATCGAGCTACCCTATGACCCAGCAATAGCACTGCTAGGAATTTACCCAAGAGATACAGGAGTGCTGATGCACAGGGGCACATGTACCCTGATGTTCATAGCAGCACTTTCGACAATAGCCAAATCATGGAAAGAGACTAAGTGTCCATCAACTGATGAATGGATAAAGAAGATGTGTTTTATATATACAATGGAATACTGTTGGCAGTTAGGAAGAATGAAATCCGGACACTTGCAGCAACATGGATGGAACAGGAGGGTATTATGCCGAGTGAAATAAGTCAGGCAGAGAAGGACAGGTATCATATGTTTTCACTCATATGTGGAACTTGAGAAACTTAACAGAAGACCATGGGGGAGGGGAAGGGGAAAATAGTTACAACAGAGAGGGATGGAGGCAAACCACAAGAGACTCTGAAATATAGAGAACAATCTGAGGATTGATGTGGGAGGGGAATGGGGGATGGGCATTGAGAAGGGCACTTACTGGGAGGAGCACTGGGTGTTGTATGTAAGTGATGAATCATGGGAATCTTCCCCAAAAACCAAGAGCACACTGTATACACTGTATGTTAGCTAACTTGACAATAAATTATATTTTTAAAAAAGTTGTTAGTCATTCGTGGGAGCCTCCAGCCTAAGACAGACCTTGCTGAAGCAATAGTATGTAAATTGTAGGCTGTACCGGAACCAATAGGGGAGAGGACACAGCTCACATATTCTGCCAGGTAGTTTGCTGTGACTTCTTGCAATTCTGTGTTCTTCTTTCAGTGTAATATCGATTTGAACCCTAAAGTTCTCAACCCCGTAGAGAGAGAACCTGAAACAAATACTTTCTCCATTTAAAAAAAAAAAAAAAAACAACCAAGCAACCAACCAAAACCAAAAACAAAACCTCCTAACCTACAGGGCCGTTGGCTGGTTTCTATAAGAGATAATGGAGTACTGTGTTTCAGGGTACACTAATAAGCCCTCCTTCCTTTTAGATAGGAAGCGTGATGACCATGGTACCAGTAGGAAGAGCTCGTGTTTACTGACCATTTGCTATACGCCGGACATTGCATACAGCATGGAACCCGCTTTCTTAGGTCATTTTGTCAACTGCCTGATGAGATCGGTGCTTTTCTTTTATCCATTTTATTAATGAAGAACTGGGGCGTGGAGAAATTAATAACGTGCCCAGAGTCCCAAGGCTCATAAGGAACAGATAAGAGCACCAGAATTTAACTCCTGGTCTAACTTCTAATGGTGTATAAGTCTCCTAGCCGCATCAAGTTCTGAGTCTGTTTCTCATTCTCTTGTGGCAGGTGAAATTCCTAAGGGGATAGGCTTACCATTGAAAGGGAAGGTGGGGCCGGGGGGAGACAGGCCATGGGCAGAGGACATCTGAGGCTTGTGAAAATACGAATTTCCTGGGCTGGTTTTGACGTGCCTATCAAGAGACAGGGTTTTATTTTCCACAGTCGGGAAGTAAGGCGTGACAAAGCTAGACTGAATTTTGAGTGGCCAGACCTGCATACGAGAATATGTCCGAATTTTGGACTTGTTCATTCCCGGATAACTTCTTTACACACAGAGGAGGCGCACACACAGAGTTCAAGAGTAGCCGATAGATTTTTTGTGTGTAATTTTATCCTCATTACCCCAGAATTCCCTCTCCACTGATACCATTTCCATGAAATCGTTTTCGGGGTAGAACAAGGTTGTCTGAAGAGTTGACCTGGCATCACTGGTACATGGATTAAACTTGCCAAAAAAAAAAAAAAAAAAAAGGCTTTTTGATATTTAAGATTTTATCCCCATTGGTGTTTGAAGAAATTAGCACATGAAACCTGTGATTTTACAAATGTTACTGCTTAGTTGAAAGTAGATTGATTTTTTTTTTTAAAGAACAAGTAAGTGTAAAGCCCAAACTCTACAAGTAAAGTATTACAGGAAATGCATCGATAAAGGGACAATTACGAAATCCATGCATGGGGGCCTGATTGGAGAGGACTCGCTCGCCATTACTTCCTTCCATGCATTAGCTAATGCCACACAGAGTTCGTCTGTAGACCCTGGATAAGGAGCTTGGGAGAAAAATCAAAAGGGGGTATTGGTTTAGAATGCGTTGTGTCGATTCTTTATTTCCAATTCCCGCTCCCCATTGTGTGAGGTGATAGAATTTCTAGTGTACTTAGCAGCACCTTTTTAAAGTATGCCTTCCATTTCCCTCATGAATAGAATTTGCCTTACTTGCAGGTGAAGATATTTATCCAAGGGTCCCTGTGTCCCTGGTTTTTCCTTGGTTATTTCATTGTCCCAGTTCTTTGTGGACAAAGAACTCCCACAGACCCCCAATCCTCATCGTTTGTTTGTTTTTCCTTGCGGTCTGTGTTGCAGGGCTGGGAAACAGATAAAACAGTCTTGCCTGAGTCAGATAAGATGCTTGAAAAGAAAAGATATCATGAGCTGCAATTAAACAGTGCCCAAGGGTCAAAGCAATCTCCCTTCCTGCCTTACTCAAATGAGAATTCCCCCTTATGAAGTATGCTACAGCAAACGTACCTGCTTACTCAGTTTTACTCTCAGATCCAAAATGACATTGCACTCAGAATTACCTGAGTTTTCTAAACCTTGGAAACACACGCATTTACATTTGTATCCCTTTCTCAGGCTTGCGTTCAGTTTTATCTCCCAATGCTACCAGTGATTCATTTAAAGAAGGGTGGCATCTCTCAACCAGCTTGATTTATTGCATTTCCTCCATTGCGTCCCGGGCGAAGACTTGGTGTTAATTGGTAATTGCTTCACAGTTTTCAAGACGAGTCTGGTATTACTTATTTCCCATTGCAAATGCGACAGATCGGATGAAGCATGGGAGAGAATGAAAGTAATATTGTCTCTTCTTTTCAGATGGCAAGGTGGAAGTCACAAAAGAGGGTGTAAAGTTGTGCACCATGGGTCCAGGAAAGGTCTTCGGGGAGTTGGCGATTCTCTACAACTGTACCCGGACAGCTACCGTCAAGAGTAAGACTGTTTTCTTATTTTGCAAATACTTCCAATGCCTTTTTTTCCCTAGACGTTTGAGATGTCGGTTGACATACTTCTGGATTCAATCTCTGTGATTTTGTTACTCTATATTTGAATTCTCACCTTGCAATGCGGTTGATAGATTGGTTTGTCCCCTAAAGGAGGATGAACAATCGGTTGTCCCTAACTTCAGTTTTATCGCTGACCTGTGGAAAATCTTCTTTTAACCCAGAATTCCGAAAAATTCAGATTTACAAAATGTGATCAGTGAAACAGAAGCAAGACATTTCATGTTCTGCCTTTAAGCCTCATGCTGATACTTAAGGAATTTATACATATCTATCTATTCTGGGTTACGTTCCCCCATAAATTCCACTTGTTCGTTCATTGAGTTAGAAAAAATTTAAAGGAGAAATGTCCTTCATCTCATTCAAGCATCATTGAGCGAGATATATCCTGAATTCTAAAATTGTGTCTGAGTATATTCTTGTCTTCAGCTGCTCATCAAGCTGTATATTATAGTATTTTTCTTTTCTACTGATTGAGCTTATTTTAAATCAGGCCAATAAAGCAGCTTGTTTCCCTAATTTTACATGTATGTGTATATATGATTTCTCTAGCAACTTTTATTACTTGGTAGAAGCAGCTGCAGTAGTTGGGATGTGGGGGGAAGTGGTTGCTGTAAAGACTCCTTCCTGACTACAGGATATAATGAGTGTGTAACAAACAGTGCTGAGTGCAGAAGGCAACCATGGGAAGTCCATTGCATCTAGAAGCAAATGTGTGTATTTCATATGTGAAATGTTCTTCGGATACATTATCCTATGCGTGATCCCGATCACAAGTCCCCTTGATTAGATTTTCTTCTTTAAAAAAAAAAGTACTATTGGTAAAATGACAAATTATCAATTAGTTTTAGCTGGATGTCATTGATTATTTTGTATACTGTTTTTTTTTCCTCACAAGTATGACATACAACTAACAATATGGCAGCGAACCTTGGATTGTAAAAAATTCAAGAACGCACGGCCAGTCAGAATCCCAGAAATTGTCCTGTCGTGTCAGTCAATTGACTTTTTGTTCATTGAAGTTACTAACCCCTCAGTTGTAATTGGGTCCTTATAGGATGAGTTCTTTTGGTGTTTTATCTTGATCTTTGAAGGCACAAAACTTTTTTGATAGGCACCACCATGTTTTTATTTTATGTGCTCATTTAATTATATGATTCAAAGAATAATGAAGCCCAGTGAAGCATAACAGAATCTGCCACGACTATACCTTGTTTAAAAAGTGCCTTAACTAGAAAAAAGAGTAGTCATGACATTATTAAGTGAAACAGATTATACTCTCATGCTGCGTTTTTATGAGAAATCCATCCCTTATAGGTCATAAAAGGGGCCCGAATAACACATTTTTATTAAAACAGGCTTTCTCTGAATTGTGAATAGTGACTTGCGAATATTTTAAACGATTTCAGCCTTTTATACTGCTCATTTAATCCTAATGAAAAACACAATTCCCAAAAGGTCAACAGTTGGTAATAACATGTGCTTAATCATTTGAAACTTTGCATTGTTAAGGAAATATTTTAGATAGACTAAATAGTGCTTTTAAATGAATTTTACAGCAAAGATTTTTTTGCATGAAGCTATTGCTTTACTTTATACAATTTATTAAGTTTCTATCAAATGGAGTTCGTCTGCAGTATCCTCCATTGTCCGCATGTCTGATCCGTTGAAATGCGTACTGTGTATCTGATTCAGTGAGAAGGAACGTGGGTGTTGAATGCAAATTATAATTCTAACCATTTGGGTTCTGTTGATCAGAACATCCGCATCAGAGAAAAATGAGTAATGGACCGTGTTCTTCAACACAGACTCAGAAGAGGTGAACACACACACACACACACACACGTGTGTGTGTGTGTGTGTTTCTTCATAATGCCTACTTAAGATGTAGAGGTTGTACTGAGAAAAGAGTGTAAGGTTGATGGAGTGTGGACCTATGTCTTCATATACAGATGGAGACTTTTCTGCATGAGTAAGGAGTAATACCTGTTTCCGAGATATTATGTGTATCGTGTAAAGAACTATAAGGTGTGAAGAATGATTATTTCTTATTCAGGACCTTTTGTTCTGTCTCTTACACTATCCAGGGAGATTAAACTTAGGACCATGATCCTTAAGTACCACTTTAAATTTATGTTTAAATTAAACTTTCAGGCTGATCACTTTATAATTCTGATTAGGTTCCATGATGGATGCTAATTTTATCAAATGACTACAGAATAGAAACCCCTCAGTGCTGTCTTACTCTTAACGTGCGATCTTAGGAAATGGCCTTATTTGCCTTTTTAGATCCAGTCGTGTCTCAGGATTTAGGATTTTGTTGACTCTGGCCCGTTTTTTCTTAGCCATCATTTTGCCAGCAGTGCCCGTTTGGAGTATGGATTCATCCACCTGGGTGTGGCAGTCTGTCTCAGGACTTCACCCATCCTACTCAATAGCTGTTTGTCTATCCATGCCTCTTTCTTTCTCACTTATGTGGGTTGTGACCCCCTTTCCTGGTCGCTTTCTCCTTTCTTTCTCCCTAGGTCAGCCTGAAAGCTGCCTAGCATTTTAATGCATTTTTAATCTCACCGTGATAACTAAATCCTGGGTGACATTCAAGAACTCTTCTATGCACATGAGTCACTTCTTGTTCGAAAGAGCACTTTTTTTTTTTTGAGATTGTATCAGGCCATGAATAAATAAATCCCAGTGACTTCCTGCTAACAAATAGGATTCTATTACTTATGAGCTTTTTTTTAAACCTAGTGTGTCAAAAAAGTTGTTTTCTTATTAAAGCTCAAGATTGATAGATGCTATAAAATATGATAAGTTTGTTCATAGTTCAACCAAAAGAAGCACCATGATAGTCTGAAACAAGCCCTTTGTTTTTCATCTGGGAGAAATCAATTAGCATGCCTCTGAAAATAAATGTGTACCGTTGGTTATTATGGTAACACCAGGAGAGGGATCCGATAGTACCAAGAATAACTTTTGAAGACATTGAAACCGTAATAATGACCTAGAAAGAAAACACGATACTCTGTTGCAGGAAGTCTCCATTCGGAGTCCGTTCCTGTCTTGTAAACCAGCACCATTGATGGTTTTGTTCTTTCCCCTTGACGAACGAATATATCAAAATGCATAAAATTAACATTTTGTTGGAAACAAATGTAATTTCTGTCTTGTGGTCATTCGTGGCTTAACCACCCTCAAGTATTGTTAACCGTGATAGGAACACAGCCACTCGATCCTCCATCCTATCCCAGATAGTCCGGATACACGGGGAGGGAAAAAATCCGTTGTTATGTTGGATTTCCACAGCACCAAGCAGCGCCTGCAATGGTGTTTGAATTTCACATTTTATTTAAATGTTTTGGGATTATAGAGACAAAAGTTTTACTGGCCATCTTCAAACCCCACAAAGATTGGGGAATTTTAATACATGGATCAGTAACCGTTGCTTCCTTGGTGCCCATTCCTGGAAGCATGTTATCGTCTCATCTTCCTAAAGTGTCATTTCCGGTCGTGATCTCACTTTTCATTACCATCACCCCCAACCGCCCCTGCTAAAACAATATCAGTTTATACTCACCCTGGGCTTCTTATATTACTTCTTTGCCCAAGGTACTTTAAAATCACATACACACTCACATACACACACACACACGGAAACATTGACATTACTGGAAACCTAAATATAGAATGGAAAAAGCATTTCATTTACAATGAGAAAGGGGTTAGGTGACCCATGCACTGTGTGTGAATTTACAAGGACATTTATGGTATTGTCTTGGTTGACCTGGACTTCCCACAACCAGTTCTCACAACTACATTGTGGGGTTTTTTTTTTCCTGAGGTTTGACTTTTATGGCTCTTTGCTCCCAAATTCAGTTATACATGAATTGGGGTATTTTTGCCTGAAGATACCAAATTGAAGTCTGTTCTTCCTTCTTTGAGTGGCTACTTCACAAATCCCTAAACCTTAGGCAGTAACTTATTCAAACAGTCTCATTCATATAGACTCTAATGAAATCCAGGAATAAAAGGTCTCTCTTTGTAGCAAAACCTCTCAACACTAGATTACACTGATAACCATGGAAAGTTTCCTGCAAAATTGGTCTGTGGGAGTGTGAGGATCTTGTATGAATTGACTTGGGCAAAGTATCTGAGTAATTATTTTTTCCTTAGATTATATGTAGCAAATATTTAAAAATTCCTCAGTATTAAAATACTTGAGTATTATCACAAAAGAGCCTAAATACCCTACAAGAAATCTGACAAATTGGTGACTTCAATAACATCTGCTAAAAATATCTTTCTGCCTTAGCTCTTGAAGACTTTCAGGTTTACAGAAGCTTTTTCAGAATATTTGTACAGGGGGAGTTGACTCGTTAAGATATTACAAGGTGTCATAGACATTTTAAGAACAAAGCTGAAAGGGTTGGATTTTTCAGTTTATTCTTGTTCTTAAAATTGAATCTATACAGTAAGATGGTTTGTATATATTCCCATGTAGCTTTGTTTCAGACCTCTTATTCAACCTGACTCAGAAAAATCTGGCTACTGTCAAAAAAAACAAACAAATCTAAAGAAGGGGAGAGAAATTGACCAACATTTCTTCTTCAGATACCTCTCTCTACTATAAATGTAATACTCATAAGGTCAGCAATGCCTTTTATCAGTAAAGGAACAAAAGAAATGAATGCCAATGTCATTAATAAAAGGGAATCCTAGGTAAAGCTCTTATAGTGGCTGTAAACCTTACACAGGAAGGCGATTGAATCAAGAAGTGAGCAATTAGACACTTAGGAAAACCTGATTGTAGAGTTCCATAAAGCATCGTTTTTGATAGAGTTACATTCACACATGGAGACGAAGCAACAATGTCTGCGAGTACCCACCGCTGCTGTCTATGCGGTTATTACCTGGGGTTTTAATGAGCAGCATCAAACCTGGCTCCCTGCTCCACAGCACAAAGGCAGAGGAGATAAGTATGGTAATGAGGGTGCCTTTCAGAGGCCAATTAAAAAGATGCAAGCTTTGCATTCTCCTAGTTTAATCATGCCTTCCACCAACCGTCCTGAAGGAGAAAAGAAAGTAAATTTAGGCTGAAGATGACTAGAAATATGACCCTGATTACCAAAGGGAACAGTCCAGGAACCTCCCCCGAATTGTCACCCGGGACAGCGAAACAGTGTTACGGCAGCGTCTTGGGGAAGCCAGTACACTTGTATAGTGCGTTAGCCAGTATTCTGTTTAGTAAAATGTTTTTTTGTTTTTTTCTTTAATCACATTTGTCTACTAAAGAATACTAGGAAATTAGTAACATAAATCCAATTACGTAATCCCTGAGAAATAAATTTCTTTATTAAAGGAATCAATTCAGTAGGTACCAGTGATGCCTTCTAACAGAGTAACCTGAATAAATGCACAATGCAAAAGCTATTTGAACTCATTTCTATATCATTGATATGACATACAAGTGAATTTCAGAGAAGAAGAAAACCGTAAACTCCCATGTTTTTCTTTTAGAGGCTGAAGGTATTTTTTTAGTCTTGATGGGAATTGTTATAGTCAGAATTTATTTGATACTTACTGCCAAAAAAGATTGGAGTTCAGTATTGATTGGGCTTGATAGACAGGCATATGTTAGCAGTGCTTCTTGGGGGAGGAAGGGAATACCTCTTACGGTCCAAGAGGGCAATATTACTTAATTCCTTCGTGTGGCTAGATAAATGACTCGCTCCCTGCCTCTTTTAATTAATCAAGTACCTTGAGTGTTCCTGTATCTAGAGAATAGTCAGATTTTAACTGATGGGGTGTTGTTTTTTAAGGCTCACAGATAATTTCATAGTAAATGTACCAATGGGCAAGGAAGGCTGATTGTTTTTTTTGTGTGTGTGTTTTTTTTTTGTTCTTTTGTTTTTGTTTTTGTTTTTAGCAGTTTTTTTAAGCTTGCAGAATTTTCTGCAACAACCTGCATCATAAAATAGAACCACACAGGGGCGCCTGGTTGGCAAGGTTCATGGAGCACGTGGCTCTCGATCTCAGGGGCATGAGTTCAAGCCCCATGTTGAGTGCAGAGATTACATTAAAATTTAAAAATTAAATAAAACCAATGTAGTCCATGGGGCATTTGGGTGGCTCAGTCGGTTAGGCATCTGACTCTTGATTTCAGCTCAGGTCATGATCTGATGATGGTCGTGAGCATGGAGCCTGCTTTGGAGTCTCTCTCTTTCCCTCTCTCTCTCTGTCTCAGTGAATAAGTAAACACTGAAAAACAAAACAAAACAAAAAACTAATGTCCATAAAAAGCTCCCAAACAATGTCAAGTGTGTATCAGTTTTAGTATACTGAATCTTAATTTTTTCAAGAATTCTCCAAGAGAATTTACTACCATACTACTACAATAATTTACTATTTACTCAGGTGATTGAAAGAAGAAAAAGTGAAGTAGTAACTTAGGTCAATACTGTATATTATGTCATTATTTTTTAGAAAATGAAACATTCCTGTCCATGGATCGTGATGGTTGCCCAACAGGAATAACGAAAAGAGCAGAGAACATTTGAAGGCTCTTAGTGATGGTCTAAACTTAGGGCTTTCGGGCACGATGTGGTGTTACCCTCATTTTATTGCTGAGACAACCAAGTTTAAACAACTGGTCCCCTGTCCTATAGTTGCGTAGGTAGAGGGAGGTGTGTGACTAGGACACTGCTTTGCTCTGCTGCCGTCACAAGCTTTTGCATTTCGTCCGCGGTGGTTCATTTCGCTTTTAAACACAAGTGCATCCATAGGACCGCTCCTATGGACGTAAGGCTTCATTCGCACAAAAAAAGTTACACAGCATGTTGTAGTTGTGGGTTTTTAAATTTTTAGATTGTAACATATGGACCTACATTAAGTGCATCTGTTATGAAAGGACGAATCCTGTGATATAATGAGGAGAGGGTCATAAGCTTAAAGCCTTTGAGACCCATAACGAGCCATCTGAACCAATTTGGGGATCTAGTTTTTGCAGCGTATTGAGACGCTTGAGTGTCTAATGCAATGAAACTTGATGGCTCAACATCTGAGCCATCACTAAGTAGCTACATCTTTCTTTTATGCAATATATTAGTCAATGGATTTCTTTAAAGTAGGAATTACTGAAGTTTAAAAAGCAACTGAGAAACCACGAATAAAGGACTTTTTAATTGTAGTTTTTTGTTATGTAACAAATCGATTAAAATAAAAAAAAATCGAGTCAAAAGTAAACACGCTTGTCATGTTTCCCCCAGAGGAAAAACAATGTCAGCAATTCATTGGTGAATCTGAGCAGCCCACTCTTCTGGGACGTCCTTTGTTGACTGGATACATTTCTAAGTAACCATGGTAACGGTGCTTTCTAATTTACAACCTGTTACCCAGGCATTATCTAATGTGATCCTCAAAATATCCCAATCTAGTAGGCAAGAGAGGTTGTCCCTAATTTTCCAGATGAGAAAGTAGAGGCCAAGATCACAGAGTCCACAATCATTTACAAGCCATATGATACAAATTTAGGTAGCAGTCTTGGAAACACCTATTATAGGCATCCTCCCTACCTTCCCTCAAATGTGTAGACCTTCAAATAAGTCTGTAAAATGCCTCCTACCCCTATACAAGTGTGGACTCCCAGTAGGGATATTCAAATGTTCATTACAATGTTGATCAAACCGCGGTGCCTGGAACAGTATGAACAGCCTCAGGGCACTTGATAGAAGATGCCGGAGACTTTGCATTTCTATCAATTCAGAAATCTTTGGGGTGCGTCACGGCAATGTGCGTAAAGCAAGGCTTCCAGGTGATTCTGAAACATCCAAAGTTTGAGGACCACTGATCTATACCCTAAAGGTGCTTAATTTGTATTCAAGTAACACTCTTCCCTGCATTCCAATGTTGATATTGAAGAATTAAAAAAAATTGCAGACACTAATAATAATTATTGTTCTTCTGGGCATCGTTGTAGATATTCTTTCCTTATTATTGTGTTGCCGTCGAGCAGAGAGATTTTAAAGTTGCATTTTTCTTTTAGGATGAGACAGCATTCGTGGAAGACTACCAGCATAGTGAAGATTATTAACATATTCTTTTGAAGAATCGTGAGAAGTAAAATTAAAAGAGAAACAGGTTGAGAGGGAAGGCAAAAATTAAAAAATCATGGACTGCTGGGCTATGTTGTTCACAAGAATAACTTTTAGATTTATTGAATTTGATGGCTAGGATGTTGGTAGGAAAACAGAGCAAAGAAAAAAGTTTTATTTGATTTTTGTTCTTTCTCATGGTCATGAACATAGTTTGGATTGGGTGAAAACAAATATGGGTAGGCGTTTTTAAGAGAACAACTGATGTGGAGATGTCTGAAGAAGTACACTGCTTTTCACTGTTGGGTTAAATCCAATCCATGGGGCCAAGAGTGGAGGGGTCCTTCGTAGTCCCTGGATGTGGTCGTTGATCGAATTCATAGTGAGGGACCCAGCAGTCCTAGGTGGATTGCAGATCTCTTAGTATCTAATAATTAGAAGAAAAAAAGACATCCGTGTATTGCAGTCCTCGAGAAAGAAATGGGGGCAGGGGGTGCTTAGAGTTAAGACGGGCAGAGATCTGAGTTCCAATGTGTTGCCGAATGCCGGTGAGGAAGCTAGCCGGCTCCTCCTTTTGCAGGAGTATTGGAGAATTGAGTTTTTACTACGAATGTGGCCATAGATCCTAGGAAATTAGTGTCAGCTGCTCAGAAAGGCAGGGACGAGAAGGCTGACAAATGATGGCCGCTTAGGGAGCTAGACCGTGTCTTCTGTAGCTAAGTGTTCTGTACCCCTTTTCTCTAAAGGACAGTCTGCTTTACTAATAATCCACATTTTATGCCCTTCTCATTCCTCTCACTTGTCATAAAGCAGCATTTGATTGACTCGAAAGCATTGTTGTCTGTAGTTTTCTGAATGGGATCAAACAGTATTCTGCAAACTGTCTTCACAACTGAATTCTTGTTTATTTCCAAAGCCAAATCTCCTGGAGTGCTTTTGTGTGTGGAGTTTGTAAGAGCATATTTTGCTGGGTGCGGATGTGGGAGCAGCCTCCAGAGCCCCATCTAGCTACTCTGGACCCCCTTACTCTTGATGCTTTCATACTCGCCTCCCTGGCTTCAGCACTTCCTCTGGCAATTTTTGTTGTTGTTGTTCAAATAATACAGTTTGAAAAACACTGCTCTAGTTGAATCCAAGGGTACTTGGTGTATCTAAGTTGAAAAACTGTCTTCATGCACTTACACAGGCTGTGAGCATGATCCCTAACCTTGACAATGGCCGTCTAGCAGAGGGAGCAATGGCAGGATCCCACTGATGAGGCAGCTGAGCCTCAGAAGGCTTGAGTAACTTCCTTAAGGTCACACGTGTAGATTGCTAAACTCTCTCTCCTTGCCATTTCCCAGTAAGACTTTGAACTGTATCGCCTCAAACTTTGTTCCCGGCGATTGGTTGATGAAGATCCCAGTTCAGATCTGTATTGTCATTCATCAGGAATTTCTTAAACTCCTATCAAATTCTTAAGGCACTGCCGAACACATCAGAGAGCATCACTCAAAAGAGAGCATGTCCCTACAATTAAAGTGTGGAGAACCTAGTTGGAGAGACTGGATAGAGGTAGATTATAAGGAATCTTTAGCAAACAAGAGACAGAGAAATAGAAGAATTTTGAGAGGGCAAGAGATGGCTCTGGGCTGGCATGGGCAGAGAAAGATGGACACTGACCTGTGCCAAAATTAATGAGTAGACTAGATCAGAGTACAGGACCTGGAGTCCCATTGCCTGGGTCCGGATTCTCAGCCACTTGCTCTATGACCGTCAGAAAATAATTTAATGCGTGTCAATCCTTACTGGGCCTCAGTTCTTTTACCTTTAAAATAGTAAGGACCTACCTGATGATTATGGCGAAGATGAAACCATGGGCTAGCCGTGAATGGCGTAGTGCAGCAACTAGCATGTAGTGCATTGAGTAAGCACTGCCTGATTGGCTGCAGCTACTCTCTTTGCAGCTAAAACTACAAAACAGGAAAGGAGTGTGTAGCAGTTGGGACCTTCGTTATCTGAAGAACTGAGAAGCACGCCCGAGGAGCCCAGAACATAGTTTGAAACCTGACAGGTAGAGCAGTGAAGGAAGGGGAATGGGCCACGTTCCGAGGCTAAGGTCTCTGGAGAGATCCCACATCCTGACATAGACCTCCGTTTGCCACTGCTATGACCCAGAAGCGTCAGTGCAGATGTATACTTTGAATGAAGTGGTGTAAGAAGCCCCAACATCAAAACCAAAGTACGGGTAAGAGTATGAGGCGCGGCGATGACATTAAGCTTCTGCCTGGACACATGCCTTTCGACTGTGCGGAAGGAAAGGATATCTGTGCTGTCTGAAGCCTTCTTGTTCTCACTTCCCTCCTGGGCTGAATTCTCCACACTTCCATGAGAAATGAGTGTTTCGGTGGTATGTGTGCACAGCCCTGAATGGGTACCTACTGCATCAAGGCCTTGGACAAAATAACCATAGATAGCTAGTAGATGTGCCTTTAAAACGACATTTTCCAAAGCAAGACTTCAGGCAAATGAAACCTATTATTTTTATCTTAAGGTGTGGCCTGAAAACTCAAGACTTCTGGTGTCCAATTAGTTTGGCCCTTTTGATTGCCTCAGGAAAGAACATTAATCTCTTCTATAGTTACCATGTTCTTGCCAGATAAAGGTGATGGTGATGGCCACAGTTATGGTTGAAATCCATCGTCTACCTCACTCTCCCCCACCCCAACACATTCAACATCCTTACTTCCTGGCCAAAATCTTAGCCTTTCACCTGTATTTGAATTTAGCAATTCCTGGTTTCCCAAAAGTTAGAGTTACCCCGAGTTCTGGGAATTGTTCATGTTTATTGCCTTTCACTGTGATTTACTACTTTGAGGCAGAAATCTAGCAACTTAAATGGACTTTACCACTGAAGAAAGTCTGATCACAGTTATCCATGAAGCTTGAGCATAACACAAAACAAAGTGAGCTGCTAATACACACACACACACACACACACGAAGGACTCTCAGCAGTGTGAAATGGCCCAAACTATGCGCACCTCAAAATGTAATACATGGAGTTCTAAGATGATCAAGACATATACAATGGAGTTTCTGGAATGCCCAACATCTCCCGAAGCTCAAGTTTGTGTTTCAAGACACCTGAGGCCTCAAGCATTACCTCCCTTTGTCTATCATTAGAATGTTTTAGGATTAATAAACCCAGAGATGATCTGTAGATGTTTGGAGGCCTTCTAAAAATAGATCATGACACGTTAAGAGTCTTGGGTTTGAAAAGGCAGGAAAAGAAAGTCCTAAATGAGAGCTGTGATCTTTTATTTACTGATTCTCTCTCCTACTTGTCATTCCTGTTTTTCCGCCAGAATGGCTCAGGCCAAGAACAATAGGAAATAACTATAGAAACAGCAGGACTATTTTTCTGTACTGACGTTTTCCCTAATACTTCCTTGAATGAATTTAACATGTCTTTACAATTTTTAAAAATATTTTTCTGATCAGGAATGAGTGGAGAAAAGATGTACAGGTAAAGATTTTTTTTAACAAAGTCATTCATAACCCTCTCCCCAGAAAGAATGCTGTGGACACTTTGCCCTGTCTGCTTTCCCTTTCTGGGTGTCCTCAGAGGCTAGGAACAACCTGGTTCTCTGCTTCCCGCAAGCACCAGTTGTGAACGTTGCTTATTTGTTTACAGTTGGTGTGTGCTTCTCTTGTTCTTAAGGTTTTCTTGTGGGTCAAGGAGGCTGCATTTCATTTTCATTTTCTCTGAGCTTTGCAGTCGTGTGGTCACATTCTTGTTCCCCTTCTTCCAATCCTTGTTTTCCAGTTCATTATTTGCTAGTAAAAAGTGGTTTCTTTTCTGCTGTCGACACGCACTATTCTCCTTGGTCCCTACGATTTGATCACTTGCGTATTAATGCTTTGTAGTGGTGTTTCATGAATACTTTGAATTAGAAGCAGTTATGCATGCTCTTTGTTAACAGAGCTGATGAAATGGGAATAGCAGGTCGTGGGAGAGAATCAGGTCTTTGTACAGATACGTTCAACTGGAATACTTACCTGCTGGTTGACTTGGCACAGTTTTGAATTTAAGATGCAACATTGGACTCATAGTGTTTTTCCCACTTTTTGCAATGAAGTTCTGGCATTCTGTTTCAGGACTTAGATGCTTTACGGAGTTGAGTCACCGATGGCTTAAAATTCATGGAATAATTATGCTGATTGATTTTAATTCCTCAGCAGAATCATTTCAAAAAAATTAATGCTGGCAAGGTGGATTTATTTACAGCCGTGACATTAACGTCTCAGAGCATTAGTTACATAGGCACTAGGATTCTCTTCCAGGTGAGCTAGGAATGCGTATATGGATTGATGGCATTTGGGGGAGCAAAGTTGGACGTCTTGTCCTATGAACTGATGCTCAGTTGCTATTGATGTTTGGAAATCCTTGTTCGTCCATGAGGGACACTACCCAAGACGGTCTCCAAATTGGAAGATGAACTTCATACACTGAGACCCATAATGGGACAAGCTCCCTTCTGATAGAATTTTCGGTTTCAAAAGGTGCTCTTCTGAAGTCCTCCCATGGTGGACACCTTGTTACGGCGCTCCTGTGCTTTCTTTGACCAGGAAGGAGTGTCTCCCCATGTAGGCGCTTCACAAGTATAACTTACTCATCACGCTAGGCTTATGATTTTGGCTTGTAATTAAGACTCTGTCCATAGTCTCTTCTCCATGGCACTTGTACAGTTCTTCAGACATCATCTTTTGAAGTAGAATGATGGTATTGCTACTCAGATCGCCTTCCCGGGACCTAAAAGAAAGGCTGTAGATGCTGAAAACAAAGCCAGTGGCTAAGAGTCTTACAGATTTGACCTCCATGGAGTAGCTAGCCCTGGCTTTGACTCAATGGTGTGTAGAAGCCCATAAAAACTTTTTTTCACAACAGAACATTTGGAAAATAGAGGATATTGATAGGAAAGTATTAATAGGGGTTATTGATAATACAAGGATATTGGTAAATAGTATTTGAGGCTTTAACGTTTTTTAATTAAATGAGGTCTATTGGAGAGTCAAAAAAGATAAAATAAAAAGGCAGAGTTCAGAATGCTTAGTAAGGAACATAAACATAAAAGGAAATTTTTATTTAAAAACAATAATTTTGGGGGGTGCCTGGGTAGCTCAGTCAATTAAGCATCTGACTTTGGCTCAGGTCATGAACTCATGGTTCGTGAGTTCAAGCCCCGCATCGGCCTCGGTGCTGACAGCTCAGAGCCTGGAAGCTTGTTCAAATTCCATGTCTCCCTCTCTCCCTGCCCCTCCCCAACTCATGCTCTGTCGCTGTCTATCTCAAAAATAAATAAACATTAAAAAATTGAAAAAACAATAATTCTTATGGAAAAAAAACTGATTTGGTTATTTCTCGTGGAAGCTCACACCTGGTGTACCCAAATGTTGGAAAGAGCTCCCAAAAAGGAGAGAACGATTGTGAACATCATCTCTGTACCTCTTGGCTCGGGACACAGAGACCAGAGGAGGGAGGGAAGGGCCGCCTAGTGTGGATGCACTTAGAAATAAAGGAAAACAATCCAGATGACGAACATGCCTACAATGCCTGCACTACGTGGCACTTAGGAGAACTCCTACACCATCGATGTAATCTGCTTTAAAAAAATCAGTTTGAAATAAAGGGATGATATAAAGGAAAAGAAAAATGGAGGAGCTTCGAGTATTTGTTTAGCATGGGGCTGTTTGACTATTCAGAGGCTTTCATTCCATAGAATGCATTATTTTAAATGTATACTGATGAAAACATTCCTCATTATGGGCTTACTTGGAATTTTATATTCCAAGTAACTCACCTTTGGCATAATTCCATCAGCACCTATTTTCTCTTGAGGGAAATAATAACAACTTTGGAGCTCACTATTAATTAAATGAAGGCTCGCTTGCTTTTCCCTGTTAGTGCTAATATTTTCTGCTTAGCATTTTATTTTATTGTAGTATGTTTTTTCTGCCTAGTATTTTAAAAGAAGACTTGAAATGATTTTCAAATAGCAAATTGTGAGTGTCACATCATGCTCCTATGAATTGCAGAGGCTTGCCCATATTTAAGGAGCTGTTTTAAGAAGAAGGAGAAGGAGAAGGAAGGAGAAGAAGAAGGAGAAGGAAAAGGAGAAGGAGAAGGAGAAGGAAGGAGAAGGAGAAGGAGAAGGAGAAGAAGAAAATGTTATATATCCTAGAAAAAAAATCCCTTTTGAGTTCGCCTTCCTAACTTGAGGGGGAAATTAGCTTTTTCTATTATGAACTTCAAAAGAACTATTAAAGAGTTCTTGGAAATATCTTGAAAACCTTAGAGGCAGGAGTGAGATATAAGCTAACAGGTGGAATGATTTTCCACCTTCCCTTCTGACCCCCACCCCTCATTTAGTTTTCTTCAGTACCGACTCTGTTCACCTCCGAAGCCTGTGGCAGGGAAGGAAGGCAAGGACCGTAGACCCAACTTAGATATCAAGGGAGACACCTACCATGAAGCAAGAGAACAAAACCCACCTCGATGAATAATGGGGTTTTGTGTCCATGAGCTCCACCACCAGCTCATTACACGGGATGCCACTGTCCGGACTCACCCGCACTGGGACTCTTCTTCCCCCTTGGATGATAACAGACAGCGGCCTCCAGTCTTTTCCTCCTTGCATCTAACCCCCCATAGATACCAGGTTAACTCTATTCCTCTCCAACTTCTGAAAGAGTCGTGTGGTTATGGTGCCTACTTTGACCTCTCCCAGTGTGGCTGCAGCGTGAGGTGGGTGGCACTGCCTTTGAGTCGGCCCAGTGAGTTGAATGCTGAATCACTTTGGGCTTTAGCAAAGTTTGCACGTTCCTAAAATGGGAACAGTAAGGCATCTTTCATTGCTTGTGGTGAGGCTCAAATGAGGCGATATAAGTCAAGGGCTGATTTTGTGTCAGAAACAAAATATGAAATCAATAAATAGCAATTGTTAGGATGGCCTTCTCTCCCAGGAGAACCGCCGTAATTATCCCATAACTTGAGAAACGGATTTCTAAGGTTCCTGGAATCTTTTCTGTGCTGGTATCTTTCTGCAGGGTATTCTTTTCATGAAGAATGGCTTCGGTGCACAGACGTCTCTGTCTAATCTCTGCCGAGAGAGAAGACGGCACTCAGTATCCTCCTCCTTCGTTCTAATTTCCTTGTTTGAACGGTGGTGATGTCGCCTTACTAACTCGTCAGGCCTGTGGAGGTCTAGACTATGCCTTAATTACCTTTTCCACATTTCCGCTTGGCATTTTTCCACATTTGTCAAGAAACTCATGTTGGAACTGCCTGGAGGTTGGGAGATGGTACTTCTGGAATGAAGAATTTCATTTGCGATCACCTTCCAAGATGGTGCTAGCAGCTAGAATACTGTCGTCGAGGCAATCCTGCGACTAAACGGTAGAGATTTCTTACTGATGATATATTTGGCGTATCCATTACTACCTATTAAGGCCTCATAATATTCCTTTGCAAGATTTTAAACAGTCTGAAGATATGTAGATACTGCGCTAAGGTTTTCACGTGTACACTGAAGTTTCGACAGTACCTTAAGGTTTCCCTCCCTCCTCTTGATAGTGAATTAATTTGGAAAACCAATAATCTAAGCACATTGATAAACAAGACTTCGTCCTATGAAAATAGGGGAGGAGTAACTACAAAATAATGGTATGTCTAAGCTGTGTTTTCATCTTACTCTATTTATGAGTCTGAAGATCTTGTTGATGCGTGAAATAATAAGATTGGGGTGCTGCTGATGGATGAGCTGACTGAGCTTGCTACTGATAGAAGACCTTTATTTGAAGGAGGCCGCCGCACAGACGGAAGTCGGTACTGTGGTTTCCACCTGGTCTTGCCTTGTTGATGCTCTTCTGTAGGAATAGCCATGTGCCACGCCGGAACCTTTTCACCTGGGCCCTAAATGCAATCTCTGCATAGGAGATAATGATCACTCGATCATTGTCTTTATCTAAAGGCCATCTTCTCTGGACCCTCAAAGAGAAATCACATATTTCTTCTAATTGATGACACGTTGAAATGTATACTCTATTTCAATTGAATTTTTATTGTGCACCTCCTAGCTATTAGCCCCTCCTCCCCGCTGTGAGACTCACTGCTTATACCGAGTACCTCCAGGGTTCATTCCTAACCCTGGAGAGTTAGGAATCTGCTGAATAAGCTTAGGTCCCCTACATTGACCGTACAAACAAATGCTTTTCAAATCTGAATTACTACGCCTGAAATTCTTTGCTTGGTACAAAAGCCATAGTTTGCTTTTTCCTTACTGGAAGCTTTTCTGCGTGTGGCTGTTCTGTTACAAATTCCCCCAGCCTGACTAGGCATCTATCTTTTTTCTTTTAAACATGGAGATCATTACTATTGAACTGCAAAGTGGAATATGTACCAGTAGTCTTAGTAAGTGGATGCAAAATCAGAAACCTTGGGCATTAGGGATGTTGAACTTTAATGCTCTCCCGTGTTATTAAGGAATAGGGCCAACAGTTTGCTTAGACAAATAGAAAATCTCCTGCCTTTTACTCAGGGCTTACGTTGAATACAGAGGTGCCTTTTAGCCACGTTATTAACCACAATTAGATGTTAGTTGTGATATGTCTACACACACACGGAAAAAAATATAGTAGAAAAGTCAGTGTATTTATACAGTGTATAAAATTCTCTCTATATTCTTGGGTGACCATAGCTGCATTGATAAACTTTGATCATTTCCTTTGCAGTTCCAATTATTGGAAAGAAGCCACTTGGAATTATGCACAGGATTAGTGGACAACAAGGTTCCTGCCTTGAGGATTTTCTTGTTTTGAATAACAAATCTCTCCCTGAAGATGGTTAGACAGAACTCATTTGCAGTAGGCGCCTGTGTACCAGAACTTGGAAGTAATTAGATTGCTTCATAGCTTAGCTGCACGAGCAGTATATGGATTCTTAAATAAACAATAAGAAAATTGCATTACGAAGAATGACAGCCCACATGCAAATCCCCTAGTATAATAAAAAGTGATTAAAGATGTTCAAGCGAGGCAAGATTCCTAAGCATCTGCCTACAAGACTCGACTGAAATGTGTATTGTCACTAAATAAATATCAGAACACATTAAGTTACATCGTTTGCTTTTGTTGCTTTTTGTACACTGTGAGCTAGGAAAGCCTCCTTTGGAAACAAAAGGAATGCGATATTTCTTTTCCTTTTTTCAGTGCATTCACACTGTCTTATACCTGCAAGAAAAGAGTAGATACTGTTGGTGTCGGTTACACCATCTAGGTCTCCCATGTGCTGTAATGTAGCGTAAGCCAGCAGGTGGTAACTCCTGCTGGCAGGTGCTCACACTAGGTAGTGCACCACCAGACGGGACGCTCCCGACCAGGCTGCCCCAGTAGGCAGCGCTTCTGAAAAAGGTAGGTCTCTTTTCCTCTCTTTATTTTACAGATGCGTCAGTTACCCTCGTTATCAACCTACCCCTCCGATTTCTGGAAACCCATCTCCGAAATGCCTCCCTTGGCTTTTAATTATTAGATACTTTAATAAAAACACATTAAGTTTTGGCAGATGTTTAATTGAAGGGTGGTGTTTCTATCCTCCTCTGTGCTTTGAGTCATCTCAAAATCGAAATATCTTTCTAGGGAGAAGTGACCTCTCCTCTTCTGCTTGGACTTCTCCGTTGAGGACTAAACAGCCTGTAAGTGTTTGGGTCAAGGCTAACAAAGGAGATATTGAGCTTACTTAGCAGACTTTGACACCACTGTAGGCATATTGGCTTCACATAGTCTCATTCTCATGCCTGTTTACCAAAAGGACTCCACTTCCAAATCTTGTAACTCAATTCCCAGTGCTCACTGTTTTGTCACTCTGGAATTGTTAAGTTCTGTAATGAGGCAGTTATTTTTCTGCCGAACATTGTTTTTCAAGGGGTGACCTATCTTCGAATTCAACTTACCTTCACATTACCATCAGAAGGGCATCGTTAGGTCTTATCAGATGCTTTTTTAAATTAAAAAACATTTTAAATAATTTTAAGAGAACGAGCACAAGTGGGGGAAGAGAGAATCCCAAGCCGCCTCCACGCTGGCAGCTCAGAGCCCAACGTGGGACTCAAACTCACCATGAGATCATGACCTGAGCCGAGATAAAGACGTCGATGCTCAACTGACTACACCTTTCGGGTGCCCTGATCTTGACAGATGTGAATGCAGGCATCGATGATTGCTTTAGTGGGCCGGAAAAGGAAAAATAAAATATGAAGTTGAAAGAATACAAACTTTACAAATACTGCCAAGCCAGTAACACCTATTCAAATCATTAAAAAAAGAAAAAATCAGAATATTTGGAATTTGAACTAAAGCTAAAAAGTTCTAAATCCCTACAAAAATGCCAAATATCATTTTTAAAAAGAGAGAAATCCTTGAACCCTAGTGTAAAGAAATGAGAACCCATTAAAAAAATTATGAATTTCAATCTTTCCTAATTCTGTCAGAGGGAATTATCATTTACCAGGAGATTTTGAGTTTGGAAATTTTGGGGGAGCGGAGGAGGAGGGATAGTTTGGTTGAGTTTACATTTGTTTTATTATTACATTATTTTGGATATATTACATTTATTAATATGTAAGTGTCTTGAAAAATAGAACTGTACAAGCATGAATGCTAGAGTCGAAATAAACAATGTAGAAATTAGAGTCAGAGACAAGATATGAAAAACTAATAAGAAGTCGTGTAGTTGAGGTCAGTGGGTCTCCCAAAGACCCCTGATTCCTGATATCCACCCTCTTGAATTCTCTCCTCCCCTTGAGTACAGACCGATGTAATGAGTTGCTTCACATGAACAGAATACAGAAAACAATAAAGGAAGAACCAGATCAAATGGAAGCTGGTTTAAATCTTAAGGAATTTGTCTCACCAATGGGGAAAAGCTAAGCCAAAGGCTATCTCGACAATAGAGCTCATGACTTATTGGCATATAATTTTGACAGAATATACCTGCCAGATAAAAGCAGTGTAGCTGGAAACAAACCAGAAATCACATATGGCTTTTACCATGAATATATAATAAGGTATTTGAGTTATTCCTTGAATTCTTTTTGTTCCTAATATTTGGAGACTGCAGAGATAATGAATCAGAAACAGCTAAACATCTCTCCCATGTTGATATAATTGTAAAAATTGGCAAACAGCTTTCTTTTCAAATCAACTACCATTTGTCGAGTGCCCGTGTTTTACCAGGTATTAATAATTACACTGTAGTCAGTGGAATCTGTGGGAAAATTCTCACAATCTAATTTGAATTTTTTGCAACACTTAGGATAAATGCCACTCAGCACTGGTTGACTTAGAGGCCTGTAAGCCCAGGCTAGCCTAGTGTAAAGACAGGAAATACTGACAGCAATATTAATGGCTTTCTAAAAATTGATTCTTATCGGGATGTTCCTTCTTTAATATTTGAAGGTTGAGCTTTGCGTATAATACAGTAACATAATTCTCTGATGCACCTTGGCCATTGTAGATAGTTTTTAAGTTACTCTTAATGTTTATTTATTCTTGAGGAGGCAGAGGGCAGAGAGAGAGGGAGACACAGAATCCGAAGCAGGCTCCAGGCTCTGAGCTGTCAGCACAGAGCCCGATACAGGGCTCGAGCTCATAGACTGTGAGAACATGACCTGAGCCAAAGTCAGAAGCTTAACAGACTGAGCTACCCAGATGCCCCAGGCCACTGTAGATTTTTAAGTAGCCTGCAAGATGTGATTCCTAGCTATTGCTTTCAGAGCTCTGAGGTACCAGCTAAATCTGTATCTCAGTAGAAAGACATTTTAGCAAAAATTTTGTAGTGTCAGAAGGCTGAAAAACTCATTATGTTTGAGGAATTAGATTTTCTTTCTGAACATAATTGGAATGGAAGTATTTTATTTGGCTGATGATGGCACTGTAAACCCAGCCACGCAGTCGGCTCTGACATCTGTATTTACTGCTAGCTGCTGTTTGTGCACACCTTCGCTTGGACTTGAAATATAATCGAGCCTTGATGTGTTTAACAAAGATTCTAATCGTTAAATCTTCAACACGAAGCGGAGTGTCATTAGATAAAAGCCGTGTGGCTTTAAAAATGTAGACACTCACACATATCATCGAGATAAACTAGAGAACAAAAATCCTTGTCGAGGGTTCGACACGGGGCTTTCTGTAGCTTCGACCTCTCCCGACCCCTGTGGTCACCTTTTCTCTGGCTAGTGACCCCGGGACCCAGGCTGCACTCTTTCTCTACCTGTTGCTTCCCTTCTAGCTCCTTCTCCAGTACGTCCAGACCAGGATGAGGTCTCTGCAGCTTCTTGTTAACAAGAGGGTAAGCACATGGTCCCTTCTAGGATTTTCCCACCAACCACTGAGGGGAAGTGGATTAAAACAAATAACCATCCTTGGCATGTTGTTGAGGTGTTAGAATCGTTGTGCCTGATACAGAGTTGAAATGATACAGCAAATGGTTGAAAAAACATTTGCATGCCTTCTTACCCTGTGTCAGGCATTCTGTTAGGCACTGAGAATACAAAGATAAGGACAGCTGGCCTCAGGGACCTCGCCAGGGACTGGGAATGATGTAGTTGCCACATGGCGTGTTAAGGGCACAGTGCCAGGGAAGGAGACGCATGCTATCACAGGGACACAGAAGCTTGGGGGTGGGCTGGGTGGTGATCAACCCGTGGGCCATGCGGGGCGGCAAGCCAGGTAGACGAAGTGGCATGGGCAGAAACACACAGGCGAGAAAGAACATGATGGACTGGGAAACTGTAGGATTTTTTAAAAACTTTTTTAAAAGTTTATTTGTTTTGAGAGAGAGTACAGGGGAGAGGCAGGGGGGGAGGGGGGAGAGAGAGAGAGAGAGAGAGAGAGAGAGAGAGAGAGAGAGAGAGATAAAGAAAGAGAAAGAGGGAATCACAAGCAGGTTCTGCCCTGAAAGTGTGGAGCCAGACTCAGGACTCTAACCCATGAACCCTGAGATCATGACCTGAGCTGAAATCAAGGGTTAGACGCTTAACCAACTGAGCCACGCAGGCGCCCCTAGGGAACTGTAGGATTTGCAGGGCACCCTGTGAGCACTGGGGCTCAGGGGGTAGGTATGAGTTGTTAGATCACTGGTTCTCTCCAACTAGCAGCGTTAACATTATCTAAAAGTTTATTAGAAATGCACATTCTCAGGCCCCACCTCAGACTCGACTGAGAAGCTGAATTAAATAGCCCTCCAAGTACTTGCGATGATAAAAAGCCACTGTGTTAGATTACGTCAGACTGTAGCATTGTCTTTTTTTCTTAAAGCCAGTGGATTTTTTTTTTAAGTTTATTTATTTATTTAGAAAGAGACAGAGACAGCGCAAGGGAGCGAGGGGCAGAGAGAGAGGGAGACCAAATCCCAAGCGGACTTTGTGCTGTCAGCGCAGAGCCCAACGTGGGGCTCAAACTCCGGAAACTGCAAGTTCATGACCTGAGCTGAAGCCAAGAGTAGAATGCTTAACTGACTGAGCCACCCAGGTGCCCCCAAACCAGTGGGTTTTATACAGGGAAATGATGTTAGTTGAATTTGCTATTTCATCACAAGTACTGTCTGAAAGCACTTTTGAGAATAAACTAGCCCTTATACCATGGTCAGGGGAATGAGATGGAGGGTGGAGAATAAATCTGGATGACGCCTAAGAGGCTGGGTGGAAGTTCGGCGGAAGATTGAAGAGGTTCAGTAAAGACTTGAAAAAAACTCAGTAGCTGCTTCCCCGTTTTCACCTGATTGGAGGGGTCCTAACGCCATTCTTACTGTTCACCTAACTCAGGCTCATTGTTCATCACTCTTCCTACTGCCATTTGGTCCCGCTTTTAGTGATGGCTTTTTCTTCCAAGAACAATCAAAAGATCAGTGTTCCTCTTGCCCAAGTGTACGCTTTCATTTCTGGACACGATGGAAGAGACAGGTAGGCTGCTGCTTCTAGTATCAAGACAGGATCATATCCGAGTATTTCCTCTGGCCTTGAGCCAGAATTTCCGCTGACGTCCCCCGCTCATTTGAACAAAGTGCATTTATAGCAAAGAGGATTGTTTTCATGGCACAAACAATAATCTTATTATTTCTTTCAATTGAAAATAAAAACATAAGAATTATTTCGGTCCTCTCCCAGTGGTTTCACGTGTGCAGTCTTTGCCCAATAGATGTTTGACATACTGTGTTTCCTAATGCAGACGTAGGATGTACTTTAATGAGGTAACCTAAGTAAAACTAATTGCATAGTTTAAATATATGATAATGTGTTAAGATGATGATGGAAATAGGATTTAAGAATCATTCAGCGTCCCCAATATTTACTGAATGTTCCTCTGCTGCAGGCACTGGGTGAGTACAGTACTCTGTTACTTAATTCTCAGAGCATCTATATGAGCTACTGTAATTTTCATACTGGTCTATTTTTTATACCAATGAAGAATTTGAAGAATAAAGAGACTAATCTGTCATTTCTAATAAGTAACTGAGATGATTCAAGCTTCAGAGCAGTCCAAAAAGAAAGTCCAGGAAAGTTACTGTCCATAGAACATTCTGGAAAAGAGCTTTCATGACAAAGTTGCTACAGGTGCAGAGATCTATGAATTCTTTTATATTATTGATTCATAGGGTTTTTCAAAAGCAACTGACCTCCGTTTATCTAGACAGAAGCATACAGGTACCCATATCATCTGAGTCAGTCGCTCCACTTCTGGGCACCTAGTCTATGAAAATAATCTGAGCTGCAGGAAGAAATATGTATGCAGATGTTTTTCAAAAATATTTAAGAAGGAAAAACTATGACAGAGATATTATCTGGCATCTATTCCAATGCTTTATGTATTTCATATGAACATGTCATTTATATAAATGAAAATATACTTTGAATCAACATGCCATTTTCACATATTAAATAGAGCATACATATTTAGCATATTAAATATACATACACCAAAATGTTAATTATGGGTGAAATTATTGGCAATTCCATTATTTGACGTTATTTCCTTATTTTTGGAATTTTCTTGACCAGAAATTACTCTTGCACTCGGCAAAAGTAAACACCCTATTTCATAAACCAGTCAGAAATCATAAACACCGTCTTGATAGACTAGTCCAGAATCTGTATTTGCAATTATTTCGTGGAGGAAAATAAAGTCTGTTTTTGAGGTAAAGTGGTTAGAATTACCTCCATGGCATTACTGTTGAAATTATAAGCCAAACACTGTCGAATCATTTTATTAAATTTTCTATCTCAGGAACAGAAAGCTGCTACTTCATATTTGAGCAAATTTGATGAGAGATTGTGCAAAAATTGATATTGAATGAATTCTGATATGGTATAGAGACCAAGCGTCCTAGATCAGATCAAAGATTAATTTGATTGTCTCATTGAAAGGGTCCCCAGATTTTGGCCTCCAAGAGAAATAGCAAAATCAGAGCATTTTCAGTAAAAAACATGATAGTTCTCAATGACAATTTACTTGTACTTTTATATTCCTTAATATGGATTCTGAAATCTATCTTTATTCCTTTCAATTGTCCACTAGATCTTAATTTAGCAGGCTTATTACTTTTAGTGTGTATTTTGACCGATTGGCATGGTTTAAGTTTGTAAAAACTTCTCTCAGTTCCCACCGTGTTGTTGGAATAGTAAGGGGGGCAGGTGGAAGAGTGAGTTCAGCCGATTGTCTCGATTTTCAGGGCCAGCAAGTTCAAATTTCTAAAGACCAAAGTAACGAGAACAATGGCTTATACTTACGTAATACGCCCTGTGTTCCAGGCACTGCTGTAAGAAACGTCCCACATACTAATTCATAAATACAACAACCTAAGAGGTCAGGACGACTCTATTATTTTCAAGATGAGGAAACTGAGGCATGCATGTATGAAGTGACTTGTCCAAGACTACACTCACCATGGGTGTTTGACCTAGAACTTGAACCTAGACACTGATCCAGACCCATGCCCTTGCCCATTATAGTATAAGACGTTTCGGCTCCAGTCAGCTCTTCAGGGGCCGTGTGAAACGGGTCCTCAAAAAGCAAAGCCTGATGTGAAGGCATCATGGGAATCCTTCTAAATGATTTCAAAATGCACGTAAGAGAGGCATGAAATCGCAGGGTTAAGTCCGATGAATCCTCTTGAATTCCCTATATTAGTTGATGGTTTAGGGGGAGGTTTTATATTACACATCAATATTTTAGTAGTAACATATGAAGGATAAATTTTAAGATAAAGTCATATACATTGAAATTACTTTCTAACCACTTTGAGATGTGCCCAACTGCCCAGGGCCAGAACTCTTTCTCCTTTGCTCTCAGAAACTTCGGTGGGATGTTTGAAGAGTGTGGATTTGAATGCGGGTAAAACTAGTAACATTTACCACAATTAAAAAGTAATGTTATACAATTTGATGAAAGCCAGAAAAGTTATCAAATCTGTTTAACAGATTTAAAAAACAAAAACACAGCTTATTCAAGGATTTTTAGGTGGTTCTGAGCATCACTGTAACTACTACTTGGACCTCCAGATTCTCAGTACTTTGTCAGCTGCCTCTACATTATTGAAAACGAGGTAGTGTAGCTGATGCCATGTTATATTATTTTCTTAATAAATTAGCCATGTTTTTCATCTCTGTGAAAGCGCGGATAATTCAACTGGGATTAGGGGAAAGGCATACTCAGATTGCAGAATTTGAAAGCCTTTCCAAATCACATGCTCTTGAAATCACAGGGAATGGATTGTAGCAAACGTTGTGTTACTTTTAGGTTGTATAGCATGGTGTTCATTTAGACTCACTCAGAGAGAAATCTTCCTGTGGTGTTTCCTTTTTCCCTCTAAGCAGCCCCTCCTTCCTCCTGACTAGAGTCAAGGCAGTGCTTTTCGTGGGGAAAGAACCACGATTTTAGGACTCCAGACACAGTAAAAGTCCTAGTTTCAGTTCAACTCCTATGTACGCCATTCTCTGATCAAGGTCAGGTCCATTTATCTCTTGGCCACATCTTGATGAACCACGATATGTAGGTGCTTAAAAATGGAAGCAAAGGCACTTATTTGAATGTCTCTATCCATATGCAAGCTAGTTCTAAGAAGTTTTGAGTATGGATAGCTGAGGTCAGTGGACCAAGTTGAATAAAACTCTCCTTCTAGAAGGCTCTTTAATGTTTAGAGAGGCAGCTACTAACTTATAAAAGGTCTTTATTGTATGCATATTTAAATTTCTTAGAAAAATATTAATCTAATTAATATAGCCAAAGAATCCCAGTATTGAGGCTCTATTTCAATACATGGGCAAACGACCATTTGTAGTTGATCTAGGAAATCAGTGAAAATCTGATTATGATGTCTAAATGAGCCAAGCTGGCTTTCTAAAGTAATCAAGTAAATCATAAAGGGACCACTTTTAGACTTGTTTGGAGCTATGTAAATGTAGTCTTTTGTGATACTAATTTAATTACACCATTTGGATTTAATTGGCTACATAAAAGAGAAGGAAATATACAAGCAGTAAAGAAAGTCAAATGAATGAATTTAAAGCGTCCTAAGCTTTAACATACTTTAACACTGTTAATATAGTTGCATGTTTTCCTCAAGAGATGCTTGAACTTCTTAGACCTGAAATAGGAGCTATATGATCAGATGTGTGTTTTAGAGTAGTTTTAGGGTGGCATTTGGTTTGACAATATTTTCAACGAAAATTTTCACGAATGTGCTATGATTATTGTAGGGGACAGATGTCTGTCTCAAAATAGATAAATTTTGAAAAAGGTTATTAGATCTTTTAGTCAACTCAAAAAACAGAGAATGTGTTAAAATTTTTGTATCATAAATCCATTCATTTCTGAGCCATTAATTTTTTAAAAAGAGTCTATTTCTTCTACTATCTCTTCATTTTCTCCTTTAAAAGTGCCTACACTAACTGTTGATTTTCTGACTATTGCACTACTTGAAGATAAAGTTCTCCTTGTGAACTTCGTGCTCAGTGAAAGAAGACCTCATTCTGGCTTTTTGGTTATCTTAAAGGTGTCCTTCTAATGCTGATACATATTACAACAGAGGTGAATCTTCAACATTACATGAGGTGCCAAGCGCAGGAGAATTCATAGAGACAGAAAGTAGAAGAGTGGTTTTCAGGGGGTTGGGAATGCGGAATGTTTGATAGTTTCATGGATACAAAGTTTCTGTTTGGGATGATGAAAAAGTTCTAGAAACAGATAGCGGTGGTGGTTGCAACTTACTATGAATGTTTAATGCCATCGAATTGTATACTTAAAAATGATTCAGTGGTTTTGAAAAAGCCTGTTTCTCTTAAGTAACCCATTATCCTTTTATTTTCTTTCTAGAAGTATTACCCAGTTGTATTTACCCGACATTGGAAACATGACTCTATCCTCTTGACTCCTTAGAACACAAGTTGAGCCTTAATTATAGAACCGTGCCCTGGTCCTCTTCCTGTTACTATTCCCCTTAAATATTTAAGCAAAATAGTTTGTTAAATTTTATTCCAAAATGGGATTAGTAAATCTTTTCTATTTAGTTTTCCAGATATAAAGAAAAGAAAAGTTTTACTTTACCAAACATGGATTTCCACCAAGTTGAGAATTTAAGGTGTGGTCTATTCATAAGACGATGAGCTTAACTAGATGTGATTAGCAGATTAATCATCTGTAATTGCTTGGTTAGGGCTTCCTGAGATAGGTCACCGCCATTACTTCAATACTGTAACAATGCATGGCCAAATGCTGTACTGCATAGTGACATTTCCTCCATTTAAAAAAAAACTGTTTTTAATTTATATTAGAGAGAGAGAGCAGGGGAGAGGCAGAGAGACAGAGACAGAATCTGAAGCAGGCTTCAGGCTCTGAGCTGTCAGCACAGAGCCTGATGCGAGGCTGGAACTCAGGAGCGGTGAGATCACGACCTAAACCAAAGTCAGATGCTTAACCAACTGAGCCAGGTGCCCCTCCCCAGTTCTGTCACCACACAATACATTTTAGCTATTGGCCCAATCTTTTTAACTGTTGACAGAATAGACACGAACATATCACTTGATTTGTTGTGCTTTGAGAGAATAAAGGAGTTACGATTTTTTTGTTTGAAAACCGATGGTGCCACTGAGAACCATAGGGAATTCAATGAAATTTAGCAAAGGAAAATAAAATTAGTTTGGCTCTTAGCGGGTCTTAGCTGTTCCTGGATGTCGTTAAGCATTAGTCCAGAACTGCCATAGAGTCTTTGCTACACGTTTTTGTTTTCCATGCGTTTGCCTTGGTGCTCTAATATTAGCTGAATGGATAAATTTTATGATGTGTTTGTTCGCGAATAGCATTGCTTAATTAAACTATATTTTGAATTTGCTTTAAAAGTCCTTCGCTGAACGTTATTATGGGAGCATATAAGTGAAAAATCAATCAAAACTGGTGAGAAAAAAATGCTTAAAGTTGATCAACAAATACGGTTTACCGAATCTTTTCTTTGCCTGCAGACTTCTAGATGCCCCCCTGTAGAGTTAGATGAGGAGAGCCCCCATAAACCAAACTTCCTTATAGTTTGTGTCATAAAAATAATAGTTTTGTTCTACTTTTTAAATATAAAATTATGTCATAACATTACTAACCTGTCAAATGCCCTGATTTTTGAAATGCCCTCCTCACTCCCTCTTTGTTCTCAAACTTTTGACAATTCTTAAGCACTCTCGCTTCTCACTCTAAAACTTTGTTCTTTGGTCTCCACCTTGAGCTCTGCGCCTCTCCTCTCCCAATCCAGAGCTGCCACTAAAGCCTAGGATTTTGCTTTAGGAAAGAAGTCAGTTGATGTGGATATCACAAAAACCCAGGGAAATTCAGAAGGACTAAGATTAGTTAAAATTTCATTTTTGGCTGTTGTCGCTACTCCCTTCTACAAAGACGAAATAACAATAATAAGGCAGACAAACCACTTTGATCAGACAGCCGCTCGTGTTTCAAACCCAAAGAAATAAAGTTACTGTTTTTGATTGCTCTAGGCAATAGGCGTAAAGAAGAAAGAAATTCTCTAGGTATTAAAACAAATGCTCTCCCCACAACAACTCTGTATTTTCATATACATGACATAAAATTTTTGATTTGGGGGAAAAATGGAAAGTCGAAGCTGAAGAAATCCTCCATGCTTTCTCGCTCCTGGATCTGGGTATGTTTCTCTAGCAAAAACCAAGCCGCATGGACAGAATTTAAGAAACATCCCTTGAAGCCACGAAATTCAAAATGGGTGGCTTCACTCCACCAAAGACCGTGATGGGCAGGCAGTCAGGAAGTATTTGTGCCCTCTCTGTCTTACCCACTAGACTTCAAATTCTATTATAAAATATGTCCTCACTCCCTCAATCAGTAGTTCAGTGAATGAGCCAGCGTTTGAAGACTGTAAGTTGTTTCTGCGTATTTTGAAAACCCTCTGGAGGCCTAACCCAAATTGACAGGGTCTCTAGATTCCTGGTTGTTAGACCTGAGCACCAACTCCGAAGGAACTTGTTGGAATGGATTCCGGTTCACATTGCAGATTTTTTTCAGAGTTTAAAATTGACTTGCTTTGCTTTGATTTAGTCCTAGAAAACACACACACACACACACACACACATACACACATACGCAGAGAAAATTAGAATTATTGAAAATCCATTGCTCTATTTCCTCTTGATAGGATACGATTTTCTGCATAGTGTCTTCTAAATAGTTAATGCTGCAAGAGTACAAAGGAACTCTTTTTTAAATAAATGGCTGGGTATTGTCAGAGTCTGTTCACTATTGGTGAAACCACTTTTCAGCAAAGAAACCCAAAAGTGGTATCAATGAGATACTAGGGGAGTCTTAGGAAAACTTAACACAGAGTTGCAATAAGACTGTTTGCCTCTCATTGCTCTGGCAAGAATAGAGAAGCAGGGACCTATGACGAACGGACCCGAACAAGTGGGAATGGAAAATATCGCCAGGCAGGCAAAGATGGTAATGGCACCGTAACGCACTCGCTAGCGAACTGGACTAAGAACCTACATTTGAATCATGATGATTCCTTCCGTTCTTACCTGGCGTGTTTGCTTTTTATTTTTATTTTTATTTTTTAATGTTGATTTGTTTTTGAGAGACCGAGAGCACGCAGGGGAGGGGCAGAGAGAGAGGGAGAGAGAGAATGCCAAGCACACTTCGCAAGGTCAGTGCAGACCCCAGTGCAGGGCTCGATCCCTTGAACCGTGAGATCATGACCTGAGCGGGAACCAAGAGTCAGATGCTCAACAGACTGAGCCACCCAGGTGCCCCTGACATGTTTGCTTTTTAAAGTCTGAAGCCAGTAGACTTCAAGACAACATGTGCCTTCATTATGTTTCTATTAATGGCGTTTGTGACTAGAAAAAAAATTATAGGCTTCAGTTTTATAATAGAATTTTACGTCTGTGAAGCTATTTGTAATTAACTGTTTCTGAGAAAGAATAAGCAGCCGATGGTTTCCCATTACTGTAGAGACATCAGGCGATGGGACACAGGTTTACACTCGTAGGTCACTTGGCAAAATACTGTCCGTTTTGCCTAAAGTCAGGCTATTTCATGAGTATAGGTGAAGATTTGTTTTTAATCTGTCTTACCAAATTAAAATCAAATGTTCAAGTCCCCAGAATGTACAGATGTTGTGTCTGAATCTTTTATATTGATTTTGAGCTTGAACACTAATTCTAGGATTTTTTTTTTTACAGCCTCATTTCAGATTTGGATTAATTCATGAGGAAAGATATCTTTCCAAGTAGGACATTAACATCAAGGGAAGATATTATCACAAGGTTTATGCAAGTAATGAGGAAATGGGCTCCAAATAATACTTCAAAACTGAAAAAAATGACTAATTTCTATATTATTATTATCTCTGTTCCCAGTAGGGCTATCGCATGCCCAAGCTATAAAATGCTAAGTGCTGATTTTTTTAAAAAGACCCTGACTTACCCTTACAGTAAGAAGAAAGTGAAAACATTAATATGAGACTTTAGCAGGGTTGTAGAAGTGTCCTCAGTGAGATAGTACATATAGATTTAGTTAGCTTAAGACCACGTGCTTCAGCCAACATGAAGTATAGAAGGAAAAGTAATGGCTTTTTCTTAAAAGTGCTACAAGTATGATCCAGAATTGTTATTTCGCGTACCCAGTTCAGAGCGCGTGTGGCCAACTTGATCAAATTTGGATAAACACACTTATGGAAGACACAAATTTTCAGCTATTTTGGGAAAACTAAGGCTTAATGCATTTTTACGTTAGGTGTGAGGGACTTTACACTTATTTTGTCCATCTATGTGAGTGTCTACTGTGACAGTATTCAGTAAGTTCTGGAATGGTACAAATGTTTGTTTCATCTGATATCCCTCTCTTGGGACCCGTAATGCTCTAAGTGTCCTCTCCCCTGGTGAAATTTCATCTCAGGACTGACTAAATAGATGTGTATCGTCTGGGCCAGGGGAGAAGCTTACTTTCTAGGTGTTTTCTTTATACGATCAGATCAGAGGCAAACATCTGATCTTCTTAAAAATTAAATCAGAGCCACTTTGGGATGATGTGTAATCGGGTTGCAGACAGAGTAGTTCTGAGTTAGACTGTGTTGAACACGACTGCGGGTGGATCTGCAGAAGCACATGATCAGCTTCAGAGGCAACGGAAGACCGTTAGTCTCAATTGTCTGTGGAGAGAATCCCCTTGGGCCCTAGGAAGACCGTTAGTCTCAGTTGTCTGTGGAGAGAATCCCTCGGCCTAGGAAGACCGTTAGTCTCAGTTGTCTGTGGAGAGAATCACCCTCGGCCCTAGGAAGACCGTTAGTCTCAGTTGTCTGTGGAGAGAATCACCCTCGGGCCCTAGGAAGACCGTTAGTCTCAGTTGTCTGTGGAGAGAATCACCCTCGGGCCCTAGGAAGACCGTTAGTCTCAGTTGTCTGTGGAGAGAATCACCCTTGGGCCCTAGGAAGACCGTTAGTCTCAGTTGTCTGTGGAGAGAATCACCCTCGGGCCCTATTAATGGCCGTGTGCACAGAACCAGCTACCCTTTTGGCAAAACAGAGAAGGAGAGAGCCTTTGGTTCCCTGGGCTTGAGAGGATGTGATTTTTTTTTTTTTTGCCCCAAAGTGCTCACGGAGTCCTCCTTTACCAGAGATACCTGTGTTCAGACCATTGATGATGATAGTTTTCACCCAAGTCGTCTCTTTTCTCTGGCCTCTTTCTGTTTTCCACAAGCGCGGTGATTGGTAATTGTGTTCACAGTTATAAGTCTCATGGGTTGAGTGCTGACTGTGCGCTGTGGAGTTATAAAACCGTATTAACTTCTTCCCAGTTTTGTGATTCACTTTGGAGCCAGAGTCTGGTTTGTTGTTTCATAACAAATATGTAGATGTCCTAACTCGAGGCTCTTTCCTAAAATAAGCTCTTTTCAATTGAACCAGAATTCAATGTGCCCTTCAATCTCGACTGATTCCTGTCTATTTTTGGCAAAGTGAGGTCAATAGAGTTAAATGGAGCTATTGTTTTTCACCACAGTGGGCCATTTGCTGGTATTTGAAGACATGCTCTTAGGAGAGCATTTGAGGGAGAGATCTGAGTTTCAGGCCCACGTCCAGGGCCACTAGTTGTGATGACTGCCTAAAGTCAATTCACCTCTGTTTAGTTTCATTATTGGTGAAATAAAAGGTTTTCCTTGGATCATCCAGATTCTCTTCGATTTGTAATTAATTCTTATCTTACATCTTTAGTTGACTTAAAAATAATAATTTCCTTCCCTCTTTAGATTTGCTGCCTTAACAACCCTGTGGGTATCTGACGGTCTTCCAATGCGTCATCAATTCTGGCATTTCATAAATACTAACTGAGCATCTACTATGTTTCAGGTGCCACATGACATGCTGAAGTCACAACAGTGAGAAAAATTGTCCTTGTGCAGCTTCTAGACTAGTGCGAGAAACGAAGAGTAATGAAAATCAGACTTTTTAATGCAAAACTACAACTGTGATGTGTGATGATGAGGGAGCGTCATGGTACCATGATAATAATGAGAGACTTCCCAAAGAAATGATAATTATAAAGGACTTGTTTAGTGGGGGGTGATGGTTCTGGGAGAGCAGAGCAGTAGAGCAAGATGTGCTAGAGGCCAGGTAGGGGCCGATGTGGAGATGTCGGTGTCAAGACAGACTTCTTGAGGCATCTTTGGTGCATCAAGGTTTTATGAAAGGACAGGGCCCCCGTGGCAGAAAGAGCTGCACTTGGGTCATGAGGAGTGATTGATTATATGCCTTCAGTTTGGGAGGGGGTTAGGAAAAGCATACGTGTCTAAGGAATTTGAAAGCAGAACCTTGAGGAGCTAGCTGTTGTTAGGAAGAGGTCATTTATTACCATCTAGTAAAACCTTAGTCATGAGACCCTTCAGATGTGTATCAGTGAGCCACAGGCTTGGAGGATGGTTGCCAACATATGTCTGGGGAGTAGAGATGAAGGAGTTTCCATACTGATTTTCACATGTTAAAGTAGACTTATAGGTCCTGGACGTCAGGCTAATGACAAGCTAAGATTGCCTTTGCCCTCAGCAGAGTGTCAGCATCAAGGCAGCTGAGTTCCTAGAGGAAGGTCACTCAGACTGTCTCAAGGACTTGTCAATGGGCTGTGATTTGTAAGGACATTTAATTTTTTTTTCTTTTCTCTTTATTCCCCACATGAGGGGCTTATATTGTCTGCAGAAATGTTGATTTAGTGCTTGGAATGAAATCCAGCTCCCATGGGGCTTAGGGTTTAGAGAAGAATCAAGATTTGGCTCTCATGGCTTCATGTGACTCTTTTTGTGACTTTTAGGAAAATATTATAGGAAACAATAAAACTCCATGGATTCCAGTTGTATCTAAATGCATCTGATAAGCTTTAAGCAGAATTAGTAGACATCTTTTTGTTCTTTTTACCTCTTGCCTCTGGTTCTGGATAATAAGCCATTCCCTGACTTGAAGGAGTTGGTTTAAGCAGTGAAGAGCTGAGAGTTTTCGTCTTCGGGGTGGTTCTTTACAGTTCAACAAATATTTGGAGGGCCCAGTAGGTGCTCGGCGCTGTGCTGAGAACAAAGGGCATGCAGGTGATTAAGACAGTTCCTAATTTTAATGAACCCAAAGTCCAAATTATCTAGCCACTTCAGAGATGCCTTAGTCTATAGACTTTGAGAAAAATACAGAAATACTTAGTGTTGACCTTTAGAAATAACCACGAGAAAACAATATGGAGCCATTATTTTAAAAATAAGATTTACTTTCAAATGGAATAATGGAATTATGCTTAGGTCTGACAGAAGAAGTAGAACTGTTCCTCTAGAAGTTCTGCCAGAAGGCACTATCTGTCAACGATTTACTGTAGCTGAATTTTTAATGTTGCTCTTTAGCACTTTAAATTGGTGAATGATGTCTCGTAGGCCCTGGTCAAACCACAAGTATGTAGGTAAAGTAAAAGCTAGTAGGTTCTCCTGTCCCTGCAAATTTTTGTTGAATTATTAAGTGTACTAACCAGTTAAGAGAGCACAGGATATAATGAAAGTACTAAGGTTGAGCCAGGTCCTCTTTCTCTTTAGGCTGTTCCTCCAATTTCTTTTTAATGTAATAAAAAAATATATGATACCTATAAGTATACATGATATAATATATATGACTATGTAAGGTATAAAAATATATATGAAAAGATATATTATGTAATGTGTAATACATACTTAATATCTAATATATGATATATGATATCTAATATCTAATCTCTAATATATATAATATCAGTACACATACAAGAGGAATAAGGCTTCTTTCCCCTACAGTGTGAGACCGCACGTATGCTAGAGAAAGCCAGCCGCCATTGAGTTCCGCAAAGTTCTGACTTTTAAAAGGGAGAGTGATGAGTAGTTAACTACCAATATTGCAGCAATGGTCTTACAAGCTTCTGCAGGCGAGGCGGCCCTGTTTCATCAGAACCCAGGGCGGTTTTCCTTTGAGAGCTAGGGCAGAGCTCTGAGAAGGGCGGGGGTGTCAGTGCAGTCAGTGGGCAGAGACACATGGCCGTCCTTCAATGAGAGGGAACCAGCTAGCCAGCGGCCCACATGGAGCTGTCTCACCGTGGGTGAAATGGAAGAAGGCATCTTTCTGGACGTATCGACCAATGCGTATTTGTTCGGAGAACAAGGCGTGCCCCTTCCAGGCTGATCCATGCCTGCTTCTGGGCATGAGGTCCGGAGAAAGAGTGGATTTCAAATCCCACAGTGCTCCCTGGGTTAGATGCTTCCATGCAATACCCAGACTGCACCTCCACACGCTATTACTCTAAGGTCATAGGGCCTGTCCCTGGAATAGCTTGACTTTGGAGTAGGACACTGAGGCCTGGGTTTTAATCCTGGCCGTGCAGCTACAAACTCTGAGACCCCGGACACGGACACGTTGTTGCCCTCTGGCCCTCGGTTTCCTCCTCTGTAAAATGGAGACACGAATACAACACCATGTTAGCTGTAAGAGTTAAAGCAAATACCAAGTCATTAGTGCAGGCCCTGGCCCCAAATAAACACTCCCTAAACTGTAACTAGAAATCTTAACACTCTGGACAAACCCTATGCCTGTGGGACTTTATCAGCGTTGGATTGACAACATTTGAAAAGATACCCCTATTTTTAAATGACAGAAAGTGAGAAAATGAAAACCTGAATCTATAGTTAGGTGTCGTAGAGACAGGATTTCTTGCTGTCTCACCATTTTATTGCTGTAATATTTCCCACTTGTCATAAGAATGTGACATTTTTTATTTCTTGCTGTTTTACTATTTTGTATATGAAGAGTTCTTCATTAAACGTATACTATGGAAACTGGTTACTACGTTCAGTGTACCCTGGAGCCTAGATTCACCTCAAGATTTTACTCAAGACTAACACATGCCCGTGTTAACTTCCCTTTGATAAAAGAATGGACTTCACTGTATGTCAGAGTTCTGGAAGATTCTGGAAGATTGTATTCAATATGGAAGACTTGTCTTCCATATTGAATGCAATCGGCATCCTTCTTTATTTGACTGCAAGTTATTAAAAACAGGATGAGTAAAACTCTTTGTTCTTATATCTTTGCACCTTAAATAAGATTAAACGCTCAGGATTGTGGCAGGCTTTTCAATGATTTGCATTCATTATGCTTGTTCTATATGTTGGTCATGATACTTAGTGTTTCTACTTTACCTCTCCCCAAACACACCCTGCGTACTATTTGCAGATATTTAGTCTTTAATCACTGTGAAAGAGTTTAAAAAGGTGTTACACAGACAAGTCATCAAGGCAGCAAATGGTCCTATCTTCCACTGCCCTTGGGCTTCTGGGGATTGGAATATCCTTTCAAACTGTAGAAATAATCACTTAGGCCAAGGCTCATGGAAGACTGAATGCCTTACACAGTGTGTTCACGCCTTACCAGTGCCTTGATCTCATCGCCCAGCTCAGCACCAGATTGGTGGCCACTCTTCTTTTGAATTTAAAGTATAGTTGGGGCGCCTGGGTGGCTCAGTCAGTTAAGCATCTGATTCTTGGTTTCGGCTCAGGTCATGATCTCATGGTTTGTGGGATGGAGCCCCACATCGGGTTCTGAGCTGATAGTGCAGAGCCTGCTTGGGATTCTTCTCTCTTCCTCTCTTTATGCCCCTCCCCTGCTTGTGCTCATTCTCTCAAAATAAATAAACATTAAAAAAAATTTTTAAGTTATAGTTGATGTACAGTCTTACGTTGATTTCCAATGTACAACATAGTGAGTGGACAGCTGTATACGCTGTACAGTGTAGTTACCATCTGTCACCCTGTAGCGTGATTACGATAGTGTTGACCACAGTCAGCTGTGCTTTTTGTCCTCACGTTTCATTTATTTTATAACTGAAAGTTTGTGCCGCTTACTTCCCTTCACGTATTGTACTGTTGTACTGTCATCCTTTTTACCTTTGCTTTTTTTTTTGACTCTGTCACCAATACTTCCCTTACCTCTGCCTCATTATTACATCATGATAACTACTGGTGTGCCTGTGTGCCTTACACAGGTACTCTCAGTGCCCTGAGTCAACCTGAGTGCTAGACTACATCCTGTGGACAGGTCTCTATTGGGTGTCCACTCCTTGTCCAGTCTTCTGTCACCCGAGTGGTGGGGTCGACTGGCACAGAGCATGTGAATAAAGGATCCTGTGACTGTAAAGAAAAGTGTGCCTACAGCTGGTGCTTGGGAGCAGCTTAGCATCTGTGAGAATGAACTGGAACGTACTTTCAAAGCCTTCCAGTATAGTAATCACAACACAAGATAGAAAATAGGCATAAGAAAGATTTAGATGAGAGGCACTTGGAGAAAAGAGATATTTTGTGTCTTATAATTGGATTTTAAATTATCTGATGGAATTACCATGCAATTTCATGTAATTATCTCACTTTAACATAGGGGCCAAATTCACTTGTCCACAGTCTCCATCATTCATTTTGCGTGTGAAAATGGACAGCGGGAAAGTAAGCTCATTAGTGCAAGCTGAATAATTCCCCCGGGATTTTTTGTAGTATGCACCATTTTGGACACATGGAATAGCTCTTTTTCCTTTACATTGTATTCCTTCTTAAAAAAATGTGCTAATGAGGGGCACCTGGGTAGCCTAGTCAGTTAAGCATCTAGTTTAGGCTCAGGTCATGATCTCAAGATTCATGGGTTCTAGCCCCACATTGGGCTCTGTGCTGACAGCTCGGAGCCTGGAGCCTGCTTCGGCTTCTGTGTCTCCCTCTCTCTCTCAGCCTCTCCCTGCTGGTGTTCTGTCTCTCAAAAATAAATAAAACATTAAATTAAAAAAAATGTAATGTCATAATGATTTTTTATTTAATAGCTTCCATCAGAATTATCGGTTACTGCTTTTATCGTTCATGCCATTTTTTTTTTAATTGTTTCCTTGCTACTTAGAGACGATATGTATTCAGGTTATTTTTTCCTCAGTATTGACTTTCTCTTGACATCCTCTCAGAAAGGAAACCCATCTGTGTTCCCGGTAATAGTCGAGATTTGAACGAAGGTCTGTATTTCAGGCTGTCCCCCCTGAACGCCCTTTTGACTTCGTGTTGGCTGTTCAAAAGTACTTCCCACCACCAGTGCAAGGGAACAACTAACTTATGTGATGCCGCTATGTAAAAATCTCCTATAACCACCCTTCACCTGTGGTCTTTTCCTGACCCTCTTTTGTGTTCGTTCATCACTTGGATTGAGAGTCAGTGTATAGAAAACCTTGAGATATGCAGTAAATACGGTTTAGGTATCCAAAAATTAGGTTCAGACACCAGAAACTGGTGTGGTACCAGCTTCTCCCAACATCCAGGCTTGCTTGGAGCTCTTGAGGATCTGTATGAACTTGATCGACGCTGACAGTGTTCTAAAGGGTCTGAATATCCTTCAAGGTGGCTCGCCCTCCCTCCTGGGAGGGGATCTCTGCATTTAGTGTGTTGCACTGCTCACCCAGGACCCTGGTTCCTGTGGACTGTCTTCCACCATAGTGAGCAGGGGGTCTTGCTGCCGGAAGCCTTGTGCTGACATTCAAGATTTCTCGACCTGTGCTTCCCTGTGAGTCTCTGCTTTGTTCATTCCTGTTGTCACCATGTTTGTGCCTGGCTCCTTGTCATTTGCCAGTTCAGTGAAATTTTCAGGAGAGCTTCGATAATACTTGCCACTTGACACAAAAAGCTTGGCATTCATCCGGAACTGACCTGCTATTAGCTCTTTGACAAAACTCCCATTCTTTTCCTAAGATTGCAGAACAGAGGCCTCTTTATGTGAAAGGTGATTCGCCCAATTTTAGTTCCGTTTCCTAACTTTTGGCTCTTCTTAGGCATCTGTAGAAAGCTATTGTATCTTGATCAAATATAGGCACATTTTTTTTTTCCTTTACAGCAAAAATGTGTTTCCTGAATAAGGAGGTATCCGTAGGTAGGCTTTGTAGCTCCATAAATTCCTAGAGATTTTATGCAGCTTTTGCTATCATCTGTACTTTTATAAGAAAAGAGTCATAGACGTTATTAGATCTCAGAATTTTGTGACTCTTAAGGTAAACAGAATGACCACAGACTATTTATGGGCTGACTGCTCTTCTAGGCTGTAGAGTATTCATTGTCTGAGTCCACTTTGTGAATGATTGAATCTGTACCTGGACCTGAAGTCACTCTAAATTGATTATATTGAGTTGAGTGGCCATATTCTCAGGAATCTCTGGCTTCATTCTATAGACCAGTAATGTCAGGTACCAGAAGAGTGTAGGCTGGTTACCCAGGCCATTCAGAAGATTCCTCTCCCTAGAGCCAGGCAGACACACTTAGAGGCACGCAAACATTGGGATGTTGTACAAGCTCTGCGAAGCACAGAGTTGGTATTTGAAGTTCACCCAGGTTATACATGAAGATAGTATTTTTCGCCATTGTCAAGTATATATCTCGAGCTGTTTGCTGATACACGGGAGACACTTGTGTTTGTATGCCTATACTCTTTTGCACCAATTCCCTAGGGTTTGGAAATTGCGCAGTAATTGGGGCTGGAAGAACTGAAATCCATTTCATCTTTACTAATTTGGTGGCGGTGTGACCTGGGGTGAATCACATAAGGGTCTCTCTGAGCTTTAATTTCTTCGTCTGTAGAATGGGACTAATGACACTGTTTAGATCCCACGATTGTTCTGATCATCAGTGAAATCAGGCATAGGATCTATAAAATGTTTCAGTGAGTTATCGACAGCAGATGTTTAATGCAATTTGCAATGATTAATCAAGTCTAGAGATGAGTATTGAATTGTGAGTCTGAGTCTTCCTTCGACTGACAGTCTAAACGACTATGCTAGGTTTGCCGATTTCCAGCCCCCTGCTGCCTGGCTCCTAGATCAGCCTCAGGATTATATACATGTGTCTGTTTTTCAGAGATGAGTGTGTTTGAAATCCAATAGATAGAAAGTCCCCTCTGAGACAGAAATAGCTTTTTAGAGAAGGGAGCTCCACATTTCACCTGCACCCCATTCTTTTTCAATCTCTGTTTCTAGAGTCCTTAACATCTAGCCCATCACAGGTGGGTCTTACTGTATTGTTGTGTCCGTCTTCTAGGGGGAGGGGAGGGGAGCATTACCTGGCCCTGCCACCTCCCCCCTCCCCAGTAAAACCCTGCCTTTCTTCTTCTTTCAGTCCCTTTCCTTTAGACGTAGAATGAAGAAGAACAAGAAAACAAAAACAAAAGCAGACTATGTACCGTGGGGCACATTCATCTTGTGAAAGTTTAATGGGATAATTTTGGAGACAGCATTTAAAAAGAAAAAAAAAAAGCCATATTGAAGAGCTTTGTTTGCATGTTTTGGGGAAAATGAGAGCCTGGTCATAGCATATGCCCTGGACAGCTGCACTGTCACTTCTGTCCTGTTACTATGAGGCTGCAGTTTATGTGAGTCTCTGACCCCGTCCAAGTCCTAATGTGCTAATTGATAATAAGACATGGGCTAACTCCTTAGCCAGCCTTAGAATCATCTGATTCTGGGCCTTTGTCTTCATGTGGCTATTAGGAAAAAAATACAGGTGGACCTGGTTTATCACTGGGGACCCAATTTGTCCCTAACCCTTGACCTCTTCCACATATAGACAAAAATATTATCAAGAAGAAATGTTTGTGGGGCCCCTGAAAAAGAGCGGTATGGTTTTTAGTGTTGATTGTAAAATGGTGGCTAAACAAGAGGAAGGCTGTCATTTGGAAATGCTTGGGGATTTTTTTTTTTAAGCTTATTTATTTTTGAGAGAGAGAGACAGAGAGAGAGAGAGAGAAGGCATGAGTTGGGGAGGGGCAGAGAGAGAGAAAGAGAGAGAATCCCAAGCAGGCTCTACACCATCAGTGTGGAGCCGGACACGGGGCCCAAACCCACAAACCCTGAGATCATGACCTGAGCCGAAGTCTGACACTTAATCTGACTGAGCCACCCAGGCGCCCCAGAATGCTTGGGGATTTTAAGTAAGTACTTCCAAACTCAGATTTGAGATCCTATAGTCCATATTTAGTAGAAATACTACTGAGTGCTTATCTTGCTGTTTGATTGCTAGAAGAAAGAAAGAAAAAGAAAAGAAGGAAGGAAAAAGAGAAAGATGTTTTAGTATAAAGTGGAGCCTCTTAGATAAGGAAGAGGTGCCCCTGGGCATATTCTACCACCTGGGCCCTTAACCACAAGCTGGAAATTTCCTTAGTTTCCCCAGTTTTATGTTTCTCCCTGGATTTTAAAGGTGCAAAGAATCCGGGTAACTGGCACAGACCTCCTGAGGCACCGAGCGTATTGAATCCATCAGAATAGAGCGAAGGGGAGTTTTCAGGTCTTTTCCCGTTCACCAAGTAAGACACGTTTGGCTAAATCATGTGATTGTCTCAAGAAAACACATGGATGGTAATTCTTGCTTGTGTGCTTGTAATTCTTGCATTTATTCTGCATATTCTGTACCTTAACAGTGTCCTAGCTTACTGCGGAATTCATCTGTGGCTGAAGACTAAGGTGTTTCGGAGGTGGATAGTCCTTAGCTGAGTTAAAGATCTTGTCAGTAAATATCACTCCCTATGACTCTGATTGAACTTTTTTTTTTAATATACATACATATTTTTAATGTTTATATATTTTGAGAGAGAGGGAGCACGAGCAGGATAGGGGCAGAGAGAGAGGGAGAAAATCCCAGGCCGGCTCTGCACTGTCAGCACAGAGCCCAATGTGGGGCTCGAACCTACAAACTGTAGGATCATGACCTGAACCAAAATCAAGAGTTGGATGCTTAACCAACTGAGCCACCCAGGGGCCCCTCTGATAGAACTTTAATAGCAGGTTTATGAAGGGGCCTCTCCCTCCATGGGCCATGAGTGACCTGGTGCAGAGCAAAAGTTTGCCTCAGCATAAATCCTCTCCCCACCCCTCACCCCGGATGAAGTAGCCAGACAGATGCAGGAGGCAGTGTCTTGTTGGAGGAGGGAGGACGGAGCTCCTTCAGGCATACGATGCACCTCGTTCTCCCTCATCATGGCTCCTTTGGAGAATCTTACCTCGGTGGCCGGCAGCGTGTTCTGCTTTGCCCCTCACTTCCATCCTCTTCTTTCTGTTTCAGCAAATGAAAAAGGGTTGGCAGTTGTAAACTTAATTATTTTAAACTTAAGGGCTTTAATGTCTAAAACCAGGAAGGATGAGCACACACGATTGGAAGATAGTAATTTACTGGCCAAGTGAAAGGGCTGTGAGGGGTTAAGCGTCCGACTTTGGCTCAGGTCAGGATCTTGTGCTTCACGAGTTTGAGCCCCTCATTGGGCTCCATGCCTGGAGTCTGCTTCGGATTCTGTGTCTCCCTCTCTCTCTCTGCACCCCCACCTCAAAAAAAAAAAAAAAAAAGGACTGCAAAGTCTGGCAGCCTAGACTCCTATCCCAGCTCCGTTTGCTACCTGACCTCATATTCCCCTGTCTGTAAAATGGAGATGGTGAGGGAAGCTGCCCCATAGAGCTTCTAGACATCTGGTTGGTTTAATCAGGACTCGTGATTTCGGCTCAGGTCATGATCTCACAGTTCATGAGTTCAAGCCCCAGACTGGGCTCTGTGCTGATAGTGTGGAGCCTGCTTGGGATTCTCTCTCACCTTCTCTCTCTGCCCCCCCCCTCTCTCTCTCTGTCTCCAAATAAAGAAATAAACTTTAAAAAAAGAAAAAATAAAATAAGTAATAGTATTTCTAGTTAAGCTGGAAAGAACCTTGACAGGAACACAACTACCACATGCATTAATAAAAAGTTCTCAAGGAATATGAGCTACATTTTCTTAATTTCGAAGGCTAGACATGTAACACCAAAAGATCACTTTGAAACACTTCTAAAGCGGTCATGTTTTGTCTTGTGAGAGTGACTTTTTTTTTTTTAAAGCCTCGAATATTTCGCCACATCTGAACAATCAGGTCACTTTTGTCGATCTGGCCAGTAGATCTAAATTCTTCTTACCCTCTTTCTCAAAAGGCAGAGAAGCGCCTCCGTCCTTAAATACTGCTATTGTTTTAGCTCTCTTCGTCCCATCCAATTCTGTTCTTCTTATTCAACGTGATTGAAAAGCAATGAAATTTGTTCTTCTAGATCTCTTTACCCAAAGTGAGCAAATTAGAAGACATTTAATCTACCTTGTATAAAAGTGGAAGCAGTAGAAGGAAATGAGTGGTTCGTAAATCTCATTTTATTATGACATGATTCCAGTGGTCTTACTGTAAGCTCTATTGATCACAGCTGACTTCATGGCCATGTGTTGACCACAAAATGCAATCTAGAGGGCATTTCAGATTTTAAATGACTTTCCAGAGTACCCTAGTTAAATGCGTAGACGCTACATGACAAGTCATATCAGCGCCAGCCAAATACAAAAGAACATTAATATTCATTACCAATGTTACAGCTGGTGACTTCTTCACAACATTGTAATGGTTTGAATAGTTATTTCACATAGTGTATTGGAATATTCTCACAATAAGCCCTGATTGACACAATCATTTAAAAAGCCCAGTAACACCAAGGAACAAATAAGTATGTAAGGGTATATATTAGGCTAAGTAAATATTTTAGAAATATACCTCAGTTGACAGGACCTCGCGCTAGGCAAGAGGTTATTAATTTTTGAATGAGATACAATGAGGAAATCACTATGGAAGAAATCTGGGACACAGATCCGACCTCAATTTCATCACGTAAGTTCAATGTCACTGTTGTAATTCCTAGGAATTAGGCTCTGTGCCCTAAGTGTGCCTGCAGAGGCAGTTGTGAGGATACACTGGGACAAATGGAAGGGAGGTGGCTGTCGGGGTTCTGAGACGATGCTAACATCAGATGGACAGCACACTGTCCTGGGCTTTTCTCTGTGCTGTCCCGTCTCATCTTCATAGGAAGGTGGCTTCATCTCCATTTATAAATGAGAAAACGGAGCAAGATTTTCCGGACAATGGGAAATCCTAGTGTTGAGATTGAAGCTCTAAGGGTGGGTATCCCGTGCGCTCTGTGAAATGTCCTTGGAGACCCTTGAGGGGAAGCACTCTGCCGGGTGATGCTGGTGCTGAGGCTCAGGGTAGAAGGTGCGAGATTGGTTTCAGGACGTTTCCCGTTTCGCTGTGGTAAGACTCCTACAGGGTGGGAAGCCCACAGGGTGACCTCCGCTCTAATAAGAACATCTCTGCGTTGTGCTGTGGCCCAGTTAGTTTTTCTCTCCTTCCGCTCCTGGTGCTGCGTTTGCACACGTGATACGCACTGGGGAAAAACTGTCCTTGGCTCATTCGTCCCGAACAAACCCACAGAGATTCCTTCAGGTGCTTTACATTTCTAGTTCTGTAGCGCCACACTGTAATTAGGAGAAAATCATTTTACAATTTATAGTGAAGCTATTACTTGTGCTAACTTTACTTCCTGCTATATGTCCCTAAACTTCCTTAAGCATCTGTTACAGAAAAATGCTAATGCCCAAAATGGTAAGCCTGTTGTGTCATTCAAAATAATACTCCAGTGAATCGGACAGTAATTATGGATGCCCTCTACAAGGAGCAATTCCTGTCTTAAGTATTATTCAATGCAGTGGGGACATGTGCATGGCTGATGGTAAGCGTCTGACTCTGGGTTTTGACTCGGGTCCTGATCTCATGGTTCCTGAGTTCAAGCCCTGCATCGGGCTCTGTGATGACAGTGAGGGGCCTGCTTGGATTCTCTCGCGCTCTCCCTCTCTCGCTGCCCCTCATCCACTCACTTTCTCTGTCTGTCTCTCAAAATAAATAATCTTAAAAAAAATTTTAAAAGTCAGTCACTTAAAAAAATTATTCAACTTAGTAAGTGAACTAGGCAGGTGTTCCAAAATTAAAACAAAAAAAGAAAAGTAAACAGGAAGAAATATCTCCTAAAAAACTGAAAGTGAGAGGCTTGTAGTATTTCCTTTAACTTACCCCCAACGTAAAAGTCTGCAGGTAATGTGATTAGTGGCATAACCAGCGAGGGACCAGGGGATGTGTTTGCTGTCAACAGTCTCCCCGTTGTTGCATAATTGGCAAATTCATTGGATCAAAAGCCCAGGAATTCTATTCCCCAGCAACCAGGAAGATTTCCTCGTATGAGCTGGCCCTGTTGCCTGCTGGATATGGAGAGGCTTCTAGAACTCTCTCGTTCAGGCACTTCTCTTAGTTTTACCAGCAGTGGACTTGGCTTTGCTGATCACGCCTGCTGCCCTGAAGTGTGTGATGTTAGAGTAATAACACCTCCTACCCACACCGCATTTTATTCTTTGCAGCCCACGTGCACACTGCTAATCTAATTTGCTCCTCATAACCACTGCTTGAGAGTAGGCACACTTGTCATTCCCAGTTTCCAATCGCAGAAATCACCGCCAGAGGAACCTAGATGGGTCCTGCCATTTATTATAAACTCCGTGACCTTTGATAAAATTGGTTTCAATCTCTCTGCACCTCAGTTGCCTTATTTGGGCATCGTACGGATCTAAGAATTTAAGGCAAAAACCTGATTGAAGAGGAGGCCACGGTACCTGAAACCAAGAAAACATGAAAACTATCTCTTGTTAAGGGGCACCTGGGTGGCTCAGTAGATTAAGCATCTGACATCAGCTCAGGTCATGATCTCATGGTTCCTGAGTTCGAGCCCCACGTCAGGCTCTGTGCTGACAACATGGACCCTGATTTGGATCCTCTGCCCCTCCCCGCCCCTCCCCTGCTTGTTCTATCTCTGTCAAAATAAATAAACAAACTTAAAAAAATATTTCTCGTTGATTCATTCAAGAAGCATTTACTGGATAGTTAGTTGGAAGTTTTACTGGACGGGGAAGGTGTTCCCAGTCATGACTTCTATTGTCTCTATTAATGTCACCTCTTAGGAACTCCCGACTAGACTCATCTCCATAGTGCCCTTGTAGAGAGTCGTCTCAGTTCATAAGTTCATAAGTTCATAAGTTCATAAGAGGTAGAGTTAGGGCTGGGAGTCTTTTGACTCCAAATACAGTAGACAGGTTGGCAAATGGATGGGCAAAGAGATAGGCGTGTGTACTTCCAAGCATGCATATGAGTACTTACACAAAACATACGTAATGCAGACATCCACCTATACATACATAAACTTACTGGTGTATGCCCGTGTGTGTATCTCCGCACCGTAGAGAACTGTCTCCAAAGCACGTGTCAACCCACGTGCAGCTTTGAGATAAGGAGGGTGAGTTCATGTTGGAGTCTCCATGTTTTTCAATGTAAACAACAGGTGAGGAATGCCCTCTCTTAGAAAGGCTCTAACTCTCAATCTCGGATTCCTTCCATCGTTCCCTCTTGTGTTTCTCTCCTGGTTTTTTTCCTAAAAATCAAGTCGAAGTAAATGAAGATGCGTTTTGCCATAATGAGTTTCGGTGCCTTTCGAATGTTAATTCTTGGAGAAACAAAAGCTGATGAATTGTTATAATTTTGTCTCCTACAGGAGCTCTGGGTGCTTTGTGGCAATAACGCCGTGCATATTACATTCACAGGCGTGGTGTGTGGAAGTGTTTATAGAAATGTGTTTTACATTGCATGATTATATTTTGAACTGTGTATAAATAACTCTGTTCTTGGACCTGACTCAATTGTAAAAAAAAAAAAAAAAAAAAACTCCTGGGAGCACAGAGCAAAATGGAGAATTTGGAAAAATATTTGTTTGTGGAATCTGAATCCTCTGTTTGGTAACTCTGGAATTAGAACCACGCTTACACGGATAGCCCTAATTTCTCTTTCTCTAATCCCACTTTTATGTTTTTTTTTTTAAAATATTTTTAATGTTTATTTATTTTTTAGAGAGAGAGAGACAGAGCATGAGTGGGGGAGGGTCAGAGAGAGAGAGGGAGACACAGATTCTGAAGCAGGCTCCAGGCTCTGAGTTGTCAGCACAGAGCCCGACGTGGGACTTGAACTCACAAACCGCGAGATCATGACCTGAGCTGAAGTCAGACACTTAACCGACTGAGCCACCCAGGAGCCCCTGTTTTTTAAGACCAATGCTGTCGTCTCAACTGATGTCTACCACATGCCTAAATAGATCACTTGGCAATCTGATCACTTTTCTACTTTGGCCAAATGGGATCCTTCTTTATTTTTTAGAGAATGAAAGCTAACATTCGAATTCTCTCCAGGTATCAGACACCATCCAATACATTATTTCATTTAATTCTCACAACTGTGTGAGATGAAGGATATCGTGTCCATGTGCGAAAACTAAGGTCAGAGTGACTCCCTGTGTGTCATGCAGTTGCTAAAGGCAAAGGAAGATTGGTCGGATTATCTGCAAAGCCACAACATATCAGGGTCAGTGGAGTACTCACATTCTTTCTGTCTCTGTCTATCTCTCAGTCTCTTTGTCTCTCTCTCACACACACGTGCACACACATGCTGACCATGAGCTATTTCTAGTCTGAACCTTCCTATTTTTATTATGGATTCTCGATGGTCATATTTTGATGAAAACGTGTTATGACCAGGATCTATGTTGCCATTGACCTAGACAACTCTTCTCATTTCTTTCTGTGAGAAGGTCCGTTCCAGTGGTTTTGTCCTCTTCTGAATGTGAATTGTCTAATGGCACCGGGAGTCCCAATAAATACTGAGGTCAGGTTCGGCAGCGAGGCATGGTCCCCCGGCAGGAGCAGACGTGTGACCCACGGGAGCTGGTGGGCGTGGGCACCTGCGGGACTGGGTCTTCTCAGACCCTTCGTCAGCCATTAACAAAATACCACGTTACCGCAATAATGATAGTGAAGAAAAAAGACAGATAGAAATACCAGGTCAAAATGGTAACTCTACATCTTCCAAAAGGAGACCTGAGGGAAAGAAGTCTGAATCTGTGGACAGATGAACTTTTATTTTAAATGCCATTAGATTGAGGCTTAGCAATAGGAAATAGCTTTCCCAGCTCAGAAGAAGAGTGGAGCTTGCCTCCCCTCTCTTGAAAGACCGTACGCCCTTTTTCAAATCCTAATGGAGCAAATTATGCCTTATCAAGAATCCAACTACAGAACTGCCTCCTTCCTGTTATTTCCTACCAAATGTAGTGCCATACTGTATCTTGCTGTGCCCTGATGCTATGTCTGCCGCTAAGTGGGAGTCTCTGATTTTCTAAATAGGTCAGGATGTGGAATAAGCATCACTAAGTGACTGAGGGAGTCAAGGCAGAGGGGCCGTGAGCCACCCCAGAGCTCAGAGTCCGTGAGTTTCAGGAGGGAAATTTACCAGGTCAGGGCCATGCTGGTCTTCTTTTGTCATTGCCTTAAGGGTAGAAATGGCAGCACCCATCCCCATTATGTTGCACTTTATTTGAAAAACAAACGTGCAAGATAATCCCTCCACTTTTATGGAAAGAAGTAAAAGCAATCATGGGGCTTAAAAGGGGCTTGAACATGTAAATTTTGAAATGTAAACGTTGTGGGTTTTTCTTTCTTTCAGATATGCAGCCTCTCTGTTGGAAAGGACTTGGGTGTGTCTTGTTTAAAAAACAAGAGACAGATGTATTTTGAGAATCCTATATGCATTTTATAGGAAAGAAAAATCTTCACAAGCCATTTTAGAAATTCTCATATCCCATAGGAAGCTCTTGGGGGGTCGTTGAACACACCCATAGTAGGGTCCAATGCATTTTAGTCCCCCGTTTAATTTGCCAAGCTTCTGGTGGACTTTGACATAGAACTATCTGATCTTCCATCTGCTGAGACTGTTCAGTTTGGAAAACCAGAAAAGAACTTCCTGCTCTTCAGTGTAATTTAATAGAACACTTGGGTTTTATGATTTCATTATGTGTGGTAATCTCCTATTTGCTTATGTGCTGATTCCACGGGTAACATGCAGCTTGTAATAAATAATAATTAAAACAAAGCTCTGTAAGAGGGAAATCTATAGTTACCAGTTCATAGCATTATTAAAGGAACATAGTTAAGTTCTCTTTCTATAATTTAATTAGAGACAGACTTAACTTGTAAGTCTACTGCAGTTGTAGGAAGAGTGTGTGTGTGTGTATACATGTATACAGATTAGACTGGATGAGAGATGATAAGGAAAACAAAATTATCTTATGTGGGTAACAGATAATAAGAGATCTGGAATTGCTGAGGGGAGACAATTATCAGATAAGCAGATTGTTCTAGAACACAGTAACGCATTGACAAACAGTGGTTGAAAGGATGTGTTTGTGTGTATAAATAGTTACACTGGATGCTTTGCCCCATTTATATAATGGAGGAATTCTGCCTTGTGAGCCTTCACTTGCCAACAGTCATGTGGGTACCTAACCTCTTGTGCATTGATTTCTTGACTTGTTATACAGTCCATTTTAATTTCTGAAACTTTAATTATTTTCTCTAGGAAATGACTTGAATTATCAAATGTTGGCATCGCACATTCAAGTAAACTCATATTACATTTCTTATGTTGCGTTTAAGATAGTTCTGTTATATGATCAGAGACATTGTTAGTAAATGACCTTCACATGCATGTATACCCAGGAATATGCTACTAGAAAAAAAGGGAGTTAAAATATTACACACTTTTGCCTTTATTGTACTGTCTTTGACAGTAATTTTGAAGCTTTTCCTTTCTATGGTTTAAGAGCAAGTTGAAGTGTACTATTTGGTATATTACAGCATATTCTTTGTGATGAAGTTGTTGGGTGATGGGTAGTCTGGAGCCGATGGCCAAGAAAGAATTCTTGAAGATTTTATTAAAGCATGGGGACAGGACTCATGGGCAGAAAGAGCTGTACTGGGTCATGATGTGTAACTCATTATATACCTTCAGATTGGGAGGGGTTCAGGGATAGAATAAGTCTCTAAGTTATTTTGGAAGCAAGGTTTCCAGGACTTTTAGGGGCTAGCTGTTGCTAGGGAAACACCACTTATTACTGTTTAGTAAAATCTCAGTCATGAGACCCTTCAGATGGATATGGGAGGTGGGGGACATAACCTTGAAGGATGATTGTCGGTATATATCTTGGGGCAGTTAAGACCAAGGAAGTAGACTTGCAGGATCCTCGAGGTTGGGATAAAGTTGATCTGAGGTTCTCTTGCCCCAGCAAAGTGTCATCATCCAGGGAGCTGAGGTCCTAGAAGGAGATCACTCTGCCTGTTTCAAGGACTCATCCGTGGGCTGTAGGCAGTAAGGGAATTTAATTTTTCATTTGCCTTAGTTTCCCATGTCACCATGGAAAGCACTTAAACCCATTTCCTTTGTTCTTGGGTAGCCAGGAGTATCTGAGGAATATCATACGTATTCCATGGGGAGGGAGGTGGTGCTGTTAGCCTGAACTTGGCCCTCAGCCTGCCCCATGCTTGCTCATCATTTGGACATGAGATATTGGTAGATGTACAAATATAGCATTTCTGATAAATAAAATAAGGTCTGGTATGGGGGTGCAGCCTTGAAAGGACTATAACATGTGCCCCAAGAGTCAAGCCAGGAAAGTTTTGTAATGCCCAGCTATTTTCACTGGATTTTACTGGTTGAAAACACAATTTTGAGGAAAGACTGATAAATTGGACTACATTAACATTAAGAATTTCTATTCATCCAAAGTCACAACTAAGAGAATAAAAGTGAGAAGAGCTATTTGACCTACTTACTCTCCTCAAAAGACTCCCATCTGGAATAAATTGAGACCTAGAAGACCTAAAGAAAGGGATAATATTAAAGACTCCTATATAAAATACATAAATGAAAACCTATAAGACGGCAAGAAAGAGATAAGCTAATATAAAGAGCAAAGGGCTTGAGTAAATATCCTGTTAAAAAAAAAGATACCCAGGGGCGCCTGGGTGGCTCCGTCGGTTGAGTGGCCGATTTCAGCTCAGGTCACGAACTCTCAGTTCGTGGGTTCGAGCCCTGCGTTGGGTTCTGTGCTGACAGTTCAAAGCCTGGAGCCTGCTTTGGATCCTGTGTCTCCCTCTCTCTCTCCCTCTCCCCCTCCCCTACTCACTATCTGTCTTTCTCTGTCTCTCAAAAAAATTAAGATAAAACATAAAAAAAAAATTAAAAAAAAGATATCCAAATGGTCAGTAGACGTATGAAACCATTAACCTTACTAGTCATCACGGGAGTACAAATTAAATAGTAATGAAGTATCGGTAGCACCACAATAGATACAAAGAAAGACTAGCAATACTTAGTGATATTGAAGAGATGAAGATACGGATATATTGCTTGTGGGACTGTTATCTTTTTAAAAACCATTTGGCAGTATCTACTAAAACTAATTATGTACAGACAGAAATGTGTACACACACACATACACGCACACACACCACGGATGATAGATGAGAATATTTAAAGAATCTCTGTTTGTAATAGACATAAACTGGAAACAATTCAAGTATCTATCAATGGTGGTAGAATAAATATTGACATATTTATACAATGGAATACTGTATAACAATGAATATAAATAAATTATTGCTGTGCACAGTGCCACAGAGGGACTCAAGACTATACTACTGAGTAAAGAAGTCATTCAGAAAATAACGTATGCCAATTCCATTGAAAAGGACTGAAATCGGTAAAGCTCAGCTGTGGTGTGGCAGTCCTAAGGGAGTCACTCTTGGGAAAGCAGGTGGGGGTGGGCACTATGAGGGACACAGAAGGGACTTGCCTCATCCTGTCTGGTTTCCGTTTCTTGGTCTGGGTGGTGGTTACATTACTGTGTTCATTGTTTAGAACTTTCTTGAGACGTAGACTTATGCATGCCCTTTGGTTTAAAGTTATGCTTTTAAAAAGTTCCTAAAAAAAAGTTCATCAGAGAAAGTTAAAAACATGGGTCTGACTCTGAGGGTCACCATCCAAGTGAAACATTTACTAGCCTCTCTTTAGTTCAGAGAAGGTCAGAGAATGTTCCAGACCTTAAAGGTCAAGCATGGTGGATGTGCTCTCAGTGAAGCCATCCTTGGGCATCCAAAGGTGAACCCAGTTCAGATCTGCAAAATGTCTGTGTAAGTGTGGCAGGGTGGCCACTACCGATCACACAGTTGCGAGGCGTGTGTGGAAGTCAGGAAGAAAGAGGATGGCTCACTTCCTCGAATTTAAAATCCACGTGACTCTGGTCCATCATGGGAAGGGTGGTCAAGGGTCATAGGTCACAAAGGAGAAGAGGGCCCCCAGGTTTTCAAGCTTCAGAAAACTGACTCAGACTTCTAGTTGGTGGAAATTTATTTAGGGATTTAAGTCTAAGTGTTTGGACTTAGGAATAAATCTAAGCACTAAACCTCAGCACTCTTTGCATTTTTGGCTGGATACTTCTTGTTTGAGGGGTGGGGTCTTCCACTGTAGGATATTTAGCACCTCTGGCTCTCTACCCACCAGATGTCGGTATTACCCTATCCCCACCTCTGAGAACCAAAGGTTTCTTGAGGGGTAAAAATCACACCCCCGCCTCCCCATGAGAACAACTGGAATAAATGCATTTATATACTAATAAGAAAGACAAGAAATAACTTCGTATGCACAATTATGTACATTTTACGTAAGACATATCTAAAGTGTTTATATTACATTAACCACGACGGAGGATAAAATAGGCAATAAGCAATTTTATTGTGTTCACAAGACATGCAGAGAAATTATTGGTATTAGTAATATCCGTGTCTACTTCTAGAAGACCTAAGTTGTCCTTGAATTTTAGGTGGACCATTTTTGTCATTAGAGAAGGAAAAGGTTTGTAGAAATGGGAAAAATCTGCAACAGTCTGTAGAATGAATGAATTGTGGTATATCCATGCAACATCATCAATGGTTGTACCTGATAAGAGAATCATACTGACATCCTGGTAAAGTCCTAGTACCATTCAACCTTAAAAATAAATAAATAAATAAATAAATAAATAAATAAATAAATAAATAAATAAAAAGTTACGTGCATGAAATTAGTGGTTATAGTGAAATGCCTATATATTTGCCTGTTTCAAAATGCCTTGTTATATCATTTCAAGAATGTGGCTGACATGTCCTTATCCGTCTCCTCCTCTGTTGAATTGGACTACGCCATCTTTGTCACAGTGTTCTGCCCAGAGCAATTCTTTGCATGTAATGAATACTCCATAAACACATGGGAGAGGACACAAACAGGTTCCAATGACACTGAACTCTGAGAAGCTTAAATAAGAAGGAGAAACATCCAGAAGAATGAATACCCACTGGCTACAGATCAGATCCCGGGTCTGACCCGGTACAATTTAGCTGCAAGTTTTGCCAAGTCCGTGAAGACCCGTGTTTACCTGGTAACTATTCAACAAATAGATTTTGACTGTGTGTTATGAGCTCATTTCCATTGGAGACCCTGGAAATAGAGGAGAGAACGAAATGGAGGAGGTCTCTGCCCTGGGCGAGGCTACACTTTAGTGGGGGAGGTAGACAAGAGACAAGTTCCCATGAAGAAGTTGTGGGTTCAGAAAAGAGCTGCGGAAGGAAGGAACAGTTGAAGGCGATAGAGGAGCGAGCGTGCTTTGGGAGAGACGTTGTATGCACCAGGACATGGTGCATGAGGCGAACCCTGTGAAGATCAGAAGGAAGAGGATTCCAGAAGGGAGTCGCGAGTTCAGAAGGCCCAGAGGTAAGCATGGGTTGGGTTTGTTCTAAGAAGGAAGACAAAGCAGATGACCTAGAGTAAAGTGACTATTGATAGACTATCCTATAAGAGGAAGTTTCTTCAGCCTGAGCAAGGGTGGTGTTTTGGGTTGTGTATACTTGGTCGTGAGGAGCTTTCTTCCAAATTAGAGTGTGTGGAGAAGCACGCCTGGCCTCTCCCCGGTAGATACCAGTAGCCTCCTTCCACTTTCAACGTGTCCACCAGGTCCTCTCGGGTACAGTCCCGTCACCCTTGGCTGAGAACCACTGGAGCAGAAGAATGAGGACAGGGCCAAACCATGTAGACCCCACAGGCCCCTATTTCAATTGTCTTTTTAGTAGGAATGGGATGCTGTCAGAGCTTGTAGCACGATCTGACTTCAGGAATTCCATCTGGCAGACGTGGGAGGAATAGGTATTAAGGCAGCAAGAGTAGATGCAGGACCAGTAGACGGTCTTCTAGGAACCCGGCTAAGAGATGGCAGTGGTGCCGGGCAGAGCCAGTGGGGGAAAGAGGAGTAGACTTTAGGGAATGGACACTCGGGTTTGGATTCTGGGACTGAAGGAAAGACAAGAGGCAAAGATGCCTGCTAGGGTTTCTCCTGGTCAGACGTTGGCCCATTCACTGAGACAGATGAGTCCCAAATGGGATCGAGTACAGGTTGGATGGCGTGGACTTTGCTGGGCTTCTTCTCTGCTTTCTTTTTTTTTCTTAAGTTTTTAATTTTTATTTATTTTGAGACAGAGATAGTGCAAGCAGGGGAGGGGCAGAGAGAAAGGGAGACAGAATCCTAAGCAGGCTCCACACTGTCCACTCAGAGCCCGACGTGGGGCTCGATCCTACAAAGCATGAGACCATGACCTGAGCCAAGTCAAGAGTCCGATGCTTAACCGACCCAAGCGCCCCTTTCTCTGTTTTCTTGAACATACTAAATACAGTTTGTTTTCTTTTTAAGTTTCTGTTTTGTAACTCCCCTATCCAGCCCCACCCACAGCTCTGTTCCTAGCATTTAGTTTTTTCACTCGGGCCTGTTTCCTGCATGCCTGATAGCATTTTATTGCCTTTTAACTGTTGTATATGGAAACATTTTAAGAAGCTCTGGTTAATCTTTCCTTCTGCCACAGAGGATTTTCACGTTCATTTGGAAGGTGGTTTGAGAAAGAGCAGGTCAGTCTAACCCAGTTAGAGACAGAGCCGATGCAAGCCTGGGTTTTCATTTTTATAAAATCTGCTCTATTTCTGCCTCACCTTACTTAGGGTGCAGCCCGTTGGAACCTCAGGGGGAAAGTCTGGCATATTCTCCAGGGAGCCTCCTATTTAGCAGGCCCTGAATTCTGATTTCTGTCTTCCCCAAATTGGGAACCTGCCTAGCGCCCCGCTAATTTCTTTGCTTTTAGCTGCCATTTCCTGCCAGGGGCTCCCCTCAGGAATTATCCAATGACTCTGACTAGACGGGCCCAGCTTGCTTCTCTCTGCTTCCCTTCTCTTCTGGGCCTTGGCTCCCTGAGTTCTGGAATGCTAACATCCAGGCGTAACGCTACGGATAGACACACAGTATCCGGCACGGCCTGAGTTGTCTTTTAGAAAGTTTGCTCTGCTATCAGCAAAGGAAACGCAAACACCCAAAAGACCAAAACAGATTGGGGAGCTTGAGAATGGATGCTGAGAAGTTGGAGGGAAAAAAAAAGTCCCTGAAATTGGCGCACAGGGGCAGAAGATAATGAGGATGCAAAGTAGGGCAGTGAGCGTAACATGCAGAAGAGGAAGTAGAAGCGAAAAATACTTTAGGAGTGGATTAGAAATGATGACAAATGGAAAATTTAGCTCTCAGCGTCTCTTAAGTTTTATTTGTGTGTCAAAATAAGAATGACATATTGGCTGGTTAATTCTACATCCCTCATGATCGTAAAAGGCAGTCAAGGATGATGGGTTACCAAACAAAATACTCAGCTCTTTGAAATTTCTCATGGTTCTGCTGTTATTCTTGGCTATAACGGATGAAAGGGAAATGTATTTTAATCTGGCTTCATTGTTCAAAATAAGAACTTGCTTAAGTTAGCCTTTATGTGAAAGGAAGTCGTGTGCTTCGTCCTTCAGGAGGCCTGGGAAATATGTGAAACGAAACCTTTATTATTGTTCTGATAGCAATATTATGTGGAAGAAGTCGAGGCGTTCGGCTTAAAACACTGAGCGAGGTGGGTAACAGGCTGTGTTTAGCAATGCCATTTGCGACGTGACACTTGTTCTAAATAAACAGCATCAAGGGGAGTAAACCAGATCAGGAGCCTCGCGTTGAGTGGTTTATGTATATTCTCATTTCACCTTTTCAGTGACCTTAGTGTAAGGTAGACAGTTTCCATATTTTGTAGAGACAGGGCTCAAAAAGTTGGGATAATTTGCCCGATATCACACAGTAAAGTGTGATACCCTTTCCAAAGTACGGCAAATTTAAGAACTTTCTTAGATTTGGAGAAAAGCTGAGAAAAACGAAAGAGGAAAGTCTGGGTACCATTGTTTAGATGTATTGGGACCCAACTTGGCATTATTCAGTGTCATTTTGTAGAGAATGAAAAATAATTTCACTGAAATTCTTTCCAAGTGGTACCTTCACTCGTGAGAGTGGAGGGCGGCTCCTTCTCTCCGTGACGGGAATCCTCAGCCATCTCATTATATACTTCCCCAACTCTAAAATGTGATCGCTTCCCCCCCCAAAGATTCATAACTTGTTGTCCTTGTTGATGTAGGAACAGCCAAACCAGCTATCTTAAAATAATTCCGACCTTTGTTTTATGTCTTCCCTGAGCATGGGAAGTTCTGTGCGCATCAGCAAAACTAGCGGAAATCTGACCCAGGTGACTAACTGACCAGGTGAGCTTGCACTTGGCTGCGGTCTTATACCCCAGGGAAGAAGAAAGAACACAACATTTGCTGTCTTTCTGCCCCATTCTAGGCACTTAGTATTTAATGTCACATTTAATTTTTCACAACAAACCCATGAGGTATGTGCTACTTTTACAGAGGATTCATTGAGATCCAGAGAAATCAAATGACATCTAATATCAGAGATTCTGATAAGGGGCAGTTCACGCAGAATCTGGTGACAAAATCTTTTGTACTTAAAGAATCCAGTATCTTTGTTAACGTAAATGTAGTTAACTTACTAGTGACAACCACGTTATCTACTGCTATGTATCTATATCTGGATAAAGATCATTTTATATGTAACGAATGTTTTATATATACAATTCATTATATTTTATATAGTATATATATTAAAATACAGTATGTAGGAGAATGATTATAGAGCAATGAATAGGAGAGTGTAGATTTAAAAATAAGTATGAGCTCATCTCTGTGTGATCAACAAGGGAGAATCAATTACTACAGCAGTTTAAATTTCACATGAGGAGAGCAGGACCAGGCTGCTGTGATCAGTTACAGTGTCAGAGTCTAGTATAGTGCCTGACACATACCTGCATTATCAATACTCTTAGATCAACAATTCACTGCGATAGGGTGGGAAGCCAGGGAAGACTCCAGATTATCTAGAAACTCACTGTGATAATTAGAGGAAACCTGGTATCTGGAAGAGAGGACTTTGGGGAAAAATTAAATAATACTGTGGAGCGTATGAATAGAGAACGAAAGATTCATGTCAGATATGGAAGGAGTGTCTGTCCATTGCAAGCTGTTAACATTGGGATGAATTACTTCTGGAGAGGGTGGCATCTTGGTTAGACATATGAAATTAGGGAAAGGTTATTTGGGGGAGGGTTAATTTTTTTTTTAATGTTTACTCATCTTTGAGAGAGAGAGAGAGAGAGAGAGAGATACAGGGTGTGAGCTGGTAAAAGGCAAAGAGAAAGAGGAAGTCACAGAATCCAAAGCAGGCTCCAGTCTCCGAGCTGTCAGCACAGAGCCAAAGATGGGGCTTGAACCCATGAACCGTGAGATCATGACCTGAGATGGATGCTTAACTGACTGACCACCCAGGCGCCCTGGTGGGAGGTTATTTTAACTGAAGCTACTTTAGTGAGATTGTAACCACAAACTCAGTGTGTATGAGGACCGTGTTTATTTTGCTGATTATTGAAACTACGGTACCTGGAACATTGCCTGGCCCACAGTATACTTGATACGTAGTAAATGAATGAACGAAAATAAGCTAATGGAATCATCGATCTCTCAAAATTTCTTTTAGTTCTCTAATTGATATGAAAGTGAAAGTTGTTAATTTTTTTAAGATTGGATTTTGACTAATCTGTTGGGCCACATGAATTGTATCTAAAATTTGTTGTCCAAGAGATGCCTGGGTGGCTCCATCCATAGAGTGTGCCACTCCTGGTCTCAAGGTTGTGAGTTCGAGCCCCATGTAAGGTGTAGAGATTTCTTAAAATTAAATTTAAAAAAATAAAATACTGGAGCCCCTGCACAGCTGAGTCAGTTAAGCATCTGACTCTTGATCTCAGCTCAGGTCATGATCTCATGGTTTGTGGAATCAAGGTTGGTGTCGGGCTCTGCACTGAGAGCACGGAGCCTGCTTGGGATTCTCTCTCCCTTTCTCTTCCCCTCTCCTGCTTATGTGTGCACTTTCTCTCAAGATAGATAAACTTTAAAAAAATTAAAAACAAAGTTGTTGGAAATACCTCTGTCCAAACTCATCAAACGATACACATTAAGTATGCACAGTTTTTGTACATCAGTTTTACTTCAATAAAGCTGTTAAAAAAAATAATGGTTAGGAAGGGGCGCCCGGGTGGCTCAGTTGGTTAGGCGTCCGACTTTGGCTCAGGTCATGATCTCACAGTTTGTGAGCTCTGGCCCCGCGTCGGGATCTGTGCTGATTGCTGGGAGCCTGGAGCTGCTTCAGATTCTGTGTCCTCCTCTCTCTCTTGCCCCTCCTCTGCTCACACTCTCTCTCAAAAAGAAATAGATATTAAAAAATGGTTAGGATCCAGCATTGCTAGTTACTTTCTATTCTAACCCCCAACTGTATTTGAAAACAACATAGAACGTGGCTGAGGAGACAGGACACGATGGAATTGTCTTCTAAGCTCTACCCTTCGCTGAGCTAATTGACCAGTTCACTTCTCTTTGCTTTTACTTTTTCTTCCCTGGCAATTCTAATTTTACAAATAACTAACATCTGTAAGATGGAAAGATCAATTAGAGAGATCTATAAAATACTTTGAGCTTCTTGAAGAGGATTCTCTATAAATAGAACTGGTGGGTAATTAGTCATTTCGCTACTATAAATGGAAGTGGTGTGAAAAATTTTTTTTAAGTTGCTCTTTTTATACTCGTCTGCATTTACCATAAGGCTGTTAAATCTTTTAGGGTCCTTTGGTATGCAAAATACCATCACTGCTTTTTTCTTTGCAATAATTTAATTAATATACTTACTAGGCAGCGTGAGAGGCAGAAACATTAGCTTATAACCAACGAATTGGGACCTAACAAAAAGAGGAATTTCCAATTCCTTTTTAGATGACTATTTGTAGTTATTCCTAGTCAAATCTGCTTTTAAAAAGCTATTTAGAAAATTCATGGTTATATTTGTTCTGTAGGCCTGTGACAAGAGATAATTTCAGGAATTTTTCTAATTTCACATTAGTATGTAAGCGCTGAACTTTGGGAAATCTTTGCGCGTGGGATCGGTCGCCATGCAGCGTGGACTTGTGTTTTCTGCTCGATGCATTTTCCCAATTTGGTACTATTTCCTCTTCCTTTCTCTACACGAAAACATTCAAACCATCACACAGATACTGCGGTAGACCAATCATTACATACCTGGGGAAGTTTAACTCCGATGTTGAATAGTTTGAGGGCTGTGATTGAAAGTGTTGCTTGGTAATGAAATTTATTTTCCACCTTCGTTGTGGGATGCAGGGCAATGAGAAAGCAGTCCGGTAGAGGGGGGTATTTCTGTGCGACCTTTCCAAATAGATGGCTCTGTCCAGCCTTGGTTACTCTCCTCGACTCTGCCATGTTCAAATACTTGATTCTTGAGCGAAGCGTTAGGGATAGTGAGGGATGTCTATCAATGAGTGTATGTAGAAATCAGGTTAAAATAATAAAAATGTGTTTACTGTGAGTAGCATCTAGTCTGAGGTTTCACTCTAATTGATCGATCTCCCAAGAATCATTTTCCTCTGTCCTGTCTTCAACCAAAGTAGTGGAGTGGCGGAAAATCTGGCTGATTTTATCAGAACATTATGCCCGTGTCAATCATAGGTGATCCTGGAATATGTTGTTGCTAAAGTGATGCATTTTTAGTTAGAAACTGTAGTGCTCCTAAGCACTGACTGCTGTTGGATTATCACTTCATTCATTAAGAATCAAGGAAAAGGGGTGCCCGGATGGCTCAGTTGGTTAAGCGTCAGACTGTTGGTTTTGGCTCAGGTCATGATCTCATGGTTCGTGAGTTCAAGCCCTGCATCAGGCTCTGTGCTGACAGCTCAGAGCCTGGAGCCTGCTTCGGATTCTGTGTCTCTGTCTCTTTCTGTCCCTCCCCTGCTCATGCTCTCTCCCTCTCTCTCTCTCTCTCTCTCCCAAAAATAACCATTAAAAAAATTAAAAGGTAAATAATTAAAAACTTTTTAAAAATCAAGGAAAAAAAACCCAAATGGTGTCCGGACACTCTGATTTTAAATAATCCTACTCTTCACGGATACATCTATATGTTCAAAAGAACCTCTTTCTTCTGAACTGTTTTGTGTGAGCAGTTTCGCTCACAAACTGGCTGCGGTTTGATGATTCCTGTGGATGATATAGTGCCAGCTGCTTGAGGGGCTGCAGGTCATTCTGTTTCTTTTCATCTGGCAATTGCTTTGGAGTTCAAGAAAAATAATGTTTGGAACCAGAGGCTGACATTCAGTCTCTCCATCCACATGACCAAAAAAAAGCAGGCAAGCTGGATCCGTTCTGTGCAGGAACCCGGTGCTTGGCGGGGAGCGCTCCATCTGTTGTCAAGACAGTGACAGGTCTGCTTCAGCCCCTGGGGGCCCCTGACGAGAGTAACGGGGGTCGCTGCACCTGTGATTGTTGGAGTAGAGCGCAGCAGATGTGTTTTGTATGTGAGTGCCTGCTCTGCCGTTAGCAGATCCGCAGTGTGTTAGCGGATCCGTGAACTCAGAACGGTCACGTTACGTTTGTGCCCACCTCTGCAGGTGTAGAGCCCGGTGCTCAGAATTGGCGTAGTTAACGTCAGTGCTGGTTGTCTATTACTTTTGACTGCTTAACGAATTTGCAGCGAATTCTCTCCATACTTAGTCATAAAACTAGAGAGGACCACGGCATTACTCTAACTTCATCCTCTTGCCTTAGAGATCCGCCGAAGTTCCTGGGGGCTCTGACACTCTCAAGGTCATCGACATGGTTAGGTGATGGCAGAACTGTGACCACGTCCTGTCTGTCCTTTTCCTGAACTGGGCAAATCCAAGATGCCTGCCATTAGCTCAAGGCGTAAGCCTAGAAAATAAGCTCCCATGACACTCAATTATCACTCTCTCATTATTTTCTAATAATGGTTTCCATAGTTCAGAAAGTTCATATCTTATTATTTATTTTGTCATTGTCTGGAAAATTCATCACCGTCCAGGCACAAGGGTGATATAAACCAGGAATGGGCAAATGTTTACTTAAAGGACCACAGAGTAAAAATTTTTAAGTTTCGTAGGCTTTCTAGTCTCTGCCTCAACTACTCACCATTGCCACTGTGGGACACAAGCCACCCTAGACCATACATCAGTGAGCGACACACAGCCACGTGCCAATAAACTTAACGGACACTGGAATTTAAATTTTACATTATTATCCTGTGTCACGAGATACTGTTCTTTTGATTTTTTTTCCCCCAACCTGTTATTAAATGTTAAAAGTATTCTTAGTTCGTGTCCCAAACAAGCAAACAAATCAGGCAGCCTACTGGATTTGTGCCAGGGGCCATAGTTTGCTGACGTCTGCTCCCAAAGATTCCAGTCAGCCTTCATTCCATTCTGCCAGTTTTGCTCCTACACTTCTGGTCCTGCATGTGCACCCACAAATCTGGATCACTCCTGAGGACTGGCAGAAGCTGAGTCTAAACGGATCTGAGCAATAAAGGAAGGGCTTTTATTATGCTCAATATACTAACGCTGCTCACTCTTAAGAGCTTTCTATTTTAAATGCTCTTCTCCATCATCGCCACAAATCTCACACAGGTACTGCTTTTGACTTTTCAGCTTTTAAAGCGATATTTTAATCATGTCTAAAAAATTCCTTTTTTTCAAGAATGCCTGTTTGGAGCCGTGTCATTCCTCAGTAAAACTCAGCCCGTATTTCGTTGACGATAATTTGTCTGCGTGTGCCAACGAAACAAAAGGAACTTTCCTGAAAGGTTTTAGAAGAGCAGATCCAAGAAGTAAATGTGTCAGAATCCTCCATAATCAAAGATGTAATACAAAGCACAGCCCATAAAGGATGTGGATAAGGAGCGGGGCGGGGGAGCTGAGAGACAGTCAAGAGAGGAAGAGAGCGGGAGGAAAGAAGGGAGGTGGAAAAATAGTATTAACACAGCTAGACTTTAAGGGAAAAGAACATTTTCATTTTTGAGTGGGCTATAAATATTAAGGTATTTCTCTTGTGCCCCAAAATAATGTGTTGTATAAAAAATACATAAGCTATGCATAGTTTAATAATAAAATAAGGGGCACCTTAGTGGCTCAGTCGGTTGAGCATCTGACTCTTGATTTCGACTCAGGTCATGATCTCTGGGTTCGTGAGATCGAGCCCCACCTGGTGCTGTGCTTACAGTACAGAGTTTGCTTGGGATTCTCTCTCCCTCTGTCTGCCTCTCCCCACTCTCTCTCTCAATATAAATAAACATAAAAAGAAGAAAGAAATGAAGGTAAATTATCCCATGAGTAATTTTTATATGGATCATATGTCGAATGACAGTGTTTTGGATTTATTGGCTTAAGAAAATTATTAAAATAAATTTTATGTTTACTTTTAAAATTTTATTTAAAATTTTACTAGAAGATTGGACGAGTGGTTTGAATTTAGGCTCCAATTGTATCTGGATTGAACAGAGCTGACACAAAGCATCACTAACACTTCTGAGTCTTGTGTGTTACCTCTGATTTTCTACCCTAAGGTACTCATTTCTCTGAACCTTTTTTTAAACAAGTGCTTTACCTTTTCTTTTAGTTTTAGCATATACATGTATGTCTCTAGATTATTTAATTCACTTTAGAAAATCCCAAACTTTAAAAATATCCCAGTGTAAGGGAGGCGCCTGGATGGCTCAGTTCGTTAGCGTCTGACTCTTGATTCCAGCACAGCTAATGGTCTCACTCTTTGTGAGATCGAGCCGCACGTCGGGCTCTGCACTGACAGCACGGAGCCTGCTTGGGATCCTCTCTCGACTCTGCCTGCCTCCTGCTCACACATGCGCAACTACGTGCATGCATTCTCTCTCAAAATAAATAAACATTTAAAAAATAGGTATCCCATTGTATTCAGCCAGTATTCCCAGGAACATCACCAACTGTAGGGTTTGCTTCTATGTCTGCTTCCTGTGTCTGGCCTCCACGTGTTTTCCTTTTTCTCCCAGCAGCACAGACATACTTTTGAAATCTGTTTTTTAATCTAGTTGTTTGAGGTTTTCTACACTAGGAGACATTTCTCTGTATATTTAGTCTGCCTTGTTACCAGCATATTGTCCAGTTCTCTAGAGTGTTCTGTCTCACCTTCTTCATGGTAGCCAAGTACCGATTGTGTGAAACCAACTTAATGTATGCAGAGAAAGTACCAGTGAATAAATTAAGATGCAGATGTGTCACATACTATGTGGCCATAATATTCCGTTTGAGATAAGATATAAACGCGTAAGAGATAATTCAACTAGATAATCAAGTTGTTGTCAAATGATCAGCCCAGACGTCAGGTGTCACGAGTACATGAAGGCACCAGAGACCACACAGGGAAAAGTGAGTCGGATGGATTTGGAAGAACGGATGGAAATGGACAGCATTAGCAAGTGGTAAGGTCTATTTCACATAAAAAGAAAAGCAAGCAAGGTTTACCGAATATGAATTTGTTAAAATGCATTAAATGCGCACCTTTACCCATTCAACAGAATTATCAGGAATACAGAAGTGTTCTAGGCATCGTGGAGGGACTCAGATTCCTAAAGATCGTAACTAAGGATCTCTCAAGTAAACAGTAGTACTGAAGTTCTGGGGAACCGGGCTTCAGATCCTAGAGAAGATAGTAGGACATTTACACAGGGGCTTGGTTCCCTTTGCCCTGCGAGGAGTCATTTCTGTTTGAAAGAGATCTTCCAGCCTCCATTTTCAAACACCTGCAGGCACATGGCCCCTCTGGTTAAGTAAAGGAAAAGTTAGGCAATACTAAAATCCATCTTTAAAGGAGTCCTACTCTGAATCAAGCTCTTCCTCCCGGTCCCTAAGCTGGCCAGGGTGTCATCTAGTCTTTCCCTGCTGTGATACCCCGACCGTTAGCAGTTCGCAAGATGATGTTGGCAAACACACAACCTGCTGGGGTGAGCCTGCCCAACTTCGTAATGTTTCCTGTCATTTCAAATGATGCTTCTAAGTTCATGGGAGCAAATGTTAGTAGAGGACGCTTTCAGAATCCACTGGAGACCAATGAGAAGAGTCTTTGAGAGTCACTGTGTTCAAACGGGGAGAGACTCCCCCAGCAGTGAGCCCAGTCAATACCGTAGTTAATTACCTGCTCTCATAGCAAGTCGTCCCAAATTCCATGTGTGATGCTGATGTAACAGGTACTGCCTACAGTGTTCATTCAGATAGAAAGAAGGGAGCTGGTGGGAAGAAAATGTTATGCGTGTTAGACGTTAGACGTGCGGTTATGGCAAAATGTGAAGGTACCAAGCTGATGACTGGAACTTGGGAAAATTGGGCCTCAGCATATTTTTTTCAGGGCAAATTATTTTAAGGAAAAGTTGGTAGGGCATGTTTTAAACTCTGCTGTCTTCTTTTGAGGGGAAAGTCGCTTGGCTTAAGTGGAACACGAGATTTCCCTTCATAGATTTCTTTTTAAGTCCATTCAGTAAGTCAAAAGAAGAAAATTGGATTCAGAGGTGAATCCAGGTGTCTCTGTGCAAGTGAGGGACTTAAAATTTTAAGCAGCTGCAGGAACCTTCTTTCCTGGGAGAGCATCACTCTGGCACGAGGTTAATTAAGTCCGTGTGAGTTGTTGCATTAAACATGCTGAGGGTAGCTCTTAGTTAGAAGACCTTGAACCCTTAGGAAGTGATGCCCCAAATCAGCAAGTTAGCTGCAGAACATTCCAGCGAACGGCAGAAAAGTCTTGAAAGAGCAGTTCCACATACCAAGCCCCCAAAGTTGAGTGTCATTCTCTAGACAGGTCATACCTGCTGTACGAACATCCATGGCAGTTCTGGGAGTATTTCTCCTCCACGAGCAGGAATTCATAGGCAGACGGTAGGACAGGAGCTGAACATTCATAAAATGGGGACTCTTATTTTGTCCCTCCACCTCCCAGTGTCCTCTGTCTCAGTGATTGGCCCTCCCCTCTCCTCGGCCGTTCACACCCTTGATTCTGCTCATTTCCCCACCTGCCATCAAATACACCAGCAAGTCCAGTTGACTCTACCATCAAAATACCGCCCGAATTCAACCACAGGTATCACCCCCGCGTGGAAGTCACCGTTCTCTCTCGTGTCTACTGGCGTGGGGGTCTCCTTGCTTCCATTCTGGCTGTGCTGTCACTTACCCATGTCACAGCCTGGTCATGTTTTAAAAAATTAATTTGGATCTTACTGGATGCTCTTCAGTGACTCATGATCACACTCAGATTAAAATGTAAAATCCTACATTGGACCCACATCAGTCTTCTTGAATGCCTCTCTGACCACATGCCTTACCACTTACTTGTTTATGTCTTTATCCTCAGACTCCTCTTCTCTGGAATCCCTGATACCATTCTTGCTCTTCCCTTTCTGGAATATGCTTCCGCTGCATCTCTGCATGGTATGCCCCTTGCTCCACTCAGGTGGTCTGCACAAATGTCACTCCTTTTTTTTTTTTTTTCTGACCACTAAAATAGAAACACACACACACACACACACACACACACACACACACACACACACACACACAGAGTCCCTTGGTCCTCTGTTATTCTTTAAAATTTTTTTAATGTTTATTTATTTTAGAGAGGACAAATGGAAGAGGGGAGGGAAGAGAGGGACAGAAGGTCCAAAGTGGGCTCCAAGCTGACAGCGTAGAGTCCAACACGGAGCTCGAATTCGTGAACGATGGGATCATGACCTGAGCCAAAGTCCGATACTTAGCCTACTGAACCACCCAAGCTCACCTATTATTATTCTCCATAGCCCTTATCATTCCTAAAATTATTTATTTGTTTATATACCTGACCTATATACTTACCCCAGTTATGAAGATTTAAACAGACCGTGCGTAGACAAGCGTTTTATAAAGCTCTATTTAAATGTGAGGGATGATTATTGTAGCAGAGTTTGCCGCTCTAAGATGCTACTCCAATGACATTTTGAATCAAAAAGGCTTTTGTGATTTGGTTAATTGTAATTATTCTTTTTCTATTTACTTTTCACTAGCCTGGAGATAATTGGTTACTATATTTACGTAATAGTCTTTAATGTTTAGTCCTTGCTTCTCATAATATTAATGCCATTTTTTCACATATCCTTAGCGTCATAACATTGTGATATAAGACATAAGAATGTAAGAAAATGTTTAACCTTTATATGTCTTCGATATGTATATTTTCAGATAGTTTATCAAATGTATTGGTTTTTCAAATCGTGTGTGTCTCCTAAGGAAATGGCTATTTATTGGGGTTCTCAGAAGTCTGTAACTGCCCTGGGATCTAAAAATGTTACTATTTCGGGGCACCTGGGTGAGTCAGGTGGTTAAGCATCTGACTCTTGATTTTGACTCAGGTCATGATCTCACGGTTTGTGGGATCAACCATTACATCAGTGGGGTGGGGGCCTGCTGACAGTGTGGAGCCTGCTTGGGATTCTCTCTCTCTCTCTCTCTCTCTCTCTCTCTCTCTCTCTCTCTCTCTCCATGCCCCTCCCCCACTCGTGTGCTCTTGCTCTCTTTCTCTCAAAATGAATAAATAAGCATTTTTTAAAATGTTACTATTTCATAAGCATGTTGCTGATTTACTATTTTAAAAATTTTAGAAGAAGAATATCGCTCCATTTGTCCCTCATAGAGTAGATACATAGACTATAAAACAAATACAAGTCATGCCCCACAGTCTTGGGTGGACAAGAAATTGTACTCCCTTAATTTTCTGTAACTGAACTTGGGCTTCAAGCCCCTGTCCTGCCCTCACTGCAAATCCTACACTATGTCCACTCTTCCCTGCTATCCTCACCTGATATTTGAGCCACCTGCCCACCTGAGTTACAGCTAAGACAATCATCATCGTGGTCACTGAGAGCTCTTGGCTGTTTATTTTCCATACTGGGAGCACAGAATCTTTCTTGAGATTCAGCCTGGGTCCCATGTGCCCGGATGCAACACACAGCCATTCTCTGGCCCCAGAAGCACCACCAGGGAGCCCGCCAAACACCCTCACTCTCTCCTCACACATCCCTCCCACGCGCTCCCACCAGAAATGGCTTTGATCTGATTAGAAACCCTTCTCCCCGTGTGGTTTTGCCCAAGACTTCTGTTCTCTGTCCTGATCCTATTTCTCTTACCAGTCCTGTAAGTGCTTTACGTTTTCTTGACAGCCTAGGGTTTGGAAACACATCGCCAGAGAGAATTGCAGGGAATTTCTATTTTCTGCCCAGCCAAATCCCTCTGTCGAGTCAGTGAGCCCAGGGCCAATTCTCTGATGGATTGGGGTGAGAAGAAATGGTAAACACTGAGAGGAGAAAAACGTAGGTTAATAACACAAAATATTATCCCTCCATAATGGTTTTCAATTTTACACCTTAGTATAAAAATCTAACTGCTCTTGAGGGTTTGCTTTATAAATGGTCCTTCGATAATCTATAGCAGCTTTCCCTCTCTCTCCCTCCAAACTGAAATATGCAGTAAGTCTTTAAAGGTCACAAATTTAAAGGAACTTTGGTAACGCTTCGACATAACCTTGGCTGTAATAATCAAAATTTTTATGGCAATATGTCACTGTGTTCCATAAGTAACAAAACACTGGACATACGACTTAGAAGTTCTGGGTATAGAATTATCTGCTTCCCTGAATTTCGTATGTGGTTTGACTATTAAGAAATAATACCTGGTATTAAAAATGGCGTCTTTCGCCCATCCCAAATGACGTGCCGTTTTCAGTTCCATAATGAAGGCCACACATTTATTTTCTACCACAGCAAGTGCGCTGTTTGTCAGAGTTCATGTTTGTCCCTGTAATTTGTCACCAAAGAAGGAGTTCTTTAAAAAAGACGAGCAGGCCACGTGATCTTGGCTAGTCCCAGGCTGCTACATAGAATGCACTTGTCGAGAAACCAGTTAAGCTCTTGTTCAGTATATTGGCAAAAGATGGCCTTCTGGTCTGTTTTCCATCTGGCTTGTTTCTTGACGCATCACCTGTCTCTCTCAGGACTGCTGACGCTGTAGCAGGACCCTGGGGGTAGGGGCAGAGGGGGGCAAGTGGGTCCTTTTCTACCTGCCCCCCTGCCATCGTTGCCACAGGTTAGCTGGGACTTTACAGGTGGTTGTAGTTTCAGCAGGTTGGAGTATAAAGTGCTGACTCCTAAAGCTTGAGACCTAAAGGTCCTCTTGTTTTCAGGTGACAATCCTCTATGTCATGAATCCATAGCATCACACACACCTGGCTTTTGTGAAGAAGCTTTGCATTGATTTTTCATGTGACTCTATTGTTTGACTTCACTAAAGCACAGGACTTACAAGTTGGTTCTCTGTGAGTCCTACTGGTGTGACTTCTAAGTGACTTTACGCTATTTGACTAATTTAATATTATAGTAAGTTTTTAAAGCAGTGTCCATGCCTCAGAAGACTCTCCTGGGCCACAGTATGGCCACCAGGCAGAGCGGTTGCTAGTTACATGTTTCTCCAGATTTCCCATCACTGACAAACAGCTTTTGGCCTCAAGAAAACATCAGTGACTTCACAGGATTATCTCGTTGTCGACTGATAGTAATCGATGTTCACTTTTAATATTTTCACGGACAGGGTTTATTCTGTCACTTATGTGTTTGTTCTAAAGATCTGAGGCAACTCACCATCGAAATAAATCAGTCTCCCCGGATTCTTCACACCCGTACCCTTTGTCCCTGTCTCTTGCTCAATTTTAAACTAAGAGTACAGTGCCCACGATCAGGTGGTGGTGGACAGAGGAGCTTGGGGACAAGGAAAACTATTAGCAATGGCCTAATGTGTGAGCACAGAGAAGACTGGAGGGAGCCGGAGAGACAATCTGAAACTCAAGCAAATAAGACTGACCTCAATCGCTGCCACATTTTCGTTCTCAAATGACACAAAAATGATTGATTTTCTTTGGCAATAGTTATTCCAGTTAGCTTGAGTAGATTTTTATTTCTTGCAACTAAAAGAATCTTAATAGAAGAGTTGGTAGCTTGAATTTGTTAAAAGTTATTATTATTTTGAGACAGAGGCTGAGAGAGAGAACCCCGAGCAGACTCCATGCTGTCAGCATAGAGCCCAACACTGGGCTCGAACTCATGAACCATGAGATCATGACCTGAACTGAAATCAAGAGTCAGATGCTCAACCGACCGAGTCACTCAGGCACCCCTGTTAAAACTTACTTTTAAGTGCATTTAGCACATACAGAATTTTTCCATTTAGTAAAAGTGATAGTGGTTGTGATTTGTATTTGGGAAGCAGTTTAACTTTTTCAAAATGCTTTTATACGATATGTTGTAGCCACAGAAGATAGAGTAAATGCTATTCCCACACTCGATAGATAGTTATTTTTTTAATTTGATAGATAAGAAATTATCCTATTTTGGACAAGAGTCAAAGAATATCAAATAACTTGCTTAAAATCTCACACAAAATCAGGAGTAGTGCTGGGCCTAAGTCCCTGACCCCAAGTGTTAATGATCTCCATGACCTGAAGCAAACTCATGCTGGCCTGCCAATTCTGCATATGGTCTCAACTCAAGTTCATAGTCAGTGTTCAGTGATTTTTATTGGAAGCTTGAAATTAGCCATGGTGAGAGTATTTATGAATCAGCAAACATGGCAACTCACGGCCTTTTTTAAGTCAGTTGTACAATGTTTACCAGCCTACCACTGCCTCTAGCAAACTGAATATTTTATCTAATCATGTTCTGTGTACTCTGGAGCCATGTGTATCCATACATCTTTAAAGGAAGACTGAAAACCCTTAATTTCTCCTTAATTGGAACTTTTCAATTCTTCACCAGGATAACTTCCAGCTGTGGGTGAAGACCTCTATAGCAATGCTGGAGAACCGTCTCAGAATACTGGCTCTGCCTTCAAATGAGAAGTCTTAAAGGACTGTCACTATTAGCTAGCTTAACCCTGTTATTTCACAGATGAGGGGTGAGGGAATGGAAGGGAGGAAATGGGCAACGGCCCGGCCAAGGTCATAAAGCTCCAAGAAGGGAAAGTCATAATTCAAACTCAGATCTCCTTCCCTATAGCTCCTTGCTGGGTAAAATCCAGGCTTAGGAGACCAAGGACCTGAGTCTCGGGGCCATGAAACAAAGCCGCAGGCAAAAGGCTGGAATCCCAGCAGGCTTATAAAGCCCCTTATGGATTGACCAAAAAAGAGATCACTGGAAGGAATTTCCAATGCCTAATTAAAGTTGTAAAATGTGCCGCTCTCATTGTTCATTAATGTGTGTGAGCACAGCGATGTTTCTAAAAATTAAAATATCCAGTCCATAAGCCTGCAAACTCAATTTCAAACCTAATTGTTAATTAAATGCAGAGTATTTTGCATAATGAGAAACTGTCAATATTTATGGTGGGGAAAAAATAAAAATGAAAAGTGATTTTGCCCTTCCCAATAAAATCATGGTCATGATTATCTGATCAAATAGGAAAAAGTGAGGGGGGGCCATTTTATTTATTTAATTTTTATAACTAGTCAAGGAATGAATGTCTAATTTGATCTAAGGAGCACTGGTGATCTGTATTACAAGTTTATTCTTGATATATAACATATAAACCACTTCAGAATAAAACTTGGCTTGGTCTGTTGTTGACTTTGTGTTATACATATGTCTTCTACAAATCAACATCACGTAGACAACATGCAAGAAAGCGGTTACCTGATTTTTGTCAGTGTTTCTCTTATAATCGATGCGTCTTTTATTTGAATATGAATTAATGACAGAAGATGCGTAAGTTTCCCATGGTAGGGTCTGGGGCCTATTTTGGAAACTTTGCAGCTTGAAGGTCATTAGACCTAGTCAGCCCACTGTATTTAGACTGAGTTCAAGCACATTTCTAAATGGCATACATCCATGTGCTGATCCAATTGGTCGTAATCTCTGGGTAGGTAGTTGTGTGTTGCGCTCGCATAACAAAAGCGGACTGAAGCATAGGAAATGTTAATATATCACAGTTAAATACCCTTCTCCCCCCTCCTTCTCCCTTATGAAGTATTATCTCTGTTTCCCACTAATACAAATTGCCAGGTTACGATTAGCTTATTTATAGCTGATTTTACCCAACCCAATGACTTGACAGAACTGCCAATGGCAGCAGACTGAGGAACCTCTCTCAACCTCACTTCTCTTGGTTGTACCTCTTTCCTGCTAAATTCTCTTCATGTAAATTTAAAGAAAAAGGATGGATAAATAAAATTTGTAAAAATGATAAGTAATATATGCATCTCCCCTTGTTTTATTTGCCTGCCTTACTAGAGAGAATTCATGGATTTTCTTGATTCGCATGCCCTGTGGCAGTGGTTCTCAAAGCCTGGTCCCCGAGGACCATCAGACTCACCTGAGAACTTGTTAGAAATGGAACTTCTTGAGCTCCACCCCAAACCTACTGCGTCTGAAATCCTGGAAGCAAAGCAAGCAATCCATTTGTCTTAACGAACCTGTCGGTCCATTCTGAAGCATACTGAAGTTTAAGAAGCGTTGCCCCATGGAAAACAAATTCTTAGAATTTTGCTCAGAATACGGGAATCATTTTCTGTTTTTATCACTCTTTATCATTTATTCTTGAAATCATTTATTCTGACAGCACATACTGGACATACTTTTACTACTCTCTGAAGTATTTTACTCCATATGAGTTCATTCTGCACTTGATAACCTCCTCTCTTTTTCCCCATTTCATGACTATTTTGATACAGTCTTACTTTTCCCCCTGTTTACCTAAGTAAGAAGAGACAGAGGTAGCAGCTGATAGATCTAGAGGCACAGAGAAACCTGAGGTAGAAGGAAGGCTTGGGAGGGAGGTGTCGATACAGAAGTTCAAAGTAAACAGAGGCACCTAGGTGGCTCAGTCCCCTCAGCGTTGGACTTCGGCTCAGGTCATGATCTCACAGTTCCTGAGTTCCAGCCCCGCGCTGGACTCTCTGCTGTCAGTGCAGAGCCTGGAGTCTGCTCTGGATTCTTTGTCCCCCACTCTCTCTCTGCTCCTCCTCTGTGTCAAAAATAAAGACACATGAAAGCAACAAAGGTCAAGGTAAATAGTCCCAGGATGCCAGCCCCCGCCCCACGACAGGGGTCCATCATCATCCTAGTCACCATTTACTCCCTTGCCCTGGCACCGTTCTCCTCATGGCCACCCACCTGGAAACTTTATCATCTTACTGAAAATGTCCTTCCGTGTCCTCCAGTCGTCCCCATCCACCGAATCACGTCATTTCCTCTTTGCAAGGCCTCTTGCATTCTTCATTCTGCCCCCGCATCCTCTGTTCACATGCACGGCTATTTTTGCTGGTCCGTGGTGTGTCTGCTGTGGCCAGGCTGACTGCCTCACCCAAGGAAGCCACCTCCAGAGTGAGTGCCCCCCAGTGATACCCTTCTGCCCCATCTTGCAAACTGTTAGAAGACCACATCATGTGTGGGAATCCGGAAAGCGCGTATGGGCCGTCTTTGTGCTAATCCTGTAACTGCTTCTATGAGGTTCAAGTTATTTCATTAGTACAAAGTTAGAGGTTCCGGATTTCCTACATCCAGTTCACCGACTGAGGCTTTCTCTCCTTTTTGCTTCTCTGTAGGTCTTCCCGCATGAATTCTGTGTTCTTGCTTCTCTACCTCGCATCAACCAATAAATATCTGACTCCCTAGCATGGCCCTGGACATTGTCATGCATGCTTCATGCATCCCCTGTTGAGCAGCTCTGAGGAAGAATATGGGATCCGTAACGTGTTTTTTGCTTTGCACGAGAAACTTCTTGGTTAGACCTTTCAAACTTACCCACCGCGTACCTGAGCGATCATCCCAGTTCACTGCTTCCCTGGGCCTCTATCACGACGTTCTCATTTCTGCCTGCACACCTCCACCTGGATGGCCCCCTGCTTTTATCAGATCGCAGGCCAGAGTCTCTTACTTCATTTTACTTGTCAGGACCCACTCGTCCTCACCGAGAAGCCATCTTCAGCACACTCACAGCACGCTGAGTCTGTGTCACACCTCGGAAAGGTTTTATTTCCTACTCCTATCTCCTCTCCAAAATGAGTGGGCAGGGTCTTTAAACTCAGGGGCTCTTTCTTATGCTTTTGATCTTGTAGAGGCTGGCACGTGACTGAGTCTACGCGGTGCATTAACAGGGGCCTGCTTTTTGATGAACATTTCAGTGCTTTCTACAGCAGGAGAGTTAATTATTATTTCTTATGCCTGCTGCAGCCAAAAAAATAATTTTGTTTAAATAAACGTGATGACACATTTTCCCTTAACTCTTTCTCTTTAGGTACCCAATCCATTCTTGGAATCTCTGTGGTGTTTAAGAAAGAATAGGGATATCTTTTCTTATAAAAAAAAATCGTAAAAATTATGAGTGTTATAAAGTCTTGGAAAAGTACAGGAAAGTAGAAAGAAAATGAACAGTGTTGGCATAGATGACTTTATTAGCATGTCAGATGTTCTATTATATTTCTATGAATGGGTCTTAAAACTCCCGTCCTGTCTTTTTCACACAAAGTTATCTCAAGAATTATTTTCCATTTTCAAAAGAAACATTATTAACAGATTAAATACTACATAGGCAGAATTGGTTTTTTTTGAAAAAAAAAAAAACAACAGTATGTTAGGATATAGCAAAAATGAGACCAAATACCTAGGTACGTCTTAAGGAATTTTTGTATTTTACCAAGCAGACTGCACAGATCAGAACATAGGTGAGTCATTTTTTAAAAGGAAAAGCAATACATAATAAATCCAGTTTTGAATGTTTTGTGTCTTATACCCCAGTTCACATCAAACAAAACTTTGAAGCATCTGAATAAATCCGTTTCTCTTATGAGAAAGCAGTTTTCTTTCTCTCGGTTATCAGTAATTAGGTAAGCTTTCAAATGCAGTAAGCTTAGTTAAAAAGGCAACAATCAAGAAAATGAAAAAGTGAAGGGAAAAAAGTAAAATTAAAAAAATTGCCTTTGATAAAGATCAAAAAGGAAAGGGTTGAAATCAAAGATCGTGTTTAAATAAAAAGAAAAAAAAGTAGAGATTACAAATATGCTTATGACTGGTCCAGTTCACAGAGGGCAGGGTACTGAGTGAGCAAGCCTGAACCTGTGGTTTCTTTGGGGGGAAATTAAGAAGTCAAGAACATGTCGGGGCACCTGGGTGGCTCAGTCAGTTAGGCATCTGACTTCAGCTCAGGTCACGATCTCATGGTTCATAGGTTCGAGCCCCGTGCTGGGCTCTGTGCTGACAGCTCAGAGCCTGGAGCCTGCTTCGGATTCTGTGTCTCCCTCTCTCTCTCTGCCCCTCCCCTGCTCATGTTCCATCTTTCAAAAATAAATAAACATTTAAAAAAAAAAAAAGAATTCAAGAACACATAGAAAACCAAAGTCTACACCCAAAATTGTGCATCAGGTTAGTGACCTCGCCCGCAGGGGAGCTCTGGACCAGAGCTCTCTCAGCTCTCTTGACGCCTGTTAGATACTCCGGTCAAACACTGTATCACCGCGTGGACCAGCTGGTTCCTTCCCTCCACCACGGTCACTGTGTGGGGTTTGCTAGGAGGACCATGAGTGTCCTATCACGTTCACCCTAACATGGACCCACCAATAAACGTGTTGCCTGGAGATTTAACATCATTCCTGTCATTTAACATGCAGTTAACATGCAGGGACCAACTTGGCTTTCTTCTTCTTTTGTGCCCAGTTAAGTTCAACACCTCTCCTATCCCAGAGAAGTCAGATTTCGGAAACCCCTTTGTCCTAGAACCCTTCTTTGGACCTTCACCTTGCCCTGTTGATTAGTAAATGAGGCAGCCCTTTAATAAAATAAATGAAACTCAGTAGCAGAGCTATTCCTGGAATTTGATCCACTCTTCTCTCCAGAACACCGTGTAATCCTCATCCCTTTCACAAAATATTGTGTTAGAAATTTCTCAAGTAATCGGAAAGGCCAACCATGGTTCTCAATCACTTCAGGGAGGATATCTTCTTAATGTGTCTTTTCTTTGACTTACAGCATGAATTTTAAACCAGCAGGTAGTTGGATGGACCACAGAGGAGTGCTGAGTTGGCTCTGAGAAGGCGGTCAGCAGCCCAGCCAGCATCCTAAGACACCAACATGCAAGTTTTTGTGACAGTGCCATTTGTGGATCTCAGAGGAAGTGATAGTTACATCGGGATGTATTTTGTCACAGCCCTAAATACTGAAACATACACAGTTAATTAAAATTGTCCAAAATAATCATGGCTGTAGAAATTATGGCATCAAATCCAAAGCTAAGAAGTCAAGATAAACAAAACTGAATTGGCTCTCGAGGTCTAGCCATGTATATTATATGCATCTACTTATGATTACATACATTTAAAAATATGTATTTTTATTATTTTATTATTATTTATTATTATTATTTCCTTTTCATTCTCTGGAATGAAATATGTATTTAAAATATGTATTTTTATTATATTATTATTATTATTATTATTATTTATTATTATTATTTATTATATTATTATTATTATTATTATTTCCTTTTCGTTCTCTGGAAACACCTTCTTCAGGATTTTTTGGTAAGAAATAAGAAGGAAAAAAAAAAGAAGCTAGATTTCCAAAACCCCACTCTCAATCCAGTTTACAACTTCTTTCTGCCGAGATGTCCAGTCTTAAAAATTAAGTAGGAAGCATTTGCTCAGTTAAATTTCACTTAGTACTTTATTGAAATGGCATATACCAATCTCACCTTTTAAAATATAATCTATGTGGAAATCAAAACCAAACACCTCTGAACTGAGAAAACGTACCTGACACAGAGTAGGGGAGCTGAAGCTTGCCACTGTCTTTGGATCGGTTATGCTGTAAGGTAGTTTTTAAAACCAATAGCTGGGGCGCCTGAGTGGCTCAGTCGGTTAAGCAGCCAACTTCGGCTCAGGTCATGATCTCACAGTCTGTGAGTTCGAGCCCCGCGTCGGGCTCTGTGCTCACGGCTCAGAGCCTGGAGCCTGCTTCGGATTCTGTATCTCTCTCTTTCTCTATGCCCTTCCCCTGCTCACACTCTGTCTCTGTCTCTCAAAAATAAATAAATGTTAAAAAAATTTAAAGAAATAAAAATAAAAAAAAATTAAACCAGTAGCAGCTAGAGTTACATAGTGGGTCCTAGTAGGATTGCAATAGACCCAGCAGTCACAGAGGTGTTACAAACACATGATGAAGTAAGATTCCTTTTTTTTTTCAAGTGTTGCAATTTGTTTCCTTTTAATCTTTGCATCTTTTGTGCCTAGTGTATTGCACACCATCTGAGAGGCACATCCTAAGTGTCTAGTAAAGGAATGAGGACATGAACACCCAGAAATGAGAAAATTAAGCTCTCATCTTGTATCCATATCACACTGCCTCTCTTGGGGAAAAGCTGTGGTTAAGCACAGGCCGTGGGGCAGACCACTCTAACTAAGCTGGTTGGATGTTAGAATTATTCAGGGAGCTTTTAAGACCCACCAATGCCAGGGCCCCACCCACAGGGGGATCATCTTTAATTGTTCAGAGCTGAAGTCCAGGGAGAAGTAATGTCTAAATCCCCTCTTCCGATGGGAACCAGTTACCCAGTTAGAGAATCACTGTGTTTGTAAGTTTGATGTGTGTTTCTCCCATCCAGAGACAAATTAAACTTAACTTTTGAGCTAGCCAAGTGTCTAAAAATATCCTGCATCAGTGTCTTCATTTGTGAAATGAGGAGGCTAAATATTAGGGTAAATACTTTCCTGTAGTAAACATCTAGTTAGCGTCAAAGCTGGGGCTGAGAGTTGGGGCTTCCTGTAACCCGGCACCTGTTCTCCCATCCACGCTGCAATACATCGCTCAGGATCTATGCGATGCTTTTTGTGGCAGAATAAAAGCTGCTTCAGAAAATAACGTGTCTGCCCCAGACAGCCTAAATCCCAAGTATAAATTGGACAATTGAGGACAGTTGTAAGAAGGCACATTTTCTTACTTCCTGTGATCACGGCAAAACAGAACCATCCTTAGTGTTTGCAGCTTGTATGATGGAATTAGCTGACCACGATAGAAAATAAAATGCTCAGTATATGGGGTGAAGCCCAGCTCTGGACGTGTACACAGAGCTGACAGAGAGCTGGTTTGCTGTTTAAATTAACTGGCTGCTCTGGAGGACAAGCAAGGCGATCGATGTCTGGAAACTCTACCAGCCCTGACTCAGGCTTGGTGTTCAAGCCTCCTAAACCTCATTGTCATTTGGCCTCCCAAACCGTGGAAAAGATGACTGGTCCCCTTCATCGTTTCCTGAGATACCTAACTTTCAGTTCATAGCGAGAGAAAAGAGAAGCATATAATTAATTGACCTGAGCTTTTTCAGCCACTTAATAATTTTAAAATTTAAAACAGTTCTGTTTCTATCTTCTGTTTAATTAGACTGTGGGTATTACAGAAATGTCTGCATGTATCAGTTTTCCTGACTTAGATAAAACTGATTATCTCTGTATTTCAGCAATTGTTTGTGTGTTTTTTTCACAGCCACCCCACCGATTAGATTGTATATATATCCATATGTAAGTGGAAACAAATGTTCCTTTAGTTTATTAAAATCGAAAAGCTAGATGGTGCAGATTGATTTGATGTGGCATTATAGAGATAATGAGTTTTACCCCTTTTGGGTTGCCTTTATTTGTACAGTATAATTGAATCCAAAACGTGCTTGTTTATTCGAAGTGTTAACTTTAACGCATTTTTTCTGTTTGTGTTCTTTTAAATATCATATTCAGAGCATAGCAATGTGCTCACTTAATTGTTAGGATTTAAGTTTGCCTGTTTCTTCCCGTGTGAAAAAGTGCTATGTCCATAATTGTGCTCCCCAGTGTATATGTGGCCAGCTGGGTCCATGCACATAAAGGGTGGGTGAACGTGTCCGCTAAGAAGAAACAGAGGCTCTCTCTCTGAACATGAAGTTACTGCAGCCAGTTACAAGATGCACATGCTAGAATCCTCTAAGAAGTTTGGGCATGAAGCAAATTGTCTTTTAAGGAAGGGATTTCATTCATCTTTGCTGGGTTTGTGTTAAAAGCTGGTACATCTCCTGTGAACCGTTTGGTGCCACATAGACTGACCTTAATTATTGTCTTGAGATTTGTCCTACTTCTCGGACACTGGGCAGCTCAGATGGCCAAGCCACTTTACCTATTCTGATGGTTCTATTTAAGGGCTGTTGTGTATTCCTGTATGACACTAATTATCATGACTGTATACTGATGGTATGGATCTGAGGGTCTGTACTTCCACCAGAAGGGATAGAGTCAAAACATCACAGCTCTGGAAGGATAAAAGGATTTGCTAGCTTACTTCAAACTTATCCAACCAAGTAAGTAATTTTTGACTGGTTGTTCATTTTCATCTGAAATCTTAATAGCTCCCTGTCTACGATGCTTGCACAATTTCATAAAATCAATGCAAATTATTTCAGTCATGTAAAAAAAGAGCCTTAACGAGTGTTCATTTATTCCCAACATTTTTTTTTTCCAGTGGCCCTCATCAGGCTTGGCTTTATTTCTGTGAAGTCCATTTTTGTTGAAAATCTGTTGCTTAGTAGCCAAAGAGATAAATGTGTGTTTTCTCAGTTACTGAACCAAGTGATCTTTTTGCTACCTGGCTCAAAGAGTAGAGACCAAGAGTTTTCTCTGCTGTAATTCTAGGTAGTCATTAAATGTGTCAGGCTGCGATACCGTGGTGCGTACAAATTGGACATTGTGCCGGCTGCTCTGGAGAGAAAGCTGTGATCATGTTACGTGAAATGTGTCTCGAAGTCAATGATTTGTCTAGAATTTTGTGTTATGGTCTCATTAGTCTTTAAATAGTCAACTTCTGGGGTGCCTGGGTGGCTCAGTCCATTGATCTTCTGACTTTTGATTTCGATTCGTGTCATGATCCCAGGGTCATGGGATCGAGCCCCGTGTCACCTCCATGCTCAGCGCAAAGCCTGCTTGAGATTCTCTCTCTCCCTCTGCCTGTCCCCCACTGGCATGGACTCTCTCTCTTTCTCTCTCTAAAGTAAAATAAAATAAAATAAAACTTCTAATACAGGCAACTTCTGAATATGAACACATTATGTAACCACTACTTTTCTTTCATGTTATTCTAAAGCATTTAGCATGCACACCAATAGAGACTAGCTATTAACAGCTCTGTCAAGTCGGCTGAAAATTTCCAAGATATTGAATAAGAGAATGATTTTATACTGGCTAAAAGCACAATACCAAATTAGCAAAGATGTAGTGACAACCAGTGTGTAATGGTACAGTGTCTTCAGGTATGGCAGTTCATTAAGTTAATTCCCTATTCATTTCAATAAATTTAGATAGATTGACTATATATGTGTATGTATATAAGTATGTATAGATAGGTTGACTGTATATATGTATGTATGTGTGTACATATATGTGTGTGTGTGTGTTATTACATATATACGTTATACCTGCAGTATATACTAGCTGCATAAGGGAAACTTCACCTTTAGAGTACTTTAGCTTTTGGATTTTCAAGCAATCATGATTATTGCTTGAATCTGTATTTCTCTTTAGTATTGCTGATACAGTGGTTTTGTGGGGGTTCTTTTATTAAAGGGCTAATGCAGAAAGCTGAATGAGCAAACTATTTCTTGGATCCTGTGTTCCTGGATCAATATCAGATTGTTTATGCTGTGCTTTTGGGCTCTCTTACCAATGAAAGCCGTGGTTACAATTCAAAGGTTTAAAATAAATTATAATAAGGGAATAGGAAAAGCAATAAAATTGGTAGTGGTCAAATAAAATCAGTGAGGTTTGTCATTTGGTTTAAAATTCTGATATTGTATTATAATGCTTAATATTATTTATATCGATTACTCATGGTTTTCATTCCTAATGCATAAAAAGGGGAATGAAGCTTTATTTTCATAAAAAAAGATTGCATTAAGCCTCCCTTTTTTTATGAAGAATAGTTTAATCTTCAAACGTTTTGCTCAGAAATACCATTTAACTGACAGCCAGTGCCACCTCAGCTCATTTTAGCTTGTATTTTTAAATTCTTTTTTTTTTTTGCCTTATACATCTACAATGGAAGATAGTTCTTATTAAATTTTTTTTCACATAACCAGCTTGTCCAGTGCTTTTAGCGATAATGATATCCTGCTGAAATTCCTGCGCCTTCGGCTCATTCCATACCTCCAGCCTCATGCCCGCTGTCACCTCAGAATCATCATTAGTAATCACAGGGTGGCTCTAGGTGACAAAGGAGACAACGTGCCTTTGAAACCTTGGATGTGACATATTCGGCCGACAGACAGTTAGTCGTGTTTCCGTATAAACACAGAGCATTCTCCCCGTTGGACCGTTCTGCGACGTGCCCCCTAAGTCTTCCCAGGAAATGCTCTTGGAATAGACTGGATGGAAGTGGAAAGAGAGAGGAGGAGAACGTGGAAGGCCAGCACCAGGCAGACCACGGTAGTAGCAGGAGCGCCTGCCGTGCTCAGTGCCTTCGGGTGCCCGAGCCCTTGACCTGCGTCCATCGGCCGTCTTGTCACGGAGGTCCTTGGTTATTCATTCCCCTTGTTCTTCGTTGCTCTGCAGTGTTTTCTTCCACAGTCACGTTTTCACTCGCAGCCCCGAGGAGCCCTGATAACCGCGGAGGGCGTTGAAACATCTGGTTGGAAAGCGTTTCTCATTCCCATGGTTTTCCCAACTTACTGTTCTGTGAAATAGGCAGGAGACAGACCCCCAGTCTTTTCTTTCTGTGTGGCCTGGAGCAAAGCCATGCTACTTTCCACGTTTATATTACAAGGATGTTAGATCACGTGATGACCCATGACCTTGCAAACACTGGTATTTCTGTGATTCGTCCTGTCGTAGATAACAAGATGGAACTTTGGAGAATACTGTTTCCGTTGATGCCACGCATTTCCCACCACTCGCCCACTGCCCCGCACTCCGCCCACACACAGTAGTGACCTAGCTCATGTTAATAATGTCTGTTGTTCTTAATTCCTGAGTCGGGTACTTACTGCCTGCTGTGTGGCCTCTTCTGGGGTCTGCGTGGACCTCAGTGCAGTTGGAAAGTTGTCCTTCATAATTAAGTAACAGTGTTTGAACTTGGCCCTGCCCTCCTTGCCAGCTTTACCAGTAACACCACAAAGATGTGGCATCCACACCACCTTGAGGAATGCATGGAAGCAACCCCCTAATACTCTCTGTGAAATAAGGCAGGGACAGGAAGCCTTGAATGATGGAACTAACAAGGCAAGCTCAGTGAGTGAGACTCCTGCTTCTGCCGTTGACTAACAGAATTTGCATCAATGCAAATGGTTACCAGCACCGTAAGCGACGCAGAATCACTGTTCAGTTACGTGACACAATATGGAAGCAGTTGAAAGCTAATCTTCGGTTACTTGTAGGTAGGGGACCCTACGAACACAGCAGCGGTTCTCAACATCGGCTCCCCACCGCACACTTGACCTAAATTAGTAGCTGGAGGTCTACAGAAGCCCCATCTGTGGTGAGGAGACCACATGGAAAACCACATCCGGGCTCCAGGCCCTCTTCCCACTGTTCCAGTGTGGCAAGGACAGGAACAAGCAGAAGAGTTAAGATAAAAGCAGATAACACAGGGATAGCCTGGAAATGGTCCTTTAGCAGCCTTGAGAGAACGAGGAAGTTTAGCCTACACAGGAAGAGGCTACGGGGACCGGAGAGATACCTTCACGTGATCCGTACTGTAAGTCCAAGTGCCCCTTTCCATCCGTTCTCTGCCTTCGGAAACAGTTGTTCTAGATTATGAATGGGGATGACTTACCTACATCATGTGTTCCTCATGTCACACAACTGAAATGTTCTTTTTTTTATATGTATATGATGTTTATTTTTGAGAGAGAGTGCGCACATAAGCTGGGGGTGAGGGGACGGAGAGTGGTGGAGAGAGAGAGAATCCCAAACAGGCTTCATACTATCAGCACAGAGTCTGACACAGGACTTGATCCCACAAACCATGGGATCATGACTTGAGCTGAAGTCAGACGCGTAACAGACTGAGCCACTCAGGTGTCCCCGCCTTTATTTTTTTTTAATGTTTGTTTATTTTTGAGAGAGAGAGAGAGAGAGGCAGAGTGTCATTGGGGAAGGGGCAGAAAGAGAGGGAGTTATATATGTGTGTATGCTATGCTCATAGGTGCACAAAATAGTATCTCTTTAATGTGTTTTCTGAGTGACCATATGGGAGGCAGTTACGAAATGGACTAGCAGCTACTGAAATGTTGTTTTTCAGTTTAAATGATATTTAACAACTAAGCTGATTCATATTAATTTTTGCTATAGTGCACCATCTTTTATACCTAATCCTTTTAATTCTGGATAAGTTATATGTGCTCAAAGCTTGCTTAAAGTGTGAAAATATAATTGGTCTTCATTGAAATGATGATGGCCTCATGTATGCTACAAATGCTTTTATTTTTGAAAAGTAGTCTTTTAATAATTAAAACTGATATTCTTAAGCTTGGTTTATCTCCAATTTAAAAACTTTGATGGCTTTGCAGTGCCTGGGTGGCTCAGTCAGTTGAGCATTCAACTTCTTCTCAGGTCATGATCTCACAGTTCGTGAGTTCAACCCCCACGTCGGACTCTCCGCTGTCAGCATGGAGCTTGCTTCAGGTCTTCTGTCCCCCCTCTCTCTGCCCCTCCCCTGCTCATTCTCTCTCTCTCTCTCTCTCTCTCTCTCTCTCTCAAAATAAATAAACTTAAAATAAAAACCAACTTTAATGGCTTTCTATGCCCTCAGTACTCCTAAACAGAATAGAATACATTTTATATTCTCAACCTACACTTTGGGTGTTTGAACAGAAATCTCATGTTATTTATCAAAGTGTTTGCCTCTACTCCCCAACACAAAATTTCTCTTAGGGTGAGAAAAGCTGCCTGGGTACCCTCCCCACCCCCCCCCCCCGCCAAATGCATATTTGTTCTTTTGGCATTTAAAAATGCCTTTCCCGTATACTCTGCCTCCAAATCTAGTCATCGTTCAAGACAAGCTCGATTCCTATATGGATACAAATCATTGCGGCTAATATCTTTGCTTACTTCAAATAGGAAGATCTCGTCTCTACTGGCAGGGCACCCTGAGAACAGGGTTGCTCGTCCCAGACCAATTTCACATTCATCCCAGAACGTATATGTGGGTGTAGAGTAAGTGATTCCTGTAAGTTTGGGAGGCTTTAAGCCTGCCAGTGTGTAGCCTGACAAAAGTAGGAGCATATGAAAATGCTCACGGGGACACGTACATATCCATATCAATCAGAATGTTTACCGTATCATAAAAGACATCAGTCAAAACAACCAGGTGAATTCATTCACTTAATACATTTTTAAATAGGAGCCCTAACTCTTATTCTTAGGTTGGACCGTAGAAAGTTGCAAATTTTATAGTTCAGATATGGTTGAACATCAGCAAACCCACTTGGTTCAAGGCTTTTGGATCCAGTGGTAAATAATACAAAGGCTGCCTTCATGGAGCTTATGGTATGTGTAGTTCACTAGATACATACAGTCTACTGGTTTCTATAATCAAATCTTCGATGTTCTAGGCCATTGAGAGTTTTAATTCTTCATTATATGTTTTTATGACTGGCTTTATTTCGACACAGATCTAGCAACAGTTTCTTACTGGTTCTGTTATTTGATGAGTGAATGGTGGTCTATTGATGTCAATTTGAAAAAGTTGAGATACGCCCCAGCTTCTCTCACTGATCCAGTAGACTAATATCCTGTGTCCATTTCCACAGCCCCCATCCACCTGTTAGTACACCTTGCATCGGCTCTTAACGAGCTTAAGAGTTTTAAAGAATTTCCTGTGTGTGATTATTCTGTTTCCTTTTGTTGCCATCTTTCTAGTTCTTTGACCCAACGGGGCTGTCACCTCAAAGTTGGTGAAATGTTTCTCATAGTCATGCACTTTTTGATTATTAAGGCTTAATTCAGGTTTTTTCTCTTAGCCTTTTAATTTCCCAGACCGAACGAGGTTGATCTCTTAGTATTTATTCTCACAGAGAAACTAGTCTGTCTTCCCTGATCACCTGCTCTGCCTACATTGTGTTCCGTTCCCTCCTGCCCTTCCGGAAGAGCAGTGGCCAGAATGAGACCTAGTGTTGGAGGAGCCGATGGTTCACAGGTCTCTTCAAGTTTAGGACCTTGTTTCCTCTGTTCTCCTGATGATAACATGCCTGTTGCTAGCTTTATTGACTGAGAACGGCACAAAGAGCTTCTGTCTCCAGAAAATAGAACATAGTGGCTCTACATCTTTTTTTAATGTGTATTTATTTATTTTTGAGAAAGAGAGCACAAGCTGAGGAAGGGCAGAGAGAGAGGGAGACACAGAATCTGAAGCAGGCTCCAGGCTCCGAGCTGTCAGCACAGAGTCCAACGTGGGTCTTGAACTCGTGAACCATGAAATCATGACCTGAGCCAAAGTCAGATGCTTAACTGACTGAGTCCCCCAGGCGCCCCAGTGACTCTACATCTAAACTGCTAAATCAGAAAGCATCGTTAAACAGTATGAGTTACACTTATTTATTTCTGAGTTTTTAATCTCACCCATATCTACATGAAAAATCATCATCTACTTTCATTGTAGCGGATTTATTAAAAAATTTGCAAATTGGTGTCACATTTTGTATTCCTTATGATAGCCTTGTGAGGTGGATTGGGGTAATGTTCCTATGTTCAGATTTACAGAGAAGAAAACAAGGTAAGGACTTGGAGGATTTTACTCCAGGTTCATTAAGAAGCCCGCAGGAAGCTGAGTACAAACTCTAAGCCCCAATCCTCTGCTCGTTTGACACACTAAGAAGGACTTTGGCACATCACAAACCAGGGAAGTTGCATGTTATCAAGTCTTATGTTTAAAAGGCTCAAATCCTGTGCAAGAAATCATTAGCAAATGGGTTAACAATGAATGGCTGTTCTTACTCGTGTCTTTTATTTTCTCTTATGGCTTAGTGTTTACGAAAGTTCCTGGGATCCACTGTATGGCTGAGATCATCGGTCGATACCTTTGTGTTGTGTTACTACACCAAAAAAAAAAAAAAATGTCAAAAGCAGTCTGGCATCCCGTTTCATATTTATTGAGGTATTTGAGTTATCTACTTCAGTTTGCATTTTGGTATGCTGGCCCGAGATTGATTTGAACACCTTTGTGGAACTCAGTGTTCAGTTTTCAGACAAACCTCTAGAGACTCAGCCCTTTGGTTTACATAAAACTACAAGAGTTTGTTGACCTAACAGAATCTTGTATAAATCTTGTTTTTGCATGTGAAATCCAAAATAACACCTTTCCAAAGTACTCCTTTTTTTAAATTTTATCTGACAGAAAACCTCCTGATAAAAACTTTATTTCAAGAAGCAAGTACATCCCGAGAAAATGTTAAGAGACATGCTATAGACCCTTTTGTTGGTTGATTTCAGTCAAGAATGATCATAATGTATGTGGTTCTTTTCATCCCTCAGGCTTTGGGAGACCAAATTTTCTTTCTTTTTCTTTTTTTTTCTTTAATATTTATTTATTTTAGAGAGAGAATGACAGAACATGAGTGGGGGAGGGGCACAGAGAGAGGGAGACACAGAATCCGAAGCAGGCTCCAGGCTCTGAGCCATTAGCACAGAACCCAACGCAGGACTCAAACTCATGAACTGCAAGATCATGACCTGAGCCAAAGTAGGACGCTTTAACCTACTGAGCCACCCAGGCACCCCGGGACACCACATTTTCTTCAGTAGAGCATCATTTGTATTCTTTTACCATCCTTGCCTAAACTAACATGCGATATTCACTCAACTTCATGGTATCTATCGTGACATCTGCTTTACACTAATAACTGAGCTACAGCTGCTATGGATTTATTATTTACTCGGTGTCTGACTTTTAAAGCCTTCTTGTACTTTAGGGAAAGAAATACCCCACTGCAGTGTCTTCATACTAGACATCTATTCCAAAAATCAGATTTTCTTCTTAAAGATGCTGTACTTCTCCTTCTCGTATTTTCCCATGACCCAGTTAAGCTGTCCTTGTTTGCCTAAAGGGGTCATTAACTTGTGGCTTTCTCTGTTTGAATGATGAATTTAGGGGGATAAGGTTGAGTTACACAGTTTATGTCAAGTGGCCTTATTGACCTTTTCAGAGCAAGTTCCAAGTTTTTCTGACTTCCGGTAGGTCTCTCTGTTCAAGACCGGAAGTATCTTCATGAACGAGGTGTTAGGATGGAGAAGATGTATCTGCAGGGAAAGTTTGGGCTTTGTTATCCTTCTCGTCTCGACACCTCACTTATTTATTTCCAAGTCACAATATGGAGTTGTCAGACTTTACAATGAAGTCTTTGAAACCGAGACTGTGCTGTACTGAACACAACAGAGTTGTGTCACTATCAGTGGCATCCTGCCCCTTCCCCCTGTGTCACCTAATGAACACAGATCCTGTGAGAACCTGAAGACTAGGTCTCTGTTAGGAACTATGGGAATGTGGAGCTTATCGGATACAACTGTGATATTCTTGAATTTGAACGTGGGAAAGTATGAGGTTTCCTTAATCTCTGATCTGTCTCTGTCATGTCTCAGCTGTGGTTAGAAAGAAAGCTTCCTGTCTAGATTAGTTTGGGGGGAAAAATGTCACCTTATTAAGGATGTCATTTTCAAAGCAAGATTTGCACTAATGTTTTGCCGTGTCTTTTCTTTGACTATTTTATTTTATTTAAATTTATTTCTATATGAAAGCCCTATTAAAACTTGTTTTAATCAGTAACAAATGTCAAAAGGAGATCATTCTGAGATATGTGTACACTGTGTGGCATGGCCATGCTGTTCGTGGGGCTTATTCCTCTTCTTTATTTGCCCAAATGCTCAGGAATAAACCTTTTGTGGGTGTAGAATCCCAGGTCTCAATGTTGCCATTATTCAAGGTTGGTTATATTTTAATATTAATGCCATTAATTTTGGATGGTTAGTTGGATTTTCATTAAATTGGTAGGATACGTTTGAAATGGTCTTACTCTAAGGTAGGCTCCATGGCTTATGCAAAATTCACTTTCTAGGATCTTAGGTAGAATCTTAGGAACAATCACTTAACATCTGATTTAGAGTCTCTTTCCCAGACAAATGAAAATAAGGCAATGGTGTGGCCAGTTGGAAAAGATGGACTCAGATACAACCAAATAAGATTCTCAATTGAAGAACCTTTGTGTATCCACAGGTATTCTCCTCAAAAAAAGTTGAAGCACAGGTATCATGAGAATCTTTGTAAGTACTGATACAGAGCTACTGCATATATCTATGGACAAATTATAGCTTCCAGCATGAACCGCAAATTGATTATGAACCCCATAGAATCTAACACTGAGAATGTGAACCCGAATATAATGGCTTCCGTTGAGTCAACTAATGGGTCTGTAGGAAGGCTTTTAAAACTTTTATTTATTTATTTATTTAGTTAGTTAGTTAGTTAGTTAGTTAAGAGAGAACAAGGAGGGAGGGGCAGAGAGACGGGGGTTTTAGAGGCATCTGAAGCAGGCTCTGTGCTGACAGCAGAGAGCTCGATGTGGGGCTCGAACTCATGAACAATGAGATCATGATCTGAGCTGACATCGGATCCTCAGCTGACCGAGCTATCTAGGCGCCCTGAAACCTTTATTGATGAAGAAATGTTGAAATTCAGGCATATGAAAAATAGTAGCATGATTTATAATTGTGCATTTTAACAAGTGCTCTTAGATACCAATAAATCCCTATTACTATCCCTTCATTTAGAAAAGTTTGCATTTCCCAGTGGCCATCCTTTTTACTGTCACTCACTATTAATAATTCATGACAAGGCTGACACCACATGCTACTTAACTTTCCCCAATATAGATTTCACATTGACAACTCTATATGTCATGCTCCAAGTATTACTTTTATGAACTTCAAATACATGGACCTTACTTGTGATTGATGTACAAAGATATTTTGTCAATTTATCTTAGTAATGTTATTAAAATTATAGAAAACTATTAAAACTCAGAATCAATTTTTGCAGTCTACTGAAACTTTTAATCGACGATCATTAATGATTATCTTGAGTTAAGAAAGTAAAAACAAACTATTGATAGAGAAGGATAACATAATCAGAATTTTTTCCTGAGCAATTTATAAGTAAGTTTATGAAGCTTTTAGCCCAACTGAATAAATTATACGCATCTGTATGGCTCAGTTATTGGACAGAGAAGAATTTTTCCCTTTGCTAGAGAAGATAAATATTCACTATATGTTTTATGATGCAGGGATTCAAAGTTGAGATATTTTTAAGACTGGGAGAGGGTGCCATTGATACATGCAGTCTATTTATAATCTTTATTTAGAGCTTCTTCTATCATTAGAAAAGCAATACATGAGTGAGTTTCTTTCAACTCTATCATGGGTAGCTTTTCGTGTTTCATAATGAACGATGCTAATGTGCCATATGCACTTTCCTATGGAGATGAACCACAGAAAAAGCCTTACTCACGTTTCAAGATTATGCCTTGGCTTCAGCTTTTAAATTAGTCATTGTAGATTTTATTCTTCCCTTGACAATGACTTGAGGATCACTTTTCTCTTTATTAACAAGGGTGAGATAATACATTTGTGAACAAGCTAACCTTTCTTAGTACTTGGCCACATGCCATTTTGTCCATCTTAGACTGACTTTAGGATAGTTTATTCCATATCTGGATAAATAAATACTGTAAAAGCCCAGTGATTCTTTAAAAAGAAGAAAATACTGCCAGTCTTATCTCAGATGGTGATTATGCTAAGTATCTATTATGTAAACACTCTAGGGGAATCCCTAAATCGTTCTGAATAGTCTTCCTAGGGTCCAGCAACATGTTAGCTTGGATTGAAAAAAATCATAAAGGAAATTGCATTTCAAATGTCTATTTTAGGGGCGCCTGGGGGGCTCAGTCGGTTGAGCATCTAAATCTTGATTTCAGCTCAGGTCCTAATCCCAGGATCTTGGGATCGAGCCCATGCTTAGCGTGGAGTCTGCTTAAGGTTCTCTCTCCCTCTCCCTCTGCCCCTTCCCCAGTGCATGCTCTGTCTCTCACTCTCTCTAAAGAAAAGAAAATTCTATTTTTATTTTGTACACATTTAGTAAGTGAAAGGAATATGCAAGGCCTTGAGGTAGATACTAATGGGAGATACAGCTTCATTTTGGTGGTAGTGGTAGTGTTTGTTCTAACACACCATACCTGGGCATACAGGCAGTCTCTCCCGGCTCTATGTGTCTCACATGTAACAGCTAGACCGTAATTTTTAATGTCATTTGATGTAGATCTCCATAGCTGCACATTTTACAATCACAAAAACAAATGCATTTCTTATTTAATAAAATTGCCTGGAGATTGCCTTATCTAATCACGCAGCCCTCTCCTATGCATTGTGACCACTCTCACTTAGCTCATAAGACACCGTATAAACTGCCAATCAGTTTTCAGTCAACCCAGGTCATGTTAAAAACTGGCTTGAAGTGTTTCATGTGCTCTTCAGAAATCACATTTCTCTCCTCCGATTTGACGAACTTTGACTTTGTGGCAATCTCATCGGTTAACGACTGTGAAGCTTCTTTCTTCTCCAGTATTTTTACTGGTAGAAATCTATTGTCAGTGAGGCTCAGTATTGTCGGGCGGACTGTAGTCACTACAAAACACAATTTAGCTCCATCTAAGATGATTTAAAATTTTCTTAGTCTGTATCACTGAAGGGGATTCCAGAGCTGAAATCCACAAATTGTGAACCTAAAATAGCATAACAAGGACAGCAAAGTTGAGCTTGACTAAATTTTTAAATTTTACCTCTCTTTGTTTCTTTGAAGGCACATTTTAACTAATATGACACCAAGTTATTTAGTGCCTAATTGCATAAACTCTGCTTACAGTGGGTCATTTCGTTGAGCCACTTTTGACCTTTAAAATCTTTTTGCTGAGCTTTTATTTGTTCTATTTTGGGATTTCACTTAATTATTTAGAACGGCAAGAAGGAGAAGGAGTAACGGGTGATAAAAGCTGTGACTCTACAGATAAAACCACATATTAAGTCTTCTGCTTGCGCCAGCAAGCAGCACAACACTTTCTGGAGTTAGTTATTTAATGTTTTGTTTGACTGTGGAAAGTAATAGAGGGTTTCCATGCGTCCGTGTGCCGTCAAAAGCAGGAAGCCGAATTGGGGAAAAAATTGGTTAGAATTCAAGAGTTGGTCCTAAGTAATAAACTATACTCTGAAAAGAGCTAGTCCAATCAGTGTCATTGATCACCTAGGATGCTGTATTGGCCTCTTAAAAGTGGATTCCTTGCTTGGAATCGTGCCTCACCCCATTCGTCCTCAGCAGGCCGCCAGAGTGATCTTGGAAAATTCGAACCTAACCGTGCCACTCCCTGCTCAAAATTCCCATTTGGTTCACTAGGGTTTCTAGGGAAAATTGAAAACTGCTTGGTTTTGAATGGAAGGTCCTTCAATCTACAGCATTGATTGTGCTGTAGCGTTGTAGACTACAGAGTCTACAGTGTTGTCTTCTGCACCCACTCGCCCACTCTGCTCCTGATGACAGGATGGCTCGCTCTTCCCCAAAAGCATGCTCCCCCTTGCAGGGGCCCCTGGGCGTGTATTTTCCAGAAACCCTTCTCTGCTCTCTGCTTGTTTACATCTCAATCATTTATTCATTCGATCCTCTTTCAAGATCTGCCCATGCCCCATCTCTTCTAAAAAGCAGTCTGGGAGATGCCATCTCAATCCTTCTTTCGTGACCCACGAAACATGCATCTGCATGTTCTTCATATCATTCTGTAAGCGTTGGCTGACTTGTGTCTCCCTCCATTGGACTAAGTGTGTCGTAAGGAAAATGAGGGCATTCTATTCATAACTGCATTCCGGGTGCCCAGGACCGTAGTGAGATCGAATACAGTGGATTCTCACCGAATGAATCTTGGTCGAATCCAGGAATGATCAGGAGTTCCGTATTCAAACAAGGCCCCGGCAGTAACTCATCATATGCCCATCAGTGCAGTCTTTAAATACCGAGAAGCCACAGTTGTTTTTTCAAATGTAACAAGACTCTTGCCTCATGTGCGCTGTTCTGTTAAGGGAGATATATTGAGCGGAACCTTGAACTGTTCAAAAAAGAAACAAGATACAAAGATGAGGGGATAGTTTGGGTACACGTATTCTTTCTGCAGCAGAGATATTTGTGAAGGTGCTTATGATTGTGTGAGAGTAGTAAGGAGAGAAAAAAACTGAAGTCTGTATATCTTGTTTTGAGGTCTCTACTGTTATTATAGAAACACAAGGCTACACCCTTCCCTCAGGAGGAGGAATATTTTCAAATCGGAGTTCGCTAATCAAATTGATTAGCTGTCCCTCAAAATAACATCCTGAAATGGAAAACATTCCTGTTTTTGAAATGTTTTTGGAATTACCTATTTTTCATTACTTGGTGGAGTGAAATTTTATTGTTTGGGGATGTTTAGTTCACTTGGGAAACCAAACTTGAGAACACAACTGGAGACGGCCTTTACTGAAGAAATGTAGAGATGAAAGTGAACAGAAATATAGCTCTAACTGTATTATAAAGGAGGAAGTCAAGTTATTTATTTGGGAATGCCACAGAGACCACCATCTCCTAGGGAGTATTCCCTGAATTTTCTCTGTTTCATCAAGGCTTAAGATTTGAGGGGAAATAATAGAATCCTAATTCTGAAAGAAACTCCACTAGGACATTGAGACAGGGTAGCTGACAAGAACAAAATCAAGTTTCTTGGAAAGCTCAGTGAATTAAGAGCCAGAATAACAAGGTTCTACTGCTTGACGTGGTGACTTGGCTTGGCAGGCAGGGGAACGGTTAATTTCACCTGCCTGGTCTCCATATCTTCATCTGTCCAATGAGAGACCTACTGTTGCCTAATAGTTCCCAGTTCTGAAATTCCCTGACTGTAAACAATTTTAGTTTTTATATCTTCAGAAACAGCTAACTGCTTTCCTCACCTCAACCAAACCATATTCCCTTAATCAGGAAGCAAAGGAGGGAGGGAAGGAGGAAAGGTCTCAAAACCTCTAGTCTTGAACACATTTCAGGCTCTCTTAGCCCTTACAGTAAATAAGTAACTCCTAATATCAAATGTGAGTACTTTCTTTCCATCATACATGAATAAGTTCAGCTCGTTAGACACGAGCAGATTATCCTTCCCGCAATATGAGAAGTAGATTGCTTCCTGATTAGAATACAATGGAAAGGTTTCGAAGTATCCCTGTGACTGGTACTGTGGAATATAAACTTCCACAAATAATGTAACAAGTAAGTTCCAGAAATATTTTCCAAAAATGTATTTTCCTAAAATTTTAAAATATGTTTTTTTTTTACATGGCGTGATACTTTTTTTTTATATGTGAAATGTTTAGAGGAAACACAAAAATAATGGCTTATCTTCGGTTACACTGACCTTCATGGAATTCGAAATCAGGTTCCCTGCCATATCGCTAATTTTCCGCTTTTCACAATTTATTCTCGGCTCCTCTCTCCAGGAGCAGGTGACGTCAGACACCCATCCCCCACCCTCCGCACAGATAACAGTGCATACGAACACGCATGTTCACGTCTCTCTCCCCCAGCGCCCTCCTCTTTCCTTATTCCTTTTCCCCTCTTTTCTTTAACCATTATATCAGGACCCCAAACTCTGTAATGTCGCTAACAGTACAGATTAAGAAAAGCCACCGGATGTCAACGGCCAAGCGTAACTTCCTAAGGAGCCACGAAGAGATATTGGTCAGGAGACATCCTTACAGTGTCCTGGACATTGATCGTAGTAGAATTGCGGGCGTCAGAATGCCTGCGGAAAGCAGGTCTCGTGGTCATGCTGCCTTTGCCGTTGTCTCCTTGACTGTGAAGTGATGGAGCCAGAGGCTGAGCCTTCATCCATTTTAGAGCAGTAGAAAATTGTCGCTCGAGGGATTCTGAACATGGGGTTTGGGGTCCTCCACTTCTGAAGTCCCAGTCCTGCCCCTCCAACCAGTGTGTGATCCTGGGTAAGTCAGATGCGTTCTTGGAGCTCAGCGACCTCACGTAGCAAGAAGGTGATGAAGGATTCACTGTATCCGCTCGTTTTGTGAGGGCTCCATGAAGGGATGTACCATAGCGCAGTAATGTTTTTCATTTTCTTCATCCCATGGGCTTTATCTCTGACCTCCTTAGAACTGTGCATCTCAGACCGTGGTCCTCAGCTACCCACTTCTTCGTCAGCTTCTGTGGGGGATGCCAGGAGATGGATTTGTAGCAAGCGCTCTAGGTGATGCTTAGGCATCAGGATGTTTTAGAAAAGCCTTAAGGACTTCCATTTTTATGGTAAAAAAAAAAAATCAGTGGAACAATTTGGATTCCATTCGCAGTTTTTAATTACCTACCGCACTTTCTCTTTTGCGTTTTCAAAAATATTTTTCTTTATCTTCTGTATATCTGTACTGAAAGTACTATATTTTGATAGAGGCCTATTTGGAAGAGCTGTTTTTTCTTAATTCCTAACTTTTGAATAAAACTTACCAGGAGGCTAAGCCTTTGAATTTCTATCTTCACAGTTGCCTAGTCACAAATCTTAAATTTTAGTGTGACATTGCTTGATTCATCTCCAATTGTATGGATGTTTTCAAGTTGAGAGAATTAAAGAAATGAAAGGAATTTTGTGTCATTAAGTTTATAAATATTTGAAGCGATCTTTGTGGGTAGGAAACAAAGGAAAATTTCAAGTTAAGTCACAGTGTTCTATTCAAAAACAGAAGTTTTGTTATCAAATGACGACTGCACTTAATTTTAAGACTCGATTTACTTACTCCTATTCGCCTAAGTTGCAATATTTCTACAGTGTTCCCAAGGTGATCTCAATAGGAGCGTCCTTGTCAGCCGACTTGGGTTTCTCTTTCGGTGTCAGGATGACCACAGCAGTAAATCGAGTCAGGCTAAGCGTAAAATGGCCAGCAGAATAAGAGCAAGTATTGGCTCAGCTGAATTAGACTTATAAAAGACAAAACAAAACTCTGCGGTTAATACAAATGGTTTAATGATAAAATTGTTTGGCTTGAGAAAGGTAAGTACCTGCTGCTATTTGAAGAAACATTAGGTGAGATGGAAAAGAAGTGGTGAAGGAAGTCACTGTCGTGGAGTGATACGTTTTAAACTGACCTCTGGACAAGGACGGAGACCAGGACTTCTGTCTTGTCGTCAGCATCAAATTTTGGACACATCAGTGACCTGGAGCTGGGAAGAGAAGGGGATGAATATATACGCTGAGTTTGAAGGCACAGTATGCGTTTTGACTTTATCAGGGAAAATGCCTTATGGATGTTGTAACACGCAACGATACCCACGGGGCAGAAAAGCAGCCTCCATTGATTTCTCTGTGGGTCCTCGTATTCCTCACTAATGCACTCGAGGGTGTAAATAATGCATGCAACAGATAGTATTAGGGGTGAGTGTCTCCTTATTGGATGCATAAGTCAAAGGCATTATTAGTGCATTAGAGGCTGAGGATGGTTCCAGATACCGTAGTCTCTTTGCCTAATGACTGTCACAAATGAGGAATCCAAGAACCAGAGACCCGACAAAACCATCTTCATAGCCTGTCTCGTGAATTGCCTGCCTCTGCATTGTTTTAGAAAAAAATGTAGTTTATGGAACAGATGAAAATTTTGTTCTAATGCATGACATTTTTGTTACACAGGGTAGTGAGACACGAAAAGGTCTTCATAAAGGAATATGAAATTGTTCCTGGGATCCTTCTAAAATCCACGGCTCATTCTTTTTTTAACGTAGGCAAGATAATTGTAAACAAACTGACGTTACAAACTGTATAGGATTGTCTCAACAATTTGTGTCGTATGGGGAACAGTTAAGTATCTCAATCCATTACTGGATCTTCTGTCACTTAACCATGGTAGACGTTCAGTGAAGCAGGATGGTTCTTCTATAGAATTCCATCTTACTGATAAAACTGAAAGTATCTTTCTCTTGATCACACGTTTGCATAGAATCTAACAAATGCTACTTGTAACAATGTTACATTTCTTCCAAGCGGATCATCACTAGGAAACACCACTGTGACTTTGTCACAGCCCAGGAATGATTAATTTTAGGGCCCCATTTCTGCAGCCCTTTGGTCTCCTGCAGCCTCCTCTATTATGGTCAATATCTGCTTTCAAGAGCGTTTTCAGCGATGAAACAAACTCAGCGCATCTTGTATGGGATTTATACATGGAAAGTTGATGACCTAGAAATCTATGGCCTCTGTACAAAAGCCAAGCTCAGTTCCTAGAATTTGTAAAGAAAGGTAGACTTCTGACTTAATAGACAGGGCATGTTGCTTCTTGTAAAAGTCCATTTCAATTCTCACAGACGCTTTAACGGACTTACCTCTTGAAATATGATAGTAGTAGAGTTCATTCTAATTTTTTACGGTGTACTTCTTATTTCAGGATAGTTTTCAGTCCCCAGAAGAGTCACAAAAAATGACAGAGTTCCCGTTAACCCCACGCAGTTTGCCCGGCTGTAAATATCTCGTGTTATTATATAAATTTGTCACAACTAATAAATCAGTATGGACACATTATTCACGGAGCTCCAGTTCTGAAGTTTTTAAAATATATTAGAGTGAGGGGCGTCTGGGAGGCTCAGTCGGTTGAGCGGCCGACTCTTGATTTCGGCTCAGGTCATGATCTCGCGGTTTGTAAGTTCAAACCCCTCACAGGGCTCTGCACTGACATTTCTCTCCCTTCTCATTCTGCACCCCCGCCAAATAAATAAACAAACTTAAAATATATATTAGAGTGAAAATAATTTTTTTAGAAGATTTTAGTTTTAAGTAATACTCAACATGGGACTCAAACTTATAACCCCAAGATCAAGAGTCGCACCCTCTACTGACTGAGCCAGTCAGGTGCCCCCAACATGATTTATATAGAACAAATTTTAAAGACCAGTTAGAAACTATATGCAGCAAGAATAGCATCCCATATGAATTCATAAGAAACGGCCTTGAGATTCAGTGCAGTTGTCCACAGAGTGGTATGTAACAGACCGTGTTTTTGGTGGTTTCCTGTTACACTTCATTTCAGTACCACTTGAACATAGGCTTTAAAGAATCACTTCTGCAATAAATTCTGCAAAGAAACATTGTGTGTTTTGAAAACCCTGAACAGAAAGATACTTTCCCATTTGACTTTTGAAAAAAAAAAAATGAAACATTCTATCACGAGGTCAGTCATCTCCCTAGTAACAATACTTTTCTGAGGACTTACTGTACGTCCGATGTTTTACAAGGTCCTTGACATACATTGTCTTTGATCCTATGAACAACCCCACAAAGTTAATGGTGTTGTCCCCATCTCTTAGCTGTGGAAGTTGAAACTCAGCAAGACAAAGCAAATGCACTTGAAGTTATGCAGGCAGTGAGTGAGAGATACAGATTAAAAAAAAAAAAAAATCTAAGGACGGTATCTAAGGCACAGAGTACAAAGAGCCATCTCAAATTTGTAACCGTTAGGGGATTTAGTACTGAATTCCTAATCCTGATTAGTAGCGTGGGGTGTTGAGTCATGTTTACATTGCGTAAATAAAGGAGACTGGTCAAAACTGCCATTGAGACAAAATGGGTTATTTTAAAAATAGCATCTCTGGGAGGTTTATATAAGGAGGTGATAAGACCTAGTTTAATAGCAAAAGCTACTACAAAGTGCGAAAACTTTAATGGAGTTTACGTCACAGGCTTTTTGTCTTTTACAAGGAGATGTTTTTGGTGGTTATTTACAATCAGGCCGAGAGACGAAAAGTCAAACTGAGTGGTCCGTATTGGGCATCTGAAAATCACTATATTATTAGGCTAGCATAGCTGTGAGCCACCATTAGCCAATGGTTTCTAAGTAAGGAATAGTGGATAAGTTCCTTTTTATTTAGTAATTTATACATACGCAGGTGTGTGTGTGTGTGTGTGCGTGTGTGCGTGTGTGTGTCTTGGATGAGATAGGGTGTTAGGATGTTTGATGCTCTTCTCTACTCCTGACCCTGAATTTCTTTCTTGATTAGGGAGTGACAAGAGAAATACCTCGGAGAGTATCATCTGAAAACGTATGCTTTCTCTGTGATTACTGTAACCTCTCTGTCTGATTGTCATAGCTGGGGTCCGTTGGCTCTGGCCCATTGCCTATTGAGATGTGTGGAGAATGATCCGAGCTTATCAAGGTTATTTTCAAAAGTAAGCATCATGCTTCGGAAAACATCTTCAGAGAGCCTGTTTGTTCCTGCACCATGTGGTGGGTGAAATGTGCACGTGTAAGTCACAGAATATGCTGGGGTGGACTCAGGTGTCCAGTTGCTTTGGACTCCAAATCTTTTCTTCTTAATCACCAGATAGGTGGCTTCAGATTCCATCTTTGGGCCTAAAGAAACACGGTGACATGGAGGCGTGACTCCCTGCCGCTCTCCCAGTCCCCAGTGTCCTTGTCTGCCGATAGTACTCTCCCTAGCCCCAGAGTTGGAAAAGCACATGTGTAGTCGTGATGAATATTCTTGGTGACGGAAGGAGAAGTGATAATTCTACAAACGTCTTTATTTGCTTCCAAATAACATTCGAAGAATGTGGGTGCTTCTCAAGAGAATCCCCCAAAATATCAGCCACGGGCTTGACTTCTGTAAATGAGGGACACCCAGGAATAACTTCGTGGACTGAAGATACAACAATGAAAAACTAGAAAACAAGAGCAGAAACAAAAAACCTGTCTCACTTCCGTGCTCGCCAGAAAGGCTAGACAGACAAAATAAGGAAATTCTGTTCTGTGTTAGGTAGTGGGAGAATGCTCTGGGGAGAAATGAGAGGGCCTGGAGTTTGGGGGCGGGGTTAGCATTACGGTTTTCAGTGAAGTCGGGGGGGGGTCTCATGAAGAGGGACAGTTGGACAAAAGTTTCAAGGGGACAAGAGAGCAGGTCATGTGTGTATAGAGCCCAAGAACATCCAGGTGTGAGTAAGCACGTGCAAAGGCCCTGAGACCAGAAGGACAAAGGCTCTGAGAATGGGGCGTGTGGCGCTTTAAGAAATGACCTATTACCTTGAACACAGAAGGAACATAAAAAGTATTTGATTAAATCAGTAATGTCAGGCTTCCAGACGTTCAAAGTGTTTACCTGTACATTTTAATTGAATTCAGTGATTTTACTTGCTCTCTTCCAATGGGTAAAATGCTTGAATTTGACATGAATATTAAACCATGGTTCACGTAATGAATATAGACTATATATTTTTAATATGTAGAGTTCCGTATCATGTCAAGCCTTACGTTTTCCTCAGCTCTTCACTCTAATGCTTTAAAAAGTTGGGACTTTCTCTAATAATTAGTTGTGAATTGCTTTTGCTAGGAGTGTAATTGGTGGTGAAATTGCACTTTTTTTTTTTAATTTCCTTTATGCTTCACGGAGGAGAGCATTCACTGGTTCCTCTTTGTTTCTTTTTTCCACGTTGAATAGTTCGACCCAAAAATAAAACCCCCCAAAACATTACCCCAGAGGTGCTGTGTTCCGTTCCCACTCCCTGCTAGAAGTTCAGTGCGTAAACAATACTTGGAGGCAAAATCTTGCTGCAAAATAATCACCGATAATGGAAACACCAAGCGAAATGGGTCCCAAATTCTTCCAGATAATAACCTTTTTTTAATTAAAAAAGTTTTAAGTTTATTTATTTATTTTGAGAGAGCAAGAGACGGCACGAGTGGGGGAGGGGCAGAGAGCGAGGGAGACCGAGAACCCCAAGCAGGCTCTGTGCTCAGCGCAGAGCCCGATGCAGGGCCTGAAGTCACGAAGCCGTGGGATAATGAGCTGAAACCGAAACCGAGAGTTGGACACCTAACCGGCTGAGCCACCCAGGTGCCCCTCCGGTAATAATCTAACGCCGCTCTTTCAAATTAGGATACATCTTTTTTATGAATCTAAAATTCGACAGGATTCGGTCCCTAAAGGTCTTTGTCTCAAGGCTAGTCCTGCTGCACAGATAAGCTGCCCTTTAGACGGTTCTCTCGTGCTGGTGCAGGAGCTTCGTGCATGGAGACCCCCTCTCCCTTCCCGGGTGGGCACCTGCCTGCCCCTTATTTGTGAGACTGCACCATCGAGAGAACCAGAGACTGGTTGTAAGGGGGACAAATCGCACACCCAACGGGACAGTCAGTTCCAAAAGTGCCCAAGTGCCTCCCTCCTCATGTCATCATCTACACCGATTGGCCTTGGATTCGGAAGCCTGAAGGTGAATTATTCTGTGGGGCTCAGATGAGCACAATTAGCCGGCACTTTAAGCATTGAAGTGGATGTGAGCTTGGACTAGAGAATACCCACTGTGTAAACTAATCGTAGTCATTTTATCTAGCAGGCTCTAAAATTATCCTCCGTGACGGAAACACTTGGTCCTCCAGATTTGTCTGCAATGGCCCCTGTTCCGGCTACAGGAAGAGAAACCTCTTAGAACGTCTGGTCAAATGCGAAGACATTTGATTTTGTTTGATGCAAGAGTCATCAGCTGTAAAGTCAGAATACGTGGATTGGAATACCAGCTCCAGCAAATAGTGAATGCACCAGTTAGGAAATGTCACCTCCCTGACAAGATGAAGTTCAAGTGAGGTTGGCAGTGTTCTCCGTGTTCTTGCAAACCGGGTGTTCCACTTATTATGTATCCGGCACTGGGAGACACAGTCACAGGCTTCTTCCCAAAAGAGCGCCTTGTGGAGATAAGGCCTATTAAGAGAGAATTTGTAGGATAATTATCAGTATGAGCCAGAAACAATACTTCAGGGTAGAAAATGTACTTTTGAGACCCAGAGAGGGAGAGCTTATGGCAAACTGACCGTTCTTGGAAATTGCTCTCTCTGGAGATGAGACTTGACCCAGGGAGCGTCAAAGACAGGACAAACAGAGAGCCTGTGCGGTCCAGCTTCTCATGGCACAAATGAAGATTGCACAGACCCACAAATTAATGGACCCAGACACAGCTGAGAGCTCCTAAGCTCCGAAGTCATTCCTGCCTCTCCCATTTACTCAACCGTGGATTCATTGGGCAAACATTTCGAGTGTGTGTTGTGTTCTAGGCACCGCCCTGGATCCCGGGAACCAAGCTGTGGGCAGAATTTATGCAATCCATCGGTACCACGGAACTAGCATTTTATTAGGTGATATATACAGTGAGTTCAGATTTTTAAAAATGATTTTTCTCGGTGGCAACAGAGTGATGGAGTTGGGCCAAGCAGGGACGATGGGGAGGTGACTGTCTGGAGAGTTGTCATTTGTACATATAACAAAATTTTAATTTTCTTTAGAGAGAGAGACAGGTGCTATACTATTTATGTATTTGTTCATTTTTTAATTAATTTTTATTTGAGAGTGAAGGAGAGCGTGAGACGGGAGGGACAGAGAGAGAATCCCAAGCAGGCTCGGCACTCTCAGCACAGAGCCCGACCTGGGGCTTGATCTCATGAACCATGTGATTGTGACCTGAGTCAAAATCAGGAGTCAGACGCTCAACTACCCACTGTTCTTCTCTTGATATAAGTTGGCACTTTGGTTTGGTAAAGAACATTCTATTGGACTAAAAGAAAAAAAAAAAAAAAAAAGCAGTGATTATTACAAGCAACTTGAAGATCAGAGTTCAACCCAATTCCATTTTTAAAGTTTTGTCTTTACTGAAGTTTCCAATCTATTCATTTTGTTGTCTGTTGTTAGCATACATGCCCTTCTCTCCGTATTTTATGTATGAAGACCCTTAGTAGGCTGATGGTTTGGGCGGGAGGGACAAGCCACTTCACACTCACACCTGCAGTGCCGAAAGCCAGAGAAAGCCACCTGGGATCACTGTCAGGCTGCTGAGCACAGGCCCCTGGGACTTTTTCCTATCACAGCCCGTCTGCCTTCCTGGCACTTTTCAGAGTAAGCGAGGGCTGAATTCCAGGCAGCGCTCACATGGCTCACATGGTTGGGTTTAATTTTGTACATCAGAGCATCCGGGGGAGACCACCTTATCCAGGGGGGTTTAGCTTAGCATGCTCTGTCCTCCTGCAACAGAAGCTAAGAGTTTTTTGTTACAAGATTCAGGCAGATGGGGTACAAAATGCCATTAACTGATTTTTTTAAGAAAAAAACACCACACTGGTGCATTTCATTTGAAGCTTTTCCAGGAATGGACCCTAAGTTTGATGCAGGAGAGGTTTTGGGACTGCCCTCTTTCCTTTCCACTTGTTGGTGGCATCGGTGCTCGGAAATCTTCCTCCCTCTCCATAGTAAAATGACAACAGCTTCCAGTCTGGAAAGAGAGTGTCACTTTCAGTTGAGAAGCCGAGTCACGTTGTGTCCACCGAAGGACACAATCCTTCATGAAAGTTGAACAGCGGACGTAGGTATTTTTATTTATTTTCTTTGATGAGCCATGTTCATCCTCATTTCATGGATAATCAGGATATTGAGTCAAACATGATCGCGATTTATCTTCGCAGATTTTTCTGGTTCAAATGTAGGTACACTTGCAAGGAATATGTTCCTTAATTCGTTGTACGAGGATTCTCTGCCTCACTGTCTCCTCCGAGGCACTGGTTGTAGGTAGAACACAGTGGGAGATTTTAATCTTACTTCCACATGTTTTTTCAACAGTAAACTCAGCTTGCACAGTTGTTGAGTTTTCTGTTAGAAAATCAGGAGCCTTTATGTTTCAGTTGGCTTTAAAACAAAGAGTGAATGGTAAAAGTTAACTTTGAAAGGTGCAACGAGTGACTTTGACTGCAGGGCTCCTGCCCCCCCGATATGATAGGAACAAACAAGCAAGAAAAAAAATGCCTGGGGCACTGTCTGTACTCTTAGCATCCTTGCTTCTGGCTGTCTGTTCCTATACTCTATGGATCTCAAGGAAATGAAGGTCACATGTCTAATAATTAGGACACTTTTGGCCGCCCTGTCATAATCATGGATGGTTTGGAGGTGGACCGGATCCCAATACTGTCATACAGGGTAAAGTGAGCAGGGCCTGGCAAGGAGGTGACGGCCTCTTAATGGGCAGGTGGTGGTGTCGGTGCTGAAGAGCCGAGTGGATCCGCAGGCAGGGAGGTAAAACCGTGTATTTGGGACACCAGGTACAGCACGGTAAGACCTTCCGGTGTTTGGAAACCGCTCATCCTATACCTAATTCCTATGTACTTAGGAGAGTCTTGATTTTATGTTGAGCTCTCTTCTTGTTCAAACCCATGCATATTTCATGTCGAGAGTTAACCAAATATTTGGAGAGCACGGCCACCTGCTGTTGGAAAACGGGAGGGGCTGAGAGCCAAGGGAAGTGGTATTTTCTCTGCAAAATCAAGAAAACATGTCTCTCTAGGATAACTTCCTCCAAAGCGATGTGTTCAGTGTACTTTGTCATCCCTTCCAAAGACAGCAAGATCTGGGAGGTAGGGGCTCCCCGTAAGTGTTTGTTGAATACATAAGTGGCAAAGATGATTCGCTTCCTTAGCTCTGCGAACTCATGAACCAGGATATCATAATCATAATTATACTATCTTCCCTTTGTAAGATACTTTGTCCACTGAATGCTGGGTTGAGTGCTTTCCTTACTTACTCTCCTTGAACTCACTGAATCTCAATCACAATGTATGACGTGGGTGCTGTTGTTTAAATGAGAAAGCCTTGGTCAGGAAGTAGAGAACTTAGCGGAGTCACTTGGCTACTGGATGGAGGGTCCAGGTTCCAGAACGAAGCAGCTTGAACTTCAGAAATCAAGGAAAACGGCAGTTGCATAGCCTTGGGCAAACCATGTAATGTCTCTGTTTTGTTTTGTTTTGAGCTATTATTAACAAACAAAAACAAAAAACCAAAGACCCCTGTTGGGGCTGTTGTATTAAATAAACTAATGCACATGAACGCTGACAGCTCTGTCTGGCGCATAGTGGTCTGGGATGACTAGCTAGTAGCTAGTAAGGTATATGCATACCACGGCTCCTTTAACTGACAGCTGCTCGTCTGAAGCTCTGGTAATTCTAGAGCATTTTGATGTCCCCTTGAATACAGTTACCCGAACTGAAATGTATATGCTCTCTGAGTCCAGGGTATAAAGGCGTATAATGGTGGGCGTATATCAATGTACAAGTAAGTGTATGCATATTTTCTTGTTGTGGGCCCCAAATTCCATACTTTACCCATTGTGAATTTGGCCCGTTAGATTTTCTCTTAAGTCTCTCTTTAAAAAATAATTCTCTTTTGTCATTTTTGACATGACCCAAGGTTAGGTTTTGAGGTTAGAAAGATTTCTTCGTAGAAGTTTATTCGACCCAGCTTGGATCCTTCAGCTGTGTAAAATCACATGCACATTTTTCCTTGCGATGTAACTTATGTAGAAATACATTTATATAACTTAAATCACGTTACTAATAATTCCTAGTACAAATGCTGGGATGAGACCGTCAGAGTTTGAGTCTGGGTCCACCAGTTACTAGCCCGCACTGTTAGGGAAACTACTTAGATTCTCAGCCCGTGATTTGCTTACGTATAAAATGGAGAGAATTAGTTCCCTAAATAATTAAGGTTGTTAATAGTAGAATATATATGCCTGACAGGTAGCAATCCTTTGTCAATATTAACTGTTGTTTAGAATTATTATAAAAATGGTTATCAACATCCTTATTCTCATTTTTAGAAAATATGAAAAGTTTACTGAAAGGACACAGTTAGACAAATCCTGTTTTATCTCTAATGTGAGTATCCCCAAATGGGGATTTTTCTCCTCTATAAAATAGGAATAATAATACTTGTCCTTCCTACACATTAGGTTATTCTTTGTGAACATGATATGACTGGCTGTGTGGCCGACATACTACGGTTGGCTGTGTAAACACAAAACGATATTGACATTAGATCAAAGGGTGAGCCTAGGAGAATACGAGAAGGAATGTTTTCTGTGACGAAGGGGAAATCTGCTTTAAGAAAAATCGAGGGATATTTTCATGGAGTCTCAGATGTAGGCAGATAGAAATTTGGGCTCGTGATGAAGATGAGAAAACATATCAGAAAAGGGCGGCCATAGCGATGTGGAAAACTACACTTACTTAGGGAATATAAAAATGCTTTTATTAAACGGGTGTGGTCGAGATAATAAAGATGATACCTCATAGTGGGGAAGGATTTCTTATTTTCTGTACAGCAGGTCTTGAATTTCCATGGGTACTTCCTGTAATCACATGACGGAAAATACCTATGTTATTATGGAGCAAAGATACATGTAAATCAGCCTGCCCTATACTGAAAGCGATGGAAACTACAGGCATAAAACTTTATATCTGCTTAGAAGGCATAGGGAACACTCCAGGGGAGGAGAGAGTGAAAAGAGAGCAAACATCACGGTTTAGTATTTGTCGTTTTCTAGAAAAAGAATAGTAAAGGCGGTTCGGAGTTGGCACATGCGAACACACAAAATTAAATTTTTTGTTCAGAAAGCAGTTTGCTGCATTGATGGTTTCCATTTTTACTTTTGTACATTTCTGAGTAAAGCCTGTTCCTTTTAATGTTTCCTGACAATCCTTCCGATCTTTAAATCTAAGCTATCTGTCAGAAATCATTATGTCAGCCATATAGTGTGCTATGTGATATTTTGCATTTATATCGACTCTTTCAGGCAATAACAAAAAGGGAGTGCTTTATGGATCAGTCTAAGTAACGAAAGGAAATCATAGTTTAAGACTAAGTGGCTTTCTCTGCAGAGTGCACCGGGGAAATTTAATCAGAGCCAGAACCTGGGATGCCTGGCTCCAGGCCTAGGCAGGGTGTTGGGATCAGAGAGGGTTACAAAATGCAATGCGGAAAGGTCCCTCAGTCTTCATCCAGCTCAGCATCCCCATTCTAGATGAGAAAATACAACCACGTGATGGACTGTGTCGCTGTGTGGATAGTTCTCAGAGTGTGTTTCTGCAACATGAGCGTCACCTGGGGGGACGCAGTCCAAATGCATATTCAGTGTTGAGGCTGGGGTCTAGCCTTCTGCGACCCCCAGGCCCTCCGGTGATTCCGATGCGTGCCACAGCGTGACAACCAGTAGGCTAGATTTTCGTTTTTCTTACCCCATCCTGGGGGGTTGGTCCTTCTTCTTGCAGTGTGCCGTTTCTCTTGTTTCTCTTTCTTTCTTTCTCTTTGGAATAGAGGGGAAGGAGACACTCTCAACGCCATCGTGTATACAAGCACCAAGCCCAGTGGGAAAACTCTGGATATTTTAATACACATCTTAAAAAAACATGATTGCATGACTTGAGAATCTTGAGACAAAAGTAGTGTTCTTAAGACTTTAGCAATACGGATATTTGTTTGTTTCCCTAATTCTAGAACTCTGACTCTCCTAGACTTTCTAGGAGGTAGTCAGGGATATTCCTCTAGCCTCGTACTGTTGAGAAAGATCCTTAATATCTCGATGAACTGAGTCAACGCTACATCCCTTCACCTGTCTTGCATCTAGACTAATAAACTGCTAAGACTGGTAAACAGCCTGAGTGGCCCTTCGTGTTTTCCCTTCCCAACAATACAAATCCATCCGCAGCTGCCCTGTGAGCTTATGTATATTGCTCTGAATTCTTAATGCATGCTTTCACATGCTGAGTATGGAAGAAATAAGAATTAATACATATTTAATCACTAAAAGTAGATTGCCATTATTGAACTCTGAATAATATGTAAATTGTCCTTTTGATTGGTTTAAATTGGTTTACTCAGATTCATTAGCATTCTCCCATGAAATAATCTTAATGGTTCTTTTGCAAACAAATCAGGTGCGTGTTTTTCATCAGCGAATGTGAGAAGACACAATGAGAATCTTCTGCGGGAGACAGAAGTCAATTTTTCATGAATCTAATAAAACTTAAACCAGAGCCCCTCCCTCACTTGCACAGACACTGCTAAAACCCAGCGGCCCTGTAATGTTGCATTCTTTTTACTTAAGCAGCATTCCCCAAATGGTACAAGATTCAGGCCCTATACAATCTAGAACCTTCTTTGGCTTAAGGAGTGTTACGTACTCTGTCAGTGGACAGAAATACTTCACACATTGAACCGGATAAAAGCTTTTCCATTATGCTCAATGAACATTGGATAGAAATGAGCGCCTGTGTCAGTTTTAAAGCAGAGAGAAATTGTTTTTGTGTAAGCGCCTTGACAGTTGCTTCTGGCTTGAGATTAGCATTAGACTGGGATGTCAATCACATCGTTAGCATTTTAGATTTCCTTTCTCTTGAATAGCAATCGACTAGAAACGTGCTGGCAGCTTCCTGTGGTATTAGGCAGTGGAGTGTGTATTCACACACTTAGAGATGTAAGTCTCTAAGTGCTTTCTGAACGAGAGCAACTTTGCGTTTGGTCAATTCTGCCTCTGGGAATTCAGAAACACTCTGTATTTGGAGAAAAACAAAATCAAAGAGAAAGCATCGTGATTCGATCCGGAAATCAATGCCAAATGCTTCTTGAGTAGATCTGTCTTTGACGTGTTTGTCTGGCTTCCGTCTCTGATGTCTCCGAATGACAGCGTGATATACATCTTCATTTTAGTGAAAGAATCTTTTTTTCATCATTGATGGAGACAAGAAAGAATATGATTCCTTTGTAAACATGACCCAATTGCAGTCATTCCGGACGTTATAACTAATTTCAAATTTCCTAATGGGAGAGTTCATGATTACTAGGGTCTTCTGCGGTTGGCATTTTAAAAGTTGAACTGTTGCCAGCAATGCTTTTAGATCACTTGCTTGGGTGGAAGGGAAGTTTACGATGGAGAAACAAATCCTATGGTATCTCTAAATAATAGCGGTGGTCGCACTCAACGTTCTGGCGCTCTGTGTCCATATTTAGAGCTTTTAGGCTCATTTCATGTAGAGTTTTAGACTCGTTACCTTTTTCCTCAGCTATATTGTTAATGAGTCGTCATCTTGTCCAAGTTATTAATCTCTCTGAGCCTCAGTTTCTTTGTATGTTAAACTTGTAGGATGCCTGGCACACCAACTAATACTAAAACAAGTGTAGAAAACAGACTCGATAGCTTTTTCCGTGAAAAAGGGTTGGATGCGTAGATCACGTAGGGGGTCTGGGGTTGAAAATGAAATACCTTTTGCCTGTACTTATCTCCATTTGGGTAACAGCAGCGTGAAGACTAGTGTTATAAGGGTTGACTTTACTGGAGGAGTAAATGGGAAGGCAGAAGAGACAACTAACCACCATGCAACATTATAGACGATACAATAGGTGGCATTATCACTTGATGCTTTATTTTCAGAGCTGGTGGTTCATTAAATTTCCTACCATTCATGGGTAAATTTCCTGCTATTCATGGGATCTGTGGATCCCTAAAGGAGCACCATATATAGTGAAGCACGTGAACCGGAAAACTAAGCCAAGTTCCAAAAGTTTATGAAAATACAGGGTGTATCTGGTTTTTGCAAAGTGTCCACCTACTGTGACGCCAACAAAGGGTTTGCTTTTTTTCAAAGTGACAAGAGGGAGCACAGTTTAACGTGAAAGTGCTTCTCCTGGCCTTCTCTCCACATTTTTATTTATTCATTGAATATGAAGCTAGCTTTTTTGGTTAGGTCTCTCCAGAAAGTAATCTTCCTCATAAGATTCAGATACGATCAATACTAACAAAGGCACAGTATGCAGTTTGCAGTATGCTCCAAGGCGCTGCTAATGTTTTGTTGTTGTTCTTTAATTACCCAACAGCTGGCTACAATAACTGGAATCTCTACCATAGGAGTCACTTCTTGCACTGAGAGATTCTTTCCAGAACACCACAGAAAAAAGTTTCCTATCTGGCCCGGGGTGATTTAACTTAACTTGGTCAATGAGAAGGGTTGATTCTTCTTTTTTTGGAGTTGAATAGAACTCATTGTGACTAGTTCCATTTATGGGTGGCTGCCAGGAAACTGTGGTAAAATGAATATATAAAAACTGCATTAGAGACTCTTAATTATGGGGAACACCATGCTGATGGTCACCAGAGGGGAGCTCTGTGGGGGGATGGAGGAAATATGCGATGGGGTCAAGGAATGCCCTTGTGATTAGCACTGGGTGCTGGAATGAAGTGTTGAACCAGTTTATTGTACACCTGAAGCTAATGTTACACTGCATGTTAACTAACTGGAATTTAAATAAAAACTTACAAAGCCAAAATAAAACCCCTCTATTGGATCATAATCAGTAAGAACATTTACACGCGTGAACCCTCCATTTCCCCTATATGAGCCCACACATGACATCATAGTTTTTCTGAACCCAAGCCTGTTCTTCAACTCCTGAAGACTTACCCAACCTTGAGAAAGGGGCCATTTCAGAAATTAATAATACATTAATTTTAATATACTAACACTAGTCATAAGAACAATCTTTAAAATAGATAAGTAGATAGTTACAAAGGCTGATTACGCAAATGTAATTTTGCATTAAAATTGTATTTGAGTAAAATATTGTACAGGTACACTATATAAAAGTAGATGTCTGTTGTTAGGAAAATAATACAATAAAGAAGAATATAACCTTAACAACTAATAATAGGTATTTCTGTGTGTCATGTATTTGGCTAAAATTTTACATCATGAAGTAGGTATTGTTATTTCTGTATCACAGATGAGAAAAATGGTTGTTTTGAGAGGTGAAGTGACTTGCCCATAGTCAAACCTTTCATAAGGAGTGAACTTGAAATGTGAATTTAGGCACCCTGACTTTTGAACCGTGATTCTCAAACAGTGTATTTACATATATTCAACCCAATTTCATAACTCCCTGTAAGCAGTTTTTAAGAGTTTATAAATACTTATATGCCTGTACATATATATTTGTACAAAATTATATATATGTGTGTGTATATATACATATATACACATATTTTTTTTACAATGTGGGTTGTTATGTAAACTACTTTTTGTTCAACAGTGTAGTCCCCCTTTCTATATAAAAAAAGCTGAAGGGACATAATTTTCAGGCTGTATAATACCGCATTATGTATTTCTTAAAATGGTCTTATTGATGAATTTGTGTTTTATTTTATGAATGGATAGATATAATTCCGTAGAACATTGTTTTACATGTCCCTTTATATACTGTGAGATTTTTCTTTTTCTTTTTCGTTTTCTTTTCTTTTTGGGGGCGGGGGGTAAGTTCTAGTAGGAGGACCAGAAGGGTCCTAAGTCCTAATATTGTATTATTTTCCTTCCCATTTAATATTTTAGAACATCCTTCTAAGCAGCCAGACAGAAGGGTTGAGCAAATGTATTTTCCCACCAAGGATATCAGTGAGCAGGATCCCATTTCTAAATATCCTTTCCAAAATTAGGTTATATCAGTAATTCTTTGGCCAATGTGATTATGATTGTCAAGGTTGGAGTTATCTTCATGTTTATTGTCATCCGTGTCTATTTAGGGAATTGATAAATTTATATTTTTAAGCAGATTTGTGATCAGACTGGTTATATTTTCAAGCCTGCACATTTGGAATCCTGTGGTATTAGCTAATTCGATGATACCTTCCTGTTTGACTTAGGTAGCTCTCTTCCAAATCCAGTGCCTTTTTTAAAAATGGAAATAGCATGCTTGAATCCTATAAAGTTTGCTACCAACAAGTGTAAGACAATGCCTTAAAGTTTACATAATCTCTAGTGTTTCTACTTAAAAGTTCTTGTGTGGAGACATAAGAACTTTCAAACCCATCGTATTATTTTACTGGTTTGCAATTGCACTGCTTCTGTTTGGTTTTCCTGCAATTATATGCGTTTATTTGTATGTATTAATGGAATCCTTACATGTGACACTCCCATTGAAATGCCCACTGCTCAAAGGAAAACAGACACACCATTGACATTTCGTCTTGATTGGGAATATACATAAGAAGTTTTGAGTTTCTCCATTTCTATCACTCTACCACTTACAAGTGGATTTTGAGAGTCTGTTGGACTCTGTGCAATGAGGTATTTGGAACATTGTGCCCTCTCGTCATCAGAAATGTTCAAAACCTGATTTCATTGCGTTTGTTTCTCTTAGTTTTGATGAGCAATGTGTCTTCTGGTTCCATATGTTGTTTCCATTTGCCTAATCTACATTTCATCTTTGGGTACTGGCTTAGATCCTGTCCTGTGTATTTTTCACGCCTCCTGGAGTATCGTTCAATATATTCAGCTGACATCCAGGTTGTCCTACTTCGGTTTATTAATGGAGATGCTAAATCACTTGGAATTTTTCTCTGTGACTGTCAGGCCATACTGAAATGGACACATTTGGTCCTTCTTAGGATTCTTCTATCATGTTCACCTTCCAGGTATAAAAACCGTCTGCAGGCTTATAAGTTACTTAGTCCATTAAATCTCTCCTTCTGGAGAGTCACTGGCAGAGTGACATAGTGCCCTCCATGCCTGTTCTCTTCTCTCCATCAAATCTTCTCTGTCAAATTTTGTGATAGATTCTGATAGATAAATCCAAGCGTAATTCAATTAGATGATTCGTAAGTGTCAATTCTTACAAAAATTGCCTTTTTTACTCTGCAGTCTTACCTTTAACTGGCCCAGTTAATAGCCTGAATTTTTTTCCTCCTTTTTTTTCTTATGTTTTTATTTTTTAAATTTATTTAGTATAGTTCAAGTTAGTAACATACAGTAGAGTGTTGGTTTCAGGAGTAGAACCTGGTGATTCATCACTAACATATTATAACACCCAGGGCTCATCCCAACAGGTACCTTCCTTAGTGCCCATCACCCATTTAGCCCATCCCCCCCAACATAGCCTGAATTTTTAAATGTGATTATCGCCTTGAGAAACTCTACTGTTTTTAGGTTTTCTTTCATACTTAAAGTTTCTGTAGATCAGGATCCTCACTTGTCCTTGTATTTTATTTTTCTTAAATGTTTGTTTGTCCTTTTATTTGTTTTGAGGGAGAGACCATGAATGGGTTGGGACACAGAGAGAATCCCAAGCATGCTCCAATCTCAACACATAGGCTGACGTGGGACTGGATCCCATGAATGGTGAGATCATGACCTGAGCCAAAACTAAGAGTTGGATACTCAACTGACTCAATCACTCAGGTGACCTCCAAATATTGTTTTCATTTGAGTATCGTTAGCACACAATGTTACAATAGTTTTAGGTGTGTAACATAGTGATTGAACAAGTTTACACATGGTGCTGTGCTCCCAAGCTTAGCTCCCATCCACCCGGTACAGTGCTAGTACGTTACCATTGACCATGCTACCATTGACCCTCTTTCTTAGGCTGTGTCTTTTGTTCCCGTAACTCATTCAGTTACTGAAAGCCTGTGTCTCCCTCTCCGCTTTAGCCATTTTGCCCATCCCTCACTTTCCCCCCCTTGACAACCATCAGTTTGTTCTCTGGGTTTATAGGTCTGATTCTGCTTTTTGTTTCTTTATTCATTTTTTAACATTCCACACATGAGTGAAATCATATGATATTTGCCTTTTTCAGTCTGACTTACTTCATTTAGCATAACACCCTCTAGGTTCATCCGTGTTGTCACAAATGACATGATCTGATACTTTTTTATGGCTGTGTAATGTTCCTGTGTGTGATACATAAGTGCATACACACTACATTTTCCTTATCCATTTGTCTCTCGATGGACACTTGGGTTGCTTCTGTCTTCTGGCTGTTGTAAATAATGCTGCGATAAGCATAAGTGTTAATATATCTTTTGAAAATACTGTTTTTGTTTTCTTTGGGTAAATGCACAGTAGTGGAATTGATGGATCGTAGTTGTGTTTTCGATTGTTTGAGGAACCTCCATACTGTCATCCACAGTGACTGCACCAATTTTCATTCCTTCAAAAATGCACAAGGGCTCTTTTTTCTTCACATCCTGGCCAACACTCGCTGTTTCTTGTTTGTTTATTTATTTATTTATTTATTTGAGCCCTTCTGACAGGTGTGAAGTGATAACTTATTGCTGTTTCGATTTGCATTTTCCTGATGAAGAGTGATGTTGAGCATCTGTTCATGTGTCTATTGGCCATCGGGATGTCTTCTTTGGAAAAATGTCTCTTCAGGTCCTCTGCCTGTGTTTTTAGTTGGATTGTTTGCTGTTTGGTGTTGAGTTGTGTAAGTTCTTTATAAGGTTTGGATATTAACCCCTTATCATGTATATCATTTGCAAATACCTTCTCCCATTCAGTAGGTTGCCTTCTTGTTTTATTGATGGTATCCTTGCTGTGTGGAAGCTTTTTATTTTGTTGTACTCCCAGTAGTTTATTTTTGCTTTTGTTTCTCTTGCCTTGAAAATGTCACTTTTATGGGACAGAATTGAGCTTCGGTCCAACACTTACCTACATTAGTTTATTATACTTAAACAATTTTTTTCTTTCACAAGAAAGAAAAAGATTAACTTTGGGGTCAGTATTTCCCTTTACATATAGAAAAGTATATTTTCACTCTCTATTTTAGAGCTATGATCTTCCCAATTTAACTTACTGTAAACAAGATTTATGTCTTTGACTTTTTTTTTAATTTTGCATTTAAAAAGCTGTACCAAGTAGGGTGAAATAATTAAACCATCACCTCCTTGACACACAAGATGCTGTCTGTCCTGCCTCTCTAATAGTGCACACTGTACCTACTTCATTTACCCCCCACTTCTACCAACAAACCAATGGGAACATTTTTCAAAAGAACGAGCTGATCCTATCTTTGAGATAGCCCACAAAATCATGGCATTTGGAATTTGGAACAAATATTTACCTAGAAGTGATATTTTAAAGATTTTTTAAAATGTCTATTTATTTTTGACAGAGCGCAAGCAAGGGAGGGGCAGAGAGACGGGGATAGAGGATCTGAAGCTGGCTCTATGCTGACAGCAGCAAGCCTGATGTGGGGCTTGACCTCACGAACCACGAGATCATGACCTGAGCCAAAGCTGGATGCTCAACCAACTGAGCCACCCAGGTGCCTCATAGAAGCAATATTTTAGAATTGAGAGATTAGGTTTTGGATTAATGCAACTGAAAAAAAAAAAATGAATTGGGTTCCCTGGGAAAATCTGATCACTGTACCTAGAATATTTTCTCTGAGAAAATACACTCTCCTCTTTTAAAAAATGTTTATTTATTACTTAGAGAAAGAGAGTGAGAGAGAAAGTGTGCACAAAGGAGGGGGAGAGAGAGAGAGAATACCAAGCAGCCTCTGCTGTCCATACAACCCTATGTGATGCTCAAACCCACAAACCACTGTGAGATCATGACCTGAGCTGAAATCAAGAGGCGGACATTCAACTGACTGAGCCACCCAGGTGCCCTACTCTCTTCTTGCTCTAAGGGCCCTGAAGAGCTCACCTCTGATCTGTGCTGTGGAAACCAGGTGCTTCTGAATCTAATAATCTGTAAGACAAAAGGTGAGGAATTTGCTGGGAATTCCCAGGGATGTGACCATTTTGAGTTCATAACATGAGAAGTCTGAGTACCTCCCCGTTTGGTTTCCAGACGCCTCGTTTAAGTCAATCGGGATCACACCTATTGTACCTTTTCAGTGTTTGGGACCCATTTCATCTGTAATGATGCAAGCTGGCAAGATTTATGTTCAGTTGAAGCTACACTTGCTTTTCACTTTACATAGTGGTATATTAAATCCTCGTACATAGAATACATTTTATAGATAAAATCCTGTTTCTATAGAGGAGAGCACGTAGAAAAACAGTTATCAGCAGTGACCCATTTTGTAATCTGAACATTTTTCCATTCACCTGTTTATTCTTTTAGAAATGGGTGCAAAGAGGACCAGAAGACGTAAGTTAGGAAGGCCTGGGCTTTAATATCAGGCAGAGTTTCTTCAAATTCCAGCTCAAATGTGTGAATACAGGAAAATTTCCTAAGTTTCCTGAGTCCCCATTTTCTGCCTGCGAGATTCCCACCAATGCTTGGAAGTGGTACTTACCACCCCAATCTTCGATACTGCTGTTTAACTTTCCCTTCTTCATCTGTCCCCATCTCAATCAATGGAAGCATCATCTGTGCTACTGTTTGGACCAAAACCACAGAATGACCCTTGAGTCCCCCTTTTCCCCTCAGCCCATGACACCCTGTCGACTGAAACACATCCTCGCTACACCTTTCTTCATCTCCCGGGCATTCCAGGCAAACCACTGTCTTCCTGGCCTAGACGACTGACTTGTGTTCCCTCCGTTCCGTCTTCACATAGTAGGTGGAGAAATCTTCTGAAACAGTCTTATTCACGTACTGCAGGCCTTAATCCCTGCTTCATCCTTAATCCTCATGGCATTCATGTTCAAATCCCTTCAGTGACTTACGAGTTTCAGTGTTCTCGGCTCCTCTCTCCCACCTAATACCCCTTATGGTAGCCCCCACACTTACTCCTTACTCTCTTTTTAGTTCGTTTCCTCAAAGCCTTTTCACAAAATATTTCCACTACTCAGAAGGGTCTTTCTTAAGACCTTCTCATGGTTCACTTCTCTTCATTCATTATCTTGGCTTCAAAGAGGTCTTCCTCAACCACCCTGTGTAAAGTACACCCTACCCAACACACATCATTCTTTAATACAATATCCCCTCTCCTTTCCTTACAGCACCTAATAATAACTAAAGTCAGCTTTCTTATTTGATCGCTGTTAAATTATTGTCAACTACAATCAGTGTCACCTGCCCAGTAGAAAGAAGAAAATAAGTGTCACGAAGGCAATAGTTTGTGCCATATACACAACACCTAGAACAGTGCTTGGTAGCTATTGGGTGCTCAGTATGTAATTATGGAAATCATAGGTGTTAATATTTTCCATAAATCTGTGTGTGTGTGTGTGTGTGTGTGTGTGTGCGCGTGGGTTTCCAAGTAACTGTACTACTTGTTATGGGGATACAAAGTTGATCAGATACTGATGGTATCATGGACAATCTTCTGCCACAAAGGAGGAGATAAAACATGTGTACTGGACAAACTTACTAATAGGAGCAAAGAGCGACAGAGATAAAAGGTGGGGGATGATAAAATTGTGTTTTTTTTCTTAAATGAAGCATACTGCAGAGTGTGCCATTTACCCTGGTCTTCGATGGCTTAAAACTTCATGAGCAAACGTCAAGTTAATTTTGAAACAATTACAGGAACACAGCTGAGGCAGAAAATCATTTTAATATGAAGAGGATAGATTATTCCTTGGGTGCCCTTAAGGTTTGCATATATACGGAGCAGAGCAAACTAAATTGTGCAGTGCAGCTCTCGTGTTTTGTAGGATTGATTCACAATATTTAATGGTGTGGCACATTGTATAACATTTACAGAAACTTTCTCACTCTCTTGTTTGAAATGAGTATCCTGTTTAGTTAGGCTTTGCAAATCTCTTGATAGGGATATAAATTATAGTTAGGGTAGGAGCTGGAAATCCATGGAGCACACTGTATCCCTAATTCTAGCGCTTGATCAGACATTTGTAGTCAAATTACTTTCATTTCCTTTTTTCCCCACCCAGAAGTAACACTTCCCAGGTATTTTTAGAGAATTAATTAGTTTCCATTAATTAATTTGTTTCCCTTATTGCTTTAATAACTCTATTGAACCTCAGAGTTACTCACTGTAATGGTGTGGACCTTGTTTGCCAAGTGCAATACAATAGCCGTTGTTTGAATAGAATTCATCTGTTGATATCAGTCAATTAACTAAAGTGGTTTTTAAATGCCTACCTTGTGAGTCACTTTGTGCCCAGGGCCCTTTAGGGACTCCAGGAGTGGACTACTAGGTTGCTACATTCAAAAACTTTAAAATATAATTGGGAGGAAAAGACTAACTTGTAAGACCATCTAAAATGAATGCAATACAGCTGGAGTAACGTCTTTCTAGAAATGTCTCCTGAGGCAAGAGAAACAAATTAACTATTACCAATTAAGCACAATTAACTATTGGGAGTACATCAAAGTTTAAACCTTCTACACAGCAAAGGAAATAATCAATAAAACTAATAGGCTGAATGAGAGATATATTTGCAAATGGCATCTCTGAGAAAGGGTTAGTATCCAAAATATGTAAAGAACTTATAAAATTCAACACCCAAACAATGAGTAATCCAATTAAAAATGAACAGAAGACTTGAATAGACATTTTTCCAAAGAAGACATCCAGGCGGCCAGCAGAGACATGAAAAGATGCTCAACATCACTCATCATTAGGGAAACACAAATCAAAACTACAATGAGATACTACCTCACACCTGTCAGAATGACTAAAATCAACAACACAAACACAACAGGTGTTGGGTGAGGATAGGGAGAAAGAAGAACCTTCTTGCACCATTGGTGGGAATGCAAACTGGTGCAACAGTCTGGAAAACAATATGGAGATTCCTCAAAAATGGTAAAAACAGAACTACCCTATGATCCAGCAATCACACTATAGGTATTTACTCAAAGAATACAAAAACACTAATTCAAAGGGACACATATACCCTGATGTTTATAGCAGCATTATCAACAATAGCCCAGTTATGGAAACAGCCCAAATGTCCACTCACTGATGAGTGGATAAAGATGTGTATATGTATGTAGTTAATGGAATAATACTCAGCCATAAAAAGAATGAAATCTTTCCATTTGCAATGACATGGATGGAGGTAGAGAGTATTATGCTAAGTGAAATAAGTCATCAGAGAAAGACAGATACCATATAATTTCACTCATATATGGAATGTAAGAAACAAAACAAAGAAGTAGCAAAGGGGAAAAAAAAAAGAGGCCAACCAAGTAACAGCCTCTTAACTTTAGAGAACAAACTGGTGGTTATCAGAAGGGAGGTGGGTGGGTGGGTGAAACAGGTGATAGGGATTAAGAAGGGCACTTGTTGAGAATGGTACTGGGTGTTGTATGGAAGTGTTGAATCACTATTTTATGCACCTGCTTCTACTATTAGACTCTATGTCAACTAACTGAGATTTAAATAAAAACTTAACAAAATCAATACAATATTTAATTAAGTTTCTACCATACATAGCATGAATAATGAGTGATAGGAAGGCCTTAGGGTAATTCAAAATTAATTGTCATAGTCCCACTGAATCCGAAGTTATGTGTTTATCATCATGCCCAAAAGTCTACTCTTGGTGATTTTGTCCCCAAACCTGAATACTCCTTGGGTTTTCAGGAGATCCTATGAAACCATAAGTAATTCCAAGAATGGCACTACTCAACAGTCAACATTTAGGGAGTGTCCGGTGGGCAGTGGGACAGGGGAGACCTATCACTGATGGATGATTGATGAATTGGAATTAGATCTGAGCATATGTTTTATGATTGAATCCTAATAATTGTCTTGCAAAATAGATTTCCTTGTGTACATTTCACAGTTGAGGAAACAGGTTCAGAGAGGGGAAAGAACTTCCACCAGATAAGTCAGCTCGGAATGGTATTAATAGAAGTCTCCTGTTTTGTTTTGGTTTTTTTTAATGTTTATTTTTAAGAGAGAGGCAGAGGTGAGTGGGAGAGGTGCAGAGAAAGAGGGAGACACAGAATCTGAAGCAGGCTCCAGGCTCTGAGCTGTCAGCACAGAATCCAGTGAGGGGCTCTAACTCCCAAACCATGAAATCATGACCTGACCTGATGTCAGATGCTCAACTGACTGAGCCACCCAGGCGCCCCAGAAGTCTTCTTTCTCTAAAGTTACTCCCTTTTTGCAGCATCGTATAGCCTATTGGATTAAAAAAAAGTTTATAACAACAGTGCATTGCAAAGAGGGGTTCTGACAGGTGTTTTGGGAAGATTTGATTAGTTTCTATTAATTAGTTTTTCTTATTGTGTGATTTACCCCGGAAGCCTAAGAATGGCCCATTATAGGATGGTCGTTTTAACCAAGTACAGTATCAAATCAGTAATCACATCTCTATTTGACAAAACTTATCGTTTGTGTCTTTAAGAAGTTCTCACACTAAGATGGGTCACAGGTAAATATTATCAGTTATAAAACACCAAGTGTCAACACAAAAATTCAGGAGGTGAACTACGTTTTTTTGTGACAATTCTCCCCTTCATTGTCACTGAAATCCTTTCATTAAAGGGCAGTTTGTTAAGGAAAATAAAGCTGAGATGATTAAAATAGGATTATGCTCCTCTGTACCATTTTTTAAAAGAATAATATTTAAAAGCTAATTCATGTTTTTAAGACACATTGGTGAAGTTCTACAATACTCTAGCAATCTGTTTCCCTTGTGGATCTAATTTGCATGTTATATTTTCTAAAGGAGTACCAATTTGGTGCTTTGCTTCATTTATTCAAAACTAAAATAATAGTTTTAATAATGCCTACACAATAGGGTTACTTAAGGGAATTTCATAATACCTGTATTTTATACATACTTTCTACATACTTGCCCACTTTCTAGAAATTCCTCTGTAGTCATTTACTTACATATGTCACGGAGTATCTAGGAAGATTCAGGACCAAAGAGGAGAAGTCTGGAGAGGAAAAAGAAAGAATACAGTATATTTTTCAAACAAGAAATTGAGTTATCACTGCTGTGATCCTTCATGTTTCAGTTTTGTATTAAATACGGTGGTTACCTGTAGCTACTGATCATTTTTTATGCCAGATAGTCCCATTCGAGATGTAACGTAAGTGTAAAATACACACCATACTTCAAAGACTTAGAAAATACATATACATATATATGTATACATATATATACATATGAATATATGTTTCACATACAGCATCTCATAACTATATATATATGTATGTAGTTATGAGATGATATATAAAATATATACATTTCACATACACACAAATATATATAGTTATGAGATGATATATATAGATATAGATATATTTCACATACACACAAAAGTATTTCATGAATATTTTATATTGATCATATGTTTAAGTTATATTTTGGGCACATTGGTTTAAAGAAAATATCTATTAAAATTTTATCTACCTGTTTCATATAAGGTTTTTTTTTAATAATACTGATGGAAAATTTCAGATTACATGTATGACTCGCATTATATTTCTACTGCACAGAAATTTTGTAGATAAAGAGGCAAATCTCTTCCTATCCTGATACTAATTCTTATTGCCAGTAACTTTGGAATTCAAGCCCATGGCATGGAATACAAACCAAGTGAGGTTGTAACCATGGCCAGCTCATCTCAACTCACTTAAATATCTACCTGTCATCCAACAAGAATAGCAAAGATGAAAAAGATGGAGTGTCTTCTTTCCATATGAATTCCTGGGTAACATTATTAACATTAATTCAAGGCACAATGGGTAAAAAGTCCTAAAAGACGGTAACATTATTAACATTAATTCAAGGCACAATGGGTAAAAAGTCCTAAGAGACCAATAAAGTACCTCGTGGCTTGAAGAAAGAAAAGGAAAAACACCTAATTTTATTTAAGGATTTAAGGAGAAAGGGACAATTTGGGTAGAGGACCAGGCTATCTGGAGGGAATAGCATAAGCAAACCCGAACAGGTACGAGTGAGTATCCAGCTGACCCAGACCAGAGAGGTAGAAAACAAGTACAAAAGAGAGGTGATGCGTGAACTGTGGACACCTTTGATGCCAAGGGGGCAAAGGATTTCCCTTTAATTTGTTAGCCTATGGGGAATCCCTGAAGGCTGATAGACATTCAAGAACTGTAGTTTTGACCAGTTCGTATAAAGTGATGGCATTTGGATTCAGATTGGAAGAAACTAATTAAGATACTGCTTTAGCCTTTTGGTCAGTAGGTGAGGAGACCCATAGTTAGATGGCAGAATGTGGGCAGCAGGAAGACATGGGCATCAGAGGTATTCCTGAAATGTTGTGTTATATCGAGGCCCCAAATGGACACGTTCCATAATAGCATGTCATCCTCATGTGTGTGTGTGTGTGTGTGTGTGTGTGTGTGCATGCGCGTGCGAGTGAGTGAGCCAGGAAAAGGAGTAAGACAAGCACAGCGCACTCATTATGATGATACCACCATAGTCTCACTGATGGCTGGAGGAATGGTCTGTACCTCAAATCTCACATGGAAACATAATGGCCGTCTCAAGGGAGTCAGGAAAGTTCGTCTTTGACTCTCTTGACTGTAGCAGAAAAGGAGCAAGATAGATTTGTGAATCAGCCCATTCGGTGGGAAAAAATGGTAGCTGCCATTTTCTTTGCAGGGCGAAAAAAAGCAAAAGTGTTCTGGGAATTTGTTGCCAACATTTGAGTCTAAAGAAACAATCGTTGGATTGAAAAACCTGTTTTTGTTTCTTTGTAGGGTGGTCTGAGATGGTGGGCGTGGGGGTGGATGTGTGTTTGTCGCAGCAATGGTACAACTGCCTTTTTCTTCTCCCTTCATCGTTAAGGAAGCTTTCTTAAAGTAGTAGGTTTCTTTCGCTGTGCTGAATCCTCTCAAGAAAGTGGCTCTGTCCCTGCTTGGTTCAGAGTCATAAATTGTTAAAAATAACTGTTTTCAAGAATCCCCGAGCCCAGGTTTACGGAGAAAGTCATTCTCTTACTGATGACAGATAGTATTTGTGTTAGTTTTTCCACCATCCGATATCCACATCATGTTCCTACTCTCTAGCCGATTTAAATATTAGTAACAAAATAGAAATAGTTAATGATGTATGTCTCTAATCTTAGGGGAATTCAATGAATATGTTTAAATTCTCACACCTGTTTCTGGCATGAGAAAAAGGATGTATACCTGTATTCCTTTCTTCTTGACTTACATCGTTATTCATGTCTCAAGGTAGACAAAGCATTTCTCAAGAGAGAAATCTAGTTATTTAGGTGTGACATGTTTCATAAATATGGATACGGGAGGCAGCTTTCTGAGTAATTCACAAACTCTGCACTCAGCTCACTCAGATCTCATTTTGTCCTTCAGTGCTCAATTCAGAAGTCTTTTTTTTATGAACAGTGTGCTTCCCGAGGTCTCATTTTTGTCATCAGAGTAATGTAGGAGCTGCTCCTTCTGGTTGGAAAATTTCTATAATTTAACTCTGCTTTTTACAAAATATAAAGACCGTGCACTTTATTTCCAGAAGGAGAAAATGAAGAATGGAACTGCGGAAAGGGACTTTTCCTAAAGGAAAAACTGTAATGAATGGTGGCAGTTTGAATCTTCCTTAATGTGTATTATATGGTTTGCGGAAAGCAAATGACCCATTTCAAACACTGAATTCTCACTCTTTGTCAGGATTTCAGCTCTTGGCCCAAAGCCAAGTGTATATTATAGGGAGTCCAAAGAGAGTCCATATTTCTATGGTAATCCTTGTCTTCTATGGAAAGATAAAGTGGGGAAGGGTTGAAGACCCTTCCCTACTATTGGATTCCAATATATTAATTTTCAGAAATCGTGTAATATTTGTATAGTAGTGCTCTAGTATGAAATAGCATACACTTGAGAGTAACGAAATGACTCACATGGTAGATTTGCACATACATAGTTTGCTTTTTATTTAAATACCGGTGAACTGGCAGCACGGTCCAAGGGAAGTGTCTTTGAATAAACTGGATCTACTAATCCTGGCTCTAGAAACTTCGGGTTTGATCAGGAGAAGTTTCAGAACATCTCCAAGCCTCGGTCCTATTTAAAAATGGAGATGATAGGGGGTGCCTGGGTGGCTCAGTCGGTTGAGCGGCCGACTTCAGCTTAGGTCATGATCTCGCGGTCTGTGGGTTCGAGCCCCGCATCGGGCTCTGTGCTGACAGCTCAGAGCCTGGAGCCTGCTTCCGATTCTGTGTCTCCTTCTCTCTCTGCCCTTCCCCTGTTCATGCTGTGCCTCTATGTCTCTCAAAAATAAATAAACATTAAAAAAAAAATTTAAAAAAAATGGAGATGATAATATATTCCACTTCAGGGAATGATTTTTGAGGATCGCTTGAGAGTCCGTTGACCTAGAGCAAGAGCATAACCCATAAACTGTAAGTGCTCTTCATGTGTTATCCTAACTGGACACATCATATATGGATTCACACAGACCCAGAACATTCTCTTTAATGATGCCCTTACATATGATTCTTGTCGTGTCATAATTTCCCCCATGGTAACCATCACTAGGAGGTTAAAGCCAGAATGACTCAGAGATGGTGGTCAAATTATGTGCACAAGTTCATTGGCCATATCCTACAGAGACTGTTTCCTGCCAAACTTATCAGAACTGGAACATTGGCTCATCTTTTGAGGTCGGGTGGATGCTAGCCACTGCTTTAAGTACTGAGTAGGTAATGTATATTCTTCTTAGGTTTTGGTGCATCTTGGAAAATGCTTTTCCCCACTCATTTGGCTTAATTCTAATTTCATCTGTCCCTCTGGCTCAAAGCATCTTGAAACTTTTATTCTAGGACAGAGATTTGGAACTTTAAGGATCACCTGCCATTTAAAATGCTATTTCCTGAGCTGGCCCTGGCAATAATGATTCAAGCTCTGAGCTAGGGACCAGGAGGTAGCCCATACAATCATGTGCTCAAAAGACTCTGACCAACCAACTAGTCTACATCTGTATTCCTTGGGTTTTCTCAAGGTATGTATATCCAAAGTATTCTCATCAAAGTGGATTTTACAGTTTTTAACAATGGAAATTGCTTATCGGATTCATACGTGATTTCTTCTTGGGAAAACAAATTATTGCTGGAATCAGACTTTGTAAAGAACATATGTTCCACTATTTGGTTGAAATAACCCAATCTCTGATAAGAAAAGTAACTGAATGTTGGAATTGAAGTGATCGGTTCTTTAGTAGTTGGTTAGTAAGAAGGTAATCAGAAAATTTGCCCCTCTTTCAACACCATAGAAACTACAACTCTACAGATATGTGAGTTGAACTTTCAGTCAAGACGCTAAGAAATCTGTAACATCAGTTACAACATTCATCTTTTATAATAGCTCGAGAAAATATTTTCCTTTGTGCCCAATGATGCTTTGAATATTTTAAATATTTTTAAGTGTATTTATTCATTTTGAGAGACAGAGAGCAAGACGGAGAGAGCGAGGGGGAAGGGTCAGAGAGCGAGGGAGAGATGGAGAATGTCAAAGAGGCTCTGCACTATCAGCGATGTTGGGCCGGGTCTCAGGAACCCATGAGATTATGACCTGGATGCTCTGAATATTTTAAACGCGCAAAACTTTTAAATAAAATCTAAATTAAATTTTATTGAAGTGTTTTTGTTGGTGTCATTGTAAGGTATGTAAGGTCTGAACTTAATCTGAGAACATCCAGATGTTTTATCTCAGAACCATTCCCCATCAGTCAACTAGAAAGAGACGATATTCTTTTGGTGTGAATTGGGAACTGGGTATTCATGATGTAGGGTACCCGGCGAGCATGTCAGTCAGTTGTCAAGAATGTGTTAACCATCTGCAATGTACTTATCACTGCTAGCTGCTGCTGGTGAGTGTGACGCGAAAGACAAACAAGATTAAAAAAAAATAAAAGTTCTTGTATGAGTCAGCTTTCATAGGAAAAGGGTTGAGTTACCTGGGGGGAAAATAAATTATGTTGCAATATCCAACAAAAAGAATAATACGACACTTTATTCAGTGCAATTTGTAGTACAAAATGGGCATTTACTAGGCTTGGCACCCTGCCTTTCCTTTTCCCTTCGGAAATACTATTGTACATTCAAGTGCAAAATTTGGAGTCAAGAAATCAAAATGAAGGTTAAAGGCTAAAAGGGGGGAAATGGTATCATTTACCATAAGAAGAGGAAATTGTAGAACGCGAGATTTCTGCCTTTGAATTCAAGAAAGAAATTTTCTATGAGTAGGAACGTCACAGATCTGTGAGCTGTCCTTGGAATTACTCAGAAATTGGATGAGGTGAGCCTCGTGGAGGAGCGACTTAAATGCAGACCTGTGTCGGTGATTTTCCCCCCTTCTGTTCAGTGGTGATCAGATCAATGTAACTGTGGCTGATTTTGCGAAATTATTTTATTTTCGGCATCTGGCACAAACACACGCAGGAGGTCAAACTCATAAATCTAGATGTTAGTAAGGGAGCAGAAAAACATCCATCCACGGCAAGCTTTCGTTGTGTGTGTGTTCTCATTTCATAAACAAGGAAATCCAGTCTTGGGAGGTTATCCCCCCGCCACCATTTTCGCTCCAACACTGTGTGCCCCCCGGGGAAGCAGAGCTGAAGTCTTAGGGCCCTCTGGCTAATTTCCTTTCCACACCACGTGCCTCCTCCGTGATGTCACAAGTCCTAGACAGAGGATGCTACTGGTCTTTTTACTTTCAGACATCCTCCAAACATTTAGGTGGTGGAAAGAAAACTTCAAGGAAGAAAATCGTTCTGTCATCAAGGAAAATTTTCCTCTTCCTACTCACAGATTTCCTTGCCAAAAACTAATTGCTTAGCATAAAAACGCTGCCCTTGTTTCGTGTATTAGTAAAATCAATTCTTCGCTCTCGAATACTGCTCAGCCAGTGTGACTGTCAGCACCCTGGGCGTGAGGCTGGAGTCGAAAGCCGTGTCACCACGCACAAAGGTTTATAGAACTGGGCCACGTGTGTTCATTTTAGGGCTGGTTTTACAGTCGTGAGCTCTAGGCACTGAGGTGTCTTCTGTTCCCCTTTGATAACCTGACATGTAGACATGAGGGTGTGGGGTGGCGCTAGCTCTCCGGAAAGTCATAGAGAAAGGGAAAAGAAATGACGTGCCTTTGCTCACTTTTTCAAAACTTAATTAAAACTTAACACGTGCCAAACACTGTAGGTATCAGGTGTGGACGCATGCAGTTGCTGGCCTCGAAGTAACTCATAGGGTGCGTACTGGATACAGAGTTTTAAAAGTGAAAAATGACAAATAGTTTGACAAAGATGAATGTGAATGGGCGACGTCCAAGGACACAGAAGGGACGGTAGAAATCATTGCATGAATTCATTTGACGAAGAGCTAGAAGTTAGTGAGGAAAAGTATTGTGTGTATGTGTTGGGAGGTGTTGTCATATCTAGGTTCTAAGAAAAGACTTTTAGAGAGGAAGTCCATACCCCTGTGTCAGATATAAAACTTGTTGGTTACTAATAGGTTTTGGTTCATTCATCCGATGAACTGCCACCACATTCTGCCGATCCCACCACCACATCTAATAAAATCTTTCAAGAAATTCAAGGTAAGTTCTGTTATTGTGTTTATGTTAACTAGCACATTTGAAAGATTAAACATCTGAGCTTTGAGGCTCTTCTCATACGTATGCTTCTACTCAGGATATACCCAGTAAGCAGTGACTGGCTTTAGCCCTTGTTTAGAAGAGAAAGAAAGAAGAGTAAGCTGTTGCTAGGTTCTCCTGGTTAAGGAGATACAACTGCTCTAGATAAGAAAGACTGTGCAGCAATGCAATGCCCAAACCAGATGCAGGCTGCAAGCGGTGGTTATAAAGCCTCCTTCAGTAAACATGCATCTCGCATCATCTTTCCTTCCTGTTTGCATATTTCAATACACAGTTACACCAATACCCTGATTTTCAATTAGAAAAAAAAAAAAAACTAGACCCAGAAATTTCCACTCATGAGAAACATTTCTGATTTTGTAATTAGGGAGCCCAGTAATTAAATATGCCCAGCAAAGTTGTATTAGGTTGCATTGCCTTGGGTCAGGTACGTGCTTTCATTTCACACCTAACGGCTCCTTTTAAGATCATAAGCCAATTAAAAAACAGCAGTTCAACATCCTCTACTCCCCCTATTAGGGGACAAAGCTGCATTCCAATATAGCTTCCAACTTGCCTTGCTAATTTTAATTAGCAGCGAGTCGCTGGGCAGTTTTAGCAGGAGGCTATTCTGTAAAGAAACATAGTTCTATAGCTGGAAACTCGGAAAAGGTCTCAAACCGGGAAAAAACAGAGACTTATTCTCATTTGATTGAAGGTTAGAAATGAGATAAAATAAGATTTTTCTCATTCCCTTTTCTCTCTCAAGAATTGCGGAAAAGACCAACTGATAAGATGAACCTGAAGTAAAGTCTTCAGACTGTTGCTTTTGATTAGTTTGGTGGGTCGCTGCCTGCAGTTAAGGAAACAGGTGTTTGCACCTGCCACAATGCACAGGTGGGGCCAACTGGTTGTCTCCATGTTTCTGGTATTCAGTTTCAGTCCCTCTGCCAGAAGGAAGAACCCTTGGGAGTCGGAACCAAATGCTTGAACACGGCTGTACTGAGCTCCACGGCTCAGACCTACTCACTGTACCATTGTTTTACAATCAATACCTAGCTATTCACAAAGCTGCTGAGAGGCCTGTCTCTGGCCTGCTGTAATTATCGATTGGAGTTCTAGGAGAGGGTTCCATGGCCACTCCCTCTCTGGGACTAGCCAAGAACAGCAGGTACCAGACATTTGCAGTAGTTCCCGGCCACCTCCCCGTCTTCCCAGCCCAGGTTGTGTTTAACTTGGCAAGTCAGTGCACATTGATTTTGGGACTTGCTGCCATTGTTTTTCTTGGAAAGAGGATTTTTTTAATTAACCTTGACTAACATTTAGCTCAAATACGCTACCGTTTGTGTATCATGTTTCGTGAAGGAAACATGCATTTTTCATATGATCTTCACAAGGGCTGCATAATGAAGTTCCAATAGTTAGGGCCGCCGGATTTGGATACAGCAAGTTGAAAAAGTGGCAGTTCTTTTGGTCTTAAAGTGTGAGTGCTTTGTTCCTCATTTAAGCTTCCCCAGTGTAATACCAAGTCATCACAATGAATATAAAAGACTGGTATCGATACCAATAAAATGTACATTTAGATGAGCATATTATACTTTGGCTTTGTTGGAATTGTTTTAGCTTAGTAGAGTCTAAGAACAGTTTACGTAGAGAAAGTCAGGCCTCCACTTGAAAAGGTGTACAGTTCTAAGAGAGCATATCAGGTTTTGGAGATGTCTTCTAATGTACTTTACCCCATTTGCTTTTAGGGTACCACTGAAGTGGTCCGCATGTTGCACTACACTGAAGCTTCCTGATAATGCATTCCTCACATAAATGGGGTGGATCATCTTCAAAATAAATGCTGATTTCCTTTAAGAAGGCCATACCCTAGGGGCACCTGGGTATCTCAGTCAGTTAAGCATCTGACTCTTGGTTTCAGTTCAGGTCACAATCTCATGGTTTATATGTTCCTGTCCCACGTCGGGCACTATGCTGGCATTGCAGTGCCTGCTTGGGATTCTCTCTCCCTCTCTCTCTCTCTCTCTCTCTCTCCTCTCTCTCTCTCTCTCTATTTCCCTCTTTCTCTGCCCTTTCCCTGCCGGTGCTCTCTCTCTCTTTCAAAATAAATAAATATTTTTTTAAAGAGAAGCTATTACCCTATATTGAGGCCAAAATGAGCAGTTTCCAATTCCAATTGATAACTGATAATTGGTTATTGAGTGTTTGCTTTTTCATATCTTAGACGAGCCTTACTGCCATCATGTGTTCAAGTGGGGATTGAATTTAGCAGTGAATGGACAGAACTGAGACCCAGCTACAGACTGACCCCAATTACCAAAGACATAGGGGAAAGCGTGGGATTGAATGGAAGGTCTGGTGCAGTATGTCACTGATGCTCAAATTTCTGTGTATGTGTCAGTCTCCTGAGGGTCTTGTTAAAATACCGATCTGGTTCAGTAGTGTATTAGTTTCCTGCGGCTGCTGCAACAAATTGCCACAAACCGGGTGGTTTAAAACATCTGAAATTTGCTCTCTCATAGTTCTTGAGGCGACAAGTGCAGTGTCAGTTTCACTGGGCTGAAATCCACACGTTGGTTGGGTTGCGTTCCCTCTAGAGGCTCCGTGGGAAGAACCCATTCCTTGTCTCCCAGCTTCTGGTGGCTGCTAACATTTTTCGTGGTCTCCGTCTTCACACCGCCTTTTCCTCTTCTGTATCTGTCACCTCCCTCTCCCTCTTCCTCTCTCTTACAAGGATACTTGTGATCGGACTTGGAACCCATCCAGACAATCCAATATAATCTCGATATCTTTATCCTGTCTGCAAAAACTTTACCATGTGTGGAAATACTTACAGGTTCCAGGGATTAGGACATGGAGATAGTTTTGAAAGTCATTACTAACCCACCAAAGTGGGTCTGAGTGGGGATTCAGATTCTGAATTTCTAGCACGTGCCCAGGTAACGCGGATGCTGCTGGACTTTGCACGACACTGTGATCAACAAATGGCTGGATTATCAATCTGCAAAGTTGAGCATGATCTAGCAGGTTCAGAGCAGGATTGGGCTCACTGTGCTACAGAATCACATAGTAGCAAGAGACATAGGGAGCAGGGTGAAACTTCTAGGAGATGGAGTGACCAAGAATCAGCATGGTTATTTGGGCATTGAACATTCATCCAGAGTGTTAGCCTGGAGGCTTGCTTTCAGAGGCAAAACTGGTGTCTTAGTCAGGAACCAAGCCAGGAGCTCCGTTCTTTAAAGTGGGCAAACAAGAAACTTAGTGGGCAGATAGAGGGCCTGGATGCTAGTTTATGTCAACAAGTTCAGTGCCAGATTCTGCCAGATGGTTTACCTCAGCCTCTTGCCAACATGGCCAGTGCTGATTATGAAACTAGCTGGGGTTTGTGTGTATGCATGGGTTTCAAACTGCTGACTGAGTAGATTTGGACTACGGCTCTGAAATTTCCAGTTTTAGCCAACAACTTAAATGATTGACTTGCAGGTGGTCAGGGAGCCATCTTTGGAAGATATTATTCAACACGGCGAAGGCATCAGAATCTACCAACCTATTTTCATTTGAGTTAGACATGGTAATTTAGCGATATTGCATGTTACCAGGAAAAGAAATGGCACCCAAACGAACTCTTTTACTAAGGACATGTGAAGTCTGACTCTTGGGCGTCTTATGCAGGTGGCTATAAAGTCTGGAGATGGTTGAATATACATAATAAACAGTGTGTTAATATTACATCACAGTGCATGTATATTCAGTATGTGGCTCCAGGTTGCAAATACATAGTTCACTGTGATGTACACATTTCCGGTGTACGTGACACATCAGCACTGCATATCCATCCATCTTTGCACATGGGTGTGTGAGACGTTACCTCAGGTGGTGTGTTCTCTCGGATTTTCACTCTGCCTTTAGCTTAATCCCCATCTCCAAGTCAGCCAGTTCAGTTTTGCAAATTATCAGTCAGTCATTCTAACACCACTCTGGCCAAGAGGGGTGTTTGTCATGCCATTGAAGCCACTCGGGTGACTTCATCTACCTTGTAATCACCCAATTGCCAAATGTGGCATGTTTTAGACTTTCCGTTTGCCTTGAAGAGTAAGTCTAGAGGTCAGGCGACTAGAGGACTACCTTTTCTTCTTGCTATATTCGGTCGAAAAGTCATGGCTGTAGAATTCTAAATACTGAGATTGGAAAAAAAATTTTGGCTGATCTTATTTTTAAGTGTCTTCTGGTTTTAAAATGATTTGGTGTTATGAAATGAGTCCATGTTCTTGGATGTGTGAAAATGGAATCACATAGATCCAATAAACCCCATTGGTGATCTTTGTTAATTTTGGCACGTGGTTTCTCATAAAGGATCTGGCTCCTCTCACTTCTCTTTGATCCTTCCCTGATGCTCCTGACCAGGTCACAATCACCACATTCCTACACTCATGGCAACACATGCCTCTACCTCTGTCATTACCTTTACTCGTTACTATTTAACTAAATTTGTTTTTTGCTAAATCATCCCCTGGTACCCAGCATAATACATGGTGTGAAGCTGCCACCTAAAAAATAATTGAGTAAGTGGATTTCAAAAAGAAAAAAAAAAAACTGAACACAATTTCCATGAATCCAGAAAATTTTGCCTGTGACATCACCCTCCTCTTCACGGTTCCTTGTCTTGTGCCTGTGTGACCTACTGCAATCATTATGGGTCTCAGGAGCCCATTTTTCTTTCTTTTTTTTAAATTAAAGTATTATTTCTTTATTTTTGAGAGAGACAGAGACAGCAGGACAGTGGGAGGAGTAGAGAGAAAGAGAGAGAGAGAGAGAGAAAGATTGAATCCCAAGCAGGCTCCACGCTGCCAACATAGAGCCCAATGCAGGGCTTGAACCCATGAAACCGGGAGATCATGACCTGAGTTAAAACAAAGAGTTGGACACTTAACCAACTGAGCTACCCAGGCACCCCTCAGGAGTCCATTTTTCTACAAAAAGTAGCTTGACATGGAAGATATACAAGGGGCATGATAATCGCAAGTTATGTTGAGTCCACAGTCTGCCAGTAGCTCTGCAGACAGACGCTAGGAGGGTGAAGGAAGAAAGCAAACATCTGGGCCTCGGCTTCCCTTTTCTTCCCTTTTCTTCTCTTTAAGCCACTCAGTCCTGTCTTTATTTATAACTTTGATCCAGATCTTTATTTTTTAAAGAGATACATGGGATATTTTTAAAGTGTTCAAGATGATGTCCAGTCTAGTGGTTTTTCTCCCACTTGGTTATTCTCAACAACATCCTCTGTCTGTATTCCAACCTGGGAATTCTATTTAAAGCAGTAATCAGTTCGATGACTTGAAAAGCTAGAGAAAGGATAAAATAAAAGTAAACACTGCCAACTGGTTTTTTAAATTGCTTCTCGAATGTCCTTTCACACAGGAGGCTGTGAAGTCCCATCCGAGCTGAATTAATGAGTGTAATGATTGTGGTGAATAGCAGTGGTTGGTGCTGTGTCAACAGCATTCCCAGGCTTCAGCAGCTAATCTCTCAGTTTGGGGTATATGATGTCTGGGGAAAAAAATGACTGCTTATACAGTTGGACCGATACCTACTTTGTTCGCAGAAAGAGAATTTGTTGTCCCCGGACCAAACTTGGGGTGAATCAGCTTTCCTTAATGGCACTTACCAGGGCCTAGGAAAAGTCTGATTTTTAAACTTCCTTTCCAATTCACTCTTCTCCTAGCTGGTATATGGCATATGCTTTCTTCTTTGCTGGAAGACTAAGATTAGAGTCAAGAGCAAATCATATTTTTATTTGTAAGGACCAAATCGAGAGCATGTATCACATACTCTGCTTTTAAGAATTGCTCTTTAATTAATTATTAGCAAAGTGTTAATCACGCATCTGTAAGTTAGCAAATGGTGGCCTGCATCTCATTGCAGTCATGCACACTTACTGATCACACGCGGTCCTGACCTCACCCTTGACAACTTCACGAGGTCACTCCAGTTCTCAAGGACTCATTTATGTCAGTGCTATCAAGAGTAGTATTTGCAATGTGAGGGAATGGTCTGTTTTGAGTAGCAAATGGAATGTTTGAGAGTCCTATAGTATGACCAGTCCCTTGGCGTGTCTTGTGTTTCTTCATGACTCAGTTTTTAAATGGTACCGAATAGAGCCACTGGTTTGTAGATTGGTGGTCAGTTTTTCCAGTGGAAAAGACTGAAAGAGAAATTCACAGCTGACTTTTTTCTAGACAGATTTTTGCCAATGTCTCAAGTTTCTGGGGCAAGAGAATCAATAATGGATACATACTCAAGAAGGTACAAGGTTTGGCAGCAATATGTGTGAGCTTCCAGAAGTAATACAGGAGTAAGGATTGTGTTTGAAAATAGAATGGAAAAGATATATTTAAAATATATATTATATTTGTAATAAATATTAAATATGTATTAAAATGCGTATTATATAAAAATGTCTTTATAAAATAAAGATATATAAGGCCTTTATATATATTTTTATATATAAAGATATATAAAGGCTTTATATATATTTATATATATATATATGTATATATTATTTGACTTCCATAAATCCAATGAATAACTCTGACATTACTCAAAGGAATAGGGTTTTGGGGTGCCTGGGTGGCTCACTTGGTTAAGCATCTTGATTTCAGCTCAGGTCGTGATCTCAAAGCTCTTGAGTTCAAGCCCCACATCAGGCTCTCTGCTGTCAGTACAGAGCCTGGTTCAGATCCTCTGTGCCCTCTCTTCTCTCTCTCTCTCTCTCTCTCTCGTCTCTTTCTCTCTCTCTCTCAAGAATAAACAAACATTAACAAAAAAGGAATAAAGTTTTAAAGAAAAACCCATACAAAATAGAAATGAAATCCCAAACAAGTAGATTTCGCCAAAATTGCTTTATAAAATTATTTAGCTGTATGAGAGAACAGTAGTGAAATAAAGTTAATGGAAAGAGCTAGAAAAAGATACATCCCTAAAATCTTCATAACCACGTGTCATTCATGGTAATGACAATAACTTTCATTGTTACAACTCTAAAATCTGACCTTAAGTAGCAGCATGGGCCTTAAATCAGAGAAGCTATCACTGGGTCATTTATTATCTACTTGGGGTCAGGCATTATGGTGCCTCCAAAGATCCAAAAATAGTCTGTGCTCTCAGTGAGCTTCCCATTTGGAGTTTCCGTCTACCAGTATCGAATAACCACACTGAAAACTGCCTTTGACAAGGAGCCATTGTCTTTGTTCTTCTAGCCTTCTTGTCACCTTGCGCTTCAGTTTCGTTGGTAAGTCCCTCCGTGAGGGTTGACCACATGTGTTCTTATTTTCTTTTAACTCACTGGGTTTCAATAGAATATTGAATGGCCTCAGACTGGATGGTGCTTAGGTGGAGCATTACGTGCTCGATACCACTTACGTGACATGCAAGTCAATAAATAATGATTGATTGGGAAAATTGGAGAATTTGGCAGTTGACCAGAAGGAGTGGTGGCCATTTTTTTTATGACTATGATTGTCTTTTTTTTTTTTTTTTTTTAACAAATACGATCTCAGATCGGATGGGAAATCTCTGTGAGAATTACTAGGGGTGCAAGAGGAGGAAGAATGGACCAGCTGAAAGGTTTCCCCCCTCGCATGTGTGGAGGAGCACGGAGCTCATGTGTGAGCGAGTGCGCTGCCGAAGCAGGAGGGGGTGGAGAGTTTCCATAACACAAACAGCACCACGTGCCAGCGCCGTTGAGGGTTGAAATAAAGAATAAAATGTTTGCTCTAAGATGGCAAGCCAAGTAAAGCACAAGTCCAGGGACTTAAAGGAGCTCGGCGTAGGGGTGGGTTGCCCTTGAAGGGGATTATGATGGACTCACTAGCTCCATTTCTTCCCTATCTCCTGGATGTCCAGGAGTTTCAGGACAGCATGAATGGAACAGATGAAATGTTCCTAGAGCAAAGGTTGTCAGCCGTGGGGTGATTTGGCATCATCCTCCCCCCAAAAGAACATCTGGCAGTGTCTGGAGACATTTTTGGTTGTCATGCCTGGAGGTGGAGGTGGGAGCTTGCTAATCTTATCTGCTGGCAGAGGCCAGGGATGCCGCCAAATATCCTATAATGTGCGGGACGACCACGCACAACAAGGGATTAACTGATCTAGAATGTCAGTCATGCCAAAGTTGAGAAAGCCTATTCTAGACTCATTCTCCCTGAGAATGGGCTTTCCAGACCACCCAGCTTGACTGTTTTTACTCTTGTTTGGATTTAACAATTTTGATCATCCAGAAAGGACCACGTCATTAGTACTGATGAACTACTTTTGGTCCTACTGATTATTATTAGCTATGAGGAAACTGTAATCCTTCCTGGTTGTCACAGAGGTTGTGTGTGTGTGAGGAGAATCACCTGAGACAATGTTTTGTTCTCCTGAAGCAGAAAACACGAGTCCTGATTAAAACAGGATAAAAATTAAACCTTTGGTCTCCAGAGATCTATTTTTATAACGGTCTCTTACTATCATAACCCTCTGGCTATTTTGATGCATGCTTGTTTTTATAAAGCCATATTTTGGTTGCTATAACAACTTGATGTAGCTTTTGATGAGCTCTTCTTGCCTTAATGTTGCTTTTAAAAAGTTGATGTTGCTATGACTACAAAATACTGCTTTATTTTCAGCAAGCTTTTTCCCCCTTGTGATTTTGCTTTCAAAATATGTAAGTGTACATGCATGTGTATGTAGTCCCACTGACATCCCTTGTGAGAATATACAGTGTAGCAAAAGCAATGCCTAAAATCTCCAGAGGCAAGGTGGCAATTAATTTACGTAAGTGCACACTGTTATTCTTAAAGTGATTTTCATCTCCTGTATGAACTCGTTACAGGTGCTCTTTCCTATTTCTGATGAGATAACTGCTTAATGTCAGGCTCTCTGTCTCTTTTTCGTGATTTACTTACTGTTTCCTCCCTCTTACAACCTCTCCCTGTTTCCAGGAGCCTTCGATGGGTCATTTGAACTTGAAGTGTGTGAAAGTATGTAGTCTCTCCATATGTTCGTGATTAAGAATAGAGTCTATTTTCCAACACCGCCAGCTTATCCTAGATGGCAGTAAAAATTTCCTTGCTAAGATTTTCCCTCATTCAAATTTTGAGAAAAGAAATGAGGCTGGAAGATAGGATACCTTGATTCCATTATTAATTGTCACAATTGGCAATAGGAGCACCTACTAGCTGCTTTATCTCTCTAGAGGAATGCTGTCCAATAGAAATAAACTGTGGCCGTACAGATAATTTAAAATCTTCTAGCGGCCAAGTTAAAAAAGCAAAAAGCAAGAAAGTTGCATTGAGTAATTCCTATCTACCACAGTATATCTGAAATATCATCATTTCAATATGTGAATGTTTAAAAATATTAATGGGGTTTTTAAACATTATTTTTCCATTGTCTTGGAAATTTGGGGGTATTTTGTACTTTTAAACACCTCCGTTTGGATGGGCCACATTTCAAGAGCTCAGTAGCCACACGTGATTAGTGGCTACCATATTGGACATATTTAGCTTTAGGTATTCATTAAATTTGGTCATACAACAACATTTTTTGTCTGTTGGTTAGTTACTAGGGTCCAATTCCTTTGTGAAATCTTAAGAGGATATAGATGATTAGGGAAGCTCTTCATTTATGACAGACAGAAATGGAGAGAGAGAAAGATAGTGAAATAGAAGGAGGAGAAGAAAGAAGAGAAGGGAGAGAAGAAGGAGGAGGGAGGGTGGAGAGAAGGAAGAAAGAAGGAAGAACATATTCTGTTAAGTCATTTCCAGCTATTGTGTGCTATTATTCATAACCTGACTTTTATTTTATTATAATTCAGAAATATTGGCATAAACTAGGCAATTCCCACTACTTTGGTGTGATTTATTCACGATTCTATCCCCAATCTTTTAAGGAATGCTTGGGACAGATTAAGTGGGCCCCATATATTTATTGAGTTGAATCTCCTTTCCTGTCAACCTATGTGATTGAATTCAAGGTTAAGTAATTTTATTGTCAGGAGGAAGATTTAATTAGTTTGAAAAGTCCAACAGTATATGAATATTTTAGGAAAATGAAGAGAAGAGTAGCTAACGGTCCAAAATGAAAGGATAGCAAGTCAACGATTGTTATTCCTGCTCTGTGTATTGTTTTTCTTGAACATGTTTGCCCGTAAGTAATCAAGGAGAAGCACGTGATTGCCTCAAATTGTGTCGGTGCCACACTGCAGGTGACGTTGCCAGGACATCACGGATGTGTCCAGATCTTTTATCACATTGCTACTTCTCTATTCCACTCCTGCCTTTTCTCATTTGGGAGAAGCCAAATCAAAGTGAGCCATGTGACTCTTGCAGCCTGCTCAGTGAAGGAAGTTTCTGTTTTCTTCTTAACCATGTGTCATTTTTTATCACCATTATTTTAGAAATAAAGTGGCTTATTGGTTTTTTGGGGTTTTTTTTTTTTTTTTTGCTTTTCTTTTCTTTCTTTTTTTTTTTTTTAGCTGAGCCATTTTGCCTGGAATGCAGAGGTTTGGGTGATCTAATCTGATTTGAAAATAAGAGAACAGTGTTACAATTTGAGCAGATTTCCAAATCAGGTTGCAGATGGTAATCGAAGTTGTGAATTAAAATGTTTGATGCTGACAGCTCTTTGCTTTGCAAAACATTTTAACCAGCTCCATCATTTGTCACAGATTTCTTCCTTCTTTTTTACCTCTTTTCAGTAACATAACATCGTGTCTGGCATTTCGTATCTCTTTGGCCTTTATAAATTGGAATTATAGTCAACACATTTCGCTTTCAGAGTTAAAGATGTAGGTTGATTTTGGAAGCCTCGTTATAGTCAGAGTTCCACAGTGAGCAAGTCTTCTATATTAGCCTGCAGGGTTTGCTCAACACAAACAGAAAATACCTAAAGTAGGAACAGTTAGACTTCTGTGAGCATATCTTCTCTCTCTCCACTGGGAAATGAACCGTTGTTACCAGGAGGGGATTTGCTTACATTGAACACTAGATTATAATATAGGCTAATGCGCGGTACTGAAACAAATCACTCCAAAACCCTGGAAGGAATTCACCACAAGCTCATGTTTATCTGTAGACCGCGTCAAGTGTTCATTTTCCTTTTTCCTGTGTTATTTTTTTTCCGATTAATTTTATTTTTACCGAAAAGAGGAAGGGAAGAATCATTAAGTTACCTTTGCCATTGCCAATTGACCCTGGTTAAAAGTCGGAGATAGAGTAGATCGTGTTTATAATCCCAGGCAGAACTGTAAAAGTGTGGAGCTCCTTGAGCAAAAAATATTTGAAAGGCTGCCTTTAACTCTCAGGCTGGGAGAACCCAGATGCTTTACTCAACAGACAATAAGACATACGAGAAACATGGAATTTCATAGGTGGAAGGGAATTTGAAATGAAGTAGTTCAGTCATTTTCAAACTTGTCTCTGACAAGTTCTTTTCTTAAAGTATACACTGAGGCTTCAAATACTAAACTCAGGTTGAAGCAGAGAAGGTGGGAAGGGGAGGAGGAAGATGGGGAAGTACCATCAACTGGAAAGTCACGAGGTCAACATTAACCCCATCCATTTGCCAGTTGGCTTGCCAGGAAAGTCGAGCGGTCTGTTCAAGAGGAGACAACTCTACCTGAAAGCCTGGTCAGTTAGGCTTTTTCATTTGTTCATTCAGCAAATATGTGACTGCCTGTTTCGTGCCACACAAGTTCTTAGGTTACTGGAGGTCTTAGGATACAACTGTGAACAAGCAAACCCATGCCGTGCCTTCATGGAATTTATGTTCTAGTGTGGGACAAAACGGATACTAGTAGATGTGTGTTGGGGGTGATTTAAGCTTGACATCAAGTGAGGTGATGCCATAGAGGAGCCTGAGGGGAAGGAACTGAGGTCCAAGAAGGCCTCTTGGATGAGGTGCGTACCCTGCTCCATGTCGTCTTCATGATAGCTGTCCTGTTAGTAGTGAAACTGTCATGTTGGGATGCACAGCGTCTACAGCACAAGGTTATAAATCAGAGATCTGGGTTATGGCCCCAATTCCATGTCCCTCCTGAGACACTAGATATTTTGTATCTCTGAAACAAGAGATATCATGTCTACACAAGATTAATGAAGACCCAGTCTCTACCTCTCTTTCCCCCAGGACCTCTCAACTCCTCCCTCCCACACCACTTTCCTGCATAGTATTTGTCATTGCAATTGAATTTGTCTCATTTCTCAAGCTACTTCAAGACTTCAAGAAGACTGGTTCTCTTGAAGTGGACCTTGTAGATACCTTTTTTTTTTTTAAATAGTATCCGAAGTCACTAATTCCCAGTCGAACATTTCTTTGATTCTTTCTTACAAAGGGAGAAGTGATTTTTGTTTTGTCTCATTTTTTTTTTTGAACACTTGGGATGTTTCTTTAAAATGTCATTTTTTAACCTTTGAAATGTGTGCTCCCATATATTACACAGGATCATGAATAATTGCCCATGTCTTCTTTCTCCTCTGTTAGACCATGAGCCCTATAGGGTCCCCCAATATGTCTGGTTCGCAATCAGAACATGGCTCTTTCCTGCAGACATCACAATCTAAAAAAGAAAGTGGATGCAATTTAACATAACAAAATGGTCATGTTTCCATATAGCAGCAGAGAGGAGCACCTTGTCCAGAACTATTTCATGGCAAATGGCCTTTATTCTGCTGTGCACATGTTAGATTGAAAAGCAGGGTGCTTTCTGGCTTTTCCTGGGAGACACAATTTATCTGCTTGCTGGGCCCTTTCTAAATGGGGAAGAGTATTCACACTGAAACAGATAAGCAGACACAATATTTTAGTCACTCAACGTTCCTCCTATCTCAGTGAACTTGACATACACTATGGGCACTGGAGAGTGTAATGTTGCATCAAATACCATCTTGCAAAATAATCACTAAAGACCCCAGACATTAGAATGATAACAAGGTCAAGACGCCTGGATGGCTCAATTGGTTGAGCGTTTGACTCTTGATTTCAGCTGAGGTCATAATCTCATGGTTCCAGGGATCGAGCCCCGTGTCATACTGTTAGTATGAAACCTGCTTAGGATTCTCTCCCATCCTCTCTTTCTGCCTCTCCCCTGTTCAAAATTAACAAATAAACTTAATAAGAAAAAAAAAAAAGAGCGATAACCAAGTCAGCCTTGGGTAAACGTTTAAAGCATCCTTGTCAACTTCCATCAAAAAACATCTTTTTATCCCTCCCTCCATAGTTACTATGAATAAAAATTCAGGAGTACAGTTTTGTGGGAGCAATAAAGTATGTGGCTAAAATGCTTGGGCTGCGTGTCGGAGTACCTGAGTCCAACATATTGCTCATCCGTGTGCCAGTTTTGTCTTCCTGCACAAACAAGTTACTAAATATCTTGTGCCTCCATTTACTCATCCGTAAAATGTGAGTAGCACCTGTCCCCGTAGATTGCTCACAGGACTAGATTTGCCAATTCATGTGAAGCACCTGCTCTAAGACCTGGCACATAGCGCTTTAATTTTTTTTTTTTACCACTGTTAAAATGTATTGTAAATATTGATGCAAGTGTTGGTTTATTTTTGATATTATAACTTCCCAGGGCTCTACCTAGTTCAGTAGTAATTCTTCAGGAAGTGAGATAATTCATTATTGGATTTGTTCAGTATTTTGCACATCTATTCCTGTGTTCTCATTAAAAAAAAAAAGGTTTTAACACTTCTCTCCCTTTCTAGCCTACTTGGATAACTGACAATTGCATAAAAGGTAGCCTATGAATTTCAAACATTTTTGATTAATGCGAGTAATCATACAGGTAGCTCTGAGAAGTGAAGTTGTCCTTTCTGGGAGGCTGAGTATGAAACCGCCACTGGTTTTAGTGTTGTGCTTTGCTGTAGACATATGAGAAGTGTGTGCACAGTGTTGGTTGACCTTATTTTATTCTGGCTAACGTGGTGGTGGGGGTTCCAGTTGAAGACACCATAATTGCAGAGGTGATACCCTGCAACAAACTACTGGCATCTTTGCATTTATGTTTCGATATAGGAAGGGCGGCTGGAGTGTTCAGTTAGTGACACGTTAACCCCGTCCAGAAAGGGGACATCAGAGGCTCCAGGAGTTCCCTGGAAGAAAGGGAATATTAAACTACTCAGTGTAGAATGCAAATCAAAGGATGTCTGTTCGGGAGTTTCTTTTTAAAATGTGTGGTGGTTGACAAGCTCGAGAGAGGTGTCGTGTGTGGGTAAAGTGCATTCTTCTACCACCATTTCTTACATGAGTGAGTCTAAAGCAGGCTCTTTCTTGCATGTGCTCCTAGGGATATAATTGTTCCTGGAATGAGATCCTATATTCAGAAGAGAGCGATCTAAAGAGAGCGGTTGGGTCCAAAACACAGGAGCTTAGCTGCAAATTGGTAGGAGGTGGGGTGCCCCGTGCTAGTCTGCTGATTGCTAATTTTCTTGGTTGGCATCGCACTGCCCCCCGTCCGTCCATTCAGTTGAAGGGGCCAGATTGCTGCGGGAGAATCAGCGCCGCTTTGTGAAGAGAACCCTGGTGGGCGTGGCCTCTCCCTGTGTGTTCTGCTGATGAAAAGTCCAGTAATTCTCATAGTGATCTGAAACCAATTTTGCCCTAAACATCCTATATGGTACAAATGGCCTTTAACTATGCATGTTCAGTGAGTGTCCTCTTGCCGGAGTGCCTGAGGCATGGAAGGAGTTTCTGCATCTGTGGCGCCGATTTTGTGCTGGCACTTCAAGGGTTTTTGCTTATTTGCAGGTACATATGGGGAGAGAGGTGGTGGTGCATTGTTAAAGTCCTTTGTAAGTTTGATCTAGAACAAGGCTGGCCATGCCTTCCTGTAAAGGCCTAGATAGTATTTCAGACTTCGTGGGCGAAAGTAGGATGGGGATACTTTGAGAACAAAAAGGAAAACTGCCCTTCCCTGTTTGCCTGAAAGCAGTGGGGCCCACAACAGCACCCAGGTGAGGAAAGAAAAAAAAGATATTGGTGACAGCGTTCAGTTGGCACGCTCTACCTGGGGGTTCCAGCTTCCCCAGGTCACCCTGGCCCTCATTTCCATGTCCCTTGTCACCCTCCATACCTCTGATGAATATTCCTCTCATTCCAGGCAGTGGGAGCTACCCCGGGGGCTCTGAGCCAGGTGGATCCCTACCCTCTGCTCCTGAGGTAGAAAGAAGAGAAATAGGAACAGAGAGAGATAGGAAGAAGGAAGGAGGGAGATAAATACCTAAATCTCCTGTTGAAATTAGGACTGTCTCTTGCCTTGGTAGCAACGTTTGTTGGCCTTTGAATTCTGGCCGGCCATCTGGGCTGGGGAGGGAAGGCTGGTGGAGAATTATAAGTCCAGATATTTGATATAGAAAAAAAAATTGTGAAATCAACCCATTTGTATAATTAATAACAGCTCATAATGTCTCTCTGTATTGAGAGTACTCAGCTGGAAAAGCATCAGCGGTCTTCTTTTTCCTTTCCAAATACTTTTTCGTAGAGATTGTCTCGATTAATACATGAATGCAGATAATGTTTTCAAATATTTTGCTGGAAGATATTTCACTTAGAATTTTTCAAAATCTACTCCCGCCCTCTGCTTGCTATCTATAAAATACTAGTTCTGACGGCATTTTAATGCCAGGACTCGAGAGTTCCAATGGCTTAGTCCAAATATTTTGAAACCCATGAAAATGAGAAAAGTCCTTGTTCCTCTATACACTGCCTGCTTTTTCTTTGAATCAAGCCAAGTAGTGGCAATGCTTACAAAGTGGAAAAGCATGCAGCTAAAAGGGCGAGAGGTTTAACCTTCACCCAGACAACCTAAGTATGAGACCACAAACGTGGACTATTTCAGCATCAGGGAAGCGGATCAGCACTCAGTTGTGTCCGATACTCTAGGATTTTCCACAGTTGAATCAGTGACCTTTCTGTCCTTGTCGCCATTATATCTGTTCCAAGAGAAGCTCTCTTTTCTGGTTCCGATTCCCTCATTTTGGCAGATTGGCCGATGTAGAATGTCTCAAAACTGAGACTTCCACCTTGGCTCCAGAGATTAAGAAAATTGGGGGGTTGCTGGCAAGACGTGAAAGAGCAGAAAGCTTGTTTTTCTACTTGAGGTTTATGCCCCTGCTGTGCTGGACTTCCTAGGACTATTGGTCTTTATTTTCTGAGCTCGGTAATAACCCTGGGAATGGTCGCTGTCCAGGAAATGATATTGTTGGGTCATGTAAGCCAAGCCTGGTTATTGCGAATGCTTTGGGACAAAATACAATGGCTTAAAAAAAAGAAAAAAAGCTGGAGTATGGGGAGGGACAGCCATGTCCAGACTCCAGAGCCTTGGCTCTAAGAAAAATGGTCAACATTGTCCTCATCATCCTCTGCATCATCATAGCAGATGAATCTTTTTACTTAATGTGTACCGACCACTCTTCTAACCATTTAGAAGTACCACAAGTATAAACACACTGTAATACTAACATTAGCTCTGTGGATAAGTACTACTAGTGTCCCTACTTTGCGGAGGAAGGGACTGAAGACTGCAGGGGGATGTTGTGGATTTCTGGGAACTGGAGAGCCCTTGAATGATTTAAGCAAGGGACTGGCATTGCCTGTTTTGCATTTCAAATCATTGAGGTGTTTAAAATCAGTGGGAGAGAAGGGGAAGGAAAAATAGGCTAGTAGGTGAAAAGAGCCGCAGAAAAAGTGATGAGGGAGAAGACAAGAAAAAGGGATCGGTGTGGGGAATCATTTCCTGAAATGAACAGAATCGGGCAGTGGGGTTTGGGGAGAAGGGTGGAGTCCAAGAAGCGAGTGTGGCAAGCGTAATATATATGTTCAGGAGGAAGGGGGTGGTGCAACAGTGCTCAGTGTTTAGGATCCCTGACACATACCCTGTCATTAGTGTGCCGGCTGACCTGTGCAGGAAGCTTGAGTCTCACTGGGTCTTTGCACATTCTCTTTGATGAGAGCCAGGCTGGGGAAGATTCCTTGAAAGACAGGAGGCTTTGCCTTGAAGACTCTGCAAAATGGAAATAAGCAAAAATGAAGCACTTATAGGAGATCCAATCAAATCAGCCAAGCCCAGCCCTCTTGTTTTGATAGCTGTATAGGGATCCTCCTGGGTGGCCCTCCATTGGGAAAGTCTCCCGGGGCTTCAATGCTAATGAGGGAATGTGTGTTTTCTACAGATGATTGCATTATCATCACAGGCAGGACACCTAAGCCAGGGAGAAAGAAGCCATTTACATATTCTCTCCAAACAAGGTTGAAAGGATTTTAGAGGTAATAGGTAACTTGGCATTTCCTGTCAGGATTGTGCTAAAGCATATTTGTAGGTGTCCAAGTGGGTCATTTCCTGTCACTTGTTTGTGATGTATCCAAGTTAGGGAAGAAAAGAAACACAGAGTCATCTAGTGAAGATATTGCTGGAGAGGTATCCCTTGACTTTGCTGCCTCTGAATCTTATTTGCAGTTATTTTTTTGACTTTGGAAAGGACTTTCAGGTGGGACTTGGAATTCAAACTCACATGGCTAGATGAAATCTTTTTAGCTGGCCCAGGTAAGTTGGCAAACTAGTATTTATCTGAATGATTGTTGTGTTTAGAAGAGGCTATTTCCCCCTTCATGTCGTAACAGACACGAACACGTGTAACTTGATTTAAGTAGATCCACCCTTTTTCAGGTTATTTTCATAACTCAGACTACAGGGAAATCGGTCTCCTGAATTTTAGCATGACGTCTGCCATCATCGATGTCCTATGAATGTTTGCACTACTGAACCGAGGGTTATAAAGAGTCTTGAGAAATAACCTGAGAAGTCTCCCAGGGTCAACCGTGGACAAGAATGCCTGAAAGGGTTTTGAACCTAAAAGTCAAAATAAAAGATATATATGTTTTTAGGTCTGTGGCCTTGAAGTCCTAGTTCTCACAAAGAGGCTGATGGCATGGGGCACAGACCACCCCCTTTTGCCTGCCTTAGAGACATAAAGAAGGATTCTCGCTGCCCTGTTGTTGGTACAGTGTTGGGTAAAAGAAAAAATATGGTGTGATGTGGCCACCAAGTCCCCTCCCTGATGCCATTCCAGGCTTAAAGGCTTGGATTTCTCAGGCCATGATTTCTTGGACTAGCATCGCACCCTAGCACTTACGACTTTTATTTGAGTCTCGTTGCTTGTAGATATTAAGTATTTCCTCTGTGCCAGGCACTGTTCCAAAGGTTTCCATTAAATAACTCCACTAATCCTCACAAGGCTTCCGTGGTTTCAGTTTTATTATCATCTGTATTTTACCTATGAGAAGGTGAGGCACAGAAAAGCAAGCAGTCGATCACAGGTTGAATCAGGGTATCTCACTGTCATAAGTAAGCTCGGGGAAATGACCCCATATCCTCACCTGTGACATGATGGCTTGTGGATTGCGATTGGCTCCAACTCCAGAAGCTGTGCTCTTCACTGTTATGCCAAGCCGACCTCTGCTTTTCTCTACTGTGAGTGGCTCCAATACCTTTGATGCTTCATGAGTCGTTTCTCAAGGGCATTCAGCTATCATATTCAGGCTGGTTGATCCTTAAGTTGAATTACTTTATGTCTGTTGGGTGGGTGAGATCAGAGGTCAGGGAGTTTTGAAATTAGAGATCAGCCCTTTCCCAAACTTCTTGTTCTCAGGATCCCTTTACATTAAAAAAAAAAATTTTTTTTAAGACCCGAGAAAGCTTTTGATGTTGTATCACTTTGTAGGAACAACTTCCTTTATGTCTGTGTCTTTATTTCACAGGCTTTATCTTATACATGTAATTACATACTCTCCCCCAATGTATTGTATTGAAAAGGCATTTGAAAATTTGAGGGACAACTAAGAGAATTAACCAGAATGATGCAATACTTTCCACCTTAGCCTCTAGAGAGATATTGTTTCCATCACTCAACATCAATGCAAGTGTCTGGCCAAGCTTTTTCATCCCTTCAGAGACCTAAACCTTTCTTCCAAATGAGGGAAAATCCAAACCTCTCTCTTTCTCTCTTTTTCTTTTTCATAAACTGATTCAGAATGTTCCCTTCATTTTGTTCTCGAATTCTGTCAGTTTGATCTGCTGTTTTGAATGCTGTCTATATCTGTTTAATTTTATTTGATTACAGATAAGCTACATTAATTGGATCATTTTTATTTTTGATGTGTTTATACTTCGTAAGATTTGATAAACCTGTTTCTTCTTTTGTAGACCATTTGTGGAAAGAGACACTAGTATTTTCACTGAAATTTATCATTAGCCACAGCTTTCTAAGTCAAATTTGGGCTCTCGATTTGATTTATTGCAATAGGAACCAGAATCAAAAGTGTTTGAAAATGTTTGGGGAGAAAAAAGGCAAATGTTTGAAATGTGACTTAACCTGATTAGCCTGATTCCCTTGCCATCAGCCCTGACGATTCCTTTCCATTTCTCCTCACTCTGGTTGGATTTGCTTCTTTTCCAAGTGTTATATACCAAATCTGATGCCACTTGGCTGTTTCCAAGTGTATATGTCAGTACTTTTAGGAAATGTGTGGCCCCTGCAGGAATTCTCCAAAATCCATTCATGGGCAACTATGCCACGCCCATCTTGTATACTTATACTTCTTAGATACTGTGTTTTATCAGTTTGAAAATGCAGATGAACCCTGTCCTCAAGGTTCAGGTCACCTTGCAGGGCTTGAATCAGCGACAAGGACGCAGGACTAGGGATTCCTCACCTTCAGACTTCTTCACCTTCACTTAGAAAATATCCTACTCAGAATTCTCAGATAGCAGTGGATCCTGATCAGATACTCGGGGAGTGTCTGTGTATCCACGGCGGATCCCACGCTTTCCCCAGCTCGAAAAGACCACAGGAACTCTCAGTTTGAACATGGACAGGCATCAAACCTTCAAGCTTTCGAGGCAGCCCCCGGGAGTCTGTACTCGCATCGCTTGCTGGTTATAGACGTAGTCTTGAATTAAAAATGGTCATGGAAATGAAATATTTTGTTTATATCTGAGAGAGATGAGTAAAGTCTGTAAATAAGATGAAATCCTGCTAAGGTCTGGGGTGTCACATGAGAACTTTTCAGTAAATATACTGTCTGTTTCTCCATGGTATATTTCTCCATGGAAGCTTATAAATGGAAAATCCAGCCATAATTATCAAAGGGTATAGGCAAAGACAGTGCTTACTGGCTATCTGACTTGTATCAAGAAAGCTGATCAGATCTTTTTGAGGAAATTACTTGCTTTGGGTTTCACTTTCCCAAACTACAAGGTATGGAGCACATACAGCCTTAGTTTTTCAACGTAATTGTATTCCCTCACTTCACCTACATGGCTGACATTCTTTTCATCCATTACTAGGAAATGCAGTATGTTTTCTTTAAAATAAAACTGTTGTATGCAACAGAGACTGAGGCATGTGACTGGCTCTGTAAATGACAAGGGCAGTGACTCCATTTTCTCTCCATTAAAAAGACTGATATAGGGGCGCCTGGGTGGCTCAGTCAGTTGAGCCTCCAACTTTGGCACAGGTCATGATCTCAGAGTTCATGAGTTCAAGCCCTGGGTCAGGCTCTGTGCTGACAGCTCAGAGCCTGGAACTTGCTTCAGATTGTGGGTCTCCCTCTCTCTCTGCCCCTCCCCTGCTCATGCTCTTTCTCTCTCTATCTCTCAAAAATAAATACACTTAAAATGTTTTAAATACCGATACAACACATCATCATCAGTAGAAACATTTTTGCCGTCTGCCTAATGTGCGAACATTTATAAATACTTCCATGCTTGTAGAGGTCTGACAGATCACACCGACATCTGTCTGATATTTAGGTTTCTTACACAGTTTGTTTTAAACACAGTAGAGGTGATACGATTTCAGCTCTAGAAGCAAACTTTTAGTAAAAAGTCCCTAAAGTGACACCATAGCTAGCTGTAGTCGACACCACTATTCATTTTTTTTTAATAATGGAATCCCTGTTCCAAAGGAAGAAACACTTTGGGGTCGTTTGTGCAATGGTGACCTTGCAGTGAATCCTGTTGCTAGAATATGCCAGAGATAAGGAGAAGCGCTTCTCCCAAGAGTTGCTTATTTTTACGTGGGTTCTCACAAGGACATCCGCTCAACCTCTCGTGCTTTTCTTCCATGTCTTTCTCGTTAAAGAGTTGACACTTACCTTTGCATCCCCGAAGCTCATGGCCATTCTGACAGATGGCGCTGGTATTTTGTTTTATTGTGGGTCTCTGTTTGTTTTTCTGGAAAAGCAATACAAGTATTGCCAGGCAGTTTCTTCTGTTTTTTGTTTGTTTTTAAGTTTATTTATTTTGAGAGAGAGTGCAAGCTGGGGAGAAGCAGAGAGAGAATGAGAGCAGAATCCCAAACAGGTTCCGTGCTGTCAGTGCAGAGCCCGATGCGGGGCTTGATTTGATGAACAGTGAGATCATGACCTGAGCTGAAATCAAGAGTTGGATGCTTAACCAACTGAGACACCCAGGCACCCCAATTTCTGCTGTTCTTATGGTTGCTTTTTTCTCTTTTAAAAATACATCCTGTATGTCACTCTACTGAACCATGGACCCCAACAGGATGAGTTGTGATTCAGAAACTTTGTGAGAGTCTCGTGCTTGTCAATCACTCTCTTAATTCTTCCCTAATCCGGCATAAAGTGACAGAAAAGTGCCTCCCTGACTACATCAAGCCTGGCCTTTGATTCATGTGTTGGAGTATCCAAGTTTCTTTAAACGTATAATGTATTTGGGGTTCCGCTCCATCATGAAAGAATTAGAACCATGATGGTGGAGTAAAGTGTGCCAATGGCTGACGGTATGTCTGGTCAACCTCTGAGCATTTCCTGGAGCATTTCCTCTCATGGGGGGATTGAGCGCAAGTGTTCTTTGAGGATTTATGGGGTGAGAATAGGCCCTATGTCTATGCCGAATGTGCTGAGGAGGAAGTTGCATCTTCTGTAAATGCTTGTTTGCTGTTCTCAGTCTCTATAATGAACAGAAATCTGCCTCCATATAACAAATACTGCTGTTTTTACTTGTTATCTCTGAACCTTCTTAGGACCTAATTCCTTTTCCCTGTCACCACTTCACATGTTTCTATCAGGCATAATATTTCAAGTCTTTTCTTTTTCAGCTGAGCGTTCTCAGGGTCCCTAGTCGTTGTTCTTTTCCGGAGGAACTTGGACTTCCCAGTGCCTGTCTTCACATGGGGTTTGGAATTGCGGGTCCAAAGATGTTGCACAAAACACCGCATGTGTCAGTGGATCATTGGAACATATTGAAGAGAAGAAATAGTCGAATTAAGTTACATGCTCAGGAGAAACTGTTGTACCATCTTAAAAGTATGTTTCACAAAAATTTCTAACCATGGGAAACGCTCAAGTTATATTAAAACTCAGGATTCTCAATAGCATCGAAACATAATCTCAGTTGTGATAAAAATATGTGTAAGATATGTACCTGTAGAAAAAGAGAAAGAAAGAAATTTATCAAAATGAAAATGGTGGGATTATGGTGGGTTTTGATTTTCTTCAGCATTGATTTCTATTTTTCTACAATGCATGGTGTCCACTTTCTCATCCAGGGAACTGCATATTATATTCCAGGAGAGAAATTATATACATAGAGTACAAGGGATGATAACCCCTTTTGTTGTCTATGCACACCTGTTTTTTTTTTTTTAGTTTATTTATTTATTTTAAGAGAGAAAGAGAGCTAGCAGGGTAGAGCAGAGAGAGAGGGACAGAAAGAATCCCAAGCAAGCTCCGCACTGTCAGCACAGAGCTTGATGTGGGGCTCAGATTCATGAAATCTAGAAGTCATAGTTTGAGATAAAACCAAGGGTCGGACACTCAAACAACTGAGCCCCCCAGGTGCCCCTGTGCATGGCTTCTTTTAAATAAACCCAAGGGATTCATGTTTTGGGTTATCTATAAGAGGATGAATTTGGAATAAGAGCTTTTTATCTTGTTTCTTTGAAGTTTCTTGTTCTTACTGCAATCCATTCCCCAATTTAATTTAATTTGGGGTTGAATGGAGCAGTGTTTGTGTGATCGGATCTTAGAAAGCTAGGGTATAATAGATACTGCAGAATTTAGAGTATGGGAAAATACTTAAGGAGAAGTATTAAGAATATGTGGATCATGGGGCACCTGGGTGGCTCAGTTGGCTAAGCATCCAACTTCAGCTCAGGTCATGATCTCACAGTTCGTGGGTTGGAGCCATGCATTCGGCTCTGTGCTAACAGCTCAGAGCTTGGAGCCTGCTTCAGATTCTATGTCTCCCTCTCTTTCTGCACTCCCCACCCCCCCCTGCTTTTGCACTGTCTCTTTCTCAAAAATAAAAATAACATTTAAAAAAGGAGAAAAGAACATGTGGATTAGAACAGCAATATCAAAAAAAGATAATAACACGTGTTGGGAAGGTGTGGAGAAAAGAGAACTCTCATACATTGCTGATGGGATTAAAAAATGGTTCAACCACTTTGGGGGAGAAATGTCAATCTCTTAAAAATTGAAATAAAGATGTACCCTATTACCCAGAAACTCTACTAACAGGTACCTGTATAAGAGAAGGACAACCCAAGTTGGGTTGTACATGCTTGTACAAGAATGTTCGTGGCAACATTGTTAACGATAGACAAAAAGTGGAAATAATCCAAATGTTCCTCAACTGATGAGTGAATAAACCAAGTGTGGTACACCCACAGCTTTAAATATTAGTTGGCAATAAAGAAATAATGATTGCTACGTGCAGCAAAACGGGGGAACCCTCCAAAGCCTTGTGCTAAGCACAGGTAGCCAGATGGAAGGGATTATGAGTCCCCTTTTGTAAAATGTCCAGAAAAGAGAAATCCATAGTAACAAAAGGAAGATTAACGATTTTCTGGGAGGGGAGGGGTGGAATGGGGATGACTTCCAAACGGGCAAGAGCTGTTTCCTGGAGGTGATGGAGATGTTCTGCGCTTGGATATTGGGATGGCCGCACAGGTCCCTATGTCTACTAAAACTCATTGAATCAAGAACCACGGAGTCACTTACAAAGGGTGAATCTCAGGGCATGTAAATTCTGCTTCAGTAAAGCTATTAGATCTTTTTAAAGGACTATGTGGGCTGACTTTTCTTTGTGGTTGTCTAGATACTATTATCAGTCAGACGTCTAGGGGGCTCTTCCTTGAGCAAGAGCCCGCAAGAAGGCGGCCACTTTTCTGCCGGGGCAACACCTGCTGTGTTGCACTTCTCCCCACCTAGACCCCCGAAGAGTTTGTTGCTCATCGGACATGTCCTCTGTTTCCCGTTGAACCTTGATTGAGTACCCGCTTAACGCCAATCTCAAAACTATAATGAGAATTTCATCTCGAGGGCAGCACAACGTTGCTGAAGTCAAGTGCTCTTTCTTATCTTGGTATCCACAGGCATCTGCGATGACCAGCATTGTCACAGAGGAAAGGAAATCAACATTTTATTGGCATATACAGCAAAAGTGTTCACCCCGATCGCGGGGACGACCTGGTGGCAGGTTGCTGTGCATGTCACAATGCGGCAGAACTCCCTGTGAAAATTGGATGACTAATATTCAGTCATTCTTCCGTGAGCTGTTACAGTTCCACGTGATTTCACGCATATGTGGACTCTAAAACACAAATGAACAAACAAAACAGAAACAGACCCATAAATACAGAGAGCAAACTGGTGGTTGCCGGAAGGGAGAAGCCAAGGATGTGGGCAAAATGGGTGAAGGGGAGAGGGAGATACAGGCTTCCAATTATGGAAGGAATCATTCCCGGGGATGAAGGGCACAGCACAGGGAACATAGCCAATGGTACCATAAAGTGACGTGTGCTGACAGATGGTACCTACAGGTGTGGTGACTGGAGCATAATATACAAACTCGTCCAATCACTGTTGCACAGCTGAAACTAATGTGACATTGTGTGTCAACTATACTTCAATAACATATGATATCTGATATTGAGTATGAAGTGTGAAATGTATACTTTTGTTTTAGAAAACCTTTTTTTATTCTGGAGATTAGTAGCTTCTCATCACAAAGCATATTCCAAGGTGTTGTGTTTAAGAAAGAACCAATGATGTCTTAAAAATTCTACTTGTATATTTCTAGGGAGGCCAAGTCCTATTTTATTTTTAAAAAACAAAGGTTGGAAGCCATCCTGTGAAGATCTCTAAGTAGAAATTTTTCTCCTTAAACTTCTTAAAAAAAAGATTGTTGTGAAGTTAGCTAACATACAGTGTAGTCTTGGCTTCAAGAGTAGATTCCTGTGACTCATCACTTACGTACACCCAGTGCTCATCCCAGCAAGTGTCCTCCTCAATGCCCATCACCCATCTAGCCCATCCCAGCACACAACACCCCACTAGCAACCCTCAGTTTGTTCTCTGTATTCAAGAGCCTCATGGTTTGCCTCCCTCTCTGTTTTTATTTTATTTTTCCTTTCCTTCCCCTGTGGTCATCTGTTAAGTTTCTCAAATTCCACAAACGAGTGAAGTCATAGGATATCTACCTTTCTCTGACTGACTTCACTTAGCATAATACACTCTAGATCCATCCACATTGTCACAAATGGCAAGATTTTATTCCTCTTCATCACTGAGTAGTATTCCATTGTGTGTATATACCACATCTTGTTTATCCATTCATCAGGTGATAGACAGTTGGGCTCTTTCCATATTTGGCTATTGTTTTGATTTTTAACTTTTATCTGAGCAACCCATAAAAAATCTACAAAGAATAATAAGCACTGATTTGTAGACTTTTATATTTTTATGCTGTTGATATTTTATATAGAAGCAACCCACCCCCTCTTCTGAGCTATTTGTATTCTTTTGTTCTTCTGCAATATTTTCATTCTATATAATTTACTACCAGCTCAGCTAAACCTGTTTGCACCATCTCAGTGGATTAACGGATGAGAGTTAAGTTCACTCCTGGATAATCTTATTGGGAGAGGGTTTTCCATCACTCCCCCCTTTTAGATTAGTAGCTACATAAGAGTTTGAATCTTCATTTTAATCCATTTAGGCTTCTTGTGCTTTTTTTGGTTTTCAGGTATTTATTTTTATTTTTATTTTTATTTTGTTCACTGGTTCATTCACTCATTGAACCGACCAACATTTAATGAAAACTTACCATAGTGCCATGTGCTAAAAGTATGGAAATGAAAGACATAATTTCAGCCTCAAGAGATTCACCAATTAAGTGGCTGAAAATGAAAATATAAGTGCTATTATGGAGGAAAGGAAACAAAGGGTGGAGGCACTTCACAGAATGGGAAAGAAGTCAGGGATGACTTTCTGAGTGGCCTTTCAGTTGACCTTTGTAGAAATAGGCCATTTGGAAAAGAAAAGGAAGGATGCAGATGTAAATAAAAATTTGTTCCAAATCGTAGATGTACAATGAACGTGGTAGGCTTGGAAAACTCAAACTAGTTCAGTTCGATCAGGGAATGGGGCACATCAGAGAAAAATGTTCTGAGTGAAAGCTCAGGTAGATTGTGTGAACTCTGTCTGGCGTCCTCCTCATCTGCAGAGTGGAGAGAGGGTACGTGGTGCCTCCACAGAGTGTTGGCACGCAGTAGGTCCTTTATGGTCCTTAATGGCGGAGGAGAATAAGAGTTCCATCTGGAGTGTGTCAGGGAGCCCTCCTGATTAACTTGTGATCTAATTTTGAAGTTCTAACGCCTGATAAAGAGTTTGTGGATCAGACAGGTGGATGCCTCCTGTAAATGTTTTCAAATGCTTCCTGGGGCGTCTGGGGGGCTTAGTCAGTTAAGTGTCCAACTCTTGGCGTCAGCTCAGGTCGTGATCTCACGGTTTCTGAGTTTCAGCCCAGAATCAGGCTCTGCACTGACAGCGAGGAGCCTGCTTAGGATTCTCCCCTCCCTCTCCCTCTCTCTCTGTCATTCCCCTGCTTGTTCTCTCTCTCTCTAATAAATAAATATTTTTAAAAATGTTTAAAATGCTTACTAATTATCCAGTGCATTTGCTGAATTTATTTGGTGGCATCATTAAGGTAAAGCAATTGCACGGTGGAGGCAGAACATCGTGGTGGTTCACAGCTTAGGCTTTTCAGGGCAGACTTACAACATTTCTGTATATAATCTGCACCATGGAGATAATCATAGTATATAACTTAGTGTTTTTATTCACCACCTTTAGATTTTTCCTATGTTCCCCAATTAGCTAATAAGGTAACTAGATCATGTTGGTAAGTGCCTCTGAACATAAAACATTTTCAAGGTTTTCAAATTGCAAGTTATGATGTGTTACTGAGCCACAGAATTAATTTGGTAGGAGGCACAGCTAACATTCTTGTTTTCACAAAATAGAATGGGACATAACTGACTAGGTAAGAGTGTGGTGTCTGTAAGAATATCGTTTCATTGAATTTAGTTTAATTATGTGTATATTAGGTCATGGTATAAAATATCTTTCCGGGGAGGAGGGAGGTAGTCTAGGTCAAGAACGTTTGAAAGTATTTGCTCTAAGGACAAAAAATCAGGTTATTAGAATTCTCTCTTTTTTTTTTTTTTTGCCCTGGAATCCCAGATTTGGATAAATCTAATTACTACTTGGATAAAATCTAGCAGATTAGAAAAGAAACTGTTTGTTTGTTACAAAGAGTTACTTCACATGACTTTAAAGAATATACAGGTCGTTTTTAAGATGCAGTGGAAAAGGGGCTCCCGGGTGGCTCAGTCGGTTAAGCATCTGAACTTGATTTCGACTCAGGTCATGATCTCGTGGTTTGTGGGATTGAGCCCCACATCGGGCTCCATGCTGGCAGTGCAGAGCCTGCTTGGGATTCTCTCTCTCTCTCTTAAAATAAATAAACTTAAAAAACAGATGCAATGGTGAAGATGCTGTCATTCAAACATTCTGTCTGCTGGAAACTCGGACATCACTTGGTCTTTGAATTCTGTGGAGTTTTGACACATTCGTGAGTGCGTGCCCCCGGACATAAGTACCCCCACCACAGGTACAGACAGCTTTAAGAGTATAAAGCTCAGGATCAAATTTCGCTTTCTCTTTCCGTTCTCCCATAATCATCTGTTCAAATTGTTGCCGATTTGAGTCAGCCAGGTTAATCCTATCTATCTGTAATCCCCTACTGAGTTGATACTTTCCTTCACTGTAAGGTGTTTTCTAATTAGCTTGTGAATAAAACATTTTAGAATGAAAGTAAAATTGAGTGCAACATTATGCTTGTAGCTAAAAACGTGCTCTCTTAATGGTTGAACTGGGGCTGGTCGCTTTAGGCAAGGCTCTCTGACTTTCACGTGGTAGGGCCATGCCTAATGATCCACAAGAGCCCCTTGTGGCTGCTAAAGTAATTCAGGATGTGCTGAGTCCTTGATGACAGACTGTTTCTTTTTCAAAGCAATAGTTTCCTTAGCTCCATTGTAATGGCAATGCTTGGAGCCTTCATCACTTCCAGCTGTTGTCCGCATCTGTCAAATTCCCTCTTTCCAAGACTATGTCTGAGTAAAGGAGTCCTGTTTCTAAGCTCATCGATGTTTCCATTTGGTTTGTTCCCAGTAGATTTGGACCATTTTTGCTTAGCTGTGATCAGCAAATGGTTTTGGCTAGTGGCAGATCTTGAGATGCAGACAGAGGTTGCGATGCTACCGTATTTTTTTTGCCAGTTGGGGTATAAGAAGGGTTGACTTCCTTCCCCTCTTCCCCTCCTCCCTGGTTTTCTGTTAGGTCTCCCAAAGCCTACCTATGCATGGGAACATATGGCATCTGTCTGGAAGGAAGAAAAAAAAGTCACAGAGAGGAAGGAAGACATAACATAAGAGACTCTCAAAGACTAAGAACAAACTGAGAGGAGAGAGGGGTGTAGGAGGGGGGAGAGTGAGTGATGGGCACAGAGGAGGGCCCTTGTTGGGATGAGCTCCAGGTGTTGTACAGAAACCAATTTGACAATAAATTAGTCAAAAAAAAAAAGGGGGGTTGACTTGACTCCCAGTGATCGGATTGAAGGGCCAGAGGCAGCCACTCCCATGTTTAGAAAAATAAGTCCCTTGAGTCCTTCCACCCCATTCTGTTGACTTTCTGTGCGCATTCTGCCTTAAGAGAAAACAATCCGTCAGAATCGTGGTCTTGACAACCCGATAATGACAGTAGGCTTCCTCTTGAGTTGAACAAATTCTAACTCCTCAAATAGTTTAGCTGAACTTTCCGAGGCAGGGGAAAATATCGATCAGTCACTGCAGACTCCAAAGCACATATAATTCAGGGCAGAGAACTTAAAATGATGCATTAAGGGAAAAAATGGCATCCCTGGTCCAGCTTTTTAAAAACTTATTTCTTAATTTTTTTATAATATGTGTTTTTGAGAGAGAGAGGGAGAAAATGATAGTGGGCAAGGGGCAGAGACAGGGGAGAAACAGAGGATCTGAAGCGGGCTCCACACTGTCAGCAGAGAGCCCAATGTGGGACATGAACTCACTAACCGTGAGGTCATGACCTGAGCTGAAACCGGTTGCTTCACTGAGCCACCCAGGCGCCCCTTGAAAATGTTTTTAAAAATTCTTTTAACGTCTCTGATTATAGAGACATATCTATGTACTACTAAAAAGTAAAGGTGGGTGTGCCTGGGTGGCTCAGTAGGATAAGCGTCCAACTTCGACTCAGGTCGTGATCTCTTAGTTCATGAGTTCGAGCCCCACGTCAGGCTCCACACTGACAGCATGGAGCCTGCTTGGGATTCTCTCTCTCCATTTCTCACTGCCCCTCCCCTGCTTATGCTGGCTTTCTCTCAAAACAAATAAATAAACATTAAAAAATAAAAAGTAAAGGTGTGCACATGGTAATAAATGGCAACTGACCCCTTCATTATGGGGACAAAAGAGACAGGTGTTACCTACAGTACAAGGAAAATGCGTGTCCTGCCCTCCTCATACCCAGCTCCAGTAGTTGGTTGTTACTTGAGAAATCAGGCCCAGTGGTTTTAAATTTTTTTCAGGGGAAGCCTAATTCAGAATTTTAAACAAGAAATCTATCTTAAAAATGTTGGCTCCGTTTCTTTGGACACTTGGCCAGCCAAACAAAATTTGTCTGTAAACTTAATTTGGCCAACTGATGACCCTTCAGCTGTAGATTTTTCCAACAACAACAGAACTTTTCTCGTTACTAATAAGGTTAGTAACTGTGAAGGGATCTCAAACCCCTCCTTTACAGAAGGAGCATCCCCAGTTCTCAATTTAATAACAGTGAATCGCTCACCAGTGTGGTGGTGTGGTCGGACTGGAGAAAGGGCGTGTGTGAAATATATGCTTTAACGGGGGTCTTTACAAAGCACTATGAGAGTGTAAAACCTAACCTAGGTCCTAGAGGAGCTTTACAGAGAAAGTGGCAATGATTGCAATAATGAGTATGAATAGCACTTTGATGGAGAAGGAAGTGGAGGGGCACCTGGCTGGCTCAGTCTGTTAAGCATCCAACTTCAGTTCAGGTCATGATCTCACGGTTTGTGAGTTCGAGCCCCACGTTGAGCTCTGTGCTGACAGCTCAGAGCCTGGAGCCTATTTCAGATTCTGTGTCTCCCTCCCTCCCTTGGCTCTGTCTCTGTCTCTGTCTCTCTCAAAAATAAATAAACATTAAAAAAAAGGAAATGGAAATTTGTCAAGGGAAGGGGGGGCATGTAAGCAACTCTATAGTTATGTTGTGGGCTTCAATATGTCTTAAAATGGTATAATTGGAGGGTCAAGTTTATGAGGAAATATGACTGTGACCAGACTAAGGGGGTCCTTGAATATAAGTCTACACATCTGAGACTTGAGTATGTAATTAGGGAGAGCCACGCCGGGTTTTAGAGCAGAGAAGAGACCTAGTCTGATCCGGTCTGTTCACTGTGTTCTTATCCCAAATCCTGGACTAATCCCCTTAACACAGTCAGAAGCCTTCTCTGATGGGTTGGTTAAACTAAGGATCCTTCCGTTTCTGGAAGCGCTGACAATCCTTTGAACAACTGTGCATGGGTCGCAGTAAATTATATCCTTGTGATTTCCAGATGAGTCTGTAAGCAATGTTCAGGAGACGGTGAGAACCCTGGGCAGTTTGCTGGTGTACCAAACATAGTAGCCTGCCCTGCCTTTGGATTCTCTGCAGAGAATATAATACCTCTATTAGGAGCAGCTAATTATTGTCCCGAAAACACAAATTAGGTGGAATTAGGTTGAAATCGATTGGAAAGAAAATGCAGTGGTGACTTTATTTTAACAAAAGAGGTTAGATTGTAAGCAGTTGCCAACGATATGAAAGTGGAATGAAAATGTACTATGCAAACAAAAGCCAATAAAACATCATTTTTAATGTGAAAATATTTATTCAGAGTAAGAAGAGAAACTTCACAATTATGTGCAGATTGCCCCAGATTAAAAAGAAAATACAAGATGAAATCAGGATTTAGGGACAGGTTTTTCCCCCCACCTCCTAAAATGTCAGTGGTCAAAATCCACTTCTTGTGCCATGAAAGACACTTGTTGCCCAGTACTTGAGTGTTGGTCAAGAAAAACCCACCAATGTGCCAAATTATAATTAGATAAAAAATGCCCTAGACAGATGGCCATTTTGGCCCAATTGGTATAAACAATGTATGAATTCATGTGAATTGCTTTAACACATTATTTCTCTCTTCCAAGAAACTCGGCGTGGAACGCATGTGACTCCTGTTCATCAATTCAGTAGTAATTATGGGTCTAAATTAATCACTTGGTTTATCACTTGCCAATTGCTCAATCTGGCCTCTCTAGACACTTTGGAGACAAGGAAACAATTTAGCTAAACAGTATTACATAAATAGTCCAAGGTCACAAAATAGAAAAAAATAACGAATCTTCAGCTGCTAATTATTTGCATAACTAATAGAGCAGGGCAGAAATGAATTGCGTAAGGCTATTGAAACAGATTCATATTCAAGTAAAAACAGTACCTGAAGGTAGCTCACAAGAAAACTCAACATTTAAGAGGAATTCATTAGGGGCGCGTGGATGGCTCACTCAGCATCTGACTTTGGCTCAGGTCATGATCTTGCGATTTGTGGGTTTGAGCCCCACATGGAACTCTTTGCTGACAGTTCAGAGCCTGGGGCCCGCTTTAGATTTTGTGTCTGCCCCTCTGCTGCTCGTGCTATGTCTCTCTCTCTCTCTCTCAAAAATAAATAAGCATTAAAACAATTTAGAAAAAGAGAAATTCATGAAGTCCTGAGTGATGGGGAACTTCTGTTTGATGGCTTAGTCTGATTTTCATTTTGTCTTCAAACTATAAGCTGCCTAAAGTTCCTTTTTGAAGGAAAAAGCATTTAAATGCATGAGTTTGCATAATTTTTAGAACAATCACACACTTCTTATTGGTTTATAAATATATTCGGCAATTGACCAGCTGCCTTGGGACCTTCAAGACCTTGGATTTTACCTTGAGCTTCACCAGTAGTTAGCTGTATTCAAAGTCAAAGTCATTGATTTGTGATAATTAATTCTGTAAATTAACAGGGTTAGATGATACAATATTTGAGGAATAGCCATTATATAATTAGTTATTCATTTTATACTTTATTTATTAACCATCATTGGAATCGAGATTACAAGAGTGAGCTGGCTTGTGTGAAGCACCTCTTCCATGAGAACACAACTGTGGCTCCCACAGATCAGTGCTCAGTACATCCTTCATTAACTGGTAGTTCTAGGACACCTGGAGAGCCTCCAGTGACTTGGATATTACATGTGGGATAATAAGCTTTGGGCACTAGGATAAGCTTTGGGAACACCGCACCCTGGCACTAGGAGGGCCTTTTTAATTCGCTCACCTGCCCATGCAGAACTCAAGAATCTATGTGTTTCATTCCTGGCTCATTCTGTTGGTTGCTCGTTGTGACTTTTTACTTACCAAATTTACCTCTTTTTTTTTTTTTTCTTTTTGTCTATTCTCACCTGTATCAAAGCCTGTGATGTGATAAGTAGCAAGTGGGGGAGAACAGTGTGATTTACCTAATGAATGTCTTTGAGTTCTATTCTTTTTTTTTTCTGAAGGAAAAGCTTGCACATATAGAACAAGATGCCGTTGCTACATCATAAGGTAGAAACAAGCTGGATTGGCTGTAGGTAGTGTCCAGATTGTTGTCTCAGCATCTTGTGATGATTCGATACGGTGATCCATAGCTCAGGCTTGTCTCCTGAAAGCCTCAGTGAGAGGCTTGGCCCCTTGCAAATATGAACTAATGAAGGTAGTAGCTAAGTGTGGCTGGGTGAGCAGGGAAGAAAGATGAGTGATCACTGATGGGCCTGGAGAGGATTGTATATTTTTCACCAATTAAATGATCAGACCAATTTAGAGTTATAATCGATCATTCTGTTGGCTAGTACTAATGAATTCTGGACCAGGTTGAACATTTTTCAATAGAATACTGTGGTCTTTCTGGGTCTCTTTCTGTAAAGGCTTTGAAAAACTGATAAGTGGTGTTATATTATTTTATTTGTCTATACTCCATTTTGCATCCTTTGCTTAGAATAACACTGAAGGTCTTTTCTTAAAATCCTGGGCTTAAGTACATAGTTCAAGCCATCCCTGCAGTGCTAAGAGTCTCTAAAATGGTAAGCAGGTGGTGAGCAGAAAGGTGCCTTACATGCATTAGGCAGTCACATAGAAAAAATATATTGTTAATATTTTAGTATTTGATATGTGACTTTTTTTATTATTCATCCATCTGATCGTTGCTGTGCTAAGTGCTTTTTAGCCTAGAAGCTATAAAGAAAAACAGAATGTTGACTCTTTTTATATTGAGTTGTCTGATGTTCATGTATTTTGCCTGCCCTCTTGGAAAGGCACAGCAAATGACCAAGCACCTCTGTGTTATAACACAAGCAGGGGAGCTAAGATATGGGCAGGAGAGTCTGTCTCTGATTAGAATAGAATTGTGGAGACAAGGAAGCAGGATGGGATCGTTGTTCGGTTCAGGTAATTAGTTGGAGATAATGACACCTCGGAAGCACCATTTCCCAATTAAGAAGAGGGTCAACTGACTAAGGTTCAGCATAAGAGAGAGAGATGTCTATTCTTAATGAACCAGAGATGTGCCTTGAATGGCTCATGGGGAACGAAAAGGCCACGGCTCTTCCAAGAACATCTCACGTTCTCCAGAAAGAACAGCAGCTGTCTTTACCCGCTATAGAACAAGGAAGGTAAATTTGATCCCAAGTGGTACAACCCGGTTTCTTTTAAGAAACTGCTTTGGACGTTGTCAACAGTTTATACTTTAAAGATTATTTTAACGTATTTTAGGAGACGTGAGGACTGAAACTTTCTATTGTAGAACAAGACCTGGGGGAGAAAAAAGACTGCAGCAAGCCAGAGAGCACTCTGTAAAAGCTAAAGTTAATTCTGAGCTTCCTGGAAGGCAAGTTTTAAAATCATAAAGACTTAATTCTTTCACTTTCCAGTTAAAGGAACTATATAAGTTACTCATGAGAAGCAAGCTTTTTATACTATTAATTCCAAATCAAAGTTAGTGTAAGGATTCTTATTTAAATTATTTTATTAAGAATTCATTAGGAAAGGGCATTTCCATAATAAAGCATTTGATTTACTTGATAAAGCTTATGAGTCTCAAGGCGGCATCTGAATTAATCATTTTTCTGTCCAAGAGTGTACATTTTCTGTGCTCTGACCTCTTCCTGGTTCTGTGGTCTCGGGTCAGTGACCTGTGTCAACCTGAGTCTGCAGGTCTACACAATCCCTGTGCTAGTGCCTTTGTCAAAGTATTGCTTCAAAGACTAAATGAGCTCCTGCCCCAAAAGCAAAAGACTGTACATCTTGTTGTTGCTCAGTCAAGTGGAGGCCCTGCAGTTGTGACCACCACCCTCATCATGGACTTACTCATCTCTGCCTTGCTTTCCATGGGTCACAGGGTATCTTCCAGCTTTGAGTAGTCATGAGGGGGGAAATGGAGTCCTGCCTCAGTGCAGGAAGCCCCCTCGCCTCTAACATCAATACCTGTGTTCAGGAATATTCTAGAATATAAATTACTCAACCAGCAGCAGGTCCTGATAACAGATTCCTTTAGATTTTTATGGTGTGAAGAATCTGAACATACTAGAGGAAGGCTGCTTTATATTCTTCTCAAGTTCTGATTAGCTTTTTTCCCCATTTCCTCCTTCTCTGACTTGTTAGAGTTTGTATATGCAAAACTTATTAGTTAGCTGAAATAGGAAAAAATTAGTAAATATCAAGGATTGACTAGAAGAACTACACTAGTTCTCTTTCTCACCTGTCCTCTTGCAGCTGTGAATTGTGTTTTTGCTCAGAGAGAAAGAAATGCTTTGCAGAAAAAGATAAAAATCACATGACTACTTTTTTAGAGTGTCTCTGGAGATTTAGGACTGGGCGTTGATTTTTTTTAAGGTTACCGAGTTCTTCAAGTTTAATAATTTAAGTTTAGGGTGCTCTCAAATGAATAGTTCAGATTCTCCATGTAGCTCTTAAACTTGCACAAAGTTCTCTGATTCTGTTCTTAGGAACTCATCAGTAGATTTTTCTATGTCTTTTTACATGCCATTAGGATAAAAGACGTTTATATGGAATGACATATTGTCTCCTCTCTAGATACAAATTTTCTTTCTTTGTATTTTCCACATGTTCATCCTTTTTGTTGACTAAAGTTGTGTATTTTCCTTGCTATAATAGATTGTCACATTTGGCAAATGCATGCTATGTGTAGTTAAAGTATAAATGAAGGATGTGAGTAAGAAACAAATATGATAGAAGAATCAGACGACAAGAGAAAGGGAATGTTTACAAGACTGCTGTATGAGGAAATAAGAATCACAAATGACTGTCAAGATTTGTTTCTTAATTATCCTAGTTCAGCATCCCAGGAGTGACAGGGAGGGAAGACATTAAACAACGGGCTTTGCGCTCAGGGGGTTTGCAGCAGGTCGACTTCTGTTTTCAAGAGTACATGAGTAGAGAATGTCACCAGCACCACCACATTAATTGTCCTGAGTCTCCCTTTCTTGGGTTTGCAAATGTCCTAGCTCATAGAGAGAGCTGGGGAGTGGTTCACGTGAAGTTATGAGAAATTGAATCAACTCTTGGGTGATGGAGATTTCAGTCTACCGGTAAGGTAGCAGATGATAAAGTAATATCCTGTCCAGGCGATGAGAGCATTCTTGCTGGAGTCTGAACTGGATACTCCCACATGTGGCTCCCATGTGTTTCTTGGACATCCAAACAGACCCAACTTGGAAGTCTTGCCATGTCTAGTCACTGGTTATTTGGAGACATTGGGAATTCTCCCATCTTAGGCAAACTCCGAGCGATCTTCTCGCCATACTGGCCCACTCTGAAAACCTCCCTCCATCTTTTGGACTCAGGTCTATCCTTCTTTTAAATGTAGAGAAATCATATCTTACTGCCCACCCAACATGTTTTCCCCAGAGCTGGTTATTTTTTTTTTCTTTCCTCAAGAAACTTTACTTCTTTCTTAAAAATTGACTTAAATTGGAGTGCCTAGGTGACCCAGTCACTTAAGTGTCTGACTCTTGTTTTTGGCTCAGGCCATGATCTCACAGTTCCATGGGTTCAAGTCCCATGTTGGGCACTGTGCTGGTGGCACAGAGTCTGCTTGGGATTCTCTCTCTCCTCCTTTCTCTGCCCCTCCCTTGCTTGTCTACGCACATGCTATCTCTCCCTCTCTCTCTCTCTCTCTCTCTCTCTCAAAATAAATAAATAAACTTAAAAAGAATGATATAGATTGCTAACCAAAACAAGAGCCAAAATCAGCTAGAAAAAAAAAATACTATTTTACCTGAATAAGAGGCTTAATCTTCAGATTGTAAGAGGGCACCGCAGAGGGGAAGTATTTGCATTTTTGGCAAATCAGTGATGATAACAGCATGTATTGAGCAGTTGCTTCATCGGTTATGTTGTTTTACATTTTATATCACTAACTGAAACCTCAAAATCTCTAAAGGTCCTGTATTTATAGATAATTTTTTGTAAATTCTACTTTATACTTAATTGCGGTATATAGGTGTTGCTGCATGAGAGAATTGACATTTGAGTCCAGAGGGCCTAATTTTGAACCCTACACTCACCACTTCTCTATAGTGCCTTTTGCTAATCAGCAACAATAAAAAAAAAGTAAAAATAAAGCAAAATAATTGCATTTTCATAGCCCAACTGTAGGAATGCTCATATCTTGATACAGAGGAATGGTTACCATGGAGATGTGGCCTCTAGTGGTAATATTTGTTGATTAGAGAAGCTCACACTTGAGAAGAAGTTTGTTTTTGTAAATGTTTATGTGACACAGATCATCCTGCATATGAAGACTGTTAAGGGAAGGCCTTTGCTTTCAGGGTTTCCAATCCCCTGGGAAGACTTACACTACAAATTTCGGTAAATATATGTAAGCAATAGCTCAAGGCATTGCAGTGGATTCATCACAATCCGTAGGTCATGACGCCTGGTTTTCTTCAGTTCATACGTGGCCCCCTTTATTTCATCCATTTACTCATTCATTCAGTCATTCAGTCATTCAGTCATCAATTTTTCCCCTCCCTCTGTGTGCCCCTTTAATCCCTCCATTGAAAAGTGCCATGTGGGAAATCACCTTCCCATTCTTGGGACAAGGACGTAAAAATTAACTTGCATTTCTACTGGATATCCCAATAAGTTTTTAAGACCTCCTGGGTAGGATTCAGGGTAGTCAAATTTTATGTGTCGTATTGTCTTAGAATAATCCTAAGACTTCTCTTCAAAGTTTAGCTCTATTGATTATACATCTTGATACTATTTCAGTCATGCTAGTTCTTAGAGAATGGGGCAGGGGCCTAGGGGTCCGTAATTCACCTAGGAGTAATTAAAGTTAGGCTCTATTGTGACAAAGGGCTGTGTGGGACATAAAACAAATTAAATGGCTATCACAATGGGACCAGCCAGAACTTATTGATCAAACAAACTGGGCTGTCTGGAAACGTTGGATTTCTCTCTGACCCTGAAAGAATTAGTTATCTTCAATCCAAATTGCATTTTGAACTCCCTGAAGTCACAATAAAAAATACTGTTTCCGAAACTAAAGTAATCCATGTTCTTATCTTAAATCTCTGTTTTTTAATATCGCTGTTTTTCCCCCTTCCTTTTAAAGTCATCAGTTAATTCATCCTAGTTTAAAAAAAACAAAAAGGCCAGAGGTTTCAGAACTCCTGAGATGTAATGATGAAAAGTAATTTTTTTTAAATTAAATGTTTATGTGTGAGTTTATAATAAACTTAATTATTAGGTGCTGAATAATTTTTAGATACTCTGTCTTCCTATCACAAGCACGTATCACCATTGATTTTATCCAACAATGCTCTTGACCCCTTAAAATATTTTCTCTCAATGTTATTTCACTTAATAAAAATAATTTTATTTTAATTAAAACATGGATTTAATGTCAAAAGGATTTAGTCGCAGCATAGGAATCCTAAACAGCCTGAGACCTGTTGACTTTCTCTTTTCTGAAATCTCATGGTAATTTATTATGCATGTATCTATAAGAAGTTTTGATGAGACCTTGAAAACTTGTAACATTTGATAGATATTGGAAGAAAACCATTCACAGTCATATTCAATAAAGCTCTAATGTGTTGGGAACTTTTTTTTTAACTTGATTTTTAAAGCAAATAGTATTTATATTTGGAAAGTGACAAGCTGGATATAATTGTCTGATGAAGAGGTAGCTAATTGGTGCGGACTGTGAAGGGTGTCTTGCTGAGTGCTGTGGTGAATACAGGCTTTCTTTGGTCTTCAAATAATTCTCTTACATGTCTTTAAATGCAATTGTGTTTTTACAAATCTTCAAAGATTTCGACTTCGATGTAAATCACTAGCACTCCTCAATGCTGTTGACAAATACGAAACAAATAAAACAAAACAAGAAACAAAACCCCCTGAAATTTTAATTACAGAGACTTCCAATCTCTGTAGAGAAATATAATCGAATGAAACCTTCCGTCCTGTCACTCAGCATCAACAACCATTTACCAACAAAAGCCATTCAGTCCTGCCCTTTCAAATCTTCCCCCTACTCCTCCTACTGCTTTGAAACAAACCCCAAGTATTACATCCCCCTGTGAGTAAACTTTTTGATATCTGTCTCTAAAAGGTGAGTTCTCTTTTCTCCTCACCATAGTCATAAGACCAATATTACAGTTAAAAAAAAATCATCAAAGTCATCAAATTTTCAGTCTGGGTTCAGATGTCCAATTATCTTAAAATTCATGACATATTTTAACATGTTCCTCTGACCAACTCTCTCTGTTTTCTATAAGCCAGAAGTTGGATCTAGACTCTGGATCAAGATTCTGGTTTGATGTGTGTGTATGTGTATATGTGGCTGTGTGATGTTAGCATTTGGTGTTCACTGTCTGCATGGACTCATTCATCATTAGTTCTGATGTTCTAATTGTATCGTTCTTTCTTCAGTTTTACTTCACTGTAGTTCTTACTAATGATCAAATAGTCTCAACTTACACCAGTGGGAGCCAATTCAAGTTCGAGTCTGAGTTCTTTTGACATGGATCTAGTAGTCTTGAACTAGTTTCCTTATTACCAGATGTGGTAAAATGTCACCTTGTATGTTTCCCACCTCACAGTGGAATCAGCAATTTCTTCTGTTTAGAGACCCACAGTCTGAGTCCTAGGACTGCCTTTTGCTACTAGGTTGGCCATTGTTTCTTTTCAGCACATAGAGTTGTAAAACATTTATCTTTTTTTCTCCACCCCATTTTATTTATAAATTAAAAATCAGCTCTTTGTTCCCATGTTCATATTTTATTTATAAGACATGCTTCATCCAGGGCAGATTTGAAGAGGTTTACATTTTGCAAGGGTGTTTGTCGACATCCATGAAACCCTTAGCAGTTAGGTACAGTGATTCAGTCCATATTAAAACATTTTACAATCACATTTCATATTTTTACAGTTTTATATATTTCATATTTGAACTGTATATATGTGTGTAATCTTTTGAGTTCAATTTCTTCTGAAGATCATTTCTAGAAAATAGATTTATGTGCTGAAGAATACACAGCAGTGTAATAATGATGTGAATATATTCGTGAATCAGAATCCACTGACGAAGTAGTCACCGGTTTTCTAATTAGAGTGTGAAATCTTAATTTTTTGGAGTGTGATTAACTGATAATAGCTATGTCATGGTGTTCTTGCAAAAACGTGTTTTGATGAGCATTGCAATATAAAAAGCACCAGTTAGTAGGCAAAACAAAAACAAAAGCAAAGCAGTACTGAGTATTTTTCCTTCACAATTTTCTGAGCACTGATAAAATAGGAATACAAAGTTTCAGATGCATCAATATCAAGATTAGTATTACTGAGTATTGTCTAGTAGAATTTCTATGATTAAGGGCTGAAAAGAATGTATATATTTAACGAAAGTGGAATCTTGATGTCTCCAACTAAGAATATCGGTAATTGAAGCAAAGTGCTCAATGTTTTTTTGCAAGGAAATTAAAACAAATCCGCCAAGCCTTTCATCTGACTTGACTTGTATAATGTTGGTAAAATCAACTCTTCAGCCTGAATTCTCTTGTGTTATAATTTTCAAAACACTTTGAAAACACCTGTGGGTGAGTATGGGGGTGAGAGGGTGCGTGTGCACGACTGGGCACCTGGTGAAAACATGACATATGTTAGTAGATTGAATTCTGGCCAGCTACCCTGATGAGTCTGGCAGATCTGCATGTACTGCTATGGAAATCTTCGAAGTGTAGTATAATCTGTTGGCTACAAGCATGGTCTGTGGAGCCAGACCACCAGACTTCAATCCTGGTGCTGCTGACCTTGAGCAAGTTGCTAGATCTTTATACAATTCTGTTTCTTAATCTGGAACATCAGTATTACATGAAGATACCCCTCTGATGGTTGTGAGGATTAACTTTCCTCCTCCTCCTCCTTCTCCTCGTCCTCCTCATTCTCCTCCTTCATATTTTTGTCATCTTGATGATCATCCTTGTCTTACTCGGTGCCAGAGAAAAGCCTTATATAATTGTTTCTAAGGCAGGATGCTATTTGCGTTGATAACGGCACGTGGGTTTTTACCTGCATACAGAAACTTAATGTGCATAAACATTTATGGTTCAGAAATGGTTACTTCTGAAAAGGAAGTCTGTTAAGGGGGGAAGGGGTGAGGCAGTCACTTTCTAAATGATAGATTCTTCTGTTGGTGGTCCGGTGAAAGAGATTTGATGCTGTATCAGACCCGAGGAAACCTTTATAAAAACCCCAGCTTTAGACAACTCCCCAAGCTCTTGGGTTCTCTCCATTTCTGAGCCTCCTGTATTACCCATTTGGGAACTGCCTGCATGAATTCTACAGTGATGGATGAATTGAAAGCATTCTGGGGTGCCAGATGGCTTCATGACAGAATGAGATGTCTGGAGAGGAGAAACATTTCATCTAATTCACAAAAATACTAACATCAAGCTTTCAAGTCTGGGTGTGTTAAGAAATCATCGCCCCTACCTATGAAATTATCCTTGCTCAAATAGGAGAGGTTGTAGCCTCCCTGAGTCTTGGTTTCCTCATCTATTAAATGTAGCCAGTAATACTATGGACCCATAGGCAACTCACTGGGAAAAACAGAACAAACAAAACAAAACAAAACAACGAAGATTGCACTAGCTTGTAGCGCAACGACCTACTGAATAGAGAGTACTCAATGATTATTAATCCATTATGTTTTGATTTTTATCCTACAGTAGTGTTTCCTGAATGCTACAGATTCTGGTAATGAATGCACTGAATTTCACAAAGGGTTTTAGTGTAGAATTACAAAATGATGAAGTTGGTAATGATCATAGTAGCTAATAAGTATTGAGCCCTATCATGTTTCAGGCATTTTACTAAGCCCTCCGTATATATCAGTATATTTTCATCTTCAAGACAACCCTGTGCAGTAATCACTAGTGTCCTGATTTCACAGACGAAGAAACCAAAGCAGAGCATAAGGGAGATGGGAAGCAGAGACAGCGATTCAACAGAAGACTCATGAAGTTTGACTGTCAAGTAGAATAGAAACACAGAGTCATGGTTAAAATGAAAAGTAGGGCCAAGGGAGAATTGTTTGGGACAGTGGAGCCTGGGACATGTTTATATTCCAAGAGGGAGGCTTCAACAGAAAGCAAGCCATCCATGACATAAAGAAGAGAGAGGAGGTATTTTCAGGAACAAGGGCAGGCAAGAAGTGAGTGTCCCAGGGTGTGGAGGGAGAGCAAGGGTACCCTGTGCTCAGTCACTAAAAAATGACGAGAACAGAACTTGTCTTGGCCATACACCTTTCCTGTGTCTCCATTTATTCATTGAAAATGAGAGCTGGGCTATCAATGATGATTATTTTTTCTCCCAATCATTTTTTTCAATGGCCATCAGATGATTCGATAGTATTATCTACAATCTGGAACTATTGCCAACTTTAGGGCAAGCTCACTGTAATCCTAATGTTCCTCACTGTTGATTTTTTGACTCATTTATAGCTAAAAAAAAAAAAGAAAACAAAACAAAAACTCTTTTTTCACAAAGGAAGCACTCTTGATGATAAAATTTTCAAGCCATTTAAAAAGATACATTTGGCTTCCGTTGCATCTTAAGTATTTAATTACTTAATATTTTGGAACATTGGATGAAACCACCCAATGTTTACATGAGTGATTTGATCATTTAAACATTTTTTTTAACTTTTTTATTTTTGAGACACAGAGAGAGACTGAGCATGAGCGCAGAAGGGATGGAGAGAGAGAGAAAGAGAGAGAGAGAGAGAGAGAGAGAGGAAAAGGAAGACACAGAACCAGAAGCAGGCTCCAGGCTCCAAGCTGTCAGCATGGAGCCTGACTCAGGGCTGAACTCACAGACTGTAGGATCACGACCTGAGTCGAAGTCGGACACTCAACTGACTGAGTCACCCACACACCCCAACTGACTTGATTATAATTATTTGCCACAGGGACATACTGCACAGATTTTCATATGATGTACATCTCAGATTTGAAAGTTCATGTGTTAATTTCAACCACATTCTAATTCGTTATGAATTTATCCTTCTCTGTAATCAAAATCATTTTCCTTTTAGGTTATATTTTAGGAAATCACGTATTTATATGTAATGTTTTAAAATCTATCAATATAATTTGAAACTATGTAATCTCATCCTTAAGTGTGTCATTTATCATTCAATAAATACTTACTGAATCCCTCCTCTGAACAAGGCCCAATTCCAAGAACTTTGGGAGGTACAAGATGAATCGTACATAAATCTAGCACTCAGAAAGTTTACCGTCTTGGCAATGAAATGAGATCTACGTACCTCTCTGCCCAACCCCTGCTCCAAAGTAGACCTCAAACAAATTATGAATTTTGGAAACAATAATTTTCAAGAGATTGTTAACCGTGTATTTAACCTGTGGTGCTGGCGCTCTGTGTAGCCTAGCCTGGTGGAAAATTACATTCAAGCTCTGAGAATTTATCTAAAGGATATATCCTTCATTTAATATAGTAGTGATAATACATTAATTTTTATTTTCCCTCCTTTTCCCCCAAGACTCAGAATACTTATTTATCTTCACAGCTTCTCTCTGAATAGAAAGGAAGCAGGTGGTACTAGATTTTCTCCCTCTCTCTCTCTCTCTCTCTCTCTCTCTCTCTTAATAACCTTTTTCCTGCTGTACCCAAACTGGCTGAAAATGTCAATTTGCCCTATAAAGACTTTCCTTGATCATTTTCCTTGAACTGCCAAGTAACCTCTGCTTTATCAATAAAGGTTTTGTTCAGTGACATTTAATATTCAATTACCGAAAACTACGTCAGTTTGATTTCCACCCCTACATCCCTCAAAAAAAAATGTGGAACCAAGAAGAAAAATAGAGCATTGCTAGGCATTAACAATGTTACATGCAGGGGTAATATTTCGAGAGACGTATTTTCTTATTATATTTGCAGTAAATTATATCCACCAAGAAGAATGCCTACTCTGTATATAGAAGGCTTAATTCATTAATACATCAATTGCTGATGATTGCTAGCTCCCTACATTTTTGTTCTTTTTTTGCAAGAATTCGAAATGCGGATTTCAAGTTTCAGGAGACAGCAGCCATGGAAAATGAGAGCCACTTTTTGGAAACCAGTAATTCCCTTGCATTATGTATGAAGTCAAAGGTATCTGTGATGAATCATCCCTATTTTAAAGAGAAGGAATAATCACCAGATAGTACATTTATTATTCACATATTAAGCACTTTGGATGTCTTCTTTCTATAACCCGTACTATTAAATTAAAGCATAGTGATTTTTAACTTTCTTTTCTCTCTCAAAAATGATCCCCGAAGTATGTTTATAATCATGCTCAATAAAAGGCGAACTCTTTAGCTGCTAAGGAGCATGCTTGCTGAGTTCGTTTCCCCACAGATAAGGAAAATATTCCTTCCCGCACTATCATTCCGTAGGTAAGTTAACCCTTAACTAGAGCACGGTCAAAGGAGAACATAATGGACTGGGCTGGAGAGTCCTGGGAGCAAGGAAAGGAAACCACGTGTAAGAGTGTTCTGAAACAAACAGCAGAAATGATGAGACAGAACTGGCTGTCTGGTTGGAAGACCTGATGCAAAGTGAAAGCTTGGGGCCCCTGGATCTCCGATGATTAAGCCTTTCAAGACAGCTATAGCAGAGCCTTGAGCCAAGTGCAGGACCTTGGAGTGGAGCCCATGAGGCTGACATGGCTCATACGTACTAAGCTGACCTCGGAGTCAGTCCCTATCCTAAAATTATTCTGTCCCACATGTGCCACGCACAGTATTTTCTCGATGTGAGTTAGAGCCCCCCCCAAAATATAGTTTTTGTATTCCCGTTGATAGAACTAATTAGTAATAATAAGGTCACTGGATATATATTGCATTTAGTCTACACTTTATTCTTTAATACACTAAGATCTAGGTGTTACCTTTGCCCTGTCGTTTTTAAAATATTGGAGTTGAAAGGTGGTTAATTTTAAATTTAAACTTAATTGCATAACACAGCGTTTCGTAAGGTATGTGGTACAGGATGTTGGTGAGTGTAGATTTCTATGGTCAAATAAGTTTGGGAATATTTTAGAGAACAGTAATACAGCTAAACTATGGAGATCCTTGTTGGCTTTCCCATTTCCGCTGCTACTGCCCTAGATAAGGCTCTCCTGCCTGAGATATCGCCCTACCCCACCTCTAATTGTCCCCATTGCTCTCAGTTAATTTCAGTTCCACTGAACTCGCCCAATGCCTACTCTAGGGCCACTGGTGCCTGTAATCTTGCCACAGGAGACTCTCCTTAAGCATCGCTTACATTATTGGTTCTTAGCATGGAACATTTTTGCCCCCCAGGACATTTGGTAATGCCTGTAGACATTTTTGGTGGTCCCAGCCTAGGCAGGAGCAGTAGGTATTACTGAAATCGAGCGGCCGGAGGCCAGGGATGCTGCTAGACCTGTGAAAATGCACAGAATGGCCCCCACAGTAGAGAATTATTCTACCTAAAATATCAGTAGTGTGTGTCACATCATGCCACTGGTCTGTGGAAAGCTTCCCTGATTTTCTCTCTCATACCTAAGGAATTTCCTGTCCTCCAGTACGTCCTTCACAATTTGACACTAGTCTCCCCTTCTGGGCCACCTCCCACAGTTCCTTAACACACACCATGTTCCACCAAAATCAGGTGACTCAGTCGTCCCCAACCCCAGCCTAAGCTTCCTTACCTTTTCGTCCTACATCCTGCCTTTACCTGTGCTGAAGGTCCTTCTCTCTTCTTTTTACCCCTAGAACTCTCTCTCCATTCTAGCTCAAAGATCACCTCTTCTAGGAAGCCTTCCTTAACATTCTTCTTACTCCTCCCCCAAGTGGGCATGATTCTCTCTCCTCTCTGGACCCCCTTAGCACCCTGTACTTCTCATATTTGGTGCATGAGATTGGCACGAAGTGTTTACAGATCTTCTAATAAATAGTAAATTCTGGAGACGTAGACAACATCATTAAAAACAATAACAACGTTGTGTCCTATAAAGCTTTTAATACGTGTGGTCAATAAAGACTTGAGTTAATTCCTTCGTTTTGAAAAGAGATTTCTAGATGAGACCTTATAATTGGTTTTACATTTATCTGTATATTTAACAAGAATTGAGTTCCTGCTGTTAGTAATGATGTGGTTTTAAGAACTGTCTTCTTTTAGAAAGTTTCTGGGCTTAATCTAAAACTGGCCGCAAATGAACTATTATAGACATTATATTCTTACTGCTCATTGGCTTTTTCCCAAAAGGGATTCTGATTTTAAATAGCATCAATTAAATGATGTGTGTACTTTCTGGTTAAGGAAATTATTACTTGGCTTAGTTAAGTGCTTTTTGATGCAAATAAAGGAAAACCTGGAATAAACGTATAAAAGAATAAAGAAACTATCATAACTGGAACTTGAGAGATAGAGGGTCATGAGGGTTGAGCATTCAGTAGCACCCAGCTTCAATCCCCTTCCACCATGTTGGTGAGACCTGGCTCCAGTGTCAGAAACATGGCTGAATAAATAAGGTTCTCCTCTGTGGACTAGTGGGTCCAGAGAAAGAGGGAGAGAATCATTATCAGACACTCTGGGAAACAGGAAGAACTTTCCCAGAAGCTCCTGGTAAAGCACTTTTCATCTTACTGGTCTCTTTTCGGAACTGATCATTGACAAGAGAAATGCGATCACCCACAGACAGTCACATAGCGGGTCCACCTCGCTCTGCAGCGTCCGGGAAGCAGGAGGACAGATGGACACCTAAACAAAACCAGTTAGGAAGGAGGACAAGAGAAATGGAGGTTGGACGCACAACTAATACTCATTGCAGGAAACAGACTGTAGATTCTACGATTGACGAACAGCCCCAATCATTATTTTTCAAGTTGTTGGATTAATTTTAAATCAGACTTGCCTCCTAAAATTCAGACCCAACTTTTTTTTTTTAGTTTATTTATTTAATTTGAGAGAGAGAGAGACAAAGACAGTGCCGGTGGGAGAGGGGCAGAGAGAGAGAGAGAGAGAGAGTCCCAAGCAGGCTGTCAGCGCAGAGCCCCATGTGGGGCTCGAACTCACAAAACCTCAAGATCATGAGCTGAGCCAAAACCAAAAGTCAGATGCTTAACCAACTGAGCCACCCAGGTGCTCCAAGACCCAGCTTTTTTTATTTGCAACCTAATTAGAGTTGTGCAGTGATTTAACCCAAATGATCTCTGAAAAATAGGCTGTATTAGATAGTTCTCTTCAGTTGTTTCAGTGTACTACCCCATAAGTCATGTAAAATATAAATTTTAACACCAGTAGTATCTTAAAAATCACTCTGTTACATAAAACTTTCCATAAAGCTGGAAATTCCAAAGCCGCTACACCATTAAATTCATAATATAAATGATACTGTAATAGATAATATAATATCTGTGTGTAGCTCACACAACTCTCTCCTAGATGAACCCATGCGGAGGGGCACACAAGCACTAATGCTCAAGCTAAAACTCGCCCAGATTTTCCTTTCATGATTAAACTAAGATTATATCGTAATCTTTGCTCAGGCCGTCTGATCACCAGCAGTGGTCAGTGTTGCAGCTGGCACTTGAATGAAATTTGCATGAGACTCTTAGTAATGTTTCTGTCACAGACTTTGTATTGAATATCCTTACATTAAATAAGATATTGATTTGAAAGAATAGTGGCAGACATTACTTTTACTGTAATAGTAACAGTAATAGCAGTGATAAATTATGTGCTTTAAATGAGTACGTTTTAGTGTAGTCAATACCTTAAAATAGAAAACAGTAACAAAAAAAATGAATAGATGACTGCAAATGCGTAGTACAAAATTTAATCACAAATATCTATTTGCTCATTTACAAAAAGTTTCATTTACATTTTCTAACCATCTGTTGCTAGTTGACCCTAGACTATGCCTTAAGGGTCGGTGTATTTTGGAATAGTTGTTGTCTTTACAGCATCACATTCTAAAATGTCTCTAATTCTATAAACTGTTGTCTTACTAGAAAATTAGTAGTAGCACAGGCCAGCCAACCTTCCTTTATGGATTGAGGAACCTGTTATTTGAAAGCCCCAGGGACATAAGACATCAGTTCCTAACCAACTGAGTACAAATAAACGTTTGAATCATGAGTATTTATTTCCGAAGTACGGTAGTGATAGATACAAACAGAATCGAATGTGAAAGACCCAGTTGATCCAGTCAATTGGACCTTCCAAGTCAGCATTTCCCAAACTTAAGTGTATGTGGAAATCACCAATGTTTCTTATTGAAATAAACATTCTGTCTTTATAGGTCATATTTTGCTTTTTGTTGGTTTATTCATTTTTTTTGGTTCCACATATGAGTTAAATTATATTTGTCAGACATAAATACAGAGAACAATCTGGTGGTTGACAGAGGGGAGGAGATGGGGGATGGGCAAAATGGTGAAGGGGAGAGGAGACACAGCCTTCTAGATAGGGAATGACTACCTCAGGGATGAAGGGCAGAGCGTGAGGAATACAGTGAATGATATTATAATAGCGTTGTATGGTGACAGATGGTAACCACATGTGTGAATGTAGCACAACCTATAAACTTGTCCAGTCAGTTTGTTGTACACCTGAAACTAATGTAATACTAGGTGTCAACACTCAAATAAAAAATTCATTTTTTTAAAAAGTATTAAGCAGAGTTAAAAAAAAAATCCTGTGCTGTAGGTCAAGGGATGGAGCCCATAATTTGCATTTCTAACACCCCTTTCAGTAAGCGAGGTTCTAAGTCGCCTGAAATCCACAAAATATATAGTCTATCTGTATTACAGGTGTTTTATCATGTTTCAACACCTTTTATTTATTTATTATTTTTTTAATGTTTACTTTTGAGAGATAGAGAGAGAGAGTGTACATGCGAGCGAGTGAGGGAGGGACAGAGAGAGAGGGAGACAGAATCTGTAGGAGGCTCCAGGCTCCGAACTGTCAGCACAGAGCCCAATGTGGGGCTTGAACCCACAAACCACGAAATCATAATCTGAGTCAAAGTCAGACACGTAACTGACTGAGCCACCCAGGTGCCCCGTGATCATCTTTTAGAAATGGACACAGGCCTAACAAGAATTCGAAACTCTTACTAAATTACTTTATGTTCCGCAAATTGAAAACATTCTTACTAAGGTTATAATATTTAAGAACCAGGCAATCTCTAGTCAAGATCAGAACTTCAATTATGTCTTATTCCTTCTTTAAGGAAAGAAAAATCAGAACCTACTTTGGGTATTTGGTGAAAAAACAGAAGCTAGTACTTAAAAAAAAAAGTTTTCCTTGTGTCATCTCTCTGAATTAAGCCTGTTTTAGTTATGTCTGGTAAAATTGGAAATCTGGCAGACATATCCTTCGTGATTTTCATGTGTGTAAATGTTAATAAATCATCTCTTTTTCATTTTACAGAGACATTTGGATAGTCTCAAATTCTTTGATTTTCAAACTGTTCATTGTTTTGGTTTCTCCTCTTTGTTTCCCATTTGAAACTTCTCCACGTATTTTCAGCACAAAGAAGCCAATCATATGCACAAATGCTCTCCTACTGGGTGCCCAGCTACTTGTTCAAAACAAAACAGTCAGGCGTTGGTGAGTTATTTCATCAGTTGAGGAGTTGTGTATCTTTCCCCCCTTCCCGGGTGACTTGTGAGACTCCACACAAGTGTATAAATGTTGGTCGAAGAGAATATGGCTGAGGGTGTTCATGATTTAGGATAACCATGAAATCGAGTCCTGGGCCACATGCCCAGTATCTAAACTAAGTCCAGAAGGGCTTAATTGGAATCAGGCAGTGAGCCTAGAAGAACTTTGTTCAGTCTCCACTCACTAGTTCCAATGGATTCATGTTTTGTAGAAATCTGTGTTTGGGGGCTGGAGGGAGGGAGAGCCTGAGTACATGCTGATTATAGACAGATTGGGGAGCATAAGAAACTAACCAAGAGGAAAAAGGTTTAACGAGGAGGGAATCTGTGTCCAGTATATAGAAGATGCTTGGTAAACATTGCATGGGAGGGCATTCTTCAAGGCAAACTGTTGTTTTTTGTTTTTTGTTTTTCTTTTTTCTCATTAAAGATCCTGAGAAAATATTTGCAAGGCTGAATTAGGACACAAAAATATCAGAAAATAATTGAGCGCATTTAGAATCTTTATTTCAAATGAGAACAGCAGGCTATGACAGAACATGACCCTTCCTGATTCTGCATATGATAAAATCTTATTCCTGGTTTCGTTTTCCAGAGAGTTCACTTCTTTAAGACTCTGAATTTTCAAAGGCGAAAAGTCTATTAAGTATCATTTGTTTTCATTCTTCTTATTCTGATATTATAAGAGAAAAGTGGATTAAATAACAAAGAGAACTTTCAATTCTTTCGTGGTATGTACTGGGCAGTAGATTGTTTTCAGTGTTTAGACCATTTGCTAGAGACAGCAATGACCCCACTACCAGAGAGTGAGCATGAAGATAATACAGTGGGATTGTATTATTGAAATATGGGGAGTAATGAACAGAGACTGAGTAGAGGACCTGTAAATACTGTTAATTTTATTCACAATGCTATTTAGATTTTCAAGTGCTATGGAATTTGGAGATATAGAGGCATGATTCCTTTTTAAAAATTAGATATGAATCTATGTAATTATTAGAGAATAGTGCCTGGAATCTTCTAGAATGTAGGCACAATCTTGGCACTGTGGTTTTAGATGTTCAAGATAAAGCCAGCTACCATATCTACTTCCAATTCAAGTGTTTTACCACCGTAACAGATTATAAGATGTCTTTGGCCACAGATTTTATTCTGGATTCCAGGATTCTTACAATATTTAATTAAATATGCTTAAATGACTGCTTACTATTAGAAATATCATAGTATGGTTATATAATATGTTCTTTTTTATGTTAGATTATGAAATAGAGTGATTTCCCTAGTTTTAATGAAAAAAAAATACTTGATAGACACCACTGTCTAGGGTTAAGGTTCAGAACAGTAGGCAGCAACCTAGCTTTTGACCACACTTAGTCTTACTCTCTGAAGTTGCCCCCAATATGTGTGCATTTGTTCACTGAATGAACTTGGCGTTGCAGGACCTATCAGGTACAGGGCATGATGGCGGACACCAGACTCCGTAGACAAAATCAAACTTTGTATTCCAGTGCCTGGAAGGTTGGAAGACCTCAGTGTTTGCTACCCTGAAATGATTCTCTTGCTTCCCGAATTTGTGTGATTCAAACTCTCTCAGCCCTGGTCTTAGCTATCAGAAGAACCCCCCTATTCATATGCTCTATTTGTATACCCAATTTCCCTTAAGTTGATCCTGTATGCCACAGCCAGACTCTTCCTACAGCATAACTCCATGATCATGTTGTCCACTTGATGGTGACCCTCTAATGATTTCACAATACTATTCATCCTTCTCATTCTGGATCTGCAAAACCTTCCGCAGTTCAGACCCAACAAACCTTTCCAACCTCCTGTTTTGCCATCCGCTTTAACAAACCCTATACTTCAGGGCCAGTTTGATTAGCGATATTGGATGGTATGAGTTCAAGTTCAAGAGTAGAGACTGGGAAGCCTGACTGCCTGCCTATAAATCCTGGTTTTTCCAACTTCTAATTGTGTGACCTTGGGCAAGTTACTTCAGCTCTCTGGGTCTCCGTTTTCGGAGGCAGGGATAATGATGGCTTGTACTACATGGATTTGTTGTGATAATGAAACAGATTAATGTACGTGAGCCACTTAGAAAAGAGCTGGGCACATATTAAGCATTCAGTGTTAGGTGATACCTATTATTGGTTATTATTTTCCTCCCCTTTATGTTTTGCTCTTGTTATTTCCTCTACTTGGAGAGCCCACTTCACCCCTTCCTCCCACTGTTTCCTGCCAGTATCAAAATCCTACCTCTCCTTCATACTCGAGTTTAAATAGTCTTTCTATTGATGTGACTGCCATCGGTATTCAACTACCAAGCTGTATCGCCTCTGCCACAATAACATTAAAACGAATCTCATAATGGAAATCATTGTGTTTTCAGATAACATATAGGCAGAGGTACAGAAATTTGGGATTTTTGGAATAGTTCCAATAACGTCATTCATGATATGCAGGGCAATGCTGAATGAAAGCGTGGGGACTTGAAAGGTAGAATTTTAATCTCTGAGCACCAGTCTTAACAATTAAGAGTCAAGTTGTCCTTGTGCTCCCGGATTATGAACTTGTGTGGGAGATCTTGCAAGTAAAGCATCATCAACCGTCTTTATTTTGTGATCAAAGAGATGTTTAAATGTGCCTTTCTTGGACCTTGAGAATCATGGCCCTCAAACACTCTGTATTCTGGTGAGCAGTTAGTTAATGGAGTGGGAGAATTTCGATTCATTAAAAGGTGGTTTGTGAAGTTTTTAAACGTAAGTTTCAGGTAATTTGGAATCCATTTTTAAACAGGCTTCCTAAAGGAGAACAAGAGATTCCCTGCTGAAATTCATCACAAGGGACTGTCCTCCTTTGCATAGAATGAGACATGATCTCTTATTACCTGGAGGCTCCAGTGTAATGGGCTCCTGTAAAAGGCAAATCAAGTGTTTGTCAAGAGGGAAGATAAAGGGTTCTACACAAGTTTCTTGATTGCAGAAATGGAATTCAACTCTAACTACTAAGCAAAGAGGAATATATTAGAAACTTTGATGGGACCAACAGCAGGCTAGGAGACTAGGTTTGGGGATGAACTGGAATCAAAAGGAATGTGAAATCCTTGGAAGTAGGAAGTATGGACTCATTTAGTAACAGAACCTAACCTGTCCCATTGATAAGCAATAAATTATATGCAACTATTTCTTACATTTTTTCATCACTGGACTGAAACAGCATCTCTTAGAAGAGTAGAGCTCTCTGTACCAAGTCTAAGTTATGTGTTCATCTCCCATTTCTGTTGGCAAAGAGAGATAAGGGATCTCATCCCTCTGACATCCAAAGTGGAAGGGAGTCACTTTCATTAACATACCCCTCCCTGCAGGGCTATTACAATAAGGCAGGAATAGTTGCCCTGAGGGTGGTCTCAGCAGTATGAGGAATAGAGAATGGACATAGGCAGGCACAAAATTACAAATGTTCACTCCAGATCCTGGGGGACAGGGGAATTGGGAGATAAAACATAAGAGACTCTCAAAGACTAAGAACAATCTGAGGGTGAGGGAGGTGAGGGAGGGGGGAGGGGGGGTGACGGACATTAAAGAGGGCATGTGTTGGGATGAACACTGGGTGTTATATGTAAACCAATTTGAAAATAAACTATTATAATAAAAAAAGAATAAAAACTCTAAAAAAATAATAAATAAAAGTTAATAAAAGATAAAGAATGTTAATTAAAAAAAAAAAAAGAAAGAAAAGTAGCCCCACCAGTATGTTATGAATCCCTCAGGACCTTGCCTTGACCGAGACACGGTCCTTTGTCAAGGTGAAGAATGACAGAAAAAATTATCCAGCTTTACCTTCATCTTTAAGCATAACCAATGAATGGAATACATTTCAACTGAAGAACAGAGTGCAGAATTAAAGTGACCCAAAACCTAGCAACAGCTTTTTGCCATTGATTTCTACAGAATCGTTTTCCTAATTGCTGGGTGTGGTTTCAAAAAATAGGATCTCCTTGACATAAAACAGGGAGGAAAATCTCCATTTTTCTATCCCCTTGGGAACATTAATCTTCTTACCTGTCTGAATATATACACATATGTATGTATATACACATACATAGACAACCGATTATACATGCAATATGTATATACATATACAAGTACAATTGAAGAATAGATTGTGAGAAGGAAGTAAATAAAAATGATGGAAATGAGAGCAGAGAGTGGATTCAGAGGAGGGGAATTGAGGGAGCGGTGTTCAGAGAGCTCACTCATAGCAGGTGGCACCATTAGCAAATAAATCAGTTGGTCTTAGCCATTATTCTCCCAGGAAGGGCCCTCTGGCTTGCCATGGGGTCTTTGAAGTTCTTGAGCTTTTGCAAGCGTTATTTTGTCTAAATTCCATTCCATCAAACCCAGCTGAACTAATGCAGGTAATTTATCCTCTGGCATTGGCAAGATGTCGGGCACCATGGAGAAGAGAAGAAAATAGAATACCATTCCCTTCCTTGGGATTTAAACTGTGTTGTAAAACCTCCCATTTCTATCATGAATTGGAGCAATGCAAAACCATTAGGTATTCAATACAGCAGACAGTTGAGAGCTATGAGATTTCTAGAAGGGAGAGGTCAGTGCTCTGAGATCATTAGGGGAAGCTTCCTGGAGGAGGGGGACATTGAACCAGATCCCGAAGAATGGGTGGGATGTGATGTATAGAAGGAGACAAGAAGGGGAAAGTCTTGGCAAAGGCTGGGGAGTTTGATCCAATCGTTTTCTCCCATCAATATGCGATTGCTTCAGGATTGACATTTAAGTTTTATGTATTTATTTTGAGAGAAGGAAAGGAGAGGGGAGAGAGAGAATCCCAAGCAGACTCCACACTGTCAGCACAGAGCCCAGTGTGGGGCTCAAACTCACAAACCTCAAGATCATGACCTGAGCCGAAACCAAGAGTCAAATGCTTGACTCACTGAGCCACCAGGTGCCCCAAGATTTTTATTTAAAACACATATGGCAGGCATGTCATTTCCCAACGTAGCAAACAATACAGCATAGATGATCCTTTAAAACAGAGATAATGCTTAATTGCCCACCATTCCTTCCATAACCCTTTAAACCTAATGGTATTACTTTTAAGATAAAAATACTGTGATTTCGAAGAGTTTTTTTTTTTTTTAACTTACTGTTGAGGATAAAATTATAGCAATGATGCCAATGACTCATATGTTGATTAAATCCCCGAGAGCTCAGTGTATTATGTTGAGGCCAGATCTGTTTGATAGAGTGTCCTAACAACACCACCGTACCTTCGCTACAAAAGGAAAACAGTAAGAAAGATGGCGCTAAATGAAATACTAGCCCCGCTGTCCAACCACGTCAGCGTAGTCATAAGGAAGACAGAGTGGGGTCTGGCTTGGCTCACCCCCAGTGAGGTAAGCAAGCAAGTTACGGCTGCCCCCTCTTTTTTATTGTAGCCTGTTTCTCAAAATTACGATGTCACTAGTGACAGTATCATTCTGAGTAGTTCAGCCTTAATTCTGTGATCTTTTTCATAATTTTAAAGAAAATTCTCTTTTGCCTTTTTATTATGTCTAAGCAGGTCAAAGTGTTCAGGGATACAGGGGGAAACAATTTTTTTTTCTATCTAAAGAATAGAGGGATTAAATTGTGGATGTGTAAATTAAGGGCCTTGATGGTCAAGAAACAGACTAATTTAAACTTTAAGTGCAATTGCACATGTTGTATTCTTAGGGTAAAGGATAGAAACATAGATCTTTGTTTCATTAACTAGTAAATAGCCTGAAAAAAAGAGGAGCATTAAGGTATAGGTTAACAATTTTGATGCTTCTACGCAGGTATATTGGAATTGTATGGTTAAGTAAATGGATGGCAGGTGGTGGGAGCCATATTTTTCTCAGTGGGAGTTTATAGAGAAGCACGAGAAAGAGGCTAGAATGATCTATGTGGCAACAGAGGTGCCAGAGACATCAGCATAAACTCATATTCAGTTTAACGTGGATACAGATGGTTATATACAGAGATATTTATAGATATGCATATATACAAAGATTTGTATTCACATATATATTTCCTTGCTCTGTCAACTGAGAGGAGCCAGAAGTAACAACGCTTCCACGGGCATCTTGGTGGCTCAGCCTGTTAAGCATCCAAGTCTTGATTTTGGCTCAGCTCATGATCTCACAGTTGGTTAGATCGAGCCCCACTTCGGGCTCTATGCTGACAATGAGGAGCCTGCTTGGTATTCTTTCTCCTTCTCTCTCTGCCTCTCCTCTGTTCCCACTCTCTCTCTTTGTCAACATAAATAATCTTAATTTTCTTTAACAGTTTTTTTTTTTGAGAGACAGAGCACAAGTGGGGGAGGGACAGAGAGAGGCAGGGACACAGACTTCAAAGCAGGCTCCAAGTTCTGAGCTATCAGCACAGAGCCCAATGCAGGGCTCGAACTCACAAACCACAAGATCGTGACCTGAGCTCAAGTTGGTGGGTTAACTGACTGAGCCACCCAGGCACCCCTCAACATAAATAAGCTTTAATTAAATAGTTCTTCATTTACTTTTAAGTTACTACCCCCAAATGTGTTTACCCTCAAAAGGATATATTTCCACTGTAGTTTCTAGAGGTTGGTAAAATATTTTTTATAAAGGACCAAGATACTTCATGTTTTAGGGTACAGGGCCCGGATGGTGGTGTCACACCCACTCAATACCACCTTTATAGGGAGAAAGCAGCCTTAGCCAATACACGAATGAATAGGTGTGTCTGTGTTCCAATAAAACTTTATTTATAAAATAGCAGATTGTATCTGGCATGAGGACTGGAGTTTGCTGATCGCTGATTTACACTGTATTACGAATGTTAGTATGATATTCACATCATATCAGTGATTTTCAAACTGTGTTTGGCAGAATCTAAGAAGCTCGTCAGAAGGCACGTAAGGGACAGAATTGTAGATGTGGCCAGGTGGGAGCAAAGTGAACAGGGATCAAAATAGCTCAATATTGCTTCCAGCTGAGAAGTCTGCTTTAAATATTTATTTTATCTTATTTTATTTTACTTTATTCTATAAGTTAATTTATTGTGAGAGAGAGAGACAGAGAGAAAGTGAGTAGGGGAGGGGCAGAGAGAGGGAGAGACAGAATCCCAAGCAGGCTCTGCACTGTCAGCACAGAGCCTGATGGGGGGCTCAATCTCAGGAACCATGAGATCATGACCTGAGCTGCCATCAAGAGTCAGACACTCAACTGACATAGCCACCCAGGTGCCCCAAACATTTTATGTAAGGGGGTTCTATGTAAGGTTTTCTGCAGGAGGCGATATTAAATAATAGTAAGAGAACCGACTCTAGATCAGACTGATTGCTCTACATTCTAGTGCCTCTGAACCTTATTATCCTCATCACCTTGGGCCTGTTCGCAGTTGGTGTAATTGGGATGATAATGCACCTGTATGATGTGAAATTATAGTGAAAGTAGAGAAGAAAATTTTGTAAAAAGTGCTTTGGGGATATTAATGACAATACTGCATATATGACAATTTGTAGTGAAAAATGAGAAAATATGTATTAAATACTTATCACAGTGAATGGTACAAAATAGTTACTTATATTTACTGCACTCATTAATAGTAATATCATCACCAACATCAACCTCATTTAAAGAAAAATAACTTGGAAACTACTAGATATTGTGGTCTCAGTTGACCCTGGTTTTCCGAAATCAGTATTCTCAACCTTTCTCTGCTGAAAAGTTTTCTTCCTCCCTTCCACTCTCCCTCCCTCCCTCCCTCCCTACTTCCTTCCTTCCTTCCTTCCTTCCTTCCTTCCTTCCTTCCTGCCTTCCTGCCTTCCTGCCTTCCTGCCTTCCTTCCTTCCTCTCCTCTTTCCTTCCTTCCCTTCTCCTTTCTTCCTATTTTTGAGTGTGTAGGGGAGAACAGCAATCATTGACTGAAACATGAGATTTCTCAGTTGCAATTTCTAAGAATTGCCCCAAAGCCTGATTTTGAAGAAAGCCCCAAGCTGACCCAAATATTTACTCTTCTAGAGCAGACAGCCAAATGCAAAGCACTCAGAGATCCTCAGAGTCAACTATGACATGAGGAACGAAAGTGACAACAGTACCAGTAGACAGAATGAAAGGTGGCCATCTTTCGGACTTTGAGAGAACAATGTCCACCGCTTTGGCTCCTGGTCTACCTGATACACATCCCCAAATCGGTTGGGAAAAAAATAAAACAACTTAAAAAAAAAAAAAGAAATTTTAACAGATGTTTTTGCAAATATTAAACACAACAGAAATATTTAGGTTATTTGCTTCATTTTCTTAATATGAGGTGAGGACTCAATAATGAGATAGAATGTCGAGGGAACTGGTGGCAGCTCAATGTCAGGATGTATTAAACTAAAAATAAGGCAGAAGACTTGATCTTTTCTATCCCTCCATGCACACAAGGTAAGCCTCTCACACTAAAGAAAAGCACTATCTTAAATTTTCTCTCTTTCACTTCTGGGAGACTTCATGGTGTTCTCTTGGGAAACCTCCCAGCTTAAAACTAATGAGTATGATTAGGTCACACAACTAGTGATGATGGAGCCAGCGTTTTTGTCCAGCGTCATATCCTACACCCTGTTGATGTCTCTTACCTTATCTTCCTCTGCCATTTTAATACCCCTCTTCCCCACCTTCTAAAATCAACTAATAGCTCAAAGAAGAGAAGGGGCTGATCTGAATGGGCTGAGGACATAGAATCAGAAGTTCCCCCTTGGTCCTGATGTGGCCCCCATTCCTCCTCACTGTTCTGCATGCTGACCTCATGATACTGTCTTGACAACTCATGTTTCCATAAGCGAAAGGGACAATGCTTTGTGTCTTTTTATGCTCTGAATCCAGGGCATGGATTGCACAACTTCAAAAAAGGTGAGAATAATCTCTTTAGAGGTGCAGCTGTCAACATGTACTTCCCCTTCCATCAACTGCCAGAGCCCCAGGTGCCACCTCTGCTAGAAGCGAGATTGGACTTCCCCCAATGAGAAATCCTCTCAGACTTTCAACAAATGGGATCAAGGGGGTTCATGCCCGGAGAACCCATTCATCATGTCGTCTTCCTTTCACGTTACACACTCAAGTCTATCAGAAATCAAGGGTTGGCAAAGATTGCTTCCTCAATAACCACAGACTGAGAAGCTTTTGAATTTCTCAATTTAAATCTTATTATGATTCCCTTTTTGATGTTTTGTGTTCGCTTCATGTAGGCTCTCTGTTAGCTTTGACTTTCACTTTAATCCTAAAATTGTAATTTGCCATTTCCTCAAAAGCTTTCTCATTTCTTGTGTACCGAGAGTTTAGAGGTGTGTGTATGTGTGTCACTTTTTATCTTTGTTGTGGTCTTTCATTGTAAGTAATAGAGCAGGGATAAAATGACAGGATACTGGCATTGTCCCCTTTCCTTGATATCTCCTTGTCCTTTTTTTTAGGTATGTAAATGTACTCAGGCTCTTTTGAAATCTTTTCTACTTCAAAAAACTAGTTTAAACCACGTCGATGGCTTCTTATTCTAGGGCACAGCAGGCTGAAACACAAAATGTTTCTTGCCATAGCTAATGATCTGATCTAGTTTAACAGGAGTTTGTCTTCCATATCTCCCACACTCCAAAGATACATTCCTAGTAAATGAAATTAGGCGTAGTATTCACATACAAAATTATATTCTTTAATTTCTCGTTATCATGGTTTTAGGGAAAATTTTAAAAGATGAAGAGTAGCCCAGAGAATTGGTTTCGAAAATACATATTAGAGTTATATATTCTTGCCTGGAGGATGTTTCCATTTAGCATGACAAAGTTGGTAATTGAGTAGATATATAGTTTGTGTATTTCATGCCACAGGTATATAGCGCAAAATTTGGAAATAGTGGGAACTTAATGGAGTGACGATGGAAATCCATGCAGGCCTGCCTTAGAGATATTGTAGACACCACAATAAAGCAAGTCAAATGAATGTTTTGGTTTCCCAGCACATGGAAGAGTTTTATTTACACTATACTGCAGTCTAAAAGTGTGTGTAGAATTATGTGTAAAAAAAAAAAAAAAAACAAGTACATACCTTAATCAAAAAAATAAATAAATAAAACTCTGGGATGTCTGGGTGGCTCAGTCAGTTAAGTGTCCAACTCTTGATTTCGACTCAGGTCATGATCTCACAATTGGTGGTATTAACCTCCCCATGAGCCTATGCCAATGACATTCAGCCTACTTGGGATCCTTTCTCTCCTTCTCTCTCTGCCCACCCCCCACTCACATGCTCTTTCTCTCTCTCCCTCAAAATAAACAACATTTTTTTAAAATCTTAAAAATAATAAAACTTCACTGCTAAAAAAAAATCCTATCATCTGAGCTTTCAAGAAGTTGTAATCTTTTTGCTGGTGGAGGGTCTTGCCTCGATGTTGATGGCTCTCGACTGATCAGGGTCGGGGTGCTAAAGGTTGGTGTGTCTGGGATGATTTTTTCGAATCAGACGATAATGAAGTTTGCCACATTGATTGACATTTTTCTTTTAGAGAAACTGTTCCCCTTTAGCATGTGCTGTAGTTTGATAGCATTTTACTCACAGTAGAACTTTTTTTTTCCAAAATTGGAGTCCAGCCTCTCAAACCCCACTGCTGCTTTAATAACTGAGTTTATGTGATACTCTCAATCCTTTGTTGTCATTTCAATAGTCTTCACAGCATCTTCACCAGGAGTAGGTTCCATCTCAAGAAACCACTTTCTTTACTCATCCATAGGAAGAATCTCTGGAAGAGTCATAGTAAATCTCCTCATCGGTTCCAGTTTGATCATGAGATGCAGCCAAGCAGTCCCATCTTCAGGCTCCACCTTCTTTTACTGTTTCACCACATCTGTGGTTACTTCCTCCCCTGAAGTCTTGAACCCCTCGGTGTCATCCATGAGAGTTGGAATCAACTTCTTCCCAATCGATGTCAATGTTGATGTGCTGGCCTCTTCCCGTGAATCACAAACATTCTTAATGGCATCTAGAACGGTAAACCCTTTCCAGAGGTTTTTCTTTTTCTTTTCCCAAGTCCATCAGAGAAATCATTACCTATGCGACCTATAGCCTTATGAAATACTTAAATACTAGGTCTTGAAAGTCAAACTGCCTCCTTGATTGCGTGTTCTGCAGAACGGATGCTATATTAGCAGGCGTGGAAACAACATTAATCTTACTGCACATCCTCAGCAGAGCTCTGGGTGACCAGGCACATTGTTAATGAGCAGGAATGTTGTGGAAGGAATCTTTTTTTCTGAGCAGTAGGTCTCAACAGTGGGCTTGAAATCGTCAGTAAATCATGTTGTAAACAGATGTGCTGTCATCTGGACTTTGTTGTTGCATCGATAGAGCACAGGCAGAGGAGATACAGCATAATTCTTAAGGGCCCTAGGATTTTCAGAATGATAGGTGAGCACTGGCTTCAGACCAAAGTCAGCAGCTGCCTTAGCCCCTAACAAGAGGGTCAGCCTGTCCTTTGCAGCATTGAAGCCAGGTGTTGACTTCTCTCTAGCTAGGAAAGTTCTAGATGGCATCTTCTTCTATTATAAGGCTGTTTTGTCCACACTGAAAATCTGTTGGTCCATGTAGCCACCTTCCTGAATTACCTCAGCCAGATCTTCTGGAGAACTTGCTGCAGCATCTACATCAGCACTTGCTGCTACTTCACCTGTTACTTGGATGTTATGAAGATGGCTTCTTCTTTTAAACCTCATGAACCAACCTCTGCTAGCTTCCAACTTTTCTTCTATAGTTTCCACACCTCTTTTAGCCTTCATGAAATTGAAGAGAGTTGGGGTCTTGGTCTAGGTTAGGCTTTGGCTGAAGGGAATGTTGTGACTGGTTTCACCTTCTATCCAGACGACTAAAACTTTATCCATATCAGCAATAAGGTTGTTTTGCTTTCTTACTATTTGCGTGTTCACTGGGGTCGCACTTGTAATTTCCTTCTGGAACTTTTCCTTTGCATTCACAACTTGGCTCATTTGTTTGGCTCCAGAGGCCTAAATTTTGACCTATGTTGGCTTTGGGCATGCCTTCCTCACTAAGCTGAATCATTTCTAGCTTTTGATTTAAAGTGAGAGATACACAACTCTTCCATTCACTTGAACACTTAGAGGCCACTCTAGGGGTGCTAATTGCCCTAATTTCGGTATCCTTGTCTCTCCGTGAATAGGGAGGCCGAGAAGATGGAGAGGACAGGGAAGCACATTGGTTTGGAGCAATGAAACACACACATAACATTTATTAAGTTCTCTGTCTTATATGGGTGTGGTGTGTGGTGCTCTGAAACAATTACAATAGTAACATCAAAGATCACTGATCCCAGATCAGCAGAACAAATATTATAATAATGAAAAAGCTTGAAATATTATAAGAATTACCAAGATGTGAAAATGGCACCGATAGACTTGCTGATTCAGGGTTGCCACAGAGCTTTAATTAGTGAAAAATGTAGTATCTGCCAAGCGTGATAAAACAAAACACAATAAACTGAAGTATGCCTGTATGCCAATGCATTCAGATATGGAAAATCCAGGCTTTAGTGAACTCCTTTTATATTCAAGTCTTCTGTTAGGTGTTTTCATAACTATATATGATAAAAGCTAATATTTATCGAACATTTATTACATATCAGAAATTATGCTGGGTAAGTTATTTTTAGTTTTTTTTAAATTCAAGTTGGTTAACATATCATGTAGTATTGATTTCAGGAGTTGAGCCCAGTGATTCATCACTTGCATATGACACCCAGTCTCATCCCAACGAGTGCGCTCTTTAATGCCCATCCCCCATTTAGCCCATCACCCCACCCACCTCCTCTGTAGCAACCCTCAGTTTGTTCTCTGTATTTAAGAGTCTCTTATGGTTTATCTCTCTCTTTCTCTATCTTATTTTTCCTTCCCTCCCCCATGTTTATCTGTCGTGTTTCTTAAATTCTTCATATAAATGAAATCATAGGATATGCATCTTTCTCTGACTGACTTATTTCACTTAGTGTCCATGTTGTTGCAAATGGCAAGATGTCATTCTTGTTGATCACTGAATACTATTCCATTGTTTATATATACCACATCTTCTTGATCCATTTGTTAGTCAATGGACATTTAGGCTCCTTGCATTATTGGCTACTATTGACAGCACTACTGTAAACATTGGGGTGCATGTGCCCCTTTGAATCAGCATTTTTGTATTCTTTGGATAAATCCCTAGTAAGGCAATTGCTAGGTCATAGGTTTTTTAATTTTTTGAGGAACCCCCATACTGTTTTCCAGAGTGGGTGCACCCATTTGCATTCCCACAAGCAGTGCAAAAGAGATCCTCTTTCTCCACATCCTTGCCAAATTCCGTTGTTTCCTGAGCCATTCTGACAGGTGTGAGATGATACCTCAGTGTGGATTTGATTTGTATTTCCCTGATGATGAGTGATATTGAGCATCTTTTCATGTGTCTGTTGGCCATCTGGATGTCTTCTTTGGAGAAGTGTCTATTCATGTCTTCTGCCTGTTTCTGCACTGGATTATTTGATTTTGGGTGTGGAGTTTGATAAGTTCTTTATAGATTTTGGATACTAACCCTTTATCCTGTATGTCATTTGCAAATATCTTCTCCCATTCTGTTGCTTGCCCTTTAGTTTTGTAGATTGTTTCCTTCAATGCTGGGTATTTTTTATCTACTTTTCAATTTTTTTTTTTTGGAAGGAGTATAGTTGACATACAATGTGGTATTAGCTTCAGGTGTACAACATGGGGATTCAGCGTCTCCATACATTCTGTTTTGCTCACCACAAGTGTATCTACTTTCCATCACCATACGACACTACAGCAGTACCATCGACTGTGTTCCCTGTGCTGTGCCATTCATCACTGTCACTTGTTCCTGCCATAACTGGGAGACTATCTGCCACACCCCTTCACTCATTTTGCCCACCGCCCACCCCCTCCTCTCTGGGAACCATCAGTTCGTTTCTACTTTTTCTTTGTTTGTTTATTCATTTATGGGTAGTTTTTTTTTTTTTTTTTAGATTCTACATATTAATGAGATCATGTGGTATTTGTCTTTCTCTGACTTATTTCACTTAGCATAATACCCTCTAGGTCTGTCCATGTTGTCATAAATGGCAAGATCCCTTTCTTTTTTATGGCTGAGTAATATTCCACTATATATTTACACCACATCTTTCTTATCATTTGTCTGTCGGTGGACATTTAGGTTGCTTCCATATCTTGGCTTTTGTAAATAATTCTACAATATATACATCTTTTCATATTAGTGTTTTTGAGGTTTTGGGTTTTTTTTTTTTTTTGAGTAAATATCCAGGAGTGGAATTAATGGATCACATGGCATATCTGCTTTTTTGAGGAACCTTTGTACCGCTGTTTTCCATGCTGGTTGCACCAATTTACATTCCCAGCAATAATGGTGAGAGTTTCTTTTTCTCTAAGTCTTTTCCAACACTTGTTATTTCTAGTCCTTTTTATTTTAGCCATCCTGACTGGTGTGAGGTAATATCTCATCATGGTTTTGATTTATATTTCCCTAAGGATGGTGGTGTTGAGCATCTTTCCATGCGTCTGCTGAGCATCTGTGTGTCTTCTTTGGAAAAATGTCTATTCAGGTCCTCTGCCTGCTTTTTAATCAGATTTTTTGGGGTGTCAATGTATATAAGCTCTTTACATGACTTGAATATTAACCCCTTATTAGATATCACATTTAGGTCTTTAGTTCATTTTGGGTTTATTTTTGTCTATGGTGTTAGCAAGTGGTCTAGCTTCAGTTTTTTGCGTGTCGCTGTCCAACTTTCCCAACACCATTTGTTGAGGAGATTGTCTTTTCCATTGGATCTTCTTGCCTCCTCGGATATTGATGGATTGACCATATAAACATGGGTTTATCTCTAGACTCTCTATTTTGTCCCACTGATCAGTGTGTCCATTTTGATGCTGCCACCATTTTGTTTTGACTACTTTTCTATGTACTATTTTATTTAATCCTCACAAAGATCTCATGAGGTGGTTTTATTACTATGCCCAGTGTACATAGAGGAAAAATGGGTGCTTTAACTGTGATGAAACATTCATCCTAGGTCAAGTAGTTTGCAGGTGGCAGGGCCAGGATTTGAATCCAAGTCATCTAATCCTGAGGTTCTTAACTACAATATCCTGCTTCAGGTTCAAATGGAGGCAAACTATGACTCTCCCTTTCTTAATCTTACTACCTACTGAGGGAGAGAAAAGTAATATAAGGAAAAAAACTGCTTTCAAAATGAAAGCTGAGGAAGTCCATGAAGTATAATAGACGGTGGGGCATGACAGAACAAGTGCGTACTGAGACCCTCAGAAGATACGATGATGCAAAAGTGATTCTCTGATGCAGGACAGTGAGGAGAAGAAGAGTAGAGGCTACCAGCTAAAGTATTATGGTTCCCATTTCAATGTTCATAGAAGAAGATTCCAGAATGCCGTGGAGCATCAGGCCATCTCAGAGGTCCCGGGCCAGGGTGAGAGTTCTGTTTGTTTCGTGCTGTGCGCTGTTGGTGGCAAGCAGGCTATGTGAGCAATAATTACCATGGGGTCTACCTCTTCCCAAAACACGGGAAGGGAAGACAGCAGAGCCCGAGGAGCCAGGAGATGGAGCCAGGGCTGGCGGGAGTGTGGCCGTTGGCACAGTGAGAACAGACGATGCGTCAGCTGTCACCAGGCAGAGGAGAAACTTTAGCCTTGGGGGACGAAGAGCTCAATATCAGAGGCAGGGGTCCTCTGCTGTCATCCATGCCCTCTTAGTCAAACGTGTAAAGCAACAGTGGGCCATGGATGTCTTAGAACGAGACCACCGGAGAATTCTCCACATCCGTCCGCTTTGCGTTTGATGTGGGTCTTTTATGTTTCCTAGAAAATGGTTGAGTTCAAAGGCCAGGGGCGTTATGCAATGAAGAATAAGCCCAGATAAACCCCCCAGTGACAATATGCCCTGAAAAAAAAAAAAAAATCACACCTGAGCTGATCGTTCACACAGGTGTGCGACAGGAGCAATCATTATGATCTAGAATAGTCAGGTGCGTTTTCGAGGTGAGTCTCGAGGGAGCACTCGGGGGAGGAGGAGGACTTCTGCAGGCCTGGAGCTGCCGAACCATCAGGCTGGGAGAACAGCCTGCACAAATACCCGAGAGATGAATAACCTGCCAGCAATGAGAGTAATTGTTCTCGGGCAGAATAAAGGATTATGATAACGCGATGACTAAAATAAGATGACGCAGGTAGCACTTGGAAATATGAGGCCGGAGGGCAGGGGAAATTTAGGAGTATGAGTAGAGCTCCTCAGGAGTCATCAACAAAGCAGATTCGGGTTTATGAGGCTTGACGCCTCTGCAATTTGGAGTGTCCTGTAAAAGGAAAAGAATGCCACATTACCGATGCAAACTTGCCAGAGGCCATCACAGGCCCCGGAGGAAGCTGCTGAGCTAAGAGGTTGTGAATCCTCAACTTCAGTAGTTCAGCGATCTCGTCTGCCTCTGACTAGACCATGTGCTGACCAACGGAAACGTGACATGAGCCACCTATGTATTTTAATAATTGGTTTATCATGCGTATTAAAAAAGGTAAAAATAAATGTGAAACTGTGTGTTTTATTTCATCTAACTTACCTGGAATAGTATTTCAATATGGAATCAGTATAAAATATAGAAAGGAGATATTTTACTTTTTTTTTTTTTCCATGCTACAATCTTTGAATTCTGGTGAGTATTTTATCCAGACAGGAGATACCAGCGAGGAGCAGCCACATTTCACGTGCTCAGTAGCCTCGCTTGTCTGGTAGTTGCCGTGTTAAAGAATGCACGACAGCATGGATTGTCGTCACCCAAGAGCTGGTTAGAATGGGCCATCTCAGACCTCACTCCAGACCTCCTGAGTCAGAATATTCATTTTCACTAAGGTTCCCAGATGATTCATATGCCCGGTAAAGTTTGAAACGTGCTACTCTAGAGAACTATGAATAGAGTCTGAAAATTCTTGCGGAAAGGAGACTCAAAGGAGCCCCCAAAGAAGGGCATGTGTTGAAAACCAATGAGAAAGGGAGCCGGTTTCTGGAATCAAGAGGACAACAGGGACAAATAATTCAGCAGGCTTGAAGAAGACGGTTAGAAATAAACAAACAAGCAAACAAAAAAAGCAGAAGCAGACCTATAAACACCGAGGAAACCTGATGGTCGCCACAAGGGAAGCGGTGGGGGCATGGGCAAAACGGGTGACAGGGAGAGGGAGGTCCAGGCTTCCAGTTATGGAGGGACTACGTTAGGGGGATGAAAGGGACAATACAGAGAACACGGTCAACGGTAGCGTAATAGGATTGTATGGGGATGGATGGTAGCTACACGTGTGGTGAGCACAGCATAATGTTTAGAGAAGTCAAGTCTCTTTATTGAACACCTGAAATTAATGTAACGTTGTGTGTCAACTATACTCAGTTAAAAAATCTTAAAAAAGAAGAGGATTATAATTAACAGCTGTCATTGTCAAAATCTGAATAATAGCAACCATCATCATCAGCACTGTTCTCTGTAGCCCAGTGGTTAACTGAGCAATTTTAGAAGAGAGGGAAAAAAGAACTTAATGTGAAAGGGGTAATGATGAGCGGTAAAGCAAGTTGACATTACTTTTGGGCGGGGAAAGCAAAAGACCCAGGCCTGAAGCTTATCATGATCTGTAGAAACAACAGAACATTCAAGGAGTAGCTAGAGGGATTTTTCAGCATAATTCTAAAGTGCTCATCGTGAAGGCCTACCCCACTAACGCTTATTCTATCCTTGATACCCAAGTTTGATTAATGGTAACTCTGATCACCCAGCAACTGCAGAATACATTTGGAACAATTCTGAACCTTTATTATGGAAAAAATTTGTTATGTAGATTCAGAGCTAGAAATAAAAAATAATCCTCCTTAAGCTGCTTAATTGAACACCTTTCTGCCCATGGCCTGGTTAGCGACGCGTGTCCTGGTTGACAGTGGCTTGACAAGAGAGCGTGCAGTTTTTGCAATGCGTCATGACTTCCGTGAGTGCGAAGTGTTTCATTTTAAGAACCTCTCTCATTTTGGTTGCAAATGTTATTTACTCACTTTGGCTGTTGCTATATCTTCTATTTTTATTTGGATTTAAGAGAGCATAAATGTTTTTAATTGGGAGTACCAGTGAAATATTAGGATTCAAAGAAGCCCGTTTTGTTCTGTGAGCAAAGATGTTGTTGTTAGAATGGATTTTCCAGAAAGTGCTTGGTTGAGTTTGCACAGTGAGTGCTTCCATGTATAACAGAAAGTCCAGACATATGAGATCATGTATTCAACTTTGCATTTCCATAATCAGGTCAATGTCTGGAACATACTTGGCACTCAGTAAATGCCACATGGATGGATGGATGCATGGATGGATGGATGGAGGCATGGCTGGGATAGAATGGATAGGGGAGGGGAGAAGGGATAGCAAGACAATGGTTATATCCGCTCCTTACAGTAGATCCAAAAAAACATTGCTTTTGATACCTTTGGTTATTTCTATTACATAAACACCTTATTTCAGTGAAGCCCCTAATTTACTTGACATTTGAAAGTTGAGGTTGCCTTTTTTTTTTAATTTTAAATACTTATTTTTTGACAGAGGAGACAGAGCATGAGCAGGGGAGGGGCAGAGAGAGAGGGAGACACAGAATCTGAAACAGACTCCAGGTGTCAGCACAGAACCCAACATGGGGTTCGAACTCATGAACCGTGAGATGATGACCTGAGCCGATGTCCAATGCTTACGCAACTGAGCCAATGCACCCAGAAGTTGACTTTTTAATGCTGCTTGATCCAACCAAGAATTTACTTCTGTAGATAAGAGCATAAACAGATAGGAACTAGACATTATAAATGCTGTGAAAATGGTCTTCTATGTTTTTAGACTATTGTTTCCTCAAGGAGAAAAAGAGCAATAAAAAATAACCATTAAAATTACTTCTTACACTATATTCCACTTTGGTCCTTTGTGAACAATGTGCACACACACACAAAATTTCGTGCTGCACGATCTGACACACAAACGTGGTATAAGACTCATCTCATTGTGGTTTTAGACACTGGTCATTAAATATACGTGAAATATATCCAGTTACTGTGCTTGACCTTGGAAAATACAGGTGGGAAAGACTGTTTCTCAGCTCATTTAACTTATGTACAACTACTGTATGGTCATATTATAAAAAGTGCAGTAGACTTATTAGTCGAGTGCATGAGGAGCAAATAGAGAAATCCACAAGTTCTTACTGGGAGATCAAGGAAAACTTCAGAGATGGGGATATTTGCATGGAGCCAAGAAAGATGGAAGACTGAGCACAAAGGAGGAGACTTTCAGACCAAGGAATATCAAGTTCAAAAGTGCAGACGGTGGATTCTCTTGGGGTTAGTGAGGACTGTACCGAAGCAGTAAGTATGAAGTCTGGGGGATGGAGTGTTGGGAACAGCCCAGAGCGGTTAAGTTGGCTCTGGCTTTCGAAAAACTCCGCAGGCTCCACTGGGAAGTTTGATTTTTAATCTGTGCGACACAGGCAACTATCAGATGTTTTTGAGTAGCACAGTGGTGTGATTAGATTTGGTTCTTGGATGATAAACTTTAACAGGTGCCGCAGGAGAGGGATGCAGTAATGAAAAAGGAACTAGAAAAACAGCAGTGGGAAGGGGAAATAAATGGAAAAGACCACATTTACAGGGCAGATTATGGAACCAGGTGTGGCAAAACCTGAGATGGCCAGGTTTTAATTTGAGAAGAATTGCAGACCACAGAGATCTCTCTCGCTTGAGGAATAGCCCGGATACCACGGTATGGCAGAAAACTCTGAAGGATCCAGCCAACAACCAGTTTTTTGTTCTACATGTGTCGCTTAAGGCTTTCTTCCCATAGCTTACTTCTGTCTCTGCCTTTACGATGCAGTTGGCAATTGCAGAGAAAAACATATATATAATCCTTCCATCAGTTTTATGTTGACCCTAATGCTGTTGAGAAAAAGACTTTTTGGTTTTTTGTTTGTTTGTTTGTTTGTTTTTTTAATAATTTATTGCAGATTGGTTTCCATACAACACCCAGTGCTCATCCCAACAGGTGCCCCCCTCTGTGCCCGTCACCCACTCTCCCCCCTTCCACACCCTCCTCACCCCTCAGTTTGTTCTTAGTCTTTGAGAGTCTCTTATGTTTTGTCTCCCTCCCTTGCTGTGTCTTTTTTCTTTTCCCCTCTTCCCTTCCCCCATGGTTTTCTGCTAAGTCTCTCAAAATCTACCTATGCGTGGAAACATATGGTATCAGTCTTTCTCTGACTGACTTATTTCACTCAGCATAATACCCTCCAGTTCCATCCATGTTGCTACGCATGACCTCTACGATGCTGTAGGTAAGGCATTAGTCCACACTGCAGAAATGGTAGAGGGTTATTAGGTCTCCAGTTAGTTATCAGGTGTTCTGCACTTCAAAGAAAGGGTGAAAAGACATCCAGTTGAAAAGGAATCTGGTCCTTTGTTTTTCTCTCATTTTATATCCATAAATTTTTTGTGACTTTTAATACAGAGAAATATTATCATGAATATTTTTGGAGATCCGCTACCTTCATGGGCACATTTTTGTGAAGTAAATTACAAAATTAAAGCAGAGTACTTTTCAAGATTACTAAGGAATTTATTTCATTCAATTTGACAAAATACACAAGGCAACGAGATGTCATCACTGTTGTGGGTAAAACAGAAACCATATCATTATTTAGGGGGAAAAATCAAACTGATTTCTCTGTTGTTTGACCCATCACGCCATGAATTAATTTCCAGTACCAAGTTTTAAAATATTTTTCTTTAAATATTTTAAAATTAATATTAAATACTTCTTTAAGTAAGTATCTGTGTTTTTGCAGACAAATTCCTTTCCTTAAGATATTGTCCTAACATTGACATTTGATGGCCTGCTACCCAGTTGAAATACATGTTCTTATGAAAATTATTAGTCTTTAGGAAAGAAATACAATCTTGCTGTTCAGCTAGGCCCTTGTCACTGAGCTTAAAGCATTTTAGTGGCTATTCTGTTGAACTGTTAGTCCAACCCTGGGGGTTTTGTATTATTATTTCCCTTTTAGCAGTCTAGAAACTGAGAGTCATTGAGATGCCTTCTTTGAAAACAGGTCTTGGTTCGATAAGTTTTCAAAACTGAGTCTTCGTTCAAAAATGGGATGAGAATTGGAGGCAGGCAGACTGATGGATTATTTCTTTTTGGGTAGTTGACATACAATGTGATGTTAGTTTCCGTTGTACAACAACGTAGCGATCCAATATCTCTGTACATTACGTTATGCTCACCACCAATGTTGGTCTGTCACCACACAACACTTACAGTACCGTTGACTATGTTGCCTATGCAGTTCCTTTTATGCCTGTGACTTATTCATTCCATAATTAGAAGCCTATGTCTCTCCCCCCCCCCCATCCCTCCTGGCAACTCTCAATTTTTCTCCGTATTTATAGGTTTTAATCTGGTTTTGGTTTGTTTGTTTACTTGGTCTTTAGATTCCACATATAAGTGAAATCATATGGTATTTGTCTTTCTCTGAGTGAGAAATGCCCTCTGGGTCCATCCATGTTGTCTAAAATGACAAAAATCTCATCATTTTTATGGCTGAGTAATATTCCATTTTATGTACGTATGTGTATGTGTTCTGAAACACACACACACACACACACACACACACACACACAACAGGTCTTCCTTTTCCATTCATCTGTTGGTGGAGACTTAGGTTGGTTTCCTACCTTGGCTGTTGTAAATAATGTGGCAATAAACATAGGAGTGCATATATCTTTTCAAATAGTGTTCTGTTTTCTTTAGGTAAGTACCCAGTAATGGAATTATTAGATCATATGGTATTTAAATTTAAATTTGTGAAGCATATCCAAACTCTTTTCCCACAGTGGCTGCACCAGTTTGCATTCCCGCTAACAGTGCATGAGGGTTCCTTTTTCTCCACATCCTGGCCAACACTTGTTACCTCTTTTCTTCTTGATTCTCACCATTGTGACTAGTATAAAGTGATATCTCATTGTGGTTTCGGCTTGCTTTTCCCTGATCACGTGTCTATTGGCCATCTTTGTGTCTTCTTTGAAAACATGTCTGTTCAGGTCCTCTGCCTATTTTTAAATATCAGATTGTTTATCTGGTGTTGAGTTGTATGAGTTCTTTATATAGTTTGGATATTAACCTCTTATCAGATATACAGTTTGCAAATACCTTCTCCCGTTGAGTAGATTGGTTGCTTTGTCATTTTGTTAATGATTTTCTTTGCTGTGCAGAAGCTTTTTATTTGCTGTAGTTCCAAGAGTTTATTTTTACTTTTGTTTCCCTTGCCTCAGGAGATGTATTGTCAATGCCAAAGAAATTACCAGGCAGACTGATTTAAATCCTAAGTCTGTATGTATTTAAACTTCCTGAACCTCAATTCTCTGATTTTTAAAATAAAGAAAATACCTATTTCAAGAGATAATTAGGAGAGCTAAATAAAATACTATCTTCCTTTACAATGACCTTTGTGGATATTTAACAAGGTGAGTGCTGAATATGGATTCTTTCATTTTATAAGAGCAGATCAACCTTGCCCTCTGACCTGTAGACATTTACAAGATGCCCATAGTTGGGAACAGAAGGTTGTGGCGCTCAAGGTATCCCAGCAGCGCCTCCAACTGCAGATATTCTGCGGTGCAAGTCAGCTGTCACTTCCAAGGATAAGTCTTCTTTTCATTAGTAGCTAAAAAAGAATATCCCATGAAATTCACACTTAAAACAACATGAATCACTATTCGGATGCAATTAATTTGTATATTACATGATGACATAGATAGAAGGATTGAGTGACTAAAACTCTAAATGACAGGAAGAACCCAAAGCAAGGCATTATAAAGAAAGGAAAGTTAATTTTTAACAGATACAAATTAAATTAACAAGGTATTTTATTTGCAGCATGAAATGATTTGATTATTTGGCAGTGAAGTCATTTTACACTGCCTTGCCCGATATAATTAATTAATATTAAGAATTTTAAAGTTCCATATTATGCTAAATTGCTACTTTACTGGTTAAATCTGATGATATTTTCTTGCCTAATCATCTAAATCCTGATTTACGGACGATGTTGATCAATAAACCTTTCTCCAACCACAGAAGACATTTTACTTAGTTTTTTTCATTTTCTCTGTCATAGCCAAGGGTCTCTTCTGTACCCAGCCATACAGAGTTAGTCAAGTTTTTATAACTAGGGTATGAAGAGATAGGAAATTAGCAAATGAATTTTGTGATTTTTAGAATGTGTCATCTCAACAGTTTTTATTTCTTCCTCTGCTTCCTTCCCTCCCTTTGTTTTTTTTTCCTCTCTCCATTCCTTCTTTGCTTTGTAAATAAAATTTATCCAGTGTTTCAATTTCTGCTCTGTAAAAGACATTATATTAACTTCTAGTCTAAGGATAAAATGAAAGGTTAAGAAATATTATTCCTGGGGCACCTGGGTGGCTCAGTCAGTTAAGTATCCAACTCTTGATTTCAGCTCAGGTCATGATCTCATGGTTCATGAGATTGAGCACCATGTTTGGCTCTGTGCTGATGGTGTGGAGCCTGCTCAGGGTTCTCTCTCTCCCTCTCTCCTTCTCTCTCTCTCTTTCAAAATAAATAAATAAACAAAAATTAAAAGACAAAAGAAATACGATTGACCTCAAGGAATTTCTGTTTTGGTAGAAGAGAAAAAAAAATATTGTCAATCGATGGATACATAGAGGTAGAAATATTGAGGAATAGTTGTGTTGTGTGTGTGTGTGTGTGTGTGTGTGTGTGTGTGTGTGTGTGTGTGTGTGTGTGTGTAACAATGCATGGGGGAGCAAGGTCCTGAGAAACCGTCATTATAGCAGCACATTTATTATCAAAAACTAAAAGAAAGTAACCTTTAAGTGATATTAAATGATCAATAGTTTTAGGAGATGGAAAAATGAATGGAAAGTAAGGCACTGACAGATGAAACTCTTACGCTTTTATCTACCATCTAATGGTTAGATTCTATTCTGTATGAAAGAAGGGTGGTGGGATCCATCTCTTGTGTCCTGTCCCTGAAGCCTTAACTCCTCTTTATTCTGGCAGGCAGTGGCGGGTCACAGTCTCGGTTGCGTAAAGGTAGCTACCAATAGAAATCCCATTTCTCCTGGCCTGTTCTCCCAGAGCCCCACACTCTTAACCGACCACTTGATGGCTTTTGACACATATGGAAGAATGTAAGCAAACTTAGGTCAAATCTGGAGGACCATGGCTGGGAATTAAATTGAAATGACTCTCTTTAAGGATTCTTTCCTTGTTTGAAGAGCAAGAGTGAGTGAATTCTTATGGCACAATTTGAGTGTAAATGAGTGGCCTTTTCCCTATTCCATTATGCTTAACTTAATAGCTGTTTTATGGGCAGATCCCCTTTTATTCTTGCTCCAAGAAGGGCCGAAGTGGAATAATGTACTATAGCTGGCACTTACCCTCCAAGTGAAATATCTGGCAGTTCAGTGCTTTGCTGGGACAATGCACATAAATCCACCCACATACGAGCTGTGGTCGTCACTTAGTTATTTCATCAGGGCCCAGAGTGGATGGTTCCTTGGCCGACTCTTTCAAAGCTCCTGTAAATGCAGTTTAGTGAGACTCTTGTGAAAATGGATTTCTATGATTTGCAAAAATAATATCTAGTAACTGATCTCCATAACGTATAATTAACCTTAAACATTATCAATAATATTTATAGCTACGAACACATTTATTTTTCTGTGAAAGAAAGCCGTTGGCTTGGGTGCAGGAAATATACCACACCTTCTTTGTGAATGTCTATAGGAAGATTCCAAGTATATTATCTAACGTATGGCTGCTTATTAAAAAGGACACCACATTAGAATAATGTAAAGACACTATTTAAAAACATATGTATGTACCCCCTTTATTCTGTTATTTAGAAATGAGGTTACTTTACTCATACTCACTTGGAATGTTTACCTTGGGTGTGATGATGGTTTAAAATAATGATTACTAAAATTATATGGCTGATCGAGATTTAACCAAAACTCTTCACTGAGATTTAAAAAAAAAAAGGAGGGTATAGAATTTCCACATTACACAAAGCATGTTTTTAGAGCTCGGATTTTCTTTTATATTTATGGATTCTGGGACTGTAAACACTCCTGCCGGGCGTCCTAGCGGTCCCTTTGAGCACCGATCCTATTCATCTAGGCTTCCTGTTCATGTGTTATTTATACATCTGTGCTTCTCAAATTTATTAAGATTTACTTGTCTTTTCTGTGCATCTCCAAAGTACTGTTTTCTGTTTACTAAATCTTTTAAAGTTTCCGGGCTCTGGCATCATCCGTCTTTTCCTAAGCACTGACTATTTTGAGCTCAATATTGTGTTCACAGTGCAGAGAGCCTGTTGACTGCCCCATGATGAAAACATTACTGAGTTATGTGCAGAGACCCGAAGTCAAAATCTGGCCCCGAAGTTGCGGGAGATTATTCATGGGGAGAGTTTTCCATCTCTCTTTTTGTTCCTGCCCAGAGCCATTGAATGGCTCTTAAATCACTGACAGAAAATTTAGGTCAACACATTGCCTAAGGTCATTTAAATTTCAAATCTGCTGCCACTTTCCTGCTTATAGCTCTTGGGAGAGAAGAGCACTGTGTCTACACAGCTAGGGAGCTGGAGTTGGAATCTGGCGCAGGATAGTTCAGCTGCAGAAGTACCTCAGGAAGGTTAGAGTCTGAACTGGCTATCTGCTTTCTGACTCAGGGCTGGGCTGAGCACAACAGCCAATGATAAGGGTGAGTCTCCTTGCCACATTTTAGAGCACTTGTTACAGTTTGGGACTTAGCCGTATGTAGATTTTTAATTTATTTTTTGGTGAGCATAGAAGGTATTATTCTGGTTATTTTTTGGTGAGTGTAGAAGGTGTTATTCTGGCTCCGCAGAAATGACCTGTGAGCAAGACTCACATTCCGTGATGTGTTTAAATAAGTCAAGTGGTGGGACTTGGGTTCAGCCTAAAATTACAGTTGGACCCACTCTGCTCTGTGCTCCTTGTCAGCTGTCATTCTAGTTACCTTTATCCCATTTGGCCCTGACTATGCTGGGTTCCAGAAACAACCACACCTAGGGACCAGATTTTGGCTTCTCAGTCCTCTGATCCAACAAAAGGTAACAGGACTTGTTGGCAAGATGATCGAATCAGTGCTGGCAGAGAGGAAGTACAAGTTGAGCTAGACAGTACAGGAATGCTTTATGGTTGGCAGTGGCATGGTGAAACACCACAGAAGCCAGCTTACAGGCACTGCGGATGACCAAATTTTGGACAATCCAAGTGATAAGATCAACTGGAAAATAACAAATTATTTTCCGTAGGATCAAATACATATCCTTGAGTCCACACCGATATAAGTAAATATTAAATAAATAAAGAGTACAAAAGAACAACTCTTTCTTACAGTAGAACTCCAGTTAGTAAATGCAAAAGGAGTGATGGGTTTCTTTTAAAATTACAGTGTACGAAATGGAATATTACTCAACCGTGAGAAAGAATGAGGTCATGCCATTTGCAACAGCGTGGATGGAGTTCAAGGGTATTGTTCTAAGTGAAATTTGTCAGACCGAGAAACACACATACCATATGACTTCACTTAGAGGTGAAATCTTTAAAAAAAATGAATAAACAGAAAATCAGAAGCAGACCCACAAATACAGAGAACAAACTGACGGCTGCTGGTGGGGTGGGGTGGAGGGATGGAGGAAATGAAGGGGTTAACAGCACACTTATCCTGTTGAGCACTGAGTAACGTCTACAGTTGTTGAATCCTTATACGCCTGAAACAAAAATAACACTTTATGTTATACTATAACAAAAAATTTCTTTTCCTAACATGACAAATCCATATGTAGGAAACATTAAAGAGTGTAATATAATGTATATGTAATATGTATATATAGATATATATACATTATACATTAATATATATACATTAAAGAGTGTAATATATATATGTAATGTATATGTACTTATATATTACATATTTTACATTATATATATACATTTTTAAAACAAACTATATTGTGTTCTTTATATATTTATATATTTTTATTTATTTGTATATTTTATGTATATATGTATATATATTTATATATTTTTAAAACATTTATATATAAATATTTCTATTTACGTATAATAAATGTTTATATTTATATATATATATTATATAATTAAAAAACTGGAGTTGTGTTCTACATGTTCTTTTTCCATTTAAACATTTAAACATTACTATATCGTATGGGTTTGGTATAGGGGAGTTAATTAGCACTGTTAATGTGTACTGTGACATTACTCTAGTGTCTAACCCATTTATTATTAATTTAGTAAGTCAGAAATTCAGTTCATTGATTCAGAGGTTTTATAATTTATTTTCCAAATGTATACCTTATTTTCAGTTAATTTTTGTTTATGTCTAATTAAACTGTGGTCACAGATTACATTTGATACCTTTTGTTGTGATTCATTGGTACTTGGTTTGCAGCCTGAATTTAGTTAGTTTACAAAATTGTTGCATGTAGGCTTTAAAAGAATAAGAATTTTCTAATTTCTGGATTGTGTTCCAACTATAGAGATTTAATCAAGCTTATTAATTATGCTATTTACCTTTTCGTATCTTCCTAAATATTTTTCTTATTTGCTCTGTCCATTTTAGAGCTAGGAATAACACAAAAAATCTCTTGTTATGATGGGTTTTCCTACTTTCACAGATAATTATTTTGATTTTTGCTTCATACATTTCAAAGTTATATTATTTGATGTGAATGGGTTTAGAATTGCCAAATCTTATTTGCTAATTGTGTCTTTTTATCACTATAAAATGACCCACTGTCTCTTTCGTTGTTTTTGTTTTTAAGCCTATATTTTGATATTCATATATCTGTGATTATTATTTGCTTGGTACATATTTTTATCCTTTCATTTCCAACATTAAAATGTCTTTGAGCCTTAGGTATGTTACTTGAAACAACATATGGTATATTTTTTATTTCAATGTGGCAATCTGTCTTTTAACTGGGGTATTTGATCCGCTTATATTTACTGTATTACCAGTGTGTTCAGAAATACTTCTGTAGTATCATTTTCAGCTTTATATTGGCCTTCCTTTTCTAGTTATATTCTTTTCATACCTACTTTTATTGTTTATATTCCATGACTTCTGTGTATCTTTTGTCCCTTATAACTCTATTCCGGTTCTTTTACTAATTAGCATTAAAAATATAACAAGAATTTTAAAATCAACAAAAGTTCACTTTAATCAGTTTTTCCACCCTACTTCTCAACAATACTGAGTAACTGAACTCTGATCACCTCCTTCAGTATTTTACTTCATTTTTTTATACTCTCCAATTAGACAGTGTTATTTCTGTTGTTCTATACAATCTACATTTGCCATACATTTCTTGCATGTTTGCCTGTTTGTTTATGATTCTATCCTGTAGCTTAGATTTGTTTAGGAGGTAATTTACTTTCTTCCTGAAGCATATCTGCTCATGCTAAATCTGAGTTATAATCTACAAACACATGTATATGGTTCTCGTTTTTCAGTGAGGAAGCCAGCCACACAATTCTAAGTCCGCAGCTATTTTCATCTAGTCTGTGAAGGGTTACAGTGGCATCTGGCTCCCGTCATTACTGAAAGGATAGCAGTCTAATTACAGTTTCTTTATAGGTGGTCGTAATCCTTTCCTAGGGCTGCCACCACAAATTAGGACAAACTGTGTGGCTTAAAATAACAGAAGTATATTCTCTCAAGAGTTCTGGAGGCTAGAAGCCCAAGAGCAAGGTGTTGGTAGGGCTGTGTTCCCTCTGAAGTGTCTAGGGACGGATGTGTTCAATATCTCCCTTGTAGTTTCTGGTGGCTGTGCTGGGATTCCTTGGTGTCCCTTGACTTGTCGATGTGTCCCTCCAACCTTTGTCTCTGCATTCACAAGATCATCTGCCCTTCGTGTTTTTCCTTCTCTGTCTTATCTCCTCATTTATAAGGATGCCAGTAAAATTGATTTCAGGGCCCACTATATTCTAATATGACCTCATTTTAGCTAATTATATCTCCAAAGATAGAGATTTGACCTGCTTCCAAATAAGGTCATATTCTGAGGTTCCTAGAAGGACATAAATTGGGAGGGGGAGGCACCATTCAAACCAGTCCAGTGTTGTGCCTTTTCTCTATGGCTATTTTGAATGGTTATTTTTATCCCTCCCTCCCTCTCTCTCTCTCTCTCTCTCTCTCTCTCTTTCTTTATTTATTTATTTATTTTTGAGAGGGAGGGAGAAAGAGAAAGTGCAAGCAGAGGAGGGTCAGAGAGAGAGAGGGGACAGAGGATCAGAAGCGGGCTTGGCACTGACAGGCTGACAGCAGTAGGCCCAATGTGGGGCTCAAACTCAGAGACGACGAGATCATGATCTGAGCCAAAGATGGACCCTCTGCAGAGTGAGCCGCCCAGGCCCCCTATGGCCATTTTAAAACCATCCACATCTGTGGAGATCGTATTCTTCAATGTACGTGCTCCATCAGAAATAGGAATCCACATACATTTATCCAATTGCACACCCCTTTTGTCTATACCGGATATGTGATTAAAATCTGAGAATAGATGTTTTAACTTTCGAAATCTAAGGATTTATTTTAACATATTTTTGGCCATAAGCAACTACTCATACCATCCCTGTGATATACTTCTTATTGTAACCTGCCCTGGGCTACTGACCGTTCCGTGCTGTGAGAGTTGACTGGAATACGGAGAGGTACATTGGCAAGTCCCAGGGGGTTGTTTTCTTGACCTACTTAGTTCAATATCTGATTTCATTTGTTTGCTTAATTAAATACACAATGCTAGGACTGAAACAGCCTCTCTTAAAAGTGAGCTGGGAGTTTTTGACAGATAGTTGGCACTTGATTGTCCATCGGGATGTGTAAATCAGATATACTTACCTCTTTTAACTTGGAAAATTTGGTGAAACCTTCTGAGAAATTTGGCAGTTTCTCCTGCCTTTAATGATGCTGCCTGATGACTGACAAGCAGTCTCTTGACTGAGAAATAACTGTACATCTCAACACTGCTTCACGTGTAATCTTCTTGAAGACATTTTAAAAGATGATTAGAAATCCAAGTGCATGTTGAAATTTAAGTGTACTACTATCACTGTAAGTAATTAAATCAAAGTGACAATGTGGCTGAACCAATTACATCCCAGCATAACTAAAATATAATCAACCCGGATGAGCAACAGTAATTCTGTCAAAACTGGCTTTTCTGCCTGGAGGGCTGGCAAGTTTCTTTTCCGTGTTGACTGTAAGATATACCCCGATAAATAACTGGTTAATTAAATGGGAACGTAAAGAGGGGTGAGAGTTGAAGTAAGAGGATATTTTATCCAGAGTTGGCTTTAAATTTATTCCAGTTCCGTGTGTGTGTATGTGTGTGTGTGTGTGTGTGTGTAGCAAATGTTTAAGTGGCTAAAAATGGAGAGATTGGTATAATTCTACTTTATGAGAGGAAGACAGAACAGTTTTCAGTGAGGAAAAAGTTTTACAAGAATTTCTTCAGGTCACTTTATAGCTGTAATCCCTCAGATATAGTTGGTACATCAATCTTACTGGTTGCGAAGAATGTGAATCACTGTGCTGCCCAGAAATCATAAAAGTGGTTTCAAGGGTCACTGTTCTATTAAGTCCACTGTGTTCTAAACTATTGGAGATGACTGGAAAGGCTGGTGACTTGGTACAGCAGACTACCTCAGTGGCACAACAGAAATGGGTAAAAGATGACTTATAGAGTCATGTCTTGCTGACCTTGTTGAGAAAGACTAATTTCTGGAAATAAAAACAAAATGAAGTAAAATTGCAATTTTGGTCAGGTCAGACATAATCTATCTATCAAGGGAAATATTGAAACACTGTCAAATCCCAGAACCCAGAAAACACTATGTTCCAGTACATCTGAGACACCAGGCTGTCCCCCTCCATGCTCCAATCTTGAGCCCAAGGCCTTACTAAAGAGTCCCCCAAAGGCATTTATCAAGTTGGGCTCAGGGTTGACCAGCATGCTGATGACAGTTACCCAGCAAATCCTGGTCACGTGTTTTCTGGTCCCACTGTTCTGTCGCTTTGAAACCTTCTGTTTTCTCTAGGTGGGTGTTTAACGTTTGCTAATTTGGATTGTTCAAAGGCACACTGAGGTGGAGTAAACATTTTCAGAGTTTATTTGCACAAAATCAGGTCATGCTGGGCAGCATTCCATCTAGTCTTTAGAGGGGAGCTCTAAGGAGCTGCGTAATAGGCAGAGGGGGCAGGACAAGGAAGTTCTCCTAGGCCACGAAGCAGGTTGGTTATTGCGAAGTCGCTTTTGTTTAGGGGATATTGGGGTCTCTCGGGCAGATTTCCTTACTGGTGCTTCTCAAGCAACTCCTGCTGGACTGGGAGACACGAAACTATAATTAAGTCTGGGTTTGATGTCCTGGGACTCCTCATAAGCAGCGGCCTTTGGGGCCAGTTGTCTTTAACAAGATACATCCGAGATGTTAAAAGTTGCCCTCTGCCCCCACATCCTGGGGACTCATTTAAAATTCCAAAAGATTTTGGGATTCTGTACTTCATTGACAAGTTTTCCAGAGGAATCCATTTCCTCCTGGTGACAGTGCAAGCCAGGAAGCTACGCTTCCAGTCAGTCTTGGCCCCAGGACTTCCACTATCCCCTCCTCACTCCAGAGAGTGTCAGTGGCCTGTGACAGAATGTGGGACCAGGTGGCTGTGGAGCCTCGCACCACCCAGCAGAGTGGCAGTCAGGCCTCGCTGGCTACTTTTACTTATGTTTAAATTAACATAAACCGTGTGAAAGCAGAAATAGGCTTTCTCCGTCTCACTGACCGCATTCCCGGTGCTGGCAGCCACGTGGCCGGTGGATCGCATAGTCCTCACAGAGGGACATTTCTGTCATCACAGAAAGTTCTTTTGGAAAGTCCCGCTTCCGAACAGACCCAACAGCCCTGCGCCTGAAAGTGATGATTATCGTTAAAGTCACCTTAACACCGTTATTTGGTACTCAGCATTCCAAAAAGTTACTAATGAACTCAACGGGAAAAAAATATGTTTAAATTCCACATTTTACCCTCATTGTCTGTGTGAGCAGAGTGGTGAGAAAGCCGCCCGTGCGACCGGGACAGGAGCCCTCTATGGTCAGGACTCCGTTACTCTGAAGAGGTTTCCACCCCCATTTTTCCTTATGATTTTAGCTGCTAAAACGCATATTCACTAAATTTAAAACTCTGTAAATGCTAGGGTGCCTGGATGGCTCAGTCGGTTGAGCATCAACTCTCAGTGTGGGCTCAGATCACGATCTCACAGTTTTATGAGTTCGAGCCCTCCATCGGGCTGTGCATTGATGGTGCAGAGCCTGCTTGGGATTCTCTCTCTCTCTCCCTGTCTCTCTGCCCCTCCCCTACTCAGGCTGTCTCTGTCTTTCTCAAAATAAATAAATATACTTGAAAAAAATCTAAAACTTTAAATGCCTTTTTTTTCCCTTTGCTGAACACTGCTGTGCCATTTTCCGTGGACGCGGACAAGCTGTTAACAATTTGTTGAGGAGGTTGAGGCGAAAACTCCTACTTTACAGTAGTAGCGGCTGTTTCATTATGTCAGTTACCTATTCTCTTTCTCTTACCTCCTGGCACCGATTCAAGGCTAATGTAATTAAATGATCAGTCTGAAATCAGTGAGTGTCAAAGCAATTTTAAACATTTTATGCAAATACAGCATGCCAAAAAGCTCACAAATCATCATGAGGGTACAACGCAATAAAACATCACCAGGTGACCACACCTGTGCAGCTCCCGGCCTTCGACGCCCCCAGAGCCTTCTCTGTGCCCTTCCAGGTAATGGTCTCTTCCTTTCTCCGCAGAAGTAGCCACTGTCCTCCCTTCTTATACCGTATAATACTTGGGCCTCTTTTTGGAAAGGAATCCTGGAATATGAGTTTTTCACGCCTGGCTCTTTGGTCAGCCTTATGCTTCTGACAGGCACATTGTGTTTCGCGGGTGTATTTTTGTTGTCTCATTTCTACCGTAGTCCCATCGTTCCATTGAAGAAATAGGCTATGCTGTCCCCACCCTCCTGTTGCTCGACATCTGGGCTGATGGATTGCTGGGAACATTCTTGCACATTTCATTTATTTGATGCGCATTTCCAGGTAGTCCTGTGGGTCAGACCTCCTGGTGCGTGTTTTGGATTTTAAAATGGAAGTGCCCGGGGGCAGAGTATATAATTCAGCTGGGCTTTCTTTTCAAATGGAACAAGTAAGGGTTTGGGGGGTTGGGGTTCTGTTTTTAGAAGGGGATAGTGTGTTTGCAGGAACGTCTGGTTTGGACTGGGCGAGTCTGCTGCCACGACAGATCTGGAAAATTTGCACCTTAGTAAATCCACTCACAGTGGCTCTAGGAAGCAACCCCATGAACTCATGGCAGTAACGTACTTGTCTCCTCTCAGCTTCCAGTCATCTACACTCTGGCTGTAATTAGACTCATTGACCACAAGGTCCAAAGATAATGCCAGTCACTGGGGGAGAACCAAGGATCTCGTCATCTGTTTGTGCTCAGAGAGGCACTGGCTTGTGGGGATAGCCTAGAAAAATGACCCTAATATACGTATGCGAAATGCATCTTTAATGAAAGTCCTAATTTGCCAATTGGAAAGAGAGGAAATTTGGTAGGACCATCGGTGAGGAAGAGACACCGGAGGTCACATGTTTCTGTGTCATGGTCGACCTCTCCAATAAGAGATTTTTAAATTTTTTTTAAAGTCTTGCAGCATGCAGGGTGACAAATGCCACAGCCTTCCCTTTGAGCAAGAGGAGGGGATTAAAGATCACGAAGAGGTCCTTTCCCACTGTGGGCACATTTGGCCGGAACAGTTTGATTAAGACATTAATTAGGAAATGAAGAGCTGAGTGGAGGGAGGGGAAAGAAGTCTTGCTTTCTCAGCAGGATCTCAAAGCCCAGCTTTAAAGCCATCATTAGCTGTGGTGAAGGGCAACACCTGTGCAGCCAGCCTCACACACTGCCCTTGGCATTTGGCTGCTCCCTGCCAGCACCCAGCCAGGGAACCCATTGATGGGGAGGGTCTGAGAAAGCTTCCTACCAAAGCAGGTTGATTATACGTAAACTTTACCTTCTGTCCGGAGGGAATTGAATACTGTTGGGGCATTCCCATGTTTCTAATGTCCGAGCATGGCTGGGGTTAGGATTTTTTCGATGATAAATAAATACAACTAACAATCCTCAGCACACACCACCACCAATCTCTGGGGATGGGGCCTGGGAATCCATGTCTTGTTCAAAAGCATCTAAGAGATTTTCCTATGCAGCCAGGTGTGTGAAGCACCCATTAAATAGAGCCTGGCTGTGTTTGGCTTATCTTCTCTCCAAAAGATAGGGGTTAGTTATATAGGTCTTATTGTTTTCTAGGGAGAGGTCACTTTGCATTAAAAAAGGGTTCACAGTTTTGATTTTTCTACTTGACATATACCAGAAAGGAGGCTGTGCCATAAATATCTTGTTTGGAGGCAGCTGGTATAAGCTGCAGACGCGAGATCCCCGGGGTACCAGAAAGTACTGATACAGGTTTTCCTGGTGGGGTCAAGTCTGATACAGTGGCTAGCTGCTTCACCCAAACTACCCCAGGAGCCCCAGGGCAAACCTCCATCATTGTCTTAGGATCTAATGTACTGATGTTTTGGGGACTACTGTGGGGAATTATTACTCTAAATATCCTCCCGATTCTTCTGTCTGATTCGCATCATACACTCATTCATTGGTAATTATGAATATTAATAACTATTGAGCACATAGTGTCATGCCAGGTATTCAGGTGGATATTGAAAATACAACGGTGAAGATAAGGTTCCTCACATTTAGATCTTATTCTTCCCTCACTTCAGCTATTGTTTCTTATTCCTACTAGCGTCTTCCTTTTTATGCTGTCCATCTGCCAAAAGTCAATCTTGTTAAGTCAATAACCGTATTTTACATACAGGTGAAAATGACTGGTCTCTGCAGAAGGACTTGTTTTGCAAGCATAGTGCCAAAGAAGTAAACTCATGGTTTTCTCTTTTTTTCTTCTCTTTTTCTTACTGGGTTTTGGCTGAGTTCTTGACGGCCATGGTTGCTCGGCGTCCGGTCTCCTGAAAACAGAACCGTTCTCTCTGGATCTCACAAAGGTCTTACCTGTGGATTGCTTTGGACCACCAGGGGTATTCCCCTCACCCCCGCCCCGACTCCTGTGATTTTTTTTCATAATTGGTCTCTCTCACCTAGATCTTTCTCAGATGTCACTCTGAGCTTTTCATTTTCCTCCCTAAAACCCTTGATTTTCTCCTTCTATCTCTCAGCACAGAGATCAAATGCTCCAGCTTATCTCTCAAGGCCCTGGAGATGTAGACCGCACCTGCTCTCCTGCTCTTCCTTCATGTCCGCCGTCTCACCAGACCATTTATATAGTTCCCTGACAGCGCCGTGCTAGTTCATTCCACCTTGGTTCAAACAAGCCCTCTCTCCAGGGTGGCTCCCTACTAACTCATCAGTCTTCGAAGCTCGGTTCTGTTGCAAGAACGTTTCTCTGAATACCTGCAGATTGAGATTCTTCTGACGGTGCTTCCACAGTCCCACAGCCTACAGTATGCTGTGCTGCCTTCTGCCTTGACTGTTCTCTCCATCTGGACCGCCTCACCTCCTCAGGGCAGAGCATCTGCTCCGAGTACCTGGGACAGCGTAGACACTGAGTAAATGCTCCATCAGTTGGAGCAGAGTCCCTTTCAGTTATGTTGGCACGTGGTGGGCATTGTATAAATGCTTGCTGAAAGAATAAATACATCAAATGGGCTGGTTATACTTGGTTTCTTGTCTCTTGCATACTCCATATTGGATAAGAGTCTATTAAAAATGAAGTGGTGTATTTATGTGTCCAAGTCTATGGGGACCAGCCGCCAATGAGCATTTTAATGATGCTGTTAACTGCAGATTAGTGATAGAAATACCTCGTCAGTCGATCCACTTTGATTTTGAGCTATTACCCAAGAGGATATTGAGCCATAAAATAACTTACATCCTCCTTATCTGTCCCACTCGGTATGGGAGCAGCGAGCCACAGGTGGCAAGCAACCAATTAATTAAATAAATCTAAATATATTTTAAAATTCAGTTCCTCAGGCTCATTAGCCACAATTTAAGATTTCAGGAGCCACAGGAAGCTAGTAGCTGCCATACTAAAGCATAGACCTCAAATATTAGATTTAAGTGAGTTATTTAGTGACAGGTTCATCAACTGGAAATTTACCCATTTTGCTCTTATTTTGGAGAAGTAAAACTTCAGGAAGAAATATGAGAGTGATAAGTAAATGCTCTTCAAAATGTGATGAATACTTTTACATAACTCTGCTTAGAGCAACTAAAAAAGATTTCCTAAATTAATGCCAAGTAAACATTAGAGAAAATACTCATTAGGAGTTCCCAGATAAAACTCACATTCCACTGAAAAAAATCTACTCCTTTGGATTTCAGTGTATTTCATTATTGTGGCAGTTTCCAAATTAGGGCAAAATAGGCATAATTGTAAGATTTGTGTTATTTTACTACACTTAGGCTGATTGTATTCCATAACAGCTTTAACCAATATATATAATTATGTAAGATCATTTTCTTAAGTCGGGCTCAGAAACACTAGGTGTGTCTAAGGCAGAAAATACTAAACGAGGATTCATTAAAACATAATATTTTGGCGCATTTATTCTGAAGGTTTTACTGACACTAGAGCATGGTACACACCATCTTTGAAGAAAGGGCTGACTTTATGTGAACACTTTATACATAAGACAGACATTGGAGATGTGTCTACCGTGTATGTAGCATTATAACAAATAGTGCAAATATTTCCTTGAACTTTTTTTATTGGGTCATTAAAATTTGCTTTAGGTAAGAGGAAACACACTTTTGAAAATCTGTCCTCTATTGTACTGGATAAAGCTATAGGGAATAGAAATGTCTAAGCCATAAAAGCTCAAGCTTGATAAAACTCTGATACCGCTTCTGTTGGTGTGTCTGAAACAAGATTTCGGGAGCTTGAAACCTCTTGGGTCAAACACAGTCAGCCGTTAGAGGGTTTTTCCACATCAGATTGTCTCCGATTGTAAACTTTGTAAGAGATTTCTTCTTGTACAAAATAAAGCTTTACTACGTAAGGAAATGCAAGAAAAGCAGTAAAGAAGAGAGGTAGCATTTTTCTTTCCCTGCCTAAAATTTATGGTCCTTTAATAGACCACTCTAGTTTCAAACACCCCTTTGGTTACTGACTTTTCTTGGGAGCTTCTTTCCTTTTCCTCTCCTGAAGTGGAGGCCCTTATAGCAGAACTGATTCCTTCCGTCCTTGGCTCCTCTTTTTCTTTCAGAGTATTGGGAGCCATGAACAGAGCTGGCTCTGTTTTCACATTGTTCTTATGACTTCTGCGTCCATGGTTTTAGTTTTTAAGAAATAATATCAAAATCTAGCACCAATCACACATCAAGGGCTTGCTATATGTAGGGGTGGTTCAGGGTGCATTAGCCACAGTCTTCTCAACCAGCCTAGGAGATCGTTCACTCAGCGTCCAGATACTGAAAATGAGGCACAGAAATGGGCCGCAGAGGTATTATCGCTAAAACCAAAACTTGAACACAGGCAGAGACTGAGCTCTTTAGTACAACACTGTATCACCTCCCTGGAAAAGCACCCTCTCTGTTCACTTCAGATTCAACTAATGTCTTCACAGTGTAAGGGGCAGGCAGAGTTCCCTCAACCCCCTTAGGGTCCCTGGCTAGCTCTCGAAGTTGAACATACAAAGACAGATATTAACAAGAGAAAAGCATACAAATGTCTTTGATAGCAGTCTTACATATACAAGAGTCTTCATAAGGAAATGAAGACTCAAAGAAATTTTTATGACCCAAGTATTTTTATGCTAGGTTTGATGAAGAGTGGTTAGAAATACGATAGGTCAGAGAACATGAGTTAAGGGTAGTAAACTGGGGAAATTTAGTGAGGTCTATGGGTTCTTCTAAGAATCCCTTAGTCTTTGAAGGTAAGGATGCTCCTTCCCTCAGGGTATCGGGATACAGCTCCCACGGGAGGGTGTTAGGACCTGTGTCAGAGTGACCTTCCTGCCTCTCACTTTTTTCAAACTCCTTCAGCTTAAGATACTCAGTATGCCAAGATGCCAAATTTTGGGATAGTGTGTCCTGAGCCCCACCAAGAGGTATCAGCCATGAAAACGATGAGCTACATTTTCCAAAAGGCTGTAAGAATGTAATGGAAAAGCCCTCACTTCTGCCACTGCAAGTTCATTCCTCCTCTGGCAGGTCCATTGTTAAATCAGTAAAGAACCAATTTCATGTTTTAGGGACTTTGTCCTCAGACGAGCTGCTTACCTAAAGTAGAAATACCAAGACGATAAAACATTTTTTTAACTTTTATTTTCAGCAAAGAAATGACAGGGAAAAAACATTTCTCCAGTGACATACAAATAGCCGATGAATAGCACACGAACACGTACTAAACATCATTAGCCATCACAGGAATTCAAATCAAAGCTACAAGGGGATACTGCATTTGGATGGCTATCATAAAAAATAATTACCCAGTGTTGCCAAAGATGTGAAGAAATTGGAACCTCATCTGTTACTGGCGGGAATGTAAAATGGTGCAGTCGCTTTGGGAAACAATATGGCGGTTCTTCTAAAGGTTAAGCTGGACTTACCATATGATGTAGCAGTTCTGCTCCTAGGTACACACCTAGTGGAAATGAAGCACAAGAGCACACAAACACTTGCACACACACGTCCACAGTATCATCTATAGTAGCCAAAAAGTAGAAATAACAATTATCTATTGGCTGGCGAATAGATGAGCAAAAGTGGTTTATCTGAGCAATGGAATATTTTGGGGGAATAACGAGTAATGAAGCGGTGATACATGCTACAATGTGGATGGCTCTTGAAAACGTGCTGAGTGAAAGTAGTGAGTCACTGAAGACCACATGTTGTATGATTCTCTTTACACAGCCTGTGAGTGTTTCTGTAGAGACGGAAAGCAGATCGTTGGGTTCCTAGGGCTGACTGGGGAATATGGGGTGGGTGCTCACGAGTATAGGGTTTCATTATTAGGGTGAGGAACATGTCCTAAACTTAGGTTGTGGCAATGGCTGCACAACTCTGAGTATACTAAAAATCATTGCATTGTATGCTTTATGTGGGAAAATTTTATGGTACATAAATTATATATTAGTAAAAATGGTGTTTTTAAAGAATCACATGAAAAATAGATCTCAGGATTGTTTAAGCTAGATATTGACTAAAATAACCCACTCATGCATATTTATAGATTTTCTTATGAACTATTATTATTCCATATAAATGTGTTTACATTTTAAGTTTTGTTTTTCATTTTTTCCTCTCTGTTCCATCAAAGCCTAGGCTTAGTACTTGGTTCTTGGAAGGGAAAGAAAAAAACTATGTAAGGACGAAAGTTGATTTTTATAGATCTTTCACTACTGTGTAAAAGTCACCTCTTCTAGACTTGTGATGACTTTCTCACTCGGGGGAATGAGCCTGATGTTCTTTCAACCAGTCTGGTATGAAAACTATCCTGCCTTCTCTTCAATCCCTTTTTTAAGTTTGTTTATTTATTTTGAGAGAGGGTGGTGGGTAGGGAGAGGGATAAGGAGAGAAGCAGAGACAGAGAGAGAATCCGAAGCAGGCTTCTTGCTGTCAGCTCAGAGCCTGACACGAGGCTTGAACCCAAAAGCCATGAGATCATGACCTGAGCCAAAATCAAGAATCAGATTCTTAACCAACTGAGCAACCCAGGCGCCCCTCTCTAACGCCTTCTTAAAGCAGAATGATGTAATGGGGAGAGTAAGGGCTAGAAGTGAGACAAATATAGGTTCAATGGTACTTCTCCCTCCTGTAAGCTCTGTGACTCAGGGCCAACCTTTTAGCATCTCTAAGCATCTTTCTTCCAACTGCCTCCATGTTTTAATCAAATTAGAGGTGAGGTATGTCAAGTGCCTTGCATTTAGTAGGTTCCTGATAGATGCTTTTATATATCAGCCATGACCCAGCCTTTCCAAAGAGGGCATGAAATGCAATTTAGGACTGAAATCTGTGTCAATACTGGAGTACCTGAAAGACCCTTGCTACCACCCTCCTCCCTGAAGAACAAATGTCTCCTCCCCACCATCTTGTGGCTGATGCCTGAAATCCCACTGTTGTAAGCTCTTTTCATAAATGCAAAGTATTTGATCATGGTGTCAATAAAGGTGCCAATTGGAGTAAAAATATTTTAAACAACAATATTTCCTGTCTTATCAGTGTAAATGAGTTTTTCTTCCTTATTAAAACAAAACAATGAAGTTTTCCTAGTGTGGCATGCAAGAGCCAAAGGACACACTAAGTGCCTCAAGAGGAGCTGGAAAGAAAATTACTTGCTTGGGAAGGCCGCCATGATCATGTATGTAGAGCAGATCTGTGGTTGGAGGGGGCTTAGTGAAAAAACAACAACCGTTCAGCACCTCCCTCAATTTGCCTTATTCCTTCTCTCCCTTGAAGAGCAAATTTATACAGAAACACCCCTTTCTGGTCCTGGTAATTATAAGACTCCATCCACCAGAGCGCTGGCCCTGACAGAAGATGAGTTTCACCATCCTGCCTTGGCTGGTCCTGGCCAGGTCAGTGGACAGCTCATCATTCTCCCCACTCCTTATGCATAAATCCTGAGAGAAAAAGAGAATGGAGAAGATATGCAGAAAAGCCTCTTTTCTCCTCTGCCCAGGATAATCCATCTCTAATTCTTCAGGAGGGACAGCTTTGGGTCATTTTAAAGTGAGATTATTGTTGCTCAAGGCTCATCGAGTTTGCGTGTCCCAGCAGAGGCACTAACTAGGGGGACAATTGCTAAAACATGTTTATCTGAGAACAATGACAACAAAATCCCTACCAACCAAAGATCCTGTAGCTCATCTCACTTCCAATTCACAAAGCATTCTAATTAAGCAAATTTTGTTTCCCCTCTAGGCAAACAAAGCCTTAAATGAGGATGGAATAGAAGTAGGGTGAACACGTGTGGAAATGAGATTCCTGTGTTCCAAGGTCATCCTCACGGAACCACAGTGGGAGCTTTGATGGCACCACTTGAAAGGCCTTGATTTGAATTTAAATTTGTGTGTGCTAGAAATGTTTTGAGTTAAATCACTTAAACCCAATATAAACTTTTCTTTAAGGAGAAAAAAATTCTAATTTGTTTAATTGACAAATGTCATAATGTGTACCCTTAATTATGTTCAGGTTTAAAGACAACATTGAAAGGCACAAATTATAGCACAGCTTTGATACCATTTCCAATAACTCTATTGGGAGAAAGTTAATAGAACAAATGCTAGGCAGATAGTTTTAACTGCTTTTGTTAGAGGAATATTTATATGAGACTCAGAAAAAATACTTGGCTGGAGAATTCTGGTAGAGGGTTTATTCTCACCGAAACATAAGCAGGATGATTTTATGGTTTCAAGATTTCCTCTGTTGTCTACATGATAAACTGTGTGAAGGAAATATTCTTGGATTATAGGCAGAGACATTTACAAAAGGAGCTATAGTATCTGAATGGAAACTCAGCGTTCTTGCTGGGGTAGTAGATCTTGCTAGGAAGACCATGAGATTTGCAGATTATAAAACAATTTAGGTTTTATGAGAGTAACTTTATAAAAGGTGGCATTCATCCAAGAGAGTCACTCTTAGTCACTGCGTGGCTGAAGTAATTTTTGATGTGCAACGTTTCTGGTGAGAAAATGAACTAAATGTAACTAGATTGCTTCTAATTGATTTGCCACAGCTTTCCCTCCACCAACGAGAAAACAGAGTCGCACACAGAGACAAAATGTGAACTCAGGTGGTTTTCCCATTTCAACTATAGTAGTATTTTATGTTCCATTTCCTAGTGATCCTAACGTTCACTAGGTTATCTGTGAAGGAATAGGATTTCTATTTGCTTGTTTTTCAATCCAGCTTCTAGAAGAGGGCTATCTCCTTTATTCACTTCATTCTGGGTAGGCAAAAGCAAAAATCAACTGTTGGGATTACATCAAACTAAAAAACATTTGCATGGTTGAAAGAAACGGTCAACAAAATGAAAAGGCAACTTAAGAAATGGCAGATGATACTTGCAAATGATATACGCAATAAGGGATTGATATCCAAACTATATAAAGAATTCATACAACTCAACACCAAAATGCCCCACTTAATCTGAGAACTGGACAGGTGACCTAGATATAAATTTTTCCCAAGAAAACACACAGATGGCCAAGAGACATGTTAAAAGATGCCCAACAGCACTAATCATTAGGGAAATGCAAAACCAGAACAAGATATCATTTTATACACTATCAAAAAGATAAGACTTTTGCCAATTCTTGATCTTCTGTGCCAATAGAAAGAAAGCTATTTGGTAAAATTAAAATACCTTCTAGAGAGTAGGAAGATAGCATGGTAGGAGAACCCTAGGCTTGCTTCATCCTATGAACATATCATCCTAAATGCCCCAGAAATCAACCTATAAGACTGACTCAACAAACTGTACCAACTAACGGCAGAAAAGAGGTCACATCAAAGAAAGTAAGAAGTTTGGAGACATAGTTTATAGGAGTGGTGGATAATGGATGCTGCAGACCGGAGGGAATCATGGTCATGGAGATGCATGAGAGAGAGAGAAAGGATCACACGGGGAATACAAAAGCAGAGCATTTCTCCATACTGATTGGCTTCGAAAGTGAGAGGGGCTGATTTTCATGAATTCTAGCAATGAGCAGGGCTTACAGCTTGGAGTTTTAAAAGTCAGTGGGCTTGGCTGCTATGGAGCCTAGAGGACACTACAATGCTCCTGGGGAGAAGGCAGGCAAACAACCTTGGCGCAGACAGCTTGGAAACAGTCATCTGAACACCTGGAGCACAAAACAGGGAGATTATTTGTCCTTCTCAGAGTGCATCCCAGAGGCAGCCTTCTAGGAGACTCTTCTCCTGGAGCAAAGACATTAGCTTTTACCATGTCCGTCCCCCACCCCTCAGCATAAACACAGAGCCACCTGAGGGAAGCAATGCAGCACCTACACTTGCTTACACCAAGACCTACCCCCTGCACTCTTATGGAACTCCCCTTTTAGTCACACTCGCCTCAGTCCCAGCATGGTGGGACTTCCCCCACCTTCCCCCAGAAGACCACACAAACCTCTGCCCACATCATGTCCCCCACTAAGAGAGCTCTGCAGAACCTCAGTTCTGGTGGAGGGGGCATCAGATCTCATTTCACAAGCAGATTAGGGCACACCTAGTTAAAACTCACCACATTCAGGTCAGGGACCAAACACTGCCCACAGCAGGAACGGAGAGTTTCTGTAGACCACTGGTCTGAAGGACAGAGCAGCCAAAACACAAGAGCAGAGCACATGCAGCAACACACTGGAGACGCTCCCTGAAGCACCAAGCTCTGGGCACTACATGACCTTTTCTTCATAAGATCATTACTTTCAGAAGCAGGAGACATAACTGGATTTTCTAACACAGAGACTTGGACAAAATGCAGAGATTGAGGAGTTTATCCCAAATGAAAGAACAAGATGAAGCCACAGCCAGAGATCTAAGTGAAACAGATACAAGTAACATGTCTGATGGAGAATTTAAAGCAGGCATCATAAGGATACTCACTGGGCCTGAGAGAAGAATAGAAGACTTAAGGGAGACCTTTACCACAGAGATAGAAGAGTTAAAAAAGAATCTGAAAGGAAGAATACAAGAAATGAGATTTAGAAACAGGCTTGAAGCAATGAATACAAGGATGGAAGAAGCAGAGGAATGACTTAGTGACCTAGAAGACAAAATAAAGGAAAATAATGGAACTGAGCAAAAGCATGAGAGAATTATGCAGCATAAGAATAGATGTAGGGAACTAAGTGACTCCATCAAATATATAACGTTTGTATTATAGGATTCCCAGAAGAGAGAAAAAAGGGGGAAGAAAATGTATTTGAAGAAACAATAGCTGAAAATTTCCCTAATCAGGTGAAGGAAACAGATCCAGATACAGGAGGTACAGAGAACTCCCATCATCCAGATGGCCAACAGACACATGAAACGATGCTCAATGTCACTCATCATCAGGGAAATACAAATCAAAACCACACTGAGATACCACCTAGCACCAGTTAGAGTGGCTAAAATGAATAAACCAGGAAACTGTAGATGCTGGCTAGGATGTAGAGAAGCAGGCACCCTCCTACACTGTTGGTGGGAATGCAAACTAGTGCAGCCACTCTGGAAAAGTGGTGTGTGGAGGTTCCTCAAAAAAAGGAAATTAGAACTACCCTATGACCCAGCAATAGCACTGCTAGGAATCTACCCAAGTGACACAGGAATGCTGATGCATAGGAGCACATGTACCCCAATGTTCATAACAGCACTTTCAACAATAGCCAAATCATGGAAAGAGACAAGTGCCCATCAAATGACGAATGGATAAAGAAGATGTGGTATATATATACAATGGAATACTACGCAGCAATGAGAAAGAATGAAATCTGGCCATGGGTAGTGACATGGATGGAACTGGAGGGTATTATGCTAAGTGAAATAAGTCAGTCAGAGAAAGACAGATACCATATGTTTCCATGCATAAGTGGACTTTGAGAGACTTAGCAGAAAACCATGGGGGAAGGGAAGAGGGGAAAAGAAAAAAGACACAGAGAGGGAAGGATACAAAACATAAGAGACTCTCAAAGACTAAGAACAAACTGAGGGGTGAGGAGGGTGTGGGAGCGGGGAGAGTGGGTGATAGGCACAGAGGAGGGCACTTGTTGGGATGAGCACTGGATGTTGTATGGAAACCGATTTGACAATAAATTATTTTTTTAACGTTTATTTATTTTTGAGAGACGTAGAGGCAGAGCGTGAGCAGGGGAAGGACAGAGAGAGTGGGAGACACAGAATCTGAAGGAGGCTCCGGGCTCTGAGCCATCAGCACAGAGCCCGACGCGGGGCTCGAACTCACAGACCGCGAGATCATGACCTGAGCTGGTCGGCTGCTTAACCGACTGAGCCACCCAGGTGCCCCGACAATAAATTATTTAAAAATAAAGAAAAAATAAAATAAATAAAAATAAAAATCTTAAAAAAAAAAAAACAACGAAAGCAAGCTAGCACAAAGACCTATTATAATTAAATTTGCAAAATATAGTGATAAAAAAATCTTAAAAGCAGTAAGACAAAAGAATCATTCACTTACAATGTAAAACTCCTAAGGCTAGCTGCAGATTTCTCCCCAGAAACTTGGAGGGCCCAAAGGGAGTGGCAGAATATATCCAAAGTGCTGACTGGGAAAAATAGGCAACCATGAATACTCTATCCAACAAGGCTGTCAGTCAGAATAGAAGGAGCGATAAAGAGTTTCTCAGATAAACAAAAACTAAAGGAGTTCATGAGCACTAAACCAGCCCTGTAAGAAACATTACAAGGAACTCTGAGTGGAAAGGGGAGACCAAACAAGACAGTACAAAGGCAGGAAACACAAAAGTATTGAAAAATAAATATTTCTGTAAATATCAATCAAGGAACTCACACAAAAAGGGATATAAAACATAACAACATATACCTAAAATATGTGTTCAAACTGGAAGCATCAACTTAATATAGGCTTCTATTTGCAGAAGAGGTTATATATAAACCTGATGGTAACCATATACCAAAAACTACTAATAAACATGCAAAGAATGAAAGAAAGAAATCAAAATATATCACTAATGAAAATCAGCAAAACATGAATGAGAGAAAGACAAGAAAGGAGTAGAGAAAATTTCTAAAGCCAACACAAAGCAAATCATAAAATGGCAATAAATACATATCTATCAATAATTAATTTGAATATAAATGGACCAAACACTCTTTTGATTCAAAAGACATAGGGTGTCAGAATGGGTAAAAAACCAAAACCTATCTGCATGCTGCCTATAAGAGACTCATTTTAGACCTAAGATATGCAGATCAAAAAATGTTACCGAAATATTTATCATGCAAATGAATGTCAAAAGAAAGCTGGGGTAACAATACTTATATCAGATAAATGAGACTTTAAAACAAAAACTGGAACAAGAAACAAAGGAGGTCACCATATAATGATAAAGGGAGCAATCCAATAAGAAGGTACAAAATTGTAAATATGTACAAACCCAACATGGCAGCACCCAAATACAAAAAACAGTTAATAACAAACATAGAGGAATTAATTGCTAATAACATAATAATAGTAGGGGATGTTAACACCACACTTATATCAATGGATACATCATCTAAAAAAAATCAACAAGGAAACAATGACTTTGAATGGCACACTAGAACAGATGGACTTAACAGATATATTCAGAACATTCTATCCTAAAATGGCAGAATACACATTGTTTTCAAGTGCACATGGAACATTGTCCAGAATAGATCATACATTACTCCACAAAACAGGCCTCAACAAATACAAAAAGATTGAAGTCATACCATGTACTTTTTCTGACCACACCACTGTTAAACTAGAGTCAACCATAAGAAAAAATTTGGAACGACCACAAATACATGGAGATTAAACAACATGTTACCAAACAATGAATTGGTCAACCAGGAAATCAAAGAAGAAATTAAAAAAAAAAATACATGGGAGGGGTCCCTGGTGATTCAGTCAGTTAAGCATCAGCTTTGGCTCAGGTCATGATCCTGCAGTTTGTGAGTTTGAGCCCCATTTCGGGCTCTGTGCTGACAGCCTGGAGCCTGGAGCCTGCTTTGGATTCTGTGTGTGTCTCTCTCTCTGCCCTTCCCCCCTCACACTCTGTCTCTCTCTCTCTCAAAACTAAATAAACATTAAAAAAAATAAAATAAATGAGAAAAAATTAAAATAAAAACACAATGGCCCAAATGAAACCAGGTGCTGGTTCTTTGAAAAAAAAAATTAACAAAATTGATAAATCTCTAGCTATACTTATCAAAAAGAAAAAAGAAAGGACTCAAATAAATAAAATCATAAATTAGAGATGAGAAGTAACAACCAACACCACAGAAATACAAATAAGAGAATAGTATGAAAAATTATATTCCAACAAAACTTGGACAACCTAGAAGAAATGGATGAATTCCGAGAAACACATAAACGACCAAAAACTAAATCAGGAAGAAATAGAAAACTTGATCAGACCAATAATCAGTAATGAAATTGAATCAGTAATCAAAAATCTTCTAAGAAACGAAAGTTCAGGACCCAATGGCTTTATAGGCAAATTCTACCAAACATGTAAAGAAGAGTTAATTTCTTCTCAAACTGTTCAAAAACATAGAAGAGGAAAGAAGACTTCACGAATTCATTCTGTGAGGCCAGCTGTTACCCTGATGCCAAAACCATGTAAAGACTTTACTGAAAAAGAGACCTATAGGGCCAATAGCTCTGTTGAACATAGATGCAAAAGTTCTCAATAAAATGCTAGAAACCAAATCCAACAATACGGTAAAAACATCATTCACCGTGATGAAGTGGGATTTGTTTCTGGGATTCAAGCATGGTTCAATATTTGCAAATCAGTGTGATTCACCACATTAATAACAGAAAGGGTGAGAACAATTTGATCACTTCAGTAAATGCAGAAAAAGCATTTGGCAAGGCACGACTTCAATTCATGATAAAAACCGTCAACAAAGAGATTTAGAAAGAACGTACCTCAACATAATAAAGGCTATATATGAAAAACCCACAGCTAATGTCATCTGAAATGGGGAAAAACTGAGAGCTTTTCTCCTAAGGTCAGTAACGGATAAGGATGTCCACTCTTACCACTTTTATTCAACATAGTACTGGGAGTACTAGCCACAGCAATCAAACAACAAAAAGAAATAAAAGGCATCCAAATTGGTAAGGACTCAGTCAAACTTTCACTATTTGCAGATGACACCATACTCTGTATAGAAAACCTGAAAGACTTCGCCAAAAAACTACCAGAAATAAGTGAATTCAGACAAGTTGTAGGAATCAAAATCAATATACAGAAATCTGTTGCCTAGCTGTATCTGTATAATGAAGTGTCTGGAGAAAGAGAAATTAACAATCCCGTTCACAATTGTACCCCAAATAACAAGATACCTAGGAATAAGCCTAACCAAAGAAGTCAGAGACCTATAGTCTGAAAACTATAAAACACTAATGAAAGAAATTGAAGACACAAAGAAATGAGAAGACATTCTATGCTCATGGATTAGAAGAAAAAATATTGTTAAAATGTCTGTACTATCCAAAGCTAGCTAGCTAGCTAGCTATCTAGCTATCTGTTCTTAAGTAGGCTCCACACCAGTGTGGGGCTTGAATTTACAATCCTGAGTGTGACTGAGTCACATGCTCTACTGGCTGAGCTAGCCAGGAGCCCCCAATCTACACATTTAATGCAATCCCTATCAAAATACCAAAGCATTTTTCACAGAGCTAGAACAAACGATTCTAAAATTTGCATGGAATCACAAAAGACTCCAAATAGCCAGAGCAGTCTGGAGAAAGAAAAGCTAAGCTGGAAGCATCTGGTTTTCAAGTTGTATTACAAGCTGTAGTGATCAAGACAGCATGGTTCTGGCACAAAAACAGACATATAGATCAATGGAAATGGAACATAATAGAAAACCCAAAATGAACCCACAATTATATGGTCATTTAATCTTTGACAAAGCAGGAAAGAATATGCAATGGGAAAAAGACAGTCTCTTCAACCAATGGTGTTGGGAAAACTGGACAGCTGTGTGCAAAAGAATGAAACTGACCACCTTCTTACACCATATACAAAAATAGATTCAAAATGAATTAAAGACCTAGATGGGAGACCTGAAGCCATAAAAATCCTGTGCTGACGGCTCAGAGCCTGGAGCCTGCTTCGGATTCTGCGTCTCCCTCTCTCTCTGCCCTTCCCCTACTCATACTCTGTCTCTATGTCTCTCAAAAATAAATAAACGTTAAAATTAAAAAAAAAGAAAGAAACACGCTCTTAAGTACAGAGAACACACTGATGGTTACCAGAGGGGAGGTGCGTGGGGGATAGTTGAAGTAGGTGATGGGGATTAAGGAGTGCACTTGTTGTGATGAGCACAGGGTGATGTATGGAAGTGTTGAATTACTATGTTGTATACCTGACACTAATATTACACTGTATGTTCACTCCCTGGCATTTAAATAGAAACTTGAAGAAAAATAGTAAGGTTCGGTAACATCCTCTCCCCCCTCAATCCTTTCCATTTGTCATAATATGTTAAATTCCTTTTTTTCTCCAGTTTTATTTATTTTCGGATTAGGCTTAACCATAAGCAATGCTTCTCAAACTTTTTATATGTGAACCACCTGCAAATCTTTAAATACAGATTCTGATGCTGCCAGGATGGGATGGGCTTCACTTTCTGCATTTCTAATAGGCTTCCAGGTGCCGCTGATGCTGTGGTCCAAGGACCACATTTTCAGTAGCAAGAGTTTATTTATTTATCTTTTAAAGTCTATTTATTTATTTTGAGAGAGGGAGAGAGAGAGCATGCACACACGAGGGTCAGAGAGAATTCCAGACAGGCTCTGCACTAACAGCGTGGGGCTGGATCTCATGTACCGTGAGATCATGACTTGAGCTGAAACCAAGAGTTGGTTGCTTAACCAACTGAGCTACCCAGGCGCCCCATCGTTATCAAGAGTTGAAAGCGCACTCTATGTCCTTGAGCATAGAACATCATGCAGGGGCAGAAGGAGGAGGTCTAGAATGGGGCCGCATTGGTATCTTTCCCAGGAAAGCCCTGCAGAGTTGGAAGAAGAACAACTGTGATACCAAACTTCGGATTACATTTCGTCAAGGATCTTTCTCCTTCCATTACCTGAGAAATTTCTTCAAGAAATCTGAAGGTTTTGATGTAATGCTTCGTCTACGATGGTCAGTTTCAACCTTTCTTTAAATTGTAACAAGGGTGTAGATACTTCCAAAGTACTCTGAGTGATCGAATTGTAGATTTCAAAGATTTTTTTCAAGTATCTTTTCAATTATCTTGCCCCCATAAAATCTAACAATCCCTTTTCAGTCACTTACCTTTATCAAACCTTTTTAAGACATTCCACATAGTTTTCATAGCAATGTTTTTCACATTCACATAAGTAATATATCGATGTCTATCTTTACATAGATTACACAAATTAGTATAGTTGGCATAGCTGATTTAGGAACAGACACAGCTGACATGACGGATATATATTCATCATGATGAGGTAGGCAGGCCGAGTCCGAGAACCCAGGGAAAGATCCCATTGGACCAGTCAAGAGGGTCCTTAGCTTCATGTGGGACAGAAATCAAATGTAAACCAGAGGAAATGGAAATGATTTATTGAATAGTGTTAAGTGACAGAATAGCAGAGTGTCTGGGAGACGTGGAAAGGAAAGGAAAATGAGTCTCATTGCTTGGGGCGAGGGCTCTGTATTAGAAGAGAGTCTAGGGTATGCGTCCCTCCAGGACCCAGGGTAAGGTCCAATCAGAGGCGAGTATCAGGTGAATAATAAAGCTTACTCCATAAATTACCCAAGGCAGGGGTACTGATGCCAGCATCTGCTGAGGTTTGTTCAAAGCTAATGTCCCATAACGTGTTCAGGATCTGGCTCTTTCTGGATGTTACCAGGTGTTTGGAGCATAGGACAAAATTCAGAGAATGAGTACCTGCTTCCCCCTTGAAGTGGGAAGAGATCTTATTTGGCTTATTCAGAGGCAAAATATGGAACATGAGCATATGGGGCCTCGCAGAAAAACAGCAGGGATGGGCCCTTTAGACGGAGTGACTTCCTAGAACAACAGTTCTCATAGAAACAGTTTTCATAGAAATAACCTTTGATTTTGTGCCATCATATTCCATATTATACACAACAGTTTTCATAGAATTATCCTTTGATTTTGTGCCATCATATTCCGTATTATACACACCTACTACATATCTATATCTCTACAACCCTGCCTGCGCCTATAGTCTTATCCATATATTACAGCAGTAGTGCAACTAGCATGAATTTGGGAACAGACACAATCGACATGATAAAAGTAACATGCCATAATGAAAAGTCACTCATTAATGGTAACTATCAGGTTTGCCTCGTGTTTATAATGTTATGTTTTGCAAAAGGATTGGAAGGCATAGATTGGGGGTAAGCGGTGCTCAGGTAAGAGAGCCATTGTTTAAAAACAAGTAAGAGGGACGCCTGGGTGCCCCCTCAGTTAAGTGTCTGACTTCAGCTCAGGTCATGATCTCATGGTTTGTGGGTTCGAGCCCCACGTCGGGCTCTGTGCTGACAGCTCAGAGCCCGGAGCCTGCTTCGGATTCTGTGTCTCCCTCTCTCTGTCCCTCCCCACTCGTGATCTCTCTCTCAAAAAATAAAAAAAAAAGACTAAGAGAAGTGAGTGGGGAGACCATTTTAACTGGGGTGTTCAGGAAGAGCCTCTCTGAGTACAGTTATAAGTTAAAGCCTCGGGAATGAGAATGAACTAGCCACTCAGAGGCCTGGGGTAAGAGTGAGGTAGGAGAAACTTCCAAGTATAAAGCTCAGAGGTGAAAACGAGTCCATGAATTCAAAAAAACGACGCTTGGCCCAATGTAGCTGCGGCACGGAGTCCGGGGCCCGCAGGTAGCACATGACATTGGCTTAGGCTTCATGGTACATGGAAGGATGTGGGATTTTATTCTAAGAGCAAAGTAAGCCATAAGAGGCTTTAAACAAGGGAATGGCCTGATCCGATGTTTTGTTATTATTTTTTAATCAGTGTGGCTTCTATGCAGAAATTACATGGTGGATTTTTTTTTTTAATTAATAACAGAGACATTAAAGAACTTTGTTTTTACTAAGTATACTATACATAAGTCCACTCCAGAGCTGTGGGCATGTAATATTATATATATATATATACACACACACACATATACATATATATATTATATATACATGTGGGCATGTATAATGTATATAATATTATATATATATACATGTGGGCATGTAATATATATATAAGAATATATATAATATAATACATATATATAGTTCTTATTTTATACATATTATATATTATATATAATGTGTTATATACATAGATTTTTGAATTGAAAAATATGTTGCTATATTGGCTTAATATTTATTAAAAATCCAGAAGATTTGTGGGAGAAAGGTACACAATGGATTCACATTCTAGGGTATTGTTTTTTGCTCCGTATGCTTCATGAAAAGCTATGAATTTAAAAAGTGCCATACCTTTTTTGGTTGTTCGGGTGTTCATATGTTTGGTTGGTTGGTTGGTTGGTTTGCAGAAATATACTTGGTGAACCAGTTTCTCAACTGTCTTTCTAGTTCACATTCGTCAAGCCAGACACTGAAACTTTCAATCGAATCTAATAGCTGTGTTTTTACGCAGAGTATAACAGGAGTAGTAAGCTCAGACTGTTACGGGGCCTGGCAGGCAGTTATGTGAGCTGCACTGAGGCTGGGCTGTGCCCACATTGGAGAATACATATTGCACGTAAGTGCACTCAAATTCAACATTTTGAGACCCTTGGGCTGGTCAGACACGAAATATCTGCAGGCTCCATTGGCCCACGGGTCACAGATTGGGGTCCCTTGTCCAAAGATATTTAGAGCTTCCAGAAGCACAAAACTGACAACGTTGACAGCAGGGAGGGGAAGGTACGAGATTCTAGATTTCAACCGTGTAATTCCTCTTTCTTAAAACAGATGAGGATCTGTTTCTCTGATGATTGGCATGCACAGAAATATAAAATCAGTTTGGGTGTAGGCTTAGCTTTGGACAGGAATTATATTCTATTAAAAGGCAGTGGTTGTGTTGACCCTCATAAAGCCAGGTCTGCATCTGGAAACAATTGAATTCCTTCTTATTTATGTCACTGTATTACTTAGCATGCGAACATGGGCAATGTTTGACATAGAATGTGACTTTGTGGATGTTAAGGCACCAAACTTGGACCAATTAGGCCATTTCATCACATCATTAACTCAAATATATGCTTGTTAACGTGGTCCGTGCTTTGAATATTATTAAAAGTGAACGTTACGGTCAAGGAAATCGGGGACTGAGTTACAGCAGGTGTTACGTTGTTCTGCGTAATGCCCAGGGGCAAAGAGATGGATTCATAAACACGCAGGTGGCCACTGTTCACTCCAGGCAGCAAGGTGAGGGGGGTGGAGCCAAGGCTGATGGGTGCACAGAAGTGCCTCCGACTTTTGCTGTAGAATTACAGAAGAATTTAGTAATGGAAGCAGGCAGAATTTTGATTAAAACAGCTAATTAAACGAAGAGACAAAAACAATTGTGCAGGGAACTGCTGGTTTCATGGCTTGCTGCCCAAGAGATGATCCATTGTACTTTTGTGATAGACAACAAATAAGTCATCGAACCGATTTGCTTTTTATAAAGGACCAACCTTTGTGACACACGAGGTTGATTTCCAGTGTCTGCAGAGTTAATAGAGACTGAAGCCTACAAAAGCAATTATGGCTGAAAATGCTGTGTTTTATTCTAAGTCTTTGCTAATTAGTTAACCTACCTTTGGCCCTAAATTAACTCCTGTTTATAAAGAATTGTCATTAACCAGAATACTTCAGCTTTCCCCCCCACCAGGGTAATACTTAAGTATTTTTATGTACAATATTTAATAATCATGGAGTTTCTTATTTTTGACAATGCTACCCTAATGTCACCTTTGATGCAATATAGGCCCTTTACCGACATAAGGTTTATACCAAGGTAGAAAAAATACCAAGAAGAAACATGGTAGGGGCCCCTGAGTGGCTCAGTTGGTTGAGCATCTGACTTCGGCTTAGGTCATGACATTGCGGTTTGTTAGTTCAAGCCCGACATCGGGCTCTGTGCTGACAGTTGAGAGCCTGGAGCCTGCTTCAGATTCTGTCTCCCTTTCTCTCTGCCTCTCCCCTGCCTGTGCTCTCTCTCTCTCTCATAAATAAATATATAAATAAACAAATCACATTTAAAAAAGAAGAAACATGCTAATTAACACCTTATGCAAAACGCAGTTTGTAATATGAATATTTGTAATGCGGGATTTTCAACCAAAGGGGTAAATGCTTGTTTGAAGGTACATAAAAGCAAATGAAAATATTAAAAGATCTAGTGAATACGCATATGTATGAACCATATTAGCAAACTGTATACAATATCCTAATATTCATACTATTAAAGTTAAATTAACATTAATTATATGTTTTTAAATATGCTAATTAAATGAAATTAACATATTAAATGAGCTAGTTCTTGACTGTAGAGAATTCTTGACCGAGACTGACGAGAAGAGCAAGCTCACCCACAAGTCTGTGTAGAGATTAGTGGACAGTATGAAGCCACGAGAGGCTGACGTGTTCTTTGTGAGCAGACCGTGAGATGTAACTGATAATTCAGCTTCTCTGTCATGGTAGCTCGCTGCATGTAATTATCCTTACACCTCATCAGTCCTGAGAGGAAGGCCCGACACACCAGAGGAAATGAGGTTCCGTGTGCTTAGTCCGTGTCCCATGCTCTGCATGGGAAAGCAAGCTTTGCAAACTGAGATCGTATTAAGGCTTTTGGTTTGTTCTATTGTTGCTTTTAATGCTTTTCTACCAGTGGAATTCTGAAACGTGTAGTTGAAAAGTTATACATGATCTTACTTGGATTAGCTTACCTGGGATTCGCATTGGTTTATATCTTATCGAATAAGTCAAAATCAGGAGTACTGGGGCGCCTGGGCGGCTCAGTCGGTTAATGGTCTGACTTTGGCTCAGGTCATGATCTCACCGTTTATGAGTTCAAGCCCCACGTCAGGCTCTGTGCTGGCAGCTCAGAGCCTGGAGCCTGCTTCAGATTCTGTGTCTCCCTTTCTCTGCCCCTCCCCTGCTTGTGTGCTCGCTCTCGCTCTCTCTCAAAAATAAAGAAACGTTAAAAAAAAAAAAATAGAAGCACTGGAACATCAGCAGACATTAAAACACATCTTGGTGTTAATCATCAGGAATGAAAGAGCAGAAGGACTAATGGGCAGGCACCGATTAAAGTTGCCAATTTCATATTCACAGGAAACATACTGCTCAAAAGGAATAAGCCCTAAAAAGGTGTTTACCAATCAGTGTTTCACCCCACCGTCTTTAAGCATTGTTATGAATTTTTGATTGCATTTGTAGCCTCTCCATATTTGGGAAAACACAGATGTTCCTGGTTATAACCAGGGGGTATGCAGTGCAACAGCTGGAATTCTGATTGTAGCAGACACGTATTGCTTGCATCACCATCAGATGAAACGAGGGTCTAGCCATCAATACTGAGACAGTCCGAGAACTGGGTGAGGAGAACCTGTCTTACCTGAGCAAAGGAGGTTGCTTCTCTTACCTATTGCTACTTTATTTTCTGATATAACTAGTTACAGCTCATCTGTTGTGTGGAATCTAAATGTTTTAGGGGACCTTTATGTGCTCTTAATGGGATTGCCTCCCCTAAGACTGATAGAATGTTTTGTCCTTCTCACCTGTGACTTTGGGGTAGTGAATGCAGGAATGAATGGCAGTCGCTGTTCAGAGTTCCTGGTCCGTTAAAAGTGGGAGTCGGGGGGAGGGGCGGTAGAGGGTAAAGTAAAATCGAGGGCTGCAATCTAACATGTGCCATCAGTGATGACAGTACCTATAAGGTCTTCCTGGGATGCAGAGTTCTCTGTGGGGAACATAAGCAAACGGAAGCATTTGGACATGCGCCGAGATGTGGCTGTTGATAGCAACCATAGAATAACGTGCCTTTCGTTATTCCAGGTGTGGAACTACATAATGGATCTAAGAAAGGGATTTCCATCCACTCCTGCATTTTTGTCTTTTTCATTTAAAGGGGGAAAAAGTATTCAGACCCATGGATTTCTGAAGAATAGACTTCTTTTGGGTAATTCATTCATTAAAAATAGACATCAGATACGAAAGTCATCCTTAGTTTTATATCTCTTTTATTTAGTCTGCATTGAACAATGCAGATTTAATGACAAGTGGAACATCTAAGTTTTCAGTTCGAGCCCTTCGGTGCAAGCATTGGATAAAGCATTTTTAACTTGCAAGCAATCAAGCCAACTGAGTGAGGATTGACCAGAACTATCACACACGGAAGGGAGCGTTGTCCTCTCCAACGTGGGGGAAGCGGATAGAAAACACGGGAGAGCCAAGTCTGAATAATAAAAAACGAGTAAAACAGGTAGCAGGAAACAGCACAGGGAAGAAAACTTGTTAAAAAACAGAGTGAAGCACCCATCTAGGAAGTAAATACCCTGTAAGGGAAAAAATTCAGTTTCCAAATCTCAGCTCTCTCCAGGTTTTAAATGCTATTTTTTCCTCTACTACTAGACATTGTTTTTTCTTCTCCAGAGTAAAGCCACCTGGTGATTTGGGTGTTTATGCCTCTGTTAATTATTATTTGGTCTATGATGCAAAATTTTATGTATCCAATCCTCAAGGCTTAACAATAGGTGGTAGCTCTAAAGAAAATGGGATAAGCCCCACCTTCCTAGTGATTTTTAAATCTCTTTCATGGGTATGTGTACTGGGACGAAATAGCTCTATTACTTTTAAAAACCAAAAAGTGAGTAATAACTAGCTGGGCAGAGAATTCAAACTGTAAGAATATCTCAGTTATTCTGATAACACGGTGATAAGTAGATGTGTAAATAAGAAAAGGAAAAGGCTGTTAAAAGTTGGAGAGACTAAAATTTGGAAGTCCCAGTCCTGGTTGACCGTACGGACACTAGGCGCCAGGAAACTGAGAACTTGACTGCGTGACGCTCTCTGCTATCTAAGAGAAGTCTGGTGATGTGTACAGTTCACCCAGATCAACCGGTCCCGGAACACTGAGTTTTAGAAAGTATGTGGGAGCTACTTAGATTCATATTCAGGGCTTGGAGACTAGTGAGAAACAGGAAGGTACTGAGAGATACGGAGTCCCATCGGAGCAGACTTCGGGAACCAGGCCGATGCTAGAACTGTCCCAGCAAAGTCACTGCGCTCAAGCCAGGCCACAATATTACTGGTCTCCGGCCAGATGAATGAAACACCACACCAGGTACATTCCTGGGATTTTCAGGCAGCCTCGTTTTAGAAAACCCCATTCTAATTCCGCAAGTTGAGACTTACCCTGGGAGCACTAACATTTTGAACGATTTCCAAACGCTGTCACAATGTTTAACCTAGGACAGGATTCTTACTGTCCCCAAAATCAGATTCTGTATTTTAAATGACTTACCAAAAAAAGTACCGTATAATTTTGAGGTAAACTTCTTTATTTTCTTACACAACCAAGAATCTTAAACTATCTTAGTACATCACCATCCTAACAGGTCATACTTTAGTATCATGTGCAGTTTTCACATCGTTCTACGCAATCCTGAAAAAATGCAGTTAACATTCCGCAGACACTTTTCATAGTGCTGCATCTCCTTTGTAGTCTTATTTGGTCTAAGAGAACCACGTTCAGAGTTACTTTTGTATATTACGGTGAATAAACGTGAACAGACCCACTCCTTCCCCCCTCCCAACCCACCCACCTGCCCCTATTAAAATAAAAAGGAAAACAGAAAAAATACAAAGACAACAAGAGGAAATAAGGTTCTGGGAGGGAAACCGTAATCATTCAAGTGTGGGACAGAGAGGTCAGCTGTCCGCACCCACTCTCCATGCTACAGAAAAACTTTTGAGGCTACTGCCAAACACTCTCTAACACCTTTCAAGAAGCTCCAGTAGATTTCTGGATTTGTTCCTTTAAGATGAGGATGCTCTGCCTTTGCTCGGGAGGCAGCATGGCGATCTGGTCTGCAGTCAGCTGGAGGACCTGCATGATCAGAGCCGCCTTCTCTTGATCCTGTGGGGTGACCTGGCTCTGCCCAGGACTGAAACTGCTAGGCTGGCCTCCGCCTTGCTTACCCGCCCCCTGCATGCCCACTCCCTGCATGCCCGCCCCCTGCATGCCCGCTCCTTGTATGCCCGCCCCCTGCATGCCCGCTCCTTGTATGCCCGCCCCCTGCATGCCCGCTCCTTGTATGCCCGCCCCCTGCATGCCCGCTCCTTGTATGCCCGCCCCCTGCATGCCCTGCTCCTTGTATGCCTGCCCCCTGCATGCCCGCTCCTGGGTTTCCCACCCCTGAAATACTTGAGACCTGTCTGGGTCCCTGAGGACCACCTGCCCCCATATTCATGGGACCAGGACCCTGGATCCCACCAGTCATGGGGCCTCTGGAACTGGGGCCAGGGACCCCTTATCTCCATTCCTCTTCCGTCCATGCCTCTGGCTTCCATCCCTCTGGTCTCCATTGCGCAGGTCTCCATGCCTCTTCTCTCCATTACCCGCGTCTCTAAGACCTCAGTCTCCATGGCTCGAGGCTCCAGCCCTCGAGAATCTCTACCGCCTCTGCCATCCATAGAGAGACCCCTTTGATCTATCATGGGTCCCCTGGGCTCTCCAATTAGCAGTCTGGGATCTCCCAGTGGTCCTCCTCTCATCTCATGGGAGGAAGGGCCGCGGCCATCGTGCCCAGAGGCATGGTGCATGGGGGGGCCCTGATGAGGTGGGCCGAGATAGCCTCGCGGCTCTACCTCCCCCGTGACTGAAAGCAAAGTCCCTCCACGGGGGTCATTTGGAGCATCTCCTAACAGCCCTCGGGGAGGCAGGCCACCGGCAGTCATGGGTCCACGAGGTAGAGGAGCTCGGGGATCCGACATCTGCACCTGTCCCCCGCTCTAAAGGCACTGGACCAACGCCGGGCATTCCGACCTGGGGCTGCATTCCTCCACCGGGAGTTAGGGAACCAGGCCCGGGCCCGGGCACCGCGGCTGGCATCGGCCCCGGGGCCGGGATCCCGCCCTGGATAGGGGTCTGCATCAGAGGAGGAATGTCTTTCACGGGCCGCCTGGCCATGTGCTGCGGCTGAGGGGCTGGCGGGTTCTGCTGGTTCAGGAGGACGCTGGGTGCCGGGCACAGCCCCGGGCCTGGGCCGGGGCCGGACACGGGCTGAGATTTGCCCGGGATGAGCGGGGTGACATGGATCTTGCGGTGCAGGATTTTCAGAGCGATCTCCGGGTCCATTATTCGCATCACCACCTGGGCCTGGAGCAGCGCATAGGCCAGCTGGGGGTTCTGAAGCAGCATATTTCGCGCTTCCTGATGGCTGTTCTGCACGCACAGCTTCATCTGCTTCATGAGCTCGAACATCTGCTCGGGGGGCAGGCTCGCGACCGCCCTGGTGATGGACTCGGGGGCGTCTTCCGGGTCGATGGGGTCGCCGTAGGGCGAGTCGATGATGGGAGCGGCGGGCCCTAGGCTCTTGAGCTCCTCCTTGTTCTTCTCGCTGGCCGCGTTGTCCACCCGCAGCGCCCGGCCGCTGAACTCGCGCCCGTTGAGGTTGCGCATGGCGCTCAGAGCGGTCTCCTGGTCCTGGTACTCGCAGAAGCCATAGCCCTTGGGCTTGCCCGTCTCCCGATCGTACACCAGCCGGAAACTGACCACAGAACCGACCTCCGAGAAAATGTCCTTCAGCTGCTCCTCGGTTGCCTCATACGGAATGTTCCCCACGAACACGGAACGCAGCGACCGATCCATCGCCGGGTCTCTCACCGCCAAACTCGACATGATTCCGGTGGGGCGCCCGGCGGAGAGCCGATCCTTTACCAAGAGTCGTCCTCTTGCGACCCACGCTTCCGCTGAGCACCGGAAGCGGCTCTCGGGCTCCGGGGGGGAAACCTCTGTGGGACCGATCGAATTGTTCCGCTAAAGCGGCGGAAGCCACACCGCTTCTGTGCTCCCCTACTTACATTAGCTGATGCTGTCCGCCTCTGGCCTTTCGTGATTCTGTCAGTTCCTTGTTGCCGAGAGGCACGATTCCCTTCTCGTGTCTTATTGTGACGACTCCCCGCGGCGCACCACCGCGGCCGCCCCCAAAAAGCCCGGTGCTGGCCGACCACAGTAAAGATGGCCGCTCGGGCTTCACCATGGTAACCGGGAGCGCCCGCCTCCGGTGACGTCAGGGGCGGTTTTGCTTCCGTTTGCCGGGCGGGAAACCGCCAACCGTAAGCGGGTCAGGGCGGCAGGGTTCTCCGTTCTGTTGCTAGTATGTCAGGTCGCCGTCAGTCCTTCCTCTGGTTTATTTAAGCCCTGTTTAAAATCCCACCCGGGACTACGAGGCAAAAGCGTGGGCGTTTCCGAGCAGTTCGGGTTCTGCTCCTTGAACTACAACAGCGACAGCTCCGTTTTGGAAAACATTTTGGGGGAACAGCGGCCCGAGGCTCCGCTGTCGCGGGTGCAAGGTGCTTCCAGGTGCCTCTGCAGCCGCGGGCGGCGACCCCGCGTTGACCGTCCTCTTCCTTGATGGTGTTAGGCCACACTAACCAGAGCGATTCGCGCCCAAGCAGGGCTCAGAGCTGCAGGGCGTGAATTAGTTCTTGAGCCACTCTAACGCTGCGGGGTTTCGGGTCGCTTCTGATTCCCGCAGGCCGATTCCCGCCGATGTTTGCACACTCGCCCCTGTGAAGGGCGCAGCAAAGTGGCGTTTCCATGCTGCCGTTGTGTCTGCGACATTTAACGGGGGATCGGAGCGGAGCTTGCAGGGGGCTGGACCATTTGCTAAGCGGCCGGGAAAGGGTCAAGACAGAATGACTTTTTCTTTTTTTAAAGTAATCTCTGCAGGCAGGGTGGGCCTCAGACTCATGAGGTGAAGAGTCTCTGGCTCTCCCAGCTCAGCCAGCCAGGCCCCCTAAAAGCCACAGAATTCTAACCAGGTTGGTCTGTCCTAGTTCCTGCACAGCCTCCCATGGAACAAAGGAGGCACCTCCCAGGCGATGTTCAATTTTTTTTTCTTTATAGAAGGAGTTGGGGGGCAAGAAAGTTTATGCAAAAGAAGGGGATTGTTCCAGATGAGGGGGTATCCTAGGGTCTCCTGGTGTAGATGGCCTTATCTCTCTTTGGGGGACAGAGAGGACCCAGGGGACAGACACACTGGTGCTGACGGGAAGGAAAATTTCCTGACTGACCCAGTTACAGCTGCGTTCCTGGGAAGGCTGAAATTGCAATTAGATTATTACCCGGGCTTGAAACTCGGTCTAAGAGATACTATTTTGGGCCTGCCGTTCCCCCTTTTCTTTTGACACAGTTTTATTTATTTTGTATTAAAATATAAAAACCTCTATCCAGTTAGGCTATTGAAAACTTTTTAGTATGTTGGGAATAGTAACTTGGGAATGAAATCTATTTTTCCAGTGAGGTTAAGTCTAAGCCATACATCAGGTATTTCTAGTTCAAATTTAGCACTCTCATTGAGAAGGCCTGTGTAAGTACATGCAAGATTTCGAGCACCTTTTTGTTGGAAGAATTTTTAAAAGTAAACATTTTATATTGTTTGCATGCCGAAGTGACATTTTTAAAACACTGGATTCAACAAAACGCACTTTAAACTTCACATCACCCATTTCATTTTTTAAATGTGGTTACTTAGAAAAATTCAGTTACAAACATGGGTCTCGCTGTATGTCTAAGGACCGCGCTTTTCCAGAGCCTAAGTATCAACCCGTAAGCAGAGAATTATTTTTATTCCACATATGCCTTTTGTGGGGATTGTGAAACTTTAAGTCCCATCCAAAAACTGTCATGTAGTCTGAGGATCACAGTCCCGTGAATAGATCTAAAATGACTATGACTGTTTAGTTACAAATAAGACAAAGCATTCATTTACCTTCACATGTTGTAATAGTCCATTAAAATAGGCCTAAACACGGCTGTCCACTAAGCACATGATAACTTACATCTCCAGGTGACCAAGTGTATTTATATCAGCCGATAAAATCTTGCTGATGCTGTCAGGCCGGGTCCACGAACCCAGAGCGGGTTCCCAAGACCGTCTTGGCCGGTCTTTGGCTTCGTAGGATGGAAATCCAAACATGAGGCAGCAGGAGGTGAGAGCGGGATGTACGAAGGTACAGAGAGGGCAGTTACAGACGAAGCACCTGAGAGACTCAGTAAGGAGTAGGAGCCTCGTCTTTGTTTAGAGTGTCGTGTACATGTCCCCTCAGGCATCCCGAACCGATCCTAACAAAGAGGAGGGCCCACGTGTTACTCCTTGGAGCCAGGGAGTCCCCGGGTCAGGATGTCCAGCTCTGTGGTCTGGAATTCCCAGAGGATGGTTCTTCTCTCCTTCCTGAGACGTTATCTGTGGTAGAGCAGTCATTGACTCCGTGTCCCTTACAGGGAGGACACTCACTATTTGCAGGGTGCAGCGTGTGTAACGTGGAGGTGCCGGTCCCGGCAGGAAGGGAAGCAGCGAAAGGAGCAAAAAGCAGACTTTTATGGAGTCTTTCGGTTTCTCTGCCTCACTCCTAGTCAAAGAAACAGAATAGCCATCTGCTAGTAATGGTTTTTCCCTGTGATTCTTTTAGAGGAGGTGAAGCAGGGTTGGGGCGGAGAAGTGTTTGCATTAAATGTAGCAATCCGGATGGTAAGAGGCCATTAGAATGAATTCTAAGGAATGTCAAGTTCAAGTTCGTGAGAGGTTGCCTGGCTCGTCCGCTGGTTTCCTCACTGCCCTTGCCAGTTTCTTAACCGAGGGTCCTCACCCCTTAGCATGCATCAGAACCACCTGGAACCACGGCCTATTAAGTCAGGTGGCTGGGCCTCACCACCTCCTCCCCACTTATTCAGTATTTCTGGGCTGGGAATGGGGAGTTTGGATTTCTAACTGCCTCTCAGCTTATGCCGAGGCCCCTGGTGTTGGGAGCCCACTTTAAGATTCACTGATCTGAACAAACAGACTTGAGATGCTTTTGTTTTGTTGCTCGTGGAGTACCTCTCAGCACGAGATCCGGGCGGTCTCTCAGCAAAGCCTACTACTGTTTTCATGCTGACCTAGCACAGCTAGTACATGCTGATCCCACACCCAAGATACCCTGGGCTCAAACAGTGGGGGAGCAGAGTGGCCGAGGAAGTCTGAGGACAAACAAGCAGGGTGAAGCCGTGACTATAAGTGTTTGTCATAGGTCTTCCAGATTTTCTTTAGTCTTCTTGTTCCAAGCTAGAAGAGTGGTTTGATATACCCCGTTCGTAAAGGACGAGTATGACCAAGCACATAGCTCAATGCCCAGGACACACAAACTAACATTTATTACTAGCTGTGTGGCCCGGAAATACTAAGAACTCTTGGAAACCCGTGTATATTTCCTGGTGCCTCTACATAATTTTCACAGATGTACTTCGGAAGAACCACCATTTTATACAGCTTTCTTGTTCCCGTAATGTTTAAACTTTCGGTATTTATAGCATGGCATATACTCTGAAGAAAAATGTGCCTGACATCTTGCATGGTTAAGTGTTAATCCTTTCAGTAAATCAAAATACCATATATAGTAAGAGTGACTTTTAAACAAACACATCAGAACATATGGCCAAATGGGGGTGAGGGCTGTTCTTCGAACTAATCACCTTTAGAAACTATAAACTGAATCCATTGAGGCTTCCATTGTTCCAAATGATTTTTAAGCTTCTATCCTGAAATTGTTTCGGGGCTCCAGTTCTAAGTCGTACTGGAAAACTGATACTTAACTCAAAAGTATACCTTGTTTTTGACAAAGAACAGAGTTAGGCAACCAAACCTCTCCTTCGGACCAGACTTGGCAAAAATGTGGTGTGTCTTTATTTCCAAAGAGTAAAACTTACATCAGAATATGAAGACTATAGACTTTGAGAGTAGTACAAAAAATTCACCATGGATCGACAGACAGATTCCAAAGAGAATTACTAAAAATATTTTTTTAACTTATAACTGGCATTTTTTGAAACAAGTGTATGGGCCCTTCAAGGAATAATAGATCAAATATACTCTCCACAAAGTTCTCCCTGACCTTCCTCCTTCTTTCTCCAGGTTGGAAATAAGTCAATTTGCCTTTGTATATAAACCGTCCCTTATATGTATCTTTCTGGTGATAGTAACTCATACCTTTTAGTAGATTTATTATTTTCCTCTAAACTATATCATCATTCAAGGAAAGAGCTAGATTAACATTTTTTCAATTAACAAAATGCCTTATAATTATTCTTTTATTCCATCAATATTTGTTCCAGACACTGGCAATAGAGCAGTGAAGAAGACAGACGTTCTGCGAGAGCAGAGGTTCTCTCAGTGTGGTTCCTGGACCAGAAGTATGAGCATCACCCAGAAACATTGGGCGATGCTAAAATTTGGGGCCCTACCCCACACCTACTGCATCAGACTCTCTTGGGAATGGGGTGTCTATACAGAAATCTGGGTTTTAATAAGCTTCCCCCAGGTGATTCTGATGCAAGCTAAAGTTTGAGAACAATTGAACTCAAGGGCAACATTCATAGATAGATAGGTAATACACACACACACACACATTGTCTTCTTCACTGTATCTGTCCTCTGCACCTAAGATAGAGCTTAGCACAGGTGAGTGCTCATTTTGTTGAATGACTAATGGGAAGCGACCTCGTGCACAGCTTTCCATTTTACACAAGAGGAACCACCCATGGCATTCAGCATGTCCCCAATCAGAATGAGGACCTCGTCATTTTATTCCTAGGCCCGTGATATTTCTCCCATGTTACTGTTTGATGCAAACAGATATATAATGAAGCATGCAGAGGAATCAATAAGGTCTAGACATCAAGGAAGCTTCCCTCACGGAGCTGGGATTTAAGGGATGGCTTATCATCGGAGATGTGTACACAGAAGATGAAGGGAATAAGCCAGGAACTAGAAAGAGCCAAAGGATGAGCAGATAGAAATAGGACATTTTTTGATGCCTTCAGAGGAAACTAAATCATAGCTGGCGCGTAGTGCGATAAAAGATCGTCCTTTGGGACAGACTGTTAGAGATTTTCAAGGTGAGATGTATGATCTAAACTTGATGGGTGTGTGAGTCGGTAGGCTTTATTCCTTCTTTCCGAAACACGGACACGTAATAGTAACAGTGGAGTTTTTAAGAATACCAGTTGGTGTCCAGTCCTTCTTCATGGGATCTTTTGCACCCAGATTCTCCTTGTTTTAAATATTTTATTTATATTTTATATTTTATTTAAATATTTATTTTGAGAGATGGGCTGTGCATGCACACTGAGCAGGGTGGGACAGAGAGGGGGGGGGAAAGAGAGGATCCCAAGCAGGCTCTGCGCTGTGGGCACAGAGCCCAACTCAGGGCTTGATCCCACGAACCATGAGATCATGACTGGAACCGAAATCAAACTGACTGAGCCACCCAGGCACCTCTAAAATTTTTATTTTTCATTGAAATATAGTAGACATAGAATATTAGTTTCACATGTAGAACATAGTATTTCAACAATCATTTGTGTTATGAAATGCTTGCCATAAGAAGCAGGTTACTGTCTGTCACCAACGTTACCAGACTACTATTGACTATATTCTTATGCTGTACTTCCATCCCTGTGCCTTATTTTATAACTGGAAGTTTGTGCCTCTAGATCCCCTTCACCTGCTGATCCCCATCACCTGTTTGGTACTCTCCCCCACCAACCCCATGACTTTGTTACCTATATCTGTTTCTCTTTTGTTGTTCTCACTGTTTATTTTGTTTTTTAGATTCTACACATGAATGAAATCGTATGGTATCTGTCTCTTTGACTTAATTCACTTAGCATAATACCCTCTCCAGACTCTCCTTTTTATTTTATTTTTTTAAACATTTTTATTTATTTTTGAGAGACATAGAGACAGAGCATAAGCAGGGGAAGGTCAGAGAGAGAGGGAGACACAGAATCTGAAGCAGGCTCCAGGCTCTGAGCCATCAGCACAGAGCCTGACGCAGGGCTCAAACTCACAGACTGTGAGATGGTGACCTGAGCTGAAGTCGGCCACTTAACCGACTGAGCCACCCAGGAGCCCCCAGACTCTCCTTTTTAATCCCTTATAATTTTTAATCTGAGTGTAGCAGTTACTCTTCCTACATTTAACATCCACAGTCTGGCTTCACTCTCCTTCCTTGCCTCGCACCCCTGCTTTGTTCACTGGTGTTTGTTGGGGACGTCTTCTTCTCCGTCCCTCCCCGTCCCCCCATGTCTAAATCCTTCCAGTCCTTCAACGCTCACTTCAGAAACTTCCTTCTAAAGTACTGACTGAGCATCCAGTGTCTTCTACCTGGTGTATCTTCTACTGAGATCGTGTTACCCCATAAGCACAGAACCCGTATCTGGTTTTTATTCTTCACATTGCCTTGTCAAGTGCCTTATATATTCCAAGTACTCAGAGGATATTTTAAAAAATTAGTACAAGAGGGGTGCCTGGGTGGCTCAGTTGGTTAAGTGTCCCACTTCGGCTCAGGTCATCATCTCACGGTTCACGAGTTCGAGCTCCGCGTCAGGCTCTGTGCTGACAGCTCAGAGCCTGGAGCCTGCTTCACATTCTGCACCTCCCTCTCTCTCTGCCCTCCCCCCCTCATGATCTGTGTGTCTCTCTCTCTCAAAAAATAAATATTTAAAAAATTAATACAAGATCATCTTACAGGTAACAGATTACGTATGTTTGCCAAATGGTAGCGTAATGCTTTCAGTTCACAAAACACTTTTTTTTCACAAAACACTTTGGGATCCCACATTGGGTTTTGACAGCAATCACATGAGTACATACACTTGCATCCTGGTTTTATAGATGTAGAAATGTAAGGGACTGTTAACATAGAAGTTTACCTAAAGATAGACTGCCATTCTTAAAAGCTAATGCAAAGCACTAGACAGGCAGGAGGCCCTCTGATAAATGCTGTATACAGTATAATGTCTTAAATAAGACAGCGTATTTTCCTGTTTAAATTTTTTTAATGTTTTATTTATTTTTGAGAGAGAGAGAGAGAGACAGAGTGCAAGTGGGAGAGGGGCAGAGAGAGGGAGAAACAGAATCTGAAGCAGGATCCAGGCTCTGAGCTGTCAGCACAGAGTCTGACATGGGGCTCAAACCCACAAACCATGAGATCATGACCTGAGCTGAAGTCGGACACTTAGCCGACTGAGCCACCCAGGAGCCCCTTGTATTTTCCTTTCAGCAAACTTTCTTTTCAGCAACCCTACTGATACAGGCAGTCATGATGTCAATTTACAGCTAAGGGAAGGTCACTGTCGTGGCCAGTTAACTGGCAGAGCCAGTATTTGAACTCACATCATGTGACTCGAGAACGCACCTCTTAAATTATTCCGTTAAATGAGTTTCCCAAGGATCATAGGGAGCAGGTGGCAGAGCTACAGCCTGAGACCGGGTCTCCTGATTTTACAATTCCTGGTTCACAATCAGTATAGCAATCCCGGGCTGTTGAGGCCTGGATTCCAAATACCTTTGGCCTTTTTCCTGATTGTCCTTGAGTGCAACTAATTGCAATGTTGACATCACAATCAGTGCTGTGGCCACAGATGGACCATAAGATAGAAAAACTGAAGCGATTGGGAAAACATTTCTTTTTTTCTATTTGCAGGGCTGTGATGAAACATTACAGATGGATTTTTTTTTTAGAACGTCCAGTTAGATAGGTAATAAATGCATTTTTCATAAAACGAGAGCCCAGATTTCTCAATCCCAAGATTAGGTTTGTCTGCGACTTTCTCCCCAATTTTTTTTTTAATTTTTATTTTATTTTAGTTAATCTCTGCCCCCAACGTGGGGCTCGAACTCACAACCTTGAGATCAAGAGTTGCATGCTTTACTGACTGAGCTAATCAGATACCCTACTCAGTTGTTTAAATGTATTTAATATGCAAAAACATATAGAGGGATACATGGCAAATTCTATTTACTTATGCATGGGATGAGTTGCTTGTATTGTCAATAGGAAGAGAAAGATCCCATGAATCTGAAGCTGCTGGGAATATACCATTCCAGGGTTAGAGCCAAACAATCTCCCTGGAAGGGATTGTGTGGTCCAATGTGAAGGAAATGAAGCCCAGAGAAGAGAGACTTGACAGAGCTGGATGCCCAGTTACTGGCCAGTCTAGCATGTGATGGGATCCAGATATTCCGATTCTCCATGTAGAGACAGTAAGGTGAAGGGTTAAGAGCACAGACTTCAACGTCCAAGAAGCTTGGGTTGGCTGCCTTGTTCAACAAGTAATAGGAGAGCTTGAGAACAATTACTCCTCTGTGCTTCAATGTCTGTTATACGGGAATTCTGTCACCTCTGTGGACCGTTGTGTGGAATATATGACATGCTTATTTTTATCACTTATTTTGCACAGTAATGATTACTCTACATTTATCACATATAACTCGTTGCAGTAGATAAAGCATCTCAAGTGCAAAGAGACTCCCAAGTTTAGTCTACTGCTATTTATTTTTTAGTTTCTGTCTTCATTTTTGTCTTCGAAGGGTTGGACTGGGTGAACTGATGGTCTGTTGTCAGATTATACTGTTTTAAAATTTTGAACTCATATCCTTTGACTCAAGAACTCAAGCTCTTAAGTTGTTATTCCATTAAATGAGTTTCTCAAGGATGTGTAGCTAGTAAGTGGGAGAGCTAAAGCTTGAAACCAGATCTCTTGATAATTAAAATTTCTGTGTGGATAGCATTGCCATTGTAACCAGTGGTGGATTTGTAGTTGAACATGAGTTCTTTCTAGGCTCGATCCCATCAGACACTTCACTGAGAATTTTACTGATCAATGCAGTGCTCACTAGGTTTTTACAGTAAGCTCTGAAATGTACTCTTCAAATATTTAGTTGGCTGAGATTCCATTTTTTCATTTTTGATAGAAGGTCCTGCCTGAACTTTGACCATGGAGGAGCCGGGCTCGCTCGACCCTGCATTGGGCTGGCACACAGGATACCTGGCTGAGCGTACAGTCATGCTCAGGATATCATTAGTACTGTGCCTTTTGAGCATGCCCTGGCAGACATAGGCCATTCATTCAAACACGGGAGAAGGATAACTAATTGGACGAGAAGTGGAGCTCCCTTATTCTGGCTCCAGGCTGTCACCTGAAAGAACAGAGGGAGAGAGTATCCTCAGAGACTCTGGAAAAGTACAAACCCTGAAACCAGGTCCCAACTAAGGACATCCCGTTTAAGATGAACAACTCATGAATCTTTCTTGCTGTGACCAGAACAATCCAATAACCAACATCAGAGAAACATCTAAGCTTCTGAATTTGCTTCCATAGCTGGTCCCTTCCTTCTGAGGCTTGGCTGGCCTCTCCAGTGAGCCTCTATTTATGCCACGTTACAAGAAACTGGCTTTTTTGAAATACTTGATTGAGGCCACAGATGGTTGAAGACAACCACAAAGGCCAGTGTGACAGAATGAATTTGGGGCTTATTACCACATTCGAACGATCCTTAAGAAACATTATGTTGGCATGCCAATTCATTTTTTTTTAATTTTTTAATGTTTATTTTGAGAGAGAGAGAGAGAGAGACAGAGTGCAAGCAGGGGAGGGACAGAGAGAGAGGGAGACACAGAATCTGAAGCAGGCTCCAGGCTCTGAGCTGTCCGCACAGAGCCCGACATAGGACTCAAACCCATGCACTGTGAGATCATGACCTGACTGGAATCGGACGCTTAACCCACTGAGCCACCCCGGCACCCCGGCATGCCCATTCAGATTTGCCATCAAGCAAGTTGATTCTCCAGGGTCAGAAATGAGATAAAAATATAAAATCTGATGTTTCTAGGCATGTGGTCGCTAGCACCTCCTGGTGCAACTCTAGACACCACGTCCAACCACAGGAAGCGAAGGGTGGAGGTGGTAATTTAAGGGTACTCTGCTGTCACTGTAGGCTCTGGCTGCCACAACCAAATACCACAGATTGGGTGGCTTAAACAACCCTAAATTTTATCATAGCTCTGGGACTGGAAGTCTCAGATCAAGGTGCTGACATATTTCCCTGGTGGCCTCGCTCCTCGCTTGCAGATGTCCTCAAATGGCCTTTTCTTTGTGTGTGGAAACCCCTGGTGTCCTTTACGCTTCTTATAAAGACACCAGTCATGTCGGACGAGGGCCCCACCCTTACCCGCCTCATTTACCTTAATCATCTCTTTAAAGGCCCTGTCTCCAAATAAACAACATGGAAGGTTAGGACGTCAGCATGTGAACTGGGCTAGGGGGAGGAGAGAAGGGACCCAGTTCAATCCCTAATATCCCACAGTGCAGCCTCCTTTAAGAAAAGAAGGAATGATTAGGTGCGACACCTTCAGGATGCTGTCTTCCCAGTGTCTCTCTCTCTCTCTCTTCCGCCCCCCCCCCATTTCTATCTTTATTTCTCCTCTGCTTGAAGAATCAGATCTCTGATTTCTCTCCCTAGTCCACTGACATTGAGGGGCTCTGCCTCAGGTTTTTGATTTACTTGCTACAGATTCGTGCAGAGAGAATGATTTGGTTCTCCGAGGACAGATTCCAGCTCCATGGGAGAGAGAAATGGAAGACGCATGTCTACTACGATGTCCATCCATGATTCAATCCAATACGGAAAAGAGATTGAGGCCAGAGAGAGAGTGAAACTACTTCACAGGCATATACAGGGGCCCAGCAAGCAGCTGTAGCGAGAGGGGCCCTACAGACACTTCTAGCACCTCGAGTTAGCCTTCTTTGCCTGCTGGGCCATGGACAGGTTCAGGATAGAGGTACTTTGAGCCTCGTGGCAACTTCTTTATATCGTTAGGTACAGATTTGCAATTATTTTAGTATTTATTTTGAGAGAGAGAGAGAGAGAGTCAGAGGAAGAGAGAGAGAGAGACAGACAGACAGAGAAAGAGAGAATCCCAAGCAGGCTCCATGCTCCGTGTGGAGCCCGACACAGGGCTTGACCCCACCGACGCTGGGATTATGACCTGAGCCGAAGTCAAGAGTTGGATGCTCAACTGACTGAGCCCCCCAGGCGCCCTACCATTTGCAGTGACTTTAAACAGTTGTACAGCCATCCTCACAGCTGAATATCTGCCCCGGCTGACCACAGACTCCAAAAGCAGCTCTTGGTGGCCCACCCGTGTTCGGAAGGGGAGCCGTGACAGGGGCTCTTCCCAACGGAGAACCTGTCCGTCACCAGAGCCACTCTTTATTTCGCTGTTCTAACTCGGCCCCTCTGTCTCTGCAAAAATGAAATATTAGTTCCCACAATGAGTAATGTCCGTGTGAGCTTTTTAAATATCGATTACAGGTAGAAAACCCAGCCTGGTAACAAACAGTAAAGGAATTTTAACTGCCCATTCTTTGTATGATTTTCCTGAAGGCGAAGAGAGTATATATTCTTAAGATATCAAACTCCTCCATCATTCATGTAAAAACACTGAGACTTCTATTCTTGACAGTTTAATGGTCACAATAAACAGCGAGGGTTCTTCTGTTCATTGTCCTTTTCATCACCAGCTGCTGACATTGACCTTGCAAAGGCTGTGTATCCTTTCCCGGGGAGCCACACAATGCGAGAGCCCACCTCCCCCACCTCCGGTGTTTGCCACTTCCCACCCGGCCCTGGGGAACACAACAAGGGCCGGCAAATGACCTACTTCTGGAGCGCGGTCTTTTGTGAGCCCTGAAAATGGAGTGGTGTGTGTTAGCCCCCGGCCCACGAGGGGCCCCGGAAAGAGCAGCGGAGGCCTGCGGGGAGGACAAAGGAAGTGCCAAGGTTTTCCCTGCCCAGGTCCTGGGATGGAGCGGCTCCTGCAGGGAGGCCAGGCTCTAAGAAACCCTCCCGCCGGCAGGTGTCTGGCAGGAAGGAGACCAGCGGCAGCCTGAAGAATCTTCAGGAAAACTTTCAGGCTTTTCTGCAACTCAGAGCGAGTCAACATCTCTTTTGCAACAACACTCTTTAAGTACGTGCTCTGTGGAGAGCAGCCCCCGAGTCTGACAGGCCCGGGGGTTTGGATTTGAATCGAAATGGGATTCCTGCTTTCACCAGCGCCCCCCACCCCCTTTATATCTTGTTTTTGTTGTTGTCGTTGTTGTTTTGTTTTACTGGAACTTTCATTAGCTTTCATCTGGAACTTCTCCCGCTGAGGATTTATGGTGCCGGGACTCAGCTCTGTGGCGGAAGAATGGCCGTGCCTGCGAGGGGTGTCTCTGGTGTCAGGCAAGATAGAGAATTCGGGGTCAGAGCCGACGGCTTCCAAATGCATTTTTGATTTGTTGGATTTCCTCAGAGGTGGATAGAAAACAAAAATATAATTGCTGTTCACCCACTGACCCTCTTGCTGAGGCTGAAGATAAAAAGGAATTTGTTTTTTTTCTTTAGAAAAAAAGTCTTTTTCCTAGAAAATGACTGTTCTGTCTCTGTACCATGCTAGGTTCTTCATAGCCACACACACCTGTACATGCTGTGGACAGAGGGCTACTAGTCATAAGTGATGGTCTTGACTCAAAGCAGGTGTAACTCTGGCAGCCCCTCACCCCGCTCTCTAGAAGTGGGGGACGGGGCGAGCCTGTTCCTTGGCATACAGTGTATCACGGTCAGGCCATTTATTCAACCAGCACCCCACTGTCATTTTCCGGCCAGAGTTCTCAAACTCCAACCTTCACGCAAAGCATATGATCACTTGAGAACAATTTTTAAGTGCAGCATAAATAAAATATAACCAAATTAATTTCTTAGTTCAATTAAGGATATTTGGGGCCCCTGGGGGGCTCAGTCAGTTGAGCAGCCGACTTCAGCTCCAGTCATGATCCCGCGGTTCATGGGTTCAAACCCCACGTCCGGCTCTGTGCTGACAGCTCAGAGCCTGGAGCCAGCTTTGGGTTCTGTCTCCCTCTCTCTCTGCCCCTCCCTGCTCGTGCTGTGTCTCTTTCTGTTTCTCAGGAATAAATAAGCGTTAAAAAAATTAAGAAAGAGTATCTCATCTAAGCTTAAATATCATTTGTACTAGGAGAAAAGTGATACAAATAACGAGTTTACCTCTGCCCATCCGTCCACGTTCATCATACGCGCCCGCGAACCGGGGACAGTGGGGTCCAGCCTGTGCCGGTGACTTCATGCTGTCCTGTCGTGGCGCTTGCTACTAGTTACATTCTTTAAGCATTTTGTTTCCTAAAATGGCATTTCTTATTCACATACTTTCTCCCATTAAAAAAAAAAATTCTCTCAGGGCGCCTGGGTGTCTCAGTCAACCGGGCGTCCGACTCTTGGTTTCGGCTCAGGTCATGATCTCGCGGTTCGTGGGATCGAGCCCCGTGTCAGGCTCTGTGCTGAAAGTGCAGAGCCTGCTTGGGAGTTTCTCTCCCCCTCTCTCCTTGCCCCTCCTCCATTCACATTCTCTCTCTCTCTTAAAATAAATAATAAATGAACTTTAAAAACAGGAGTTAACAAAAAGCCTTCCCATTTCCTGTTTCTATAGTTGTTGTACACCATGGAAGTTACTTTCTCACTTCCTTCCTCCAGAGTACAAGTGTCTGTTTGCTGTGGTCTGGGCAGAACAGAGTTCCGGGCGCTGAGAGGGAACAGCACCGTAGGAGACAAAACAAAGTCCCCTTGTGTCTGGTTTCCCTCCCCGAGGCTCCAGGTCTTACCTGAGATCTGAGTGTTTGGTGTCCATTTCCTTTAGAAGACAACTGCACCTTTTCCTCCCTGTAGGGGGCAACCATCAGTAGTCATAGGGAGCCGGCTGAGAAAAGCAACTGGAAACGACCGTGGGAAAAGTTAACCCTGGGGAAGAGGGTTTGGGTCTCTAGTAAAGACAGAAGCAAACATGTTAATGAACAATGTCAGAAGGGCCAGGATCATGATAAACCGAGGGCCAGTGGGTCTGTATTGTTCTCCTCTTTTCTCTCTACATAGTCTTTCCATTTCCATCTGTGTGTTAAAACTATTGTCAGTGTTGATATTTATTCGCAATACTGTTTGGAGAACTAAGGGTTTAATGGCAGGATCATGATACAACTCTAGTTGTCTTTTTATATACTCCGAAACACCAGTCCTCCTCCCTAGAACCTACCAGAAAGCTCTGTGAATCCGAACCATTACTATTACAGCTACGATGCCCCACTCAGTCCCAAGTACTCCTCCCACCCCGCGAGGAGGATTCTTCCGTGGATGGGGAAACTGAGGCACAGCCAAACAGTCTACCCTGGGTTTTAGAGCAAGTAGGCGACAGACTCAAGGCCAGGCAGTCTGACCAAGGGAGATGGTCATAGTTCTAATTCCTCAAAGTTCTAACCCACTTTTTGTGCACTTAAATAAATGTTTTATTCCCCTGAAGGAAAAAAAAAAAAAATACATGTTACATTTCACCACCAGCCACACACTCTAACTTTTCCCTGCCTTGTCAGCCACCCGTCGGTTTTATAAAGAAATGCGGCATAAAACTGACAGGAAGAAACTCTGAGATCCATAACGACATGGCAGAATATTGAAAAATCTCCACGTAGGCTTATTTCGTCATTTATTGTGTAGCCCTAAACCAGCTGCCAGGGGCGCAGGTGATTTAATAGACACCATTTAGCTAATATATTATTTTGCCAAGAAAATTCATCGTGCTCAATCCTTTTTTAATCTTTCGTGGCTGCTTACTTATAAGAACAGAGTGCCTAGAAGCCCTGAATTATTTCACAGAGGGGAGAAGCCAAACAGAGAAGGCTATTAATTTAAGCTGTTTCAAATGGAAATTGTCACTCCGGAGAAAGAAATGTAGGTGGAATAAGACATATACGATTCTGGGGTAAAGAGAAGCACTTAAAATGGCACATTTCAGGTTTCGAGGTTCTAAAGGCATTATTTATCAATAGGTTATGAACCTAAATTGAATATTTTCGAGCTTTTAAACCAGGATGATGAATACGAAAGTGTTTTTCACGCTCTTAAAGCATTATGCACACCTCAGGCATGTGTAGTTTTGTGCAATGCAAGTGATGTGTTTGGCGTGTTAGTGTTATGGCTGACTGGTGTTTGTACAGCATTATACGGTTTCCAATATATCTTCAGGAAGGGACATCCAGACATTATTTAAAATTCTCAATGTTATTTAGAATCTAAAAGAGAGCCCCTTGAATCCAATAGATTGGTGTACACTATTATTTTTAATTCTTATGCTTATAGAATGCTTAGATATTGGATATTCAGAAATCTTTGTACAGAGGAAAATAGTGGTCACGCGGCAAGGAGAGGCACGGGTGACCAGGGAGCCTCCATCAAGCAGGCTACTGAGGCACATTTAGGGCAAAGAAGAGGAAAAAAAAAATAGGACATTTGAAAAGTAGAGTGTTAGAAAAAGGTCTCTCTCTTCTGTCTCTTGAAAGACAATGGACTACCATTGCAGAGAATGGCAGGTCCACCAGTAATGACCATGACATTTTCTGGTACTCAGTGGAAGACTGAACCTCCCATTCCTGTCATTACTTGCACCAGTAGTTCTAAAATATTGGGAGACATCATTCCCTGCTTATAATCACAAACGCTAGAAACGAAATAAATAGCAGCAGCAAATTAGATGTATTACATTTATTATGGCTATAGATTATAAAATATACTCTTTTTCATAGAATTACATGCAACTGTGTCTAAAATGAGAGAAAGCCTATATGTACTTATGGAATCACGTTCTATAGATATATTTTAATGAAAAAGCAAGTTACGCGACACTGTTATAGTATGTCTGCATTCTTTTTCTTCCTCTCGCCTCTGCACTGGGGTGTGTACACATGCATATATGAGCTGGTCTCTTGTCATATTCATAAGGTGTTTCTAAGGATATCTAAGAAGCTAATAATAGCAGTTTTACATGGGTCCAAAGACTGAGAATCGGATGATAAGGTTTATTTTCTTCATGGCGTGTTGTTTTTTACTGTCGGACTTTATTTTCCTGTGTTCCTCTCCTCCCCCGACAAAAACATTTCATGAGATAAAACTTAGAGTTCAGTTTTCTACTGTTCGTCAAGATTCATGGATAGATTGCCAAATTAAAAAAAAAAAATTCTCACTCGCATTAACGTGCATCAGAAATCGCTGTAGGAGCTCATGAAAATACAGTTACGTAGGTCTCCTCCAAGCAGGTGGACTGGACACAGAGCCCTGGAATGTGAATTCGGAATGGCCATCGGGAACCGAACCCTCAGGAGTCTGAAGACTTCCCTCTGGGGAACACTCCCTCTGCGTTCACAGGACTCACGGGCTCACAGGGAGGTATTTCCAGAGTGAGCCTTCCAACAGCCTGAAGGTGCAGTGCTGCAATGACTGGTTTAGAAAAAGCTTCTGTGGAAAATAATAGTTATTACCATTATTATTATTATTGAATCTTTCGTTGACTTTTTCCCACCAAAAATAAGGGGAAGGATGGCCACTATGTTCATCATCTTCCCTTTTCTCTGAGGGGAATGGTGTGGAGAGCTCTGGTGTGGAAAGCCAGAAAGAGATAAGTGTTGGAAACTTCTCATAGAAAACGGATTTATAGGCACGTTACCTTAAATGATAGTCGCTGAAGACATAGGTGTTCTTATATACGCTCGTGTGACTTCACTTTCCCAGGCCTCTGTCATGAGACACGTGAGCCCCGTTGGCTCAGGTCCGCTGGGATTAAGATGCCAAACCATTTCGTCTCCTCTTCTGGAATCCCATGGCTGGGCCACGTGGACGTGCAGTGTGCCTCATCATGGCGGCCCTGTATTCCTTGCTTTGCTGGATAGCGGGCCCTCATCACCACTGCTCCCGGAGAAACGAGACATTCCACCGTTTCTCTTCTCCCCCTGCCACTACCGCTGCTTGCTTCTCTCTTGCTCCTCCTCCCATCCCACGAAGAGGGGAAGAGGATTTTCATGAGCTTCCATGAGTAATTACCAGTTTCATTGTGCTATCAAGCAGAAACCTAGCTCTTCTGGTTTGCAGACTGTTATCCATGGTTGGGATAATTGCCTGGAGACTTCATCCTGACTTAGCGTCAAACAAAACATTCCCTACCATTCTCGAACCCATGTTTCAAAACTAAGCCCAAGTGTCTGGACATTCACGTACCCCAATTTGTCGGTGAGGTCTCTGTCAGTGTTCGAGGACCTAGCCATCTGCCCCAAATCTTTGTGACACTTGACCCAGGGTGTCTCCTGGAAACAGGTTGCCAGGTCGCTGATTCTGATAACCAGGCATTCCCAGACTAAGCACATAGATTAGCCTCTCACGTCTCTAGGACTTTACGATCGTAGGATATATTAAAACAAGTGCATGTTTTTCCATGCAATTGTTATCATTCATTGGGTTGCCAAGGTAACAACACTATGTGAACTGTTAGAATCAGTATGGATGTAGCTGTTGAGTCGTTAATACTAAAAACCGTGCATTATTCAGCAAGCTGCTCTCTCTACTTACCAAATTATGTAGCTTTTCTTCTTTAAAAGGACAAGTGATGGTCTCCCAATTTCATGGGAAGCATATTTAATAATATAGACCTCAGTAAACAGGATGGATTTGTTCCAGAAAAGCTGCCTGTGTACTAAATTCTATTTTCCTATTGACGTCCATCATAAAATTGGAGATTCTATTCTGTGAGTGGTTTGATTTTTCCTCATAAAAGATCATTTGCAGTTAATAATTCGTAATTGGTCTCTAGTCCTAATTGCCTAGAGACTTCATCCTGACTTAGCGTCAAGCAAACTTGAAAAAAAAAAACCATGGAAAAAAGGAAAATTTGTATTTTTATAGGAGCATTAATATTTAGGTAAATATCAAGTTGGAAATACAGAATTTCTCAGGTTATTATTATTATTTTTTTATTCACCCCAATAGGTTAAGGGTTGAAAGAGGGGAAAAAAGATAGCAGCCCTTGCAAAGAATTCTGATTGATCAACTTTAAATTTGTAATTTCTTTTAAGTATTCTATAGTAGAAGAGTTCAGTCTGCTCTGCCCTGCTTAATTGCAAATGAATAGGCTAAAAGTACATTAAAAGGAGCTAAGGCACTGACAAATAAATACCAAACAAACTATAAACACTATATACATATATCACATCTCTATGTCAGATGCCTTAAACAAATGTTACATGTCAATTACAGCTCAATAAAACTAGGAAAAAATTTAGAAACAACAAAAAAAAAATCTTAAAAGAAAAAAAACAGCCCCAAACAAAAATAGGCATTCAGATTATACCAATCGTTAACACGTTTGGAAATCTTGACACAGTGGAGCCTGAAAGAATTCTGTGAATTTTAGGGTTTTGTACGTGGGACATAATAACAGCAAATACTTGGAAATTAACTGCAACCAAGACATTAAAACATCCATCATGTGATTAAGAATGCTTATTTGTTGGAAGTAAAAATTTTAAAATATTTCCTGATCGTCCTTTTTTAAATTCTGTGTTTATTTATTTTTTTAATTTACATCCAAGTTGGTTAGCATATCGTGCAATAATGATTTCAGGAGTAGAATCCAGCGATTCATCCCCTATGTATAACACCCAGTGCTCATTCAAACAAGTGTCTTCCTTAATGCCTCTTGCCTATTTAGCCCAGCCCCTCCAGCAACCCTCAGTTTATTCTCTGCATTTAAGAGTCTCTTATGTTTTGTCCTCTCTTTGTTTTTATACTATTTTCATTTCCTTTCCCTTAGGTTCATCTGTTTTGTGTTTTAAATTCCATATATGAGTGAAGTCATATGATATTTGTCTTTGATTAATTTTGCTTAGCATAATACTCTCTCGTTCCATCCATGCTGTTGCAAATAGCAAGATATCATTCTTTTTGATTGCCGAGTATTACTCCATCGCATATATTCACCACAGCTTCTTTATCGATTCATCAGTCAATGGATATTTGAGCTCTTTTCATACCTCGGCTATTGTTGATAGTGCTGCTATAAACACTGGGGTACATGTGCCCCTTTGATACAGCACACCTGTATCCTTTGGATAAATACCTATTAGTGCAATTGCAGGGTTGTTGGGTAGTTCTATTTTTAAATTTTTGAGGAACCTCCATGCTGTTTTCCAGAGTGGCTGCATCAGTTTGCATTTCCACCAGCAGTACAAAAGGTTTCCTCTTTCTCCACATCCTTCCTAACATCTGTTGTTGCCTGAGTTAATTTTAGCCATTCTGACAGGTGTGAGGTGATATATCATTGTGGTTTTGATTTGTATTTCCCTGACGATGAGTGATGTTGAGCATTTTTTTTTCATGTGCCTATTAGCCATCTGGATGTCTTCTTTGAAAAAGTGTCTATACATGTCTCTTGCCCATTAATTCATGGATTATTTGCTTTTTGGGTGTTGAGTTTGATAAGTTCTTTTTGATTTTGAATACTAACCCTTTATCTGATATGTCCTAATCACATTTTGATTAAATAGTCAAGGACTTGATTAGCTCCACCTCATACCATTTTGAGTTGACAGTTCCATCCTAGATCTGGGGATAAACACATCAACCCAGTCCCCACCTCAAAGAACTATGAACCCAGCAGGCAAACCAGAAAACGGACGCACACTCCTAACAGAGTGATGGCTGCCAGAACAGGAGAAGTTAAGGGTCCTATTATTATCGATTCTGAAGAGTGTCCCCAAAAGAAACACTATAAATACAGCTTCTCTGCCTAACTACAGGCAGATCCCTAACTCAGAGCATGAGATTGAATGATCTTCAAGTAAGAAGGGAAACATCTTAGAAATGAAAGAGTGACGAGCCTGTGACCAATATCGTGGTCAGCAATTACAAGCCTTTGCATCTAAGTCTTCCCAGCCTCCCACCTTGATTATAATAGTGGTTTCCCAACACGTTTTCCTGTCTCAGGTCTCTCAGGGCCCCGCTTCATTCATCTGTTTATGCCCATTCATCCAAGTCCATTGTATCCTGTGCCCTAGATATTGTTCTGCGTGCTATGCGCAGTGAAATCAAGTTCCCGTTCTCAAAAGCTTACGTTATAATGGGAGGGAAGGCAAGGAACAGACAACAAACCGAATAATTAAAATAATAATAATTTCCACTTAAAACAGGTGCTGTCAGAGGGATATAAGTGATTATAACTGGGGTTACTTTGGAGCATGTCATCAAAAGAGGCTTCTCTAAATTGGTGGCCTTTAAGCTGAGACATGAATGCAAAAGGTCAGAGATCAGAGTGTTCCTGGCAGAGACCAATCAGTTCCATGTCCCCAGGTGGGAACAGGGGAACAATATGACATGTTCAAGCAAAGGCTAGTGTAACTGTGCCTCTGTGGGCTGGGGAGGGTCGGAGGGTCGGGTGGGAGAGAGTGCACTAGCTTTGTCAGAGGGGTTTGGGTTTTATTTAGTGTAAAGAAAAGTCATTGGGGCACTTAAGGCAGACAAATAGTAGCATATAATCTGTGTTTATAAAGGCATATCATATAATAGGGGCTCCTGGATGTCTCCATCAGTTAAGTGTCTGACTCTTGATTTCTGCTCAGGTCATGATCTCACAGTTCATGGGATGGAGCCCCACATCAGGCTCTGTACTGAGAGCCTGGAGCCTGCTTGGGATTCACTCTCCCTTGTCTCTCTCTGCCCATCCTCTGCTGGCTCTCTCTCTCTCTCTCTCTCTCTCTCTCTCTCTCTCTCTCCCTCAAAGTAAATAAACTTAAAAAAAGCATATTAGGTAATAGATACCCATTAGTCTAAAATAATTAAATAAATGATTGAATAAATGAACAGGGGAAAGGGACACATATTTCTTACACATAAATCCCAAACAATAAATGTAGATCTTCCCTCCTCCAGGAAATGGAGCTGAGTTCCTCTTGGATGTAGAATGGCTTTAGTGGCTTGTTTCTGATGAACAGAACATGGAAAAGGAGAAAAACATAGTAACTTTGGACCAGAGAAACTCAGCAGACACAAACAGATCCAGTGATGAAGGTTGACATCACCAGATAGCAGTCATGTGAATTCTGTGGGTATTCGGACCTTTATTAGAAGACACACCCACCATATGCAGACTCGAGAAGTCACCAACCCAAAAAGGGCCCTTACCCACCCATGCTTGTACCCTTACCTCAGACTTCCAGCCTCCAGAACTATGGGAAACCAATTTCTGTTGTTTATAAGCTTCCTGGTCTGGGTATTTTGTTATAGCATCCTGAATGGACTAAGATATGCATCCTTGATATGGTGTGATGAGAAAGACATTTCACTGCTGTAATCACCCCCAAGTCCATGACTGTGAGAAAACAGAAGAATGGAGGTATATTATACAAAATATCTGACCAGGGCTCCTCAAAACTGGCAAGGTCATGAAAGCAAGGGAAGACCATGAAGCTGTCTTGGGTTAGAGAAGACTGTGGAGGTATAACAACTAAATGCGACATGTCCTGGACTGGATGTCCAGATGGGGCAAGAGTGGGGAAACAGGTGCAATCCAAGTACAGTTTGTAGTTTAGTGAGGAGGAATGTGCCCAGTTCTCAGCTTTGGTGAAGATACTACGGTTATGAAGAGAGTAACAGTGGGAAAGTCAGGTGATGGGTATTCAGGAATTCTCGTATTAGCTTCATAACTTTCCTGTAATTCTGAAATTATCCCCAAAAGAAGTTTCTTAAGGAAACAAACAAAAAGGAGGATTTTAGCTTCTCTGTAGTGAATAGGCTGAGGTTGGGGTACAAGAGTATAAGTTGGGGAGCAGTGAGGACCTAGGACTGCTGGAGCATACAGATGGGAGATGGCAGGAATGAAGGGAGGGACGTAGTCCTGGTGCTGTTTTCACGTAGCCAAGGAAAGACCCAGAGACAGACAGGATGGCAGTGATGGAGTAAGGAGAATGGGCTGGCGGTTAGGGAGATGCTGAGATAAGAATTGTGTCCTAAAAGATAGATATTATGATGTCAATTTTGATTTCAGAAGTCTTCACTAATTTCTCCTGAAACTATAATAAAAGACACCAAACTCTTCACCCTGACCTACCAGACCCTCCAGAATTCAGTCACTAATAACAGTTTCTTTTTTTTAAATGTTTGTTTATTTATTTTGAGAGAGACAGACAGACAGAGAGAGGTGGGGGGGAGTATCCCAAGCAGGCTCCATGCATCAGCAAAGAGCCCAACGCTGGTCTCAATCCCACAAACCATGACATCATGACCTGAGCCTAAATCAAGAGTCAGATATTCAACCGACTGCACCATTCAGATGCCTCCTGAATTATAGTTTCTAGTACCTTCCATACCGGGTCTTCTACACATCTTGCTCCACACACAGACACATCTATCTGATGTCCCAACCACAAGTCTTTTCAGATCCTGCAGGAGTTAGTCTTTGACCTCTTAAAACACCAGAACACATTCACACTGACATATTAGATGATGGCGATGATGGTGGTGATGGTGATGATAAGGATAATGATGGTGATAATGAGGAAGAGGATGATGATGGCGATGATGACGATGGCGACGACGATAACGATGATGATAAACAATAGAACACCTTTTCGATAAAGTGTCATATTCTAGCTAAGACCTTTACGTTCATCCACCGCATTGATGCTCAATAATATTTGTATGAGGAAGGTATCTTACTTATTCTTGGTCTGCACTTGGGAAAGCTGATTTTGGGGGATGGAATGGATATAAATGATTTGTCCAAACTGAAAAGGGGAACTATCCACACTTACTCTAAAACAACAAGTGTAAACCAAGGCTGTTCAGAAGAACCCTTAAAGCCTGATCCTGCCAGTTGCCGTGAAGATTAGCGTGCCTAATATCACACAGTTAGCAAGTGACGCCGCAGAGCTTTTAAACTACAATATTCTTATTGGTTATGAATGTTTATAACAATACTCTCTTGGTAGGTTATAAGTTTTGACCTGATCTCTCTGAGCTGTGCACTCCTCATGGATAAAAATGGCGTTGCTGGAATGTAGTGAGTTGGTGAGAGTTCAGTTCAGTGAGATGGGGGTTAGTGATGCATCGAACAAGGATGAAAAGTCAATAAACGAGGGTGGACAGGGATCTGTGGCTTAAACTTAACCATCATCTTTGGTCCTAATAGTATCTACCACAGTATTTTCCTGGAAGGTGGTGCTAGCTTTTCAATAAATATCAATTAAATGCACTCTACTTCAAGATCAAGAAGGAGATTGATGGGCCAAAGGGGTGATCAGGAACTACATTTAATCTAGAATTGGATTTAGAGGATGATTCCCCAATAACAGAACCCTGTTTCTTCAGAGCCAGAGCCAAAACTGGAAAAATCTTTGGTAGGGAAGTGCTGTGGAAATCCTCATGACTTGCCACACCTAGCAGACCATCCTGCCTTGGGTCTGTCACTCCAAACGAAGCATAAGGCACAAGGAGGCTCTCTGAAGTGCATGAGTCTTCCACACCGTGTTACCATCTGTTGCTAATTGGATTAATATGCATCTGGTTTCTTTCAACACATTTTAACCTGCTCTGTAGCCCAGGCAGAGTGGAGGCTGTTGTTATCATAACCAGTGGTGTTTTCGTATATTATCAGTTTATCCGTGTGTGACATCTGAGCTCTAAGTACCAACCACAGATGCTTCACTGAATCTTCGGTCTATGACCGTGTAATTTGACATGATGCATTTTCTCCAGGGGCCACCCTTGCTATTTCTAATATGTACTTTAGTTGTAAGCATGCATTTTTGCTCTCCTTCTTCTGGGCAGGATTATACTTTAGCGTTTTCATGTCAATGCAAGAGATCACATTAAATTATTCATGAAGTAGTTTTCAGTTATGGCTGTTTGCCATCCAAATTCCCTTCTGGAAATGTTTTATGTGATTTTTGTTATTTGAATCCAAAACTTGCACATTTTACCTTTTACCTTTTTACCTTTTATTTGCAAGATAACAACCCCGGTTTGTGTGGAAAATGTAAAAACATCATCCCTCCCCTCAAGGAATGTACTGCAAATTATATTTATTTTTATATTGTGTTAATACTTATTAAAGACCTACTGTTTTATGGGTATCTTTACACAGAGTAATTTATTTAGACCTTTTAACAACCTCATGATCTAAATGGCGTTGTGTCTGTTTCACAGATTGCTATACCAACGTTCAAAGGTTGTACCTCTATGGCAAAAATATTTAAATCCAGGCTGTCCTGTAGCTCTAAGAGAGACATTCTCTATAGAAAGCTGTATTTTGTCTTCATGGAGCCAGTAGAGGAATTTGAAAACAATACATGCACATATTCATCTTTGTCTTCATTTTCTTGATGTTGATAGCCTGGGATCGTAAAACAGTGATAGGCATAGAGTTGTATCTCACTTTTTGCTCTGCTAAGGAGTGCTTTACTGTTAAATCTCAACCTTGCACAAAAGTAGGAAGTTCATGTTAAGTAAACAAGTAGAATGCCTTCTATATCTCTCCAAGCTTAACTGAAGCTTAGGATGGTAGTTCATTAGGTTGGTAACTGGCTATAAAGTTTAGAGCCTATGTAGCCTAGTAGAGTAACAGGACTAAGGGTAAATAATGACTTAAACCTATGTTATCGCCTTGTGAAACTAAATTTCAAGGGAGTTGTTATATTTTAATATACTAAGACCTTAAAGAGTATTCATTAATATGAACATATTGATACTGTAGCGCAGCTTGAAACTTCATTCAAGAAGTCCATGTGCCCCCAGAGATAAATACTTCTCTCCAAATTGACGTGTGTAACAAAAATGAGAAGCAGAAATGACAGTTTGTCTTCTTGACAATTTAAAAGTCTTACTTTGATGAATAATTGACTTTTGTCCTACTTCAAAAATATTCCTTCCAGAGTTTAAAATCTGAACCATATAGAAGGAAAAGAGAGGGCATGCTTATAGAAACGTGTTGTCCATGCTTAATATAGCACACTTCACCTGAGAAACTTTCTGTAGACTCTATAGAATGCTGTTCCTACATCACTCAGAAGCATATTAAATGTGACATTTCCTTTCACCCTCAGATGAGTGAAAGTGCTAATTATTTAATTCTACTTGTCTCTCTGTCCATGTACCAATGAAAACACTGCCTATAATGCCCCTAAATTATTTTAAAAATAAATTTCAAAAGAATCAAATGGGAAAATATTATAAATCTATGGAAAATACTTTTTGAGTAAAAAAAAGTACCTCACAAAAATATGCCTGATACAAAAAAGTAGCAAAGTTATTCTGTACATAGAATAAATACATTCTGTATTTTATGTATCTTTGTACATAAAATACATTCTGTATTTTATGTACAAAGAAATAAAACCCTCTAGTGCAGTTGTGTTGGCATTCTTTTAGTATAGGGACTGGCAACGTTGGTGCCTTGTCATGACACTCTACTCAGGGGTGATACCTTCTCAACGTTCATCATTCCTGTCTCTCCAACTTTCTCAGATCGCTTAGGAATGGTGCCTCAGATAAACCCGAACAAGAAAAAGAATGAGCAGGTGGTGGCCACCTCCCCTGACAGGGTAAAATAAGGAATGGAAAGGAAAAATGCTATAATCACCAATGTTGCTTGAAAAGCTCTGTTGGCACCAATAGATTTCTGAAATCACTTTTAAGCTTAAGAATGGAAGTTACTGAATACACCCAAGTTGCAGGCTTTCAGTCTGGCCCTGCTTAGTGAAGTTCCAATACATGCCGAGGAGTAGCTTCATTGGCCATTGAAGGGAAGAGGAAAAAAGAGGCACTGATGCCTACAGTCACCAGTCTACAGAGCATCTTTTGCAGGTCCCGTACGTTGCCTATGCTAGTGTATTTAATAATGCTTGCCATGACTCTACAGAGTAGATCTAGCCCCATTTTGGTGGCAGGGGTGGGGGGACAAAAGAGAGAGAGAGAAAGACCAAAAGCAGTTAAATGTTTTGTCTAAGAGTTGAAACCTGACCCAGACTAGGGTTGGCTAGTCATGATCTCGGCTCAGGTCATGATCTCACAGTTGGTGGGATTGAGCCCCCTGATGAGCTCTGTGCTGACGATGCAGAACCTGCTTGGGATTTTCTCTCTCTCCCTTTCTCTCCCCCTCCTATGCTCTCTTCCTCTCTCTCAACATAAATAAATAGACTTAAAAAATGTTTATTCTTTCCACTGGATTATTATAACACTAACCAAAGAGTTGAGATAAGCCGTATACTAGGTAATTAGCCTAGTTGGAATTCAGTGCTTACTGAATTAATTTTGGTGTGTATTGTGAATACAAATGATTCCTCACTGGGGTCTTATTTGATTTCTGGACTTGAGGACTATGTTTGCAAAGCCTCACTGGCTCCATCCATTACTTCCCTTGCCCCCTTAGTCAGCCTGCCATCTCCTGAGAGTTGACAGGGTGAAAGCTGTCCCCCCCCCCACCTCCATTTATTTTCTTCATAAGTTGCTCTTTGGTTGGGACACAAACCATAATTCCATGCTCTAGCTGTATTCTTTTAGGACGCCATCAGTAGACCAGGCTGGGAATATTTTGTCTTGAGTGAACAGGAAGTTCCCTTAAATTCTCATGTCTGGAAATGTGCTCTCTCCAACCAACAAAGAAGCAAAACCGTGAAGTCCCCAACCTCAAGGAATTCACAGGCTGTCAGAGAGGCAAGGATATTACAGGGTTATTTTATGTTATGTTATATTACAGGGTGTCTGTCTCATAGTGTGGTTATAAAGGTTAAATCAGTTATACGGATGGATCCAAACATTGCCTGGCATATAGAAGGAGCTCTATAAGCATTAACTATTGTTACTCCAGAGTGACGAAAAACAAGCAAACAAACAAAACCAAAACTGGGTGTCAGGGGCATGGAATGGAACAGAAAGAAAAGCAACCTCCAGGAGCTTAGATATACTCTAAGCACATCCATCAAAAGGTGATGCTTCCTTACGTCACGGAAGGAAAAGAGCTGTTGGTGTATCACCAGTCAGCTCACAGGTGAGGCTGGGAAAGTTTCTCCAATCTAAAATATAGCTAAATCTGTTGTACCTCAGAATTGAGTATGAACTACTTTTCTCCCTCTTAGAATTACCAGTCTCTTAGAAAATCATTTTAGTTTCTTCTAAAAAATATTTTTGTTAATGTTTATTTATTTTTGAGCAAGAGAGCATGAGCCGGGAGCAGGCAGAGAGAAAGACACACACACAGAATCTGAAGCAGGTTCCAGGCTTTGAGCTGTCAGCACAGAGCTCAACGCAGGATTCCAAATGAGATCATGACCTGAGCTAAAGTCAGCTGCCCAACCGACTGAACCACCCAGGGGCCCCTATCTTCTTCTAAAACAAAGCTGTGATCATCTGCTCTTCTGGCACAGCGGTTAAAAATGGGAGGGGGAAAAACCAGCCAAAGCAGCAAGGACACTCTTTGTGCATTTGACAAGGCAATCCAAGGACACAGAACAGGCGCTCTGTGTTGAGACCTTTACAACTTAAGAAATCTTGAATGCCAGCAAGGCAGGTGTGAAACTGTCCATTTGTTATCAGCAGTTGAAACTCCTCAGTCTTTGCTACTTTTCTATTTTCATGTACATCCTAGTTCTTGCTCGTGTTCTAAAGCTTGGCTGGAATGGAAGCAAGAAAATCCCAAAGGAGACACTACATATGTAACTCGAACCCTTCTCCCCAGGGCTGGGGTGAAAAGGTGGGCTTGCCTTTCATCTCTGATGCACTTGGCCTGAATGATAAAATAACCTGAAAGCCTCTGGCAAGAATGAGGGAAATGGAGGGGCCCCAGGCAATCCAAACTATAGCATTCGTTATTGAAAAGGAGAATTCCGTTTTCAAATACACTTAAAGTCCCCTTAAAAAAATATTAGACTTTATTTTGTAGAGAAGTTTTAGGTTCACAGCAGAACTGAGAGGGAGGGGACAGATTCCCCATGTACCTCCTACCCCCACACGTGCATTTTCACCGCCATTATTCATGTCCCCCACCAGAGCAGTGTGGTTGTTAAAACGAACGAACCTACTTTGACTTGTCATTATCACCTCAAGGCCATACTGTACATTAGGGTTCATTCTGGTTTCGTACATCCTATGGCTTTAGACAATTAGGGCCCCTTTTTATAGACTGCTCACTACCCTGGGGTGGGGGGTGGGGAATGTGCCCTCGAACGCAGAACTGCTTGATTCTCAGTGTGATAGAGGCCCCTGCTGAAGTTCCAGAAGCTTGTTGCAAGAGTGTGTCCTCAGGCAAGGGCACACCCTTCCGCCTGGAGCAATAATAGCCCAGGTCCCGTAGCCTCCAGCCCTGCCTTGCTTTGTACTGGCTTAATGACTTTTACTCTTTAATATGTTACAAAGGCTCTGGCCTTCAAAAGTAGCTAAGTGCAAATATGAATGACAATTGGGAAATTTATTTTTACTGATGATGGAGAAGAAAGGGTCTACACAAAACACATTTTAGACTTTGACCTTGCAGAGAGAGTTACTTTGCTCTTTGCTCATGTGAAGTAGAGAGAAAAGCACAGCTTTTTATTTTATTTTATTTATTATATTTTTTTGATTGCTTCGAGAATTGACGTGCCAAGTGTTCTTTATTGAAATGATGTACTGCAAAAGATTGAACTAGTGACTTTCAAACTTTTTGGCCACAGACCACAATATATTACTTTTCAAATGTTTCAATCCCAGGCCGCCTGGGTGGCTCAGGTGGTTAAGTGTCTGACTCTTGATTTTGGCTCAGGTCATGGTCCTAGGGTTGTGGGATTGAGCCCTGTTGTTGGACTCAGTGCTGAGCATGGAGGCTGCTTAAGATTCATTCTCTCTCTCTCTCTCTCTCTTTCTTTCTCTCTCTCCCCCTCTGCCCTTCTCCCCTGCTTACATGCTGTCTTTCTCTCACTCTCTCAAATTAAAGATATATATATATATATATTTCAATCCATTACATACACACAAATATATCTGAAACAAAGTTATTAGTCTTATTTAAATTCTTATCACAACCCACGGGGTGCCTGGGTGGCTCAGTCGGTTGAGCGGCCGACTTCAGCTCAGGTCATGATCTCACGGTCTGTGAGTTTGAGCCCCGCGTCGGGCTCTGTGCTGCCGGCCCAGAGCCTGGAGCCTGCTTCAGATTCTGTGTCTCTCTCTCTCTGCCCTTCCCTTGCTCATGCTTTGTCTCTATGTCTCTCAAAAATAAAATAAAAATGCTAAAAAAAAAAAAATTTAAAATAAAAAAAAAAATTCTTATCACAACCCATATATTCAAATTTAAAAAGCTAAATAAGTGCATGGTCAAGAAGACGAAATGTGATTCATCTTTCAAAACTGTTTTGATAAAGGTTTATACTGAGAGTTAGTAATCATTTAGTTGTTAATGACTTTGAAAAGAAATTGTTACCAAAGTAACTAAATTAGCAGTCTGAAACAAAGCAATGGACTCTTCCAAGTTTGGAAGGAAGCTTTTAATTTAAAATCTCCTACAAGTGATCGGGACCAGATGGTATTCAGTCAAACCTTGACGTTTTACAAAGCAAAAGCAAATTGGTTTCTGCATTTTTTATCACTTGCCCACTTTTGGTCCTTCTGATGAGGATTATCTTTATAGAGCATGTTTTTAGAATGTCTCCTCAAACCGCAACAGTGTAAATGGGCCCAAAGTGGGGAGCCTAGACTTGAAAAAATTTAGCAAGATTTTCAGGGCTCCCAGGGTTCAGTTTTCTAGTGGTAGAGAATCAAGTGAAGAAAGGGATGGATTTGAATAAATGCAGGTTGAGTGAAAGAGTCTGTTCATAGATGCATAGACAGAAAATAGGGTATATATGTTTGTAACCGAAGGAGAAGTCTGAGTTGGAGGTACAGATTCGGAAAGCAGTAAGTAGGCAAAGACTAAGAATGGAACCCTGGGCACCAACATCTAATGACTGATGAAAGACTGGGATGATGCATAATATTAGAAGGATGGTCAGGCAGGGGTACAGAGACCCAGAAAGGTGAGATTTCAAGAAAGCCAAGCAAATTCTCTTTTGATATAGAAGGCATGATCAGAGTCAGCAGAAGCATCTTATAAGAAAAGTACTGATGAAAAAACTATTTTGATTTGGAGACTAGAAATTACTGACGATCTTTGTGAAAGTGGATTCTGCCGAGCAATGTTGGGAGTTAGATTTTACTGGGTTGATAGTGAAATTGAAGGCAAGAAGAATAAACGTCAACTGCTCACCAAGCCCACAAAGTAATAGAATTTAAGACATGTAAGATCTAATCTTACTGGAAATTATAAGAAAGGGTACCTTATGAGATGGAAAGTATAGAGGCACGAGTCCTGATTCATTATATACTAGAAACATATAAACTCAAAGCAATTTTTGAATGCTGAAGGAAGCCCTAGATGAGAGTAGGGTTTTTAGGAGGTGTTAGTAGGATTTTAGTAGGTTTTGTTGAGGAGGAAAACGTATTCTCCTACAGGGTTCTCCTCGATGTCACTACCAGATGGACCATTAATAGGAGATTTATTACGATTCTATATTTTGCCTTTTTACTTCCCGATATAAGGTAGTGTTGAAAGGCAAGTGAGTGATGAGTGGTCACTTTATCTCCCTCAAGTGTCTTCAAGAGGTAGAGTCTAAAAACCAGGAGTCCTTTTTGTTGAGGATGATTTGATAAAAAGGATTCCAATAACAGACAGAGTAGAGGTTTTGGTCTTACAGGAACAGGGTACAGTAAACAAATCGATACTAAGCTCAGCCATGAGTGGATAGGTCACTGGTATAGTGGGCGAGCTGTCAAAAGCCATGATGCTATAATTTTGATATTGTAGTAATTGCAGTTTATATTTTGAGCGCCTCAGGACCCTTAGTAGTTAAATAACATTTTTTCTTTCTGGGTCCCCAAGGTTCAACTTCTAATGTTAGTGATAGTTTCAATACACCTGAAGTTAGAAAATACTAAAATTTTAGGTTATTAGTAAGGAAACAAACAAAAAAAACATCCCACATACTCCAGCTGTTAAATAGTGTTGTTACTTTTCTGTACTTATTTCCAGGCATTCTGATAAGTAAGTTCTATAGCAGATTCCTGTGGACAGGTGTCTTTTTCCCCCCACCTTTTAAATGCTTTAGCAATTATTTTTTATTATTTTCTTTTTATTATACACAATCCTGCTACTGGCATTTTAAGCCTAAAATTCTGACCACCCATGCCAAAGTGTGGGGGGGGGGGTGCGGATTTTCTCCAGCACGTCCTGGGCGTCCTTCAGTTCAACTCAATTCTGGCACTCAAACCTGAATCTTTAGATTACACAGGCCAAGTCCTCAGTCCCACTAGACTGACCCTCTACCCCAAATTCGGAAGCCAACACAAGCCCAAGTTATTACCAGTGCTTTTGACCAACCAGGTATCAGTTGGAGGCTTCACAACCTCCTCCTCAGATTTGATTAATTTACTAGAGCTGCTCACAGAACTTAGGAAACAGTGTAGTTACTAGATGACTGGTTTGTTATAAAAAAATGAAACTCAGGGAACAGCCAGATGGAAGGGAGACAGAGGGCAAGGTACGGGGGGAAGGGGCTCGGCGGTTCCATGCCGTTACCAGGAGGGTGAGGTCTACAGAAATCTCTGTGTGTTCACCAGCCAGGAAGCTCTGTGAATCCTGTTTTTTTATTTAGTTTTTCTAGAGCTTCCTTACATAGGCAGGATTGATTAAAACATTGGCCACTGTTGATTGAGTCAAGCTCTTGCACCAGCCCCCACCCAGGTCAGGGAGGTGGCACTGAGAGGTCCAACTCGAATCACATGGTTGGGTCCACCGGCAACCAGTCTAGGAAATTCCAGGGGTTTTAGCAACTCTGTGCCAGAAATCCCAATATCACAACACCAGGTATGAAAATGACTAGTCTTTGCTTTTAGTGAATCGCAGCGTATGACTGGTGAATTGTCCAGGTTGATCCAGTCTCATTCCCTGCCCCTCTGAGTCTTGGGGGAGATCCAGAGGTACTGGTAAAAAATGTTCAAATGTACTTGCCGGTCATGGTCTTGTACCTCTCGGGGGACTCTTTAAAATAGAATTAGAACTTGAAGCTTAGTACCAGGGTCATATTTGCCTCATTGCACTGGAATTGTTTCTTTACATGTCTTCTTCCTTTAAACTATGAATTAAATTACATTTAATTTTATTTGTAATCTAGTGATTATATGGTATGGTATGGTATGGGTGCACGAGCATTCAATAAACATTTATTCAACAAGTATCTGGACGTAGAAGTGACTATTAGGTCAGTATAATGTTGAATCTAACGTAGGCGTGGAGAAGGAATGACCAACACAAAGCAAATGGATGCTAAAACACTTGATTCCTTTGTAGTTGAAGGATGGTGTTAAAATGAGTTATTCTAAGGCGCAAGCTCTACTTTTTTGATGGTAAGTCAAGATAAATATGAACTGAAATAACGCAAGAGGTAGAGAACCCAGTCTTCTAAAACAAAATAAATCTGCACTACTTGTATGGCCATCCCTCTTCTTTACCCAACAGTTCAATACTAATTTAAAAAGAAGAAAGAATTCAGTCTTATCTGAAAATGAGCTCTTGTTCCATTTTCTTGTTGGTAAGCTTCAGCCATAGAAAGAGATAGGCCTGTTTAAATGAATGAAGCCCCATCCGTAGTGTCTTATGTGCTTGGAGGTCAAGAAAAGGATTCTCCTGAAAGTGCTGGTGGTCATTACATGCATGAGGGAGCTCTTGAGGTGCCGGAGGAAATCCCAGATTAGCTGTCTTTGTGTGTTCTTGACTACATTTGTTTCTTGGAAATCAGTGTGAAAAGAAAGTTCCTTGCCCAGACTGGATTTTCTAAATCCTTGGGTTAGGACTGAAGTCAGGAGCTGCTATCTGAGCCTATTGGACACTTTATTTGTAGGTAATCCATGAAGACTTTATTAATAAGGAGTAAATGATAATTTTCTACCCCAATTAGTTCTGTCTTTTGTGGGAGGAAATTGATTTTTTCCTCATCGTGATGTGTGAAACCCCAGCGTCCTGTGTTTCCTCCAGAAGGGAGTGAGCAAACTTGGATACCAGCAGTTGACAAATAAGCTGCTTTTAAGGAATGCATGAGAAATAAATGTACTTTTTCCCCTCCAACTTTAAACTGCTTATCTATGAAGCCAAGTCTTAATTTTGTTTCTAAGTAGAGAAGTTTTCAGGCTGCAGACACAATGCCATCTTGTTTGGGCTACTTTTATGAAACACGTTTCCCCTCTAATACTTCATTATGAGAATTTTCAAAATGATGGCAAAGTTGAGAGGAGTTTAGGGTCAACACCCATAGAGGCACCTCGTAGGTTTTCCCTCAGACCTTTTACTCTCCATTTTATCATACATTTACCCATCCCTCTGCCCATCCAGAAATCCATCTTACTTTTTCTGTATTTCCAAAATAAATTTCAGATATCTAAATACTTAGTGTACATACTATTATCTAGATGATTAATGACTCTTTAACGTTGTCTGTAAATAGGCATATTTGAAGTTTATGATCGTGTGTACTCTCAGCCCACAAGCCACCAGAAATTTGGTCACTGTGTATTTGGAGGAACCCCCACCAGGACCCAGAAGGTTGGGTGCCTTCTAGCTCCGTAGAGAGGTGGGGTCTTTTCAGTCTCTGCCAGCCCTCACTGTCTTTCCCTGCAGGTTACTTTTCCATACGTCTCCTATTCCGCATGCCCGCCCAACACAGCTGCAGTCCCCTCACTTTCGTACCTTCCACTGTGTGACACTTCCACCTCCAAAAGCACATGTCTGCCTCCTATTATTTATTTTAATCCATCCTTTTTGAAAATTCCTATTGTCTACCCAAAACAGATTCCAGAGAGTTAATGCATTGATTTTTGGTTTTGCCTGGCTTATTGATTTCAGTCTAATTCAGAGATACTGTATGACAGGAGTCATGTTGTTGTGATTTCCATTAGTGCCAGCTACATAAAGGGTAGGGTGTGATCGGTGTGAAGGGGATGGGTGGAGACCTGAGACTGGGGTGTCACCACTGCTCAGCTCAATGACCGATGCCTCTCTATCTGCTGAATATCACCTGTAGAGCCTCTGGTTCCAGGGCACCTGGGCGGCCCATTCAGTTAAGCATCGGGCTTCATCTCAGGTCATGGTATCACAGTTTGTGGGTTCAAGCCCTAGGTTGGGTTCTGTGCTGAGAGCTCAGAGCCTAGAGCCTGCTTCGGAGTCTGTCTCCTTCCCTCCCTGCCCCTCCTCCACTCACACTCGTTCTCTCTCTTTCTCAAAAATAAATAAACATTGGAAAAAGTTTTTAAAAAAATTAAAAAAGAGAAAAAGAAAAGCCTCTGGTTCCTGCCATGGTCCCAAGAAGTCTGGACTTCCGGTCTGATAGGGAACTGAGGATTCTCCAGCGATTATTCCGATGCATAGTAAACTTGGGGGAATTGAATTTATGAGCATTGGTCACACTGCACCAGTCTCTTGCTGGCAATCTCAGTAAATTATGTATCCTGCTATTGCCATCAGTTTGTTTGTTTAGACAATGAAGGGCTGGACTAGGAAAACAGTATCTAGGGTTTCTTTCTGTTTTCTGAATCTGTGGGTGCTTCAGAAGGGTGCTTGCGGGACTTATGTATCGTAGAACAGAGACAGAGGTGGGAAATAGTGGAAGGTCAGGAGGCATATTGCCCAAGTTGACATGCTAACAGCATGGCATTGAGCAAGTTATGTAATTGTTCTACGTTTCTTTTTATGTGGTCCTTCCCTCATAAAGTGGTTGCAAGAGTTGGGCATGTGGAGCAATGTATGGCACGGACAAATGTTATCAATGCCTGTTGTGTCTCTGGTTGTTGTATCTGGTGGGGTACCTGATGGCAATGAACGGGGGGCATGAGAGGAAGAGAGACTTGCCCCGGCTTTAATTTCACCTTCATCTGTGACTCCTTGGGTCTCTTGGCAAACCACGTGCTGTCTCTGGAACTCCATTTCTTGGATTGAGTTACAAAAGAGTTTAGATGAAATAATCTCCAATCTTCTTTGTAGAAAAGGTTAAAATTCTGTTCTTATGTAATTCTGATCACTTTTCATGGCATTTTTTGAATAAGAAACACAGGGACTTTTCAAACCAATTGCACTTCCCTCTTTGCTTTGCCTTCTAAGTCTCTGTGAAGCTGGATCTGAGGTGGAGTGTCCGCAGCCTGGAAGGACGTCATTGGGCCAGCTCAGGTGACCTTGCACCCTGCACGGCCACACCAGGGTCCACGCTTACAAAGGCCTGTTGCTCGCTCGGTTTAATGATCTCCTGTTGCCCTCCTGAAATACCTCATTTTTTGCATTCTCGTTTTGCACCAGTCTCTGCAGATTCTACAGCTGGTCCTAGACCTCAGTATTATACTTATTATTATTATTATTATTATTATTATTATTATTATTATTATTATTATACCTTCATCTTTGGCTTTATTTTTTACCTTTCTACTTAAATTCCGTGTGCATCCTAATTTCATTGTGTGTTTATTATTTTTCTAGTCACCCTGTGTGCATTTTTCCATTTGGTTTAAGGAGAGAGAACGGATAAATAAGGACATTGCTTCGTTGACAAAGATTTGTCCCCCCACGTTGTCCCCTCTTCTCAAAACTAACGGCATTCACTGTTTGCGTTATTCATTTTGGTACAGAATTACATCTGACTCCGTATCACTATCTATCTTTGCCATGTAAGCATCTCTCCTTCTCAGGTTATTATAACCTCTTTGAGCTTTTAGATGCCCGAGAGTGCCCCTCTCCATGGGTATTGCTCCTAACCGCCTCCAAGGAAATAACTGCTGAATTAACTTAACTGGAAATTGAATTGACTTAGCCGGGGAAAAGAAGAAAGGAGGGGACTTTTTAGCCAAGAAAAGGAAAGCTGGAAAAGGACCCCAGAGGATACTCATAGAGGATACAATCCTTAATCTCTGCTCAAATTGCACCCTTCAAAAAGCCACTTGTGCAGTTGTTCCCAATCTTTTTGATCTCTGGAGGCTTTTACAGTCTTAAAAATTACTGCGGACCCCAGAAGGCTTTTGTTTATATAGATTATAGCTAAAATAGACACATTTCTATAATAATTATTTATTTATCCTATTAAAAAATAAAGCGAGTTCACTTAATAACATATTTTCATGGGAAATATTCATTTTCCCAAACAGAATTTTATGATGAGGGGCCATGTTTCATATTTTGCAAATTGTTTTAACATCTGGCTTGATAGGAGACAGCTGTATCCTTGTATGTACTCATTCAGGCTGTTCCGATATCACATATCATGAAGTTTCTGCAAAACCACTGTATACCCGTGAGAGGATAAGCATGGACAGGGCCCATCAGGACTTAGGATTGTTTTGAAAATATCCATGTCCATCGTGGGCCCCTTGAAAATGTCTCAGGGACTCTGAGTGGGCCCCAGCCCCAGAAGAGTAACGTCTCCCTGCCGTGCTATTTTCCCGAATGAAGATCACGTGCACGATGCTACAACGCTATCTCCCATTCTTTTCACTGGGAATCGTCACATTTGCTAACCTGGCGTCTCCAGTGTTTTTTTCTAAGAGCGTAAATGCATCAAGGGGGTGAGACAGGACCACTGTCTCGGGTACTTCACTCTACTTTTCTTGCCTGTCCTAAATGATGGGAGGATAGAGACAGAACCAAGCCATTAGGCACCCTTACTCACCCAGAGGTGACACCATAGCCCTTCCCTTGCAATGCTCACTTTCTTAGTGTAAGTGATTTCATAGCTCTGTTTTTAATTCGCTGTCAGAAAACAATGGGATGTGGCTCTGAATGAAACCTTTTGTGGAGCAAATAAAAAAGGACATTACCGAAATCATTACTGGAACAAATTACTGAGTCACACCAGGTGTGATGTTTTGTACATTTTTATGCATATTTCAATTGCTATAATTTGGAAATACGTATCACGCACTCAGTTTCAATTCATTACTATTGGCAGCTCTGTAATAACAGGCTTAGGAGTGCCAAAGTTCAGATTAATTATGCAGAAAGACATTGACAGACTGTTATAAGCTTTATTTAATTTGAGCCTGTAGATAATAAATACCAAAAAAAAAATGTTCTTTGTACTTACTTCTTACTTCCAACTCCAGAATTTGCAGTGCTAGCTTTATAGCTCGTCTCATAAGACCTGTTTGAAATGGGTATTTGGAACAAAGTACTATCTGCTAAGCGACAGACCAAGAGCTCGGAGGCAAGAAGAAACCGAATGACTTATAAGTGACCTGTAAAGATCGGTGTTCTGAGTTCAATAAACTCACCTCCCTGGAAGTTATAATTAAATGAACCTTGAGAAACAAATGGTCATCTAGGGATTTTAGCTCCTAATTCGTACCACCATCCAAAGGGTCTGTCCGCGGTATTATCTCATATGTTACGATCTTTTGAGATAACTGCTCTGTCCCTTATGCAGAAGCCACAGCCTTTCTAAGTGTGGCTCCTCCAGCCATCAAGGAAAGAGTCCATCCTTAGGTGGTAAACTGGTGGGTCTTGGTCAGAGATGATAGTACAAGAGGGTGAGACTTACCTTGAGCCTAAACTTTTTACAGGTTGTGTGGTCTTAGGCAGTTTGCTTAATCTCTGAGCTCCAGCTCCCACAAAGACATTGAATTTTGGGAAGAGTTGATAATCTGAAAGATATGAGGAGACCCTTGAGATGGGAAACCCAACTGTTTGGTTAGCTGCTTAGTAGTCAGGAGATAACTTAGACAAAGCCACGGGCTGTGGGACGAGGAAAGAAGATCAGACTAGAGAGATGGTTATTACACAGAATTAAATTTTCACGACTAGTTGGATACAGGAAGTAAGGGAGAGGTAAGACTCCTTCAAGTGGCTGGACCTGGTTCGCTGGTGTCATTTACCAAAAGGTCAGAACGGAGGGGCAGGGCGGAGGTGTGGTGGGTGATGCCTTTTCCTTGGGTCGTGTTGAGTTTGAGGTGAGATGAAGGGAAGCAAAGGGAGTCCATCCAGGTAGAAAGTTCTGGAAGGACTTTGTATATCTTGGCCTGGAGCCCAGGGGAGATTTGGGAGATAGCAAGTCTTCATGTGATAAGTGAAGCCGAAGTGTGGAGAGGTCACCCAGAGAAAAGTGCAGATGAGGGCTCTGAGATCGGACGCCACCTGGGAAGGAGGTTAGCTGCAGTGCTTTGAGGGAACCGAGAGGCTGCAGAGACCCCAGCAGCTCTTTCTCTAGGAAAGTTGGAGCACACAGAGATGTTTGTGAGGAGCCGTGTCTCGGAGGCACATTCGTTTTCAGTGCACAGTCTGTTTGGAGAGAGATGTTGGGGGCGGTCACATGAGCGGGGCTGCTGTGCGTTTTTTTCGTACCAGATGGGTGTGCCGGAGTCCCCTGGGGCTGGAGCCTGGAACTCAGGTGGGCTCCCCAAGGATGGGCTGCCTGCATGTGCAGTGCTCGCCTTTCAGCCACCTTTCCTCATCTTCGGGGAAGGAAACCAAGCTTCAAGCCTCAGCGTGAGTGGAAGCCTGGGCCTCTGCTCAAGGCGATGAACGCAGCAGCTTGGAAATAATCACATGTGATAATCCCAGGGGAAGCCGGCGCCAGGCAGCCAGGCAGCCGGCACACATCTGTTGCCTCCGTATAGTCTTCCCATGGAGCCCAAGGTGGGGTCTCTTTGGTATTTAGATTCCTGCTCCAGAACTTCATTTTCATCTCTGCTCTCCTTCTCTTACTCTGCCCGTACTCCCCACATCTTGATCACTTTTTCATATATCCATGTGGGCTTTCCTTTTTTGACTTCGTAGTTTCAAATCTCAAATTACTTAAGATCGTTTAGTTCTTAGCAAATTTAAAAGAAAGGCTTGAGATTTCTGACTTGCGGTTGTTCTAAATATTAAGCAGAATGAAAATTGAAGTAATCTAGAGGATGGCTCCTATTCTTTTGCTCAGCTTAAAAGTGACTTTAGCAAATATTTTAATTAGCTAACTAATTATTGAAGTACTTTTTTTGGTGTCTGATTGATCATTGATCCTCATATGTTCATCGCACTTCCTCCCAGATTTCTCCACTTGTATATTTCTTGCCACCAAAGTTTTGTTTTCAGAATAAAGAGATGGTTATAGTAATACTAGCTATACTGAAGATACTACACAAATAAATTAGCTAACATTCATTGCACTTACTCTGTCCCAGGCCATGGATTCTCATGTAATTCCCCCAGCCACCGTGAAGTGGCTTCCGCTAATTCTGACACCAGGAGACCGAGTGCTGGAAACTGAGTGACAGCCAGTGTCAGGAAGCTCCTCATGTGCAAGCTCCCAGACTTGGAGCCTTGCACGTGGGATCAGGACACCTAGTCTAGGAAGTCCAGTTTCGAGTTAGAGACCCAGAGCCAAGATTGAGCCCAGGACCCCTTCTCACAGCTGCCCATGGTTTTGCCTGAACAGTCTCTTCGTCTAATTTTGCCACACCATTACACAGAACAGTGTTCCGGTTTCTTACATTAGTACTCTGCATGTGTTCGTCTTGTTTGAATGGGAAAAACATTTCTTCCGTGTGGAGGGAAGACAGATGCACTTTGCTTTATTATAGCTAGACGTTTTTGAGCTTTTAAGGCAGTCGCTTACTGGAAGAGGGGCATTAAGCACTACTGATGAGTACAGTAAATGCGAGGAAAAACACCCAAGTCGCATTAATCATGGATCCTCCAGTTGTCTCAGAAAGCGAGCGTGTTTGGCGGCTAACACAAGCACATTGATCCTTAGAGAGCTTCATGAAAGATTAATTTGCAAAACAGCCATCTTCTAAGTGGTTTTGTGAAAAGACCTGGAGACGAGTTTCACACCGCCGTCCGGCTAAGAGATTTTGAGGTTTTATTTTGAAAAGTCCAGGCTGTTAAGGGAATAGCATCCTTATAACAAAGTCAACTTTTATTAGCCGATCTTAATAGAAGTCTTAGTAAGACAATTGTGTGTGTGATGAAAATTGGGTACATTTTCTCAACTATCAGCAAAACCTTCTAAAGACAAAAAATGGGCACTGGAAGCAGGGTTTGTGGCCCCATTCCTTGCTTCCTATCACTTCATTATCACTTCATTTCAAACATAGGGTCTTGAAGAGACCAATCATTTTAAAAATATCTGGCTAACCATTGGGAAATGTTTTTGACAATAATTTTACCTGTATTAACTTATCAAATTAGCTTATTAGGTGACGTAGTGTTTAAAAAATATAATATACTAGGGCACCTGGGTGGCTCAGGGGCTCAGACTATGATCTCGGTTCATGAGTTCAAGCCTTGCGTCGGGCTCCATGCTGACAGACAGAGCCTGCTTGGGATTCTGTCTCTCTCTCTCTCTTTCTTACCCTCTGCCCACTCTCCTGTGTTCTCTCTCTTTTTCTCTCTCAGTAAATAAATAAATGTAAATAAATAAATATATACATACATACATATATATATATATATGTATATATACATATATATATATATATATATGTATATGTATACTACATAATACATTCAAGGTGCAAAGCACCCAGTAAAATGTTAGTTCTTTTACAGCATATGTTAATGTTTTCAGAAACATTCAAATATTTCTGGACTCCTTTCTCCCTTCTAGGAGCAAATATACACACACCTACATATGTATCTGTGATTCATTTGTGTTTTTGCGTGAACGCTCTCCTAGTCTAAGTTGATATATGGTGTTTTTAATGGTGCTGAGATATTTTGAAGATATGGGCAAGAAGAGAGAAAACCAAGTAGTGATGATATCATCATTTCATCATTTTTCCTAGCTAAAGGAAGTTGAGAGGAGAAAGGTTTATGGATTATATATTATGTTTCAGTCCAGGACTTACCATTGTTCATTTCTTTGCTTATTTCCCATCATTTCTCACAATAGTCCTATGAGGCATATTCTAATATCTCATTTTACAAATGAGGGGACAAAAGCTCAGAATATAAGTAACTCACTTGTGACCTCATATATACTAAATGGCAGAGTTTTTTCTTTTAAGATTTTTTAAAGTTTATTTATCCATATCCATGTATACATGGAGAGAGAGAGAGAGAGAGAGAGAGAATCCCAAGCAGCCTCTGCCCTGTCAGCACAGAGCCTGATGTGGGGCTCGAACCCATGAACTGTGAGATCATGACCTGACCTGAAATCAAGAGCCAGACGCTCAAGTTACTGAGCCACCCAGTTACCCCTAAACATCAGAGTGTTAAACACCAATCTATCTGATCCTAAAGTCAGGCCCTTTTCCCTACGCTTGTATTATAGCTCTTTATATTAAAACTTTGGCATTGGCTTTGATTAACCGTCACCTTTGAAGGCATCCTCTTCCTACTCAGGGTCCTACACCCTGGGTGCCATCATCTGGGGTTTCATACAAAGCAAACGGAATCAGCAACCTGTACAGATGTTGTGAACAACTCAGGGGGCAAGACTAGTTGACATGAAAAAATAATCTCAGTTATCTGCATCTTAACCTGGTGTTCCCTTGACCTGTGGGCCATTCTCCATTCTGGCTGGGACTCCCTCCTCTGACTCAGGGCTTGTGTTTCACTGTGAAGGTCTCCGTAAACACCTTCTGCACCTTCTCACAGAAAAGTATACACTCCCGTGTGAAAGGGGCCAGCACACTGACAGCCGTCGTTTTCTTGCCCCCAGAGGTGCGCCCATCTCGGTCTGGCAACAAAATACTATTTTCCCCATAAAGTCGTGCTGTGCTACTTAGTCCACTGACCTTTCGTTGGAAGCCGAAGAGTGGCTTTACCACCTCATTTCTAAAGGTCTATTCATCTCCTGTTATTCTTTTTTTTTTTTTTTGAGAACAGGATGGGGAGAGGGGGAGGGAGAAGGAGAGACAGAATCTTAAGCAGGTGTCACACTCAGAGCAGATGCCTGTGCGGGGCTTGGTCCCACAACCCTTAGATCATGACCTGAGTGAGCTGAAATCAAGAGTTGAACCCTCAACCAACAGAGCCACCCAGGCGTCCCCATCTTCTGTCATTGTCGATCTGCACCGATCGCAGCCAACAGACGGCGCTCTCAATCTTTGGGTGCTGTTATTTCATCTGTAGTCATTGAGGGGCTGGTGTGTCAGAGAAGTCAGCATTTTCCAAAGTAGAGGGGAAAGGAAAGAATAAATGACTTTTGCATGTCTCAGAAGTGGTTCGAATTCACACAGAAAGAATTTGACACCAGCCCTATCAGCGGCAGCTCACAGTTATCGACTCAGACTGGAAAATACGCAGGTGCCTGCCTAGTGGGAAAAGCAGCACACTCCCTTTGCAGGGAAGAAGCAGGCTGGGTTTGGCTTTGTTTCTGAGTTTGACTCTGGGCACTCTAGGATCAATCCATTGAAGAAGAAAGCCACTCACTGATCAGAGGCAGAACTTGCCCTAGTGCACTTCCCACAGAGAGCCTTTCGCTCATATTCAGCCAAAATCACAAGTGGTCCTGTTGGAATGCCTGCAACCATAGATATAAGGATAATTCAATACCTAAAAACTCAAGAGGAAATGAGGTAATTCTCAATAAATCCATAATTTTGATTTTGTTGGCCTATAAGCCTGGTTAATGGCAGTTTGTGGAAACCTTCACTAGATTACTGACACTAAGTGGTAAACAATCTTTGAATCTTCCCAGGATAGAACTCATTGAATTTTAAAACATTAAGACCATAACATACCTAGAAATCACCTGTTCTCATCTCATTAATTGTACAGATTGTGCACCTGGAGCTGGGTAGGACCCTCCTTGTATGACGTGTATGTAACAGTAGAGCTGGGACTCCTGACTGTCTGTACCATGGTCTTTCTGTTATTTCAAGTTCAGTAATATTACCAAGTGTACATTTTATCTCTCCAGAGAGATAATTGTTCATTTGGTAAAATCTGTGAGCCACCAAATATTTTGGCCACCCTGTCTCTCCATCCGAGAGAGAGGGGAGTCTAGTCAACAGTCAACCGAATGTTACGGTTTCATTTATTTATTTAAAAGATGTTTTTAATGTTTATTTTTGATAGAGAGAGACAGAGAGCGAGAGGCAAGGGCAGAAAGAGAGAGAGAGAGAGAGGAAGATACAGAATCCAGTGTTAGCTCCAGGCTCTGAGATATCTGCACAGAGCCTGATGCAGGACTCAAACTTACAAACCATGAGATCATGACCTGAGCTGAAGTCAGACGCTTAACTGACTGAGCCGTGCAGGTGCCCCAAACGTTATGGTTTCAATGGTGGAGTCTATCCAGTCTGTTTCGATAGGTGTGATCGCATGATCTGGTCAACTAGCCGAGGCCCCTTTTCTGATTCTGTATTCATTACAGACAGTCTTTTTATAATTCGATCAGTCATGTAAGTCTGGCCATCAGATGAGAGATGCCAAGAGTCCTGAAGGGAGTGGTCCAGTCTGTGCAATACTTAAATGTTCGTGCTATTTTTCACATGTTGGTTGTTAGGTTTTATTTTATTTTTTAAAGCAGCGCCCTGTAGGAAGAGTGGATTTCTGGCTGAAAGTTCTATTATACTAAAAGGTTTCTATGGTCAAGATTTCATCCTTTTAGGGAGTAATATAAGTGAGTCTGAATGGTACGTCAGTAGTTTAAAAAGAAAAAAGAAAAGTTTAAAAAAGAGAGTCCCCATCAAAATGTTTCTTTGAAGTGATTATTTCTTAGAGAATATTTTGCTTTCTTAAATTGGCTGTTTTAAGCAAAACACAGGTCATGCAAACAATGCCACAAACCTTTTGAAGATCATAAACTTTATTACATGCTGTTACTTAGGTAGGTGAAAATTTTTTGAGGAATCTTTATGTACAGCATCTAAGTTTTTGGTACAGGAGAAGCATGGGAAATATACTTAAAATTTACTACTCATTTTACTTTTGCCTAAACTATGTAGTGACTGCCTGTTGTGCTTTCAAATAAGTTTTAGTGAACCTGCATAGAAACGCCCTGCCTTTCATTAGTTGGGGAGTGGGTCCAGTCTGGGGTTGAAAAGATGAGCTGTGTCACACACACTCACACACCACAGGCATTTCAGAAGTCTATATTGAACTGAGAAGTACAGGTTTGTAGTTGCTGGCATTCATGAAGAAGGCTGCCTGCTTTCATTTCCATTCTGTCTTAGTCTGTTCCGGCCATCTTAACAAAATATCGTAGACCGAATGGCTGGAACGACAGAAATGCATTTTCTCACCATTCTGGAGGCTGGAGTTCTGAGAGCAGGGTGCCATCGCGGTCGGGTCCTGGTGGGAGTTCTCTGTCTGGTTTGCAGATGGCAGCCTCCTCACTCTGTGCTCACATGGCCCCTCCTGGGACATGGGTGGAGGGAAAAACGATCTCTCATTTCCTCTTCTTGTAAGGCCATCAATCCTATTGAATTAGGACTCCACTCTTAGGACCTCATTTACCCTTAATTACCAGCTGCCGGGCGCAGTCTCCAAATACAGTTAGTTACATTGAGGCTTAGGGCTACAACACGTGAACTTAAGCGAGACATTTTGGTGTCTGGCAAGTTCCTTGCTATGTAAGGTACCCTCTTCCCGCTGTTACACCCTGTAGGCTTAGAGCCGATTAAAATATGCAGGTAGCACCATTTTTGACCTTTCAATAGATCTTTCCCAAGTATTTTTCTTCGATTTCTCCTGAAAGATCTTTCGTCATTCGTGTGGTATTGCACTGCTCCTCCGGGGACAGATGTCCATCTCCAGCAGTTGGTCAGGTTTATGTGACTTTCAGATCTTCGTAGCACTTTATATGAGGGGCTTCTGAGTTCGATCTGAAACTATACTAAAGTATGTCTCTGATTAATAAGCCTTTGGTTTTGAATCTCCAGGTATTAGCCATGATTCTGCAGCTGTGGCCCCCCAACTGACATGTACCCCAATGACATATTTATCCCTTTCATCTGAATATTTGATGCATGTGGCATAATGTGAAATCACTAGTAGACATAATAGAGATGAAATACACTTAATTTTATAACAATCTTGCATTTATTGACTAGGGCCTGCTTTACTATGAAAGACAGCTTATCATTTTCTGATTTATTTAAAATGTTTATTAATGCTTTAAGATACGTGTATCTGGAAGTAAGCTGGCTTCTTGGTATACCATAAAGAAGGATATGTTTGCTGCCTTTAGGAGTTTATTGGCTCATGGGAAAGATAGTCCAAAAATCACAGCGATAGTGTGTCAAGAATCTGAGAAGAATCTCTGTGGATTAGAGTCAAGGCATAGGGGATCCAGCCAACACAGACCATCGGAGCTTATGGAGGGCAGTCACAGTGGGTTATTTAAAAATATTTTCTGAATGTTTATTTATTTTTTAAGAGAGAGAGAAACAGAGCATGAGTGGGGAACGGGCAGATAGAGAGGAAGACACAGAATCTAAAGCAGGCTCCAGGCTCTGAGCTGTCAGCACAGAGCCTGATGCGGGGCTCAAACCCATGAACCATGAGATCGCAACCTGAGCTGAAGTCAGACACTTAACTGACTGAGCCACCCAGGCGCCCCCACAGTGGGTCATTTTTAAAAGCATTTTATTCCTTCCAGAAAGCTTTAAAGATCATTATTCACAATCATTTCAAATTAGTTCCCTTCCTCAGGGACACCTTTCCTGAGCTCTCAGACTAGGTAAACCCTCCCACACACAATAATATAGGTGATCAGAAAATAATACCGGACATCCAGTTCGATTGAATTTTAGATGAGCAACAAATCATTTTTTACCACCAGTCTATCTCAAATATTGCATGGGATAGCCTCATAGTACTCCCCCCCCACCCCCCACCAACTTTGTCTGAAATTCAAATTTCCCTGTGCATCCTATATTTTATTTGCTAAAATCTGGCAACCCAACCCAGGTTTATCGTTTCACAAAACATTCTGTCTTCCTTCTTTGCACCCAGCAGATTTTGTAGTTAAATATTGCTGCATTTGTCATAAGCAGCGCCTAAGAGCTTTTTCCAGTGTTTGATTTCACTGCCTGTGACATGCTGTCTCAGAAGAACCCTCCTGTGTTTTCCTTTACTCACACACTGGCAACACTTCTGACACCAGATGTGTGAGTTTTGCACATATCGAGTGGTTCTGTGACACCAGCTCTGTCTCCTGCACTTCGGCTCAGTTTTGACACCATCTATCTGGAGGGAGTGTCACATTGCACAGGTTAAAGGCTGTGTCCCAGATGACTGTCTTCCTCATGGCTCACATACTAATTGCAAGTACAGGTGTTCACCTGTGCTTCTGACTTGAGCTACCGGCTATAAATTGGAGCTCCCGAGACTCCCACCTTGGATGAGATAATTTGCTGGAATGGTGCCTAGCACTCAGGAAAACATTTGCTTACATTTACTGGTTTATTATGAGGTGAGGTCTGGAAGGGTCTTCGTTCCCTCTGGAGTTCCAGCTCGTATGTGTGTTCACCAACCCGGAACTCGCTGACACCGTACTCTTGGGATTTTTATGGAGGCTTCATCATATAAGCATAATCAATTATTGACACCATTTCTAGTCCATCTCCTCTCTCCAGAGGATGGGGGTTGGGGTTAATGGTTCCCAGCTTCTAATCATGGCTTGGTCTATCTGGTCAGCTTCCATGTGGGCACCCAACAAGGGCTTGGTTATTAAAGCAAAAAGCATTCATATCACCTAGGAAATTCGAAGGGGGTTAGGAGCTCTGTGTCAGACACTCCTATCACTCATGGAATGATAAAGGTCTTAGGAGTTCTGTGTTAGGACCAGGGTCAAAGACTCGGTATTAGAACAAAAGATTATCTCAGCACGCTATTCATAAGAGTTTCAGGAGTTCTGTGTCAGGTATTGGGGGCAGATATATACACATTTCTTAGTATTTCACACATGTCTGTTATGTATTTCTGTAACACACTTAAGATGTCTCATCTCTTACTTGAGTGAAAGAAACTAGTTAACACTGAATCTAGCAGCAATCCAGTAATTGGCATTTCATAATTTAGGTGCCTAACTAAATTATAAATAAAATATAATCTTTTATAATCTAGCTTGTTGTTTGTTGTAAGTTCAAATTTAAGTCAGTGTCCTATATTTTATCTGGCAACTCTACACCTGAGGGACCCTTGATCGTTTTTCCATATAGTCCTGCTGTATTTAACCAGTATATGAACACAATATATGTATATGGTTGGGAAAATGTAAAACACGGAAACAGTTTCCTGGAAGAAAGTATTTAAGAAGGGACTAGATAATGATCAAAACCCATATATCTTGAAATATGGGGCTCTGTCGCATCTCTTCTGAAAACATGAGAATTTCTAGGTTCGAATTTCTTTGGATTGGAAATGCTCAATTCCTACTGAAGTGGTTTAAAAAAAATTCAAGCAGAAAAGAGTTTTAGACGCTCTGTTCCCATCTGTCTGACAGACTCAGTTATACAGTGCTATCCCCCAAGGTCTCCGAAGTGAAGGTAGCTTCTCCGTACAAATCAGCCACTACAAGACAATCTGTTAAGTTGTATTTTATTGTTTCAGTCCTGTTTTCTGTCCTCAAAATGACTGGCCTGTTCATTAAATCAATACGCATGTGGTCCGAGGGAGTAAAAGTCTACCTTAGTCTGGATTTCATTTAGAGAGTCCTGTGCCTTGCACGTGGTAGGTTTTTAATAAATGTTTGCTGATAGTTTTAACAATCATATTAACCGTATGTTCTAACTGACATAGTCAAAAAGCCTATTTTTTTCAGAATTTCCTGGCAGAGGGTGACTCTGCTTCAATTAATATGGTCTTTAAAGTATTAACTGTAGGGACGCCTGGGTGACTCAGTCCGTTAAGCATCTGACTCTTGCTTTTGGTTCAGTCATGATCTCCTGGTTTTGTGGGTTCGAGCCCCGTCGGGGTCTGCGCTGGCAGTGCGGAGTCTGCTTGGGATTCTCTCTCTCCCTCTCTCTCCGCCCCTCCGCTACTCATGCTGTCTCTGTCTCTCTCAAATAAACAGACTTGAAGAAACCTTAAAAAATATGAAATGTGGATTGTGAAATGAATTTTCTTAGTTATTATGATGATTTTTTAACTCTCTAAGTTGCTACCTGTGTCTGGTAGCATGGAAAGATTTCTTTTCCATAAAGCTCATGGACATTCTTCTGCTATTTTATTTTATTGTATTTTTTTAAAGCCTAATTTTGCTGCTTTGTCCTGAGGTTTCTGAGGATTCTTGTGAATCCTCGGCTCATTGTAAAGGGACACTTTCACCCTGGATGGAAAGTCCCTTTGTACCCAAACAGGTATTAACTCGGTTAATCCTGTGGCCCAGGCTTTCTGTGTTTTTTTTCTGGATTTGTCTATTCCCCAAGTGCCTGCCTCTTCGCTTACTTTGCTTGTACCTCTCTGCCTCGTTTTCTTTTCTATCCTTTTTTTTTATTGTTTATTTATTTATTTTAGAGAGAGAGAGCAAGCAAGAGCAAGTAGGGGAAGGACACACACAGAGAGAGAGAGAGAGGGAGACAGAGAATCCCAAGCAGGCTCCATGCTGGCAGCAACAGAGGCTGATGGGGGGCTCAATTCCACAAATCACGAGATCATGACATGAGCTGAATTCAAGAATCAGAGACTGAACTGGGGGAGCCACCCAGGCGCCCCTGTTTCTCTGCCCCTTTACTGAGAGTCTTACGCAGTGAACCTCTTCCCGGCCCCCCTCGGGCCCTGTGCTTACTTGGATCTAGTTCCTCAAGCCTCTGGTGAGACTATGGTTTCCATTTTCAGCTTCTGTTGAAATTTCTCAGACTCATGACCCATTCGTCATTTGGTGGCAAGGGGTCCATTAATTTTTGTTGGGAGCCTAGGGTGTGCCAGCTGCTTTTTCATTGCCTGGCCTCAGGAGTCACTCACTGACATGGGAGGCCTACCCTTGCTTTACCCTGGATGATACTGAAGTCTCCTGAGGTTAAGTGAGTTGGCAAGGACACAAAGCTAATCTGAGGCAGCTCATGATTAGAACTCAGGTCTTTGAGCATTCAGGGCAAAAGGGAGCTGTCTACCGTGCGTTCATGTGTTTAGTCTGTCATCAGCCAAACTTACAGAACTATCAGGCTGTCACGAAGAGAATACCCATTAATAAACTGGCCAGCATCACCATTCTCCACCATTAAAAGAGGACTTTCTCTGCCTTCAAAGTAGCTTTTAAAAGAGGACTCATAAATTCCAGATAAGCTATTAAGCTATTTAAATATCACAAGCATAAGTATGTAGGTCAGCCATCCAGAAATTGTGTTTCTTCTTGAGGTGTTTCTACAAAGGTGATGCAGGATTGGAGGAGAAGGTTTTGGCCCCCCACAGGTGCCATTAACTATGACACAATTCAATTTGGAATGTTAGTCCTCTCCATCATGGAATGGAATAAAATGACCATTCTATCAGAAACACACACACACACACACACACATATTAGCTGCTGATACTACTCTCTCTTTTTTCAAGTATGGAATCACAACTGGTTTTAACACTTAGGACTTGAGTTAACTGATTCCCAACCTGTCAATTTGTTTTACATCCTCCTGACTCTGATATTTGAAGCCAACGTGGGGTCAACAGCTTTTCAACTGATAAACTCTGCATGTTCTCTGGGCACGTAAAGAGAGGGTGGCCCTACTGCCATGTCATCAGGGACAGATCGATGACGATGATTACTGACCGCCGAGAGAACTGGTGGCTGGCTGGCTGCCTTGCGTTGTCTTTCATTCTTACCAATAAAGAGAAGGAGATATTGTTGATGGCTAGCACAGGGGTGGAGGATTAGCCTTTCTTCACTGTCTCAGCTGGTAAACAATAACCTTAGGAACAGCCATATATATATATCTATGTTATATATATATATATGCATTAAACATTGTATGCCGACTTTGCCAAACTTAACTTTATAATTGTGAGTAAACAGAAACCAACCAGGTCTCTAAATAGCTGTCCACTTAATTATTTATCTAACTGGTTCTTTATTGCAGACGGACGGATCTTGAAATAACCGATGAATCATAAATTTGGATTTTCACACATGAGCTTTCTCGGGTACAGAATCTTAAAATCAAATGGTACTAAGACATCACCCAATCCAACCATCCACTCATTTTAGAAATTCTCCTTAAATACCCCAAACCGCTAGCTATATTCTCCTTCATTACTTTCATTAGGAAATCTCATGACCAACTCACTTCTTCTTTTAATGGTTTTGAATACTAGAAAGTTCTTCCTTTCCTTTGCATCTCTTAGGTTTGTTTGTTTTCTTTTTTTTAAATATTTACTTATTTATTTTGAGAGAGAGAGAGAGAGAGAGAGAGAGAGAGAGAGAGAGAACGAGTGGGGGAGGGGCAGAGAGAGAATCCTAAGCAGGCTCCGTGCTGTCAGCACCGAGCCCTACATTGAGACTCAGTCACATGACTGTGAGATCATGACCTGAGCCGAAAGCAAGAGTTGGGCGCTTAACCAACTGACCCCCCCGCCCAGGCGTCCCTCAAAATGATAATTTTTTAGACTCACTGGGTTAAATATGATATTATTGAAGGTAATTTAATTTTTCTTTTCTTTTAATATGGCTCATACAAAATTTCAAGTGACATCTTCGACTCGCATTGTATTTCTGTTGGGCAGCTTTACTGGAAATGCTCAATCTATTAATATTTTTCTTATATGTTAACCGTGCCTGATCATGTACAACCGACCTAGTAGATGATCAGAGAGATTCAGGTAGTAATTTTAATCTGATGTCTGTCCCTTTATGTAAGTCTTATAGACATTACCTTTTGCTGTGCAACCATCCATAAATTCAAAGTGACATAGAGTGCCCAGAAGATTATACAATGCATCACATTTGAATTTTTTTTTAATGTAGTACCTAGAAAGCTGTCCCAGAAAGTAACCTCTAAAACTCTGCTCCCATGTGACATCATTGTTCGATTCTGAAAAGTATCACAGACACATGTGTAAGAGCCTTTTACTACAGCTGTTTCTCAACAAGCTGCATTGATGAGAGGGCAGGGTGAAATAGATCTTCCAGTATTATTGTAAACTTTTAAAAACAAGTGGCATAAACAATACAGGCTCGTTGTAGGAATTTGGAACGATTATTCTCGTTTTAGAAATAAAATAATTTATGAAGATGATGTTGGTAATTATCCCTCTGTGTGCATATAATAAAAACGGGATCAAGCAACTTTAAAAGTAGGTTTTTTTCACAGAATATACTGTTAACATCTGTCTGGGCCCATTAAGGTATTTCTAAAACAGCAGTTTTCAGAGATTTTTGTTTAAATTAGCACACTTTCTTTCAATGAGAGTTTCCTAGGAAGTCCGGTATATAAAATGAACCAAACTGAAGCTAGTCTGGCCACAGCAGGGTGGAGGCTTGGAGCCCTACTCACCTGGCCAGCTGGTCACACCTTCCGTCCTCACACAAGGCACCGTCTAAGAATGACTCTTCTATAACTACTTGCTGCCTACTGTGTGTCCATTTTATTCAGGGTATTGACTTTTGTCTTACAGGCTTTAAAATGTTTCTCAGACAGAGGTTTCCCTTCCATTTAAAATTTTGGGGTGGTTCTGGGCTCAGTCGGTTAAGCGTCCGATTTCAGCGCAGGTCATGATCTCAGTCCATGGGTTTGAGCCCTGCATCGGGCTCTGTACTGATGGCTCAGAGGCTGGAGCCTGCTTCGGATTCTGTGTCTCCCTCGCTCTCTGCCCCTCCCCCACTCACGCTCTGTCTCTCTCTGTCTCAAAAATAAATAAACGTTAATTTCTTTTTTAACTTGGGGCGGTTCCCGTTGTTTGCAGTGTAAAAGTGTTTCCCTTTTATGTGCTCTGAGTTCGTCTTGCTTAGGTCGGCACCGGCTGACAGCTCAGATATAGATGTGCCAGAGAGGAACTCCGCTGGTCTCCAGGGCTGTGGTTCCTTCCCATACAAACAAATGATTATTTAAAGAGAGAACAGCTTTCCGTCTTCTGTAGTTTCACTTCCTTGTAATCAGTTATCTGTGTATTAAACATATTGCTGGGCTTTTCATTAAAAAAGCAGAGGAGAAGAGGAGTCAGAGAAACGGGGAATGGCACCAAAGGGAACCCGTATGGCAACAATTATCTCCTTAGAAAGTATTTGCTTGAAGCTCCAGGTTCCATGATGATTTGCTCTTCTTTTTCTTAATCCTTTGTGTTTTTAATTAGGTTAAATTTATTTAATGTTTTTTTTTTTACTTTTAAAAATAATTCGACTCCCGGGACCTTAGCTTGCGATCAGCTCTTATTAAATGCCAATGTAGGCTGTGCCCTCTTTTTCTATGCCTTGGGGATTATGGTGATGATTGTTGTTGTGTTAATGAATGGGAGCATCCAGCTGAGTATTCTATGCATTGGAAAGTGTCTCACTGTGTAAATGGGATTCCGCATGGCTTCCTGCTGTCCAATCTACTTGAATGAGCTTTGTAGAAAATGTATTTTGGTAGCCCGTCTGTGAACCCAAGGGCACCACTGATGACGTGAAAAGTGCTTGATAAGAACAAAGTAAAGAGAAGGCATTTGATGCTTTTTAAAGGAAATGTTGTTTATTTATTTGCCAGGATGTGTTAAGTTGTGGAGGTAGAATTACTATGATCACTATTTAAAAAAAAATCGTTTTAGTTCTTTAGTTAGGGTTGATTTATATATTCCTATGCACACCCCTAGACTTACAACAGTCAAAACTACAATCAAAAAACAACGCCAAAAAAGAAGGTTCATTTTTCTGAGCACAGAAAACATTTTCCTTTGGAGATCCAGTTATATTGAACATTTTACTTTGGAGAGCCAGTTATATTGTTCAAATACTTATTTAATGTCAAGGTATTAGGGTTCCTGGCTCTCAAAAACGTGAACTAGCTCTAACATTAGCGTAGACGTCCAAAAGAATTAAATTGCGAATTGTGTTTTAAAAAGAAAGCTTTACATAGAAAACGCTCAAAAGAATTTTCACTGAGTTAATCATTTTATAGAGGCGGACATAAGTCTATGCTGTTGACCTTCGGGGAGTCAGACCCACGGTCTGTGTGGCAGAGGGGGATGTTTTAGAAGATGATGATCAAGGAGGTGTTATTTCACGGGAGTCTCCTGGCTTCTCCTAAGATCCTGAGGAGGTAGGAGTCACTCACAAAGTCTGAGATTTTATGGCTCTCTATGAATTCCTGCTAGGTAGCGTGCTTCTCATTTGGAGAACACAAATGAGAAAAGCATTTAATCCTTAGAGAAATGTGATTTGGGCTTTATCTGACACTTCTGTCCTACCCAAAGCTTCCTTGATTGAGGGGATCTCACGGTAATCTGTGGCATCAACGTGTACTGAAGTTCTATATTTACTTGCAAGTGCTTTTTATTGGCAGTGATGAATCCATAGGATGGCTTTACGTGGTGCTCAACTGGGTACAGTGTAATCAAAATCCTATGGGAAACTTTCAAACCACCATGACTCCTTCATCCCGCCACATACCACAAGATTCTTAGATGCCCAGATTGGAATATGAGTGCAGATTGGTATAAGAGCAATATGCTTACTGAGTTTCAGTGCTCCCCTCTCTCCCATATGGAGTGTGTTGAGTTGAATTCCCAAGACGATTTTAAATTGTACTTAGAATTTTAAATGTGAGCACACATACACGCGTGCACACACATACATGCACACAGACTGAACTGTCGAAACCTGGTAATGTGTTGTTGAATAATGATTTTAATGCTGCAAATATTTCCAGCTTCCAACAAAAGTGAAATTTGGTTCGATCAAGTTTATAGTTAAGGCCATCTCCTGGCTGGGAACTTAAAGTAAATCAATAGCCTTTTCAGTCTTTTCTGCGATGATTGCCTTCCCACACAGGATGTGATGAGAGAGGGTTTAAAGGATAATCAGAAGACCTGTGTTTCAGCACAAACTGCTGACCATGGCTGGCTCCATCACTACTCTTGGTCTCCATTCTCTTAGCCATAAAAATCAGCCTGTTGGGATGATCTCCAAAGTTCATGCACACTTCACCATATGATAATATTAATATGTGATTTCTGAATCACTACTCTTTTTTTTTAATCTTTCATCATCATTTTATTAGAGGTAAAGATGTACTAAGAAACCAACCGAGAGATCTGTAGTTTCATCTTTTTGATGGTGGTGGTGGTAGTGTTTTTGACTATGATTTCAAAGACATTCTAAGTGCTCCCAGGAAAACTGGCCACAGAGTAGAAAAATGGGATGTGGGTGGAAAAACTGAAAGACAGATAAACAACTACTTAATGACTGAGAAATACTTACATCCATTTTAGACTTACATCAAGAAATAGATTCATTTCTAGGTCAGTATATTTTGCCACTGTTTTCTTTAATCTTTTTTTTTTTTAACACACTAAACCATTGTCCTAGCAGAAACATCTCTATAATTGAATTCGGGATTTACATAATTTAAGAGTATAATACAAAAGGTAGTTGTTCATGAGATGCAGATTTGTTCTGCTGCGGGGGAGAATAATCATATTTCCAACATATATGCATGGCACTATTACAAAATGCTTCTTCAGATGAAGCTAGGGGCAGAACTTCTCAGTTATTAATTTAGCTAGGAATCATTCTATACCAGGCTTTCCATAACCTAGCAATTGTGTTGGGTATATTTAGTGCTTTTATATATCTCTGGACTTGGCCAAAATTTCAGAAAAAAAATCCCTTAATTCCTTTATACATAGTTCTTTTTGGGTATATTTTGTACTTTAAAATATTGCTAGGTTATACACTTTGTAAAAACCGCACAGAAACACATAACAATGGAATGGCAAAACAACTGTCTTGTCCACATCGCAATATTTACATTGGGGAGGCTGTGATGCGTCCATACATTTAAAATTTTATTTGTGCTATCACATATTGTTTTAAACAAAAGCACTAGAATCAGGGACTAACACAGTTTGTAAAGAAAATCCTGAGATTTTCTTTCTCCCAGATGTTTTATGAATTCTCATCAGAAATTCCAGGAAGGCACGAAGTAGTTATGAGATTTGAAAAGAAAAGATGGTTTGAGATTTCAGAGGGGGTTTTGTTTGCTCATTTGTTTGTTTTTATTTGTTTATTTGGAGACAGAGAGAGAGAGAGAATCCCAAGCAGGCTCTGCGCTATCAGTGCAGAGCCCTATCTGGGGCTCCATCTCATGAACTATGAGATCATGACCTGAGCCAAAATCAAGAGTTGGACGCTTAACCGACTGAGCCCCCCAGGCGCCCCGAGATTTCCTGTTTAAGTGCAAGATCATCTCAGTGACACTAAGTAGCTCACATGGTAAAATGCACGTAACACTAAACTATTCTATAAAGAAAAGGCACTGATGTACATAAATCAAAAAACGATGTTGCCCACACTAACTATTAATTGTAAGGGCAAATCGGGACTGATTCCATTTTGCTTAAGGGCAAACTGGGACTGACTCCATTGTATTCTGTGTCCTCCACCCTGAGTCCCCAGTGCCTGCTCAAAACCTGCAACTTCCCAGTTCCCAAAGAACCATGCCCAGTGGCCTATGGAACAGGACCTTTGACCCTTCCTCAGCCAATCGGCTAGGGTCACGACCATCACCCCTCCCACTGCCCCTAGACCCCTTTAAAACTATTGTGTTTTGGGAACGGGCTCTCTCTCTCGACCCACCGCTGCGTTGGTGCAGTAGGAGATTGAGCTCGAGCTAGCTCGAATAAAGGCTCTTTGTTCTTGCATCGGACTCGGATCCCTGGTGGTTTTTGGGGTCCCCGAATTCTGGGCATAACATTAATGTGTGTACTTCCCCTTAAATTAGCCATGGACATTAAAAAATTTTTTTAATCTTTTTATTTTTTATTTTTAAGAGACAGAGACAGAGACAGAGTGTGAGTCGGGGAGGAACAGAGAGAGAGGGAGACACAGCATCCCAAGCAGGCTCTGGGCTCCCAGTTGTCAGCACAGAGCCCGACATGGAGGTCAAACTTAAGAGCTGTGAGATCATGACCTGAGGTAAAGTCGGATGCTTAACCGACTGAGCCACCCAGACATCCCAACCATGGACATTTTTGATGGAAATAAGAAAAAAAAATGTTTGGCATCCCAGAGATTTAAAAAAAAAAAAACTGTCATGAAGTACCAGAAGATTTGGAGAGTCCTGTCTTTGGGTGTTGGGAGCCATTTTGGGCTCACAGGTTGAGACCCCTCCCTCTGTGGAAAAGGTGGTTGAAGCAGCTATGAGCTAGCTGAATATTGGTGTGATTTGTGTAAATGTTGGGCTCCTATTATGTAAATTCACTCATTCACAAGCAAAGGACAAGCATTGGGAATTCTGTCCTTGCCAGATGAGTTGCACCTGCCCCATTGTAGTTGGAAGAATAGGCAATGACTCCTGGCCTGTTTATAGATAATTAACAGAGGCAGGCCTAGGTAACTTCCTGTTCTCTCCCCCTGCCTTCAATTTGTATGCTGATTAACTTGAAGACAACTTGCAAGATTGAGGAAATCTCTGCTTTACTGATAAAACATTATTGTTCAAACTATACTTACTGATGGGATGTCACTCATTGCTGTAATGTCACTCACTACTTTTAAATAAAGACTCTGAGACCAGCAGGGTGGAGATGCCAGAATTGCCAGGGCTGCCTGCTTGGTCATCAGACTACATCTCTCTCGTGACTCTCTCATTTCCTTTCGCCTGACCATCCATCCTTCGGGGATCCCCAGATTCACCGGAACTGGACCTCTTGCACACGTCTGTTCTGAATGATTCAGGTGTCCATTAGAACGAATGCTTCTTCCTGTGATTTGGGAAGAAGTGCAAAAAATACTTACTGGGTAGTTGCACTTAATGCGGTCTCGGTCCCACATTACACACACTGGATGGGAATGCTTCGGGGTGGGGCCTTTAAATCTCCCTGAGTGACTTTTATGCTCACTCAAATTCTAGAATTACTGCATCAGAAGCAGGGAACTGAACCAATTATCTTTTCAAATCTCAGCTGTCCAGCGTGCTGCATGGATATGAAATGAAGAGGTAATTATGGGGACGCTACATGGTAGAAATCAAGCTGAAAGAAAATGTTTGAGTCAATCTGAAATGTTTAGATGAAACTATTTTTTTTAGAAAAATCATCTGCAATTTTTCCATTGATATTTCTAATTTTATATTGGGAGGGTTCTTGCTCTTGGCATTATTCATGCTTTTCAAAGAAAGATTTCACATGCTAAAAAGCCTTCAAACACCATGCCCTATTGCTTTGATCTAAAGCTTTTAATTAATAAAAATAATGATATAATAAAAGGCATGATGCCATATCACGCCTATTTGGAAGTGGATGTCTTTTTAATGTCAATTTTCTATTTTAGATCAGTTGAAGGAAATTCCCTATGGAAAATGAAATTTGCCATACACACACACACACACACACACACACACACACACACACATTCTCTATAGCAACCTGGCCTCATGGAGGAAGACTTTCTTAGAGAAATGAGGGAGAAAATTTTAATCATCTTGTGTCCGTCTTTCCCAAATAAATGTATTTGTTCAACCTTTTCATCTCTTTTTAAATATCCTTTAAAATATCACTCCTCGAACGGATGCTTGCAAATGGGCTCATTTCATGAACCAAAACAGTCTGGCACATTCCAGAAGAATGTGACCTTTAAGAAATCTGAATGGCTGGTCAAAGTCAAATTCTACGGGGCTAAGCCTTTTAGGTTTTTGTTGTTAGTCTGTCTTAAGAACACTTGCTTCATTTTCTCCAAGAAATTGCGATGTGAGCAACAAGACTTGTGAAACATAGCAGGAAAGTGGTTGTAACTCTGTGAGTTTTTCACTATAAAGAAATATATATGTGGGGGAAAAAGACAGTCAAAAGTACCAGGGGTGACAGAGCACTGGGACTTTTCCTATATTTCATTCTCTGAGTTAGCACCTCTAAGTTTCTCTTCACCTCTTTCCTTCTAATTGGTCATCGGATTATCATTATTCCCTAGCTAGTCTTTTTTTTTTTTTTCTCTCTTATTCCCCACTGGCTTTGTAATGTCCACGTTTGAAATGTCTGCGCACAGCCTCTGGTGTTGTTTTAGATAATACCATCAAATAAAGAGACTATGCAAGTCTTGAATCTTGCATCCGAAAGAGGTATGACTGTGTAAGGCAGTCAGAAGAGAAGAAACGGTTATCTCGAGAATTGCTGAAATATACACCTACCCCTGGCGTTCCAAGCAGCGTCAGACGTGGAATCCTGGATTTACGATTCATGGCCTGATTTTCTCTCTGCCCAGCTTACAGAATGCCTTTCATCTTTCCAGTATTCTCTACACACATGTAACTCTAATAATGACCCTCCAGTTAGTTCCAAGGAACCCTCTCCAGGATGCTTTTTTTCCTCCAAAAAATGATAGATATTATGGAGTCTATTACTATGGAATTTTTTTCCCACCTATTATGACTAAGAAGCTGTCTGCAGTCTTAAAAGGCTCAAATACTGGCTTGACATTTGGTTTTATTCTCGGGGATAAAATATTAAACAGAACGCAGTGTTGGAGAGCAGATGAGCCCTGTCACACACCTGCTGTTGACTTTCAAATGGACAAAGCTTTCTAAATGGCAGTTTGACAATATGTATCAAACACCTTGAAAATGTACACACTCTTTAATGTGGCAATTCCGTGGAATTTTTTTTTTTTGTAAAGAAATAAATGGGCAAAGATCTGTATCCAGGGAGATTCATTACAGCTTTTGGTTTTTGTTTAAAGTGGAACTTTGAAAATAAAAACAAAATAAGAAGAAAGTATTATTTAAATTATTGAACAAAGAAACTAAAAGTTACTCTGCAGCAAATTAGAAAGAATGAATTAGATCCATATTTGATGAAAAGATGGAATGAATGGCAGCCCATTTTTGTAAATATATAAACATGAGGATATATGCGTCTAAGAGAAAGACCTGATAAATTATGTACAAAGGAGTACTGGTTATTTCCTGGTGGCAGGAATATAAATCATTTTTTATTTGTTGTTGTTTAAAAAATCTTCTAAGTTTTGCGATTGATTTTTGCAGAGAACATATATTACTTTTGTTTCTCCAGTTTAAAGTTTCTCCTTAAAAACATAATCGTGGATTTCTAGTCCACAGGACTGTATCACCTACTTCAAAGTTGCCAGGAGACTAGAACTTGTATGTTCTCACTGCAAAATAGAAACAGGTTTGTGATGTGGTGGAGACGTTTGCTAACACGACTGTGCTGGTCACCTCGCAGTATACACACATAACAAATCAGGAGAGTGTATACGTGAAACTTCCAGCATTACATGTCAGTTCTATGTCAAAAGAAAACAGGATCATTGCCATGGAGATGCCTTGTTTCTAGAGGTAATGTATTAACTCAGACTGAAGGGTCAAGAGTTAACCATATGCATAAGAATAATTTTAAAGGCGTCTTTTGAAATCTATGGGCAAATGAAGACGGGGTGACTCAAATATGCTTTTCTCCCGTAAGTAGAAGGATTGATAAAATAAAGGTACAAAAGTACTTAAGGTGGTTCTGTGAATACTTCATCTAATGTTCCTCTCCTTTGGGCCTCACATAAGATGTGAGGCTAGTTGGCAGCAGTTGAGTGCATCGCTTAGTAAAAAATTATATTTTCAGTAAAACGGGCCGTATAAAATCATTTTTCACTTAATATGCAGCTCGGTAGTTTTACTCAAATGAAAGTTCCGGTTATAAATTAGAAGTCAAGTGTAGCACAGAAATGCTATTCTCTTAGTTAGTTTTCCTGGTCAACTGTCCTCTTAAGTTGCTTTTGATTCTCTGTTATTTTATCCTTCTTGCAAAAATTTTATCTCCTGTTCATAAATCAAAATTTATTTGTGGTATTCCAAGTAAACTGCTTCCTTAAAGGCTTCTTGGATTAAAAATGACATACAAATCAATATGTAACTTATAATTTAACTTCTCCGCAAATGTAGATTGTCACAGAGAGCCACGGATCCTTGTTCGATGAGAATGTTAAGTCTAATTCCAGGGACTCAGAAGCTTTGGTTCTAGAATTGCTTAAATAGGAATCTGCGTGCTCTGGGGAGGAGATTTGTGATTGGAATGGTATCTTTCTGCTTTACTTAAAAACTTTTTGTGTGCAAAGTGTATGATGATGAGTTTCATGATGATACAGATGTAGGGGGCTTAGGGACCAAAAAAGAACAAATCACACCCTTGTGTGTGTGTGCATTATATATATATGTATATATATATATATACATATATATGTATATATATATATACATATATATGTAATTATCCTTCTTTCTTCTTAAACTTTAAAAAATAAAGATTTATATATTTTTGAGAGAGAGAGAAAGCACAAACAGGGAAGTGGCAGAAAGAGAGGGCGACAGAAGACCCGAAGCAGGCTCCGCATTGACCACAGAGTCCAATGCGGAGCTTGAACTCATGAGCCGTGGGATCATGACCCGAGCCAAAGTTGGATGCTCAACCAACTGAGCCACCCAGGCCTCCCAAATGTTTATTTATTTTTGAGAGACAAAGAGAGAGACAGACACAGAGAGACAGAGAGAGCAGGGGAGGGACAGAGAGCCAGGGAGGCACAGAATCCGAAGCAGACTCCAGGCTCCGAGCTGTCAGCACGGAGCCCGATTCAGGGCTCAGACTCACAAACCATGAAATCATGACCTGAGCCGAAGTCAGATGCTTAACTGACTGAGCCACCCAGGCGCCCCTGTCTGTGTGTGTTTTTAAATATGATTTACCTCTTTTTATGAAATTGGGTCTCTTAAACCCATTTTAGGACATGATGCTCTTTGAAGACTTGATAAAAGCTGTGGCTACACACACACTCACATGCTCAGACACACAGGTGTGAATATATACACACGTATACGCACATAGACACATAAATCACACAGGCTATGTACATCACATATGCAAACATGCACACACTGATATACAAAATGTTATATTACATAATAACATAACAGAGAGTTTGTAAGTTCTCCATGTACATTTATTAGGTGTATGTCATGTCCCATCGATGGGGTTTTGGGGTGATAGTGGGGTTCGGAGCTGACAGCCAAGAAAGAGTTCTTGAAGACGTCTTTGGTGCAAAAAGGTGATTTTATTAAAGCACGGGGACAGGACCCGTGGGCAGAAAGAGCTGCACTGGGGTTCTGAAGGGTGACTGATTAGACACCTTCAGATTCGGAGTGGGTTAGGGACAGCGTAAGTCTTTAAGGAATTTTGGAAGCAAGGTTTCCAGGACCTTGCGGGGCTAGCTGCTGTTAGGAAAAGGTCGTTTGGATTCCACTGAATCCAAACCAAGTTTTCGGAAGTGTAGTGGATTTTTTGTTTTGTTTTTGATGCTGGTATGCTTACTTGTCACATATTCATATTTACTTATTATTGTTTTGCAAGTGGATAGATATTTATCATATGAAAGACTTCCAAGTAAATCAGTGATAATTGCCCAATACTTGAATTTTAAATTTGTTATTCATTTATACTTTAAGCAGTTATTTAAAAAGAAATTGCAGTTGTCACAAAAATTACCTTTGTGCTGTAAAACTGTGTCCCAAAGATTTTCTAAAGAAATGCTTTCATGAAGAAAAAGGTCAGTTTAAAGTAATACACAAGGCAGTGATGACATGCATATTTCATGACGTACCTAAGAAACTCATAAAACGAATATAGAGATGGAAGTACACAAAACTGAGTTAAACCCTTTTAAAACACTGATGTTTGGTTGATTTTGAGAATCACTAGTGACTAAGCTTTCAATTTATTTAACATTTTGCTTTGTTAATGTCTTAAACTACTCATTTTATTCTTCGTACTTTTTCCACCAAATGATATTCCGACTTGATATGCTGTTTTACATAATCAAAAAAATCTCAGAAGACTGTTTCGTAGTGAAATAACTGGATGTCGATTACATGTTTGTCAAGAAAAGTTGCCTGGTGTAAAGCTGCTCCCAGGAAGGAGGGGTTTTAGGCTCCATGATAGTGCGATTCCAAATTGTATCTTTCATGTAAAGCGTATCCTTGTAATGACGAAGAGACCTTATAGTAACATGTTTTAGTGTGCAAATACCATGGTGGTCTGAAAGAGTTCGTGCACCTTCAAAGATTGCTTGCTTTCTTATTGATTGATTGATTGATTTTTATTTTTGAGAGAGAGAGATAGAAACGGGACCAGAGCAAGGGAGAGGGGCAGAGGGAGAGAGAGAGAGAGTCTTAAGCAGGCTCCACAGTCAGCACAGATCCTAATGCAGGGCTCCACCCCATGACCCTGGGAACATGTCCTGAGCCAAAATCAAGAGTGTGATGCTCAGCTGAGCCCCAGCTTGCTTGCTTTCTTAGAAGGAGTTTAAGTCAAAGGAAGGTTCTGGACCTTCACTTAGGTCACTTAAGTTGATGTTTCCGTTGGGTGCTCACAGATGACAGGTTCCTTCTGCCGTGGAAGGTCTCGTTACCTGGGCATAGTGAGTCTACACTTAGAGTAGCTGGTGCGTTGCAACATCAGTGCAAAAGTGAGACTATCTTGAGGGTAGACGTGCCCTCTCCTGTCGTGTGGCTGAGGAGACTCCACTGTTCATGCATTCCCATCCCTTGCTTCCTTATTACCTTCACTGTCACCCTCCATGTTCTTTATTATTTTCTCAAACATGTATGTCCTTCGTTGCTCCTTCTTTTTTTTCAACCCCCAACTGCACTCCTACTGTGTGACCCTTAGTAAGTTATTCTGCTTTTCTCAGCTGGTCTCTACAGTGAAACGAAAAGGAAGTAGTAAGTATTTAGGTACCCAGTATCTACCTCCCTGAGTGTTGAGTAAAATGCAAGGTGATTCCAGGTACAATGTTTATTACCCAGGGATGGAATCTTGATAATACTCAGACCAGGGGCTCCCAGGTGGCTCAGTTGGTTGAGCATTTGACTTCAGCTCGGGCCGTGATGTTATCATTCACGAATTCGAGCCCCACGTCGGGCTCTGTGCTGACGGCTCAGAGCCTGGAGCCTGCTTCAGATTCTGTGTCTCCCTCTCTCTCTGACCCTCCCCTGTTCGTGCTTTGTCTTTCTCTCTCTCAAAAATAAATAAACATTAAAAAAATACACCAAAAGAATAAATATTATTTTCTAAGATATTCCTAAAATATAAAGGAAAATATGTAAAATTTTGTAGTTGTCTATTCGTCAGGAAGAACAACAGTACATGTGTCTTACAATGTGCTCAGTTATTGCGATTGTCTAGAATAAGAGAAAGTTCAGAATGCGCACCCTCTTGGCTGAGATGTGTGTACCCCAAAATTGAATAGATAGCTACAAACATGAGGTAGTTTCTAGAATCAAACAGATATAGAGGTACTGATGGGTGCCTGAGGACCATTTTTAGTACTGCAAAAAGCCCAGGATAAATTAATATATCTTTCATCTTAGATAGGAAAGCAAATGAATGGTGCCTTGAATAGCTTCTGACTAAAATATGTTTAAAATCCAGAGGTCCACAGGCTGAAGGGAGACTAGGTGTGGTCTCAGTTATTCGGACCTCTGATGTTTCATGGATGCTTAATAATTTAGCAGAACAACTAATTGTTTTAAAAGCAAGTATTAGTCATGATTCAATGAATCTTGTAATTAGCTCATTTACTGTTCTCGAAAGGGCAAGTAGGATATTTTAATTGTAAGTTAATCGATTTATAATGTGTACAACTTTGTTCTGGACTGATAACGATAAGAGTCCGGTTTGCACCACCGTAAGGTAGCAGTGAGAACCTTTTCGTGTGTCTGTTGTCAGGCACGGTCATGGGGTTTCACATGTCCTCTCTCATCCTCACAGTAAGGGGCACGGGTGCATTATTAGACCCCTTCCTTTTTTTTTAATTTTTTTTAATGTTTATTTATTTCTGAGAGAGAGAGATAGACAGACAGAACATGAGCAGGGGAGAGGCACAGACAGAGAGGGAGACACAGAATCTGAGACAGGGTCCAGGCTCCGAGCGCTTAGCACAGAGCCCAACGCGGGGCTCGAACTCGGGAACAGCGAGATCATGACCTGAGCCGAAGCCGGACGCTCAACCGACTGAGCCACCCAGGCGCTTCCTTTTAAAGAGGAAGCCCTTGAGCTTGAGGTTGGTGGTGGAAAATGACCTACCTGGGATGTACGGGGCACGCTCCTCACCTTCCCTCCCAGAAGCCTCCTCTTATACCTGCAAAACAGGATTTCTATCTTATGTGCTCACAGAGCATGCTGCGATTCCATCATTAAATGGTTCTATTTCTTAATAGATATTTTCTTTTAAAGCAGTTTTAGGCTCACAGCGAATCTGAGCAGAAGGTGAGGAGGTCTCGCACACACCCTCAGCCCCAACGCACGCACACCCTCCTCCAGGGTCAAAGCCCCCCACCAGGGTAGTGGGCGCATTTGCAACAACTGATGAGCGCACATGGAGGCATCGTTATCACCCCCAAGTCCACAGTGTACATTGGGGCCCACTCTTGGTGGTGGACATTCTATGGCTTGTGACAAATGTATAATGACATGTGTCCACCATTACAGATTCAGAGAATGGTTTCCCTGCCTTGAAAGTCCTCTGCCCTCCACCTGCTCACCTCTCCCTGCCCCCAATCCCTGGCAAAATACCCTGGATCCTTTTACTGCCTCCACAGTTTGCCTTTTCGAGCTCATCATAGAGCACGTGACCTTTTCAGATTCACTTAGTAATATGCACGTAAGGTCCGTCTGGGTCTTTCCATGGTTTGAGAGTTCATTTCTTTTTAGCACTGAAGACTATGCCATTGTCTGGATGGACCACAGTTTAGTTATCCATTTTCCTATCAAAAGACATCTTGGTTGCTTCTAGTCACCGTTCTATTTTAATTGTCTGCTTATGTGTGGCTTTTCCTGCAGTACCTTATGTGTGTTCACAGTCAAGCCCGTGTCTTATGGTCTCAGTTTCTCTGGGGCCTGTCATGTAGCCTGCTTGGTCATGGCAAAAGCTTAGTAGACAAGACCTGGGCTATTCCAGGGTCGGATAGTCTGTGAGGACATAGAAGTTAACACCAGGCATGAAAGCCCATATTTGGTGGTGTTTCCCACATTAGATGTTTGCAGGCATCCCTGGTATGTTTCTCTCTGTGCCGGACCAGTCACTTTGGAATGCTCCGACCTCAGGCAGCCTGCCAAGTCGCAGGAGGCTGTTGCTCACTGCTGCCTTTTGCCTCTGGCTCCACTGACCACCAGCAGGGGCTGTGCTTGCTCTAATGCTCCGTCTGCATGCTTCTAAGGCTGCAGAGCCCCCAAGATGCTGTCCCGGTGATTTATTTGGTTTTGCTTAGACGATTGGAGCTTTCTGTTTTGGAAAAGGAAAATTAATTTTAAAAGAATAGAAAAAAAAATGGGAGAAAGCATGAATTGTGCTTAATTTTTAATTGCATCCCAAGACATGCAATGGGTTCATAGGAAGCTCTATTGCCATTTTTCTGAATCTTCTGTGTCCGGAGGAGAAAAAAAAAAACAGAGAAATTTGAAAATTGCCAGAAATAATTACATCGCTGTAAGAGTCGATGGGGTATGTATCCATGGGAAAATTTTTCCTTATTTTCTGTGGTATCAAAACAAGCATGATAACCATCAGTTCCACATCCTTGGGACAGTGCTGACTGTACAGAAGCTACCGAGATGTAACTACATTAGAGGGGACTGCCTGTATATTCTGTGTAATAATGGTCGCAGTTTTTCCTTAGGGAGAGGCTGGGAATCTTTACAGAGTTCTTGTGTTTTGAAATGAATAGGAAGAGATGGTTGGCGTTCTCTTTGCATTTCGGGTCTGTTAGAAGAAGAAAGGTGGAGAACGGGGGACTAAGCCTGTAAGCAAAGACTAGGTTTGTCAGGGGTCCATATTTTGCCCTCTATTTCCACAAAAGAATCACCCATAGTGACATGTTTCTGAGTTCCACTGCTTATTTGCTAGACAGGTACCATGTACTCTTGGTCCTGTTAGAGGCTCGGTTACAAGATCTGACATCGTCTGATACTTTAGCCGGAGCTGTATGGCCGTTCTGGTTGGGGAGCAGGGAACTTCTGTCTTCCCCAAACTTTCTCTTAGGTGACAGTGCATAAACCGCATCATGGGTCCCCTTTCTTCCATGGGGATCAGCTCATGCATATACCCCAGCTCATGCATATGTTATCCAGGAGACAGGAGATACAGCCATGACTCCACATCCTAATTTCGTCTTTCCTGAATATCTCCCTCCTTTTATTTATTTAAAAAACATTTTTTTAACGTTTATTTATTTTTGAGAGACAGAGCATGAGCAGGGGAAGGGCAGAGAGAGAGGTAGACACAGAATCCAAAAGAGGCTCCAGACTCTGAGCCATCAGCACAGAGCCCGGCGCGGGGCTCAAACTCGGGAATGGTAAAATCATGACCTGAGCCGAAGTTGGACGCTTAACTGACTGAGCCACCCAGGCTACCCTCTCCCTCCTTTTAAATGTGATCAAATCAGCATGGGAACCCAGGTGTATCTGATTCTAAAGATGTTTCTTTTCTATCATAACCCAATAAGTTTCAGTTAACTTAAAATTTGGTATTGAGTCCAAATCATATGATGTCATTTAACTGCGTCACATGACCTGTTGCTTCCTTGAAAGGCCTTCTTTCCTGTGTGAACAGACCTGACTAAAGGGAAGCCACACCATGTATCTGTAATGTCTCCTGGCTAATGGCCGCAGCCATGGCCTGTGGGGTCTGTCACGGTTTGCACCTGCCCCCCCATCCTGGCTCCCCATTTTGAATGCTGTTGTTCATGAAGAGCTACCAGTGACTATGTCCCTTCATGGTTTGTCTGCCTCAGTTGTGTCCTGGTTTTTTATTTTGGGGGTTTGCTACGTCATGTCACGTTGCCCAGTGTCTGCAACTTGGGTAGTCTGGGCAAAAAGTACTTTTGTTTGGAAGCATTTTTTCCATCCATGATCCTGAAGGGGGTTGAAACTGCAGCAAGCCTGGTTTTAATGTCTCCTTTCTTCGAAGACCTCATCGACTTAGCCCAAATTTTCCATTTTAGATAATCTCTCTTTCTAGTGCCGAAGGGTAGAACAACTTAATGTGTGATCAAACTGTACGAAGTAGACATGGTTTTTGGGGCACCTGGGTGGCTCAGTCAGTTAAGCGTCCATTTTGAGCTCAGGTCATGATCTCACAGTTCTTGAGCTGGAGCCTCATGTTGGGTTCTGTGCTGACAGCTCAGAGCCTGGAGCCTGCTTTGAATTCTGTGTGTCCCTCTCTTTTTGTCCCTCCCCTGCTCACACTTTGTCTGCTGTCTCTCTCTCTCTCAAAAATAAACATTAAAAAAAAAAGTGGACATGTTTTTGTTTTTTTTTGTTAACATACTCTGCTGCTAGGAGAAGGTTTAAATGAGCAGGAATTAGTACCCTCTCTTTTCTTTGAGCCAAGCAGACTGGGAACCAGGTACTGCATCACTTGGGGCAGAGGGCTGACTTCTCCTCCGTTCTCCTAATGCTATCTTCATAGTTCCCCATGGTGAAATTTCTCAGCAAATTGAAGTTTCGTATCAGGTTTTCTACTAGAACGAAAAGGACAGTCATCCTTGTGGGATAAGATTTGGGTGCTGGTTCCAAGGGAGACTCTTGTCATACATGCTTTTCTCTTGAGTTTCTTGTCAAGGAACTAGGATCAGATGTTAAATATGGAACCCACCTTTGGAGGTGTTCTGAGATGAGGAGAAAAATGTATAAGGGAGCCTGTGCAAAATGCAAGGCTTATGCCATGTTAGCTCTTAGGGAATGGTTAGCAAGTATTTCAGTTACCTTGTGTTTGCATCGTGTCTGGTAATTTTCGAAGTGTTACATTCATTGTCTGGTAAAATTGAGAGAAATATGGCAGATTTTTGTTATTCCCATTCTACAGAAGAGGAAACTAAAGTCGTATGAGCTTGAATGGTACATCATAGTCAAACAGTCTTTTCAACAATGTGTATTAGGTATAACACATAGTTATCGTGCTGAAACTTGTCTCGCTAAATATATTTGGTTCAGTCTATTTGTAATAAGCAAAGATTTTAGTCTAATAAGCTTGTGCTAATATATTTAAAGCTATGCTATAGATGTCTTTTGGTGCAATCTTTTATTTCTGAAAAGTTACTTGTGAATCAGTTCTGTGCACGTATTTTTAATTTATTTACTTTAAGAAAAATAGTGCTTCCTGCCCACCCCTGAGATCTCCCAGATGCTTCCTCAATTCCCCACTGCTAGAGCTGAGAGAAGATTTTATTTTACCATTTCCTGATGGATAAAATATGTAAAATGTATTCATGCCTTTATAAATTTTGTAAAAGTAATCTGCTTATGTCCAGTTTGGGGAGGAGAAGAAAAAGATCTGTCTAACACCCTTATTTGAAATGACTCTTAGGAGTATATCTTTTTTAATACATATATTTAAGGTACTAAAAATATTTTTTGTCCATAATTATGTAAATATTATGTAGGCTTGTGATACCAAGTAACTCATGAAATCATAAATAGCTTTTAATTATTTCTGGTCACTTTTGTTGAGTCTGTCCCAAGATGTGTCAAAAGTTTCTCAAATTAATCCGTTATTGACTTGGTTTGGTGGGCTGATTTTTGCCTTCCTAAGTCATTTTGATGAAGACATTGAGCTTGGCTAATGATTCTGTGACATATTCACAGAAGGATAGGACGTTTCTTCTAATGAGGGGTGATCATTAAGCTTCTCTTTGGTTATTTACAAGAAGTCTTGCATTTCTTTCAGAAACCCAATGAGTAGTCTCTGTTCCTTTATTCATGTGAGAGATGGGCTGTGGCGTGAAGATGACATAGAATCAAATGTGCAGGCTTTGCAAAGAACACGTGTCATCCCTAGAACTGCAGCATTTACTTTAAGATTCTGGAATTCTTACAAGGATTCCGTATATCCCAAACATATTGGAAGTGGCATCTCAATCTCGTTGGATAGCATGGTAGTTAAGATACTCATAACTCCTGGTTCTTTCCAGAGAACAAGTGCCACTAAAACAAATTCAAAATTCTTTATTTTTTTGACATAATTTCCTTTCTTTTCGGGGCCACATGCTCTCTCTGTTTATAAAAATTATTAAAAAACAAAACAAAACAAAACAAAAAAACAGGCATCTCCGTCATTTCCATCACCCACTGTCTCAATGTGTCTACGTGTGTCTTTATCCTCATGATCTTCAGTAAAAGGACCACTGGTTCCAGACCTCTTCAGTTATGTTGTCATTTTGCAACAGCTTTGGGCTGTTCCCCCTAAGCCAAGAGTGAAATTAGAGCAGGTGCAGTTTCGTGTCTCTGCAGTTATCACAGATTACCCTTTCAATAAACTGTCGACAGCCTCACAGAAACAATCTTCTGAGGCTGACATTTGGAAGCAGACAGGCATCGCAAAATGTACAGTCATAACAGTCATGGTTTGAGTCCTTGAAAATCTCTCTGTGTTGTTCATGGAAAATTATTGTTTCTTTGTAAATTTCCAGCCAGTCCCTTCCAGTTACCCAGAACTTTATGGTCTAATGGTTGACTACAAAGACTGGTGCTGGATCCCCATAAGTAGTCACAGCAGAATTTAGCACCACTTTTCTCCACTGGGGTTGTGCGTGGGTGCGGACAAAGTGGGAGGCAGAAAGTAGGCTTCTATATGTCTCTATGCACTGTGGCCCTTGAGAAAACTTCAGTAGCAGGAGGAACTCTTGTAATTCCCTGCCACAGACATAACCACAAAGTAGTTCTGTATGGACATTCACCACCAGTCATGTCTGCAACGTTAGGCAAAGGCACATACTTTTTCTTATCATCTGAACCCCCTGCACACACACACCTTAGCTCAGTACTGCCTTGGATGCAAGAAAATAAAAGAAGACTTGATGAAATCTTCAGGAACAGGATTGCACAGCCTTAAGAAATACAGATAATTCAGTAGGAACCAACAGTCAGAGGAGGAATGGAGTCAAGTATTTAACCTTGTTAGACACTTGCCTCTCATCCTAACTGAGAACTGCTTAATTCCAAGCACCTGTAAAGAAACTTTCAAAGCAAATATACACTAGACTTCATAAAAGCAAACTGCTCCCATGCCAAGCATAGTGCTTTATACATTTCGACCTGTTCAATCTTCACAACCCTGTATGTAGGCACCCTCCTTAATCTCATTTTAAAGATGAAACTGAGCCACAGAGTGGTTAAGTAACTTGCCTAAATCACACAGCTGGTGAGTGACCGAGCTTGACTCCCGATTCATCCCTCTGGCACCCCCAGGGCTATGTTGCTTCTCAGTATAAAATAGTAAGACGCTGTTACTCACGGTGAGGTCTCTGGACCAGCAGCATGAGTTGCACCTGGGCACCTGTTAGGTTAAATCAGGTGACCACTCTGAACCTGTAGAATCAGAGTCTGCATTTTAGCAAGGTCGCCAGGGGATTCTCACATACATTTAAGTTTGCAAAGCGCTGATCTAAGGCCCTTATTAATAGAATTATTCTATTGTAGAAAAAAACAAAAACAAAAAAACCTTCGTTTCTATCCCAATTAAATTGCCCCTTGATTTTTCCACAGATTTTGATTATGTGGAAAGGCATAAAAGTATATATGCTACTTCCTTTGTTCTTGCCCCTCAGGGTCTGGTTATAAACCTAGATATGAAGGTATTCCTTTTTGTTTTTCTTTTTTTTTTAAGGTTTATTTATTTTTGAGAGACACAGAGTGTGAGCAGGGAGGGCCAGAGAGAGAGGGAGGCACAGAATCTGAAGCAGGCTTCAGGCTCTGAGCTGTCAGCACAGAGCCTGACACAGGGCTCAAACAAGAACTGTTAGATCATGACCTGAGTCGAAGTCGAACGCTTCACTGACTGAGCCACAGGGTGCCCTCGGATCAGTGGTTCTTAAAATGTGGTGCCTGGACCAGCAGTGTCCGTTAGCATCACCTGGGGATTGTTAGGAACCTAAAGTCTTGGGTCCTAGCCCAGACCTCTTGGGGGCGGAGCCCACAATCTGTTTAAAAAGCCTCCAGGTGAGTCAGCTCACCTGAAGTTGGAGACCAGTTACTTTACTTCTGACACAGCAGGCTCTTTGAACTATGTGAGCTCTCCTTTGCCACAGAAACTTCCTGAAAAATTAGGGCTCCTTTGTTTCATAATCACTTATGAATGTCCAGGAAAATTCTGTGATGTCAACTTTGGCTTCACTGAAAAGAAGCCAGCAATGAAAGCGAATACCACAGCTCCTTGCAGAAGTGGGAGGTGAGTGAAACCGTCTCTCCTGAAGGGGCCCCCTCTCTGGAAAGGGTGGGCTCTGGTGTCTGCTCCCTTGTCAGCCCAGGCTAACTCTTTCTCCATCCCTCTCGACACTGCGTTGTGTTTGGTGGCTACTTGTAACACTGTGCTCTGCGGGGCCTTCCTCTGCTGGGCTGTCTGCTGTGATTTTCCCACGTTCTGGCTGGAGCTGCTCTTTGAAAAGCTTCTGCCTTCGCATCTCCCCACAATCATCCCCTCGGCTGCCCTGGGGAGTCTCTGCGGTGGTTCCTGCCAGAAGAAATGCAGGCAAGGCCTATCTCGCTTGGCACTTCTAAGCAACCGTGGGCATGGCCTCCCCATCTGATTTCACAGCACCAGCTAATGTGTGTGCTTGAGCTCTTAAACAGAAGCATAGGTGTAGCTGTCTTTTCCAAAATTGAAAAAAAAAAATCAAACAGAACAACTCTTATCTACCAGGAAGAATGAACCATTTTACCTTCAGACATATCTAGAGAAAGTGGATTAGTTTCTTTTGTTTTGCTTATTTTATTTTTTATTCAAGTTTACTTACTGATTTTGAGAGTGAGCAGGGGAGGGGCAGAGAGTGAGAGTCCCACGTGGACTCTATACCATTAGGGCAGAACTCAACATAGGGCTTGAACCTACAAATTGGGAGATGATGACTTGAGCCAAAGTTGGACACTTAACCAACTGAGCACCCCAGATGCCCCGGTCTTCTTGTTTTGAATCCGTGCTGATATGTTTTACATCTGACACAAGTCCTGGAGTTGTTGCTGGTTCTTGGAGCAGCCTGAGTTGTGACTGTACCCCAGAGTTGGTGACATGATGGAGTCCGCCTCTCTGCTTACGGGGGGCCACGCTTACCCCCTGCTTTCTTCAGGCGTTGACCTGACAATAGATTACAGTATCGAGCGTCCTTCCCTGATGAAATAAGGAACCATTTCCTAAGTCTAGATCTGACTGTATAGTTTCATTAGTGTCAATTAGACTGCTGATAATTTAGCATTACAAATGGTCCTAGCTTTTGGAATAAAAAATCACATTCTTTTTTTTTTCCTTCTCTCCCTTTTCATTATTGAAAGGACAAGTATGTTACTGATGGAAAAAGGCGAACTTGTGACAGGAGAGCAATTAGTGTGAAGGCCATGACTAATTAAAATAAATGCTCTCCACAGTTTTTTAGAATTCAGGTTGCTCACTGGAGTTGTTAGTTTTCCTTCTTAAGCCATAATATTGTAATGAAATTATTTGTACATAAAAACATTCGGGATCATCTCAAGTTCTCATCAGAAGTAGCGCCTTCATTTTTTTCTTGGTGTGTTTCATCAATGTCCTAAAAAAATAAGTAAATAAACCATGACAAATGGTGAAGGGTGGGGTGGGGAAGAGGGTGTCTTTGGGAATAAACTCTGGTCTTTGGTTCCCAAAGTCGTCCTTTGTATACACATTGCTCCACTCTGACCATGGCATGTTTTCTTCTTTGTCCCGGTTTCCTGCTGGGTAAAGTAAGGAAAGGAAAACAGCTGGCCAGGGAAGTGGAAGGAACCTGTAAAAAGGGGTGAAACTTGACTCATAAAACTGATTCCTGTCTTCCTGCTTAAATGCAACCTGTAAGTGATGAATGCCTATCTGTTGTGTAATTGACTTACAGTCAAGATTGCAAGTTTGTGTTGGATAGCGCCAGGTGGAAACAAGACAATGGACTTTGAAGAATGAGGCTAGTTTACTGATTGGTCTCTCAACTCGGCACCCCCATGTGGAGGGTACAGTGAACTCCGTTGTTTTTCAGCAGATGCTGACGTCAACCTGATGGGTGTAGTGGAACAGCCAGAATACACTCAGGCCATGTTTAAGACCTAAAGCCATGTTGAGGAGGGCATACCACAGAGGGCACACCTGCCACTGTTGTCAGTGACCTGAGGACCTCTCATGCAGCCAATATGGATAAATGGACCAAGAGTTACGAGGATAACTCTGTTTTATCTTCACAACGTGACAATGTATCTGTCAGCAGTGTTACCACCTGGGTTCTGGAGCCTGAGCTGTTCAGTCCCCATTTCTCATGGTTTGTTACATGGTTAAAGCAGGTGGTATTCGTTATACCTAAGACAACAGATTCTGCGCCTGAGCCCCTGATGATACTATCAGTACCTATGGTGGATAATTGCTAGAGATCAGTATCAGAATGGAGTGACGCCATGAAGTCTGAGAAGGTGGAGAGTTGCTTGATGCTTGTTTTTTGTTTTGTTTTGTTTGTTTGTTTTTAGCCTAACACTAGAGTCATGGCTAGATTCTATAAAATTCTAAAAATTGACAGCACTCTAGGGTGATGGATTACTTGTTTCTGAACTGAGTGGAGAGGGGTTGTTGAGATACCTGGCCTGTGTTTCAAGAGGTCATGACCTTGAGCTGAATAAGGAGGGTCTAGTCTGGGGATGGAGTTGAATGAAAGGAAAGAATTATTTTTAATTTTGAAACTTGTCCAGTTTTGCTTCCTTCACATCAGGGATTTGACCAGTCTTTCCTTTCTTCCTTGGGACAGGTTGTCCTTCTCCAGACATCTTTGTGAGCGCTCTTTGCTCAGGGTCTGGGCCTGCATTAGATGCTCCTGATACAGGGTCACCACACACCTGGTGAACGTGCCAGGTGAGCCTGCCACCCACCACACCTCATTGGTGTCTCTTGGTTTATGGTTCTCAACTTTACTGTAAGCTCCTAGAAGACAGGAAATGGACCTATATGCTATGATCTCCAAGGTACTTGGCATTTGTTATTTCCTACATATTTATTGGTGGGACAAATAATTTACAGCATTAAAGCCTTGACGGCTTCTAAATGATCCTCCCCAGTTCCTTGAAATCCTTAACCACTCAGCAGTAACTTTTAAGAATTAGACTCAGTTGGGGCACCTGGGTGGCTCAGTCAGTTAAGCATCCGACTTTAGCTCAGGTCATAATCTCATGGTTCATGGATTCAAGCCCCACGTCGGGTTGTGTGCTGACAGCTCTAGAGTCTGCTCTGGATTCTTTGTCTCTTTCCCTCTTTGCCCCTTTCCTGCTAGTGTTCGTCTCTGTCTGTCTTAAAAATAAACATTAAAAAAAATTAGAGTCAACTAGAAAGGTAATATTAGGCAGTTTATCTTTGAAATCATCTACATCAATATAATGCATTTCAAACCTACAATTTGGAAAATGTGAATCTTGAATGTGAACCACATTGATCTGAATGTTTTTGGTCGTTTTGGTTAAACTTCAGTGCTACATGACTTGAGCACGTCCTTGAGTTACATAGCTGTCAGTGCCTGGCCACATAAACTTTATAAAACCACTTGATATCTTAGTACCTTGATGTTTTTGTTTTAATTAATAAAATGAAATTATAATTTGTTTTATCTAAATATTGTTTCAAAAGTTAGAACCATTTATATGGAAAGTCTCTGAAAACCACCACGGTTCTATTCAAATGGTTTAAAGATTTTAGAGTTTAATCTCCTTTCTATATTCTACATCTGTGAGTTGTCCCAGTGATCGGGACATAATGAGTCATTCGTATTCATATCAGGATTCCTTCTGGGGCTCCAAAAGGGACCTGACTCTGTCTAGGTTAAGCACTAACGTAACTTGATTGAACACAGATTCAGAAGAGGGAAAAGGAGAATGAGGACTATGTAGAAATAGGGTGTGGGGATGGTATTACCCAGCATGGCGACTCTCAAGGAAGAGGTTTTGCTGGCTGGCCCAGGGGCCCCTGGGCAAGCCTCGGTTTTGGTCAGGCTCAGGCACTTAGAAGTAACTGCCACATGGGTTTACACCGATCTTGACCTCCTTTGAGTGAGTATACATCCTTAAATGATGTGTAACCAAGTAATAGGCTCTGCTTTGCCAGTATTGGGTGAGGTGTTGGCACAATCCTGACTAGGAACAACTCCTTAGGTGGCAGGACCACACTCTGATGTTCACGTCCACGCATCTGATGCCACTGCATGAAAATGATGCTTTGCATATGAAAAGGGAGAATGTTTCATGTCTTTAACTAGAGGACCTTCCTTGTAGAAATGCTGATTTTTTTTTCCTTCCCCTGAAGAAACCAGTCAGCCTGTTGTAAAATCTAGATCCTGCTTTTTCTATCTGAAAATGTAAGAACTATCCATATCCCATAGTAGCAGAAGCAACCTCCATATCCAGGTCTATTAAAACTCCTTCTAGGAAATCTTAAACCAGGAAATAAATGTCATTACAGTTGCCCTACTTAAAGATAACTACTATTAAAAAAAAAAAAACCTAATTGCTGTTGACCAATTTTCATTGCAACACTACATGGCTTCCAGATGAGAAAAATCACAAGAAAGAAAATGGCATCCTCCTAACATGCCGATGTAGACAATTATGAAAATGGAAAACAGCTGAGCTCACTTCACATCTCTTGATGTCCTCCATTTCATCTGCCAGCAGAGGAGACCATTAGGGAGCTCCCTTTCCTGGTGCAGTTTTCCAAAATTTTGTCCAACTTTGAGAACTGCATATAATTGACCATAGAGAAGTTGGGCCAGAAAGAGACACTGTATTTCAAAGCCTGGGAAATGAATGTGAAGTGGTATTGCCTCTTTTTTTTTTCTTAACCAGCTGTGTCATGTACTTTGTTAATGGGACCTGGAAGCACTGGTTTTCATATTTATGTGAGGACTTGAAAGGGATCATAAATTATGGCTGTTTAGCCTAGCCTTAAGGTGGCAATGATCTCAGGTGGTGTAGGGGTATATGAAGAAAATGGAAGCCTTGGAAGCGTATCAGTGGTGAGTTCTGCAGGAGATACACAGCAGGGGGCTAATAGACATGGAATCTTAAGGCTTCAGTTTTTCCCCCTCAAGAAAGAAGATTAATTAAAAATACATCAAATATATAGCTTCTAGCATATAGACGCACTGTTTGTCAAAGAGAAACCATAGGATATGACCATATTTCTGAGTCGAAGTTCCAGCCTTCAACTCGGAAGGGAAAGTTACTAGGCTAACTTTTCAATAATGTTTACTTGAATGCCAGCGAATCTGTGAGCCTGTGTTTTCCACATCTTGGTGTAGTATTTAGGGACGCAGCCCATCCAGCTGACGGGAGGACTTACAGATGGGACACCCATTTCCTTAATGAGATTCCAGATTAAAATCTGTTGTTAGGCACAGATGTGCAATGACATTTTCCAAGTATGAGCTGGTATTTTTGAATTAGGCACGCTGTTCAAAATGTGCCAACCTGTAGAAAATTCTGTCACCGTAAGAAAGTTATCAGCAAAACCACCTCAGTAACTTGCTGGAGAATATGAAGCTTATGCTTGGGGCCCAACATGGGCCACGTTGGGAGCCTCATCAATGTGATATGGACCGTCTACTTATTAAAGACCCATTGAAAGTGAATCTCATTAAAGTGAAATGGTTACTCAGCCTCAGTTTCCTTTTGTAAAGTGTTACAGAGCATCTGTTTAATAACTTTCAGTTCTGGGATTTTTCCACACCTTGACTTCCACTAAATCACATAAAGCCTTTTTATAATAGAATTAAAAACTGCCCAAAAATGAAGAGTCTGATACATTTGTACCTAACAATGTCAGGCAGGAATTTGTAGGAGTTACTCATTCAGCCCACATGGATTGGCTTTTCCCCGTGTCTCAGTAACTCGGAATATACTGCTCTGGGGCTAGAAAGATGAAGAAGACTGACTCCTGGTTTTCCCAGCACTCTGTTGCTGTAAGCTAGCGTTCTTGTCCTTGATACCATGTTAACATCCTCTCAGTCTTCTCTGAATTTTCCTCTTCACCTGGAAGCCTGCCTAAACCTATATGCAAGTCCCCAGGTGATGTTCCTTTTTTATCATTCAGAGGTGGTGCGCCAACTTCCAGAATGCTCAAAACTTGCAGTTCTTTTTCAGCTTCCTCACAATTCATTGTCAGTCCCTATGGGCTAGTGTTGATTGTGTTTCCTATGTATGTATGAGGTGGTAACATCACTGAAGGATGCCCATGAGTGAAGAACCTTTCAAGTCCTCCATATCATGCCGCGTATCTACCCAAAGTTACTTGACTCTGATCCGAAAACCATTGTGTGAGGCACCTGTCACTATCTGTTTCCTAGAATAGTCTGATGAAAGCTTAAATGACTTGCCCCAAGCCACGCGGCTCCTCTGTTGCGTGAGAAAGATGCTCATATAGGCCAGACCTGGGGTGGCTGGTTTTCCTTCTCCAGTCTCCTGCTCTATGCTTTTATGTTTTTCTAATTTCTGAGTTTTTAAGCTTGTGCATAAAGCATGGACTGAGATGTCATTTCCTTCACTAAATTCCAACAAGTGGCACCACCCTTTTTTTAGACATCTGTCCTGAAACTGTCATCCTTTTGTACAATACCCCGTACAGGGGGTGTTGTTGTCTCAAGATAATTATCATTATGTCCTCCATGATGCAGATCTGGGACTCCCTGCTCTCTACAGTGATCTATGGGCTGCTGTCCAATCTTCTGCTTCAGTTGCTCCTTTGAGATGATCTCATTCAGTTTCTCCTCTAATGCAGGAATCTCCAGCATTCCAGCAGGTGGCCCACTAGAGTATTCCCTGCTGTGGGAACCTTCTTCATAGGCTACTCCTTTTCTCTTTGCATGGAGTCTTAATCACCAACCCTGTGAACTCTAATTACTGGTTTAGTTCTGTCCTTGACAAGTCAGACGGAATTGCCTCTTAATCCACCAGAATCAGTGTGTGGTGGTGGTGGGTTGGTTCAAATTCGGCTTGAGATGGAGCTGTCAAGGCTATTAGCATAGGATGGAATAATAAAGAAGTGGGTGTGTAGTAAGGAAGAAAAGACAAAGTTAGATTTAGCAGCAAGACGGCTTGAGAACAAGGTCTGTATCTTGTTTCTTTTTTCTATCACTGGTGCCTGATATATATAGTTCTTGGCATGTAATGAGGTCTCTGCAAATGCCTGTGGAATGTTTGTAATAATGGTCTCCCATCTTGTGATTTCAGGCTAGCCCTTGATTCTCTTAGAAACAGCTCCATTGAATTCACTCGATGCCGAATAAACCCATGGAATCTTTGGGGACAGTTAACTGAGTTTTCCCTTTCTCTTATTCAGACCAACTGTCCCCTGTGGCTTCATCTTTTCCAAAGATTGTTTCTCCCCCTGCCTTGAAACTTAGTCCCTTACTTACCCTACAGCATTTGTTGAGTACTGTGAACACATCACCGTATTTATAGAAGAGGGGTGTGTGATGGAACTCATGCACACGGATAACTGTGACGCAAGGCAGAGTAATGAGAGCTACAAAGGAGACACAATCAGAAAGCTACACACACACACACACACACACACACAGACTGATTGACTGGTTGGTTGGCTGGTTGATTTCAAGCCAGGGTGGATTGGAAAGTCTTCATGGAGGAAGTGGTCTTCGAACTGGGATTTGGACAACTACAAGGATTGTTCTAAGTAGAGAAGAATAATGGGAGCAAAGACGTGAGAGCACGGAAAGGAGGGGTGGATTTGGAAGCTGGATGTTAGAATTCTTGAAGGAGACAAAATGTATGTGTCAGGAATTGTATGGGATGAAACTAGGAAGGTACTTGGCACTAAATACGGATTAAATTCAAGGATGAGGATGTTCTGCTTTATTTGTTGGTAGTAGGGAGCCATTGAATGTTTTGTGGGTGGAGTGACAGGCTGAAAATGATTACTTAGGAAGATCCGTCAATGGCATTGCTTATCACTTCCTTCACTGTAAGCGACTCAGACAGAGACTCTGATCTCTACTAGTCTTCGGTAGATAGATCTGGTGGCATTTTAGTCTTGACAACACTGCTATCCTCTGTGGGTCTGTTACCCCCTCTTTTACTCTTTGTCCCTTAAATTTCCATCTCAGTTGCATAGAAAGCCACCTGTTTTGTTGAGGCTCATTCCCCATTGCTTCCCGCACCTTTTCCCACCATATCTGGCCTTTGCTTTATGCCGCGGTTGTTTTCAGACGACCTGAGGTTTGTTTGTTAATTTACTTGCTTATTCCTATACACTTCCTTCTAATTCCCAGCCCCCATCACCAAATCTTAGTGAGATAGGTGTCTACAGGTTTCTAAATAATTGCCCTTTGATTTAACAGATGTAAGACAATACAGGGTCCTGTAAACAAGGATGTAAGGGGAAAACTGGAGATTCTTGGGGAATTTCTTGCTTCCACAGCCCCCCGGTCTCGTACCCCGAGAATCTATTATTCGCCAACTCCCAGATTTTAGTGTTTATAGGCTTCAGCCAACAGCCAGGGAGACATGACTAGAATTCTGCAGACACAGAATTCACTCTGGCACCTGTGAGCCCTCCCAAATGTATCTCTGCTGCCTGTGGGGACTGCTATCAGACACACTCAGGATGGTCAAGCAGCTTCTTGAAAGATGACTACTTGAACACCACTGAGTTAGCGTGCATAAAAACTGAAGCCTGTCAAATGGAGCACATTGCTTTTTGAGTCTTTCACCTAAAGACAGAAGGTAGCTGCTGGTGACTCTAGAGGGTAGGGAAGGGGAGCGTGCTGGGCATGGCATGGTGTTGTGAGCCTGGAGAGAGAGATGCAGCCTTAAAGGTGGTTATGAGGAGCCTACCTCAGGTGCAAAACGCCTTTGAAGCCTCCCATTAAATTAAAACGTTGGGTAAGATGTGCCGCACCTTTCTGCCTTAATTTCAAGAAATCCTCTCTACATCAATAATTACTCCTTTTATTTTTATTTTATTTTTTTGAGAGAGAGCATGCATGTGAGAGTGAGCATACATGAAGGCAGGGGAGGGGCAGAAAGCTGGAGAGAGAGTGAGCAAATGAGTAAGAGAGTTAGCAAGCAGGCTCAATGCTTGGCAAGGAGCCTAATGTGAGACTCAATCCCACAACCCTGGGATCTGGCCTGAGCCTAAATCAAAAGTCAGAAGCTCAACCTACTGAGCCACCGAGGTGCTCCATTAATTCAAATGTATATTCCCTTTTGTTTTGCTTTGTTTTGGAGTATTTAATGACCATGAGTAGTTGATTAAATGTGTCAGAAAAATAGAATGAGGAAAGCAGATATTCTTACCTCCATTTCAGAAGTATGTACATGTCTGTAAAAAGAATGTAGGCTTTGGAGTCAGAGTGAAAGTGGCTATACTAATGACTCTGTGTGACTCGGGCAGTAACCCAGGCTCTCTGAGTTTCCATATTTATAGAAAGGGGATATGAGTATGTCACACAATTAATACAGGTTAAACAGATGTAAATGTAATAGACATAAAGTTCTTCTTGTCAAGGCATCTAATAAAGGTTCATAATGGTACTCAAAATCCTGCTCATTAGTATCATATCTGTATTAAAAATATCACCATTCATTTGGTCTTTGCAGTATCCTTAACATTTGAAAGTAAAAACAAATGTTAAAATCATTATGACAGTTATTGTTTTCATGTTATCCAAAAGTCATCACTTGTCCTTATCAGTTACATGGTCCAAGGTGTGAAGCCAAGCAGAGATTAGAGAAACTGCTATTTCATTTCTTTTTTGTTTTAATTTTGTTAATGTTTATTTTTGAGAGAGAGTGAGAGAGAGAGAGAGAGAGAGAGAGAGAGAGATCGTGACCTGGTGAGGGGCAGAGAGAGGGAGACACAATCCAAAGCAGCTCCAGGCTCTGAGCTGATGTGGGGTTTGAACTTCATAAACTGTGAGATCATGACCTGAGCTGAAGTCGGACGCTTAACCAACTGAGCCACCCAGGTGCCCCACCACTATTTGATGTCTATTGGTTTCATTAAGGTAGCCACTACGCCACATCCTTTCGAATACGTGAACATGATGACAACAAGAGTAATGATTTTTCTACTAGTAAGTTTATACTGATGGTTATTCTTATCTGCAGTGTTCGACTTGATCCATTATCTTTGTCAAATATAAAATTTTTCTAGGCAAGTAAGTTTAAAATATCGTCCCCGTCCTAATGGTGGGGCAGTTTGCACAAGGGAGACCTCAGTATGTTCCAGATGCATCGTAAACAGCAAATGGCCTTTTCTAATTATGAAGCATTTGTCTCCGAACATTCTGGCAGTTGGAATTTGGCTTTAGGCTAACATATGTCTTAATAATGTAGGGAAGCAGTTGCGGGCTCCATGGACCCCCTCCAAGCCTCTGATCTGTCCCTTTATGGATCTGAGGGATCACAGATGATTCAGGCATCAGGAGATGGGGGTGGTGGTAAATTAAAGCTTCTGGAATCCATTGAGTATGTAGTAAAGTACCATATGGTGTGAGCTGGTACTCTTGAATGTGGAAGGTGAAATTCTAAAGTAAGCTAACAACGCCTTTCCTTGTCCATCTTTCTGCGCCAAGCCCTCAAACTTCTGGTCCATTTAGACAAAGCATAGATTAACAGAGTTTCAAATGAGACCCACCTGTCATCTGAAAATGTTTCTTGGAGACCCGGGCTGACTAGGGCAAGAACAAGTTAGTCTGAAAACCTTGTCAGAAAACTCAGCTAATGTTCACTGCAGGGGAAGGATGGTCAGACACAGCTCACACTCAAAATGCTCAAACTAGTTCTTGTCCAAAAGGGACCGTGAGGGTCTCTCATGCTTTTCCCTATGAAGTAGGATAGAAATGAATTTTATTGAGAAACAATGCTTCACATGTACACAAAATTCAATTGGGAAAAATACTTGATGAGCTCTTACTTCCTTGAGCCCATGGAACAAGAAGGTCTATAAAGCTGTGATTAGATGTTATGAGTACCGCTGTTCTAGAGTAGCACTGACCAATTGAAATGTGATGTGAGCGATAGATGTTAGGTCTAATTTCCTGGTAATCACATTTACAAAGTAAAGATAAAAATGGAATATCGTGCAGCCTTAAATGACGAGACTTGCTATTCGTGACAACCTGGATTGACCTAGGAGGTATCCTGCTAAGTGAAAAAAGTCAGTATCATATGATTCTGCTCATAAGTTGGATCTAAAAAAAACAAAAACCAAGTGGATAAACAAAACAGATTCAGATCTATAAATATCGAGAAGAAACTGGTCACCAGATGGACAAAGGAGAGAGGGCTGGGCAAAACGGGTGAAAGGGTGTGGGAGACCCAGGCTTCCAGTTAAGGGATGAATCTATCCTGAGGATGAAAGCCACAACATCAGGAATATAGTCAATGATGTTGTGTTGTTGTCATATGGTAACAGATGGTAGCTACATGTATGGTGAACATCGCCTAACATGGAGAAGTTAAAGAACTGTGTTGTACACCTGAAACTGACATACCATTGTGTGTCAACTGTACTAAAAAATGCAAAATAAATTAAAAAGTAAAAAGGAGATAGGTGTAATTCAATTTTATAGTAGTTTTACTCAGTATGTCAAATGTTTATTTTAACATGTAATCAATATAAAATTATGTATTAAGCATTTTATGTTCTTTTTTCATACCGAGCTTTCCAAATTCTCTGTAAAGTTTACACAGACGGCACATTTCAATTTCCATTAGTAATCAGTGACCACATATGGCTAGCGGCAGTCATATTGGACAGCACATACTTAAAATGGTCAAGAGCTAGAAAATGGAACCAAGCTTGCAGAAGACCTGGAAAGGTCTGAAAAGGGGGAAAAAAATAACTTTGAACTGAACCTTGCAAGGACGAATGAGTTTCAGGAGAGTGGAGAGTCCCTCCAGTTTCAGGGGTCAGCATGAACAGGAGCAGAGGGAAGACGGGCATTGATGTGAGGGATGTGGGGCCAGCCTGAGGCGTGAGGAACTGGAGAATGGCCCTGTTCAACGTATGGAATTTGAACTCTGCCTTGGAAAGACCAAGTATCAATTTCTTTCCTTAAATACTAGTGAGCATCTCGTGGCAAATTAAAAGCAAACAAAACACATAACATGTTGTATCATCTAGGAAAGTAAACCCACTGATCAAGTTCTTGTTTATGGTGATCAAATACACATTACACACATTGTTAAGTCTGCAATTCCGTGGCATCAAGTACATTCACATTGTTGTGCAGCCGTGACCACCGTCCATCCGGGGGAACCTTTCATCATCCTGCACTGAAGTGGTCCCCATGGAGCACCACTTCCCCGTGCCCACCCCAGCCCCTGGCAACGACTACTCCACTTTCTGTCTGTGAATTTGGAGATTCCGGGTGCCTCGCGCCAATGGAATTATGCAATACTTGTCCTTTCATGTCTGGCTTATTTCACTCAGTATAACATTTTCAGGGTTCACCTGTGTTACAGCATGTATCAGATTTCCATTCCTTTTTAAAGGCTGAGTGATATTCCACTATATGTATTGGCCACATGGTTTACATCTATTCATCTTTTGAAGGATATTTGTATTGGTCCAGCCTTTGGATGATGGTGAATACTGCTGCCTTGAAATTGATGTACAAATAACTACTCATGTCACTGCTTTCAATTACTGTGGTAAATAGAGGTGGGATTACTGGATTCTACGCTAATTCTGTGTTTAATTTTTTTAAGAAAGTGCTATAGCCTTTTCCACGGTGTCTCCACCATTTCATATTTCTACCAGCAATGCACGAGAGTTCTAATTTCTCAATCTTCTTGCCAAAACTCAGTTTTTTTGTTTTGTTTGTTTTTTAAGAATAGCCATCCTAGTGGGTGTGAAGTAGTTTCCCCTTGTGGTTTTGATTTGAATTTTTCCCTAATACTTAATGGTGTTAAGCATCCCATCAGGTCTTTATTGTCTGTTTGTACGGCTTCCTGGTCAACTTCGTAAAAGGAAAAATTGTCCTTAAAACATAAAATTTCCTTGCCTGCTGCTTGATAATTTTTGTGACTTTTTATCTTGACCTCCTTCACACTCCCCAAGTTACCAGAGTTCGAGGTGTTTGTCGTGGTCTTTAGAGCAACCTAACACATTTATTTCTCGAGTGCAAATAGCTATTGGACTAAGTCATTTCAGAATGTTAAGATAATTAGACTTTTTAAAAATTACGGCAAGGGTAGTTTAAAACGTCGGAGAAAGTAGTTTGAAGATAGTTGCATTTATAATATGGAAATAAAAGAAAATCACAAACTCATTTGCTTGTTAGGTGATGTAGCTGATGATGTACATGGTTCCTGCACTTGAAAAAATGGCAGTTATTTACATTTGCCCCCTCTCCTTGGAGTAATGTGACTGGAACGTTCATGATTCCGCTATTTTATTTCCATGTGTATTTCCAGGCTAGAAAGGTAGGTGTTAGGGTCAAATTCTGTCTCAGTGGCATGGTGTGTCTATTTAAGATCCTTGATATCTTTAGAATCCATCCATCTCTCTGTCTTCCTTGCCAACCCACCAGGACCCACCCACTTGGGTAATCATAAGAGACTGCTGATTGGTCTCTCTCTTGTCCTCTTAATTTCTTTATCTCTGGTTTTCTGGGTCTATCTTCATCTCTTTATCTCTTTGCCCCTCTTGCTCCTCCTAGTCCCAGTCTCCTCTTATGCACCATTAGGGTACTGCTAATATAATCTTCTGAAGCAAATCACTTACTTTAACCCTCCATGGCCCCCTCCTCACTGACCTCTGTAACAGGTTCTGAGGATGCAAGAACCATTTGCACTTTTCTTCTTCAGTTGCACCTGTGACAGCTTCCTGCCTCGCCCAGCACCTCAGTCAGCCTCCCTGGACCACTTGGACACCCGGACATCTCTTGCTGGAAAGACCCCTTGTGGCGATGGAGAAACAAAGTTATCTCACAACTTCCTTCCCATCTTTAATTCTGGAGCAAAGTCAAGAGTCCCCTACTGGGCTCAGTGCTAACCCTTTGCTTGCTTGACTATGAGGAGTTTAGGAAGTCTGGGGGGGGGGTAGGGAACAGGGAACAATTTATAATCTGGCACCCTAAGTCTGGGAATCAGCTTAGTCTCCCTGCTGCCACCCTCTGAGGCAAGCTTTTCCCCGGGACCCTCTTGTGAGTGCCATGGCCATGTTTGTCAATCCGATGGAGCATATGGACCCCTCTAAGAATAATGTTTATAAAAGCATAAAAGAGAGGATTACAAAAAAAGAACCCCATATATATCTTGAAATACAGTAATGTGCAGTATAGTAAGTATGATAAAATAACATTAAAAGTAAAATCTAGAGGCAGGTCTATGAACTACCGTAATTTTAAAGTAGTGATAAGAGAAGGAACCTGGGAGAAGAAAGAGGAAACAGATCTCCTATCCTTTTTAGAAGGATGCTAATTCCATCAAGTGGGCTCCATCATCGTGACCTCTTCTAGACCTAATTACCTCCTGTGATTCGGGGGCTTGTAAGAAATAGATATGTAGTCTCCCTTATCCCCCTCCCCACCCCGGTTTCTGGCACTGAACTCCTAAAACCCCTGGAATTTTCTAAGTGATGAGAGTGAGTGATAAAGATTTTCTTACCTTAAGGAGGTGCTTTTTGGACTCAAGGTTGGGGGCTCGCTGCTAGGGAACCAACCAGGTGATCAGAGGGTTGGAAATTTCTGTCCCGCCACCTTACACCCCGCCCGCAGGGAGCAGAGAGGGCCTGGAGGTTGAATCAATCACCAATGGCCATTGATTTAAGCAATCATGCTTATGTAATGAAGCCTTCCCAAAAACTGAAAAAAACAGGTTTGGGAGAGCTTCTGGGTTAGTAAACGCAGGAAACTGGGGTGGGGGGGGCAGTGGGGCTCCTGGAGAGGGCATGGAAACTCTGACCCCTTCCCCAAGCCTCTTCTCTGCATTTCTCCCATCTGACAGTTACTGAGTTACATTCTTTTCTAATAAACCAGTGACTGAGTTCCATGAGCCGCTCTAGCAAATTAATGAAACAAGAGGACGGCATCTTGGGATACCGATTTACAGCCAGTGGGTCAGAAGTACAGGGGCTGCGGACTGGCCTCTGAGGGGGGGTAGTCGTTCAAGAGTGAACCTTCACCTTGGAGTCGGATACAGTCTCTGGGTGGAAAGTGTCAGAATGGAGTTGAATGGTAGGACACCAAGGTGGTGTCCTGAGAACTGCTTGTGGTGTGGGGAGTCCCCCAGACCCCCGACCTCATCCCACTCGAATTGGTACCAGAACTGACTTACCTCCCATAGTCCCTGGCTCCAAGTACCATCACCAAGGTGATTGTGGCTTCAGCCTTTTGAATTTGGGGGAGACCCGTTCAGTCAATAGCACCAGATGAAGAATCCTGGCTTGCACGAAACTCTCTGCTGCAAAGCCTTCAGCCACCCCTTGTCTGCTCTTCCCACAGGAACTGCGGAGTCTGTGAGGCCTTATGAGGGTAGTCACAACCCCAGATACTTACTCGCTGCTGGTACTTCCTCTTGATTTGTTTCCCTTTTAGAGGAGAGCAGGAGATGGCAAGTGTTTTCTGTAAAGGGCCAGCTAGTCTCTGTCAAAACTACTCAATTCAGCCAGAGATAGTATGTAAACAAGTGAGCATGGCTGTGTTCCCATTGGATGTTTTTTGGACACCAAAATTTGTTTTATATAATTCTCATGTGTCATGGATTATTTTTTAGAAATATTTCAGCCACTTAAAAATACAAAACCCGTTCGTAGTTAGCGCGCGGCAGGAAAACTGACCCCGGGCCCAATCTGGCATGGGTGATCGCTTGTTGGCCTCTGTACTAGGTCTCAAGTTCCCTAAAGGTAGGACCTCTGTGTTTGTTTTTTTTCCCTTCTATGTAGCATTTGGCTATATTGGTTTAAAATAAATATGGGCTGAAGAAATATTCGAGGCTGTGTTTTATACCCACACGAGCTTTCTCAATATTGTTCCAAAATCTGAATCGCACAGTGGATGGATTCCCTAATAGAATTTAGGCCAAGATCTGGCTCCAGCACAGTTTTTGGGCTCCTTCTCTGTAACCTCGGTGTCCCCCAAACGAAGGTCAACTCTTGCCCACATTGAAGGTGTTCTTAATGTACTCCTACACTTACAAATCTCAGAGGAATGGAAATTTGCCTGTTTTCCACTGAGTTGTACATAGTCTTAAACTGGAAAAATAAATCAGAATTTTAGATTCATTCTTGAACAAAAAGGAAATTCCATTTCCAATACACTCTCTGCCCTTCAGACTTAAATGTTCAACAACCATAATCATTGTGAAAATCAGAGGAACTTTATTTGTGAAGTGCTTATATTGTACAGAGATTAAGAAACCACTTGAATCAAAGGTACAGAGATTTAAACTTTTTTTTGAATGGTCTGTAAGTTATGGAAGCACCAGACTTCCACTCCAGCCAAGGTTAATAACAATTCAAATATGACCACTTTGCTGATAACAAGGCAAGGCGATTATGAGTCACGCTTGCCCACCTGTGAAATGCTGACTTGACTAATAGGTATATCAGCTGAATACAGAAAAGGTTTTGGCATCTTGCCCAAGGTCATGGACAAATTGGCAGTCTTGTCAAGCCATGTTCATTATCATGCAAAATGTCTGAAACAGTTTCACTTAGAGGTGTTTCAGGCGCCTGTGTAAATGGGAATCAGATAAAATGAAAATGTTGGATTCTGTGAACTTATTTTTAGAAACCAGTTTTCAATCCATGGCTTAAGATGTCTTATCAATTCAGTTGAGATATTTTAACGTCCTCTTGAAGTCCATTTAGGCTTGCTTCTTTATTTTTAGGTGAACTTTAGGCACATAGATTACATTAGTGACCAAATAGACCCTACACTTACGTAATGAAAAGCTAATTTCTTGAGAGAGGAGAGGTGGTAAGAAATGAGCCACGGACTTCTCTCTGCGGGGAGGTCCAAACTTATTTGAGGAAACCTAATCTAGACACAGCAGAGGCAATGAACAATATCGGTAATGTGCTAAGTGCCAGTGAGTGACCCAGGGCTGAGAGCCGGCTCATCAGGAGGGACCAGGGACACAGCCTGGTCTCCAGGCGGGAACCTAGACAGAAAACGTTGTCGGTAACTCGGTCACAACACATGTGTGCGTGCATGTGCACACACACACACACGCACACCCAACCCAGCCCTCCTCACTTGACTCCTGGGTCCCAGGACCTCTGCTTGGTACTTACTTACTATTCCCATTTGAACCTGTGCACACAACATCTTGCCAGAACCGCTGATGCTCTTCCTGGTCTTGATCAGCCATCACTATGGTCCTGGGTCTTGGTTTAAGAGCCTGTAAGAGAAATTCTTACGTAGTGCTGCTGGAGATGTGCTCTGTGAAGTCCTTCTGCAGGGCGCAGTCTTAAGATGTATGTACGCTTGACTCCACTTAGACATGCTGCTTCTAATTAGTCCTGTGAGGTACAGCACTGTATGTATATATGTAATAGTACATATTTGCATTGCCATTGAGTTTTAAAATAACAGAATTGGTGGATGTCTCCTAATGCATCCTTTGGAAGGAGACTTTTGATATTGGAAAGACCCAGGAATCATTAAGAATGGTGCTGAATACAGAATTTACTTTTCTTGTAAGCACTCAAAAAGGGTGGCATCCCTCTGATGTATTCTGGCATTCAGGTTCTTTGCTGTGTTTTGTCTTTAAGATCTCTAATAGCTTTCTGTTGTTCATCGGGTTAATCCCGCCTCCTATGCCTGGCTTCCAGGGCCCGGAAGCGACTTGCTCTGAAATGATAGAGAAGTCTGCAAAATCTGAGCCATTTTTGTCTGTCTTATCCCTGCCGGGACTCCCCCGGCCCAAGCTGCCTCCCAGGCGAGCTCCTCTCTCCCCACGGAATATCCCTTCCTCCATAGCTCAGCTCCTGTCAGCTTTAAAAAGATGCTCCTTCTTGTGAATCTTTCCCTGAATTGGCAGTCCTCTGTGGTTGCGTCATCCAGTCTTTGGGTTTGTCTCCAGCAAACAGGTGTTCTGGAAAGGAGCCCGGATTCAGCAGAGGAGCTCGAATGTGGCTGGGAGAGCATCTGTGTGACGAGCTTTGGTTTTTTTGCAGATGGTTCATTTTTAAAAGATCCTCAGAGTGGAGCCATGTGCACACCGGTCCTTGCTGCCTTGTGTGTTTTCTAGTTAACCGAGCACCCTTTTTCTTTTTTCAATAAAGAGCTGGCCCAAGTAGAAGTCACGTTCCAGTTCCTTAGCTTCAAACAGTTTTGCGGAGAAAAATTAGGTAAAATTTGAAGATAGGGGTTTACCCTAGAGCCCAGCATTCCCTTTCTCATCTTTTGCCCCTTTGCTCTGAGTGTTATCCCTAGTCCCTCCCCGCAAGGCACACCCATGGCCTCATACTCAGCATTTGCCTCTGGACCCTCCCCCAGATCTCAGTCCATACGGGACGGGACTTCATCTGAGAACTGGGAAGAAGAGAGAACTGTGTTCTTCCATCTTTCTGTGTTTGGCTTCTTGAACTATTAACGGTCTCCACTCACTTGTCCTCCCTTATTCACCCCATTCCCCACCGGTGTGATCTATGAATTGACTTTCTCCATTTGTATGCTAACTGAAAGTATTTTCTATCATGAAAACTTGGAAACATACATAAAAATAGAGAGCATAACTGTCTTGTATGCCCATTACACAGATTGTTACCGAGATTTTTTGTATATTCTTTTAAAACCCAAGTTTATCTTTCTCGCTTGTTCTGTTACACTACAGCATCTGCCTTTTTCCGAAACTTGTCTCTTGGTCATGTGCTCAATAGATCAAATGATGAACTTCGGGGATACTCAGTTTCAATACTGTTATTCATTGTCAAAGGCAGTGATAGGTAAGAATAGACATTAAAATTCAACAAATGGATCTAAGAGAGCTTCACAGGACAGCTTTGGGCACAGGTTATAATTCGTAAAAATGAGCTACGTGTAGCAATTATGGCGAAGTTACTATTTCTATCCTTTTAAATTCACCCCTAAACCTGAAAATGGGGTTTTCATTTCTAGGTTTTACAAGTAACACATGATCATTTGAGTCATTAACACCATTCCAGGTAATTATCACGGAGTGTTTTAATTAACTGTGAACCTTTCTTTCCCTCCATGTGATTTCCTGTGTAGATAGTCTTGAAAGTACTAAAGTTTTTCACTGTGGACTTAGGCGTTCTCATCCCAAAGGGCAAAAGAAAACCGGAATGTTCCTATTAGACAATAATACTGGAGGGACAATTATGAACTACCTTTTGCCAGTAGGAACATTTGCCTTCTTAACGAAATAGGGTAGTATGATGGTCTCAGCTATAAATGATGATCAGTTATTTCCATACCTCTCCTGAATCCCTCCTCTCCCTTCTGTGTGATGTGATTCACGGTCGAAATTGCCTAATTTTTTTGTTTTCTTTCTCTTTTCTCCAGCTCTTGTGAATGTGAAACTCTGGGCCATCGATCGACAATGTTTTCAAACAATCATGATGAGGACAGGACTCATCAAACACACCGAGTATATGGAATTTTTAAAAAGGTAGGCTGCTTTATTTTCTCCTTCTGAGGGCATTTCTGGTCTTTTCAACCCTCTTCCTGGACAGGCAGCCCAGGAAAGTCTTTTCCCTTCGTTCCAGTCTTAATAGCCTACAAATTTGTAAAAGCACAAGACTTGGGACTGGCTTCTTTCTGGTTCTGGTACCAGTTTCCATGCTAAGTGATGAAGTCAGAACTTGCAACATTATCTCAGGGAGTGCGGCTCAGAGAAACAAAGGAGAATTGGCTTGAACAAAAAAGGGTATTGAGTTCATCCCTAACTATGTATCAGTTGAAATGTTTATGGCACCTCTCCTGACTGAATCGTCTCTTGTATAAAATTCCATGTCAAAGGTCACTGGACAAAGATGAAAAATTCCCAAAGTTCTAAAAGCTCATTATCCTTTAATCCCAAGTTTAATTCCCCAATCAAATTCATTTCTTGTTGTAGTTCTGAACTATCAAAAGTTTTTCTTTTCTTGACATTGTAGATTATCATAATTCAGGATAGCATGGGAACTGGGATAAAAAACAGCTTTTCATTTTTTAGGAATACACTGATGTCCATTGAAATGCATTTCTTTGTTTTTAAGCTTATTTTAAAGAAAATACATTATTTCATTGGTAAAAAGAATATTGACAACTCTGACTTTTTTCCAATGAGTGGTTATTTTATATTTTTTCTGTTGAAAACTGAACCATCCTTAAATAATGTTCAGATTATGTTTGCCAAAGAGGGGCGTATTATCTGATACGATCTTCATTTTTCAGAGCTAGAATGTCAACCTGGCTTTTTCATTTTATATTTTTGTTTTTGTCAAAGAAATCGTTTCAGGGGAGCCAGAAAATCTAAACCCCATTTTGGGTCAGTGATACAACAGATACCTGTGGAATTTTTGTTACAGTGGAATTCTAATATTCATTACTTGAGTGTTTTATGTAATTAAATTTCTGATTCATTGTTGATACATATTTCATTTCCATATAATTTTTTTCTTTATTGCTAAAGGACCAATAAAATTATGATTTGATGTCAAGTGGTAATTTTAAAATATAACTATCAGGGTGTTGGGATTTTTCTTCAACACGACTGGGTGAAACATTTAAAAGCGGAAATGTAAATTTGTTTGGAGTTTAGTACAGTTCACAAGGAAATTATTCAGGCACCGTGTGTGCATGTGTGTGTGTGTCTATATTTGTGTGTGTTGGTTGATATATGTGTATATGTCTACATTGGTACATGTATGAGAAAGGGAATAGAAAGAGAATACAGAGACGAAGAGAGAAAGCTTGAGACAGAATTAATGATCGTTTTTAAGCTTTTACTTAAAGTGCAAGTTACTGATTTCTTCTGATGGAACCGTATTAGAGAAAGATTCCAATTGTAATCAATAAAATTCTTACCTGTAGGACAGAGCCTACCTAAGCTCTAACGTACCTAAGCACTGGGCACTTACGACGTAGGTTTCCATAATTCTGTTCTCTCAATGAAATGGGGTGTCAGTGCTCATGACCCACACAAATCTTTCTTAGAGGCCCTGGTTCAGGCAATGAAGTCTCATTCTGTTGTTGCTGGGGGGTTTTGTTTGTTTTTGTTTTTAGTTGAATCTGCGTATACTTTTATATTTTTTGTATTCTCCTAAATTTGTGTTATTTGCTCTGACAGTTGAAACCTTAAACACGAAATGTTGGTTCTCCAGAGGGTGGGACTGTGTCTCGTTGGCCAGCTTAGTGCAGGTGAAGTTTAACCACTTGAGTTAGAAAGAGGTGGACGCAGACGGTCACTTTGCATCTGTCTACTCTGTAAAGACTCAAGTCCACATCACTTGTGAAGATGTGCTGGGCTGGGAGTCCAGAGAGGTGACCAAGGGACCATCAGTGCCCGGGGCCAGCTTTAATCTTCCTCAGTTAGGACTGTGGTTAACTGGTTCTCTTTAACCCTTCGGTGGCTCGCCACTGCTCTTGAATTATGCATGACCTCACTAGCTGGAAGTTCAAGGCCCTCACACAGCCAACTCCGCCTAGCTTCCCGCCTGGTTTCTTCTTGCCCCAGGCAAACCGGACAATTCCCTGTGCCCAGGCAGCCCCTGTGCCTTTATGCAGCTCACTGCCTGTGTGGTCGTGTTTTTTGTGTATTTGTTTTGTTCCCCGCCCCCCCTCCACTTCCCATCAGTGTTAAAATCTTCCAAGATCCACAGATACTAACCTCGTGTCACCAAACGAAACTTTTTTGAGCTTTGTCTCAATCATGTGTCTCATTCTCTACTTCGTTTTATTATAATCTATCAAACTTCTACTTTGAGACTATAAGCTTGTCATAAAATCTTGGTATTCGTCTTTGGCACAAAACTTACTGATTTGTAGATAGGTAGTTAATATGACATTAAGGGCAGGACCAATACATAATTTGTAGGGCCCAGAGACCAGTGAAAATTGAGAGCTCCTTTAAAAAAAAAATGTTAGGGGCACCTGGGTGGCTCAGTTGGTTGAGCGTCCGACTTCGGCTCAGGTCATGATATCACGGTTCGTGAGTTCAAGCCCCGCTTCGGGCTCTGTGCTGTCAGCTCAGAGCCTGGAGCCTGCTTCGGATTCTGTGTCTCCCTCTCTCTGCCCCTCCCCCGCTCATGCTCTGTCTCTCTCTCTCTCTCAAAAATAAATACAAATGTTTAAAAAAATTTATATAAATAATAAAAAAATTTAAAAAAATGTTAAAGGGGCGCCTGGGTGGCTCAGTTAGTTAAGGTCCAACTTTGGCTCAGATCATGATCTCGCGGTTTGTGGGTTCAAGACCTGCGTTGGGCTCTGTGCTGACAGCTCAGAGCCTGAACCCTGCTTCGGATTCTGTGTCTCCCTCTCTCTCTCTGCCCCTCCCCCTTTCATGCTCTGTTTTTCTCTCTCAAAAAATGTCAAAACTCCAACAGCATAGTATTAAACCAAATATAGGCATCTTCTAAGCTTGGCCTCTCTACTGTTGCCCAGGTTGTACACTTGTGAAGCTAAATGAGTGAGTAATACTCTTTGCTCCTTCACGTTCCTGGGTTAGCTCTACTTGCTGCCATTGATTCTGCAGGACTGTTAAATGTGTATACTATCCCCAAAGGAAATGATAGTGTCAAAAACACAGATGACTAAAATTAACGTTTCTATCCTGACTTAAGAGTTGTTTATTTCCCGCGACGCCTGGGGGGCTCAGTCGGTTAAGTGACCGACTCAGGCTCAGGTCATGATCTCACAGTCCATGAGCTGTAGCCGCACATTGGGCTCTGTGCTGACAGCTCAGCCTGGAGCCTGCTTCAGATTCTGGGTCTTCTCTCTCTGCCCCTTCCCTGCTCATGCTCTGTCTCTCTCTCCTTCAAACACAAACATTAAAAAAATTTTCTTAAAGAATTATTTCCCTATTACTGATCTTTTTAAAATGTGCATACCACTCTTTTCCATCATGTAAAAACTTTTTAAGCTTTATGTAGTCAAGTCAACTTTTTCCTTTGTCTTCCTGCGTAAAAAGTCTCACAGTAATATAAGAAAAATATGGACTTAATACTTTGAAGTTCTCTGTAGCACCTGTGCATGCAGGGAAATAGGGTGTTTTTCTCTAATGTGCTTGCTAAAAAAAATTGATCTCCATTTTTCTACCGTAGACCCTGTATGCTTTCTATTTTGTCAAGGAGTTAAAGGAATTGTGATATTCAGAACAGTAACAGCTCAGGTTGAAGAACGGTCTTCTGTCCTGCTCGTGTCCCATGCCACTCATCCTGTTCAGTTTTCTAAACAAGCAGTAAGCTTAGAGGGCCCAGAAACGGGACACGACCAGGCATGTAAACGTACTGCCGAAATGCAAGGATTTTCCCCATTGTCCACGTCAGTTTTTACTTTCTTTCTGGTATGGTTACCCATCTCAGAGCTCCCCATTATGGGGTTTGGCCTCCTTTCCACGATGAAATACCGCATCCAACTCGGATTCTACCTCTTAATCCTATGTAGCCATTTTTCTCTTGTGCCTCTATTTCACGTCCCCTGGTGTAAACGCAGATGTTCCTCTGCAAGCAAAAAAAAATTAACAAAACCAAACACCGTTCAAGGTTTAGCAGGGCTGCTAAGCGGGGCATGGTTGCTACAGGTCCTGTGGCGATTTTGCTGGTGGCGACCATCTTCATCTTGGGCTTCTGGAAAATGCTGTCGTGTGAGGTGGATTCTGAAAAATGAGCCAGAGTTAATTCGGGTTTGCTTTTTCTGAGCATGTTCTCTGCGCTTCCCTTGACTCTGGCCCCTAGTCTCCGGGAGCAGCAGAATGCAGCCTGGTGGCCACTGGGCAGGGAGGTAGGAACCGGGTTTGCTATTGGCCTTGAACTGACAGCGAGGATGATCACCCTCTGGTTATGTTACTTGCCTTGCTGACAAAGGAGAGAAAAGCGGGGACCAACTGGAATTTAAGGTATTCTCTGGGTCCCGTTCACCCTCGGAAAATATTTTTTTTATTCACAGAGGGACCATGAGGTAAGGCAGGTGTGCTGATGTCTAACTGCCCCAAGCCTTTCTGTGGCTTCTTACACCCCTACAGGGGAAGCCGGGTCTCCAATGTGGTCTTCGCAGCCCTGCCTCCCGGGGCTGCGATGGGCTTCCCTGGATTCGTGTTCTTCTCCCTCTTCTTCCTCCCTGGATTCGTGTTCTTCTCCCTCTTCTTCCTCATTCTCTGATTCTCTCTGCTCCAGCCGCAGGCAGGCCGTCTTTCCTTGCCCTCCCCTGCCGTGTGCCGCAGCCCCTCCCAGCGGGGCACATCCCGGAGACTCCTCTCCCTTCCAGTGGGTGTCTTTCCCAGTGTGATCTGTAGCACAGCATGGCCGGTATATCAGGTGGGGCAGAAAAAAAAAATCTGGTCTCTCTCAAATCATTACAAATTTCTGCTTTGTCCTTTTCGGAGTTGAAAGAGGCATCGATGGTATTAACCACCAAGTTCCATACGGTGTTCTCAAAACCTAGAATTAGAAAGTTTGGAGATTTTGGAGGACCTTTGGTAACTTCTTGGTTCCCCAAGGACTCTCCCATCATAAAGAACTTGGAGGTATTTTTCAGTTTTACAACTGCCAGTCATGTGGTATGGACCTTCTCCAGGAATTGCTGATTAATGGAAGCTAAGTGCTAACAAAGCCCAAAGCCAATGGCCCCAGTGAGGTCCTTAGAGCATCCGCATCCAAGGAGTCCAGTTGAGGAGAGGGCCTTCAGTACATCTAGGAGCTACCAAGGCAGTCCTTGCTTGTGCTGTTCGATGTTCGACCTGGAACTTCCGGATTTCCATCCTTGGGGAGTAAACCTTAAATCTTCTCTTCTCCAAAACATCACGACTTGTGTTACATCTCTTATGTAATTGAATACATATGCTCCTTACATGTGCACATTAGGAAAGTGGTACCCACCCCACCCTCCACCCCACCCCCCACAGAAGAGAGGATGACTTTGCAGTAAAACATCATGCTCCCCTGTTGGGATCAGAATGCTTTACACCATGAGACTAACTTCATCTTGGGTTGGCTTGGTGACTTCTGTCTCTGCCTGTACCTAGACCAAAACTTATGGAAACTTCCTTTCATTGCTTGGCGTTTTTGACATTTTTTATCAGCTGGTAGTTTGGGCCACCAGCACCCCCTCCCCCACCAACTCTCAGGGGCCTGTGTCGTGATGCATCTTGACCACTACGGTCTGATACATGAATGAGAAAAATCTAAGACCCGAAGTCTGTGCTATCCCTGGACCGTGACTCCTGGCGTATCTTCCAAAGGGAGCTCCTCGCGCGGTAAACGTGACATGCTGCAGCCTAGGAACATTTTCTCTTCTTCCCTCTGCCAAAGGAATGTAATTCTGTAACCAATTTGATATTATGTAGACTGTCTTTTTTTTTCTTTCCTGTATTCTGCATGTTTTTCCTATCAATCTTGGGATGATGACATTTCTAAAAACCTAACAAATTTCCCTTCTCGGATCTAATTTGAGAACATGGTAATTTCATTTTCTTATAACTCAATTCAACAGGCTACCTTATTTCTGAGACTTATATTTTATTCTACACCATACTTATAAAAGTATATTCAGGGAGATGTTCATTCAGAGTTGGCAGAGTAGAATAGTTCCACAGCTAGTCACGGGGAGAGCCAGTAGCCTCAGTAAAGTGGCTTGTAGACTCTGCCCTTGACTGCTTCTGTATCTGCAGGCCGCTCAAAGAGTAGTTCCAACACACTGCTCATCTTCTCAACAAATTGGCATTTACTTTGCTCAGAGATTTGGGCAGTCACTTGACTTTGTTCCTGGCGTCCCTGGGTTTCCTATTCAGTGTACTTTTCTGTTTAGTAGGGCCCTTCCCCCAAACCTCAGGAATTTTTTGTTTGCTCTCACCCCCCAAGGGTATGGACTCAGAAATAAGTGCTCAGAGCTGTCACTGTGAATGGTGATAAGGAAAAGTGGTGATGGCTTAGAATTCATTGGCTCAGTAGAGGGGCCTTCAGTTGTCTGGAAATTCACCACCTGGATGGAAGCAGGCACCGTGATTTCTACAACGGATATGAAATGATCAAGAGCCCAGGTTCTTGTCTCCTGGGAGCAGGCATTCATGCATCGCTGTTTCTGGCTTGGGCTTCTGTCTACCGTCCTGAGGTTCTCTGGTACATGCGACGGTCTTTAAGCAAGACCCGTTCTTGCTTAGGTTGTGTTCTGTGATCTTCTTTTGAGGAACTGGACTATTTGGACACTTCCCAACAAAGTATCTTTGGTACACTTGAGCCCGAAGAAATCGAGAACCTACTTATGGGATCACAGATTATGGAAGGAACAACAGTACAGTCCAATTAACCCGAGATATTGGCGGAAGATCAAAATCCTGAGCCCACTTTCCCTAGACTTTTCTCCTACAATTTGCAAGGAGAGATGGTAAAAACCTCCTCTGGAAATAGTTTTAGGGATTTTAGACTTTATTTGAAAGACAAAGTTGCAGACCTATTTATTAAGCCCTTAAGCTTTGAGCTTTACTAGAGGTTTTCTGAAAGATTGTGAAGGGCTGCATTAGAATTAAGCTTGAAAAACTGGCAGAGTTGTAATTTGAAGGGAAAAAACACAAAGAAGGCATTTGAAGAGGTGCTTTCTCATCCCCCTATGACCACCTGCTTAGTCCATCTTCCGGTAGCAGATCTGTTCTCATTAAAGATGACACCAGGGACAGATACATATAAAAGTGGCCATTAATTTCATATTGTCATTGAGCATTTGCACAGATGTCTCCATGGTGATCCTTGTTTTTTTTTTTTAAAGGAAGTGTCATCTCTGATATTTGCATGTTATATATCGATTGTAAAAGTTCTGTACTTTGCTATACAGCACGTTCCCCTCCACATGTATAAATTCCTTCTAATCCTTAAAAGTAATTAATAAGATAACCCAAGTTATGGCGTTTATGGCTAACATCTCCCATTTAAGTCAATCAAACAATCTCCTACAGATGATGCTTGCTCAGTCCTGAGGAAGATACAGCTTCAGCCAAGGGATGGACCTGCCTCTCCCTGAGTCTGGGCTTGCAGGGATGAGTCCTTTTGGGGATGCTAGGCTAACTTTACATCCCATGACCCTAAGGATAGTTTCTCAACACCTGGGGGGAGGGGGGTTATAAAACTAAAGCAGTGGGACAAAGCAGTATGATATTCTTCCATTTTATTGTAGTCTTGAACCTTACAAATCCTTCCTATAGCCAGTCTCCTTTCATTCCTGTATCTTTCACACTGAGCGTCCTTCAGAGCATCCAGGAGGGAGTCCTTTCCATAAGGAGGCCGTTCTGTAATGGACAGGATCAGAAGGCTGCCATGAGCTACCGGGGAAAAGACGGTAGGCGGGCTTCTGACATCCCGGCCACCTGGTTTCTCCACTTGAGATAGAAACCTACTTCGCCACAGTTAGAGAGGAGTCTGAGACTCTGGAGTGGGGCAAGGACATGGTGTTGAGGGACAAGTAAGCATCGGGGGGAGTTCAACCACCCTGGAATCTGATCTGTTTTGGGAAGAGGAGAGAACATCAGTTTGTTGGGAAAAGGAAAGCAGTAGTGGCACCTGGGTGGCTCAGTAGGTTAAACGTCCGACTTCTGCTCAGGTCATGGGATTGAGCTCCATGTCGGGCTCTGTGCTGCTGGTGCAGAGGCTGCTTGGGATTCTCTTTCTCCTTCTCTGTCTCTCCCCCACTGTGTGCATATACTGTCTCTCTCTCTCAAAAATAAACATTTAAAAAAAGGGGGGGAAGAAATGGAATGTGAATGATGGGTTCTACATGTAGCTGGTCATGGGTTCGGCTTGGTTTGGGTTTTGCTTGGAATAAAGTCCTAATGAATTTACCAATAGGCTTTACCAAGGTAAAGTCCTTTTTTTTTAGTACTTATTTTTGAGGGAGAGAGAGAGATAGAGCATGAGCATGGGAAGGGCAGAGAGAGAGGGAGACACAGGATCCGAAGCAGGCTCCAGGCTCCGAGCTGTCAGCACAGAGCCCAAGGCAGGGCTCATACTCACAGACCATGAGATCATGACCTGAGCCGAAGTCGGACACTCAACCGAGTGAGCCACCCAGGCATCCCAAGGTGAAGTCCTAAGCTCAGCATCTGGCTGTTGAGCAGTCTCTGTTGAGCGTCTCAGCGGCAGAGCGTACTGCTTTTCTGCTTGGTCTCGGGTGCAGGGGGAAGGCTCCCTGGAAAGGGAAGCCCTCAGAGCACCTGGCATGATGTTTGGTGACAAAGTATGGGCTGAGTTGTGAGCACTCCCCCACAGCGAGAGTGTTGGCATAGCAGTGAGGGAAATGAGGAAAACACAAACGAGAACGAAATGGCCTGCACCTGCTGCTCTCCGTGCATTAGCTCACTTGATTTTGACAAGCTCTCTTGAGGGAGTTGGTGTGATCCTCCTGAGGAGGCATCTGGAGTTTTTAAAATGAACAACGTTCCCACCATCAAACAGCCACGTTCAAGACCAGGCCCCACTCAGAGTCCCCGTTCTCTTCCTTAGTCACATCAGGCAAGCTTCCTGAAAACGGGTGACGTCACAAAAACCAAGAGATTGGTATTTATCTTTTTTTTCTAATAGAATGAACGAGTCAATCAAAGATGTTGCACAAAATTCATTGCACCTATAAATAACGGCCCCAAAAATTGTTGGAAATTTTTTATTGGACATTTTTATTTTCAAGAGGGAGATATTAGCTGGGAAGGGTCAGAGAGAAACAGAGAATCAAAGGATCTGAAGTGGGCTCCCTGCTGACAGTGGAGGGTCCAATGTGGGCCTCAAACTCCCAAACCCTGAGATCACGACCTGAGCCAAAGTCAGACACTTAACTGACTGAGCTACCCAGGAATCCCAGAAACTTACTTCTTGATACCTTTTAACTACTGCAAAAAGTTATTTGTGTGTGTGCACACGCACATGTGAAATCATCTACCCATGAATCTTGAGGTTTAAATCATTTAAAAACAGAGGAAGAGTTTTTTTCTTAGGAATCTTATGATAAGCATGCCATTTTAAAATTTACCTTGTATTTATACAGTAAGTGATGGAGTGTTTATGCTGCAGCCCGGACGATTCCAACTGAATAGCATGACTTGAGTTTTCCTATAAACACACGAGAGAGTTTAAAGTTATTCAGTACTTTTCAGTGAATTAAATGAATTTTATTTTCCCATTTGACTGGATATGGTCCAATGGGTAAACATTGTATTCCATGTTTGGCAAAGACTCCTTAAGTCCTCTGCTCTGTTGTGCAAATACAGACACATCAAAGTTTCCTTGGAGGATGGATTTGTTTTATTATTTTCGAGACAACTCAAATCCACAAGTAGATCTAACGCAAACATGGCCAAGATTTAGTGTACTGAAAGAAAACTATTAGAATAAAAGGATGTTGATTCCAAGGAATTCTGAGTTCTTAAAAAAAAATTATCTCTTTGGGTGTATATGTACCCTGAACTCTCCTTACTTAGAAATAAGGCTGTTGGTTGACATGACATCCTGGTGTTGGAGGCAGGGTGTTTGGGGGGGATGAGAGATTGTCCTTGTAACTGTTGATCTGAGTTTTAATACTGCCGGGAAGACAGACTGCAAGAGTATCCAACAAATAGCTGCACTCTCACCAGAAAGAAGTTACTGACATGTCTGTGGTTAATGAACAGTGTTCTAAATGGTGTCCAGTTCAGCTTCCTTCTTAACTCCTCCCATTTCCCCCCTCCTCCTCTTCCTTTGTCCTTTCTTTGCTTCCCTTCCTTCCCTTCCCCCACCCCATCCCCCTCCTCCCTGTTTTCCTCCTCCCCCCTTCCTCCTCCCCCTCCTTCTCTCTGTCTCGATAAAAAATTCCAGATGTAGAAGTAATGTCAAGTTAGTCAAAAGTCCTAAAGGACTTAAGTCCTTCTTAAGGATGAGGTTTACAGACAAAACATGTGATCAAAACGTTTTTGTGTCTTTAATTTAAAGCCGTGTATTCTGCAGTGTTAAAAACAGTCCTGTCAGAGATTGGTCACACAAGGCAAAAGTGTGCTCAGTACTTAGCCATAATGACTAAACTTCTTGGCAACATCAAGAATTCTATATATTAGATGTGTAGAATTAACCCAAATCAGGTTTTGTTACATGCGTACACATAAAGTCTAGATTTTTGTTTTGGTTAAATCTGTGAAAATTGGAGTCTCCCCTAGAAAACGTTGGTCACATATTTAGCCCAGCTTAAAGGTGGTTGCCTGCCTCATAATGGTAGGCCATCCCCTCTTCACTTTGCTGACCCCAGGTTTAATCTGCAGAAGCCCAATGGTTGGTTTGTAGGGCTCTTCAGCATGAAACTTTTTTTTTAAATTTTTTTAATGTTTATTTTTGAGAGACACAGACATAGCATGAGAGGGGGAGGGGCAAAGAGAGAGAGAGACAGAATCTGAAGCAGACTCCAGGCTCTGAGCTGTCAGCACAGAGCCGGATGTGGGGCTTGAACCCACAAAGTATGAGATCGTGACCTGAGCAGAAGTTGGATGCTTGACCGACTGAGCCACCCAGATGCCCCTAAACAATTTATTTACTTGAGTGTGAAGCTCTCTAATATAACTAGAGAGGAATTATTCTTTTTTTTTTCTAATGAAGGTTTTCAGAAGAGATATTTCTCCTCGCTAATATTCTTTTTTTAACTTTTTAAAATAACTCTCAACCTACAGAAAAATTGAAAATATAGCATTAAGAGTTTCCATATACCTTTCACCTATCTTTTCCTTAGATGTAACCCTGGTATATTTACGCGACCATTTATAAACATCTGTATAGCCGTGGTACATTGATCAAAACTAAGAAATTAACATTAGTGCAATACTATTAACTACACTGTAGATTTTATTCTAGTTTCTGTTCCAGGGTCCAATCCAGGGTACTCTGTTGCATTTAGTTTTTTCCTTAAGTTCAACCTGTGATGAGTTCTTAGTCTTTCTTGGTCTCTTACAACTTTGTTGGGAAGAGGAGTGATTAGGGTTTTTCTTGTAGCATGTCTCTCCTTTCAGCACTAACACTTGTTCTCCGTCAGTCTTGTTAGATTGTTCTGGAATCTACTTACATGTCTGACTTTACATAGTTCTTTTCCAAATAAATTTCACCACAATCTCCTTATGCCACACGCTAGCATCTCCTACTGTTTTCCTAAACAAAAAGAATCCATGGAATGAAGGTTTTATTTCAGAAGTTCTTGTAAATTGTTGATGAAGAAGTAAAGTCAAAATAACTTCATTGTAGACTGTTTCCACTCTCAAATAGGTTAGGGTGCTCATTTCATTCTTTAGATTATGAAGGACTCCCCAGCGAAGCCCTAGCCCAGTGCACTGGCCGTAGACTTCAACACCAGCTCACCTTTTCTGAAGACAGCTGGGGGCCTTCATCCATATGTAAGAAGGCTATTAAAAGCAAATTGAGATGGAATTATTCAAACAGACTTAGGAATTAATAATTATACAGTAATACTCTAGAGTAGACTGAGAGTACTTCACAACTCTGTGGCTGGCTTTCTTTTCCTTTCTTTTTTTTTTTTTTTTTTCCTGATCTTTTTGTCTGAGCCACAGGTTGGATGTATCTTATTCAAGCTCTAGAAGTTGGCTGTCCAGAAATCACAGCATCCATAAATGCCGTCAGTACTAGCTTTGTTGCCGAGCTCACTCATGTCCGTGTGTCTGTCCACCTCACTATTTTGGACCCACCGACCTGCCTACAGTCTTGACTGGTCTCATGTGGTTTGTCTGTCGCTGCCACCAGCACCTGTTGATTGGGTCTCTGCAGAGGCGAAGTTGAGGGAGCTAAAGTAGAGGTAGTGTTTTGGCGGTGCCAGGAAAGAACAGTATGGCTAGGGAAGTAAGGGAATCTCCCATTTCAACCCTGTAGCTGGAATGGGGTATTGATGGAAGAGGCCAGAATTCAAAGCAGCCTCTCATACACGTAGGGGCAAATCTGGAGTTTCTGTGAACCCAGAGGTCTCTGCTTCAGACAGAGAATCTGTGAGTGAACCATTCTGGAATGTCATTGGAGCTAAATATCTTGAAACACCAAGAAAAAGCCCTAACTTGGAGACAACTCAAGTCAAGAATAAATTCACAATCACTGAGAACTAAAAGCATCTCAATCATGAAAATTGAGGCATAATTTCAAATTGGCATGGATTTACAATTAGCTTTTTCAAAAAATACAGCTTTTCTAAACTATTTCTTTTTTAATTGTGTACATTTTAAAGTTGTGAAAAATAGGAAAGAAAATTGTGCTGTTATTTTCGAAAGGTGTGTGCTGTCGGCCTCGGAGGACTTTGCTTCTAGTATTTTTCTATTCATGGGCAACTTTGGCTTAATTTTGCTCATGACATAAATGTAGTTTTAGTGCTATTAATGTAACATTACCCCCTTTTATGTTACTGAATGTTAAGACTTTCTGAACTCTTCCTTGGTGTCTTGTGCTGTAGCTGTTTTCTTCTCTACTTGGGTCTAGAGGACTCTGAGCTCTGGCACACCAGGGGGCAGGGCAGATGTGGTTAGAAAGACATTAAGATAAAGGTGAAGCCAGCTCAGCCTCCCCGAGTACCACCTGCTGTGAACCCAGAGCAGGTGCTCCTCAGATGTTGCTGGGACAGTGGAGAATGATCCTCCCAGGGAAGGATCCTGGACAGGAGTGAGACCGACTTGGAGCTTTCAAAAGGAAACTTAAGGGATTGGTCTTAAAGCATATTTTCCACATTAGGCTTTCAGGTGCTTCAAGGTTTCCACACAGATCCTCTGTAGTTTTGATGGGAGAAAAAATGGAGTTGACCTAACATTAAAAAAAAAAAAAAAAAAACTCCAGTATATTATATGCACTGTGACATGCATAAATCTTAAAAGTATACGTCGACGCGTGCTTACGTATCCATATCCTCACGTAGCCAGTGACCAGATCAAGATCCGTGAAACGTGTCGAGTTCCTCGGAAGGCTCCGCATCGCCCCTCCCGGTTACCCTCCTCTACCAGGGAGAACCGTTATTTCGATTTCTACCATCACAGATTAATGTTGTCTGTTTTTCCACTTCATATTAATGGGATCATGGAGTATATACTTTTCTGTGCGTGCTTTCGTTTGCTCAGCATTGTATCTGGGAGGCCCCCCCCCGCCCCTCCCCGGCTCCCCCTTTTACTCTCTGTATTCACAGTTCATTCTGTTCTATTGGTCTGGAGCATTCCTTTGTATAAATACATCAGAATTTGTCCTTTTTAATGACAGTGGTCACTGGGGCCGTTTCCACTTTTAAGCTTTTATAGATAGAGCTGCCGGAAACATTCTTGGCTGTGTCTTTTGGTGAATGTCTGTCTTCATTTCTCTTGAGTAGATAACCCGGAATGCACTTGCTGAGCCGCCGAGGGAGGTGTAGCTTATAGAGAGAGCCGTGTGATTTTCTGAAGTGGTTGAATCCACTGATACTCCGACCAACAATATGAAAAAAGTCTGTCGCAGATGGTCACCCACATTTTGTATTCTTAAATAGTGTTATTTTTATTTGGCTAAGACATTTTAATAAAACAGAAGATCAAATAGTCTTAATCATTCTGAGTGTGCAGCCTGTTAACAAAAAACGTTAGCATACTGCCCACTATATATATACACACACACATATATATGTGTGTATATACATATATGTGTGTATGTGTATGTATATATGTATATGTGTAAATATATATGTGTATGCATATATGTATATGTACGTGTATGTGTGTATATGTATGTATATATGATTAGTATTTCATATACATAATATATATTCCTTTATAAATAAAATACATGTACATCTGAACTAGAATATACAGAAAATAAGATTTTTGAACAAGTAAAAACAGAATGAGTAACATTTCCTTCGTCAGTTCCACAGAATGGAGATCTTTGCGCATAAATCGTGTAAGACCCTGTGAGGGATCTCTGTGTCCCGTGGATCGTAATGGAATCCACACCCGCCAGAGGGAGAGACTTGAGCACAGAAAATAATGAAGCTCAGTAGCCTTTGCCTCTGAGCTGGGCACCACCACCTTTTCCTGGTCCAGTCTTGAAGATGGTTTACACTGCCTGGGAGTGAAGTTTTTGTAGGTCTAAAGTAAAATGTAGGGAAGATTTTGGGGACTGATGGACTGTGAGTCATCCCAGCGTAGCCAGCCTCCATGCCAGATGGACTTCAAGCTGCAACATCCTTCCCAGGGGACATGTGTGCCTGCCCGAAGTGTAGACCACTTTGGTCCCATGTTTGTTTGTTTATTTGTTTTACTTTTTAATGTTTATCTTTAAGAGAGAGAGAGAGAGAGCAGGGGAGGGAGACACAGATTCCAAGGCAGGGTCCAGGCTCTGAGCTGTCAGCACAGAGTCCAACATGGGGCTCAAACTCATGAACCACGAGATCATAACCTGAGCCAAAGTCAGACACTTAACCCACTGAGCCACCCAGGTGCCCCAAGTCCCATGTGTATTTTTGCCAATTTAGTTGTTGTCATTACTGGCTGTAAATCGAACCTGGCGGTTCTTAGAGGATGATGTTCTTGAGGGAGATGAGTGAGGTCAAAACTATTTCCATAACAATACTAACGCACCTTTTGTCTTTTTTCCCTTCTCTCACACCGGCACAGTGAAGTTTTTCAGAGGCGAAAACAGCTAATGGAATATATGCTTGTATAGTTTTGTGTTTTAACTTTTTCAGATTTGTTCAATTTGTTCTCGAATGTCATAGATAGATAGAACCTATATAAACAAAGATTCTTTGTTTTCCTCTCTTTCTATGAGTGTAAAGGGGTCCTGCAATGAAACACTTCGAGAACCATTTTTTAAAAATTAAAACCAGATAAAATGAGAACACAGAAACTAAAATATTTTATTAGAAATAGCCTTTCTAGGACAGCATACGAAAGTGAATTATGTTCTTGAAGGAGAAAGACTGGTACCAAACCTCGTTAAAAGATGAAATGCATTTTTCACCCTTAGTAAAGTTATTAAGGGGCTGGTTAGTATGGGAAAAGGGATAAAATTAAGCATGAATAGCTTTGTAGTGTGTTTCACATAAAAGCAGGCTTTACTTCAGTCTTTCACTGTATCTTTGGGTTAATATTCTTTTTAATTCAGAAGCTTTTGAACAGGTAGTAATTCTTTAGTGATACATCCAGGCTTATTAAAAACAAACAAACAATGGAAATTCATTACACAATAAATTGTATCCATTTCTTCTATAAGACAACAGGATGAAACGAGCAATGGAATCCCCTGCAAGTACAAAGGGATGACCTTGAACTAGCAGCTAATTTCAAACCCACACAACTCATTTTAACATAAGCCATGGAACTTGCCAATTTTCTCAGTAGAAGGTCATTTCTTCTGTCTTGTTATCCAATATAAAACTTCAGTGCACCTCTCCACTCAACAGTATCAGCTTGTGGCACTTCTGACACATGTCAGGCGATCCATCCACGAATTTGCTTTACCTGGAAATTGTTGGAAATTTCCTGAAACATTGGGATGTTTGAGAGAGACGAGGTTAGGGCTCAGTGTGGCTTATCCATTGATTTAGGTCTCCAAAATTCTGTTTTGTAATAGTTAACACATCAGCGTGCAATATGTCCAGGCCGTTAGCATTCCATAGAAATGCTGAGATACTTTTAAATATCCCTTCTCTAACTTTTATAAGGATTGTAGTCAGAGAAATCGTTGGTTAGATGATCCAGAATTTTTATTTTCATGCAGTTAGTTCCCTCTAAGATGGAGTGCTGGGATAACATTTGTCATATCTCCTGACGAGCATGAATACTTTATTCAAATATTGAGAACTATATTTCATTATTGCCTTGGTTGAGAGAAATTTAGTTCTAAATCTAATGCACAATTAGAGTAACTTTAATGCCAGGAGTCCTGTATGTATTTTTTTCCTCCTCTGAAAAATTAATTTTGATAGGTTAAGTTTTCTTTGTTTCGTGTTTGTGTGTGTGTGTTTAATAAAGTGCCCTCCGTCTTGTGTGCATATAGGCAAGGCGTAAATCAAATACATAAATGTTTTTATCAGCAAGATTAACAGGACTCTGGAAGACAAGGTGTTCAGTGTTTGGAATTCTCACTTAAGCAACAGCTATAATTTGGAAAGAAGACCTTCTCCAGTCCTTGAAACGTCACTTGGTATAGTCAACATGATTTCCACTCATATTAATAGCTGTCAGACTGTCCTCTCCATTCCAACACACAAAGATCGCTGACTTTGATTTTTAAGACTGTGTCGCCACAGCCCTGATCATGGTTATTAGAGCTGTAAATAGTTTGAGGCGGTTGGAAGTGGGACATACCCGCATTTTCTGCACAAAGTAGAAATTAGGCAAATGACATACAGACCAACTAAGTGGTTTCAGAATTTGGAAATCAGTGAGTCCCACCTGCATGATGTTTGTCAAGTCCGAGCTCTCGCTCTCTCTCTCTGCTTCATATTTGATAATGAAGACTAATAAGGCAAGACCAAAGAGACCACACTATAAGAAAACAAATCTTTTGAGTAGAAAAAAAATAAAGTGCAGTAGGTGTTGTAACTGGAAAGGAAAATCAGGTAGAATTGAACATGGAGTTTTTCCAGGTAGGGCCTGAGATAAAGACCATTTTAGGTGAGGGGGAGCTTATGCAAAAGAACCTAGACAGGAAAATGCAGAGTCAGTTGATGGCTTTATAGTGTCAACACATGGTCTGCTCTGCTCTGCTCCTCTCCCCTGTCTGCGGTGGCTGCCTGAGGCATTTCTCCCCAGCCTACTGGATTTCTGCTCCAATATTCCTGCCTCCTGCCCTGGGAACCCCAAGCGACTAACCTGACCTCAACTTGGAAGGGAATAGGAAGCCAGAAAAAGTTTTTGAGCAGGTGTCAGGATTCTTGCTATGCATTTCTGAAAGTAGTCTAGCAGAACTGTGTAGGAAGGGATTGGAGTGTGGAGAAAACAGACAGAAATGGGGAGGGTCTGTCATCAAGGCTCAAAACTGTTCCATGCCTGAAATCTCCAGGTCGAAGGCCCCACGTCTGACCTTCACTTGTGATCTCTGAGTAGTTGTGTGGAAGATAAGAAATAGAGATGGAAGAGGAAGCAGGTGGGTTCTACAAACAGAGCCAGAAACCTGTCACTCATTCAGGGCTGCAGTTCTACAACAGTGCAGTGAAGAGTTGAAACCAAGGGGAAGGCTGGGTTTTCAGGAGCCTTCCTGAATTGCGTATCGTCATTTCTTTATTGGATGAGTTTGCCAGGCTGGTAGATAGAGAAACTGCAATCGACTCCATGGATTGGATTGCGTTGGTGAATTTAACAACGTCTGTGCCGTTGTGGATGTGAGAATGATTTAGACCAATATGAGCATAATCTGATAGCACACCACTGTAAATGCAGCTTTTAAAACCCCTAACAAAAGAGGGGCACCTGGGTAGCTCAGTTCAGCATCTGACTCTTGATCTTGGCTCAGGTCATGATCTTATGGTTCATGAGATCAAGCCCTGTGTGGGGTTCTGTGTTGATGGGGTGGAGCCTACTTGGAATTCTCTCTCCCTGCCACTCCCCACGTTCTCTCTTTTTCAAAATAAATAAACCTAAAAGAAAGAAAGAATCTCCAACAAAGGAGACTAATGGCCAATAGAACTTTCTCTGGAACCCACTTCATGTATAAGTTCTAGAGATTCTGTTTTAATAAATAGCAAAAGAAAAATCAATTAATCACTCCCTCTGGGAACCAAGAATCTTTTAATTAACTGTACCTAGTCCTGTAGGGGTTTGTGGAAGTGCTGATGAGGGTTAAGGCAACAGCAGAACTGTGAATTTAGTAGAGTTTTCTTAAATACTTAGGCCTTCAAAAATGGCTGAAAACCTAGACCCCTTATGTGTTCCCATCAATCCTTTCTCATTTGGACAAAGGGGGTTGCCCCCTAAGACAAATGAACCCTCTCCACAGGTAGTTTCTGTGTCACTGGGAGGGTTTTGTTTTTTCTAGAAAGATGGACCCAAGCAGGGTCCTTGCTTCCCAGAAAGAGAATATAGAGAAAGAAAGGAAGTGTTCTCTCTTCATCCTGTCTACGTATAAATCATCAAAAGGAGAGAAATTGAATTATTCGAGAAGTCACTTTCATCTTATTAAATATAGCAAAATGGACTGGAGGAGAAAGAATTTTATCCTTTCTGTTGCCTGCAAGAGAAGATTAATTGAACAAACTTGCGGTAAGAAGTTGAGTTTCCCCCGAGGGAAAAACAAGGCATGACAGCAGGGTGCTGAGAGACAGGCTCTACATTGTGCAGTCCATTAGCGCTAAGGAAATAATTGGCTTTTCAGTGATGACTGATGAATTATTTTATCGTGTTTATAAACATTAAGGCTGCATCAACAAAGCAGAATTTGCAAAAATATTCAGGGTGAGGAAATAAAAAACTCTGTGTTTGTTGATTATATCAGCATTCAGCTACTTCCCCTAATGATTCAATTTCCTTAATTCTATACAACCATTTCCATTACAGGCCCCAACCTATGGAATCATCACACAAATAAAAGTTATAAAAATCCTCACAGGATTAAATAGCTCTTATTTCTGCAGTATTTTTGGCTTTCATTCTCAAAGACAACTGAGTGTGTCCATCATAAACCTAATCATAGCTAAAGATCAGTAATGACCTGCCTAAGCAAGGACCCTTTGGTTCTGGAATGGTTCTATGAACATGTGGTTCTCTATTTGAGGATCCTTCAGTGGAGAAAGGATAATACTGTGTTTTTAATATTCTTTTTTTTTAAGTATAGTTTTGAACTTAATTATATTTTTTGTTGTTTTGTTTTTAATTTGAGAGAGAGTGAGGGAGAGGGGCAGAGAGAGGGAGAGAATCTCATGCAGGTTCTATGCTAGGCATGGTTGGGCAGGGCTGATCCCACGAACGGCGACATCATGACCTGAGCTGAAATCCAGAGTCAGATGCCCAAGTGATTGAGCCACCCAGGTGCTCCTATTTTTTATACTCTATTTGCTAGAAGTAATGATTCACTAAATTCCAACTTGGGCTTATTAACTCAAGGGTCTGGCTGCGTTTTGACATTGTACCGCAGTGATGGTTAGGTCTGGAGGAAGAAATTTGATAATCCCATTTTAACATAGAAAGGGATATCACGAGGGTTCGGCCCAAGTGGTTAATTATGTTCGAAAACAAAAATCAATCACTTTATTTTTCACTGTCTTACTACTTTCTAACCAGAGAAATGTTACCCTGTGGAATAAGAAACTAAGTCTGTCTCAGAATATATGCGAATGTTGATTTTCTCCATTTTCTAACTTCTGGAATAGTGAAGAAAATTTGGAATCAAACGCTCACATCTAATCAGACAACAGAATACCCAGAAAATCACAGTTTCTCTGGATGTCTGAGAAACGCTATGATGACAAGAGCTTGTAAAGTGATGGTAATGTCAGACTTGGAGACGGCGGACTATCAATTTTCAGTATACAGAGAATATATATCCGAATCATTGGAAGAGTCAGCAAGAACCTCTCATTTTACTCTGATCCTGAAAATGTTCAATATGTGCCTATTTTCACATCTGCCGATGCAGTAAATGGCAGGAAGTTGTCAAAGGAGTGTAAATGTCCAAAGTAATTAAGGCTCGGTGGCCAAAACCTTCACTTAGTTGACCTGTACATCCTGTAAGCTATGTTATTCTTCACATAAGTCTATTTCACAATCTGTGAAAAGACCAGAAACTTTTAAACATACTGATGATCGCATTTTGACAAAGAATCCTTTGGACTGACTTGGCGCTGGTGCTCATCCCTAGACTGACGGAGTTCTCCCTGCATCATTGAGTAGAGACAGGACACAGAATCCAGAGGTGTGGTGGAAAATCACGTGCTAATTGTGAAGGAAAGAAGTGTCTGTATGATAGCACAATGGGGTGGCTCAGTCAGTTGAGTGACCAACTCTTGATTTCAACTCAGGTCATGATCTCATGCTTGGTGGGATTGAGCCCTGCATTGGGCTCTGCTCTGACAATGAGGAGCCTGCTTGGGATTCTCCTTCTCCCTCTCTCAGGCGTCTCCTCCCCTCTCTCAAAAAAGAATATACTTAAAGAAAAAAAAAGCAAAATGGTGGTCACCGTTTTCTAGAAAGCCCCAAAGTTAGCATTACTGAGAGTGGAACAACTTGACAATGGATGGCTCTTGATGTGACTGAATATGAAGTCCACAGCATCATCTGTGAAGTGCTCTGGTGGATCATGTTAAACTCGAAAGCCATTTGGCCTAACTTTGAATTTCCAGGAATACAAGGATAGAGGAGCATTAAATGAGACTACAAGGAAACAGGCAAGAAGGCATCTGAAACAGTGGCCATGCAATGAGGCAACTGGCCTGGTCCTTTCAAAATACTCCCACCAGAAGAAAAGTGTTCGGAGGACTCTCGAACATGAGGAGGGACTGATGGGGCATAATAGCCAAAGGCAATCTGGGTCAGTTATTTATTACGGTAAAACAAACTTCACCAAAATGTGGTGGTTGAAAACCACAAACATGGATCATTCCCTAGCTTCTGTGTGTGACAAATCGGGTGCAGCAGACCAGGGGGCCTTTGACTAGAGGCCTGTCCTGAGGTCCAAGCTCCTGACTAGGCCACCAGCTCAGCCAGAGCTAGTCCTGGGGGGTGGGGTGATGGACAGGAGAAAGAGTTTCAGAGATTATCGTGTGGTTGTTGGGTGGCCTCTGTTCCCCGCCGTGTGGGCATTGCCACAGGCCTGCCTCACAACATGACCTCTGGCTTCTCTCAGGGCAGGTGATTCAGAGGTCAGACGATGACCAAGACAAAATCCATAGTCTTTTCATAAGTTAATCTCAAAAGAGACATCCTGCCCCTTCTGTATTTCTTTCCCTGGAGGTGATTTGATATGTCCTGCTCTCACTTGATGGGCTGTGGTGGCGGGATTGCTTAATGACGTGAAGACCAGAGGGCATTCATTGATCTCTGGGAACTGTCTTAGAGGCCACTGACCATAATCTGTATGAAGCCTGAATGGTTCCATTTAGAAGGAAAAAATTCTGTAAAAGGATTTTAGAATCAATCAGGAAAGTTTGAAAAAAAAAAATTTGGTGCAAAGTAATGATTATGTAAGAGAAAGGATAATATGTTTTTTTATGCTGTCTTTTTTAAAATACAGTTTTGAATTTTGTTATAAGTAATGGTTATGTAAGGGAGTGTAGATCTCTTAGAAGACACAGGCTTGAGTATATAGGTGCAAACTATTATGGCTGCAGCTTACTCCCTAATTATATATATACATGCATGTAAAAACATATGGACACACATATAAATAGATGAAAAGGTAGACAACGTAATAACAGTGATTAAATCTAGGTGGTGCGTATTTGGACCTTCATTATCTTATTGTTTTAGCTTTTCAATCTCTTTGGGAGTTTTTCCTGTTAACATGGGGGCTACAGTGGTGTGTTCAGTCAGCTTCACTTTTCTGCCTTGTTCCAGGAAATCCAAGAAAGCAGGTTACACAGAGCTATGCCAACTTCTCACCCTTGTAAGGGCCATTCAAGATATTATGGGAAAAAAATCGTAGTGTTGACAAACCCAGACTTGCCCCTTACTTACATTGCTGCAATTCTTACTCAGTTCCTAAATACCTATGTGTACACGGTGACCACTCTAGAAAGGGTAAACCATTTTTCGGGGAGAGCAGACATCTGAGATGTCCCCTACAGTGGATTGGGTGACGTTTATACCCACTTAGGTCCTGATTTCCCCCTTTTTTTCCATTTCCCTTCGGGATTTTTCAGTGTTTTTTTGTTTATTTTTGAGAAAGAAAATCCCAAGCAGGACTCATGTTCAGCATGGATCCCAACAAGGGGCTCAATCTCACTACTGTGAGATCTTGACCTGAGCCCAAATCAAGAGTAGACACTTAACCAACTGAGCTACCCGGATGCCTCCAGGACTCTTGAAGTGGGCTTTTCTTTTGGAGATGTTCCTATTTCACCATCTAACCTCTCTTCCCTCCCTGGACTCCCTGAGAACTTGCCATGATGGGCAAACCCTCTCAGCCGGGGAGTCTCTGAGGTTATTTGGATCTATTGGCTGGCTGGGTCTCCACTAGAACCGCCTTTCCAGCCATCTGGCAGTTTCCCAGAGTGCATTGTTTCCAGAGTTGTTAAATACACTATGCTGTCTTCACTCGTCTGTAATGTTCTATCTTTACATTTCATCCCAGGTCGTAAGTGCACATTCGCTGATGTTAGGAAAGTTGGCTTATATATTCTTTCTAGAGCACAGTATAATTGTGGATCTCCACAGTGTAATAGTTTATTAAATTGCTTCTAAAGTGATCCCTTAAAAGCTGTTTGTAATAACATTCAGCACGTTCGACCATGAGATCATACCCCTAGGAATTATTACTAAATCTGTGTTAAAATTTTCTACCTCTTTTTCTTACCAACTCCATTAGCTAATGTGTATAGCATCCAAAACCATTACTGAGGCTTTTTTCCGGATTGTTGTATCTTCCCCTGACAGTATATTGGTTGTCAAAATGAGTATCATTGTTAGAACTTAGGGGAGACTGATATGTGCCAGTTACTTTTGTTCTTGGGGATATTAGGGTGGGACAGGACCTTATTTTTAGGTGTCAGGTAATCTGTGAACTTCTCAATACTTCTATGGTTTAACTCTAAGCCAAGGACATTTCTAACAACATGCCACTTAAGACATGTTTTTCTAGTCACAATGATCATTGAATGTAGAGAATAATGGAAAACATGAATGATAATATAAAATCCACTTTAACCCTACCACCCAGAAAAAGTCACAGGTAAGAGGCCGTTCTATTTCAAACCACCCTTCACGGCCGAGAAACTGTGTAGAAGGTAAGATGAGAAAGTCTGCATGTCAGAGGAGAACAAGAAATAGAACAAACTAAAAAAGGAGGGGAAAATATCTGAAGGAAAGATGGCCATCTAGGCCTCGTTATGGTGGCACCATAAAGTTTTCAAGGACCCAAGTGACTCCTAGCCTATTTCTGTAGCATCCCTGGACTTCCCTGCATCCTTAGGGGGTCCCGTCCTCGTGGTCCAAAATGGCTAAGTTAGTTTCTTTTCATCTCTGCATTCTGGCCAGGAGGGTAGAAGAAGAGAATTGAAAGCAGGCTCACTTTCTGCTCTTCAAAGAGACTTCCTAAAAAACGGCATACATTTCTTCCATATACATCCAAGTGGTCAGAAGTTAGTCACTTGGTTGCAAGAGTGGCTGGGTGCAAAGTCAGAGTCTGAAAAAGAGAAGAAATGTGAGAATAAATGAAAAACAATATTCCAACTCACAGAGGCAGGAATTCTCTTCAGACGCTGGGACAATGGATGACTTAGTTGTCCAAACCTACATGTAAGTGATTTTATTTTCTAGGGTTTCTATAGTAAGCTTACAAAGAGTTCCTCTCTGTAAAATAACTGACTTACCTGAGGCATGTCTCACTTGTTATAATTAACCATTTTCTTTCCTTGAGAAAAATCTGCACAAGAAAAGTACTGATACTCTTATTTTAAAGAGAAGTAAACTGATCTTCCAGAGAGACCAAGACATCTTCTGATGCCACGGAGTTTAGGAGTGATGGAAACTGCTAAGTACTTTCAACGATCTTGTTTTAATGTAGTACTTGATCCTCAAAGCCAGAGTTGTTCCCTCAGAGGAGAGGGGGCATTGATTAAACACCTCCATGTGACAAGTGTATACACTTGTATATACATAAGATCCCATTCTACCTAATCATCTAATCCAGGGCTCGGCAAACATCGTCTGCAAAGAGCCAGATGGTGACTATTTTAGGCTTTGTGGATCAAAAGCAGGGATATTATTTAGGAACTTAAATAACCCAAGAGGAAACAAATGTTTCCCTCTAGCCATCTGAAAATGCACAGATGATCCTCAGCTCCTGGGAACTGGCAAATCCGGCAGCAGCGGGCTCTAGCTTGCCAGCTTCTGCCTGGCACAGCCTAGTGGAATACACGCACAGCGATGGGCTCATTCTTCAGATGAGCAGATAGTAACTTAGAGGGCTCACCCGTGTTCGCAGAACTAGTGAATAGCAGGGCTGGGATTGGACCCAGGCTTATTGGACTCCAAAATCTGTATGCCCTTCTTACTTGGCTGTGCTGTAGAGAAGGTAAACTCGTGTGGAAACACAGGTTTTCTAGTGGAGGAAAATGGCTCCACCGCCAAGAGTGTTCCCAGGCCCTGCCAGAAGCATGTAGGGCACTTCTTTCTCACCTGATGCCCTGGTGCCCTTCAAACCAGCTGAAGACCCATTAGTAAATCTCAGATAAGCTCTTGAAAGAGCAAGGCTTTGTCTAGTTAGAGCGTTTATTTCCCTTTGAGTAAAGATTCTCTTGCCTATTGGCTTTAGTGCAGGCTGAAATCTTTGTGTTTAAATGGAAAAAAAAGGAATGGTGATGTTTGAACTTGATTTGAAAATAGAGATTTTGAAAGCTTACAAACAGTGTTACCCTTCTTCATCCCACTTAAATGACACTGTAATGGTCTCTTTAAAGAGAAGGCTCAGAGGCCTGGGTTCTCACCCAAGGGATGAACATTGAATGCTGTGTATTAATTAAGAATGGCAACAAATGTGTCCCCGCCATGGGTGCCTGACTTCCCGAGCCTTCCACTTAGAAACAAGAAATGACAGATGGCATTTGGCACAGACAAGGAGGGGCCCGTTCAGGGAGCTGTCTTGTGAATGGAGTATGAAGAGTGGGTTGCCCAGTGGCTCCGAGTTCATTGGTTCACGATAGCTAGAGATAGGAGGACCCTCCTAGGGGTAGCCACTGAACACGTGTAAATCACAGTTGGCCTGTGTTGAGTTCCCACGGCTTGCCCAGCCTCCTAGAGGGCTGGCTGTGAATTCTCACGTGTACAAAATCCTGATAGGTGTGTGTTGTAGCGACTTCACAGAGGAGGAGTTGAGTCTAGTGAGATGAAGTCATTTCCGACATCACACGCTTATAGATGGCGGAGCTGCGCTAACTCAGGGCTCTGGTCCTTTCCGCCGTACCATGCTGCTGCTGCTGCCGGTTCATGCCAACGCGGGGGGCTGTATTGGAAGGTGCCCAGCGCATTTTTTCCTCTGCTTTCCCATAACTTGCCTTGTGAGATACACGTGTAGCACTTCTGGTTGGACTGGAATCATAGTTACAGGTATTTAATTTGCGGTCCCTGCATTCACCGAATATGTTTAGGAAATGGTGTGAGTTTTTGATTTGCAGGGCAGCCACTAAGCATCCAGAAAACTACAAAAAAAAAAAAAAAGATGTTTCTCCTTCTTCTCCTCTGGAGGCTTGATGCCTAACCGTGCTGCAAGAGAGTGGTTGCTTTTTCCGTTAACATGATTAAGTAGTACGATTGAAATACACAGATTGTCCAGGGCTACAGAAATCATTTGCTGTCAGGATAGTACCTGCTTTGAGATGGAAGTTAATAGGCTATAAAAAGTTCTTCTAAATAAAGTATTTAGAATAAACGTCTCAAGCCCTCTGAATGTGGTAGTTGAAGAGATTGAATAGCGGGCTTTATCGGGCATTGGAGGAATTCAAGTGTATGAACAGCCTTTCATTAGTTGAAGCCCTCAATATTCTGAGGCTGTTTACCTTTCTGGCCATATCTCGTGCTGTTTGCCACCACAGGCTTGTTCTGTTTCATGTATAATTCCTGCCGTAAACTTGACTTGCTCATACACACAGTTGTTTCTGTTTCTCTGCCATTGACCTGCTCCCCCTGCTTGAGCCTCGGTCCCTCTCTCCTGGGTCAGCCACCTCTGCAACTCCATCTGCCCTGGGGAGCCTTGTCGAGGGGTAGGGGGATCTCAGATTCTATGAGTTCTTCTCTCTCTACTGGCTCCACCAACTTTGTGCCTTTAGACACACTTTTAAACATCAAACTAACACAGAAGAAGGCAATCAGACTTGGCCTCCGTGCATTACTCTGGGCTCCTTTTGCAAACCCTGAAAATCCATTTATTTGTGACTCCACTTGTGCTCGATCTTAATGTAAGTCCTTGAAAACATAGTAAGAGTTAACATGTTTTAGTGAAAAATAGATGAAAAAGTGATTGGATATACAGTTAATGATGAGGACTTTTTAGGAAAATATTTAAAACACAACTACTCCCAGGTTAGAGTCAAATTGGTAAGGTATATGCTCAGGTGCACTGATGTAAATATTTTAGTTTTTTTGGTCCCAAAGTGTTTTTGTGGTTGTTTTGGTTTTATTCTGTCCCACCCAGAGTGATAAAACATGGCAAAATTGATCCAGTTACATAGCCTTATGTGTTCTCTCACATGTATGTTAATGAGTGGAAACCATATAGAATGAAAGAAAATCTGAAAAGGAATAATGTACCTTTGTCAGTTTTAGGGGTTTCTAGAAGGGGATGTTCTCTGAGACCCAGTCAGGTCTCCAACACCCCTTTTTATTATTTTTTAAAATGTTACTTTATTTTTTTAAACTTTTTAATGTTTATTTATTTTTGAGAGAGAAATAGAGTGTGAGCGGGGGAGGGACAGAGAGAGAGAGGGAGACACAGAATCTGAAGCAGGTTCCAGGCTCCGAGCTGTCAGCACAGAGCCCGACACGGGGCTCCAATCCACAAACTGTGAGATCATGACCTGAGCCGAAGCCAGACGCTGAACCGACTGAACCACCCAGATGCCCCTAAATGTTATTTTATTTTTGAAAGAGCAGGGGAGGGGCAGAGACAAGTGGGGACAGAGGATCCTAAGCAGGCTCTGAGCTGTCAGCTCATAGCCCGATGCGGGACTCAAACTCACAAACCATAAGATCATGACCTGAGCCAGAGTGGGATGCTTAAATGACTGAGCCACCCAGCCGCCCCTCTGAAACCTCTTTTTAAAGGGAAGCTCCGTAAGTTAAAGATTGAAGTCACTTTATGTGGCAGGTGTCCTACAGCCAGAAATTCCCAGCCACAGTCTTTGGGGTCCTAGTGTCTCACTTAGCTTCTCCTTTCAGCATCAAAGCGTAGGATGTTATGGGAACCTCTTCTCCCCTAATCTTGGAGAGCCCCATTTCAAAAGCCGGTAGTACCAGGAATTTTCCAGGTCAGTGAAAAGAATTCTGTCCCCAGGGGTGTATGTAGCCCATAGATCTCAATAAAAGGAAATGAAAACAATTGAGTTGGTTCTGAATCAAATAAAGTTACTAAAGTGCTGAGCTCCCCTGATTTTTCCAGCCCAAACTGGGGCTCATCGTTGGTTGCCCTGATGGCACGTAAGTTTTGAGGTTGAGGTTTTGAATGGAGATTCTAGAACCTGATGGCAGTGAGAATTCAAATCTCATGGGGGTAGTTTGCCAGTGCAAACGGGTTCCGCAGCAGGAACGTGTCAGAAATGTAGAAAGTGACATTTCAGGACTGCCCCCTTAGACCAAGACTAAAATGAAGAGCTGTTTTTGTTTTTTGTTTTTTGTTTATTTGTGTGGTTTTTAACAGTTGGTTGAGCAGAGATGTTCAGAATTGAAATGATGCTTAAAATAAAGATGAAATATACATGGCTATTAAATGCACATTTATTACTGAACTCCCCGGCTCCTTTCTACGCTGACTTAATTTCCTGTTTGCTGTCCCTTTGGGGGCACATTTTGCATAGAAGCCAACAAATAAATGTAACTTCTCATTCCCCTATGCTTACTCCACCCAGCCCATTGCTAGGGGAAACATTTCATTCAGTGATTCAGGGAACAATTTCAACGTTTGTATTTAGAATAAGAAAGGAGGCGAAAAGGAAATATTAGGGTCAGTAGGAAATTAGGACCTATTGATTTTTACATGCAGGTAATATTCTTCCAAGTGCATCCGTACACTGGGAAGCGTGCAAACCTGACAGGAGTTCTACTGGCAGCCAGCCATTCTGTGGTAAGCAGACAGCTGACACTGGTCGGGATACTGATTTCTCAACAGTTAGGGTGCTTACCAACCGATACTCTGAAATGAAGAATCGCTCTCTACCTCACTGTCAGGAGTGTGGAGCTCCACCTTTCTCTGGAGGTAAAATTGCCAAGTTCTTGAGATGATCACCAAGGTCTTCTAGAATCTTCTTATTACCCAGTGCCATGAGGCAAACCGCAGCGTAGGGAGAGAATTGCTCCCTCCATGAGCCATTTGAATGAGATTCACAGTAACCAATAACAATACCTCCATTTCTTCCCCCAAAGCATTTCACTCTACCATACAGTTTCGAGATGCAATGTCTAAGTTGATAATTCTTAAGGATGGTATTTTAGTTGAAATCAAGTGCACTAAGTAACAGCCCAGTCTCTCTGGCGGGCACTTCAAACGTGGTTGTAATTGAGATCGGCAGTTCAGAAATAAATGATTTGCCAAAAGCAGGTGGCGAACCATTACCTTCTCCCTAATGTCCATCTGTGAAGCACTCTGAGACTTGGCTAAAATGATGAATTGATAGTTCTAGCGGGAAACAGCGCGTTACCCGGAAAGGGCACACGAACGAGAGGCCGGCACGATGGGAGGACAGCTCAGGTGGTAGTGTGTAATAAAGCATCTGCAGATGTTAAGGATTCTTGGAGCTATTGGATTTTGTTTCCCCATGTTTCTGTTGAACCAAGAGTTTTCTTATTAGGCTAACATCTCATCATTTTCTAAAAGATTTGTTGTGCAATTGGAGGGGATGCCTTTACATTTCAAATACAGCCAAGAAACCTTTTATTCTGACATTTTTACCTTCCTGAATTGGTGACGAACGGGTAGGGGACATGCACCTCAGGAGGCTCAGAACACAGCTTTTGTGCGAAGCCATCTATGTCCTTATTGAATCTGCTGTTCTAAAGACAAATGAGCACTCTGGGCGTCTTGAGCACTTATAAGAAAGCAAATGTCAACTTTTAGTGTCCGAGCAGGATAATTCAAATCGAGGGCATATTTTTATGTAGATTATAAAGTATAGAATATAGATTATAGAATATTATAATTATATATAATATATCCTATATGACCTATATAACACATAGGCATATATAACATATAACATATATTCTATATATAGAATAACATATAGAATATATTATAGAATATAGATTATGAATATCAGATTATGTATATCCTATGTAATCTATATAACACATAGACATATATAACATATAACACATTCTATATATAGGATATATAGAATATAATATATAGATAACATATAGAATATATTATAGAATATAGATTATGAATATCAGAGTTTCCAAGTTGGAGGGGATCTCAGAATTCATCCGGGCCAGACCACTAACTGATGGGCGACTTAGTTTCCTTGTCAGATAGCCGTTTTGCACCCGTATAAATCCTTCCAGTGATGAGACTTCAAGCACACCTCATCATAAGAATGCCTCTCAGCCTCTCCATGACTTATTTCCAGTGAGCCAGCCTCTCTCTCTCTGTCTCTCTGTCACTTGAAAGCGATTCCTGTTTGATTCAGTGTGTTCACAAAATATCTATTGACATTAGGTCCATGCTGAGCATGGAGGCAGGTTCCTGGGCTGCTCAAATGAAGAAAACATAGTCCCCCTTTTTCCCCCAAAGAGCTCCTATGTCTCCAGTGGAGACATCAGGAAAGGAAAAACAAGCCATCACCGTAACACTGTGATAAAAGCCACATTAGAAGTAAGCACGGAATGAGGAAGGGAGCATTGTAAGAGAGTGCATAATCTGAACTTACAGGTAGACTTCCGGGAGGAGGTCGCATTTAAGATCAGTCCTGAGGGAGGCATAATGGATTAGAAATATTAAAACAATAAGATTCTTAGAGATGAAAAAGCACTTTTTCTTGTGTAGTTGAATTTTCGATTTAATCAGAGATGTGCCAATCATTTTTAAAATGTGTCTCCTAGTTTATGCTGTGACTGAATTTATTCAAATAAAAAAGCAGAATGGGGTAGATTCTTGGGTTTCCTAACCGATGCCTCTAGAGATATTGAGCGCAGTCCAGATTCTGAGCCATCACAGGTTGGCTGTTGGTCAGCCGGACTCCTTCAGTGGCTCCAGCCTGACTCTCAGACTCACGCCTGTGCTCGGGCTTCCCACAGTGATCCTTAAGCAGGACTTGTAGGTCGGCCCTGTGGTCCGCAACTTCTGTCCTGTTTCTTAGGGTTCACCAGTGACCATTAACAAAAGCCTGTGGTTCTGGGATCAGGAAGCGAAGCTGTATGGTGTGTGTTGCACGAAGGTAAAGCCCAGGTGATGAGCGAAGGCTCTGAGAGCATGTCTCTGGGATGCTGTGCAGATTGCACGTAGCTTAAACCAACGGAAGCAGACCATCATTGCCGCCATCATTGCCCGAGGGGGTGTCTGGATGGCAGCCCAGGCCACCGTCTCTCACCAGCTGTGTCTGCTTTTTCCTTCCAACCTTTGCGTGTGGTTCTCGTGGTCTTGGTCAATGTTGGCAAACATGGTTCATGGCACTGAGTTTGTTACTTGTTCACATTATAAGAAACGAAGGTCCATCCTTTGTATTTGAATGGCCTTTAGCAACATTTGGTGGCCGCTGCTAGGATTTTACGTTATATTAAAAAGTTATGTAGGTATGGGGCACCTGGGTGGCTCAGTCAGTTGAGTGACTTCAGCTCAGGACATGATCTCGCAGTTCGTGAGTTTAAGCCCCATGTTGGGCTCTATGCTGACAGCTCAGAGCCTGGAGCCTGTTTCAGATTCTGTGTCTCCCTCTCTGTCCCTCTCCCACTCATGCCCTCTCTCTCTCTCTCTCTCTCAAAAATATTTTAAAAAAATTACATGTGTGGGGACTGTGTGTATATCACATTAAACTATCAATCTTTTTTCCTAATCTGTGCATGTGTATACGTGTATATTTGTGTGTGGTGTGTGTGTGTGTGTATGAGATATAGTATGTATTAGATAATATTTTTCTAAGAAAAATAAAACACTGCTCAAATTCTTATTCTTATCAAATTAGTATATGATCAAGCTAGTGTCTTACCTGCTATTTAAGAACTTTCTGACCTAATAGTGCATCAAATGCTTACTCTAAAAAATGGGGAACACTTTAATATTGTTTTTTTTTAAATCAGGATATTAGAAGAATTATGTTTAAGGTTTTGGTGCATTTGGAGAAGAAATGGAAGTTAGCACTACATTCTAGTACCAGTCATCCCTACATCTACAGACCTAAAGCCTTTAATACACTCGTTTTTTTAATTTAACGTTTTGGGGAATTACTAGTTTCCATTTAAATACTGATTTTTCATAGGACTTTCTTCTATATAACAAAAAGTTTAAGCTTGTCATTTTTTCAAGGGCTCTGTGTACGAGTACCAGGATGTCACCGCGTTGCGTGGGTGCTTCCTGGGTCAGGCAACAGCAATTTTGTTTTCCTAGTGACCGTGTCAGCCCTGGTTTAATAGGCTGTGTAGGTAGCTGAGTCTAAAAGAGGTGCTTTTTCAACATGTCCTGAAACCAGCCTACACACAGTGACGAGGCGGTGACTAATAGAAACGAAGTTCTGGAGGAAAGGGACTGTCACATCTTTGAAAACTGCAGCTACTCGACTTAACCCGGGCTTCTGCTTGACAGGTGTGGGGGGCACAGCACCGCCATCTCCGAGCAGGGCATCCCAAACTCCTACTCTTGCAGCTGTCCCAGTCCTCAGCCCACGATTCCATAAGGACTTGGAATGGACATGGAATTCTTTGCTTTTACAGAAAAATGTGAAATTTGGAGCAAAATGATAAGTAGGGTGCTTGTTACAGATGTCCACGGAGGCCCCCTGGTTTAGTTTTTCCCCTTTCTATGGACCACTTAGAATGACGTCTCCTTTTCTGGTTGAAGTAATTAGTAAATCAAGGTAAGAGGAAGAATAAAGACTTCAGAGAAAGGGTGCCTGGGTGGCTCAGCTGGTTCAACAGCTGACTTTGGCTCAGGTCATGATCTCACAGTTCATGAGTTGAAGCCCAGCATCAGGCTCTGCACTGACAGTGTGGAGCCTAGAGCCTGCTTCGGATTCTCTGTCTCCCTCTCTCTCTACCCTTCCCCTGCTTGTGCTCTCTCTCTCTCTTTCAAAAATAAACATTAAAAAAATTAGAATTCAGAGAAGAAAATGGTGACCACAAGCCTACTCATTATTAGGGGTATGCATATTACTACACTCGGGTTCACTAGTGGTGAACAAATAGATTAAAGTTAGTTTTCGTTTTTGTTTCACTTACTGTTGGTAGGAGTATTTTGTTGTGGTGGTGGTTCAGTGCTATTTTTTGCTTTGCCCCTCCAAAGCACCATTTGACAAAAAGACAAAAGCCTGACCTATTTCCAAGATTCAGTCGCACCCCTGATGATGGGGTGAGCCCTCACGTGACTGACAGGTTTGGGGGAGGAAGAGGAAACTATGAATTATACTCAGTGCCTGGAAGCCGCTCTGAGTGACTTCTAATTACAGAAGTGTCAAAACATGAATGAAGCCTTCATCTTTGGCTTGAAAAAAAAAAAATGGAAACTGAGAACGAAAACTCTAATAGTAAGAGATTGAACGAGGCAGAGGAGAATGGAAAACCTCCTGGAGGCTGTGCAGCGTTATTAAAATTTTGATTTTAAATCATTAGATTTATGGCCCGATGATAAAATAGACATTTAAAAAAATAGCTTGAGAGGCCTTTTAGGCCTTTTACTGGCTTCCATAGACCTTATTTATACATGTCGCTAGGTTTAGTTATTTTAAGTCCCATTCAGTTATTGCTCCTAAAGTAAAAGGTGTCCTTCAACTTTAAGTATATGGATACAAAATAATTTGGCTCCAAATTGCCCCTAGCTTTGACAGCAAGGAGAGATGTCTCTTCTTTCCTGTTAATAAACCACAAAATTATAAATGCCTGTTAGGCTTTGACACAAATTCTAGAGGAATATCAGGGGCTCATGCCCGGGCATGTCAATAAAGAGCCAGAGAATTACATGCAAGGTCAAGGCTGTGTTGGGAGCAAGAAGAAAGAGGTATGCTATCATACACCAGGACGGGAATTCACACATGGTTTGCGCCAAACTGGAGTCTGCCAAGACGTTATCCCTGCCAGTGTTTCCTGGTCTACAATAAAATACCCAGTAATGCTTCCTGAGGCTCCGAAACAAACGCTTTCTTCGATGAGACTGGGTTAAATTTCAGTTATAGTGTCATATATTATTTATTAATTCTGTATTAATCTAATTCATCTTCATTAAAGCTGGCTTCAGGAAAATTCTAAACTGGCATTATTGACAAGGCAGTGGGAATGCCATAATTTTAGTTGCCTGTTGCCCATTGACCCTATGGATAACAACACCCAAATACCCTCATGAGCTCTTACCAAAGCCGTTTTTGCACACGCATCCCTCATTTTTTCAGCAAAGGAATGCTTCACTAAAGGTCATGTACACTTGCCAACTTTCATGCTTTTTTCTATGCTATTCTTCGTGTCTGAGGTGCCTTTCCCTCTTCTGGGCTTCTCTCCAGGTGTTCTTCCTCCTGCAAGGCTCTCCTTAAGTACCACAGGCTGTGTAACGCCTTTCCTGATTGGTCCATCCCCAGTCTCTAAGGACTTAAGTATCAGTATTATACTGTGGTTGTCTTTTTTTAGTTAAAAGTCAACACCAACAACTTGAATTGACTTGAATACAACTCTATGTTGTTTACATAACTTACAGAAAGTCCTGAAGCCATTGTTTCCTGACGTGGAAAAATGGAGAAATTAAATTAATAGCCTTGTTACAAAGTTGGCGTGAGGCTGAAACTAACTTTGGCATCTAAACAAGCATGCAGTAAACGATAGTTTTTGTGATTGCCAACGTGGCACTTAACTAACAGAAGGACTGTTACTTGTTTGACTTTGTTACTTATTGTATTTGTTTGAATCCTTGCTATTTATATTCCCCACATTGCCCTTGCTGTAAAGTGCTTAACATATCAATTAAAAGACACAGTTTTTCTGTCTGACCAACCATTTCTTGGAAAAGCTTTTAAAAGTAAGTGTGGATTCACTGCTTGCCGTGTTTCTCTGTTTTATTGGCACCTGCCACCTTAAATTTAACAGTGTATATGGGGCACCTGGGTGGCTCAGTGGGTTGAGTGTCTGACTTCAGCTCAGGTCATGATCTCCTGGTTGAGGAGTTCCAGCCTGGTGTTGGACTCTGTGCTGACCGCTTGGAGCCTGGAGCCTGCTTTGGATTCTGTGTCTCCCTCTGTCTCTGCCCTTTCCCTACTCAGGCTCAATCTGTCTCAAAAATAAGCATTAAAAACAATATTTTTTAATTTAACAGTGTATATACCCCCAATCCTGATTATCATCTGAAGACCAGTTTCCCAGCCATGGCCAATCCAACATCCCCGCATCTGCCCCAGCAGGTGTTTATTTATTTTTTTTAATTAAAAAAAATTTTTTTAATGTTTATTTACTTTTGACAGAGCAACAGAGTGTGAGCAGGGGAGGGGAAGAGAAAGAGGGAGACACAGAGTCTGAAGCAGGCTCCAGGCCCCAAGCCGTCAGCACAGAGCCCGACGCGGGGCTCGAACTCACAAACCATGAGAACATGACCTGAGCTGAAGTCAGTGCTTAACTGATTGAGCCACCCAGGCCCCCCAGCAGGTGTTTAAACTGTAAAGGTCTCCAGGAGTGATCTCTCTCTGTTTATTGCTGAAACAATCCATGGTGACTTGCTACCTCCTGATATGGGTTGAGGTCCTCAGTCCCTTCTTGGACCAAAACATTTATCTGATGAGCAAAATGGAAGAACTGTTACTTGCTTCCATTCATGTTCCTCTGATGAAGCATCCAGCCAACAGCACAACAGCCAAAGAAGGAAAAACTGAGAATTTGATTCAATCCTTGATTTTGTAACTCAGTGCTGTTGGGGTTTCATAATAAAAACTGAGGTTGACACAACCATCTGCTGTCTCATCCACGACTTTCACTGAGACCCAATAAATGAAGGAAGAATGACAGAATACCAATGGCAGGGGTTCTGTTGGATCAATAATGCAAGAGTTTAGCCGCATTGATCAAAAGGATCAGAGGCTTCTAATTGCCTTTTTCTGGCATAATATTAACATCTATAGTGATGTGGATTTTGCTGCATATTCATTATACAGAATATGATCGGTAGTTCTTTTTTTTTTAATGTTTATTTTCTTTTGAGAGAATGAAAGAGGCAGAGAGAATACGAAGCAGGCTCTGCACCACTGTGTGCAGAGAGCCCAATGCGGGGCTTGAACTCACAAACGTTGAGATCATGACCTGAGCTGAAATCAAGAGTTGGTCGTTGAACCAACTGAGCCACCCAGGCGCCCCAGAGGTAGATAGTTGCTACTATCTGCGAGTGTTCGGAAATATCCTTGCCAGTCCCTTCTCCCAGCAAAGATCTCAGCTCCCTTTTGCTGGGATTTAATTCAATTCCATTTTTGTGTCTTGTATATTACATGAAGAAAATGAAATTAAAGTTGAACAGGATACAAATTTCACATCAGCCAACATTTATAAACGTAACTTATTCTGCTTGGTAGTAACGCATTTATAAGAAAGCACGTAACTGTTCTGTAAACAAATTATGTGCCGTAGCTAATTTATTGTATCCTGATGTGGAAGTTTTCCCAGATGGTTTCTTTAGGAGACCACAGCACTGTGGTGCGCGGAAGCGTCCTGACGGTAGCCGGGAGTCCAAATTCAAATCTGCTACTTTCGAGCTGTTGACTTTGGCAGGTTACTTACTTCCTGGCAGCCTGGGTTCCCTCTTCTTTGAAATGAACACACGACAGAACCCACCTCCTAAGATGTTTTTCGGGGCTTAGTGATATATTGCTTATCAAGCAATTAGCATAGAATGTGCAAAATACATATTTGCTACTAGTTATCGAGTAAGCCTTTTAGAAAGCTGTCCCATCTCTAAACTAAATCCCAGTGAGGTGCTGCTTCCTATTCTTTATTTTAGCCTACTTATGTCTTCTATTTTTTTTAAATAAGTATGAAAAATAAAAGTGACTTTGCCATCGAAAGATTAACATCAACAGCTTTGGACAATAAAGTCTAGGTCTTAGTGACTGCCGACATGCATTATTGTAACTACCAGACGCTTCTCAACACTATTTGACCTCACCTCTAAATTGCCTGAAGATATTTTAAAAGGATATGTGTTCAAAATAAAATACCTTTTTTTTTTTTTTAATACGTAGGATTTTAGACAGTAAGTCAGTTTGGAAGTGAATGGATTTAATCCACAAATAGAAAAATAGCTGTCTTAAAGTTGGGTCGTAAATTAGTTTGTAACAGTGTAAAAACTCAGTGGCACGCATTCTGATTTAGGGAGCATCTTGGCTTTTAAGGAATTGTCAAGTGAGACAGGCTGGTGGAAGGCAGGTGAGGCAGCCCCAACCCCAACAGTTGCCAAGCTACTGCGTAGTGGCGACTACCAGCCTCACTGATCTACTCCTTCCTGTATCTCAGGTTTTCATGTTTGTTTTTTTTAATTTTAAGTGTTTTATTTAGTTTTGAGAGAGCGCAGAAGCAGGGGAAGGACAGAGAGAGAGGGAGACACAGAATCCCAAGCGTATTATATGCTGTCAGCAAGAGCCTGACACGGGGCTTGAACTTTGGAATCATGAAATCATGACCTGAGCTGAGGTCGGACACTTAACAGACTGAGCCACCCAGGTGTTCCTTCAGATTTTCATGTTTTAAAAGAGGACACGTGCCGGTGACCTATGATGCCTCTTCTATCTCTGCCTGTCTGCAGATCTAATCTCTAAAAGAATTTAGCCAACATAAAACTCCTATGGCAAAATGCATCTGCCGTTATAAACGGTGCTATGCTATTTGTCACTCAAAGCCACAAATTCAAAAGAGCGATGTTCGAGGCTGGAAGGAAGTATGCGTACGCTTCCTCAAAAAATAAAATCCTCTCATTACTGCATGAGAAAGAGTGTGACTGTCAGAGAGGCTGAATAATAGAAGCGTATTTCATGATTTCTGAAGTAGAAAGTAAACAGGATGTGTGATCTCCCAATGTGATGACTTAATAACATTTAAAAAGAACACCAGTATGTCTAGTTCCTTGCTACCAATGATCCTGCAGTCGCCTCAAATAGAATTTTATACGTACAAGCACACTGATGTATACTCTATCGAAAGCGTTTTACATAAATTAGTTTCCCCTCCCAATTACCTAAATTTTGTGATCATTATTTTGTGCCTTAAAGTCGTAATGAGTAGTTTTCTCCCTCGCCATCAGTAAGTTAGGTGTCTAATGGCTCTTTGTGGTAAGTGTAGTATTTTTGTTGGTCTGTTTAAGTTGCACATGTACGTTAAGTATGCATGATAGGTTTCATGATTTTATTTAAGTTTATTTATTTTGACAGAGAGAGACAGAGTGCAATCAGGGAGGAGCAAAGAGAGAGGGAGAGAGAATCCCAAGCAGACTCTGTACCAGCAGCACAGAGCCCGAGGCAGGGCTTGAACTCAGGACCCATAATATCATGACCTGAGGCACAACCGAGAGCCAGGCACTTAACCAACTGTGCCATCCAGGTGTCCCCATTAACCACTGTTTTTGGAACAAACTCTTTTAACCCTTTCCTTAATGTTGATTATTGTCATGATTTTTAATGATTCAAATTCACATTTAATGATATAATAACATTATCACTTTATATAGGAATGTGCTTCCTTCAGAAGCCTATTCTACAAACTTAACACACTCAGCAAGTCCCAGATTCAGGTTTTGCGGGGTCTTAAACTTAAAGAATTTTTAAGAGGTTTTTTTGTTTGTTTGTTTGTTTGTCTTAAGAAGACAGATGAAGCCCCCAAACTAGAAAGTTCTGGTATAGACCCATCAGTAGAGTCAAAGTAGACTTTTTAACAAAAATATTAGTAAAGCAATGTAGTCATTTGGAAAGAAAGAAAGTCCAAACTATACCTCAGCGTATACATGAGGATAAATACCAAATGAATCACAGCTTTAAAAAGTATAAAACCTCAAATAACAGCAGAAAAAATGTGAATGAATTCTTTTTTGTAATCTTGGAGTCAAGAAGTTCTAACCGTAAGCCAAATTCATAAGTATAAATAAGCATAAACTCTATCACAATTTTAAAAAGTTTCTGCACAACAGAAAGACACCTTACACAAAATTAAAACACCAAAACAAACAAAACAAATGGGAAAAATATTTGTACACATATCACAAAGAGCCGTTCTCTCTCAAGAATTCCTTGAAATGAAGAAGACCAACTGTCCAACAGAAAAGTGGGCAAAGCTCGCAAACCAACATAAAAAGGTAGCTTTCAAATGTAAAAGATACAGGACCTCACTCATGGCAAGGAGACTGCAAATGTAACAGTATACTGTGGTGCTAATTCCTCACCTTTCGGTTGGTAAAATTTCAGGCCGTGATAACACACTGTGTCGTAACCCTTCTATATCACCCATAGAGGTCAAAATGATAAAACTCCCCAGGAGGGGAATCTGACAATATCCCAAATGTTTTATGGAACCATTTACCGTTTGACCCAGAAATTCTCTTCTGACCGTTTATTCTAAAGATAGACCCATGACTCTGCAAACTGATAAATGTGCAGGAATATTCATTTCAACAGTGTTTGTGACAGCAAAATATTGGGACTATCTAGAAACACATCGGTAGGGAGTTAAACTGTGGAATAGTATACAGCTGTTACCAAATGACGAGGATTTCTATTATACTGACATGGAAGAAATTCCATATGCCATTAAGGACTTAAACAGCAATAAAAAAAAAAGAAAAAAAAAGAGTAAGGTGTTTCAAAGTGTGTGTAGTACGTTTGCTTTGAATAGGAGGGAGGAGAGAATGAGAGCGTGTGCTTCTGTTGTTGAATTTGCATAAAATAATACTGGAAAAAGGAAAAAAAATGATACAAATAGTTACTTCTGGGGTAGTGGTCCTCAGGGGGCAGACATTTAGCAATATCTTGAACCATTCTTACTGTCTCAAGTCTGGAGTCCAGTGATGCTGGTATCTCTCAGTGCACAGGTCAGCGCCTCTCCTACCCCCTCCCCAGCCTCCCGCCCACACTGGCCATAGTGTTGAGGCTGTGAAACCCTTCCCTAATGGAAAGTGAGGAAACAGGGTGGATGTAACAGCTTCCAGACCTTTCTATGCATTCTTGTCATTTTTCTCTTTGCATGATTGAGATGTACATTGCCTGTTCAGAAATTCATTTTAAAAATTAGTAAAATTTGGAGGATTTAGAAGAGCAATCTTTATTCCTTCTCTTTATAATTTTGAGTCAGAATGAATGGCAGGGATTTCTGGAATTCTTTGACATTTTACCCTGGGGAACGTCTGACTTCCACCTACAGGAAGTGGCTACAGTTGCTAGTTCTTTACAACAGTGGGTAGTGATCTCCATTGGAGGAAAAGAATGATGGTGAAGACAATAGAGAAAGAACACCTAAGAAAAAAATAAAACTTCCTTACATAACAAAGAATTAGAATCACCCAGAGGAACCGGGAAAAGACATCTTTCTACCACAGGAACTAGGAAAAGATGTCTTTCTATTGTGCTTTTTCATTTTTTATTAAATAATCTTTTGAATACGGTTCTATATATTTTTAAGTCTGTCCTTCAAGATAAAGGAGCGCTTAGTTGCTTATTATTATCACTGTCAAAAGAACGCTCCAATCACTTTACTTGTTAGGAATGTTTTTTGGATCAAGAAACAACTGTTGAAGACAGGGCAACTTGCAATCCAGGGGTGGGGGTCAGAGGCGCGATGTGGTGGGTGGGCTTCTAAAGTGAGAGCAAGAAGTCGTCCAGTCTTTATGCAATTGGCTATTATACCAGGGGTTTCTGGGAGATGGCAGGAGATTGGTTGAAAGTGATTGTTTTCCACTATTTTAGGAGGATGACTTTTCTATGTAGGACGATCAGAGGTACTTGCAAGAAATAACCTAAGTTTTACTTATTTTTATGAAATACACTAAATTTTGGTTGTGTGGCTTTCAACTGGTTTTGTTGCTCAAAGCAGCTTCAAGCCAGGTATCTCTTTCATTCTGTTTTATTTTTTTAGGGGTTATTTATTTTTGAGAGAGAATGAGCAGGGGAGGGGTAGGAGGAGGGGAGCAGAGGATTTGAACCTGATGTAGGGCTCAAACTCATGTACTGTGAGATGATGACCTGAGCCGAAGCTGGACACTCAGCCAACTGAGCCACCTAGGCATCCCTCATTCTAATATTGACTTCCTTCAAATATTCATATTTCTGCCGTATGCTTGCAGTTAATAATAGTTGTCATTAATTGAGCACCTATACAGATGCAGAAGTATGATTCAGTACTCTGTGGAAGCAGGTTTTCTCTTAGTTATAAAATACAGATATATTCACTCCTTTGTATTTTATATTTTAAATAGACTTAATAAGGGCAAAAGGTATAGTTGTCATTATATCCCCAGCATTTAAACTATCTGCTATATCATGAAACTAGAACAAAAATTTTGGGAAGAGAATATACACGTACAAGGATGGGATGTTTTGGAAGTTTCAAGAGCAAATGGAGTAGACAGAGTCAAGGAAAGCAAGGGAGTTTTTGCTACAAAATGCAATCGTGGACATGGTACCCGAAACGGGGTTTGCCTCTTGGTGGGTGTCCAGCCGAAAGAAAAGGCCAAGCTGAAGAAGAGGAAAAGAAAGGATTTTACTTGGAACAAGGAAAGGAGAACTCCAGGGATATTTCCCAAAACAGTGTCTCCCCGAACAACAGAACTGGGGACGTTTTAAATACAAGGGTGCATAATATATATACTCACAGAGGGGCTTGAACAATGAGGAATACAGCATGGAATTCTTTTTTTTTATTAATTTTTAAATTTTGTTTAAAGCCAAGTTAACATACAGTGTAATAATGATTTGAGGAGTAGAACCCAGTGATTCATCACTTATATATGACATCCAGTGTTCTTCCCACAAGTTCCCTCCTTAATGCCCATCCCCCATTTAGCCCAGCCCCCCACTCAACACCCCCCCAGTAACCCTCAGTTCATTCTCTATATTTAAGAGTCTCTTATGGTTTGTCATCTTCTCTGTTTTTATCTTATTTTTCCTTCCCCTATGTTCATCTGTTGTGTTTCTTAAATTCAACATATGAGTGAAAATCTTATGGTATCTGTCCTTCTCTGATTGACTTATTTCACTTAGCATAATACCCTGTAGTTCCATCCACATTGTTGTAAATGGCAAGATTTCATTCATTTTAATGGCTGAGTAGTATTCTGTTGTGTATATGTAGTGCATTGTCTTCATCTGCTCATCAGTCAATGGATATTTGGGCTCTGTCCATAATTTGGCTATTGTCGATAGCACTGCTATAAACACTGGGATGCCTGTGCCTCTTTGAATCAACATTTTTGTATCCCTTGGATCAATACCTAGCAGTGCAATTGCTGGGTCTTAGGGTAGTTCTGTTGTTAATTTTTTGAGGAACCTCCATACCGTTTTCCAGAGTGGTTGCACCAGTTTGTATTCCCACCAACAGTGCAAAAACTTTCCTGTTTCTCCGAATCCTCACCAATATCTGTTATTTCCTGAGTTGTTAATGTTAGCCATTCTGACAGGCGTGAGATGGTATCTCATTTTGGTTTTGATTTGTATTTCCCTGATGATGAGTGATGTTGAGCATCTTTTCATGTGTCTGTCAGCCTTCAGGATGTCTTCTTTGGAAACGTGTCTGTTCGTGTCTTTTGCCCATCAGCATGGAATTCTTAAGGTGACTGAGTCCAGGTGTTAGATCAAAGTCACAGGGGCCGACACTCTCTGTTCTCTTGTGCCAGTTGGTCAGGTACCTGAGCACTCAAAGGGGTTTATACCCTGCAGAGACAACTCAAGAATGTGCGACAGTTTTGTCTTCACTTCTGAATCGCCACTGGGAGTTCTAGCACGGATTGGTTGTTCCCGGTAGGATTAGGCTGCCTCCAGGCCTGATCGTGGCTGTTGGTTCTTAGTTCTTTCACAAGATGCCCCAGGGCCTAGAATGACTGTTCTTATGTCCAAAAATCTGTATCTGTTGGTCTTACTCCAAGGACCACTAGCCCTTTCTGCTTACAGAGACAAGGGATTTATCTCTTGTTCAGAGTATTAACACTGAAGTGTAATAGACAAGAGGCCGTGTTAGAAAGTGAATTCTGGTAATACGTGGAATGTTAAATGGTAGCCTCAATTAGCATTTTTCATTCTAATGTGACACAGTCTACCATTGCATTACTGTAATGGACCTTTGAGGAAGGAAGAAAACAAAAAGCAACAAGATCCATTGATCACGAGTGATTAAAAATTATTAGCAAATATTAATGATGGCTTTCCTGAGATACTTTTGTAGCCAAAAATATATTAAACAAATGAATTATTTGTGCAATTCTACTGCTTAAGGCATAGCCTTATTAGATGACATCATTCTAAGTATATAATAATCAATGATGGAGTTTTTCTTTAATTAAAACATTTTTTTTAATATTTGTTTATTTTTGAGTGAGAGAGCACAAGCAGGGGAAGGGTAGAGAGAGAGGGAGACACAGAATCTGAAGCAGGCACCAGGCTCTGAGCTGTCAGCACAGAGCCCAACATGGGGCTCAGACTCACTAACTGCAAGATCATGACCTGAGCCGAAGTCAGACGCTCAACCAGCTGAGCCACCCAGGCGCCCCTGGAATTTTCTTTTGTTGACTTCATCCTATTATATCTGACACCAGGTTGAGCAATAATCTTTTTTTAGTTTGTTTGTTTATTTAGAGAATGAGAATAGGAGAGGGACAGAAAGAGAGGGAGAGAGAAAATCCCAAGCAGGCTCTGCACTGCCAGCACAGAGTCCAATGCAGGGCTTGAATCCAAGAGCCATGAGATCCTGACCTGAGTCCAAGAGTTGACCCTTAACCTGAACCTTAATCTCTTTAAACCCAGACTCCTGAGGAAAGGCAGCTTTAGTCAAGTCCAAGTGGATTGACAACTATTAACTGGAACCTTTTTCTAGAGTTTCTAGTGATGTGAACAGAGACCCTGACCCATTACCTTTGACTCTGCAGACACGAAGATGTGTTAACTTGAGGGTGTGGTCAAAGAGAGAAGGGTAGAGAGGCAGAGGGAACATGCCTGATGGGAGCAAATGAGCGTTTACATGTTAGTGTTGGAAGAAGCTGCCCCCCCCCCAGGCAGCAGGTGGCCAACACCGATCCCATGGTACTAGCTAAATACACTTGGTAATAGCCTTCAACGCGGGACAGACTTGAACGATTTTTCACACGCTTACCCGACCACCTGTTACACAGCACCTACCATTAATCCCTGCCCCAAATCACACTGTGGGATAGAAGTGGCAAAAATATGGATTTCTACGTGACTCAAATCTTGAAGCTCTGTGCTTCACCGCACAGAGATTTTAGGGAGAAACAGTGGGATTGTTCGCTGCGGTTGCTGAAGGGTGGTAAGGTTTGTGTACCTCCTGATGAAATCGCACACACATTCCAATGGAGATGCCCAAAACAGCCCTGGAGCCTGCCGCGGCTGGAAAGCAGGGGCTCTTGGGGCCGTGGCCCGCAGGAGTGGACCAGTGGGGACTGTGGTATGGATGTTTCTCCTTGACACTGAGGGGGGAAAATGTTTTTTCATTAGAAAAATGGTTAAATACTTTGTAGGACATAGTTTTGCAAACAGAACCTAGACGTTCATTAAGGAGGGGTTTTCGATTGTGTTACTTTCTCAAGTGCAAGCGTTTTCCTCTAAAATACGGTGTAGGGATCTGACTTCAGTGCTGTTGCATAATTCAGCATGAGAGCAGAAGGGTTTGGAATGCGGAGGAACTAAGTGTATCCATTTCCCTTATTTGTCACAGTTACGAAGGTTCATGTGAAGAGACAGCCACTGACTTAGCATTGACTGTGAGCTGTGCAAAGACACGGTTGCCTGCCTTTTCTCACTGTGGTACTCTGAGTACTGAAAGCAACACTTGGTTAAATTAATAGAAAAAAAAAAAAAGAGAATCCTCAGGAGGCAAAATTTTAACTGAAAATGAAGCAAAGGCTTATTATATACTGTAAATGAGTACCTAAAATGACTTTTTCAATAAGAATAAACATAAGTAAACGTAATCCTCAGTCTTATGTCAAATGATCATAATGGGTGATTTCCAAGATGAAATCACCTGTGTGTTGATTCCAACTTGAATAAGAAGCAGAGAAGCTGAGTAGGAAGCCCATTTTTGTTTGTTTTTTTTTACCTTCTTCAGGTATGTAAGCTTTCTTCAGCTATGTAAGCAAGGTGAGGCAGGGAGAGTTGTTTAAAAGGTACATTTTGAGGAATGCCTGGGTGGCTCAGTTGTTTAAGCGTCCGACTTCAGCTCAGGTCATGATCTCGCAGTTCATGAGTTCAAGCCACCTGTCAGGCTCTGTGCTGACAGCTCGGAGCCTGGTGCCTGGTTCTGATTCTGTGTCTTCCTCTCTCCCCCCTCCCCCACTCACACTCTGTCTCTCTCTCTCTCTCTCTCTCTCTCTCTCTCTCTCTCTCAAAAATAAATAAACATTAAAAAAAATTAAAGGTACATTCTGAGTTGGCTTCTTGTTTCTCGGTTTTGCAAAGCCCTTCTGAATGGTTAGGAACTAGATCGCACTGTTGATAATGCTTTGTACACCCCCATGCAGTTTGTTTCACTGATGCCGAGATGGACGAATAACTTTTATGGTAAGAACTAGTTCAGTAGATGGGTTGCCAGGAGAGCAGTCTTGAGGATTCTGAGCCCTTTTGTGGTCTCAGCTGTACGGGCTGCCATGCGGTCAGCCAGCGATGCCTGCCATGGGCAAGGCACGGGAAGGCGTAGGCATGTGTTCCAGGCACTTGTCATTCTTGACCTAGGTAACCATACTGATAGGCTAGTGATTATTTTAAAGATTGGGGAAAATTATAGTAGGACAAATCTGAGTTTCTATAAATGTAAAACTTAAGCATGGTTGTCACGTATATGAAAGAAAGATGATCCTCAAAATGGAACTACACAATATAGGTGTGGGTGCAGATGCTGTGTTGCTAACATGTAACCAGGAAGCTGGTTTCTGAGGCAACACAGCCCCATGTGGGAAGCTGGTGACCCTTGTAGTTTACATGGGTGGGAACTGGGGCTCAGTCAGGAATCTGATGGGGCTAACTTAGGTGGTGAGCGCCAGAAAAAAAAGTGAAATTCAAATGTGTGCGGGCAGGAGAGCAGTCTTTATTATTATTCCTTGTGGTGTATTCTTTCTATACACAGGGGTGCACGTAAGAATGCATGTATGTACGCATCACAGATTTTTAAAAAATGGTCAAAGTGCTGAGAGAATTAGGAACAGTTAAACCAGTCCATGGACATTATCACCAACCTTCTTGGTTTGGCACAGAAATATATATTTTAGATGTTGATGAATTTCAGTAGTTCTGATTTTTCTATGTCCTTAGATATTCTCATTTAAATACATTATTCCCTAGATATCCCAAAAGCAGTTTACGGTGTTATCAGTGCCTCCGAGATGGGATATTCTCTTTCAAACTCAAGTATTTTGGAGTTGAAAGGAAATGCAGAGATAGCCTAAACTTCCCTCTTGTGTGTACATGTGTACACACACACACACACACACACATGGTGGTATATTTACACGTTTTATAAAGCATAGGTGTAATTAAGGACTGCTGGTGTTTGGTATCTTGTTTCAAATCCTGCTGACTCAGAACTGGCCAAGTGTTCTAATCTCCTGTGGATATCACCACAGGGCTGGCATTCACATTTTTGTAATCGTTTCTTAAAAGTACCCACCCTGTGCCAGGGACCATTCTAAGGTGCACACAAGGGATAGTAAATACGTACCTCTTGAGTGCCTAGACCTCACAAAGAAGCAAAATTACAAACAATTATCCAAACCCCAAAAGGAAGACTCGTATTTGACATCTACTACGTGTAGTTAGATTCGAGAATATGTTTGCATAACCTGAAACACCTGCAGAGTAACCAAGTGGCTGGGAAAAAAACAAATGCTCTTGTATGCACAGCGGGAGAGGGGAGTGTATAGTCCACCATCGGCGATTGTGGGTTCGTACCTTGTTACCTCCACGTTGTTGGAAGATTTTTCCTTTAGCGATGGCAGTGACTTCATGAACTTGAGCAGTAGTGGCTGAAGCATGTTTGTCCTGAAGACAATAGCCTTTCAAGATATTAAATAACTGTACACCGTTTCATGGGATTTGGCATTTTATATCTGCACTCTGCGGGGCGGCGTCCTACCCGTTGGTTGCCAGACGTGTGACACGGGCATGATAAAAGCCTCTAGGAAAAGACTGATTTGGGAGGGAGGCAGCCTCTGCTGCACTAAACGCTCTTCCACAGCTGGTTACCGGATTGTGCACTGGTCTTTAGTTGTCATTTTGGGGGTGTTTGTAAGTTTGCTGTCTTAAGCGTTTATCCCTTTCTCCAGGTTGGTTTGTTTTCTTATTTTTCCACCAGCAAGTAGTAAAATGCAGACTTGCAGAATTGTTTTCCTTTCAAAAAAAAAAAAAAAGAAGAAAGAAAATCAGTCGTTTTATTCCATTCTTCCATGTGCAGTATTTTAGAAGTTAGATATCTATACCCTGGACTCCTCTCTAAAAAATGGAGGGTATGTAAATGTAATCGAATTTAGGGGGCCAATAGAGTAAATATAACTTTCAATAGATACATTGACTATAGTCAATAGGCGCTGTATTAGCCTAGGTAGTTTTGTGAGGGCAGAAAACTTTAGTATTTTTTCATTTGGCTCCTGGGACTTTATAAAACAACAAAAAGAAAAAAGACTCAGGTAGAACTAGCCCGTTGAGAAGCTAGATCTACCAAGGACATCTGGTTTCATAGGCAGCTCTGTGTCCTGGAAGGAGGGACGGTGTCTGCTCCCCACTCCAGACTGAGGAGTGTGCAGTCCCTGTGAGAAGTACTCTGGAGGATTTACTGAGTTAGCAAGAAAGGAAATAGTGGATGTTTCAGTTAATAAGAGAATGCCAAAATCAATTACCTACTGTGGAACATGACAACTAAAAATCACAAGATGGGCATCTGGGCGGCTTAGTTGAGTGTCCAGCTCTTGATTTCGGCTCAGGTCATGATCCCAGGGTCCTGGGATTGCGCCCTGTGTCAGGCTCTGCACTGAGCATAGAGTCAGCTTAAGATTCTCTCTTTTTTCCCTTTGCCCCTCCCCTGCTCATGCTCATTCGCTCACTCTCTCTAAAATATATATATATATTTTTAAATCACTAAACAGACCTCTATGTGCTAAAATGAAAAGACCACCTGTTTCACTAAGCGGGGGAAAAATGGTGACCAAGTTGTCGAAAACATCTACGGAAAACTTGACAGCTACACAAACATGAACTGGTTTGTATATGCTTAGGAGAAAGGCCAGGAGGGTCACACCAGACTGAAGTTAGTATAATTGGGGTGGCGGAGGAGGAAACAGATTTTTCTCCTTAAATCCTCATATTTAATATCATTTTGGTACAATGGGTGCTTTTAATGAAGAAAATAAACGCCCAAAAAATGTACAAAGAAAAATAGTGAAAGACTCCTTTACACCCTGTAGCAATTAGCAAAGTGCACGTATGTGGCTTAACTATGTGAGCGAATTGGAAAGGAGGAGGTAGCATCTGCACCTGATGAGTTTAGATGACGTGTTTTAAAAAAAAAATCAGCTATAGCCGCAATAGTTTCCATAAATAATGCAATTTGACAGTGTGAACGAATCATGCTGCAAAATGCTTCAAGAGGTATTATTCCTATACTGATGAATAGCGTAGTATTTGTTCGGTTGTCAGATTAAGAAAAATGGTAATCAATGAATACATTTCCAAGGTTTCTGTGACTGTATCCATCTTTGGGTGTGAATGAGAGTTGCAGGCAAGCCTTGACTAAGTCTTGACTTGTCCCCTGTAACTCATCTGGTGTGGCTTTGGGAGACTGGGTTCCGTATCTGCCATTGGGATTTTCTGTTCTCAGGTGGTAGTGGGGACAGAGAGAGGGGGACGTGTTTTCTTACGGGCCACCTTAACAGAGTTTGGTAAGGAGGTAGCCCCCTATCATTTTGGGTTTGGTTGACTGTTGGGTTTGGTTGAGTGCCAGTGTCTTCTGAGACCCCCGTGACCTGTGATAACTGTGTTCTGTGAAGAACACAGCATTCTTGTTCCCGGCGCATCCATGCTCTCGGTCCAAGCAAGTCTTTTTGCGATTGTGGAATTCATTGTCTTCTAAATCTCAACCAGCAAATCATTTTTTCCCACTTCAAGGACCTCTTTCTCTTTTCCAGGTAGGATGTTTTCACTTAGAAATATGGTGACAAACTGTCCCTGTTTGCCTGAGATGCAGGAATTTCACTGCTACTACTTGGAAAACTCAAGGTGAATTCCTGTCCGTTTGATGTCATAGTGAAGAAAAGGGGGACTTTGTTGGATTTCAAGGCAAAAAAAAAAAAAATACAGACCTATAGGTTCTATTGGTTCTTATTGCTGCTATAACAAACTACCATAAATTCAGTGGCTTAAAATATTCTCTTACAGTTTTAGTGATGAGTGTGAAAATAAGTGTCAAAATGAGTATGAAGGTGCGAAACCAGCAAAGCCGGTTCTTTCCGGAGGCTCCAGGGGAGAATTTGTCCCATGCCTTTTCCGGCTTCTAGATGTTACCAACATAACGGACTTCTACTGCCGTCTCTCTGATACCTGCTTCCGTGGATGCCACCACCTTCCCCACATGCCCTCTTGCCTGTGTCCAGGGAAGATCCTTGTGGGGTCCACTCAGCCTGCCTCACCAAGTTAGAGTTTTGCTCTGCCATTTACTAGGTTGGCAGAGAGGAGGACATCTTTGAGGTCACAGCACAAACAGTTGGCAGTCCCACGAGCTGTGAGCACATTGCTTGAGCTCACTCAAACCATTTTCGCCCCAGTTTCCCCTTTTGTAAGTGGCCATTATAATAGGATCCACTCCGTAAGGCTGTCATAATTAAATGGAATATTATAAGCGGCTTAGGACAGTCCTTAACATCTAGAAAAGTGCTCACAACTGTGGTCCTTTTAGACCATTAGTTTCCTTAATTTTAACACTGTCTTTGATTGTTTCATGGGAGGGACAGGGTCATTTGGCCCATCTCTGGAGGCCCCTTTCTTCATAGTTGTAGCGACACGGAAGAATGAGGCTGGTCTTGGGGTGCCATCGATCCAGAGTTTCCATTGTTCTGGTGCATAGAATCAGGAGACAGAGAGAGGCACGTCATAACTGGAGACACCTCACTTAGGAAGAGCTCACAGTAGTAATAATGGCCACTGGACTGCACTACTGTCTGCAAAAGCTTTTTCATATTTTCCCTCTCACTCGATGTCACTGTAGGCCCCTGCATTAGAAATGACTTTTGAGGATGTCAGAATCCCTCTCTTCAGGCTCCAGCCAGCACTGCTGGAGGGGCCTGTGGGTTGGACAGACTGACTGCCCGCCAAGGGGCCACGCCTGCCAGCGACTGAGCTTCTGAGCCTCACACTGTCATTTGCTGTTTCCTGCAAGGGGAGCAGCAGCTGGGGACGCAGAGGAGACGACCTCCTTGATTCTGGTTTTGTTGGTGTGTTTCCTGACTTTATTTCGTTCCAGGGCAATCAGTTGAAGGGAAATGAATGGGTTCTTAGAAGGTTTAAAGCTGCCCTTAGACCCTTTCTTTCTGGAGCCAGGTGGCAAAGCTTTTTCTTCTCAATGTTTCCACTTTTCTCTAAAGGGAGCAAAATGTAGGTGCATTCAGGGCACACAGCACTAGGGTATTTTTGAAGCCAACGGAGAGATCGTCATGAGGACCATGGCCGCCAGCCCCAGGACAGTGAAATCATGCTAAGCGGGGGAGCTCGTAGTGCCCAGATAGAAGGAAAAAATGATGGACGCTGTCACTTTGAGTCTCTGTGTTGTTTTGAAAACTGTTCAGAGCCGATGACAAGCCTCTGTGTGTTTCAAAGTGAGGAAATCCAGATTGAAGGTAGGAGTACTCAGATTTAATGATGTAAAAGGCAAAAAATGTATATGCAGCAAAAAACAAATATGTAGAGAAAAACATATTTTTTATCTTGGTAGTCACTGCCTAAATCTCTAACGTTCAGGATGCTCTTAAAACCTGAGCCACATTGTAAATGGGATTGGATTTGAGCATCCTCGAACCCTTGGCCAGATCTTTTCAAGTCTGTTAGAAAAAAAATCAACCTCTTTGTAATGCTTTGTGTCATACACGCAGCAACATCGTGTTGTTTCATATACTTGTGCGTCTGAGCGTCTGTCTGATTATTCACATTTATTGTGTGCCTGCCATATTCCAGCTGTGATGTCAGGGATGATGGAGGAGGAGAGATGTGATCCTTGGCCTCCAAGAATTCAGGCTTTTAATCCAGTAAAAGCACTTTCAAACCTGCTCTGTGCTTACGGGTCTTTCTCCTCCTGTTTTAAACACAATTTTACAGATTGTCGATGTTAATGGGTTAGCTAGCCTTTATCTCAACAGGCAAATGGTGGTTGTGCTGGCCGCCGCCGCCTCCTGCGTTTAACATCCCCCTGGCTTCTCTTCTCCCTTCCCGTGGAGCAATTACCAACAGGTATTCTTGACGCTTCTCTTTCCTCCCTTGTTCCTATGTGGTCTGTTGGCTAGAACAATAGCTCGTGCATCTGTGAGAAAATGAGGACCCTAAAAAGGAGATACCCCTGATGGTGGGTGTTGAAATGGGGATCTGCATAATGCCCTGGGATCGGCTGAAATCCATAAATTTGATCCCCTCCAAATTGGTGCTCAAATGTGTATTGACACAGATGTGAGTGGCTCTTAAATGCGCTCTTTTCAAAGACCCGATCCTGCAGAGAATCGTGGAAGGTCTATACACCCACACCTGTGGAAACAGGGCTGAATGCTAAGGTATTAAACTCGGGGAGGTACTTAAACATCCAGGGGTTCTTTTTCCTTTTTTTTTTTTTCCTCCCATCAAGAGAATAGGAGATCTTCATATTTGCACGGTCCGATAGAATGTATATTCAGTGCCCCTTTATATGTTTCACTGTATTAAGAGATGTTATACTTAAAAAATGATTAGATGCAGCCCTAGACCTGGTCTTGTCCATGTCAGAAAAGAACACTGACGTATATATAGAGCTCGGAAGATCACGTAACCACATTGATGCACGTGGAGATGACCGCACCCTACATTCATCATCTGAAGTGTTCTCCCCTCCCCGATCCCTGATTCTTTTCATCTTCACCTTTTAAACCTTCATTTGTAAAGGTCCAGCAAAAATCCCCTATCACTTATTATATGTTCTCTTTCCCACGCAAGGAATGATTCCTCTTCTCTAAAATTCCACACCAGGGAGCCTGGGTGGCTCTGTCATTAAGCATTCGACTATTGATTTCGGCTCAGGTCATGATCTCACGGTTGTGAGTTTGAGCCTCACATAGGGCTCTGCACTGACAGCACGGAGCTTGCATGGGATTCTCTCTCTCCTTTCTTTGTCCCCCGCCTATTCGCATGTGCTCTCTCTCTTTTCCTCTGAAAATAAACGTGAAAATAAAATTCACCTCATTTTGTTTGAAACCTTCTTTTCTGTGCTTATTATGAGTTATGGTTATTTTTATACATGCTTTATTTCTCTGCCCACATTTCAGGCTCCCTCAGGTCATGGGTTTGGTTTGATATTCTGGGTTTGGTCTTTATGGGGCCCCAGCGTGTAGCACATAGTATTAGTCATGGCTAATACATTTTATTCCTCACAGTCCATGAATTGTAGTCTGGTATTATCTATTTCTAGTGCTAAGAACGTTGAAGGAGACACAGGAAAAACAAATAACCCTGAATTAGATCTAAAACCAGAGTATGTGAAGCTCTGTGAAGTTGTACGTGTTATAAGTGGTAGAGCTGGGATTTGAACAGGTTATGCTCTTAATCACCCTGCCGTATTATCGATCAGGATGGGTGATGTTATGCTATGGGGGTGGAGGAAACAACACACAAAATTTAAGCTTAAAAATATCTATTTCTAACTCAAGTTACGTGTCTGTTGTGGGTCTCTGTTCCGTGTCCAAGCTGGAGTCCAGACTGATAGAACAATTACCATCTGTACTATTGCTGGAGGCATCAGCAGAAAAGAAAGTGTGGTGACTCATGTACTTTTCTTGAAACTTCTGCCCAGTAATGACAAATCTTTTTGGTTTGGCCCCATATTTTAGTGGCCTAAACCAGTCCCATGGCCATATGTACTTTCAGAACAAGGCAGGGAAGTGTAGCACAAGAGTCTGCCTAGAACACAGCCTGAAGTGTTGGGTGAATGTCTACAAGGGTTACAACCCGCTCTGTCGTGTGTTTCCACCATCTTGTCCGGAGATGCCAGTTAGAACTCCGTTCTAGACGTGAAAGCTAGTTGAAGGAGGTAGTACTTGTGGAATTACTTTTAACAGGAATGAGGACTTTGCTGACCTTGGTCGAGGGACCCATTTTAGAGATTAGAAACTGGGATGGAGGGATCTGACAACCATGGAAAAATCCAGAGGAGGGGAAATCACTGAGAAGCTATAAGGGAAGAGCTCCAGGGTAGGGTCTAAATTTTGGGTGAACTCAGTAGCCGAACAGAAAGCTAGGGTAAATTCCAAAGAACCAAAATGATGCGTAAAACGGTTATTTAAAAGGAAGTGAGCCTCATCAGGATGGGAGTTGGTTCATTTATTTGGTAGTCATGTCAAGCACTCCCTAAGTGCTTAGCAAATGAACTAAGTGCTTCTACAATACTTCCATGATGACTGTATAGGTGAATAAAATATCAGTATACCCATTCAGTAGGTGAGAAAAATGAGGCCTGTAGCAGTTTGGGCTTTGGGAATCTAGCACCAGCTTGAGGAGCAAGCATCCAAATCCACTTGGTCTGGTTGCTAGGTCCATGTGCTTAACAGTGACTTCCTTCTAACACCAAACTCACTGTCCTATAGAAGGAGACAGTATGCGTGGGAAAGCAGAATTTAGGTACAAAACAGGATCGGTCCACATGGCGTAGTGAGTTTGGCCTCTAACTGGTTTAGAGATGTTATAAAATTTCACTGGTTGCAATTTCTTTACCAGCACAATGACTTTCTCAGCACTAACACAGTGTGTGTGTGTATATATATATATATATGCATGTGTATATATATACATATATGTGTGTGTGTGTATGTGTGCGTGTATATGTGTGTATATATATGTGTGTGTGTATATATAATATTGAAGTTGTACCCATTTTCATACTTACTAGAACTTTCTTTCTCCCCTTATCCCCTTAGAAATACTCTGTTCAATTGCATTGGTCTCTTTTCACACTACTCAGTTAACAGACCTAAGGACCTAAGTGAATCAGCATGTCTCCATTTTGTCATTTTGGATTAGATAATGATAGTTGGTCAGATCCAGGCCTTAGAACAACTCCCTAATCTTTTTCACACAAAAAAAGTCTTCAATATAGCAAATCAGGTGGAGGATTACAAGCCATAGAAGATAAACTTTTTACTTGAGAAAAAAAAAAAAGGAAGAGGAATGTTAGTTTGTGAGTCGTTTATGAAAACTATAGTGATTTTGAATAATGCATGTGAAACTTTATTTACAAACAAATGCATTTTGGGTGTCATCTCTGTATTCCAACCATAGCAATAAGTGAGGCCTACGTAAAGCCCAACATAAGATGTCTGGCTTATAACAGTGCTTGAATATCATCCACATGATCAATATAATACCATCACATCATCATTTTACTGTCGACACAATGAGTTGAGCCCTATCCTGAAAGTCAGGTTGTTGGGTAATTGGGAGGGCTCTGAGATCATCAATTCCATAGCCTCTTTTCTCCGTCTCTTCCTCTTCTCCATTTTTCCAATGTGTGTCACCCTCTGTTTTCCCACCATTTCCTGCTGTGTCCAGATAGAGCACTAGAAACCAACTGCTTACCTCCCAGCACACTGGGCGTATCTGGCCCTGATACCCTGGTTCCCCAGGGGACCACTTGCCAGGGAGCCGCATATGGTGGCCAAGAACCACACTTTCTTGTAAGAGTGAGCTCATGGTGGGAATCTGGAAGGAACCCTTACCCTGGTAGTGTTCACCTGGCTGCATTGAAAAGTAGATGACTCTTGTTGATGGCCTTTGTTTCCATTTCTCCTACTGCCTGAGCACCCCTAACCCCTATTTTAGTCCTCTTTCATTTTCTTGCCTCTGTTCTGTATCTTCTTTTTATGTCTGCTGCAACTCTGTCCTTTGTCCTCTTTGTGTCTCCACTTATGATCAATTCTTCATATCTCATCTACAGGAAAAGTACTTGGCTGGTTCTCAAGGAGGTGATTTCCATGTTGTTTCTCCATCCCTAGAGTTAGGGCATTCTTTTCACTGTGATCGTGAATGCAATCTCAGTGTCCTTCCAGCCTCCCCGTAGAGTGGGGTGACCAGGTATCCTGGTTTGCCTCGCACAGAAGGCACATCTTAGGACACAGGGCACTTGGTTTTGACGTGGAAATGTCCCAAGTGAACCACTCTACGCTTGGGGCAGCATTACTGATTGACCCCAGTTGCCATGAGAGATGAAAATTCCCATCCCTCTTTGATCAGAGCTTCCTGCAAGGGTATGCCTTAATAATTAGAAGGGTGAAGAGTGAGTTATTGATTCTTTGGCCTTCAGGGTAGCTGGGACTCTGGGCCACTTGCCTCCCTCTAGACACTTCCATTTACTCCACATGTTGATAAATATCACTATATTCTGCATGTGCCATGATGTTAAGAGCTTAGTATGTACTGACTTGGATTATACCCAACTCAATATATCACTTGCCAGCTAATTTACTGACTTCCATGGAGCGATTGCAAGATCATGGATTTTATCTCAAACTCCTCTCAGAACACTCTTTGTTAAAATAGTGTTTTTCACTCTATTAAACAGATTCACTCTTTTTACTGAAGAACATTCATTTAAATTCCCATGGAAGTTGAAATGAAACTAGAAGATAGGGTGTATCTGTGGTAGGTTGGATGTATCATGACATAATGATACTTGGCCAGATAGCTCATTTATGTAGCAACACCATGTTTTATCTGAAACATTGATCTCTCCATCATTCATTTAGTGTAAATGGAGCACAGACTTAGGAATAAAATATTGTCCATACGTTGATGTCTGCCTCGGGAATGGTGTCCTGACTTCACCTTGGTATTTATTTTCCATGACGTTCCAGTATTAAGTATTCATCAACAGATTTTTTCCTGTCACGTCATTCTTTCTCATAGCTTTATGAAGCTGTGAATTGATCAAGCTGTGCTCTTGAGAATCAGAATTAGGCTAGTAGAGTTGTGGAACAGAAATGAAAGTTTCTGTTCTGGTGAATGGCAGAACATTTATACTGTGCATCAGCTACTTTGATGAATTATAGAAGAATTTTATATCCTCAGTAAAATTTATTAATGAAAATTTCCACATACCAAACATCACTTGGATTTGATCAAAATCTGCTAAGGATTCTACTTATATGATAAAAATATGTTCTGTTTTCAGAGTGCTACTGTTTTGTTCTCTTGGTAAAACAAGCTCATGGTGATACTGGCTTAATAACATAAATGCTCAATTGTAATTTTCTTATTATATACTTTCATGTGATTAGGTGCACCATCAGGGAATGTTACCATTTTTAAGGTTTACGGTGGGGTGTGAATAAAGCTGTTCTTAGGATTAATACTTTTCCTAAGGATTAATATATTTTATGTATACTATTCCTCTGTAGGCATTAAACATTATTTTCATCTTGATGAATAGGAAAGTTAAAAGTTAAGAAACTGATGGATACCTACTTAGAATTTCACTTCCCTTTTCCATCCTCTGACCTTTCTATTCAGGAATCTGCCTTGTATTAGGGAGAAAAATCTAATTGTGGAATTTTAGTTAGAATATTTCTGAAAGATTCTCTTAACTACATTCAATGCATATCTTTTAAATGGCATTATAGCTGCACCTGAAAAAATATGCGTATATTTGCCTTCCAATGACCTCTTGCTTAGATCTCGGTCTGGGTGTTGAGGAATGGACTTGGTATGATCTGTGCCGAGGGAAAATGTCTGATTCCAGTCCTTGCACTTCTGACTGAATTCTATTTGTACATTCTTTCTGTTCTTTCCTTGGTCATGTTATTGCTTACATTTGAATGTATTGTAAGTATATAATAGGCACCAAAGATAAACAGGTGGGAACAATGTAAAGTAAAAAGCTTCTGCACAGCAAAGGAAACCATCAACAAAATGAAAAAGGCAACTTAACTAAATGGGAGGAAACTTTTGTAAGTCATATACCTGATAAAGGGGTTAATATCCAAAATATATCAACTTCTACAACTCAGTAGCAAAATGACAACCACAAAACCGAAACACATGAAGAAACACACACGATCCATTTAAAAACTGGTCAGAGGATCTGAAGAGACATTTGACTAACAAAGACATCCAGGTGGCCAACAGACACGTGAAAAGATGCTCAACATCACTCATCATCAGGGAAATGCAAATCAAAACTATAATGAGATCCAATCCCAAACCTATTAGGATGGCTGTCCTCAAAAGGAGGACAAAGAGAAGAAAAGGAAACCATGGGCACTGCTGGTAAATTGGTGAAGCCACTATAGACAGCATTGCAGAGATTCCTCAAGAAAGTAAAATCAAATTGCCATGTTCTCTATCAATCCCACTTCTTGGTATAGGCACAGAGGAAATTAAAACAGCATCTTGAAGTCATTGCAAGCATTCCAGCATTGTTCACCATAGCCAAAGTAGGGAAGCCATCTAAGTGTTCATCCATGGATCAATGGATAAAAAAAATAGGTGTGAGTGTGTGTGTGTGTGTGTGTGTGTGTGTACACATGTGTTCACGCATACATACATACAATGGGATATTTAGTCATGAGAAAGAAGGGCATTTTGCCATTCATGATAACATGGATGGACCATGAAGGCATGGTGCTAATTAAAATAGGTCAGACAAAGACCAACGCAATAGTACAATATCACCTATATGTGGAATCTAAGAAAGCCCAACTCCTAGAAATAGAGACCAGAGTGGTGATTACCCCGGGCAAGGGATAGGGGAAAAGAGATGTTGGTCAAAGGGTACGAACTTCCAGCTACACCATGAACTGTTCTGCGAATCTAACGTACAGCATAGTAATTATAGTTAATAATACTGTGTTATATACTTCAAAGTTTATAAATCTTAAATATTCTCACCACAACAAGAATGATAATTGTGTAATACGACACAAGTGTCAGCTAACACTGTGGTGGCAACCATTTTACAACGTGTAAGTGTATCGAATCAACATGTTGTATACACTTTAAATTTGCACAATATTCTGTGTCAGCTGAATCGCAAGTAAAACCGAGTGGGCTGGATGGGGAGAAGATTCAGTAGCATTAACAGCTCCTGGAAGAAATAAAAGAAATAGTGCTAAACGTAGCTTTTTAAAGATTAATGCAATTTTATGTATCACATAGGAATGATGAATATCTTAAGATACCTGCTATTGGATTAAAGCAACCATTGATAGCTCGAAGGAAAGAAATCAAACGCTACTGATAATGTTGTGGCTTACTAATTATGGTGAGATTTACCAATGAAAAACTTTTCAATTTACCAATAAAAAAATCACTAGTAAATTGATGTGTTTATTCCACCTCTGAGGCATATTAATTTAAAACTTCTTCACTCTTATAATGGAATGAGCCTGTATTTTTCTTCTTAGATGTATACAAGCTTATGTAGTTCTGTTTATTCTTTCAAGAAGTTGCTGTCTGTTCAGCCAACAGGTGTCTCAATACTTAAGTGTGTGCATGCATTCATTACTGAAAACCTCCATTGTTCCAGGAGGGAAGATTGCAAAGATGGAATAAAACGTATTATTTGCCTTCGAGGGCTAGCACTACCCCCAACACCATAGTCTATTTGAGGAGACAGACCGTTGTTTCAGAGCTCAATGATGGAGGTATATAAAAAGGTTTTATCTACTCTCGAGATAAGATCAAGGAAGGGAGAATAGATTGAATTCAAAGACTTTTTTTTAGTAAAGACTATTTCCTGGAGCCCAATCTTTAATTCATCGAATCAACTAAAATGTAGAGAAGGGAGAAGGAAATCTCTCCAGGCGGAGGAACAGATCCACGTCTAGCGGTGGGGAACGTCTAATGTTTACAGAGCTTCAAGAACTCCATCATGTCTGAAGGTTGAGGCTTAAACAGGTAGGTACAGGAAGCCTAGAGAGGACAGCAGGGGAGTAGCACCTGAACAATCTTATGCCCATGCCAAATCATGGGGTTTTATCTGTGAGGTATATAGGAAGCCCTTCATTTTAAGCAGGAGAGGGATATGGTTGTTTATGCATTTAATAAAAAACACTTTGAAAGAGTTCTGGGTGAATGAGGGGAGAAGAATGGAGGCAGCATGATTGGCAGGAGAGACATGAGAAGGGCAAGCTCCTGGGTCAAGGTGGTGGAAGGGAAAGATAGACCTAGCTTTGGAAAAGACATAGGGGGTTAAATAAACTGGACAGGGTAAATGAATTAAATATGGAGAAGGAAGCGAGAAAAGGAGTCTAGGAGACTGCCCAGCCTGGGTGGGCGGGTGAGACTGCCTAAGAAGTGGAAGAAATTGACAAAATGGGGATTTGGTAAAGAGAAGGGGCACTCTTGATGTAGTGCCCTTTTCTCACACGTTGAGACAAGTTCTGCATAAAAAGCATACATTACAGATGGAACATTTGAATTGAAACAACACATGAAAGTCACTAAGGTCAGATATCTCTGTCTTTTGAGAATTTGAGAGAGTAAGACCAGGTTAACAAACACAGAAAATGAGTTAGATTTTATTCGTAGAAATAATGTACAGGTTCTTTTGTGTGTGACTCTCGACAACACATAGGGATTTCCTCGAGGTCTGGGATTGGACTCATGATTGCATAGCCAGAACCTGTGTGCATCAGTGCCTGGTGAATAATTAACGTTTGTGGAAGGGAAATAGAACAGAAAATGATGTGTATCAGTGCGGGAGGTTGGAGTGTAGAAAAACTCAATCCTGGAAAAAGTAAGAATGACAGGTAAGAATGGGTTTTGATTAGTGGCTTAGGGAAAAGCCAGCTTTCTGCAGAAGGCACCAACAAGCATGGCTGCCGATGGCGTGGTCGAGGGTGTAGCCAACAGGTGGCACCATGCCAGAGGTGGAGGACTAGTAGGTGGCATTATGGCCTATTTGTGGAGTGACTTAGAAGTCGGAGGAAGTTAGTGTCTGTGTGAAAACAGTAACAATCACGTTTTATGGCAAGGAGAGAGAGAGAGAATGAATGAATGAATATGGCTCTTGCCTTGAAGTCTGTCTAAATTCCCTTCTTCTGCCTGTAGAATACCGACAGTATCTGTCACTGGCATTGTGAGAGACCTTTCTTCCTCTGCTCCTTATATCCTAAGGGGCAGATCTTCATAGTGAAAGGGAAGAACACGTTTTCCTCAGCCCTCTTAGGCCCTGGCTGGGTCTGAAAAGCAAATTGACAAAGACAGGTTTGCAGAAAATAAGCATACAGATTTATTTAATATGCAGTACTTGACATGGAAGCCTTGATAAGGAGATGAAGACCAGAAGAAATAGTTGAATCTGAGTATTTTTGTGAGATTTGATGAACACTGGGCAGTCATGGAGAAATAGGATCGGTCAGAGAGTGAGTTCAGTGTAGGAAACGGGGAAACTTAACAAAGCCTGTTGGTTCCTCCCACATCCCTTTGTCTTCAGAGAGGATGACATTGCTTTCCCCTGGGAACAGGGAGGGCACCTCTCCTACAGGGAGGGTTATAGGACCTGTGTCAGGGTAGAAGGTCAGGGGAGAGTTCAGAGTGACCTTTCTGCTTCGGTTGTTTTTTCAAACCCTTTTTACCTTTAAAATATTTCATAGTTGAAGGTGCCATGTCTGGGGCATCCCTTGGTCTTCCTTCATGTATCTGTGTGCCAAAACTCATCAAGAACTCCCTAATTTACAAAACTTCCTTGGTCTAGACTTGTCACATGTGTCCCGGCTATGAGCATAAATAGCAAACTTTGATGAAGATCCAGAAAATCCAAAGACCTATGTTAATATCTATCCAAATTCTAGGACAAGAACATGAAGGCGAGCTTTCTGCTGAGAATAGACTAGAAAGAATAACCCTTTCTGTGTATGGTGAGCGCATCCAAGGAGGGACTTGGTTGAGGAAGTAAGTCTAGAAGGCTGGATAAATGTGTTTTCTAATTTAAATGTGCTTAGGGCATTCCCAGCTTTGTTTTTCCAATGAATAATTTTATTGCTCTCTTCATATTTATAATATGTATTGGGTCTTTTTGTCTTATAAACTGTTTTCAAAGGCTTTCAAACTAAGTCTTGGGATATGACTTTCAGTCTGTGGGTATCCAGCTCCAGTGGAAGTCCTACGTTTTGATACCGGCCTGTTGCAATCGCACCTCTCTTAATCTCTTCCTTTGCTTAAGAAAATTCGGTCACCAACTGGGTGACTGAAAAGATGGCCTCTCTCCCAGCGTGTGTGTCTGCAGCACTGCTCTTAGCAATTCAGGTGCTAGGTGCCACCTGTGTTCATCTCTCTGCTCCTGCTTCTCCACAGCCACCTTTTCGCTGACTGGCAGCATCCCTGTGGCCGGGGTTTCCAGATGCCTCTGGAAATCCTTCCATTGTGTTAGGTACACTTGACCATGTGTTCGAGGTGTTCTAGGTCAAGGTAACTTGAAATGCATTGCTTATCGTAGGCCAGGTTTTTGATCTATAAACATTGTGCATATTGCCTTATTATTATTATTTCGATATAAGTTTGTGTGAACTTTGCGACTTCTTTGTAACTGGAAAACAATCAACATTCTGAGCGAAGCTCCGATAGGGGAAATGGAAAGTGCCAGAAACAAACAGACGTAAGCACAGGGGGCAGAAGGAAGAAAATGCAGCTCTTCAAAGATCCTACTACTGAGCTCCTCTGCCTTCCTATCATTTGCTCACCTCAAACTATGTTTTACTGTGTTCTTTCCTGTATCTTCCCAACCAATCCACCGCCAAGTTCAAAACCAGAGTCCATGAACAAATGTTTGCACTGGCTTTTGTCCTAAGGCAATGCAGTTTTGACAGTAAATACTTTCACTCCACACCTTACAGGCCGTTTGTAAATAGCAGTGTTTGCATTGCTAGGAAATAAGATTTTAAACTTCCCCAAATGAAGTGACATGTTGTGAATTGATGGATGGCCGCTGTTTCTGGTGCTTTCCTAAGTCCCCCTGACACCAGATTTTCAGGGATGAGTAAAAGTCTGTTACAGAGCTCTTTTTCTTCCTGTGTTATCAGAGATAAATCATTGCTTAGTAATTTGATGAGTACTTTCTGACTGCTTTTCTGGTTCCCCCTCATCCCCTCCCCTTCCATCTGCTTGCACCTCCTCCCCCTCAAGTAATTTCTCCTTGGTCCTCATACTTACCCAACCCAGTTCCTTAAACAATCATTCTTAGTGGGTGATTCCTAGGTGCACAGTTACCTGTTACCTCTAAATGGGTTCTCATTGCTGAACTCCTGAATTCCCATTTAGCCACACACTTGTGGGCAGATCATGGCACTGAAAACAAGCATGTTAACAATTGGACTCATCCTTTGGTCAAATCGATTGTTCTATCCATTCGTCTCTATTTCCATTACCTGTCCCATCGTCTCTCCAGTAAGGGTACCAGAAGGATACTTTCTGTGTACCTCTTCCATCTCCATCCCAAACCCAGTTCATCAGATCAATTTCCTAGTTGGTTAATTTCTTCTTTTGGAGTGCCTTACATCTGTCTTGTCTTCCTCTTTTTTCTCTCTTGTCTGTTTCAGTGACCTGCTCATGTCCCTCTGCCAGCTTCCCTCCAAGGTGATCCTCTGTAATGCTGCCAGGTTCATTTTAATGAAGAACCATATGGATCAGGTTAATGGCTCCCCATTGCCTATGAAATAAACAACTCTTAACCTGACTTTCAGAATCTTCCAGGCTCTGCCCCGCCTCATGGTTATAATCTTGAATACAATGATTTGCGTGGGTTCAATATCTACGCCCCCACTGATTTCCAATGATCAGTGGGGTAGCGTCTACCTCAGAACATTTCTGAAGTTTAGCAGTTGCTCATGGGCCAGCTGCAGCCTCCAGCATGCGTGCCAGCGAGTGTCATTCTGCCATTCTCCTTCCAGCCGCCCGTGAACACCTGCTGTCAGGGAAAATGATTCTCCATGAGCTTCTCTTTTCTCTGAATCAGAGGGTCATTGTTGACTGTAGAACCAGTAGGCATCTGATCCTTGGCTTTTCTCCCTTTGAAGTGTCTTCTCAGTGAATACAGATCAGTTGGAGCTTCTGTCTTGAATGTCATTTCACTTAGTTTTGCTAGACTCTCAGATTTCTCCATTCCTTCTGATCTCCTACTTCGGGAAGATGCCGATTGCCTCCTTGCAAAACATGGGTATGATGGTAAACAGGTCATGCCACGTGTTCCTCTCTGTTACTATTCTGAGAGCTGCTTTCATGGCATGGGACCAGTGTCGTCACACTGGGCTCAGTGCTCAGCAGAGCCGATGTTTGGACCCTGTGGCCATTGTCCTGAAATTCTCAATAATTTCATCTTTGAATGTGTACGAATGGAGTCTGATGAGCTAGTGAAGCAACTCAGAGCCTGGCTCATGATGATTCTACTTCTCCTTGCCTTCCTCCCGTTCACTCCCCCACCGCTGACCACAGTTGCTCACTGCCCACAGCAGGAGACGAGGCATGGGCATGCAAACCTGAAATGCCAACCCCAGACTGTCAGTGCTGAGGCACATGTGATGGGGGTTCAGCAGGGAGGACCCTCTATCCATTCCCTGCTACCATACAAGTACCCAGCACATTCCAGGGAAAGGTCGCAATCCCTGTTCCACTGTGTGTTGCTGTGGTGGCCAGTGGGAAGAGGAGAACTCGGACTTGACTTCTGCCTCTGACTGAGCACCATGTGTAAGTCTGACATATGGCAAGAAGGCGTGGAACAGGTTGCCAGGGGCTTGCATATGTGCAGGGTCGTGGTCTGTGTGGCCGTGGTCTGTGGTGCAGGTGCCCCGAGCATCTGAGCTTGAAGGGATAAACACCTGTAAGTGCAGGGAGCGAAGAGGGAGGTGAGAAAGGGCAGAGGCTTATGGTTTAGTACGTTTAGTGGACTTTCCTCCTGCTTTGTGAATAAGGAGCCCTGCCTTTTTATTTTGCACCGGGCCCTGCAAATACTGTACTTAGTCCATCCTGGCCAGCTCATTTGCTGGACATGCCTCATTTCTGCCTTGCCTGCACACCTCAATTCTAGACTCCTTTCCCAAGTATGGTACTCTGCACAGAGCATTAGGAAATCTTACCTTGACATCTGAAGGAAGGCAGGGCATTCCTGCTTTGGTAGTGGTTAAGAATCTGGGGTTTTGAGTCACACTGCAGATTCCAGTTCCAGTTCTGCAACTTACTAGTTTTGCTAGATGACTTCAGGCAACTTATTTAACTTTTTCTTTCATTGCCTTCATTTCTTCATCTGTAGCACCAGAATATTAATCCAACTTCAGAGAGTTTTTGTAGGATTAAGAGAGATGATTTAAACCCATTATTTGGCATAGAGTAGACATTTAAATGGTACTAGTTCTTATTAACAGAGTGACAGTTAACTTCTGGTGGATGATGGCTTTTTTTTTTTTTTTTTTACCCTGAGTTCAGTTCGATAAGAACTCATTTCAGTTCAATAAATTAGCCTTTAGCCCCTCTGGCAAAAAATTAAAAATAAATAAATTTTTAAAACCTGCATGATTTATAATTCTTTTTCAAATTCTTTAAATTAAAAAGAAGTCTTTTAGCAGCAATAATTTGTCATTGTTTAGTTGTTTCTTCCATATTATAATACCACATGCTTTCTGGTGAATCCTTAAATACAAGTAATATTTTCATCTATCTCCTGAATCTCTGTGTTTCCCATAGCAACTATTACATAGCAATTCTTGATACATGTATACGGAATGAACTGACTTTTTGTACCAGGTTGAGCCATATGAAAATTATGGGTTTAGGGTCAAAATGGTTGAATATTGGCAATTTCACAGGGTACATACTTCCTTAGGGTCTGAGTCTATGCATTTGTATAATCATATGCTTATTTTAAGAAATTACTTGAGGGGCGCCTGGGTGGCTCAGTCGGTTGGGCGGCCGACTTCGGCTCGGGTCATGATCTCACGGTCTGTGAGTTAGAGCCCCCCATCGGGCTCTGTGCTGACGGCTCAGAGCCTGGAGCCTGCTTCGGATTCTGTGTCTCCCTCTCTCTCTGCCCTTCCCCTGCTCATATTCTGTCTCTATGTCTCTCAAAAATAAATAAACGTTAAAAAAAATAAAAAAAAAAAGAAATTACTTGAAATTCATTGCAAAATTTATACAAAAATAAAATTTAGTATAAAATTTCTTTTACAGTAGTCTTCGACAACTACTTGTTAAAGCAGTATAGTGGCTCTTGTCACCAGTTTTTAGGAAGATGCAATAAAACATCGGCTAACTAGAATTTGAATGTAGTAAAGGCAAATTTTAATTTTCGATAATGAGGATTATGACTTTAAAAGATTTCAGTCTTCCTTTCTCCCTTACTAAGCATAATAAATTTTCAATTAGAATATTACAATTTGTGATATTATAGGATTTTAAGATAATTTTTGTTTTCATTTTATAATATTATGGTTACAGTTTGAGAGAATTCATGGAATTAATTTTAATTCCAGGAATTGCTTTTCTGGTAGTTGTTATGTAGGATAGACCTAATGTCTGCCTGTAAGACTATAGCACAAATTTCGATTATGTGAGAGCTCTAACTCGTTATTTTTCAAGTTAATTGAAATTTACTTTTTATCGATCATCTACCATCATCGATCATCCATAATTTATGCATCTACATGACTAGCCTGAAAGTTTCTAAATTAATACAATTAACAAAATCCTTAGAACAACAGATTTTAGATGTTTCCCGTAATTAGTGAAGAATTCATGATTTTTAAACCTTCCCATTTCTCTGCGTATTTATTTTTTTGAAGCAAACCCTCTATCTTCTTCACACTTTGCTGTATTGTTTGTACTACCTTAAAGTAAAAGTCTCCTGCATTTTTCGGGTCTTGGTTCATCTGTTCTAGCTTCTTGGAAAAGTGAAGGTCTGTGGCCAGCGTGTCTATGATAAGATTTTAGCCGAGGTTAACAGCAAACCCAGAATCCCGGAAGACCTCTTCACTAACTATCAGTTACTGGGCAGACTGTGTAATTTGGTTCTGTAGAGACAATTCCTAGTCTCACTCAGCTTGTCTGGGGCATTTTTCTGAATATAATTCTTCCTTTGCCACCAGTCTGTATGCTTATGAAACAAGATAAAACTGTTGCCTTTTGCATTCTTCAGCAGACCATTCTGTTTCATTGAAAATGCATGAATATTCAACTTTTGGAAAAATGCTTTTCCAGGGAAAGTAGAGGGTAGCTAATTTATACAAGGGAACACGAAAGCCCAGGAGTAACAGGACAGATCACATTACAATATCCTCTGACTGCGAAGTGATTTTAATAGTTTCACCATCTTTGCGTCAATTCATGATCTGCAAACCTACCATGTTGTCGAAGCAAATTATGTGTTCACTTGATTCTGGAACATTAATGTTTCAAAAAAAAAAGCTTTAAAATTCCAAAGCCTGCCAGCATCTAAACAGAGCTTTGCCAGGTCTTTAACCCACTTCCTGCAGAAAAAGCATCTGATGTAAGATATTATAAGCTACAGCACGTTATGGCAAAAATATATATAACTTAAATTATAAAAACTATATGGTGAAATAGGGTAGTTCTTTTTTTCCTAGAAAACAGGTTGTAAGCACACGCCCTTCAGCTCTAACCAGCTGGTTGTCATTGGGGATAATTATGCAATTTCTCTGATTCCATTTCGCTACTGTAAAATGAAGCTAATAATATTTACTTTACATTCCAATTGGGAAGCTTATGTGAAATTAGCCATTTAATTAAATAATTAAGCAGGCATCATTTGAGCCCCTACTGTGTGCCCGAGGCTTGCTCTGTTCTGGGGATAGGGCAGGCCTACGACTTTATACCCTCATAAAGCACCAGGTCTTATAAACAGGATTTCTCACAAATGGTAATTATCATAATAGTCCTTTTTCTCCCATTTATAACTCCTGCTCTGTGGGAACCTGGCTGATTAGAAGAAAAAGATATAATAGCACCCTTCCTTTTCTGTCAAATTCAGCTCTCTCTTCCAACTATAGTTTTAGGAATGCTGGACATACCCAGCATTTGCCTGGGCTAGATTCGTGTTGGATGCGTTGGATGAGATGGGCAAGCCATGTTTCAGAGTGACCAAATGCATTTTCTCAGGCCATACAGCTAGTAATTGATGACTCTGGGCAATGTCTGAGGCTTTCATGAGGAAAAATATATTAAAAAATGGTATATATGATCATCTGAATACTCCAAGCACATAACTTTGGCTTTTGAAATATTTTTTAAAACTCAGTCCTTATTAATACTGTCCCCACCATGTGTGACCACATGGATGTACATAGTCTGTATATATATATTCTAAACACACACACACAGAAATATAGGTTACCCAAAGTATTGAATCTCCAATGGAAACATTTTAGGTACTAGGACAGACAGGTAGTAGAAAAATAGCTTTGGTTACAGATCCTCGTTTCTTAAATCAGGCTACAGAGGCATCTGCCTAATCTCGCAGAGTTAAGGATGAACCTGGTCACAGACTATGAGACTTAAATGTATGCTTTAGTGTCGGACACATTTCTCAGTTGTCCCAGGATATGTTTTTGGAATTTTGGTTTTTCGATTTGTTGGTGCTTTAACTGTTTGCATAGGAGTTCTCAGGCAATTGCTGTTAATTTCACCTCATTCAGAATAGCCGGGTCCCAGGTGTAGCCCATGATGTCAGCGCCGCACCCACATTCCTTGTTTTTACCTCTCAGACACTGGCTCCTGCGTTAGTTAGCTTGACAACAGAGCCTGCGCAGTCCTCCGATATGGCAAGCCACAAGTTCCAAGGAATCAATGCCTTTGTTAGCAGCCCTCACCTAGAGACAGCAGGGGCTGGTGTATGAATACCCAGCAACCCAGGAGTGGGATCACTCTAAGTTATGACGTGACCTGCACAGTCTCCCAGGATTTTACCAGCAGAATCAAGCTCCAGGTACTCATGATGGAAACTTGGTTAATAAGGAAACTTCCATAGGCTCCCACCAGGGGCTCGCAAATAAACTCCTCACACTTTGATCCTGGTCTCGGTTTACTTTAGGGAGAGCCCACATAAAAGAACACACTGACAGAATGAGTCCCTCCTGTGAATTTAGGTTCATTCCATATATTATCTTTCCTTTCAGGGCTATCAGTGTGCCAAAAGCACTAAAATAACCTGATTAACAGTTTAGTGAGCCAGGCTAGATTCTTGCCTGAACAACCTTAAATAGCCTAAAAGCTTTGTTTTCAGATTTTTTTTTGTATGACTCCCACATCTTCTCACCAAATAAATAAACGATGGTTTCCAATGCTTATTGCCCAGCTTATCTCTCCAGACAGTTTTGTTTTGACCAGAATTGATGTTTGGTTCTACGTTTTCTATCTTAACTCAGTTTGGTTTTCAAAAGCTCATGCTTCCAAGTGAAATACGCATTTTCGAAAGGCACACACTCTGCTTCTTCATCATGCCAGCGCCCAATCTCTGTAATCACCGGCCCGTGACCATCAGACATGTTTCCATAATAGCATTTGCCACAGGAATGCAGGGAATATTAAACCAATTTTTAAGAGATTGCACCGAGAGAGGATCTTTCTTTTAAAGGATTTTTGTCAGGCTCTGGAAGGGCTGTTCTTCCTTCCACTTATATTCTAAGCAGTGTCTTTTTCATAAAGATAAATTGAGGGACCTTCTCCTATTGTGACCTCCCACCCCATGGTGACAGCGTTCAGATTAGAATTACTTTGTTAAATGACTATTTCCTGTAATTAGGTCAACAACACACTTAGAAGATGATAGGATGGGTTTTCAGAAGGGTGCTACGTTTCTGACGGTCAAGGGACCAGGTTAATACTTAAGAGTGAACTCATTGTCTCCATGTATTGATAAATTGCCCTGGAGTACTTGTATTTTTTTCTTGCTCAAGAAAGTCTGCAGCTAAGTTAACACAATTCATTTCTGTAGTTGGTCTTTTTTTCTTAAGATGCTTCCAACTGCATATTATACATATTTAACTGGTGCCGGAAGATATAAAAAGGACTTTAAACAGGGGCACCTGGATGACTCGGTTGGTTAGGCATCTGACTGGCTCAGGTCATGATCTCATGGTTCCTGAGTCCCAGCCCCGAGTTGGGCTCTTTGCTGACGGCTCAAAACCTAGAGCCTGCTTCAGATTCTGTGTCTTCCTCTCTCTCTCTCTCTCTCCCCATCCCCTGTCCGTGCTCTCTCGCTTGATCTCTCTCAAAAATAAGCATTAAAATTTTTAATAAAAAAATTTAAACATTATAGCAAAGAGTATACTTTTTTAAATGTGTCTATGTATAAAGATTAAAAATATATACACACACATGTTGTGTTAGCCTGTTTAGGCTATTAATTAAAATTACCACAGACTATGTAGCTTATAAACAATAGAAATTGACGTCTCCCCTTTCCAAAGCTGGAAGTCTGAGATCAGAGTGCTGGTGAGAGCAGGTGAGACGTGGCTTCCAGGTTAGACTTCCCAACATGGTGGAAAGGGTGAGGGAGCTCTCTGGGGCCTCTTTAAAAAAAGGTAACATTCATGAGCCCCACTCTCATCACCCCCTGAAGACTCCACCCCATCACACTGGGCTTTAGGGTTTCAACATATGCATTCAGGGGTGGGGGGGGGCACATTCAGAACACAGCACATGTATACCCAGTACTACTTCCCAGTAGGTAATGGGTGAACCCATTAGATGTTGGAGCCATTCCGATTGGCTCCATGTGCCGCGCCTACCCTGGAGAAGTCAGCTTTGACGCACCAGGCAGAAACCCTTTCTCAATGTATACTTGACGCATCTCCACCAAACAGATAGCAGGCCTAGAAAGTGTGCAGGTGAACACTTAGCCATGTATACAAGATGGCTCTTCCACCACTACTGAAAGTCATTTTTCTTGGTCATCGGAAAACAAAGACATTACCCTACTGGGCTATCTAGTTCTCTATTTTTTAAACGAAGCTGCTTAATTCTTGAGGGTCTTCCTTTGAAGCTGTCTCCCATGTAATTTTGTGCCTCCCCAGGGCATCGCCAGAAAGGAAATGCCCACGGTTTCTACCGGAGGATTCATTCCTGTCACAAGTCATTCTCCTTTCTTCCTGTTCTGGCGAGAGCGGCCTCCTTGGTGAATTCCAAATGAGCCTCAGTCCACGTGGCTGTCTTTCATAATGAGTTTTGTCAAAGAGAAAGCAACATGTAGAAAAACAGACACGCACGCTGGCTTCAGTGCAGTGACAAAAAGGAGTGCTTGGATCACTTCTGTAAGAAACCCGTGTCTGGAACCAGAACTGGGCTGTCTCCTCACGTTACCACAGGCTCGCCCATGTAGATCAGCCTTCCCGCCCCTTGTGTAACTGCTCAGTACATCCAAGCCCGTGTGTTTTGTTTTCGTAACCTCCCCTCCTCCCGACGCCAAGTCCCCAAATACTTTAGTTGATGCGCAAACAGAATGGGAGGAGGATAGAATGAAACCAGCATCAACATCTGCTTTGGTTTGAAAGCAAAAACTTGCTTTGGGCTGAATCTTTACGTGGGTTTCTATGACGTTCTCTGGGCTTTGAAAAACATAACAGAAACCCAGGCTATCATGTGCTTTGTAGCTTTTTATTCTTTGATTCGCCTTCTTTTGTTTGAGCTTTGCTGTGCAGCTATGAGACTCCAGACGGGGCAGGGTGAGTGCAGGACTGACTCCAAGGCTCAAGTACATTGGCGTCACCCTGAGGTGAAGAGGATAACTTGCTGGGCTCTAGTATCTTCCTGTCCCTTGGGAACCATGATCCATGACCGTCTGTGTGAAGTTGTAGAAGAGGTATACAATGCTTTAAGAACCAGAGGCAGAGAGAACTGGGTTGTCTGCCAACAGGAAGACTACTGAGAATCACTTTCTCTGAAGCTTCTTTCCTTCCTTGAATTCTGAGTCTGTGTGTGTGTGTGTGTGTGTGTGTGTGTGTGTGTGTATGTGCACGGCCAACCCAGATGAGCAATTGGACTTGAAATGTACCTCCCTCAACAGGAAACAAAAGTCCTTTACGTAGAAGGTAGTCAACCTCACACTGATTGCTCACAAAGGAAATGAGAAACGAACGATGAGAACAAGACCAGGACTTTTTGAATCTGGAGACGTGGGGCTCCACTAGAACCAACCTCTTGATTGGTTAATTCACGCAGTGCATACTCAGCATGTAGTAGATCAAAGACCTTGTGCCCAGTGTCTTCAGTAAGCATCTAGATCCCAGGAAGACAGATACTAAATGTTGCAGAATTATAATTATTAAAAATGCTATAAAGAGAAATTAAGGGCTTTTTGTAAGAGGCAATGGCGAGCTAAATTCGTCTTACACAGAGAAAAGGAGACAGGTAGTGTGTGCGGTGAGTGGCGGAGGGGCTTGCCGGGAGCACGCTCCAGGCAGAGGAGGCAGCACATGTGAGCCCTTGAGAACTGGAAAGGGCAGAGTGACTTGTGCAGTTTGAACGAGGGAGAGGGCTCAGATTGCTGACATCAGGGGGGACAGATCGTATGTGGCCATGTAGATGGTTTTACTAATCTATTGCAGTGGAAAAAACCATCCCAAATGTTAGATGCTTCAAACAACAGTTTATTTATTGTTTCTTGTGATGGTGTGCATTGGCTGCGCTCGGCAGATGCTTCTATTGGCCAGGTCAGGTGGGAGCATTGAGCTTGTGAGCTCAGCTGGGCTTCCCCTCCTGGCTCTGGTCACACCTAGTGGCTAGAAGAGCTGGCCCGGGACTCTCTGCACATGGTGTCTCATATTCTGCTAGTGTAGCCTGAGCTTCCTAGAGGTCGGCTAGACTCCAAGACGGTGGGAACTGAAGGTGCCAGTCCACTTAGGACCTAGCCCCAGAACTGACACAGGCATCCCATTGACGAAGGCACGTAAGAAAGTCACCCACCCCAGCCAGTTTCAAGGGAAAGTAAACTCCGTCTCTGTTGGGGAGTTATGACAAGTGTGTAAAGAAGCAGCAAGAGCTTTTGTTAGGAAAGCATCTCTGGAGACTGGAGACCACACAGATAATTGAATGCATTTTGGACTTGAGGTTTTTATTTTTTATTGTGTGTTGAGCACGCTCAAAGGGCCTTATTTGCTGTGACCCTCACAGCAGTGAAATGAAATAACAAGATTACCACTCTCTCCTCCAGAAGCCAGGCGGGTCCCGAAACTGTCAGGTGACAGGGACAGGCACCAGTCCCGGCCCCCGAAGCCAGTGTATGCCATGACCACCGTGCTGCTGTGTGACCATTTTGCTGGTTCGCAGTCATGAGAACTTAGGACGTGAAGTTCTACAAGGATGAATAAAACCTGTTAGGATCATAAAAATTAAGGTCACCATACATAAGTTGAAAGCATCAGAGTTTCTACCTTTAGAAAATCTTATTATTGATAAACTTCCTGATGCATTCCAGAAAGTAAATTAGTAATTTACTCACAAAGTTGCTGAACAGATCCAACTGGTTAGCCCCGTGTGCCCTTATTCTTGGAAGCCGAGACTCTTGAAGTTCCCCTGGCAAAATGGAAACACAGAAGAAATGCTAGCGACTCGGTCTCCAGCCAGGTACCCTTGCCAGTTGCCTGCATGTTTCGGGAAATCTCAAAGACATGTCTCCTGCACCATCATAAATCAATCCTTCTACTACCACCTGGTGTTAACCATTTTCCTTCTCTCCTACTCTGGCATTCGTAGGGAGATATCCTTCCACGTATCTAAAATACCATTGTGTGTTTGGTGCTGGGCTGGGAGATCGTTGTGTCTCCCCTTTTATGTTTGGTTCTATTAGAGATACTGCCTCCTGTTTCATATCCTGATCTCTTACAAGGTTTATCATGGAGAGAGATAAATCACATAGAGGAAGGGGTTTATAACCCTGGCTCCTCCTCCCTTCCTAGAAACCCAGATGGCTGATACTATGCAGTATTCAGAATTTTGTTTTCCCCTTGTTGGTTGAGGCTTTGATATTGGTTTGAGATTTTTCTGTCATCTTTATTTAGGATGAACTTTCTCATAGTGGGGAGAGTTGTCTTCAATCCGTCACCCCAAGAGCCTACCAGTCTTCCAAACATGTATGGGCATGTATGAATACTGAAGTCTACAAGACAATTTAAGTATAGACATGCCATCGCATAAGTAGCATTCTCTGTGCATTCAAATACATTTTGTATTCCAAGCTCATGTCACTCCACTGCAGTTTTGAGGTAATAATGCCTTTACCCCTGGGGTAAGAAAGGCACTGTTACTTATGAAAGGAAATAAAGATCTGAGGCTACATCTATGCTATTAAACTATCATATTAACCAAACAACCACTTGATGGATTAACATTTTTACTTCTCTCAGAGTTGTTTTGGGGTTTGAAAGGACACAGGTGTTTTCTTTGAAAGAAAATTGGCAGCATGCCCCCGCTGGCAGGTCTACGTGTCAAAATGGAATTGGTTGGGATAATAAATTTCCTTTGAAAAGAACCTGTTGTGTTTATATGAAGTGTTTAGGTGTGATTATGGCCGTCTTCAACTTCAGAGTCTTCCTATTATTAGTCCATTTGACCCTCCAGGTGGTAGAATGCCTTAAGACTGTCAGAGGAAATAAACAGAAATAAAAAATTGTGTTCTTCAGTTATTAAAAAAAAAAAAACTTCTTTGAAGAAAAGATATAAAACAGAAAAAAAAAACATTTTTTAAACTAATTTCCTGAAACTCAAGTGTTCTTCCATTTTTGAGAAACAGCTTTTGCCACTTCCAAATATCATTAAGTAATAGGAGTTAGTGTGTTATACAGAAAAGAGACCAGTGGCAGTGATAGGCTTTATTTGAATGAGTCACAGATTAATTATGAAAAAGGAAAGTACATATACTGTCTCTGAGATTATTTATATGCCCTAAATCACCCCACGACGTATTGGCTTAAAACTACAGTGATACACTCTTTTTCACAATTCTCCGAGTTGCCTGGAGGCAGTGGGGTCATGTGCACACCGGGAACATCCAAGATGGCCTCATAGCCTCCAAAGTCTCTCTTCAAACTGCCTGTCACCACACCCTCATCTAGGCTGAGATTTTCGAAAGCTTGGTTGCAGACTTAAAAGAACCAAGGTTTTTAATACTTAGATCCAGAATTGGCATTTCGACCCCATTGTTTGGAAAGAGCAAGTCACTGAGTTAACCCAGATTCAAAAAAAGGGGTCTTAGCCTCCCTGTCTTGACGTCACTCTTGAGCGGCAAGGAGTTTGGGTCTCTCTTTAGTTCATCAAGGAGATACTGATCCATTCATTCATGTAAGGTTTGAGAGTGCACTCCATGCTATTTGCTGTGCCGTGAGTAGTCTCTTGGAGACATATCTTGTTGAACTCTGTCATTTGCAGTCAGCTTCACTGCTGACAAGCTATTGTGGTCTTGGCCAAGTTTCTTTTCATCTCTGTGACTTATTCTCCTCATCTGTGAATAGGACATAATGACAGTAGTTGCTTTACATGTAATTCAGTATTCTTCACAATTGCCATGTTAATATATATAAAGTACTTAGAATGGGTTAGGGCATGTACAGAATAACCATGCCAGTAACATGACAACTCGTAAGAGAGTTGTTACAGTTAAGCTAAAGAGAAAAGTGAAGTTGTGGGGTGGGGTATGACTAGGCTACTCAACTATTTAATGGCAGATTGTTACAACAACACAAAATAAAATTGCCTTATGATGTATTTTCTTATAAACTCAAGCAAAATTTCCTGCAAAAAATAATGGACTTGCTTTTTAATAAATTCTCTGGAAGCATTGTGCAGCCAAGTTATACGGATTTACAGGATGTATTTTCCATTCTGTGTTCTTCTGGCCCCAGTGGGATTACTCATGGCCCATAGGTACTGGACACCTCCGCACCTCCTGTAGCCTTTTTATTTCTCTCCTGTCAAATCTCACGTATCGGGTCACCTATGTCTCCCAAGTGTAATGTGCCATTCCTAGCCCCTGGAATTCTCCTATCCTGTTATTTTAAATTTCTTTAAAATTTGTTTTTGAGAGGAAAAGAATACTCATGAAAGCAGGGGAGGGGCAGAGAGAGGTGGAGAAAGAGAATCTGAAGAAGGCTCTGCACTGTTAGCACAGAGCCCAAGGTGGGGCTCACCCTCAGGGACTGTGAAATCATGACCTGAGCTGAAACCAAGAGTTGGACACTTAATGGACTGAGCCACTCACACAGCCCTCTCATATGCGATTACTTTAAAGCCTGGCTAACATATGTTCCTTCTTCTTTATGGTAGATGCGTCCAGTTCCTATTCCGACATCTTCCCTCAACCTGAATCTGGTTGGGCACATTTTTCTCCCTTTATCCCAAAACACATGATTACTTATTTTCTAAGAATCAATCACAGTTTTGATTGCCTATTACCTTTCCATCGCCATAATTTCTCTAAACTGCTCTGCATAAAATGAGCCTTGTTTTTCTTCTGACTTTTCAAAACTTGGCATAGTACCATAAAGCCTATGTCATCACATGTATAGTTAATTGGGTAAGATTTCTTAAAATGTGTTTTAAAGCCACAGCTCTTCCCAAAGGAAGAAAGAATCAAATTTCACTCTTTGACGGCATAAGTGTTATTGTCATTATAAGGTTGCCATTATAAACTGCAGCCTTGTTATTTTTTTTCAGATGAGTGGTGTTTTGGGTTTTTTAAAATGCTTTTATTTATTCTTGAGAGAGGGAGAGACAGAGCATGAGCGGGAGAGGGGCAGAGTGAGAGGGACACAGACTTGGAAGCAGGCTCCAGGCTCTGAGCTGTCAGCACAGAGCCTGATGCGGGGGGGCCGAACTCACAAGCTGTGAGATCATGACCTGAGCCGAAGTTGGCTGCTTCACCCACTGAGCCACCCAGGCACCCCGGATTAGTGGTTTTTAATGATGTTTTTAATTTTAATTCCAGTATAGTTAACATCCAATGTGAGACTAGTATCAGGTGTACAGTATAGTGATTTAACAATTCACATCATTACTAATGATCTTCATCTCATCGGTGTACTGTTAATGCTCTTTGACTATTTCACCCATCCTCCCTGCCTCCCCTTTCATAACCATCAGTTTGTTCTCTGTATATAAGAGTCTGTTTCTTGGTTTATCTTTCTCTTTTTTTTCTTTGCTCATTTGTTTTTGTCTTAAATTCTACGTATGAGTGAAATCATGTGCTTTTTGTCTTTCTCTGACTGACTTATTTCTCTTAGAATGTTACTAGAGAGTAGCTGGAGAGCTCCATCCATGTCATTGCAAATGGCAAGATTGCATTCTTTTTATGGCTGCATAATCCTCTGTTGTATGTATGTATGTATACACACACTGCTTCTTTATCCATTTGTCTATGGACAAACACCTGAGCTGTTTGCATAATTTGGTCATTGTAAATAACACTGCAGTAAAAATAGGGGTACATGTATTCCTGTGAATTAGTGTTTTTGTATTGTTTGAGTAAATATCTAGCAGTGCAATAGCTAGATTGTAGGGTAGTTCCATTTTTAACTTTTTGAGGGAACTCCATACTGTGTTCCACAGTGCCTACATTAGTTTGCATTTCCACCAACATTGCATGACAGTTCCTTTTCTCCACATCCTCACCAACACCTATTGTTTCTTGCGTTCTTGATTTTAGCCATTCTGACAGGTGTGAGGTGATGTCTCATTGTGGTTTTGATTTGAATTTTCCTGTAGGAAATGATGTTGAGCATCTTTTCATGTGTCTGTTAGTCATCTGTAGGTCGTCTTTGGAGAAACGTCTGTGCATGTCTTCTGCCCATTTTTTAAATTGGATTATTTGTTTTTTGAGCATTGAGTTGTGTAAGTTCTTTATATATTTTGGTTACCAATTCTTGGATATATCATATGCAAATATCTTCTCCCATTCAGTAGGTCACCTTTTTGTTCTGTTACGGTTTCCTTCACTGTGCATAAGCTTTTTATTGTGATGAAGTCCCCATAGTTTATTTTTGTTTGCTTCCCTTGTCTCAAGAGACCTCTCTAGATAAATGTTGACACAGCTGATACCAGAAAAATTACAACCTTAGCTCTCTTCTGAGATTTTTCTGGTTTCAGGTCTCACATTGTTAAGGTCTTTAATCTATTTTGACTTCATTTTTGTGAATGGTGTAAGAAAGTGGTCCAGTTTCCTTATTTTGCATGTAGCTGACCTATTTTCCCAACACCTTTTGTTGAAGAGACTGTCTTTTTCCCATTGCTATTCTTGCCAAAGATTAATTTTCAAAGATTAACTGACCATAAAATTGTGGATTTATATCTGGTGTCTCTGTTCTGTTGATCTGTTCATCTCTTTTTTTCCAGTACCATACTTTTTTGATCACTGCAGCTTTGTAACATAACTTGAAATCTGGAATCGTGATACTGTTAGCTTTGTTCTTGTCAAGATTGCTTTGGCAGTTTGGGGACTTCTGTGGAGGTTCCATACAAATTTTAGGATTGATTGTTCCAGTTCTGTGAAAAATGCTCGATACTTTTATAGGAATTGCATTAAATATATAGATTTCTTTGGGTAGTATAGACATTTTAACAACATTTATTCCAGTCCATGGACATGGAATGTCTTTCCATTTGTGTGTGTGTGTTGTCTTACATTTCTTTCATCAGTGTTTTTTGGTTTTCAGAATACAGTTCTTTCACCTCTTTGGTTAGGTTCATTGCTAGGCCTTTACTGTTTTGGGTACAATTGCAAGTGGGATTGCTTTCATGATTTCTCTTTCTGCTGTTGGATTATTAGTACACAGAAATACAACAGATTTCTGTATATTGATTTTGTACCTATGACTACTGAATTCATATATCAGTTCTAGGAGTTTTTGGTAGAGTCTTTAGGGTTTACATATATAGTATCATGTCATCAGCAAATAGTGAAAGTTTTACTTCTTCCTTACTAGTTTGGATGCCTTTTATTTCTTCTCCGATCATTCTGTCTAGGACTTACAGTACCATGTTGAATTGTACAATGTTGAACTGTTGAGGGTGGACATCTTGTCTTACTCATTTTAAGGGAAATGCTCTCGGTTTTTTCCCCATTGAATACGATGTTTGCTGGGGAATTTTCATAAAAGGCCATTATTACTATTGAAGTATGTTCACTCTAAACCTACTTTGTTGAGGGTTTTTATCAATGAATGGATGTTGTACTTTGTCATATACTATTGATGCATCTGTTGAAATGCTCATATGGTTCTTATCCTTTCTCTTATTGATGTGATGGATCATGTTGATTGATTTGCAAATATTGAACCACCTTCCATCCCAGGTGTAAATCCCACTTGATCATGGTGAGTGATTTTTTTACTGTATTGTTGGATTCAGTTTCTTAGGATTTCATTGAGGATTTTTGCATCTGTTTTCATCAGAGATGTTGGCCTGTAATTCTCTTTTTTTCTGTGGTGTGTATCTGACTTTTGTACCAGGGTAATTCTGGCCTTACAGAATGAATCTGAAAGTTTTCCTTCCTTTATTTTCTTTTTGTTTTTGGAATATTTTGAGAAGAATAGGTAATAACTCTTCTTTAAATGTTTGGTAGAATTTTCCTGTGAAGCCATCTGGTCCTGGATTTTTGTATGTTGGAATTTTATTTTTTATTACCGATTTAGTCTCATTTCCAGTAATTAGTGTGTTCAGATTTCTACTTCTTCCTGCTTCAGTTTTGGAAGTTACATGTTTCTAGGGATATATCCATTTCTTCTAGGTTGTCCAATTTGTTGGACTATAGTTTTTCAAAGTACTCTTCAACAATGTTTGTAAGAGAATGGTGTCTGTTTGTTTCTATGGTGTCTGTTATTTATCTTTGATTTGTGATTTTGCGTGTTGGGTTGTTTTTGTTTTGCTCTTGCTTTTGATGAGTCTGGCCAGAGGTTTATCAGTTTTGTTGATCTTTTCAAAGAACCAGATGCTGGTTTCATTGATCTGTTCTATAGTATTTTTAGATTCTATCTCATTTATTTTTGTTCTAATCTTTACTGTTCCCTTCTGCTGCTGCTTTTAAGTTTTATTCATTCTCTTTATAGCTCCTTTAGGTGTAAAGTTTAGGTTGTTTATTTCAGATTTTTCCTGGTTCTTGAGCTAAGTCTATATTGCTATAAAATTCCCTCTTAGAACCACTTTTGCTGCACCCCGGAGGTTTGGGACTGCTGTATTTTCATTTGTTTCCGTTTATTTTTAAATTTATTGTTTGATATCTTGTTTGACCCATTCATTATTTAGTAGCATGTTATTTAACTTCCTTGTATTCGTGTTCTTTCCAGATTTTTTCTTGTGGTTGATCTCCAGTTTCATAACATTGGGGTTAGAAAAGATGCATGATATGGCTTCCATCTTGTTGAATTGGTTGAGACGTGTTCTGTGGCCTAATATTTGATATCTTCTGGAGAATGTTCGATGTGCATTTGAAAAGAATGTGTATTCTGGTGTTGTGGGGTAGAATGTTCTGAAAATGTCCGTTAAATCAATCTGGTCCAGTGAGTCATTCAAAGCCAATGTTTACTTGTTGATTTTCTGATTTGATCATCGGTTCATTGATGTAAGAATACCCTACTATTATCATATTATCATCAATTAGTTTTTTATTTGTTATTCTTTTATGTACTTGGTTGTTTTCATGTTGGGTACATAAATATTTATAATTGCTTATCTTGTTGGATTGTTCCCTGTATTACTATATCGTGTCCTTCTTTATCTCTTATGACAGTCTCTGGTTTAAAGTCTGTTCAATGTAAACATTGCTAAACTGGCTTCTTTTTGACCTCCATTTGCATGATAGATGTTTCTCTGTTCCCTCACTTTCAATCTGTAGGTGTCTTTTGTTCTGAAATGAGAGACTTGTCACCAGCATGTAGATGGGTCTTGTTCTTTTATCTACATTGTCACCTCTGTCTTCTATTTGGACCGTTCATTCCATTTACAGTCAAAGTAATTATTAATATATATTTCTTGCCATTTTGTTACTTGGTTTGCGCTTATATTTGTAGCTTGTTTCTGATCCTTCTCCTGCTCTCCTTCATGCTTTGCTGGCTTTCTTTGGTGATATACTTGGATTCCTCTGTCCTTATTCCTTGCATGTCTATTGCTGGGTTTTGATTTGTGGTTACAATTAGCTTTGTATATAACATCTTCTACAATTAGCAGTCTATATTAAGTTGATGATTGCTTCAGATGGACACCTTCTTTACTGCTCTTCACACTACATTTTGGGTATGAGTTGTCATATTTTATTCTTGTCATATCTTATATCTTGTTATTTTCTGAATCCTTTGATTGATTTTTACATAAATACTTTTACTGCTTTTATGTTTCTTTTCATGCTCTCCCTATGGTCTTTCCTTTCTCATCAAAGAATCCTCTTTAATACTTCCCGCAGGACTGGTCGTGGTCATGAACTCCTTTAGTTTTTGTTTGTCTCAGAAACTCTTTAGCTATTCTTCTATTTCGAATGATAGCCTTGCTGGATAGAGTATTCTTGGTTGCAGGATGTTTTTTGTTTGTTCCCGCCCTGCCCCCCCACTTCAGCCCTTTGTATATATCTTTCCACTCCCTTCTGGCCTGCAGAGTTTCTGCTGAGGAATGCACTCATTGCCTCATGGGGTTTCTCTTATATGGAATGGTCTTCTTTTCTCTTGCTGCTTTACATTTTTTTCTTTATCATCACTTTTTGTTATTTTAATTACTCTCTGTTCTGGTGTGGACCTTCTTGGGTTAGTATGGGGGGAATCTCTGTGCCTCCTGTATTTGGATTTCTGTTTTTCCCACAGATTAGGGACGTTTTCAGGTGTTATTTCTTCAGATAAATATTCTCTACCCTTTTTTTTTTTTTTGAGTTCCCTATAATGTAAATGTTGTTATGCTTGATGGAGTCACTGGGTTCCCTAAGGCTAATTTCAATGTGCATAACTTTTTCTCCCACTTGTTCAGTTTGATTATTTTCCATCACTCTGTCTTCCAGGTGACTAACTCATCCTACTGCCTCCTCGAGCCTATTTGTTCTATCGAGTGTATTTTCACTCTCATTTATTGAGTTCTTCATCTGTGATTGGTTCTTTTTTATGTTTTCTGTCTCTTTGATAGTGGCCTCACTGAGATCCTCCAGTCTTAAGTTTACTGGATATCTTTATGATCATGACTTTACATTTTTACCAGGTGTATTACTTCCATGTGTTTTACCTCGGTCTCTTGCTGTGATTTTGTCCTGTATTTGGGACATATTTCTTTGTCTCCTCATTTCATCCAATTCTCTTTGTTTCTGTGTGTTAGGAAAGTGAGCCGTCTCCTGATCTTGAAGGTAATGACCTTAGGAAACAGAGGTCCTATAGTACCCTACAGTGCAGTGTCCACTGTTCCTCTGGACCCGGCACTTGAGGGAGTGTCTCCTAGGTGTGGTGCATCTGCCCTGTTGTACTCTGGCCCCTTTTTCCTCCAGGCCAGTCATCGGCAATGGCTCTCTCTGCCTGTTGTGGACAGTGTTCGGTCCCCAGCCAGAGTAGGATGAATTTTATCAAGGTATGCACTGGTCTGCTTGCTAAATGAGACCTGGAACTGGCACTGCCAGAACCAGGCTGGCCGAGGTAGATCAGCCTAGTGCATCTGGGTGGGACACACACTTGTAACAAGGCACACCTCAGGCTTCTGTAGCACCTGCAGCCACAGCTGCTGGCAGGGCCAAAGCCAAACATGTGGGCTTCAGAGAAGTGGTGCTGGTGATGTTTGCACTGGTTTTTGGGTGAAAGGAGGTGACTGCAGCTCTGGGGCTGAGGCAAGCATGACTGGTGAGGGCAATCCACCAAAGTGCATGGGCAGGGGCATTGGGTGGGCTTGTTGGAAGCAAGTTAGGTGATGAGTGTGCTTGTTCCTGTAGGTGGCCATTGTGTATGCTGGAGGTGGGGGGAGGGATGTTACCTGCCACCTCCTCTCTTCCTGGAGGGCTCTTCCTCGGAAATCCCTGTCTCTTTGGGACAGGCTGTGTCCCTGAGTAAATCCCTCTTTCTCCCATTTTCCCTCCCAGTGTTTTTCAAACTGCTGTGTATATGCAGTATCTGCAGGAGCTGTTTAGTGTGCTGTCTCTTTAAGGGCAGAGACTCTCCTTTCTAAGTCCCTTTGGTTCACCCAGAGCCCAGCCTGCTGATTTTTAGAATTCCAGACTTTCAAGACCTGCTGGTTGTAAGAAGTCATGACATTCGGCCCCTCTCACTTTCATCGCCAACTGTTATGGGGATTTGTCTTCCCCATGCAGGCTCCCTGGTGTGACAGTCTGTTTCTTGCCCTCCACCCCACTTCAGGCTCCCTCCTGTCTGCAGTTGACCATGGTCTATTTAGGTCTCAAAAAGCATTGCCACCCTTCCTCCCTTCTTCCATGTGGTCTCTTCTCTACCTTTGGTTGTGGAGTTCATTCCAACAGTCTCTAGGTCATTTTCTGGGAGACTATTATAAGTGTTATCTAGTTGTATCCATGCGACAAAGTGAACTTAGGGTCCTCCTACTCCACCACCTTCCCAGCCTCCACTGCAGCCTTTTTAAATAACAAATTTTGTCACTTAATCTAGACCATTAAAGAATCTAAAAGTTGGATTGTAAGAATTTATACTTGTTCATTTTATTGAATTTTTTTAAACCAGATCTTTAGGGCCCATACTGAATTTCCAGTACTTTTTATGTGATATAGTTTGGTTTCTTATGTCAACTTGCTAATGTCAACTACACTTCAGTTACTGGAGATACAAGTTAAGGTTCAAATCCAAGTCTGAAGTCAGGCAACCCTTGGCACTGATGGTGTGCCTTTTGCTAAAACACTGCTTAGTTGGGTCATATAAAAATAATAAATAAAGTTTATTGGCAGCTGTTGACCACTGTTAGATTAGTCCAACTAAAACTATTCGCAAGAAAATACTCCAATTAAGAAAAAGTACTACATCTTGTCTTCCAGCAACCTGTATTCTGATACGTCAGCCACAAGTGTTACTTCTGCCCATTCTTTCCCACCTCGTGCCATATTACACACTACATTTCAACCCCTGGGACTTTTATAGGCTGATCACAGAAGCAACTTGATTTTTTGAAAAGGCCAGTCTTTCCCCATGGTGGCCTCACCCTCGATAGAGCAGGGAAACTTACAATGCCGGGGTGGGGGTGGGGGGGCGGTAATATTGTCAAACTTCTGTTGAACTTCCTAAGGTGTGTTAGCTAAGTAATCTGAAATTTTGGCAGATGAACCCCGGGCACTGGTTGGTTGAGAGTTTCCCCAAAGCACCTGGTTTGAGTCCAGGTTCTCCCACTCAGACCCAGGGAAGGCAAGTTATTTGTGAGAGGTCGTAGGTCCTATCTTGTCCTGTACATAATGTGGATAATGAAAGAACCTAGAAAAAAGTAATTTAGTTCATACATAATTCTGTTATCTCCATTGCACTGATGAGAAAACGGACTCAGAGAGGTTAATTAAGTTGTTCAGAGTTGCATGGTTACTAAGCAACATGGCCAGGACTTAATATTATACCACGTTTAGCACATAATCACTAATTTACAAAATGTTGGGGAGGTAGATACATGCTCATAACTTAAAAAGGTACCATTAAGCTTGATTTGACATTTAATATCATCTTCTAGGCCTCTCACATATATGACTGTAGTTAACAAACTTAAATTTTAATGATTGCAAAAATATGTGAAGGCTGAGCTAAAATTACTAAATGCTAAAGATAATAAAATATAATGATACTTTAGTTGCCATTATAAAGTAAGTGAGATTGACCTAATTTTTCCCCCAAATAATTGATTCTCTTTCTAGGCTAACTGCTGTATTCGTGTATTACTTCCGGCCCTGACAGATACAAAGGGCCCTCCACCCAGCACCCATTCTCACCTTTGCTGTTAATCGGCCCTAATTCCTACATTTCATATACAAGTCATTGCTTTGGATTATGACACTTTTGCTCAGATATCAAAATAACCTGGAAAGATAATATACCTACTTATCATCACTTACGAATATCATAGGATAAACTAATATGTCAGACTATTTAATCCATTGCCTGACTGCAAAAATTTCCTACATGGTATTTATTCACTTAGTCATATAAATTGAAAAAGTATGCATCAATTTAGGACTAAGCTGTTATTAAGCTTGCCTGGATATTAATACATATGGTAATTGAAGGAACATACATCATCGTATAAATCGTTTTAAATCTCCTTCTGGTAAAAGATGGATTGTTTGTGGATTAAATGAAATAAAATTTGTTAAGCTGTCAGCATGATGCCTGAATCACAGTATATGATGAATAGATGTTAGTGATGGTTATTATTATTGCTAAAGTAAGAAAAGCACTTGACATACAAGTGCTTGATAACCACTCTTAATCATGATCTGTATGAAGCCACTTAAAACGTGAGTTTTGGTATTTATTAACAGTACTATGTGCATCGTATATGCTAAATTTTATGCTAACAGGGATTTAACATACGGGTCATCTAATTTAATCCCCGTTCTACATCTAATTCTGGGTTAGCTTTATTATCAAGCCAAATATCTTAAAAGTCAGGAATTGTATTATTTGATTGACTTTTGAGCCTTAATAGCCAAACTACTTTATCAAATGTTCCAGTAAATTTCTATAGTATTTTGAGGAGAGAAATGTGTTTCTCTGCGTTCTTACACTTTCTAAAGTTTTACTGTACAATTAAAAGAGAAAATCTCTTGGTAAAGAATGGATTTAGGAGTAATATGGAAAAGAACAAAAGACATTTTTGCTTGCATTCCAGAAAGAAGCACTTATTAAACAATTGTATTCAGAAATGATTTCCCAAGGGAAGAAGTAGAGATTTTCTTTAAAAATTTCAAAATGATATCGGGAGAGAATTCATATCAAGAATTTATATGTCAAATAGGCTCTATAGAGCATGACTTCTGAATCCTGTTCTTAGGTTCTATTCTTTGACATGAGAGTTTTTATTTATTAAGAGGTAAGTTTGAGTCTATATTTCCAAGTCAACTTAAAAAATAATTTGGACGTTGAATAAGATCTTTGACTAGTTGACCTGGTTCACTATTCCTTCTCCCCAGAATCTTATTAACACAGCTACTTCAAGGTCAGATATTCTTGGATTGATTTTGAAAGGTAAAACATCGTTTCGTTTATCAAACCTGGAGCATCTGATGTGCCAGGCATTAAGCTGAAGGAATTGGACACTGTTCTTGACCTCAGGATGCTAATAGACTAGGGTAGGGTTGGCAAGCTTTCCCTTAAAGGGTCATGCAGTAAATATTCTAGGCTTGCAGGCCATACAGATTCTGTTGGAACCACTCTGCCATTGTATTCTGAAAGCAGCCAGAGACATCCCTTAAGCCAGTGAGCATAGGACTGTCTTCCATTTAAATTTTATCTACAACAGTGGGTGGTGAGTGGGCTGTGGTGTGCTGTTTCTAGAGTGGGGCAGACAAATCGACTGACTGGTGCAACGCAAGATCACTATGGCAGAGGTTGACACAGAGGACCTCAGGAGCACAGAGGAGAGGCATCTAGATCCTCTGCCTTTCTGGATGTGTCTGTGCAGAGTCTACAGGGTGTGGGGAAAAGAACAAGGGGGAGATTAGGGAGATTAGCAATCCAGGGTTTTCAGATAAAATGATGACTGAATTTCATCATGAAAATCGGGAGCAACTCACTAAGGGGCATGCTCAAGTCTGTTGTATGCGAAGCATAGATACTTATGAATCCCATCACCTTAATATAAGCCAAAGATTTCAAACTACATAGCATGGGATCCAGTTGCTCAATAAATTAATAGATAACTTTGAATTAAGAGGTTACCTTGTTGAATAAGTTTGGGAGATACTATCTCTTTGCCCTCTCCAGTTAGTTTTCTAATTTTTTTAAAGATTATGATAAGTAAAGATGATTTTTCAATTTCTGTAGCTCAGAATTTCCTATTTGTCCATAGGATCCTTCTTGTGGTGCAAGATGTCTGTTAATGTAGTATTTTAGAAAGAATGTTTCGAATGATATGGCTTTGGTGGAAATAGTTACTGGGTCATAGGTGTCCAGGTCCTGGGAAATGGAAATTGAAGCCAGTTACCAGGATTTTGAGGTTAGGCAGAACAACTTGGCAACTGACTTGCAGAACTGGGAAAATGATGAAATTATGGAGTGATGATTCTAAATCTTGGGCAGTATCTCCCCTAGAGGGGCTTTCCTCGTCACGTGACCAGGAATACTACCAGCTCTTCACAGGTGGGAAATCTGCACAATGCAGGTGCATCCTGCCCAGACGTCAGTGGCGCCTCTTGAACAAACACTGCTCTGGAGGAGGCGTAGCCTATGAGGGGCAAGGGAATCACACCTCCCAAGGTTCAAAAGACTGAGAAGGGGAAGAATCTTTTAGGCTGATTATCATCAGTACAGCATGAAATACTGAAAATGGTATATGCTTTTTAGTTTTAACAATGAGATGTAATTTGTTAAATTCCGTAAATTCCCATCAGGTTATAATTTGCTTAGGCATAGGCCCTTGTAAGATTTATGGCGCAAAGATGAGGTACAATGTGATCTTCCAAATAAGCCACAGGGTTAGATGCTGTTAGGCACTTCCGAGGTAATGTAATGAAGTTGGTCAGTAGTGCCTCACCTCCTCATGATCGCTGTGACGGAAGCACCAGAGTAGACTCAGTTCTGATTCTGAAAGTAGCCTTTCAGAGGAATTTTTAGAAAGCTCCTCTGAAAGTTTTTAGAGAAGATTCTGTATGTCAATAAATAATTTTCTTTTCTAATTTTTTTTCTTGAGTAAATAGCCTCAGGGAAGTATTCCAGTGGTTCCTGAAAAATAACAAATAGGAGATCTTTTGCAGAGACCAGGGTTGCCATAAATAAGGCACCTGTTGGTAATGTAAGAAGTACCCAATCCTCTGGGCTGGTGCACCCCTACCAGGGTGAAGTGGGTGGTGTGCAGGGATGGGGTGGGCTGAGCTGCTTCCACTTAACCCCATGCAGGTGCCTTTGAACAGTGTGCAAATTGCACAACCCCAGCTCAAAAATACTACCATTCATTACATTTGGCTTCATTGCCTATATTCCTTGAACTTGGATGCATGTCAGTGTCTACTCCATGATGCATGCTGTGCGAAGTGTAATCTTACACGAGCTAAGTGATGCCTCCCTTTAACTGAGTGCTTACCCTATGGCAGCTTCTTTGTTAAGTGTGTCACACGTACTAATACTCAAAACTGCTCCATGAGCTAGGTATTTGTGTTTTCATGTTCCGATTAAGGAAGCTAAAGCTTACTGACTTTTTAAAAAACACTTTTATTTTTAAGTAATCTCTACGCCCATTGTGGGGCTTGAATTTACAATCAAGAGATCAAGAGTTGCAGGCTGTGCCCACTGAGCCACCCAGGTGCCCCTATAGCTCTGAAGAACTTGCCCATAGTTACATAGCTCAGAAATGGAGGCACCAGGATTCAAAACCATCTTTTATCTTTGTAAATTGCCTGCTATTAGTCAGTACACAGTAGGGGTTTCGATGAATTTCTATGTTAGTGGGAGAGCACGTGTATTTCAGCCCTTGGTTATAACATTAAGTGCAGGTGCCGTCCAGGAAGGACACATACTAAGATGCAGAAAGTTGTCAGGGACCATTTCCCAGGACCGGCAGTGTCTGAGCTGAGTCTTAAAGAAGTTGACACAAACATGCAGGAATTCAAAAACTGGTAAGCCCAAACCACCATGAAGTATCCACTCACATCTATCAGGATGGCTGTTTTCAGAAATGAAGAAAAGTATTGGTGAGTGTGTGGAGAAATTGGAACGCTGGCCCTCTCTTGGAGGGAATACAAAAGGGCAAGACTGCTACGGACCCACAGTATGCAGGTTCCTCAAAAGTTAAAAGAAAAATAGAACTACCTTATAATCCAGCAATCCCATTTATGGGTATTGATTCAGGAGAATCAGGATCTCAAAGAGATAATAGCACTCCCATATTGCCGCATTGTTTACAACAGCCAAGATATATAAACAACTTCAGTTTCCACTGACAGGTGAATGGATGAAGAAACCCTGGTTTATACCTACGGTAGAATACAATTCAGCCTTAAAGAAAGAAGGGAAGTCCACCCATATGCCCCATATGCGGCAACACAGATCAACCTTGATGGCATTATGCTATGTGAAATAAGCCCATCTTGGGGAGACAAAGGCTACTTGATGATACTTGTATCAGGTCAAATACATACAATCACAGAGGGGAGTGGTGGTTGCCAAGGGCTGGGGAAAGGGGAAAATGGAAAGTTCTAATCGACAGGCATAAAATTTCAGTGAATTAGAAAGAATAAACTCACTCTCCAACTTGGCTGTGCAATATTTCCACAGTCAACAGCGATGTATTGTACACTTGAAAATCTGTTCACGTGTTCTTATCACAATAAAATGAAAATAAAATAAAAAATATCTAGCATAACAAAATAGCAGAACATAATAACCTAAAATAAGATGATATAGGTTGAAAAGGGCTGCACTTCAGAAGACTGGGTTTGTGATTCTTAGTGATTATCTTATTATTTTTTGTACTGATTTTTTTTTTACATTATCACATACCAACTGAAAATAATTGGAAAAGCTGTCGACTCTGGTGTACATTAAATCATCTGGGTAGACGTTAAAACTTACATCGAATAACATGGATGAATCTTAAAGACGTTGTGTAAAGCGAATTAAGCCTGTCGCAAATAGACAAATACTGTGTGACTGCATTCATATGAGGTCCCTAGAGTGGCCAAATTCCTAGAGACAGAAAGTAGAAGGTTGGCTTCCAGGGGTGGGGAGACAGGAGAATGGGGAGTTAGTGTTCAATCTGTGTAGTCAGTTTGGGAAGATTCTAGAGATGGATAGTGGTGATGGTTGCACAACCGTGTGAATATATTTAATGCCATTGAACTGTGTACCCCAAAATCATTAAAATGATAAAATTATGTGTATTTTATTACAGTTTTGAAATTATCGTGCTCTCTTGGAACCCACTCTATATCTTGCTGATTCTGAATTTCTAATGACTGTCAGGCTTGGAAATCACTGTTGTAGGACATGTTGACCAGGGATTTGTTCTAAGAGATTGGTTCTTGCTCTGGAAAAGGCAGTGAATCTGCCAAACTGAGTAACATTAAATCCAAATGTGGGAGTTTATAGTTGGGTACATCATAGTTTTAGAAGATGGTTTTTAAGACCATACTTTCAGTAGTTTCTTGTGTTTATAAATAACTTGATCACTGATAATTGTCTAGTGGTTTAGTTTAAAATTAAAGCAATTTATTCCTCAGGCCAGAATTATCATTTCTACATTAGAGGTGAAAACACTGATACCCACTGAGCTCAGGTGAATTACCTCTCTCTTACCCATGCTACCTAGCGTCGGGGGTGGTAGGAAAGATAGCTAACTGATGGGAACATAACTCTTGTCTAAATGAAAATTGCAGGAATAACAGTTTTATGGATTTTCTTTTTTAATGGTTGAAAAACATTGTTGTAACTTCTGCCATCAATTACACTAATCATTTTAATGGAGACATGTCAGGTGAATAAAGAGATGTGGCAGAATGTACTGGAAGAGTCATGACAAAAGCCCACAGCTTGAGGCTTCCACAGGGCAAGGTGGTGTGGGCTTGTAGCAAGTGAGTGGGTGACCAGGGAGGAGGACACAGTATTACTCTTAGAGCTGCCCATCTCTGAGCCCTTTACTTTAAAAAAAATGTTTTTTAAGTTTATTTTTTGAGAGGGAGAGGGACAGAGAGAGCCGGGGGAGGGGCAGAGAGAGAGAGGCCAGAGGGAATCCCAAGCAGGCTTCCCAGTGTCAGCAAGAAGCCTGATGTGGGGCTCCAACACACGAACCTTGAGATCATGACCTGAGTCGAAACCAAGAGTCACACGCTTAATGACTGAGCCACCCAGGAGCCCCTGACCCCTTTACTTTAGAAGGGCTCCCCTCTAAATTCTCGCGGGTGTGGTCCCCTCTAGACCACGTGCCACGATCAGAATCCTGGAATTCTATTGCCCAGATGGCCCTGAGCTCATTTCCAAGCTCACATGGGCCTCTCCTTGGTCCTTCCTTCCCATGCTGACATTTGCCCACCCCTGTGTCTGAGTGTTGACCAACAGGCAGCCATGTCAGTGAGTGAGTGTTGGGGGATGGGGGGTGGTTGTGGTGGATGGTACTTGGGTGCACAGGGAATCAGCATCCTGAAAATACTAGTGATGGATCTGGAGGACACTTTGTCCAAATATAAATTATTGAAATATTTTTCCCTGTTTTTCTACCCGTTCTTCTTTTCCAAAGAAATGGGCAGGCTCTTAATTTTTTTTTTTCTAACTTGACTGTGTTTGGGACATAATGTTGAAATGTAAGGTGTGCAACATGGTAATTTGATTCATTTATATACTGTAATTTGATTGCCATTGTGATGATAATTACCACCTCCATCATATTGTTCTTTTAGTGGTTGGAATAATTAAGTTGTAGATTCTTTGCACAGTTGATGATAATATGGTATCCTTGCCAGAATTTCCTACACTATGTATTATAACTTTATGACTTGCTTACTATTATTATTTTTATTTACCATTGTCAGTTTGTACCCTTAACATCTGTCTTATCCCCCATCTCCATCACCCACTAACTACCATTTTCCTCTGTTTTTACAAGTTAGACATTTTTAGATTCTGAAAGCAGGTGTATCCCACAGTAGTTGTCAGTTTCTGATTTATGTCACTTGCGTAATGTCCTCGAGGTCCCTTTGTGTTGTTGGCATGGATGGCAGGACGTCCTCCCTTCTCGTGGCTGAATAATACTCTATGTATATACATATAGATGTGTGATTATATTATACACTCCATTACACATGGACATAGATGTCTATGTAGCTGCACCTCACACCTTCTTTCCCCAGTCCTCCACTGGTGGGCACTTTAGGTTGTTTCCATATCTTGGCTTTTGTAAATTAATGCCGCAATGAACACATGAATTTCTTGATCTCAGAATATTTGGTCAATACTAAAAGCTTTCAGAAGATAAGGTCCTATCTATTTTAAAACTTAAATTCCTTTAATGAAATTAAAAAGAGTAGAGTGGAGAAAGAATGATCTTTGGAAATGTTTCCTCAAGAATGAATTTCTCTGCATGGACTCATCTGGGAAGGATGACCAGAAGCATTGGGTTCCCAGCTTGACCAAAGGTCCCCTTTCTTATCTGTGGGCACAAAAGCAGAGAGCCGTTGTACACCATGGGTTCTTCATGACCTTGATAGCAGAGAGATGAGAGAGTTTCCTTTCCAGCCTTTGGCCATGACACATCTCCTGGGTTTGGTGTGACCTTGAGGAAGAGCTAAACAATGAACATCATCAGATAGTCAACTGAAAAAGGAAGGTTTCTATTCCAGTATAATTTGATTGAAGACAGTGAACAAATGAAATTTTCCAGCACTCCTGAGTCTATACTGAGACTCGTATCTGACATATTAGAACTTTATTTTCATTATTGAAGGTCTTAAACAATAACATTTAGAACACAAAGTGTATATTTAGTTGTGGTAGCTGCTAATGTTTATTGAATGTTTCCTATATGCCAGGCACCTTCTTAATGCTTTGTATCTCCTCTTTTGCTTATTTTCACCAAAGCACTATGCAGTGGGTAGTTATATCCACCCTTCCAATTTTTTAAGGGAAGGAAACTAAGGCATAGAGAGATTATATCGCTTACCAAAGGCATAGCTAGTAATTAGTAGCAGAGTCTAATTCAACTTGATTCTCTTTCATTCAGAAGTCCATACACTTAATCACTATATGGTGGTTCAGGATAAGGAGGTTACGTTGTATCGCACAACTCATAAAATTATACCTCATGTCTCCATAATGGTTTGCTTTACCTAAAGTATTTTTACACTCAGGAAAAAAATTCTAATTCTTAGAGTTCAGTATGGTAATAGGAAGCCGTTGAAGGTTGGAGCCACTGTGTGATAGGAGCTAACTGTTGCTGCTAGATGATAAGTCTAGCAGGGACGTGTGTAGTGTATGGAGTTTGGGGCAAGAGTCACCAAGGAAGGAAGATCAGTTACAAGACTATTGCATAGCAGACTGAAACAGGATCAATGCCAAATGATCTAATTATGGGAGAAACGTATGTTGAGGGCAAAAAATGTACTTTTGTTGATGAGCTCACTAAGGGGAAAGTTCAAATATCAATGAGGTTAAGAAGGACCCTTGCTTAATCCTTCAGCAGTAGAAATTGGTTTCTTTGGTAAGTCAGATTTCTCCTTTTATTCTCTTGGTATTAGCGGCAGGAAGCCACTGGCACCGAAATAAACAATACCTTGTCAATGTTCTTCTTTTTAATTATTTTATTCATTTTGAAAGAGTGGGGGAGGGGCAGATAGAGAGGGAAAGAGATAGAATCCCATGCAGGCTTTGTGCTGTTATCTCGGGGTCCGATGCAGGGCTCGAACTCCTGAACCACGAGATCATAACCAGAGCTGAAATCAAAGTCAGACGCTTAACTGACTGAGCCACCCAGGCAAACTCCCTGTCAATATTCTTGGCATTAAACTTGATACAGAGCTGATCTGTATGACAGAATAAAAAAGCTTCTGTTCTCCAAATACTACCCAAAATAAGTAATGTACCAGCATGCTCTGCTCTAGGTAAGAGGACATTGTTGAACTATGTCCAGATTTGCATTTGTTGGAGATACCTTGCCTTATAAATATGGGGCTACATCTAAATATGGGGTTACACTTAAAAATGAATACCAGTGCTATCAACAATAGCTAAATTATGGAAGGAGCCCAAATATCCACAGGCTGATGAATAGATAAAGATGTGGTGTATACATGTATATACTACATATATGTATATATGTATCTGTGTCTACACACACACACACACACAATGGAATATTACACGGTGATCTAAAAGAATGAAATCTTGCCATTTGAAATGACATGGATGGAACTAGACCGTAGTATGTTAAGCGAAATAAGACCATCTGTCAGGCAGTAGATCCCTAGCTGGTCTGGTCGACAGTCTCTGCTGTCTGTTGCCCAGCATCGACTCTCCACAGAGCTGGGAGAGGGGCTCTTTAGCCTGTGAGATCTTGTCATACCTGCTCACCACCACGCAGTGCCTGCACGTTTCACCCAGATTAAAGCCAAGTCCTTTGGGTGGATGGGAGAGGGGCTCACGCCCCTTTGTGATCTATCCTCTTTCCCTTACCTCTTGAAGTTTTCTTCCATGTTCCCCCAGAGCCACCCTGCTGCTCCTGGAGTCCGCTAAGTGCTGCAGACCCCTTGCCTCCTGGTTCCTCTGCCTGGAGCCTCTCTCTCAGACCTACAGTTAACTGTCTCCCTCACCTCTCAGACTTCTGAGACCATCTCACATTTTCAATGAGGATATCCCCGTCCTGTTCAGTCTTTCACCTTAAACCCCCTCCCAGTGCAATCCCAGCTACCCTGTGGAAGTTTATCTAATGGAAAATGCTATAGCTCTTACCTCTTATACTTTATGATGTGTGTGTGTGTGTGTGTGTGTGTGTGTGTGTACACATAATTGTATCATAAGTACTTATTATGTTTGCTATTTATTTTCTATTTCTGATCAGTAGGCAGGAACCTTGGCTTTCGTCAATGAATCCCAAACACCTACAACAATTTATGGCCCATAATAGGCACCCACTTAAGTTTTCATGTGTAAATAAATCATATAATTAAACCAGTATTTTAACAACAGTAAGAATTTTGTTTGCTTTGAAATGGACCCATTAGGATTCATTTGATTTGGTTGTAACCACAATTGTGTGTTTTATAACTTTTGGTATAATAATACAGTTACACAACTGAACATTTTGAAACTACAAGTAAAGGGAAAGATTTTTAAAAATTTTGGTATAATACAGTTATAAAACTGAACATTTTGAAAATGCAAGTAAAGGGAAAAATGAAATATGATACAATTACTTACATATACATAGGTGGACACACCTAACACAATATTTGTTAAACTTCTCCTCTTTTCCAGCAAAGGTTTTCTATGTATAGTTAAAGAGGGATTTAATGAAAACATAATTATCTTATACATAATTTTTACCACCTTTTCCTTGTAATATTGTAAGTACTCCATGTTTACAAATTTGTCAATATTTGGCTTGCAAGAAGACAAATTCTCATATTTGCTTCTGCATTCAATCTGTTAAATTTCTCTTTCTCTTGTTTTGGTTGTTTTGGTCATCTGAAAAGATGACTCTCACAAAGATGGGTGATAGGAAAGGGGGAAAGTAGGCTAATGACCTTTTCAGGTGATTGCAGACATTGTTCGTTGATACAACATCACAACCCAGCAAATACTAGTTTATTGAAGGTTAATTGCAGTATGGAATGCCAAACAGTGGAATCCATTGATCTATCTTGTACTTCAAATAGATCTTTCCCCATGCATGATTTTGTAACATGGTGTATCGATCGCCTGGAAAAATACTGCTTCACTGCACTGGGCAGAAGTTGGTCATTGCCAAGTAAAAATGATGTTCCTTGGATAAAGTGGAATTCTTCAGTTTGCTGCTCCAGCAAGGACACAAGTCATCTTCCTCGAGACTGCCACTGTACCATTTGGTGTCCTCAGAAGGGCAGCTTGCACACCTGCCGTTTTGTCGCACTCCATATTCTTAATAATAATTACAAAATTTTAAAGCTATAACAGCTTTAGATAAAATTCTAGAAGTTACAAATGTTTTTGAAAAATTATAAAACTTTTTTTGCAACACAAGATATGCAAATGTATTTTCTCCTTACTGTTTTTTTCACTTTGACACAAGAAATGTGCATCAGTTATGAATAACCACAGTTGTTCAAGAGTTCAAAAGAATGATAAGAAGGTTATGAAATTATAGCACATGTGTGAAAACTAGTAAGAGCACAGATTTATTGAAATTATTAATTTCTGTAAATAGTACACATATCATAAACCTATATACTACCTTAAATTCTAGGAAACACAGGAATATCCGTTCATCATCAAAGCAATGATGTCATCACATTTTATATGGTATCTGCGGGGTTCTGTTGCATACATGTGAGAGATAGGTTGTAAAAGGCAAATTACAACTTACACTATTTTCTTTGACTTTGAGGACCCCTTAAAAGGGTCTCAGGGACTCCCTGGCCTCTCAGATCACATTCAAGCTGCTACAGTTCTCTTATTCTGTAAGTATTGCAATTTCATTGACACATGACTGTAATAAAATTCTTCAGATTTGCGTTTTCTCTCCCCTCTGTTAGTTGTTCCTTTCAAACAGTAGATTAGCAGAAATAAAATCACTAAGACAAACTCAGAATGTGGGACATCCAATAAGATGGTCGTCCAGGCTCTTCCAAAAGTCACAGCCATGGGGACAAGGTGGGAGGGTGTTGTAGAATAAAGAGACTAGAGGTCCAGAGCAGCCTAAATAAATCGCTACATAGAATTTCACTGGATCCTGGTTTGAAAAGAAAAATACAGGACATACATTTTTTAAACATAAGTAATATTTGAATATGAAACAGATATTAGATGATATTGCAGAATTGAAGTTCATTTTCTTGTGTATGATAATGGTATTATAGTTCTTTAGGAAAATGTTCTTATTTTTAGGACATGTATGCTTGAGATAGGGGATTAGGGACAAAGTTTCATGATATCTGCAACTATGAAATGTTTCATCAAAAATAATCTCTGAGCCTATTTATGCACACATAGAAAAATAGATGAATTGAAAGACTCTTGAGTCTTTCAATTTGTTTAACTTTTTTCACAGTAAAAAGGTGGTTAACAAATCAAATAGTAATATTATTCATATCCAAATCACTATCTAAACGATGATAGAACTGTTTGGAAAGTTGCATGAGGCATTTTCTAATAATTTTACTGTTAACCATGCAGTTCTGTGGGTAAGGGATGAGCTCCACAGGATTCGGATGGCAGGTGTTCAGACTTTCGTTACTCATGTTGGGTGGTGACAAACAGGCAAACTCTCAAAGATCACGCTTGTCAAATCTGTAAAATGGGCGACAGTAACAATGGTTATTTCTGAAGGTAGTTGTAAAACTAAACTTTATGTTCTCTCTAAAAGCCTTAGCCCAGTGCCTGGCCAATAGGAAATACTCAGATCTTGTCTTCTGTCATTGTCGTTGCAAATTGCAAATCCAAGTCCTTACTTCATTCAGTTAGAGAAGCCAGTGGCAAAGCTTTACAGGCATTAAATCATCTCTAGTACATTACATTCCAATGCATTCTGTAACTTCAGGCCTATTGCTAGTCCTTAGGGAATCAACAGTTTTAATAGATTTGTAAGAATTACTTGTAATTAGCATGCAGATTGTTATAATAAATTATTTGTCACATAAAATATTCTTCTCTACTGTTGAAGCATTTTCTGGAAGTTTGTCCTTAAAATTATTTTGCCTTACGTTTTCTAAATCATAAACAACTTCATCTTAAATTATATGTGCAAATTAGTAGAGTCTACATTAATGTTTTTTGATGTATTGGGGAAAATTTAACCAACCTATTTCATGGGTAGAATTCCAAATTATAAATATCCTCAATTGTTTTGTTCTTGGTATTGAAACTCTTGGTGAAACAATAATTCTTAGGAAATGAATTCTATGGGAGGGGGCACCTGGGGTTGCTCAGTTGGTTAAGCCTCTGACTCTTGATTTCAGCTCAGGTCACGATCTCACGGTTCATGGATTCATGCCCCATGTTAGACTCCTCACTGTTAGCACACAGGTGCACGCTCTCTCTCTCTCTCTCTCTCACTCTCTCTCAAAATAAATAAATTAAAAAAATATATGAGAGACTTTAGTGTTTGCAATGATAAAGGTCTTAAAAATTTAAGGATGGCTACAAAAGTATATTCAAAGCAATTTATTAAAATGAAGCCATTTACTTTTTGGTTCATTGCTCTCTGTTTTGTTAAATCTAGAAGTTCCCCAGTTGTTACTGATCATTTTGGTTTTTTTTTTTTATAATGTTTCTTCTTAAAAAAATCAGCCTTAATTTCTGTTAGTAACAAATGCTGCTGAACCCTCTGGGACATTTAAAATTGTCAAGGATCGGGATAAGCATACAACGGAATATTATTGAGGCACGAGAAAGAAAGACGTTCATATTTGCAACGCGGCTGGACCTTGAAGGCATTACACTACGTGAAACAAGGCCAGATTGAAAAAGACAAATACTGTATGCTATCACCTGTACGTGGACTCTCAGTTAAAAAGTCAAGGTCATAGAAACGTGGGTGTCAGGGCCTGGAGGGTGGAGGAGACAGAAAGACGCTAGTTAAAAGGACATAAACGTTCAGCTACAGCTTAGGATAGGATGAAGAAGGTCTATGTCTATGTATAATACGGTGACCATGATGGGGAACACCGCTAAATGTGCTAAAGGGGTAAAATGAAAATATTTTCCACCGACAAAGAAAAAAGATAGATACTTGAGGTAGTAGATGTGTTAATTAACCTGACAGGATGAGCCCTTTCACAATGTGTACCTGTATCAGGATGTACACTTTAAATATGTTCTAATTTTATTTGTCAATTATATCTCAAAGCTGGAAAAAAAAGTAGTAAAAGATATTTAAAGTGGCTTCCTGGAACTTAATGTTTGTGTTTTCACTTAGTGTATTATGTAGTCAAGCACATACGGATTTTTTTCTCATGGACAAGAGCTTTCTGGAACATGGATTTATTGTATGACTTGGCATGGACATAGCATAGGTTGAAATAGTGGAGCATAGAAGGAAGGTCGGCTTGTCTAAGGAAGGGAGCCCATTATAACAACGTGAGAAAAAAACGCCACTGTAGTTTGTGTTTTTCACCAATACCCACTAGGACAGAAGCATTCTAATCACCTTCCCATCTTACGAGACACCGAGAGAGAGCTCATTAAAAGAACAAGGAAGGGGTAGATTTGTCAACCTGCATCACTCATGGAAACAGCTTCCTCTGTCTTTCTGTGAGAAGTTCCATCCAGCTGCTGAAATAGACTGCCTTCTGGAAATTAAAGCCCACACGACTAAGACCGCAGCATTAAATCTGCCAGAACACATGGTCCTGGCTGAATGGTTCTATCTCCGCATAAAGACCTTGGGATTTTGTCAGTAGGCTTTACGCTAAGAATAGGAATGAGACAGACAAATGAAGAGCAAAACTTCCATGCCTACCAAACAGTGTGTGCTCTGGTTTCTTTCACTGTATCCTTCTAAGCAAGCCCGAATTACTTGCTAAGTCAAATGTCAGATATGCAAATGTAGGTGCACTCATTATAGTCTTCTGTCTATTTAAGCATTGAGGGCTGATGACATGAGACTTCCATTCTGTACCCCAGTTAGGTTTTCCAGTGGAGTTTCAAGAATTACATATTGATGAGTGTTTTTATTTCTTTGGAAGCCATTACTATTTCACATATAAAAACTTTTGGTGGTCTATGCATTTAGCATCGCTCCGTATTGTCATTTGCTGGTCATGGGTGGAAAAATAAGAAAAGGAGGTGGTAAGGAAAACTAATAATTTTCCTGGTCTACTGAGTCTGGCCCTTTTCTCCACCCTGTCTGACCTGATACTTATAATTGTCCCAGGAAGCCTTCCCACATCCCTGCTTTCCTAACTTTGCTCAACACGTGCTATTGAGTTGTTACTTGTACATGATGGAAAATACAGGAGTTGAGCAAGACAATACACCGTTCTTATTTTTGTGGAGTTTTGATTCTAGCAGGGAGACTAGCCCAGAACAAATATCTGATTAAGTATCTAATGACTGTTAGAGCAAGGGATAAAGGAACCTGACCTAGCTGGAGGGGGGCGGAGAGAAAGCAAGCTTCCAAGGTTGTTGAATGAATTCTTGCAGGTCTGAGCGTATCATTAATCAAGCTGTGTCCTAAAGAATGAGTAGCGGTGTTCTGTAGGAGGAGTATGTGCATGCATACGTGTGTGTGTGTGTGTGCACGCGTGTACAGAGGGACCTAGAGTGACAGATAGACTGGAGGGAATCCGAAAAAGAAGAAAATGTTTTTTCCCCATTATAGCAGAAGCATCTACCGGCCCACAAGTAATTATAAGTGGGATTTAAACTTGGCTCTGTCCACCTTCCATGTTCTTTCTAGTACAACATGCCTTCCCCCCATTGGTCATCAAATCATGCTCAAGTTCATGGTTTCATCTTCATCTGCAGTTCTTTGTCATGAAATGCATTTACGCGTTGCTGTTTGGTTTGTGAAAGAAGGTTGCTTCAGCCTTGTCTCTGTTTGGTTTTGCAGTGTTCCAACGTTCCAGAGCCTTCCTGAAGAGATCCTCAGTAAGCTTGCTGATGTCCTTGAAGAGGTAATTGTTTTTAGCCCTTGAACTTTGTGAGGTGGGATATAGCCCAGCACAGCAGCGTGATGATGGGTCGTATACTGCAGAGAGACCTTGAAAAGCTTTAAGCTCTGGGATGAGCTGTATACTTGGCTATGAGTAGAAAGCAGCTCAGCATACCTGTCATTTATGCAGTTAGAAATGTGCAAATCAACATAGCTACAGAGGGGAAAAACCCCATTGTGGCAAATAGAAGGTTTCTTTGGATTCCAAGAATGCGAGATGGGGTATTTCTCTCTTCTTTTAGTCCGTGTAAAGCAAGATTACAGTAGCTACTGCTCTAAAGCTATAGGTGATCAAATTTATAGAAGGTATATGTTTTATTAGCATAGGAGTGTATTTTACACACATATTGTATGCACCAATGTGGAAATGTTGCTACCATTCTTATTCTCTGAATCTATGAAGCCCAGGAAATGGCTCAGCAGGACCCATGAGGTTCACAGCATCCTGTGTGGCTAGGAAAGGATAGGGTCTCTGCAGAGACAGGGAAGGAGGGGTATCGGGGCGCCCATGTGGGATGGTAGGTGATGGGGGTGGTAGGAGCTGGAGGGCACCTGCTCTGGTGTCTTCTGCTTCCCCAGGGATCCAGAAAGCAGGGTCACCAGCTGAGGATGAAGAATGGGCAGAGGTATGGGGGGCTCTGAGGACAGAGGAGGAGGCAGGAGAGACATGGAGGCGTGGATGTGCTAGAAAAGCACAGCACGACTGCCAGACACCCCACTTGATGTTAGTCAGCCCAAATGTAAATTAAACAGGGAGGAAGAGTTTATGGAAGACTTGTGATAGGGGACAGAGACCAGGCTCAACCCTGCTGGAACAAGAGGTGCCAGATTTTTAAGTGCTGGCCTGAGCTAGTGGAGAATACTATGAGGGGGTGGAGGCTGGTCAGTGTACTGAGGTCATTTGTGTTGGCCCATTGTCGCATCTGGAAGCCAGCCTCCCGCCCTGCCACAGACACACAGATGGGTACTTCACCAAGGAACAAGGAGAGGTTGAGGAGAGAATATGGAGCCAAGGTACAGGTACAGAAAGGACAGTGGCTGCCGACACTGGGATATAACTTGCATGAGGATGGGAGGTGTGTGGGGAGGATCAGGGCCATCTGGAGATGGTGGCATCAGGGGGTTGAGTCTTGGGAGGCTGAGCAGTTGTCAGAGTTATGCGTTAACAGGAGGGACTTGGAAAGATGCCCAAAATGTTTTCTCTCCGGGTGCCACCCATCCCCGTCCTTCAGTGATCCAGAGAACCCACGAGGTTCCTGCACACAAATTCTAGCTCAAAGCCTATTGAAGAGAGCTCACCTATGATTTGTTGGTCTCCCTCATCTCCTGTGTGAACACAAAGGAAAGCAGAGTCATACTGGGACCTCAGGTTCGAGTATACAGAATTCATGACAAAAAAACACCAGTTGCCTTTCTTCCTGAATGCCCTGACCTCTGTGCCTATAGCGTTTTGGGATGGAAAACTGCTCTTCCTGGCCCTTTTGGCTTTTCCTTTCCTCGCTGAGAGCTCTCTGATGCCCTTTTCTCTTTTTAAACAAAGCAAACTAAAAGTGAAAACTTACCAGTCCCCATCGAGCCCTTCGAAAAAATCCTTTAATGGCATTCTTTCTTTCCACAGCTATGGAAGGATTTGTATGTTCTGCAAAACAATAGCAACAGCTCTATAATAATTCTGACCCGAGAAATATTTTTGCATTTTATGTCAGATTTTCTAATCAGAAGGTGCCTTCATGTACGTTTGGACGGTGTGAGCCCAAGTGCATCCTATACGGTCACTACCGGGAAGGGACGTGCATGATCAAGTACCACATATTTGTTTTGAGTACACGAAAATGAAGCAAACAGACAAAATGCCAAGTAGACCTATGAATAGATGACCCAGTGCATGAAAGTATTCGACTCAAGTTGAATCAACAAGCAGAGTGAGAAATTAGATGAAATTAAGGATCAGACAGAGCGAAGCAAATCTGGAAGAACAAAAGGAATACCAGTGTCACATTGCATTAGCATTAACGGGAAGTGGGCTTGCATAACAATTGTCCTGTTGTTGTTTCTGCAATTGTCCCCAAGATGAAAGGAGGCCAGATTATCTTGAAAGGAAAGTGGTATTATCATAGCTTTCGACAAAGAAGTTGCAGCCTTGTTTGTTGGACAAATATTTAGGGAACCATGCCGGGAATAGCTCAACCTCTGAGGATCTGGGGCTGTTTTCCCTTGACATTACATTCCAGCGGAGGGTACAGATGAGCAAGAAGGGAGGCAGATAGTGCTGGGGACGAGGCTACTCTGTATCTGGTTACCATAGGAGGACATCCCTGAAGTAGTGAGGTTCCTGCTGACATCCAAATGCCCTGCGTGCAGGGCAGAGCGGGAAGCAGATGCAGGTCTTGAAGCAGGAGGAAGCTTCTTGCCCTTAAGGAACAAAAAGAAGGCTTCTAGTGGTGTGAGAGAGGGCTGGAGGAAATCAAGGAAGGCCTGTTGACAGTGACTTTATGGGGCATGATGAGAACTTGCTTGGGGAGACTTGGAAGCCATGAAGTGGCACGTTCTGAGTTGTATTTTAATTATGTCTGACTGGCCAATGGTTGAAGGAAGAGATTGGAGTGGGGCAGACTGCTGTTGGGTTACCCAGGTGAGGCTGGGTGTCCCTGCACACACATACTTTCTGACTCTTACTCCTTCTAGTCATTGTGAAACAATACTTCCAGGGTAAGGGGACAAAAAAGTTCAAGAACAGGGATGGGGGGAGGCAGAGGTGGAGAGACAGAAAGTGTAACAGATGGAAAGAAGAATAAGGTGGCTCATGAGGGTCCATGTGACTACAGGACACACATGGATACTCCGAGCAGCCTCTACTGCAGGTGTAAAAGAAGCTCTGAGTCATTTCTGCCACTGCCCCCCAGCCACTCCCATCCCTCAGTAATTTCTAGAGTGGATGTACGTATCCACTTGTGTGTTGTTCCCTGTGAGCTTCTACACCAGGAACTAATACCCTTCTTCTTCTTTTTTTTTTTTTTAAGTTTATTTATTTTGAGAGAGAGAGAGCATGTGCCCAATTGAGGGGGAGGGTGGCAGAGAGAGGGGGAAAGAGAGAATTGCAAGTAAGGCTCCACGCTGTCAGCACAGAACCGGACACAGGGCTCGATCTCACGAACCATGAGATCATGATGTGAGCCAAGATCAAGAGTCAGACCCTTGAACCTACTGAACCACCCAGGTGCCCCCTAATACGTTTTTTCTAAGTATAGCAGTTTAGTGCCTCTTTCTCCTTTTTCTTTATATCACATTGTAGAAATATTTTCTTTCATATTGAATCTCTCTTACTTCTTTATAGGGACATAGAAAAGTTCTCTCTAGTCCCTTTGGGGAGGTGTGTGTAGGCATAAGTTGTTGTCAAAAGACCTATCCAATGAAGCATGCTAATACCAACCTTTTCCCAGGTTGCATTTTGCAAGACATGTTGAAATAATCTGTGTGACTTTCTAATTGTTGAGCTTCATTATCACCATCGCATGCTCTCCCACATCTAACTCAAACCAAGTCTTTTTTTTTTTTAATTTTTTAACGTTTATTTATTCTTGAGAGACATAGAGACAGAGCATGAGCAGGGGAAGGGCAGAGAGAGAGGGAGACACAGAATCTGAAGCAGGCTCCAGGCTCTGAGCTGTTAGCACAGAGCCCGACGTGGGGCTCGAACTCACAGACCGTGAGATCATGACCTGAGCTGATGTCGGCCGCTTAACCAACTGAGCCACCCAGGCGCCCCTCAAACCAAGTCTTGATACATATCAGCGATGATTGCAGGGACCCCAAGCTTGGTTTGCCAGAGAATCTATTTTATTGTTTGTAAAATAAGTTAGAAGAGGGGTTTTATGTGCATGTAGGCAATACCAGTCTCCAACTTCATAAACCGATTTCATTGACCTCTATCCCATCCCTTTTATCAAAGCAAGAAAAATGTATATTTGAATTAGTCAGGTGTTAGCATCTATTCTGAGAATCTAGGAGACATCCAGGGGTAAAGGTGAAGTGTGAAATTTTAAGATAGGCTGTAATCTCTTCTTCCTTACTGTAACCATGACGCACACTTTGTTTTTCCTTCACATACACATGGTTAGTCTTTTTGGCGAATTACATTTTTCAAATGGACGGGGCAGTTCCTAGCTAATCTCCAACTGAGAAATAGTTCCCTTCAATGCTTATCTATCCAACCATGATGGAGAATAAGCCCAGTGTCTACTGCTCGTTCAAACATCAGGACTGTGGTGACATCTTTAAGGAAATTGGCAAATAAAAACCTTTTCTATTAGACAATACAAGCATGCATTAACCTGATAGCCTATCACAAAGAGTGCCCGAAAATTAATTCGGGTAGGGTTATGCTTCTGCCCGTGAAGGCAAAAAAGTTTAGAGAACTCAGGGAAAACTGTACTTCATGGAAAATGCCAGATTGAAGACCAAATTAAGCCAACAAATTCACTTTTCACCACTTGGCGTAACATATTTTCCCTTTATGTGAATAGAAGTGGGGCATGGGTGCTATATTTAAATCCCTTGATTTTTAAATGGAAAATAAAGCATATCAAAACCACTTCCTTGCTTTTATTGTAATCGGTTTCATGTCCAGTTTGCTCATTAAAACATTGGATTTGTTCATCTTAGAATTAAAAATCCTCTTGGCTACTTCAGCTTTGGGGTTTGCAACCTCATACGATTGCATCTTGGACACGTTTGAGCCTGAATAATGGGTTTTTCTGCCTTGTGTCCCTAGATGGTACATTTGTTTTGTTTTTGGTATTTATACCATCACGGTCCTGACAAAGTCTTAGACAAATAACATTCCCTGGGCTTCTCGAATTAGGAGGGAGAAGATGGGAAAGTAAGAACAGGAACAAAAGGCAAGGAGAAAACATTTTTCAGAGTCACCATCACTTGATAGTATAGTAGGAGGCAAATATCAGATTGTACCATTGAGGGAACATCGCGGGAGAAGGAGGCGAATGTGATAGAGGCACGCCTCCTTACTTCAGGGCCCAGCAGGTGTAAGTATCTCCTTGTCCCTTGGCGGCACCCTGTCACATTGACATCTTCCCACATCCCTCTTCTTTCTCTCCAGTTGTTAGTCATGCAGGGGGAACGTCCTACACTTGATGGAGTTATTGGAACGCTCTGTAAGACTCTGTTTTTTCCACTCTAAACAGGCCTGGAGTCTTCAGGAAAGAAACTGATGGAGCAGACAGGAACATGATTAGTTCTTTTGAAATCTGTTGTTTGAATTAAACTTTTTCTTCCCTTCCTTCAGGCCTGGCTCTTGCTATTCAAAGCCAAGCTGGAGGGAATTCAAAGACCTGTTCTTTCTCAATTGCTTTGGGATAAAGGGCTCTGAATATGGAGAATAAACTGTTTAGTTCTTTCTGGTTTCTTTTGGACCTTCTTTCTGTGAGGCCGATAACTGTTTTTGAAGGGGTGTCATGTGGGAGGTGTGTGTGTGTGCGTGCACACGCGTGTGCTGGCAGGACGTAGAGATTAGATAGTAAAGACAAAACTCAGTTTAATGTTAACTTCTTCACATCTTATTCTTTTTTAAAGTTTATTTTGGGTGGTGGGGGGAGGCACAGAGAGAGAGAATCCCAAGCAGGCTCTACTCTGAGCACAGAGCCTGATGTGGGGCTCGATTTCACAATGGCAAGATTATGACCTGAGCCAAATCAAGAATTAGACGCTTAACTCACTGACCCACCCAGGTCCCCCCTCCCCTTACTTACAGAAGTAAGTACAGAATGGGAGAACATATTTGCAAATCACATGTGATAAGGGACTTGTATGATTCAGGGTTCCCCAGAGAAGCAGAACCAGTGGGATGAATATAGGTATACAGAAAGATTTGTTTTAAGGGATTCACTCATGTGGTTATGGAGGCTGCCAAGTTCAAACTCTACAGAACGGGCTGGCAGGCTGGAGACCAGAAGAGCTAGTGCCACAGTTCAAGTCCAAAGGCCATCTGCTGGCAGAGGTCCCTCTTGGCAGAGAGGTCAGTGTCAGTTCTATTAAGATCTTCAGTTGAGTGGATGAGGCCAACCCAATTATAAAGGCAAATCTACTCCACTCAAAGTCCACTAATTTAAATATTAATCTTAGCCACAAAAAATATCCCCACTGAAAAATCCAAAATAATGTTTGACCAAATAGTATGGGCCAAGCTAGGTTGACACATAAATTCACCGTCACAGGACTTGTATCTGAAGTATATAAAGAACACTTACAACTCAATAACAAACACATAAATAGTTCAATTTGAGAAGTAGCACGTGACTTGAAGAGACATTTCCCCAAAAGAGAGATCTGCAGAAAGGCCACTAAGCACATGTAAAGAGTTCCCATGTCAGTATTCACTAGGGACATGAAAATCAAAGCCATGAAGACGTACCACTTCACACCCACTTGGATGGCTAGAATTACAAAGACAGGTGATAACAAATGTGGGTATGAAGAAATGAAAACTCTCTCACTGGTGGGCTTGTAAAATCCTGTGGCTTCTTTGAAAGTCAGGCAACTCCTTGAAATAGCAGAGTAGGGTTACCACGTGATATGTACCTTCCGTTATTGTGTATTTTCCAAAAGAATTGAAAATAGATTTCCAGGGGCACCTGAGTGGCTCAGTCGGTCAAGCATCTGACTCTTGATTTTGGCTCAGGTCATGATCTCATGGTTCATGAGTTCAGGCTCTGTGTCGGGTTTTGTGCTGACAGCATGGAACCTCCTTGGCATCCTCTCTCTTCCTCCCTCTCAGTCTCCCCGCTACCTCAAAAATAAATAAACTTAGAAAAAAATAGCTATCCATACAAAAGGTTGTACGTGGATGTCGATAGCAGCATTATTCCTAATAACCAAAACGTAGAAACTTAAATGTCCGTGAATGGATAAATCAAGTGTGGTGTGCTCATACAGTGCAATATTACTTGGCTATAAAAAGGAGGGAAGTAATGATACATGCCACCACACGGATGATCTTGAAAGCATTATTGTAGGTAAAATGCCATACATTGTATGATTCTATTGAAATGAAATGCCCAGAATAGGCAGGTCTGTAGAGGCAGTAACTGGATGAAAGCTAGAACCCAGGAGGTTGAGGGGCATGGGAAGTGATGAATGAGTCCATTGGGTGTCGTTTCAAGGTGATGAAAATATTTTTATTTTTTTAAAAAAATTTTTATGTTTATTTTTGAGAGAGAGACAGTGTGTGAGCAGAGGAGGGGCAGAGAAGGGGGGGAGACACAGAATCTGGAGCAGGCTCCAGGCTCTGAGCTGTTAGCACAGAGCCTGATGCGGGGCCCAAACCCATGAACCGTGAGATCATGACCTGAGCCAAAGTCAGGCGCTTAACCTATGGAGCCACCCAGGTGCCCCGAAAATATTTTGAAATTAGATCTTGGTGATAGTTGCGCAAGTATTTAAATATACCGAAAACGCTGAATTGTATACTTTAGATGGATGAATTTTATAATATGTGAACTGTGTGTTAATAAAGCTTTAAAAGAAAGGTAAAAGAAGGAAGAATGGAAGTGGAGGATGAAGAAGATGTGGTGGAGTAGAGGCAGTATTGCCGGAGATAATGTAAGAAAACAATTGAAGGAACTTAGAAATTTGTCCTGGAGAAGACTTTGGGATTGAGAGTATTCGATTCATTTTTAAGTAGACTGTTTGTCTGTGTTAAGAGGATAGGATGCTTAGTCTCTAAAAGCAGTGAGACTTTAGCAAACTATTCAGCCCATCATTCATGAATGTCTCATTTATGAATGGGGATAGCATCTCTTTCTGCCTCTTGTCGCATGGCCGTGGACTTATGTTGTATAATGAAAGTAATATCGTGAAAGTAGTATCATGAAATGATAATGAAACATAGTCATTAAACATGAACACGCCATTTTGGGTGCCGATCAGCAGTGCTTACCAACCAATCCACGTATTGGCACATGTAGAAAAAGTGTATCCTGCGCACATGGCAAGCATACACAGGAGCCTGTTCATGGCTGTCGGGTGTGTGGGCTGTCCCGAGTCCTACTCGTCTGTCCATCTGGAGGGCCGAGCAGGCATTGGTGGTGTCTGGGGACACCTGTGGTTGCAACAGTCTTGGGCGATGGTGGCAGGCAGCTGCCGCTGGCCTCGGGTGGTTAGAAACAGAGAGAATGTGAAGCATCCTCGGCTGTGCAACAAGCCTCCAGCCCCAAATGTCAGTAGTGCAGACACAGAAATTCTGCTGCAATCTACAGGTATGATGCACTTGGGAAAGTCTGCTAAAAGTATGAGGGAAATAAATTAGGGAGATGTGGTAGAGAATACCCACAATGGATGGACTGCTTTAGCCAGGGTGGTCTGGAGAGTTATCTCTGGAGAGGTAGCCTTTGGGTTGACAGGCACGCAAAAGGCGTCAGTGGCAAAATATAGTACAACACGTTAAGGATTAGCAGAAAGATTACAAATTTGAAAGGTTGCAGTGTGTGAAGACCTTACATTAGGATGTCGTGGATATTACGTGTTGATTTGATGCTCATACAATATTGACTGTGCAAATTCTGCCTAATTGCCTTTCTGTATAATTACACTCTCAGTGAGATTTCTGTGTCTAGAGCCTCCGTCGTGGCCATTTCTCCCCCCGTAGATAGTCCCTTCTCCCCCATCTCCTAGAACAATTTACTTTTCATCATAAGAAAGAATAAGTGTTTGTTCGTTGCTTTAAATTGGTCTCTAGTTGTGTGAAGATTTACCCCTTTGGATGGTAAGTTCCTTAAAGGCAAGAACTTGATAGGTGTTTCTTTTCACCGGGTACCCGTAAGCAGCTAACACAGAAAACAGCAACCCTACTTAGTGATGGTACTACTATGGTTAGCCTGAGGTCTTCTGTTAAATACCAGCCCAGGTAAATACTGTTAGTCATTCCCAACTTCTGTCTGGTGAATGGGGCTCAGGCAAGACATCTAGGTAGATGAAGAGGAATTTTAACCCACCCTCTCTGACGCTGGAACCAGCACCTTTCACAGCTGCACTGCCTTAGATTTTGAAAATTTGTGGATTAAATGAAAAAGAAAAAAGCCGTTTGTCCTCAACCCCCACTCTTTCTTGTCAATAGGAGATGCTTCCTTCTCAAAATGTTTCCTTGTATTTTTTTTTCTGGGAGAAATTTGTTTTCTCCCAGTGCGCATTTTTAATTTATGATGACAGGAGTCCATTTTGTGCTAGCCCCAAAGTCTGAAACAAGGCATTTCTAGTCATTTTCTTACCAGAATATGTATGCTTCGCCGCTCTGTGCTGCTTGTAATTCATTAAAACGTATGTGCTCTGCAAATAGGAAACCAATCAGTAATAAATCAGCTTTCTAGAAAACATTCAGAGAAAGGGCTTGAAATGGTTGCTGCATAAGAATATACAGACCTGCTTGGTACTTGTGATTTGCTGCCCTTCACGGGGCCTGGAAACAAACGGAGGGTTTGTGTGACACTATAAATTAGTGGCCTGTCTTCAGCATGAGAATGACTTTCCATTTACAAAATGTCATTTGATAGTATGGGTGTCGATCATGATGAGTGCTGGAGTCTTTTTACAGAGCATAGCGATAAACGCCGGTCTGAATTAAACAGACTGCTCTGATCACAAGAGAGAAGGAGCCAAGATCTTCAATTTTTGTTCTCCCTCCCTTCCTCCCTCCCTTTCCATCCTTCCTTCCTTTCCTTCCTTCCCTTCCTTCCTTCCTTTCCTTCCTTCCTTCCTTTCCTTCCTTCCTTCCTTTCCTTCCTTCCTTCCTTTCCTTCCTTCCCTTCCTTCCTTCCTTCCCTCCTTCCTTCCTTCCTTCTTTCCTCCCTCCCTCCCTTCCTTCCTTTCTTTCTCTTTTTCTTTCTTTCTCTCTCTCTCTCTCTCTCTCTTTCCCTCTTTCCTTCTTCCCTTTCTTCCTTCATCTGAGATATTTTTGTAGCTGCTAAAAAACCTAGTTCAGGGGCTTGTAAACAGGCATCCAAGACCTAAATCAACAAAGAAGAGCAGCCCACTCGTGCTTATAACATGCTAGTAAAAAGCAAAAAATATGAGAGAAAACCAGTTGGACTTTCAGATTTCGTCACCAAACACAGCTCATCTGCAGTGGAGTGATCAGTCAGCTTGGAGCCGACGGTAGAGCGGCCCTTCAGCCCCAGGTCTCCCCAGACCTTTGGCTGCACGAGCCCTGGGAACCCACAGCAAAGCGGCCCACTGTCCCCTGCAGAGAAGGAACCAAGCCGTTTTTGAGGCCAGCACCTGCGGGGCTGTTTCCTGGCAGATAAGCTGGTGCACAGAGGCAGGCGGTGTGTATCAGGCAGGACCATTTATCAGACGTCAGTCAGTGTCAACGAGGAGGAAACCGTGGCCCGCCAGAGCTGCAGGGGGGTTGCAGCTGAAGCGAGGATCCTTCTCTGGGTCTTAGACCCTGGGTGTTCCTGTGCTAACTACGGGATGCTACCAGTGAGCGTCTCTTAGCTCTCTGGGAAGAGCTACCATTCTTTTTTATTACTTAAACCTAAAAATTATTATTTTAATAAAGGTAGCCTGGTTTGTCTTCTAAATAGGCCTGCAGTGCACCAGCATCGTGCGAATCTCTGCTTTGTATGATGCCGTGCAGATCGCTGACGCTTCCAAGAATCATTAATCAGCGTGGGGCTGAGAGCAGTGGGCTGTTCCGCTTACCTCTTCTTGTTTGTGGTTCCCTTAGTTTCTTTGTACTCCAAAGCCATATGCTTGCTCCTGGACTGGCGGGACTTGTCCATTTCCCAGTCGTCTATAAGGTCCTTAAGGGTGGGATGTGTCTCAACTGCTATCCTGTTTCCAGCAGAGCGAGGGTTTGCGCAAGAATTCCACCCGGCACTTACTACGGAACCAGTATTTGTTGAATGATTAGATCGAAGAGGGTTTCAGTAAATACGTGCCACGTGAGTGGGGAAACACAGCGGTTTGGTTTTACATTCAGATGCTCTCAGCACCACCAGAATGTAGCGTGTCAAGGATGGGGGACACACATTGTGCACGGCAAGAGTCCGGGAGCATTGTCTGATGATACCCAACGGAAGTGGCTGGAAGAGGATTCCCAAGGACCCAAAGTCAAGGTGGAAGGCAGAGGTGTAGGGAGCCAAGGGCTGGAAGATCATGAGAAAGGAAGAAGATGGACTTCTCTTGATCCCATCCCAGGGAGATAAAGCATAGGCCTTGTGAGCCTAAGATACTCTACAGAAGAGGAAAACTCATAAGTAACAGATTTCAGCTCTCTGATAAAATGTCCCAGGGCAGAAAGGGCTGAGCTGGTGTCTACTTCTTGATCAACAAAGAGCTAACGGTCTCTAATAGAGGTGATCCTGACTACCTCCAGTTGCACCTGAGTGCGTGTCTTTGACGATTCTCAGATCAACAGCTTTATAGTGCACCTGTCTTCTTTCTCTTCACTTAGTTCCTCGTCTGCAGAGCATAGTGATCCTACGTGTGTGTATGTATGCATCGGTGGTTCAGCCCCGCTGCTGGACGTGATGCAGGCACCCAGGAGCCTACAGAGACCGTGAAGAAAAGGCTGGAAGTGACAGGGCTGGGCACCCATGGCCCAGAAAATGTCACTAGACGAGACCTAGGAGCAAAGACTAAGTGGCAGCTACCAGAAGCTCTTGGCCCTAGAGGAGGAGAATAGCTTTCTAGCAGCTCAAGGAAGGTTTACCTGAGAAAGAAAACCCAAGGGGAAACCGCAGTGACCGACCCCTCTGACACGCGCTGCACGTGCGCAGAGCCAGACCCCGCACAGGGGAAAAGCCTGCCCAGGAGGCCGGCAGGGCACAGCCTCCAGGCACCCTTGTGGCAGCCGGCAGGGCCAAACCGATGTTTGGACTCCCGAGTACTTAGGACACAGTACTGTGCGGGCCCACTCTTTGCAGAGACTGCAGAGTATGGCCAATTCCAAGGGAGCCCGGGTGGTGCCTCTGGGACAGCTCAGCCTCCACCTCCTTCCAGGTCTGACTGTAGTCTTTGATGAGGAGCTTTGGGGGCGACAGTGGGGTTCCTGGGATCCGGAGCCCACGGCCAAGAAAGAATTCTTGAAGACGTCTTTGGTGCAGAAAGGAGATTTTATTAAAGCACGAGGGACAGGACCCGTGGGCAGGACGAGCTGCTCCGGGACCATGAGGAGAGACTGGTTATATACTATGGGGCTGGGGGCAGGTAAAGTTCAGGGCAGGTTTCCAGTGAGAGTTTCATATGCTAAAGAGGACTCCCAGGATCCTGGAGGTGGCCTGGCTATTGTCAAGCTAGGGTTGGTCTCTCTAGCAAAACATTAGCATTGACACAGTAGGGAGTTCCTGGAGAAACGTTTTACTCTGCCTGCCTCAAGTCCTTGTCTATGCGCTGTAGCTTATAAGGAGATTTAATGTTATCTGCCATTTCCTTCTGCCTCTGTCCCCACATCAGACCTCGCCATAGCTCAGAGCGCCTGGCACTTCCAGCCACGCAGAACCGGGCTCCGTCACAGCCCTGCGCAGTGCACCGCTATCTGCCCTCCGCAACCCCCACAGGGTTCTTCCACGCAACCTGCCCCCCAACCACACAACCACACACACACACACACACACACACACACACGGTTCCTCAGCCTGCTGGTGAAGTTTCATCCTTACAGAAGCAGGAGGTACGTGTCCACCAACAGATAGGCTTCCCTGGCTCATCCCCTCTGTACCCCAAGGGTTGCCTCTAACCCCCAGAATCCTTCCCTTTGCCCAGCAACCTAAACACGGGCAACCAGCTGCAAAGTTGGGCTTTGCAACTACAAGCCAACTTGGCCCTGGTCTCCCCTTCAGCTAGCTCGGCCAGAACCCGTGCTTGGACCACAAGAGGCCCTCAGAGTGCATCTTCAATCTCCCCTCCAAACTCTGCCATAAGGGTGGGTCAGTGTCCCACTACCAGGTCAGTGAAACCTATTTGCCCCTGAAAATCAACAAAACACATATGCATGTATATATACACGTGCATATATATATGTATATGTGTGTATATATGTGTGTGTATACACATACATTTATCTTCATAATGCTTGGATTTCAGCATTGGCAACACATTTTTTAAAAAATTTGTTTAGATTTTTTTTAATGTTTGTTTTTGAGAGAGAGAGAGAGCATGCACATGGGTGGGGGAGGAGCAGAGAGAGAGGGAGACACAGAATCCTAAGCAGGCTCCAGGCTCTGAGCTGTCAGCACAGAGCCCAATGCGTGGGGTTCGAACTCAGGAACTGAATGATCATGACCTGAGCCGAAGTGGGATGCTCAACCGACTGAGCCACCCAGGCGGCCTGTCTTGGCAACACATTTTAATGCTGGCCCCCGGTTCATTACCTATGTGACCTTGTACATTAACTTTCCTAAGTTTTAGTTTCTCTTCTCGAAAATATAATAGGACCTACCTCATAGGACTGTTTTATTTTCGAGAAGATAGTTTTCTCCTTATTAATAAACTTTATTATTTCAAGTGGTTTTTAAGTTTACAGAAAAATTGAACAGAAATTATCGTTCTCATATACTCCTTTCTCTCCACCCTCAGTTTTCCTTGTTATTAATGTCTTATATTTGAACTTGTGAGCATAATTCTTTTTTTTTTAATTTAAATGCTAGTTAACATAGAGTAATCGCGGTGTCAGGAATAGAATTTAGTGATTCATCCATCATATTTCTTTATTGATTTTTTTCTTCTATCTGTAGAGATATTTTCTCTTTCATTTCTGATGTAACTTGTGTCTTCTTTTTTTGTCAGCCTAGCTAGAAGTTTATGGGTTTTATTTAGTTTAACAGAACAAGCTTTTGATTACATTGATTTATTTCTGTTGGTTTCCTGTGTTGTTTTTTTTTTAAATTGATTTATTCTCTATTATTATTCCTTTTCTTTGGCTTACTTTGGATTTAATTTGTTCTTGATATTTAGGTTATTAACATTACATCTTCTTTTCTGATGGATGCATTCAGTGCTTATAAATTTCTCTTTAAGCCCTATGTTTGCTGCATTCAAGAAATTTTCACTTTAAAATAATGTTTACTTTTTCTTGAGACTTTTTCTTTGAGTCATGTATTATTTAGATGTGTTTTGTTTAATATGCACATTTTGGAGTGGGGGGAATTTTAGCTATCTTCCTGTTACTTATTTCTAGTTTAATTCCAGTGTAACCTAAGCGTATATGCTGTATGAACTTTTTCTTTGAAATTTAATGTATGTTTTATGACTACGAATGTGGTCCTAGTGAATATTCAATGAGAGCTTGAGAGGAATGTATATTCCCATGTTGGATTAGTTATTCAATAAACATCAGTTGATCTTACTGATTGATATTGCTGTTCAGTTGTATTTTTACTGAATTTCTGCCTTCTGGATCTGTCGATTAGAAATATAGAAGCACTGAAGTCTCCAATTATAATAGTAGATCATATGTTTCTCCTTGCAGTTCTATTATTTTTGCCTTATGTATTTTGACATATTGTTATTAGGCATATACACATTAAGCATCATTTGTTTCTTGGAGTATTTATCCTTTCATCATTATGTAATATGCCTCTGTATCCCTGATAATTTTATTTTGAAGTCTGAATTATGTGAAATTAACATAGCTACTTTCTTTTGATTGGTGTTAGCATGGTATACCATTTTCCATCCCTTAACTTTTAATCTATCTCTGTCTTTAAATTTGAAATAGATTTCTTCTAGACAACCTATAGTTGGTTATCCCTTTTTTGTTCTCTTTTTAAATTACTGTTGCCGTTTCTGAAATTTTGACTGGTATATTTACACTATTAATGTTTAAAGACTATTTAAGATTACTTATGTTTCAGATATTTGAATTTATATCTGCTCTATGTCTAACTGTTATATATTCATATACTTTATTTTCTCTGTCTCCTTTTATTCTTTCTCTTCTACAATCTTTTTGTGCCCTCTATGGTTTAAACTGTACATTTCCTACAGTTTCTTTTTTTCTCCTTTCTTAGCATATAAATTATATATTTTTAAATGTTTTTTAGCAGTTGACCTTGAGCTTGAAATACACATACAACTAACGCAAGTCCTCTTTCAGGTAGCTCTGTACTACTTCACAAGTAGTACAAGTACTTTATTCCCAAATATTCCCTCCCTTTATCCTGCTGTCACTCATTTCACTTACTTGTAAGATAAAATACCCATACGTTGTAACTATTATAATAGTTTTTTTAATGTTTTTAACGTTTTTATTTATTTTTGAGAGACATAGAGACAGAGTGCGAGCAGGGGAAGGGAAGAGAGAGAGGGAGACACAGAATCCGAAGCAGGCTCCAGGCTCTGAGCCATCAGCACAGAGCCCGACACGGGGCTTGAACTCAAAGACCGTGAGATCATGACCTGAGCTGAAGTCGGCCACTTAACCAACTGAGCCACCCGGGCGCTAAGCCAACTGTTACCTGGTGGATCAATTAAAACTAAGAAAAATAATTTCTATCACCTTCATGTGATCCTTGCTCTAACACTCTCTCTTACTTTACGTAGATATGAGTTTGTGACCTGTATCATTCAGGTTTCCACTGAAGTGCCTCTTTTAAAGTTTTTGCCAAGACAAGTCTCATTAGTAACACATTCTTTCATTTGTTTATTCGTTTGATTTCAATTTTTTAGCCCGAGAAAGTATTTCTCTTCAACTTTTAAAGGACATGTTCACTATATACAGAATCGTAGGGTGGTGGTTGGGGTTGTTGATTTCTTTTGACACTTTAAATATCTTGCTCCATTCTCTTCTTGTTTGTGTGGTTTCTGAAGAGACCTTTGATGTAATCTTTGTCCTTCCTCCTCCCTGGGTGACGTGTTTTTGTTCCTCTGCCTTCTTTTAAGTTTTTCCCCTTGTCTTTGATTTCAAGGGGTTTGGATATGATTCATCCTATTCGATTTTCTCTGAGCTTTCTGGATCTGTGGTTGTGTCTGCCATTAATTTCAGAACACGCTCAGCCATTTTTATTTCAGTCATTTCTTCTGTTTCTTTCTCTCCTCCAATTATACATGTAACGTCTTTTGTAATTGTCCTTCATTTGTTGGATATTCTTTTCTGTACACCCATTCTTTTTTCTCTCTGTATTTTGATTTTGGAAGTTCCTATTTACATGTTTTCTTGTGACCCCTTTGATTGTTTCTTAGGTTTTCCATCTCTCTGCTTACCTTACCTATTTGTTCTAGAATGCTACTTTTCCATTAGAACCCTTAGTGTATTATATTATTCATAGTTACTTTAAATTCCTTCTTGAAAATTCCAAAATTTCTGCCATATCTGACTTTGGTTCAGAGTCCCACTTTGTCTCTTCAAACTGTGGAGTGTTCTTTTTCTTGTTGTTTTTTGTTGTTTTGTTTTTGTCTTTTAGCATGCCTAGTGAATTTTTTTGTTACTGAAAGCTGAATATGATGTAGTGGGTAAAATGATATGAGGCAAATGGGACTTTAGTGGGAGGCTTTATGTTCACTTGGGTATTAGACTGTCCTTACTGTAGTTGTGGTGTTAAAGGCTAAGACAACCTCCAGTGTCCATGTTTTCTTCCAGTCTGTTTCCTTTGAGTTGCCCTGGAAATCCTTCCTTAATTGCTTCTGAGACTTGGAGTCTTGTAGCTGTGAACCCCTGGATTCTCTAGAGAGGCAGAACTAATAAGAGATCCATATTTACAAATTTATATTTACAACCTGCTGTCTGTAAGCTGGAGATCCAGAGAACCCAGTGCCGTAATTCAGTCCAAATCTGAAGACCAGAGGAGCTGACAGTGTGGATTCCAGTTTGGGTCTGAAGGCCGAGTGCACGAGGTTGATGTCCCAGCTTAAGCAGTAAGGCAAGAAGGGTCAAATTCTTCTTTCCTCCACCTTTTCATTCTATTCAGGCTCTCAACGAAGTGCATGATGCTCTCGCCCACATTGGGAAGGACAGACTGCTTCATTGAGTCTACAGATTAAAATGTTAATTTATCCAGAAACAGTCTCACACATGCACGGATGTAATATTAAGGCAAATATCAGACACCCTGTGATCGAGTCAAGCTGACATTAACCACCACAGATGGTGAGGTGTAGAGGGTATGGGATTTGTTCTATCATCAGGTCTCTGTCTTAGAGTGAGTCCAAGTGAGGCGTTTCCTTCTCTCCTCATCAATGGCTAGAGGGACCTGGAGTTGAGTGTTTTCTTCACCCAGGTTGGCTCCTCTTTGGTAGAAACTCCCTTAGGCTCTAGTAGAATAGTTTCTCTCGAGCACCAGCCTTGTAAAGACAACAATGGGCTCTGAATATACTTCAGGATTATTAGTTTTCTTATTTCCCAGAACAAGTACTGGAGTTTTCCCCTATCTTCAGGATGAGCATCTGGTAGAATTCCAAGGGGGTAAAAATTGTGAAAGCGTTGGGGGGAGTTCCCCTGAGGCTGGGCTCCTAGAACCGTTTAGCCCCAGCTGATGTACACTGAGCCTCTAGCAACGCAGCAGTGAGGGTGTACAGCATTCCTGCCCACACCAGCTCTAGCTGGGGGTTTCTGCTGCCGAGCCTCTGCTCCCAGTAGGTTAGCTGTGAATCTGGGTTTCACCTGTCTCTCCAGCTCTCAAAGCAGCAAAGCCCTGTGACCTCACTTTTCCGATGGCTCTAAGGAAAGTGACTGATTTTCAGTTGAGCTCTTTTTTCTTCTGAGGATAAGAATGATGGTTTCTAAGCTCTTTACATGTCAGATGGGAAACAACTGTATTTAAATACTAAACGTAATCTTCACAGGAAGCACTTAACACAGTCCATGGCGCAGAGTCAGAATGGATTGTCAGCTATTACTGTAATTTATTGATTCTATCAATTTTTGTCTAATTAAATAAGCTACAATAGGCATCAAAAAGTCAGTGCTTTTCTTTGAGCATGTTAGAATATTATTTCAGTACAAAATAACAGATTTACTGTGGTCAGAGGTCTGTAGCAATCAGAATTCCAGGATGACACCAGCATGAAGAAGCAGTCTGAGCTGAAAGCTGGGCCAGAGAGCCGGTGACAAGGGGGAAAAGTGAGGAACACGAAGGCAAATAGCAAGAAATAGGCTCGCAGGAGTGTCAGTCTGGGAATCCAGAAAAGGTGGCAAAGGGGATAATAGCCTCTTTAGATGTTTGACCCATAGCAGAATAGATACAGCCAGCTCTGTCTTTTGTATTCAAAGATGGTTCTTCTGATGGGATTGCTATTCCTGCGAAGAGATTCTGTTGAACAGTTTATTGCAAGAATGGCCGCCCTTTGGTTCACCGCTGTCACCATTGTTTAGAGCAGAGCTGTCATAGATGTGTGGCCCGCCCAACCTCTTTGCTCACACGGAGCCTCCTCCTCCCTGACTTATTTCTGTGCACACGGCTCAGTTTCCCAGTGGTTCGGTATTTGCACAGAGGTTGAAAAGCATCCTGCAAAGCGATCCTTCTGCCCAGGCTGCTTAAGTCAGGTCTGTCCACCGTAGACTGCTTATGGTCTATTTTCTCTCACTATTTCTTGTCTACACAGTTTTGTTCTCCACTTTTTCTTGTTGTGTTTGGTTTTCCAGTATCATTTGTTAATAGCCCTAGAAACTTTATTTGCTTCTGAGCCCCCATGGTCAACAACCTTGCCTTACTTTTTGGTGTCAATATTGGTAGGGAGCTCCACCTGATGATAGCACTTTAGAAAACCAGCTGTGGGGCATCTGGGTGACTCAGTGGTTAAGGATCTGACTCTTGATTTTGGCTCAGGTTCAGTGTTGGTGAGTTCCAGATTTGCATCAGGCTCTGCTTACAGGTGCAGAGCCTGCTTGGGATTCTCTCTCTCCCTCTGTCTAGCACTCCTCTCAGCAATCTCTCTGCCTCTCTCTCTATCTCTCTCTGTAAATAAATAAACAAACTTATAAAACAACTTGCATGAAACAACGTGTATGAAATAGAAAAGATCATCCTTGCAGCTCTAGAGAAAGTTGGACTCTGTGCCGTGAACTTTGAACTTGTGCTAGACCTTGGTTCTGTATTGGTTTCCTAGGTAGACTAGATCAGATGACTCATTGGGGATTGTCGCTTAAAATACAGGTATGTGGAACAGCTACAGGTCTACTGAGATATATCTGGGAAAGGAGACTGGAAACCTGTATTTTAAATAGCCACCGTAACATTGCAGGTCAGGTTACAGATTGGCCGCGGGGACTACATTCAGTTGCATGTGCCCACGCGTGCACACCGAGACGATGATTGACTTTTCCATAGATTCCCAACGTATTTCATTATGGAGCAGAACCTAATGGAAGGGAGGGGGTGCGCTAACCCCAGCAGGTCCAGACAGAGCCTGTGTCCACAGGCGATCACCATGCCCCTCCTCCTATCCATATATTGCTGCAGGTGACATTTGAGACCGGTGGCATCATGCTAGGATTGAAAGCTAGAGTAATCCTTGGCTCTATTTCTGGTTTTTTAGTTTGTTTTGTTTGGTGGGTTGGTTTGAGTTTCTTTTGTTGTTGTTGTTTTGTTTGTTTTTTGTTTTTATGAGGCTTCTGTTATCATTTGAGAAGACGTTGCCCTAAAATACTCTCATTTCCATGTAAGGCGTGGATCACCAAACTGCCTGCTACCAATTTTTGGACTGTCTTTGAGTTAAGAATGATTTTTTTTGTATTTTTAAATGACCAGAGAAAAAGATCAGAGGACGAATGAGGCTTCATGCCATATGAACATTGTATGAAATTCAAATGTAGGCTTTACTGGAAGCCAGCCACGCTCATGTCTTCTCCTGTCACCCACCACTGCTCTTGGACAGCAGTGACAGCTGCCTAGTTACATGCAGACAATGGGCCTGCAAGCCCAGGGTACTCAGCGGCTAGATCCTCATGGAAAAAGTCTGACAGTCCCTGATTTAAGGGAATGCCAACAGACATCAGGCTCTCCCGGCTCCTGACTCAAAGCAGCAGGTTCCATCCTTCCTGTCGAGGGAGGCCAAGTGGGTGCTCAGGTGGTCCTGAATGGATGCTCTTCCTGCTCCCTCTCTCCAGGGCCCCGGAAGCAATTCCCCACCTTTGAACCTGGCCCTGATTTCCTATCCTCCAGCTTGGAGGTTCTCACACTGAGTTTGGGTGGAAGGCCACAATCACAGTGCATTCCCCCCATTCACCGCATCCTGCACGGTTCAGGTGGCCTGGAGGATTTAGGAGACACCCACCAACAGATAAATCGAAGGACTTGCTTGCCAAGAAGTCAAGTCGTGTACGAGAGGTATCTGCAGCAGATATGAGCCTGGAGCCTCAGTTCTGTGGCCTCCTTTCTGGTCACGATAGCGGAACCTTAGCACAGCCACGAGTAGACAGCGGCTCTTCAGGCATAGGAGTTTGTAAAAGCTTCTGGGAAGTGGATCACAGCCTTCTAGCACAAACCAATGAGATGATTCCCTTCCTGAACTGAAAAGAGTTGTTTTAAGTGGAAACCAGGAGGCCCCCCTGGGGCTCCCCTCATTACTTGGAGTGTCAGCTTTTAAAAGCTTAAGGGCCAGAAAGCTTAAGGTGAGGAAGCAAAAAGTTAATAAAGAACAATCATGGTGCACTCTGACTGACATTCGAATTGGTAATTTTCCTTCCTAATTAGCATTAAAGCTTTCCCTGTTTGGCAAAAAAAAAAAAAAAAAAAAAAAAAAAAAAGCTAGGCGGCTGAACTTGAACTTCCAAAGAGATGTTTTAACAGCTGCTCACCATTCTAAGATGAATATCAGTAATTAGAACTATTATCGTTTGCTGTCATCATTACAGCTACTGTTATTAATCCTCACCAGGGAAAGCTATGATGCTAATGCTGGCGGTACCAAACTAGAAATCCTAATTACCTTTCCCTGCTCTAGAGAAGAGACTGCTGCTGGGAAGAGCAGAGCAGCTCTTCAGAGGAGGACGTGGTGGCTGTTTAATGTGTTGATGTTTGGAATCACCAGCTCAGAGGATTCTGGAAAGTCACCCCTGCTTCCCTTCTGCCTCTTGACTGGTTTGAAGGGTCCTGGGATTAGTTCCAAAGCAGCTAAGGTTGCTCGTGGTAGAGCTGCTTGGCCTCTCAAAGGTGACTCCTCCGCTGAGTTTGCAAACAGTCAATGGACACCACTGCTTGACGGTAATTAAAGATACCTCAGGCATAATCACTACTGACCTGAGAAAAGAGATGATAGGAAAATGGTTTGAATATTTTTAGAATAGTCTGTGGCTTAGACGAAGCCTGAACAATTGCGTATGGTAGTTTAAAATGTATGCTTCACCGTTAACTTACTTGAGCCCTTATTTTGAAATTGCAGGCAGGGAGTATTGTCTGAGGTCATTCATCGTTTACTTGCTTTGATTTGATATTCAAGGAACGTAATTAAACTGTGCATGCCAGACCAGTGATAAATATACCCATAGCCAGACCTGCCTACCCACCCCCCAAAAAATAAATAACACGCTTGTAATTGCAGTGTATAAATCAAAAGGGCTAAAGATAGAAAACTGAAATTAATTTTCCATTTTATTGTTGTAAATTTAGATCAATCAAATGTGACTCCCTAAAGTAACTCCTTGCTGAACTTTTATCACTGGCCAAGAATGGACTTGGTCAATAGCCTTAAGACAAAGCCGTCAGGCATAACATTGCATTAATTTGTTTTTAAGCAGAAAGATATTGAAGGGATTTCCCCCTCCTAGCTGTATAATCTATTTCCCAGCATTATTTGGCTGAGATCTGAATTCTGATGTACGTGTAGAAACAGAATAAATTAGAGTCTCTAAAACCATTTCCCCAGTAAAATCCGTGTACGAGAAACAGCCATGCTATATAGCTTTCTCTTGCAAGATGCAAACATACTGAAACCTAACAAGATCTTTTGATTTTTGTTTCACTTTTTCCACACTTTCCCCAGGGGCGTTTTCGGCGCCCACTGTGTTCGCTTTTTTCTGTCCGCGTTCCACGGAACCCCATGAAACAGACTGCGGGAGACGCCGGTCTAAGCCTGGAGCGCCTTGTAATGAACTTCTGGCTTGAGCCAGAAGGGTTTCGCGGGGTGTTTTGATTATTTACTGCAGGACCGCAGCAGGAGTACTGGCGGAGAGGGAAGTGCCAGCGTCGCCAGAGGCCCAGGGTTCATGCTCAGTGCGCTGAGTGGGGGCACCCAGGGGCACAGGAGAGACACCCTGCTCCCCAGCTAGGTGCTGTCTTCCTGCCTCAACCCCCACTCCCAGGGACCACATTCTTTTTATGAGCAAGGATGTTTGTATCTGCTCATAGTTTGGATGACATTTCTGTATATTTCCTAAATATACTTCTAGATTACTCAAATCCTCTGCACTGAAGTTGGGACTCATCATTTTTGGCAGAAGTAATGACGCATGCGTGTGCTTTAATACTGGTGTGTTTATGTTTATGAAATATGTTATCCATACAGTGGCTTCGAATGCCTAGGACCCCTGGTTGGTCCATGATGAGTCTGTGATAATATAAGAAAGAACAGTACAGTTAGGTTTTTTTTAAATTATTTAATTGAAAACAATGTATTCTATTATGAGGTTGATGTCTTTAATGTTTGAATGAGCTTTCTTCTATTAAAAAAAAACGGACAGATACAGTTTTATTTTGATTTTGTTTTTAGATATTCTGACTTGGGAAAATGTCCCCAAGTTGTGTTTTATGTATTATTTATTCATTTATGTATTTTGCTTTATACAATTTTATTTATAAGTAATCTCTCCACCCAACACGGGGCTTGAACTCACAACCCCAAGATCAAGAGTCACATTCTCCTCTGAGTGAGCCAGCTAGGCGCCCTCCTCCACCCAAATTGTTTTTATATAGTTACAAAATACTACTGAGGTGCTAAACGCTGTTAGAGTTAACAGTATCTTGTAGTTATTTCCCCTGCTTTTCCTCCCATCCCCACTCCGGCCAGTAATGATGGTGAGTCTTAATGTGCCAGCTACTCCTTTTTTTTTTCCCCTCCCCTTTCCTAACCTCGGCATAAATTTCTGTGCTAAAGGAGTGTAGGTTTCCTGTCTGTGAAGTTCTGTGGACTCTTAGGGAACTGAATATTCTTCTGACGTCTCCTCCACAACCATCCCACACAGAACTAATTGTCTTGGACGGAGCTGATTACCCACTGTCATTACCTAGAAACTGGTGCACCAGGGGTCAAACCAACATCTCCACATGACAGTAATCTCTCTAATAGGAACATTGTGGGAAAATAATGAGTAAGATCCTGGCTAGCTAGAGAGGAAGGGACCCGGGAAACGATCCCGGTCAACCCTTTTATGGGGCAGTTGGGGAAGCCAGATGTGACGTGATAAATGTGTACAGTTTCCTTGAAAATAACTAAAGAAGCTTCCACTCAGCTGAAGGTGTTACCACTGCTGCAGGAAAGAGAGAGTTTCAGTTGTATTAGGATGAGTTAATGCAATAGAAAATAATAGTCATCGATGCGGAGTCATCGATGCGAAATGGGTTTTTCCCATTTTCGGTTTGGGAAAAACCGAGGAATAGATTTTGTACCTTCTCTTCCGTAGTGTGATCCACTGTAGTAAATAAATGCCTGTAAGCACCGTGCTGGAGAGTTAACGCAGTTCACACTCATGGAGCGGACCGTGAGCACTGTTTCTTATGTAAGTATGAGATCATCTCACACACATTGTCAGTCCCGGTAGTCAACTGTGGAGTTCCGTCTTCAAAATCGTACTTAAAAAAAAAAAAAAAAAAGGAAGAAAAACATCCCTACCGTAAATAGTTAATGTTTGGAGGTCCTCGTGTTATTTTCAGTTTCTCTCTGTCGAAAGCAATTTTCTCTGCTGAATAATGTAGAAATTTAGCCTGAGAGCTCCTCATTAGAAAGGATAATTTTTGTTACTGTAACATTATAATTCACTTATTCTTATAAATACTCTGTTCAATTTCCCACCTCAGAAATCTTCTCATTTAAAATACAATCATTTTCTCTTCCCCGAATTGGTTTGGTGTTGTTTTTTTTTTTTTTTTTTTTTTTGTAAGAATTGAGGATGTTTTTTAACTCCTTTCAGTAGAATTGTGTTTATGATTCTAAAAATACCCAGTATACTCGACTATCCGGAAAGCCAATAGAAAAACAACATTCAAGAAAAAAAGCTCATTCTTGACCCCAGATAATTGTCCTTAAGTAATAACAACAGCTGCCATTTATTAAATATTCATTATGTGTCGGACCTCAAGGCTTTATTTAAGTCACTTCTTGCATTCTCAGACAACTCGGTGAAATATGTGGTATTAACCGTATTGGACAGATAGACTTGGCAAGAATGCTCCCCTAAGGACATGACCCATGGAGGATTTGGATCTGGGTCCGTTGTACACCCAAGACCAGACTTTTAATTTTCGTGTTGCGTTACTCTGACCTCTAAGTGGTTGGGCAGAGGGGCTTTACTAGGAACCAATCCGGGGCTTAGTTGTGCCCCCTTAACAATGTGCCGGGGGGCACTGGAGCAGGGCATGTGGCCAGGGCATGATGCTAGCTGCTTAAGACAGGTTGACTAATGGAAAACTTTCTATCACTTCAAAATTTCTTTTTCGGAGTGCCTGAGTGGATCAGTCAGTTAGGGTCTGACTAGGGCTCAGGTCATGGTCTCCGTTGGTAAGTTTGAACCGCGTGTCGGGCTCTGTGCTGACAACTTAGAGCCTGGAGTCTGCTTCAGATTCTGCGTCTCCCTCCCTCTCTCTCTGTACCTCCCCTACTCATGCTTTGTCTATGTCTCTCTCAAAAATGAATAAACATTAAATAAAAAAACCAGATAAACATTAAAAAAATTCAAAATAACTAAATGTGTAATATTTCTGTTTCAATGAGAAGCTTTCAGGTGCCTCCTCTGCCAGTGAAGTTGGTGATGATATTTCTTTTGTACCAGGAAAGGAGGTGAGATTTATCTCAGATGTAAAGAGGAAAAAAAAATCTTACTCTTTCTAGAATCACTTCCTGAAGTGGTTTTCTTGAACAGTTGATATTCTTGTTGACATTGCATCTGGGCAGCATGCCTATTTTTTTTTTTTAACACCTTGGTCTAAGCCAATAGATATGCAAAGGGCTTGAATAGTGCTTGCTTGGGCAGCATAGACGCTGAAATTGGAACAAAGGGTTTGAGTAGAGGTTCCAGTGTGGTGATGGTCCCGTGTTAAAACCGTGACACTCAGGTGATGTCCCTGGCCTAACATGGTGCCTCTCGATCACAAGTCTGTCTTAGAGAGTCCAGCTTCATACTTTACTGAAGGGAGAAACAAAGGCAGATACCCATGAGGGTGAGTAGATGAAGCCAACTAGGGTAGGATGTGTGGGCACTTGTCAGGTTTCAGATGGGCAGCCCCTCTTCTGTTTTGGCCCATTCTTAAATGTTATCAAAGTTTTTTTAAATTAATACCTTACTGGTTAAAAGAAAGAAATCTTTAGAGTTGATTTCAGTATGTGTACCTGCTAATTTTTAAATATTTGGTCACTGCTCTGTTATTGAGCCATCTAAGAAAGCTGTGATACAGATAGGACAACGTATTATTTCTAGCTTCCAGGTGAGAAGACTGAGGCACACAAGATCACCACCAGCAACCATCGATGCTGAGATGAGAACTTGCCAGAGGCAGTCAGCCTGAGTTCAAATCCCGTCTCTACCACTTACATTCAGGGTTACTTCGAGCAAGTTACCTTTGTGTGCCTTGGTTTCCTGATCGATCATGGTAATTCTGATGTCAGAAGGCTGTTCTGAGGATTGAGAGAGTTAGGATTTACGTGGCATGAACTTCAGCTGCTTAGTAATGTATCTCTGCTTTCACGGTAATCACAGTATTTCACATTGCTCTCAGCAGAGCAGGAAAGAGAAGATTGGCCAGAACCCCAATTTCTGATCAGGAGTTATAGCAATGACATGATACAGACATAGGTTATACCTTGCCATGGTATCATCTTTAAAACGACCTCAGGAACATGATGTGTTAAACAGCCAAGGGGACTAGCGAGAAATATATTTTGCCAAGGAACAGCAACAGAACCATATAAAAACCCAACTAGAAAGAAAAGCTTTGCTGATAAGATTCAGAAGCAATCACTCCAGTTCCAAGATCAGAAAAACAAATGTGAGGAGAAAGAGTAAACACTGGGGAAGAAAAAATACATGCACATGTGCACGTGTGTGCGCGCACACACACTGGGCGATTTCAAATTATATTTATTATATTTTAGTTGTGTCAACTAAAGTGCAATGTATATGAAATTAATATATGGGTGTAAGGAACAAGTCTAATAAACACCCTCTAGCCTGATGGTTGGAAATTCCGTATGGGGAATCTTTATGTTGTCGATTTCACCTTTTGGAAATCTATTGAGATTTACTGACTCTATTGATATTCACTGTACATTAGTGAAGATAGCTAATTCCAGGCACCTGGTGTTAGTGAAGGTAGACTAAATTATGCTCTAGTAACAAGCCCCAAATATCCACAGCTTCCCTTCATTCCTCACTCTTGCTACATGTTTGGTGTAGACAGTACGGGGAGGCGGGGGGAGCTTCAGTGTGGTGCCTCGAGGACCGAGGCTGACAGCGGCTCTGTGGATTTCCATGATCGCATTGCTTAAGCGAAGGTTTATCCCTGTTGCTCCTCCCTTCTCTGTGGGACCTCTGGAGTGCTGAAAAATGAGCTTTGACAGTCGGTGGTGGGGAGGAGAAACTGTAAGGAGCATCCCTGATTGCTTCAGTATTATTAGACTGTGTTCCCACAGGTAGAGCTCACAGTTACTGAGGTGTGAGTGATGTATTTTCTTAGAGAGGAATCGAGTGAAAAGTTCAACCATTCTTTATTACATGGATTTTAATCAGGTATCAAGTGTCAAGATAATCAGCCAGGGCGGAAGAAAAAATGAATGATGGGATTTGGAGCAGAGCTATGTTGTAAGGGCTTGGAAGAATCTTTCTATCCATCCCCCAGCCTAAGTAGGATGGTCATGGCCACGAGAATTGGATGGTGCCGGCCCCCCCTCCCCCATACCAAACCATCCCCCCCCCCCACCAAAGCTATGGCTTCACATTCATTGTGTAGGTTGGCTGCGGAGGAGTGATTGGGTCCCAATTAGTGAATCAGGAAGACAATTGGGTTGTCTCACTCACCTTGAAAGTTGGATGGGAAGAGCCTCTCTCCTCCTGGGAGTGGGGTATTTCGGACTCTAAATCTTGGAGATTTGCTAGTCATTTTAATTGTTTGAACTTACGGGTCATTTAGCTAGATTTATGCGTGGTTATTTAGATACCTTGTGTACCTCATTAGCATGCATAGGAGAAACCTAGTATAAACTGTGGTTCTGTGAACTACCAAACAAGCTTAATCTGGAGGCAGGTGCCTCTTACAGGTTAAGTAAGCAAAGACAGAGACTTTCTGGAGGGGGGGGTGTGTGGGTGCAGTGTAAACCTTTAACATGGAAACTTAGTAAAGTTTCCACTTCCTCCAGTTGGAGTTCAGTCATAGGAAACCTTGAGGTATGGTAGGTTCAAAGATCACGATGATCGATGAACAGTAGTGTACTTGGCTTCTCATTTCATACAATCTAGTGTTTGCCCCTCCCCATCTAAGCTTACCCGCCCCTCAGACACGAAATAGTTTTGAGTTATTAATCCAACTGTCACTTTTTATTCCTCATCCTGTTGTGTCCTTTCTGGGGAATTTGAGACAACTAGTCACTCCCTCCTTAAAACCTTTACCTTGAGTTGTATGACCCGACACGTGCCTAGTTCTTGGCAGTTTTACTGCCTGTGACTTGTTTCTTGTAAGATCAGAGTCTTCCAGGCTTCCCCTCAGCATAAGGACTCATCACAGCTAAGTACTCACTAAACATTCCTGAAATAATTTTCTTACCTTGTTATATAATATTCCATGTGTAAATGTGCCCCAAATTGATGTCACTCGTCCATTTATTTTTACTAAAAATAATGGCACTTGGCTGGCTCAGTTGGAAGAATGGCAACTCTTGATCTCAGGGTCATGAATTTGAGTCCCCTGTTGGGGTTAGAGATTACTAAAATAAATACATAAATGGATAGATAGACAAATAAAAATGGACCCATCTGTTTGATCACCGACTTGACATTCCAATTACTTCTACTCAACCTGTTCAAGACTAGAACTCATTATCTTCCTCCTCCTCTTTGTTTCCATTTTAGTGCATGGCGATACTCAGCCCCAGGCTGAAACGGAGTCTTCCTTGGTTCTTCTATGCATCCCTAAACTTAAATCTTATTTGACCTGGTCAGAATCTTACAAATCTGGTCTCTCCTGTCCCACTTTGTGTAGATTGGGGTTAGAGACCTCTTTTCTTGTGTTGTCTTAATAACTGGTCCAGACCTCTGTCATACTATTTATAATAATGTGTTATGAATCCTTAATTTTATTTAACTTCTTCCTCTGTTGATAATGACCTCCTTGAAGCCAGGAACAGTCCTGTGTTTCTGAATTCCTAGTACTGATAATATTTCTTTAATATATAGATACACCACAAAAAGATGAGGCTAGAGGTACAAAGATGCTGATAAACAAAGCTATGCTTGATAATTTTGTTTTCTAAAAGCAAGTGACAATGTTGAGTTTTCCATGAGGGATTATGGGATTTGTAGCCAGAGATGGGGATAGATCTGTGTGGGCAAAGTACCAGAATCAAAGAATCGGTAAGCAGGAGTTGGGGAAATCTTTCATCCTACATCTCTGATCTTGGAGCAAAAGAAAAAAAAAAAAAAAGGTAAAACTAGAATTACAGTTCGGTTTCTTTTGTTTTTTAAAACCCCCAATGTAATTGTTATCATGCTGGCCTAAAAATAGTTTTTGCTTCAGTTAGTACACACTTAGGTAGATGAAAAGAAAATGGTAAAAAGAATTCCATATTCTTAAAAGACCCTGTAAGTACACAGAAAGTGCTCTTTCCTAGCACAGAAGCTCATGACATTCACATTAGAAACAAGCCATTTTATCTGAATTGTTACCGACATTTTAGACAGAAGCTTTCATTTTGTTTTGGGGCTTTCTCTGGGGATGCTGGTAGACTCAGAAGAGGAAATGTAAGAGGTTTGTGGGAGGATTTCCATAATGATTCACAGAAATTCAGAAAGAAAGAATGATTTCGTTGTTCAGTTAGCAGAAGTGCCTTCTCTTAAAATTTAATTTCTCAGACCGGAGTTGGAAAACATTTTACTTTTTTAAAAAAATTACAGAAATAGAGACGGGGTACTCGGTGCGCGAGTGGTCATCCTATCCTCTGTAGACTTTCTGGGCCACTTGGTAGGACTTCGTTTCTAAGTATAAAATAGTCCTTCCAGTGCAAGCAGAGAGAGTTGTATATTTCATGTGATTTTATGGTGGCCATATTCGGTGCGCTGTGAGCTCTTTAGAGGAAAGGCACTAAATAAACCCATGAAATAAGAGTATATTAATATGCGTCTGACTCTTCCAGTGTTGGCCTGTTTGAATGGTTAACCTGATTTAATGTTGCCGGGGGGTTAGCTATTATGCGCTCTCAGGGCATATCGAGACGGGGCCCTGGTTTGTAAATCTTGGCAGAAGTGTACGAACTCAGTCCTTGACTGGTCTGGAATCCTTTTGTTCCAGCCTTACTTGAGAAATCGAGTCCAGGACTCGTACATACCATCTGCATCCAAAGACTCTGTGAACGGCCTGTTTATTTACTGTTCAATTTCATTGCAGTTTCCTCAATTGCTTAAAAGTAGTGATGTGTTTCCCTTTCTGTAATAACTAAAAAATATAGACTTCCAGGCAGCATGCTAATGATAGGCTCTGTCCGTGAATATTTAAGTGCCTAATGCCTGATGAGGATTTTTGGAGTGATAATGGGGTCCATGGGGTCCATAGCCAAGGGCCAAGAAGGAATTCTTGAAGATGTCTTTGGTGCAAAAAGGTGATTTTATTAAAGCAGGGGACAGGACCCGTGGGCAGGAAGAGTTGCCCCAGGACCATGAGGAGAGACTGGTTATATACTATGGGTTTGGGAGGAGGTAAAGTCCAGGGGAAGTTTCCAGTGAGAGTTTCATATGCTAAAGAGGACTCCCAGGATCCTGGAGGCCTGGCTGTTGTCAAGCTAGGGTTGTTCTCCCTCAAGCAAAGCATTAGCATTGAGACAGCAGGGAGTTCTTGAGAAATTTTTACTCTGCCTGCCTCAAGTCTTTGTCCATGGGCTGCAGGTTATAAGGAGATTTAATGTTATCTGCCATTTCCTTCTGCCTCTGTACCCACACCACTGTGGAGGGTGATGGAGACTCAGGTCCTGCAGGACTATGATCTCTATCAGTTAAGCATTTGTTTCCCCCTTTCCTTTGTCCTTGGGCAAGCAGGAGTGCCTGGGAACATCACACGTGTCCCACCTTGATGAGTCAGCTTGCCCTGTACTCTCTCATCACCCCCCCCTGAACAATTTAGACCCTTAAAATCTTGAAGTTTGCTGAGGGTGGAAGATCTCCTCTTGTGTAACTTCTTTCTGCTGAATAGGGGCATCAAGATGCCACTACCTGTGGGTCAGCACTGGTCAGTTGGGGAAGTTAAAGGGGAGTTACAAAAGGCAAAGACAGCCATTTCAGGGGAAACAGCATGTATGAGCCTCCTTGAATAGAAAGGACGATCTGTCTTCTGGAAGCTGTGGCGGTTATGGAGTCTTGGCACCAGGCAGGGAGACTCCGGAAGAGACAAGGTCAGGTTAGTATTAAGAAAAAGCTTGAATAAAGAAAACCTATGTTAACTTCAGTCCATTACAGTCGTTTGAAATGAAGTCTTTCCCTGGTTCCCAGGAATAAGAAGGCATGTCAGCTGGCACTCTTGATTCTGGTGAGGAAGGTGCAGGAGGTTATAGGAGTCCAGGGGGAAGGGCCTTCTCATTTTACCACAGTGGGAATACATTACATGACCCCTGTTAAGGACCCTTCCATTTTGGAGTTAAATCCCTTGCTGTATTACCCTTTTTAAAGCCTTTAAATAAACCACGTGTCTTGGGTCTATATGGGGTGGGTTTCTATAACTTTCAGGTCCGGTTTACAGTAAGAAAAGACTTGCCATATACAATTATTGGAGAAGTCCATCCCACTTTTAGTTGTTTAGACAATCCTATGTTTATGGCATCCTGTTATCCCCGCAGAATAACAGGCACAATGGTTGTCCACACCTGTGCTATTGTGATAATTTCTCTGCAGTTGAGCTCAAGTTGTCCAGTTTAGGCAAGCATTTAAAGACGACCCGAACTACAATTTGACATCCATAAAGGTACATTTTTGAAACATCGTTTTTTTCTCTCTAAAAACTCTCATCACCAGAATAGCCAAATCAAGACTAATCGTAAATCAAGTCCAGTTGTAACAGACTTGGCCAAACAATTCACATAAGCTCAGCAAGAGTGGTGGTTGATCATAGAGATCTTTTGAAATTAGCTGAAATATTTATAAGGAATCTAGATTGAATGTTTAATAGCCTCTCTGGACCAGAAGCCAATGCCTGCAATACCTGTAGATTTGGGTGAATTCCTCTTCACGAGATCCCGAAGGCATCCTGAGGTTCCTGCACCTGCCAGGAAGTGACATTCTGTACTCACCTGGTTTGGCTGCTGAGAACTCTGTAAAAGAGGTATCACGTCACATTTCCAAGGGGTTTTACTGGCTCCATGCTTTATAAAGTCATTCTTCGTTCTTAAAGCTGTTTGGTCTTATCTGACTCTCTGCTTGCCCCTCTCAAAGGTGACAAAGCCTTCCAGTCAAAGCCTTGGTAAAATAACCAGTGTTTATTTTCAATGCTGTTTCAATGGTGTCCCTTTACAAGGAGAGTCTCATTGAACTTATGCAAATAAGTATGATTGCCCTGAAAGAGACCACACTCCTTGAGCGTTGGTGAATTTCAGAGGGTTTAGGTAAAGTTAAATGCCTCAGTTTGTTGACAGAGGAATACTTTTTCACATCTCTCTATATCCTATCTTAAGAGGAAGGTTTCCTAATCTGGAAGAGCAAACATTAGACAACCAGCAAATTTTAAAACAAGAGTTACAAAACTATGACTTAAAGACTCAAAATTGGACATAATTAAAGATCTGATAAGAGTTCCTTATAATGCAGTCGACAAGGAAATTCAGTTATTTTTGTGGCATCTAACACTGAAATAATCCGAATATCGAGTGACGGCCTTAGACCAGAAAACATTAAGACGTTAGAATTGCCTATCTGTTGGAGTAGTTACAGCATTTACCCAAGCAATACAACCTAAGGTTTATTATTATTTGACAGTCTTTTCAGAGTAATATTACATACCAATGAAGCCTAATTGGTCAAAAAGACTTTATTTACAATTTAAATCATGGTAAATTTGTTTAAAAAAACATCAGAGAGTTATATAGCATGAAGCTTGTCTACCATCAGACCCAAATATCCTTAGTGTCTCTGCAATAAGAAATCAAAAAGCAGATAAACCTTACGTTTTGTAACCAATGCCTTAACATCTTACCCTCTTGGGAAAAGACCTAGATGTCCAATGAATTCAATCCCAATTTTCATGCAAACAAAACTAAAGTTTTAGGTTACCAAAGACTGAAAGCTATCTTAACAATAACCCGTGAAAACTTTGCAACAGAATTAACCATCATTTAAGTTGTCTTTTTGCTAGCAAATTGCGATAGAGACAACACAAGTTTATTTCAAGAGCTTACTTGAGTTAGCAAAATGGGTGGGATAAGTCTCACATTTAATGCTAATAGAGAGGTCTATCTTAGACCAAGGAACTTAAATTAGTTTAAACATCAAATATGCTTCACTTGCATCTTAGTTCAGTTTTGACTGGTTCATCCCATGAGACAACCCTCGCTGGGGTTTTGTTTCAAGTTTTTATTTAAATTATAGTTAACATATATGGTAAAATTGGTTTCAGGAGTAGAATTTAGTGATTCATCACTTACGTATAACACGCAGTGCTCATCACAACAAGTGCCCTCCTAGTGCCCATGACCCAGTTAGCCTATCCCTCCACCACCTCCTTTCTGGTGTCAGTTTGTTTTCTATCCTTAAGAGTCACATACGGTTTGCTTCTCTCTCTCTCTCTCTCTCTCTTTTTCCCCCTCCCCTGTGTTCACCTGTTTTGTTTCTTAAATTCCACATATGACTGAAATCATATGGTATTTGTCTTTCTCTCACTGACTGATTTCACTTAGCATACTAAACTCTAGCTCCACCCACATCATTGCAAATAAAAAGACTTCATTCTTTTTGATGGCTGAGTAATACACACACACACAAACACACACACACACACACACACACACACACACACCACATCTTCTTTATCTATTCATCAGTCTGTAGACATTTGGGCTCTCTCCATTTCTGGGCTGTTGTTGATGGCACTACTACAAACATCGAGGTTTGTATCAAAGGTTGCCCCTTTGAATCAGTATTTTTGTATCCTTTGGGTAAATACCTAGCAGTGCAATTTCTGTGTCATAGGGTAATTCTGTTTTTATCTTTTTGAGGAACCTCATACTGTTTTCTAGAGTGGCTGCACCAGTTTGCATTCCCACCAGCAGTGTAAGAGTGTTCCTCTTTCTCTGCATCCTCACCAACTTGTGTCGTTAATTTTAGCCTTTCTGACAGGTGTGAGGTGGGATCTCACCGTGGTTTTGAATTGCATTTCCCTGATGATGAGTGATGTTGAGCATCTTTTCTCAAGTGTCTGCTAGCCATCTGGATGTCGTCTTTGGAAAAATGTCTACTCATGTCTTCTGTCCAATTTTTAACTGGAGTATTTGGTTTTGGGGTGTTGAGCTTGACAAGTTCTTTATAGATTTTGGATACTAACCCCTTATCACATACGTATTTGCAAATATCTTTTCCCATTCTGTAGGCTGACTTAGAGTTTTGTTGATGGTTTCCTTTGCTGTGCAGAAGCTTTATATCTTGATGAGGCCCCAATTGTTCATGTTTACTTTTGTTTCCTTTGCCTCTGGAGATGTTTCTAGTAAGAGCGTGCTATAGCTCAGGTCAAAGAGGTTGCTGCCTGTGTTCTCCTCTAGGATTTTGATGGTTTCCTGTTTCAAATTTAGGTCTTTGATCCATTTGGAATTTATTTTTGTGTATGGTATAAGAAAGTGTTCAGTTTCGTTCTTCAGCACGTCACCACCCAGTTTTCCCAGTCCCGGTTGTTGAAGAGATTTTTTTTCCATTGGATATTCTTTCCTGCTTTGGAGAAGAAGAGTTGACCATATATTTGTGAATTCCATTTCTGGGTTTTCTATTCTGTTCCACTGATCTGTGGAACTGCTTTTGTGCCACTACCATATATTGCGTTGATGACTACAGCTTTATAATATAGCTTGGAATCTGGAATCATGCTTCTAGCTTTGCTTTTCTTTTTCAAGATTGCTTTGGCTCTTCGGGGTCTTTTGTAGATCCATACCAATTTTAAGATTGTTTATTCTAACACTGTGAACAATGCTGGTGGTATTTTGTAAGAGATTGCATTAAATGTATATATTGCTTTGGGTAGTATAAACATTTTAACAATATTTGTTCTTCCAATCCATGAGCATGGAATGCTATTCCATTTCTTTCTGTTCCTTTCAACTTCTTTCATAAGTGTTCTATAATTTTCAGAGTATAGATCTTTTACATCTTTAGTTAGGTTTCTTCCCAAATATCTTATGGCTTTTGCATCCATGGTCATCAGGGATATTAGTCTTTAATTTACCTTTTTAGTGAGGTCTTTGGTTTCAGCATCAGGATAATACTGGCCTCTTAGAATGAGTTTGGAAGTTTTTCCATTTCTATTACTTTGAATAGTTTGAGAAGAATAGATATTAACTGTCTCTCTCTCTCTCTCTCTCTCTCTCTCTCTCTTTCTTTATCTTTCAAGTATGTTTATTTTGAGAGACAGAGAAAGAAAGAGCTCACTAGCAGGGAAGGGCAGAGAGAAAGGGGGAGAGAGAGAATCCCAAGCAGGCTCCATGCTGTCAGTGCAGAGCTTGATGAGGGGATTGACGTGGGGCTTGATCCCATGAAGTGCAAGATCATGACCTGAGCCAAAATCAAGAGTTGGATGCTTAACTGACTGAGTCACCCAGGTGCCCTGGCATTAACTTTTCTTTAAATGTCCATTAGAATTCTCCTGGGAAGCCATCTGGCCCCAGAATTTTGTTTGTTGGGAGATTTTTGATTACTAATTCAATTTAGTCACTGGTTCTGGGTCTGTTCAAATTTTCTATTCTTGTTTCAGTTTTCAGTTGGTATGTTTCTAGGAATGTATTCATTTCTTCCAGATTGCCCGTATGTTGTTGGCATATAATTTTTTTAATAACAACCTCTTATAATTGTATTTCTGTGGCGTTTACTATGATCTCTCTTCTTTCATTCATGATTTTATTTGAGGCCTTTCTCCTTGTGATAAGTCTCACTAGGGGTTTATCAACTTTATTCTTTCGAAAACCCGGCTCCTGGATTCACTGATCTATTATATTGGGTTTTGTTGTTGTTTTAGTTTCTATATCATTTATTTCTGCTCTAATCTTTATTATTTCCTTCCTTTTGCTGTTTTTAGGGTTTGTTGTTGTTATTCTAGCTCCTTTAGGTGTAAGGTAACATGGTATATTTGTGACTTTTCTTGCTTCTTAAGGTATCCTTATACACTTCCCTGTTAGGACCTCTTTTGCTGCATTCTAGAGGTTTTGGACTGTCGTGTCTTTATTTTCATTTCCTGATTAATTCATTCATTCTTTATTAAGATGTTCTTTAACTTTCATATATTTGTGGTCTAAGTGTTTTCTTGTTATTGACTTCGTTTCATAGCGTTGTGGTCTGAAAATATGCACGGTATGACTCAGTCTTTTGGTACTTGTTGAGGGCTGCTGTGTGACACAGTATGTGATCTATTCTGAAGAATGTTCCATATGCAGTTGCAAAGAATGTATATTCTGCTGCTTTAGGATGAAATGTTCTGAATATATCTGTTAAGGCCATCCAGTCCAGTGTGCCATTCAAAGCCATTGTTTCCTTATTTTTTTTTCTGTTTAATCTATCCATTGCTGTAAGTTGGATGTTAAAGTCCCCTACTATTATTATATTATTATTAATGAGTTTCTTTAAAGACATGGAAGTGGCTGTTTGTTAGCAATTTTAAAATTTCTAGCATTAAAAAAAATTATGATGTTTTTCACTATGTCTTAGGTAGTATTTTTTAAACTATAGATTGTGACATCAATGAAATTAGTGAGATTGATGTATTGAATTGTCGAGAGCAATAAAGAACAGGATAGAAAATATCAAGACTTTTCTGTAATTGATAAGGGGTTATATGTGATATAGGTATTGTTTCATGAAACTTGTTTCACTGATACATGTATGTGTGTGTAGTTGTGTGTATATATGAGTGTGTATATACATGTATATATGAGTGTGTATGTGTATGTATATAAATACACACATACATATGTATGTGTATATATATATATGTATATATGTTTTATACATACATCTATCTATATAGAATTAATTTTGGCAAATTGCATATAGTCTACTTTTTGTTATGTTTAAATTTGAACTTGTTGGCCTGAGAAATATCTGGGTATTACTCTTCTGACTTGTCAAAGAATAGATTTCTATGAGCCAGTTTTAAAGTCCACCATTACTACAAGGATACATTTAAAGACACTTAAGAAGGAGATTAACAAAAACTACTCTCCACCGTAGTGTCAGGAAGTAGACTTAGGTATCTCCTGGTCATTCATTCATTAGTGGACTGAACTCTAGGAAAATCTCCTTGAAGCGAATTACAGTTAGCTCCTTAAAAATGGATTCAGTATCAGATAATCAGAATAGGATGAGATACTCCGTGTATGTGTGTGTATTTCTGAATCTTTTCCCCAGTAGTGTTAGTCTATAGAAGACATATCAGGACAGAAAAATTATACATGGACTATATGATTTTTACTGAGTATCTTTGTGTTCCATATTTTCACTACATTTTCAGCACAGCATCGACCGTTGCTTCAATATGCGTATTTAAGACTTAAATCCTTCTTTCATGAAGCCTGCAGTTTAATTGGGGATTCCATGTAAACCATAAGAAATATGTCACACATGGTACAGTGTAGTCTATATATTATCTTTCAGGAGGCAGGATGGTGAAGGGGGGTGGTTTGTGTTTCTAAGGACTAAAATTGTGAGAGAGAGCTTCATGGAAGGAACAAACCTAGTTGAGTTGGGCTTCTAATAATAATTTTGGCTTGATCAATGGAACAGACTAGAAGAGCACAATAGATGAGAAGAAAGCCAGGAGGAATGCGGTAAATGCATAGAGCATGTGTGACAGTACAGAGAGCTGTCATTCAGAAACTGGGGTTGTGTCAAGGTAGCAGAGAAAGAGATTGACTAGGTAGGGTACAGCTCGATATTTGAGAACTTGGTGCTTCCAGAGTTCAAAGTTCGATCAAATAATCCTCACATCATCCTATTTCACACAAACTCCCCAGGTTCTGTTGACCTGCAGACATAAATGACGTTATATTTTCATTTTACATAAATACTCATATTTTATGCTTTGCCTTCTCAACATCTCAGGGGTGTCCTTTCAGGCATTCTAGCGGATGTCATCTGCCCACAAAGTGCTAGTGAGATGGTGACCTGTAAGAGCTTGACTTAACTGTAAGGTCAGTGTCTCCTAGAGTCCCCAGAGATCCATGGTCCTCCATTGAAAGCTCACTGCCTTGGAGCCATCCTGCACTGATCCTCAACCATGTCACCATTTGCCTCCTGGTCTTTGAAGCAGTGGCCTTAGTACCCCAGGTCTCCCACTGGGTTAGGAAACATCTCAGTGCTGAGTCCCAAGGGCGAATGCAACTCCCAGACCCGAGTTCAAGTAACGGCCACTGCCAGCCCTTCCGGTTTCCATCGCTAACTAAGATTTCGATACTGGATTTTGTTGTTTGCACCTCTTCACTTAAAGTGAGTTTTCCACCATCGAGTTGTTCAGTCTGCATCCAAATAAACTTGTGTTAAGGCTGCCGTGTGTCCAGTGTGCATACCACCAGCACTCTGAATGCCAATTCGACGCTCCAGGGAACCCACAGAGCCCTCCAAGTTCTCTGCTGTGCAAGCAAGTTGATATTTCTGCACTTACACTTGTGACTTTGATTTAACTCATTCCAGGGAATCTGGCAAAGCCAGTGGAGCCCTGTTATTTGCATGGTCACTGTTGGAGACATTTGGGTGTACCTCAACCCAGATCTCATCTTTAAATATAGCAATGAGGTACATGGAAGGAACCTAATGGAACCATCAGGGTATGGGCGTCTCATTCCCCAAGACCACTGTGTGTATGTTCTTTCCCATGCATTTTTGTTGTCTGGCCAAGCTTCATTTGGCATTCCCTGAGTACGATCACTTTTGAATACATTTATACAATGCTCTCCATTGAACTGTCCAAGATAAAAATGAAATTTAAAATCCTTATGCAAATTACTGAAGAAAGAGTCCTGGAGGTTCATTAATTGAAAGAGATTGCTTTTGCAGGATTATAACAGCATGTCAGTTTCTAGATTTATTCCCTGGTGCTTATTGTCCTATTTGTAAGTTCTCATGTGAGGCTTTTAATTTAAGTAGGCAAGGAGAGATTTTAACAGGCTGTTTATACAATTTGGCATATTACCTTCTCAGTGATTAAAGAAAACCTTTTAGATTTCAGAGTTTACTAGATTTATTATGAAGTCCCAAACTGCCTATTGCAACTTTGGTATATGGAGGTATTTATAATTATCTAAAGATAAACTACCAAACCAAATAGAATATGAGAAAGCAACTTAGTCCATTTCTCCCATAAACCATTTATCGAAGACCCATACTGTGTTCCAGGCTCTACACAGGTTACAAAGTGCATAATAATTGAACCCATAACTAACACAAATCTCCAGGTCTTGAAGAGCTTACAGTTTGCAGCAAATACCAAAATACCAATTACATTGCATTTTGGTAAGTATGGTATTAGGAAAGACCTACACTGTAATGGCAATAAGTCACATTTGTTTACATAACTGACTCTGTGCTAGATAACTCTGTTGGTAATAAGTGCCATTTGTTTTCACTGCTTACTCTGCACCAGAAACTTCATCTATGCCCTTTGCATAGTTTAACTCATTTAACCTTCACAGCCACCCTGTAACATAGGTGCTATTGTTTTTGTCATCGTGCCTTTAAGGAAAGCGAGGTACAGAAAATTGTTCCAAGGTCTTCATCTTATTTTTTTTTAATTTTTTTAATGTTTGCTTATTTTTGAGAGACAGCATGAGCAGGGGAGGGGTAGAGAAAGAGAAGGAGACACAGAATCCAAAGCAGGCTCCAGGCTCTGAGCTGCCCACACAGGGCCTGACGTGGGGCTCAAACCCATGAGCCGTGAGATCATGACCTAAGCAAAAGTCGGATGCTCAACTGACTGAGCCACCCAGGTGTCCCCAAGGCCTATGTATTATTACATAAGTGATTCATTAGCTTCTAACCACTACAAATGCTGTACCTGCATATATATTTTATTGATGTTTGTCCAAGTAGCTGGAGTACAGACAGTTTCTGTGGCTGAACAACAATGAAGATCTGAGTCAGGATAGACCTGGAGTGGACATAAGATGTCCTCATCTCAGCTGTTAGGTCTGCTTGACCCAGGTTCCTAGGAAAGTTTTCAAGAAAGATACTCAAGATACCCTGTTTTCCTGTTTTCAGCTTAATTGTATCTACTTGGCTGAAGGTGAGCTCAGTCCTCTTGCCGTTCCTCTTCCCAACTTTCTCAAGGACTTGAAGCTTAGCCTTGAAGTCCGTGCTTTGAATATGATGTTGAGGAAATTCCACATGCCTGGGATAAGATGTCAGATACTGGAGTTGTGAACCAGGCAGGAATTAAGTTGGCTTCCTCATCAGATGACTTTTTCGTGCGCTCGCTTTGACTCAAACCACATCTCTCCTCACCCTTCTGTATCTGTGACTTCTAATTTGGGCGGTTCTGAAACCAGAGCGCTCCATGAGGCAGAGCATGGTGCCACCATTTGCTTTTTTTTTTTTTTTTTCTCATTAATTGCCCGAGAGAGTTTACTTTCGCCATAGGATATACAGTTGTTCGTATATGCATACACCATATGCATTTCTGAATGCATTATTGTGTATTGTCCTTAACTTATAATTGGGATTGCTGTACCCAAGGAACATTTGGGTGGAAGTTACAAGAAGAGAACTTCACTTAAAATGGGGAAGGACTAACAACATTGGGTCTGGATGGTGGTCGCTGTGGAAGTTATTGCTGCGTGCTCTGTCCCTGAAGGTGTTTAAGCAATTGCTGGGTGATCCAGGGAGGAATATCTGAGTCATGCGCAAAGTGGAGAAAAAGTTGAACCAGATAATTCCTAGAGGCCTGCCATCACCAGGAGTCTGTGAGAGTGCCCAGTTTTCCAAACGTCACACTCTTGTCGTCACAAAATCATCGCACAGTCTTAGAACACACTCACGTGTTCCAAATGCACATCTGACTTTTCAGTGTATAATTAAACCCTGCAAAATATTTCTTCTTAGCAAATGCCAAGTGTGTCTCTTGGAAAGTCATAGAAATAAACTAGAGAAGAAAAACAAGTCCTAAACTAAAGTATACCAAGTACATGGCAAATAAAGCATTTATTGACTGGCTTAAGATTATTTGTTTTCAATGACGGAAAATCACAAGAGAAGCTCTTTGGAAGGGAAAACATGGCAGAGGCATCATGTTAGAAAAGGGTTTAGTGAAGCCGAAATGCAAAAGATTGTGATTATGTATCGATTAAAACCATGGGCAGCACAGCCCATCTGAATGTCACGAACTTAGACGGTTGCCTGCCCAAGGAGCCTCTCTTAGAATTCTTAAGCTTAATGCTTTTTGGTAATGACCCACTGAAATGATAAAATCCACTTATCATCCTATAGATATGGCCTAAATAGTTTCAAGAGCTCCTTATTCCTTGTAATATATTTATTTATAGTAAATATGTTTTGGTTTATTAGTTTATTCCCCCAACGACCTCATGGCACTGTTTACAGAATTGTTAAAAGAATGCACTTTTGTATCTTAGAATTTAAAATGAGACAGTGTCCAGACATCAGAATAGAAAGTCAGGAGACAGGAAGAACAACGCTTACTAGACATGTCAGTAAGAGTAAGTTGGGTAAAGAATTTTATATCAGCCACTGTTCTGGCTGGAACTAACCTCTAAGAAAAAAGGGGCTAGTGCAGGTATGGGCAAAAACAGAAACCAAAACAGCAATGACAACAACAATAGAAACAAAAACAAAACAAAAAAACCCAGTCTATCAGTCAAGTCCCACCCACCAGTTTTTATGCAGTCTGTGACTGGTGAACAGTTTTTATTTTTTTAAATGATTGAAAAGAGTCACAAGCAGAATAATACTTAATGGCTCACGAATATTAATATTACACGAAATTCAGATCTTGCTGCCTGTCGGTACAATGTTACTGGAACGCAGCCACACCCGTTTGTTAACATACTGTGTGTGCAGCTTTCCAGCTACGACAGACCTCAGAGATGAGTACTTGCGGCAGAAACTCTATGGCCCACAAATCCTGAACTGTTTGCTGTCTGGCCCTTGCAGAAAAAGCTTACCAGCCTCTAAGCTAGAGGGTAAGGTGCAGAAGTCAAAAGTAAATCATGTCAATACAGAGTGTGTGTTTCCTTTATTTGCCTGATACTTGTCCAGCGCTCGTTACCGATTCGTATCTTGGGCTTCACGCCCAGCCTACTAAGTCAGAATACGTGAGTAAGGACCTAAAATTTTGTATTTGTCACAAGTATCCAGGTGTGTGCTCTCATCAGACAAGTTTGGGAATTCTTGGTGCTGACTGCGCGCACAGACGGTAGAAACACACAGAGAGGGTTTGAGTGTGAGCTCTACTGCTTACTGGCTGGAGACCGCCGGCTCTTTTGTATAACATCTATACTTGACCTTGTAAACCTCAATTAATTCATATGTCTAATGACAGGAATGAACTGTAATGCCTCAGGTTGTTGTGGTGATTGAACTAGGTAATGTAGGTATAGTATCAACACAGTGCCTAGCACATAGTAAATGCGTAATAAATGTTAGCTATCCTTGATTTTCGTGTAAGTGCTAGTAGCAGTAGTTTTATTGGAGGTAGAAATGAAATGAAGCATTATGGTGAAGAAGAACACTACTACTTAGCCTAAGAAGACACAAATGTGAGGTCCCTTTTATCACTAATTAGCTTCGCGACACTGAACTGTTAGCTTTCTTGGGACTTACTTGCTTCATCTATAAAATGGAAATAAGAATAGTTACATATTTCACACTCGTTTCAAATACTCTCAAAATTACTAAAAGCTCTGTAAAAGTTAGCCACTCTGTTGTAGCATGTAGGGCAGAACCTGGCACGGTCTGATGAATAACATGTTGATTGTACCCAAGCGACAGACTCTGACTCAGGTGTCACACAGAGGACTGTTTCCTACTATGATCCTTATTTTTTCCTTTAAAATCCTCTTTGCTCAAATGCATGCATTTTGTAAACTTCTTTAGCACCCAAAGTTTAAGCCCAAATTTTTCAATTAAGAGTTCATTTTCTCCTGCTCTTTTCCCAACTAGAGTCAACATCAGTGGTGAGAGGAGAAATGATCGCTACGGAAAAGGCAGGGATGGTACCAGTGGAAGGTTTGCATGTTAAGTTTAACAAGCTGTAGGAAATTTCAAAGAAGAAAAAAATATATATATAAATGTGATTCCCCTTGCTCCCTGAAGATCCCACATATACTCAAGTTGTTTCTCAGGGAGAAATTCTGGTGTGGGGGTACAAGTGGTACATAGAGGTTTTAAAATGTGAGAAAGTCCAGTTCGTTCAGCTTGCGCTCAGTTTTTTCAGTACCTGCCAGTTTTTAGGAGGGGACTAGTGTTACCAGAGTCGCCTTTCATCAAGTTCCTTGGCTACGCTTTGCTCCCTGTCCACGCTCCCCTAACCCCTTGAACCCCAAGGCTGCTAATTGGATGGTGACTACTGAACAATGAATAGGAATTATTCAAGAGGAGCTACTTGGGAGCTCCAGGCCATGGCCCTTGGGGGCTGAGAAGCTGCCAGTGCCTAGCGCAGGCTTTAACACAGAAAAGGTGTTCAAAACCCTTTGATGGATGAATGTTAAATGAACACTCTCCATGGAAACACCCTGCTTCTATTTACTTGTATTTACAGTCAGCAAGTCTGTGATCACAATAAGGACATGGCCCCTAGTTTTGCTTCTGATACAGATTCGCACTGAGCAAAACTAGGCACCTGCCTACCTAAATCCATTGCTTAGGATTAAGATCAAGGATCTTGCTTAGGATTAAGATTGTTTTCTCTCCTCAACACAAGAAGCTATCCACTAATGAATTATTATTACCAGCATATCATTTTTTAATCAAGGAGTCTGCATTTGGTTCCAGCGGCGATCGTGAGTACGTGTGAGAGGAAGCCAGGTTCGCTTTAAAACACATGAAAATCAGGACGATTTTCAAGTTTTAAAAAGATGTTTTTAAAATGACGATTTTATCATAGCTCACTGAAAATTATGGGCTCCGTTTACTGGATTATTGGTATAGGATGACTAAGTATTTTGCCTACATATGAAATGAACCAGAAGGTAGAGACTAGTGTGGTCTTTGCTTTTCAGATTCTGTGTAGTTACTAAGAATTGAAGTAATGAAATTCATTTTTAGACCAACATTGCTGGGATAAAGCTTTACCGATTTACTAAAATTAAAAAAAAATGCAAGTGCTTGGAAAGATGAGTATTTATAATAAAGAGTTTCGGACTTTCTTAGATAACTACGTTTTACACACGAGGGTTGTTAGACTCATTTCGTTAGCCACACTTAAAACGCTCCGTATTTGCATGCATTTGAGAAGACGCTTAGCAGATATGTGATACTTTCTCCTAAGGAAATGCTCCAAACACAAACCCTTGTTTCCTCAGAATTTGATTTTGGGAGAAACTGTATATACGCAGACAACAAATTTATAGACCCTAAGAATTTAGTGTGTTCAATAAATGACAGAGGATTTGATTTTTGTAACTGTAATGTTCACTCTGCAGAGCAGAGCAGACTTGATATTGCTTATGGTTTCTTTTTCTTTTCTAGAGACCAGTTTTTCTAACACACAAAAATAGAGTGTGTGAATGCCCCTCCCCCAACCAGGTACCTGTCCCACCACCTCAGTAACTAGCAGCAGTTGCTAACCTTTCTTCTCTACCTTTTAATTGGTCTAGACATCAGGTTATTGGTGAGAAGTCATGTCAACCTATTGGCGGCCAAGTTGGGGACTACCCTTTCCAGGAGCGCTGAATCAGAAAACCTATCCCATCCATAATATGTAGCAGCTTCCCTAGATCAAGTCTGGTGGAGAGGTCTGAGGGTAGACCCTCAGAGTCATGATTTACTTTTGACGAGAAAAGGTCTGTTATTTTGTAGGTTACTATAGCACATTGGAGTCTCAAAAGAAATCAAGACTTTCCACATGCGTCATAATTAAAAGAAAAAAAAACAGTGCACCTATCTTGAAGCTATTTGGGAGATCAATAATTCTAAAACTCCATTTCCTACCGCAGGCATCTGTTAACTATCTTGTCAGCTACAGCCTATTAAATAGCACTCATATGAAGATCTTGTATGCAAGATGTCATTTGACTTTGTTACAATGATGAATGGCTTTTTAAAGTTGTCTAATCCATTTTAGATTTAAAAATCTTTCATGTCTGGAAATCATTTGTCCAGAGTAGCCTATTGTGCACTGCCCATATTTTCCTAATGATAAGCGATTCATACATGGTTAGTAAAATGGGGAATGTTCAGCATAGGCAATTTGTTGGGCTGGTCGTGTAATTTTCCCCACATATTGATGTTTTAAGTGACAGGAAGCAAGCCTTATATGTGTTTGTATATATATACACACACACACATACACATAGTCTTAGTGCCTGTTGTTACAGGAAGAGCTGGGTTTGTGGCTTCAAGAGCTGCCATTCTTTACTTTTTATGATGCCAAAACTACTAGATGAGCTACAGGCACAGATAAAGAAGATAAAAAAGCATTTGTTCTGTGTTTAAGAGGAAAAAATAAAGATTGCAAAGGCTACCTTTAGATCATATTTGGTTTTACAAAAGCATAATCGATGGGCAATGTTACATTAGTTTCATGTATACAACACAGTGTTTGCACAGTTCTGTATGTAATGTGTTCGCCACACCTGTAGCTACCATCTGTCACCCCCCAACACTGTTATAGTACCATTGATTATATTCCCTTTGGGGTACCTTTTATTGCTGTGATGTATTCACTCCAAAACTGAAAGCCGGAGTCTCCCCGTCCCCTCCACCCATTTTCCCCATCTCCCTACCCACCTCGCATCTGGCAACCATCAGTTTCTTCTCTGTATATACGGGTCTGTTTCTGCATTTTGTTTGTTTGATTATTCATTTGTTTTTCTAGACTCTACATGTAAGTGAAATCATGTGGTATTTCTCTTTCCTCTGACTTGTTTCATTTAGCATAATGCCCTTGAGGTCTATCCGTGTGGTTGACCATGGCAAGATCTCATCTTTTGTAAGGCTGAGGATCACTACACACACACACACACACACACACACACACACACACACACACACACACACATCTTTATGCATTCATCTACCAATGCACACTAGGGTGGTTTCTATCTGTTGGTTATTGTAAATTATGCTGCAATAAACATAGGGGTGCATATATCTTTTTCTTTTTTAAGTTAGTGTTTTTGTTTCCTTTGGGTAAATAGTAGTGGAATTACTGGATCGTAGGGTAGCTCTATTTTTACTTTTTTGAGGAACCTCCACACTGTTCCAGAGCAACTGCCTCGGGATGCTTTCCCTCCAAAGGTACACAGGGATTCCTTTTTCTCCACATCCTCAACAACACTTGTTATTTCCTGTCTTTTTGAGTCTGGCCATTCTGACAGATGTGAGGCGATATCTCACTGTGCTTTTGATTTATATTTCCCTAATGATTACTGATGTTGAACATCTTGTTATGTGTCTGGTGTCCATGTGTATGTCTTCTTGGAAAAATATTCAGGTCGTCTGTCCATTCTTAATTGATTTTTTTGGAAGTGAGCTCGGTAAGTTCTTTTTATATTTTGGTATTAATGGCTTATCAAATACATCATTTGCAAATATCTTCTCCCATTCCGTAGGTTGCACTGTTTTGTTGATTGTTTCCTTCACTGTGCAGAGGCTTACTACTTTGGTAGAGTACTACTAGTATATTTTTGCTTTTTGTTTCCCTGGACAGAGGAGACGTATCTGGAGACATATCAGCAGCTGCCTGTGCTTTCTTCTAGTTGTACGGCTTTGGGTCTCACATTTAGATATTTAAGCCATTTTGAGTTTATTTTTGTGTATGGTGTAAGAGCATGGCCTGATTTCATTCTTGTACATGTAGCTGTCTAGGTTTCCCAGCACTATTTGCTGAAAAGACTGTCTTTTCCCTATTGCATATTCTTGCATCTTTTGTCAGGATTAACTGACCACATGAATGCTGGTTTAATTCCGGGCCTTCTATTCTCTTCCATCGATCTATGTATTTATTTTTTGTGCCAGTCTCATACTGTTTTGACACTACAGGCTTTGTAATATAACTTGAAATCTGAAATTGTGATACTTCCAGGTTCGTTCCAATATATTAAAATGACTTTTGCTATGTGGGATCTTTTATGGTTCCATATATATTTTATGATTATTGGTTTGACTTTTGTGAAAATGCTATTGGTATTTTAATATTGATTTCATGGCATCCATCAATTGCTTTGGGTAATTTGAACATTTTAACAATATTCGTTCTTCTAATCTATGACCATGGAATGTCCATTTATTTGTGTCGTCTTCAAATTCTTTCTTCAGTGTTTTATAGTTGTCAGAGTACAGGTTTCTCACCTCCTCAGTTAGGTTAATTCCAATATACTTTATTCGTTTTGGTGCAATTGCAGTGGGACTGTTTTCTTAATTTCTCTTCCTGCTCCTTTGTTATTAGTGTAATACATGCAACCAATTTCTGCGTGTTTGTATCCTGCATCATATTTTTAATTTTGATGAAGCCAGTCTCTAACTAGAAGCATATTTATTAAAGAAAATGTATTTTGAAGGAGGAAGTATGATTCCCATGGTTTAGAGTTGCAAAGATACACTGATGGTGTATTTTTGGTATAAAATTTTGTCAAGAATTAACCGTCCTACTATTTTTTATTAGGATTGTCGTTTTTGGTGGTATTTTGGTATTTTGTCATTTTGGTGGTATATCATTCTATTTGTTTTTTTTTTATTTTTTTTGACATTTATTTTTGAGAGACAAAGAGACAGAGCATGAGCAGGGGAAGGGCAGAGAGAGAGGGAGACACAGAATCCGAGGCAGGCTTCAGGCTCTGAACCATCAGCACAGAGCCCTATGCAGGGCTCAAACTCACAGACCGTAAGATCATGACCTGAGCTGAAGTCGGCCGCTTAACCAATGAGCCACCCAGACGCCCCTCATTCTAGATGTTTTAAGTGATATACTTTTCCTATAAGCTCTATGACTCTTTTGTGTACAATTTTGTTGGATACAAATTTCTCAGAATGCTTATATGACTTTACCAAAGTAAAGTCTGCATTACATATGATTTCTCAATGATAACACGTATCAATATTTTTGAAATAGGAACCAAAATGTGAGTCTGTCCAATTGGTTTCTAAACTTACAAGACCTCAGTATGGTTTCCCAAGGTTTTACCATCCAGCTTTCAATGTCGTTTAGTCAAAATGTGAAGAAAAAAGAGCTGAGGGTATTTTAACTATACTCCATGGCTTTAAAGTGTTCAACATCAAAGTAATCCAGGTTTACAATTTACCGGGTTAGCCCTTTTTCTCTTTGAAAGTATCACTCCGACACAATCCATATATAAATCAGCAAAGTGTTTCCTATTCTAAAAAGAAAACTCTTCTCTTTTTCTTAATCCACAATAAAATTATAAACTTTCTGAATCATGTTCATTGTGCATCAGTGAATTGTTTATCTACCCGGCATCTCCACTGGTCTATACATTACTGGTCCTCATTAGTGAGATACACTTTGGGTCTTGAGGGTAAATTGAAGAGAAGAATGTTTTAAAGTGGTTTTTTTTTGTTTTTTGTTTTGTTTTTTTTTTAATGTTTATTTATTTTCGAGGCAGAGAGACAGAGCATGAGTGGGGGAGGGGCAGAGAGTGAGGGAGACACAGAATGTGAAGCAGGCTCCAGGCTCTGAGCTGTCAGCACAGAGCCCGACGTGGGGCTCGAACTCACAGACCGTGAGATCATGACCTGAGCCGAAGTCGGCCGCCCAACTGACTGAGCCACCCAGGTGCCCTGAGAAGAATGTTTTAAAACTAATATGATTGGGTCACGGGAGTCTGCTCACTTCTTCATTTTGAATATTTTTTTAATAAGAAAGACAATCTCTATATACTTTCATAATTTATCAAATACTTGTACAATTCTTATCTGCATATGGCTATATGGATCTGGGGAAAATATTTCATTTAATGAAATCAGGTTGTAATTTCCCTTGTGAGAGGGTCGGCCACATATTTATACTTGCACATCTCTATTGGAAAAGTCTATAAGCTCCCTGCAGCCTGGGAACAGGCCTTTTTTGTTGACCTGGCCATTTAAAGGCAGTGCTGGGTGCTAAGATGCTCCGTTGAATGATATTTTTTGAATGAGTAAAAATGTAAAGGATAAAATGGTTTTTACTTGAGATGGTTTTACATTACTCTTTAATTTGAATACAATGGTAGCATTTTACTGATTTCATTTCTCTGTAAAAAGGGCTTTAACCAGAGCACAAGTATTCATGAACAAAGATTTACACTTGTGAGTACAAGAAAAATAGTTTCACCAAATCGAGTATTTGCTGACATACATGCCTCCTACCCGATTTATTTTCTCCCATTACGTAAGCCTTCTAGGCCTCTATCAAAGGGTTCTTCAGACAATCTAAATGAAAGAAAAAGAGCTTAGAAGTTCCAGGGAATTGGGGCTCCTGGGTGGTTCAGGCGGTTAAGTGCCTAACTCTTGATTTTGGCTCAGGTCATGATCTCACGGTTCATGAGTTCAGGCCTTGAGTCAGGCACGGAGGTTGCTTGGGATTCTCTCTTCCCCTCTTTCTCTGTAGCTCCCTGTTTCGTGCTGTCTCTCCAAGTAAATAAACAAACTTAAACAAAAAACAAAAAAACAAAAAAAAAAAAAAAACAAAAAGAAAGAAAGAAAAGAAATTCCCGAGATTTCGAAACAACACAAGGGAAAACAATATGCAAATTCCTATCTGAAGGAGGCTGGTAGGCTGATGTGCACGTGTATGTGCATGTGTGTGTTCACGTGTTGGGATGGGGCAGCCGTCATGGGCGATCTAAACTGTCTGTTACCCAGAGCTTTCTAGGGTAACTTAGTTCCCTGGGCCCATGACGATCTTCAAGTATCAGAAGTAATGAGTAAGTAGCTCTTCTTTGTCGATCCGTTGTCTCTAGAATAAATCTCTCTGGAAATGGATATGAGTGTGTGTGAGGGTTGGAAGGGAAACTGAGGAAGAAAGCCTATGTCAGGAGAGACATAAATGAATAAGACCCACGTTTTATTGGTTTGATAAGTCGAAGCCTATTTCTTATTGCTTGTATTTCAATAAAACGATGTGAGTTAGAACCAGAGGCTGTGACTTGTGACTGACTGCTACTCATGCATGTGTAGAGGTACATGTTTAACACCGTTAGTATGTCCACTCAACTCAAGACGTAAACTCAAACCATGTTAGAGCTAGAGGAGGTCACATGGGTCTTCTAGTCCAAGCCAGTGTTCTGCACAGAAGGATGTTAAATAGTGAAGTGGGTCACGTGTGCCCAACACCGTGGCGACTGCATTGGGTATGTTTTTATGCTTGGTCCTCACGGCAAACCTGTGACATCTCTTATGTCATAAAGGAGTACATGGATGAATAAATCAAGTTTGGAAAGTTACATTAAGTTGCTTGAAATCTCAAGGTTACCAAACGGTAGAGCTAGGATTCAAACCCAGGTAGACAGATTTTGGAGACGGTTTATTTCTGGGGCAAGCCACTAATCAACGAAAGATGAATGGTTCTAGTCTCTTCTCTGTTAGAACAACTACTCTGCAGGGGGTGATAGTGTTATGTGAGAAGCGTGTCCAAATGTGTGCCACCACGGAGCCAGAGCTCAGTTTTGTCTGGGAGAAGTGGAGAAGACTTCATGCCTGAGGACATAGTTGAGCTGGATCTTGAAAGACGTCTAGGAATTTCCTAGGCGGTCAAAGGTATCAGGGGCGGTGGAGTCTGTCAAATGTGTCACCATGGTTCGTTCTAACAATAGCGAGTAGTTCTATGCAACTGAAAGTGGATGTGTGGGCTATATTTGAGGTAATATGCAAGAGGCAAGACCAGTAAGGTAAGTATGGGCCAAACTCTGGGTTTCCAGCCTCGTTTTCTCTGGGTCAGTTCCGCTTTCCCTTACCCAGGGGGCTCTCACTCGCCTGCTGGTGCATTCAACCTGGAGAGTGAGATCCAGACAATGAGTGTCTGGATTAGGGCGCGAGTTCCTCAAACTAAAAATCTGGAATGGTATCCAGAGTTCGGAGGTAAAGTTGATGCAGCCCAGAGGCTGACGATATGCCAATGGTGAAGGAGATAGAAGCATGGGAGGTCGGTCCAAGAATTCTAATGCAGAGACTCAAGTTGGTGGGATACTGTGAATAACTAAGGAGGCAAAGTTGGAAGTGAAGGGAATCTTAAGGTCTCTCAAATCATTTCCTGCCACCCTGTTACTTTAATGGAAAAGAAATAGGATCTTCCTGCATGGTTTCACATTAGGCTTAAACAGAGTTAAGAGTTTGGAGATATTAAAATGATGCATAATAATGCAGACACATGGTTAGAAGTACGTGGGTGGTTTTATAAACATATTCCTCTAGGAGGGTTTAGGATCCATTACAGCGTCTTATAGCTGGAGGACCTTCCAGACATCATCTCGCCAGGAAGACATTCATTTGTTCCCAAAAATTTTGTCAGTTTGGTTTACCGTATTTAAAAAAAAAAAAAGAAAGAAAAACAGGAAATAAACGAAAACATTCAAAAGTGAATTCTTTTGGATCGTTTCCGTTAGCCTCCTTATCCACTTGCACCAGGCCCTCTGAACTCATTTAAATAAGCTGGCCAATTGTAGCAGCCACTTGAATTTTACACCCATGAGTGAATCCAGCCTTTTCATTTAAATCGTTGTGAAACGGAGTTAAATGATCTGCCTGGCAGTCTTGGGGGAAGCAAGGTCTGAAGGAGGAAAAAATAATAATTAAGGTAGAAACATTTATAAAACTATAAAAAATATTAATGAGAGCAAGACCTTGTAAATGGGTTGTGCTTTTTTTCTCCCCGCCCCGCAAAAAAAAAAAAAAAAAAAAAAAAAAAAGCTTTTTCTTTTCTTTTTGTGTCTTTTTTTTTAAGTTAGCATAGTCTCATTTGTCCCATATCATTGCCCACAGTGCCACCTATTGGTTACATGAAGTAATGATGGAACCTCCAGTTTTTCTATTGCCCGAAATTGGTTCTGTGGCCTCTTAAGGAATCTGCAAATAGCTGTCAGAAAGCAGATTCTGTCTGTGATCCGACTGAAACGGGCAACAAACCACAAGATGCATGCAGAGATGCTGACGTTCAGAGGGTCTAAACTGGAGCCAGAAAGGAGAATATTCGACATCCCAGGTTCATAGCTCTGCTGTTCCCACACCCCGGGGAATACAGACTCTGAGCGGCTTGCTTCTCCAGGGTGATTATTGCCTTTTAGAAACACTGAGCTGAAGGGCTGAGCTCATCAGAGAGAAACGCTGCCGGAGCCTTCATGTTATCACACAAGCTATTAGGTGTCAACAAAGGCATTTCTCGCCCTGAATGTATTTCATTTGAAAAAGAAGTTTTATGAGTGACCAGTGTATTTTCCTTTTCTCAATTAAATTGGGAGCTTTTCTAGGGAAGGATGTGCTCTCCCTAGTGCTCAATAATGCCACTCACAAAGGAAGGTGTCGGACGTGTGGTTGAAAGAAGGAGCGATCAGGCCTTTGGAACACATTAGAAAACGTAACAAACAGAAGCGTCTCTCCCATCGTTGGTGTTCAGCACAGGCTCACTGTGCTTGGGTGAGAGGCACGCGCACAGAGAGGCAGAGCCTGGAGAGGAGGGTAGTGAAGCAGAAATATTAACGAGACTTCACCTTTCTGCAGCATATGCAACACTACTTGAAGAAAAACACTACCTAACACACCCGTGCCATTTATTACTTGCTTAAAATCCGAAGAGTTAGTCTGATAGTCCCCTTCCCCGATCTGAGCTATGCCAAATTGTCATCTGACGGAATGTATTTCTGGTGAGTTTAGTGCACTTGTGAGTTCTTATTTCTTAGGCTGTTGGTATCTGAGCATTTGCGGGCGAGGGAGGCTGTACTGCTGTGTCAGAACTAGTGTTCAGATGACTTAGAGACCACGTGGTGGTGCCCAAGTAAGCCGGCAGAAGACTGGCTCTGTGACGCCCAGGTCCACAAAGAGGAAATTGTCCTCTCAATTTTTATGCTGTTTATTTACTTTTGAGAGAGGAGAGAGAGAGAGCATGAGTGGAGGAGGGGTAGCGAAAGAGGGAGACAGAGAATCTCAAGCAGGCTCCAGGCTCTGAGCTGTCAGCACAGAGCCTGATGCGGGGCTCGAACCCACAAACTGCAAGATCATGACCCGAGCCGAAGTGGGATGCTCAACTCACTGAGCCACCTAGGCGCCCTTCCACTTTTTAAAAGGAAATTTTTAAATAAAAGTTGAAACATAAGTACCACAAACGGCATGCCTTTTTAAAGGAAGTATGAAAGCAAGTTGAATTGGTTTTAATTGAAGGGTGGTGGGAATGACAAAAACATTCCTTAACTGAGGGGAGAAGTCACAGGGTGGAGAACAGAGAACAGACCTCAGGCTGGAGGTGAGCCTAGGAAAGGGGCCAGGAAGAGGGATTCCCAGGAGCTGGAGGCCGAGGCCCCGTAGGAGCACTAGATCCAGACCTGGGTGGTGGGTTCAAATCCTGCTTCTGCCTGTGAGCAGCAGTTACCCAAAGATGGACAGGCCCAGCTTGAGGTGATTGTTCTGCGGATTCAACAAGGTAATAAGTGCAAACAGGAATGATCCTAGGTTCCAAATGTCCAGTTTTGCTCCAGACTTTTTTCTTCTTTTCCTTTAAAGGAGCTATTACATAAGCCTCATTGGATTTGGTACGTCACTTTGTACTTGCAGCTTCAGGCGTGGTCTCTTCTGAGGTCGAGTGTGGGTCACTTTGAAGATAACCAGGGGAAAACCAGGTCTCTTTGCTTGACCCTTTCCAGGTATAACTTACCTCATACCTGCTTTTCAAAGACTGCGCACAGGGCTTTGCCAGTGAAGTGGACAGAGCAATGTGGCTCAGCTTCGCTGGCTCCTGGTGCGAGTGGCACTGCGGCAAGTAGCCAACATGGCTGCCCCTGCCACGTGTGCACCTTCAGACACCTTGAGGCCACCAGGAGTGCACTGAGTGGTCTCCGTGGGGAAATGTGGTTGATTAAGGTGTACATTTATATGAAATATGTATGGGTAAGATGGGCTGAGAAGTCTTGTTAGTTCAAGTGCATAAAAAGAATCTGAATGCTCTTGGTGTAGTTTCGTCATTTATTACAGTACAAATATCCAGTGGCTTACTTTTTAACTGTGGATAATCTTTTTTTCTTAGGATAATCTCTTTCTGTAGCAGTAAATAAAGTAAATAAAGTGTCGGACCTCTGTTTCTCCCAAAATTGAATAACGGACATGTAGCTTGCATGAAGTGTTGACTAATATCTACTACTTGCCATTGATACACTGAATTCACTAAATTTACGGTAACCGGAGACCCAAATGTGCTTCAGAAAGAATATCTACTTCAAAAATTAATAATTATTGGGGCGCCTGGGAGGCTCTGTCGGTTAAGCATCTAACTTCAGCTCAGGTCATGATCTCGTGGTCCTTGGGTTTGAGCCCCGCGTCGGACTCTGAGCTGACAGTTCAGACCTGCAGCCTGCTACAGATTCTGTGTCTCCTTCTCTCTCTGCACCTCCCCTGCTTGCTCTCCATCTCTCAGAAATAAATAAACATTAAAAAAATTAATAGTTATTTTAAGAAGATGATTCCTGAAGGTAGCGATGTAGCCTGCTAACATGTTTATCTGTTAAATATTGACTCCTTTAGAAGTCGTACTCTGCGTACATTCTGATGATTCCAATTTCATATCCGTATCATTAGACGCCGTATCAGTTTCCTGTTGCTGCTGTAACAAGCAAACTGAGAGACTAAAACTTTGCAAAGATATTCATCTTACAGTTCAGAAGCCAGGAGTCTGAAACGAGTCTCACAGGTTAAAAGAAAGGTGTCATCAGGTCTGTATTCTTCTGGAAGCTCTAGGGAAGCATCCATGCCTTGCCCTTCCTGGCTCCTAGAGACACCCGCATCGTGTGGCCCATGACCCTACAAAGTGCCTCACTTTAACCTCCGCTTCTCTTGTTTATATCCTGCTTCTGACTTTGACCCTCTTGCAGTGACCCTGGTGATCGGGCCCATCTGCATGATCTGGGGTCATCTCCTCTTCCAGATCCTTCACCTACTCACGTCTGTGAAGACCCACTGTCATTTCCCGTACAAAGTACGTCACAACCGTCTTTGGGGGATCATTAGCCCATTTACCACAGATGCTTCAAGTGCACATTCAGTTCCGGTAATTCCAATAATAGTGTGATCACTACATAGAATTAAATAAAGCTCTTGGAGGTTGTATTAAGACAAATTTGACTTTTTTTGTGAATGCATTCAATTAAAATTTTTTGTGAACACATTCAATTAAAAGTTCAATATCAGGGATGAAGTTATTTGTTTTTGAGATGATCACAAATTTGGCAGAGCGCTTTCGTGGTGGAGGCAATGTTCTCACAAAATTAGAAAATTTATGGAGCAAAATGTATTTGGAACAAGTTGTGGTGTAAATAAAAAAAAAATGATGGGCTCATAATTGATCCCAACAAGCTGGAATATTCTAACAATAAAAATAGATGCCCTAGTTATCAAATTTTATGGGTACTCACACACAGAGTAACTGAACAAAAGACCTTTAGGATTAAGCTGAATTAAAAAAACAAAAAACAAAAAACGAGAAAAAAAAGTGCTTCAGCATGGCGACTCTACTTTCAGCTGGATTTGAAAACATTCGAGGCCACATCTGGACTGTCTTTAAAATCAACCTGAGTATTGAGCAGGGGTATTTCTCTAGTTTATAAATGTGAGTCATCTAAATTTTGACTGAAATTTTTAAATCATCTGCTGGAAAATTTTATCTTTACATTCTTTTTGTCTATTTTTTATTAGGCTTTTTAAAAATTTTAATTCCAGTGTAGTTAATATACAGTGTTACATTAGTTTCAGGGGTACAAAATAGTGATTTAACAATTCTATACATCATTACTCAGAGCCCATCATTAGAAGGGTCCTTTTGATCCCGCCCCTTAATTTAGCCCCCATCCACCCACCCACCCTCCCCTCTGATACGCTTAGCTTTATTTTAAACAAGTACCCTCAGGTAAGGTTGTTATTATTTCTTTTTTGTCAACAAGAACATTGTTTTACTTGAAGCATACTTCAGAAAATACAGGATTCTAAAACATTCCATCCAAGAAAAATATTTTCCTCAAGTACACACAGAAGAATCCCCTGGTTAAATCACATAAAAAGAGACATAACAAATATTACAAATTTAAGAAGACCGGATCGTACCAAGTCTATTTTCCAACCACAATGGTACGAAATGAAAGATCAACAATAAAGCAAACTTGGGAAATCTGCAGTGTAGATAATAAATATTTAGGATGTAAATATTAAACAGCACACTACTGCGCAAGGAAGGGGCCAAATGAGAAATCAAACAGTGCATCAAAATGTCTCAAAACAGAAAGAAAAGAAAACACAGCATTCTAAAACCCGTGGGATGCAGCAAAAGCAGATGTTAGAGTGGAGTTTATGGTATAAGTGCTCGTGTTAGGAAAAAAAGTTCAAATAAACAACTTCATGTTACACCACAAGGAACTAGAAAAAAAAGAAGAAACTTAGCTGACATTTAGTAAAGGAAATAGCAAAGAAAAATCAGAGAGAGTGACCAGAATAAACAATAATGTAATATTGAAAACAATGGCTAGTCTTTCCAAAAAAGTAAACAAAATTGACAATGCTTTAATTACATTAAGAGAAAAGAGGGAGCCTGGGTGGCTCAGTCCATTAAGCGTCTGAGTCTTAGTTCTGGCTCAGGTCATGATCTCATGGTTCATTCACAAGCTCGAGCCCAGTGTCAGGCTCTACACTGACCCCCGATTCTCTCTCTACCCCTCCCGTACACTCTCTTTCTCTCTCGAAGTAAATAAATAAACAGAGTTAATCAAGAATGCCAACAATTTGAAATTTAAGCAACTTGAAATGTAATTTTAGAGAAGAAGCTTTGTGAAGAAATAATACCATTTAGAAAAATACATTCTTGAGCAATATACCTAATACCTAATACCTGGCGGGTATGAGATACAAATATAGATACAACTGTATGGTCCCGTAGCAAGGTTAATTGTGTGATTTTAATTTTTAATGACAATAATTATCATGTGAGATTTTTAGTATTCAAATAGCATAAAGAAATTTTTCTTTTAATTTTGCTTTCATTTGTGTGGGGATATTTTATGTTTATTTTAATGACATCAAAATCGTTTTCGAGTCCAACTATCTCATAGATCTAATATAAAGAAACCAGTAAGTTGATCAGCAAATCATTACTCATTACTTTATATGATTAATGATTTAGTTGGAAGAGTCCTTCCCTCTCCTGCCGTTGTGTGTGTGTGGGTTAATTAATTTTACCATGGTCTTATGTATAAAGCCCTTAGCACAGTGCCTGCCTCATTGTAATCTCCTATTATTACCATAAGCAGCTTAGTGACAGACCTCTGGAGCCACCTAACCTGCAGTACTCCCTTTCTCGTGGCCTATAAAACTTCCATTACCTATAAGCTCAATATCGTTGTGTGTGATGTCTTATTTTTTTAACCTATTCCATAAGTTATTTTCCCCTGCTGTATGTGCCGTTTCCTGTCAACACTGTTTGTTTTCCTACTTCTTTAACTGGCATTTCCTGTCACCCTATTTCTTTCTAAGCATTCTAAGGCACACACTACACTTTCTTCCAATTCCTTTAGCTCCTGCTGGGAGGGGAGTGGGCCCACCTTATGGGTGACTGTGGCCCAGCACTGTGCGTGCTCGTGAAGGAAAGGGACTTTGTTGGCTCTGGTGGTAAGAGCGCCCTACTGGCCAGCAGCAGCTTGGTGAGCCCTTCGCTGTCTACAGCAGCCCTTCCCCATCCCCGTCAAGATTGTCCTCCAGACTCGAGAACAGTATCCATCTATCCCTCAGTGGCTTCTGTCCTTGGCTCTTGGCATCGACATTGTGCTTGGGGATTTTAGGATTGTTGATTTCAAAGCCTTTTTGACTTCCCGACCTTCAGGGTTTTGTTACAGTTTTCTAGCTGGAGCCTCCTTGCTGCTCAGAAAGGTCCTTCCTGGAACATCTTGGGTTTGATTTTGTTTTTGTGACCATGGCCCCCTTCACCCCTTCCTTGTCCCTGTTTCTGGATACAATCTGCCTTCCACGTGACTCAGGATCTCAACGTGTTGGCGTCCTCAATTCATCCTCTGCTTTGAGCCTTGCATTGTTACTAATTACATGCTTGCCAATACTCTTAACTACCTGCTTTACTGTCTTTCTGGAGCTTTGTCACTCAAAATGGGGGCCATTGATGTAGCATCAGCATCATCCAGGAACATGTTAGAGATTCAGAATCTCAGGCCTTACCCCAGATCTATAGATCAGAATCTGCATTTTAGTATTTATGCACATTAAAGTTGGAGAGGCACTGTTCCAGGGTGCCCACAGACCAACCACCTCTGTCGTTGTCCCTTCTCTGGCAGGTCAGGTTAACTCTGAGAATAACTGGTTGGGTCCAAGTGGACTGGGCACCTCGAGGATTAGCCAACTGTGGTAATGCCATGCTCAAGGGGAATGAGGGGGAAGAAGAGCTATAGACAGACCATGGAAGAGAGAGTTTTCGACCTTCCAAATACCTGTACGTGTGTCCTTTCATTTAGTCCCGTGCTACGTGGTATTGACAGTGACATTGATGATGGTGGTGTCAGTGCTAGTGGTTCATCCCATCTTATCCAAAGAATCTGCATTTCAGCGAGAAGTTTAGATAATTCATGCATATATTGAAATTTGGAATGTAATGTTCTAAATCAGTGTTTGCCTAAGAGCCCTCATGTGGTGTAGGTTTACTGCATTACAGCCTGAGCTAAGGACGACAGCAACAGTAATGACATGGGACAAAACAGAGCCTATAGAAAATATCCGGGGTGATGGGCACATAGTCAATGTGGTTTGGAACTTCTTCCAGTCCTATTTGTGCGTGCCGGACCATGATATGAAATATGTTTCTTACTGGGGGTGGAAAGGGTTAATAACTACCACCTAGGCAAGCTTGCGGTAGCCTCTGCAGAACCACACTGAGTGAGTGTGTTCAGTTCCTGGCATCTCATGTCAGCTGTGCCCTCACTGCTGCCTGGAAATCCTTTATCACGATGCCTTGTGGCGCTGCGATTACTTGGGAGGTAGTTACTCAAGTGAGATGTACAAACAAACAAAATCCATCAGGTTGCAAGGACAGTTCTACTTGGCGGTCCAAAAGAACTTTCATAAGAACTAGTCCTCAGAGACCGGGGTGATCACTCACGCCTTCTACCCTATAATTTTGGATTTTGTTTGAAACCACTGTTTTTTCTTTAAAATTTATATGAAATCATGTGAAAGAACTTTTACAAACGGTAAAAAGAATTAAGTAGGAACCTGGGGAAAAGACTCAGATGGTCACTGCATGGAAGCGCACCCAAATAACATGACCAGGAACTCAGCAACACCAGTTTACAGGGAAATGAAACATGTCAGTTAAAGTACAGCTTTGCCTGAGAAACTGCCAGTCAGTGAATATAGCAGGTGCACAGAGCTCGACAAAAATTACCTCGATGCACCTGACAGGTGAAATGTATGCACGGAAACTCATTTACTATGTTGACAGAAAACCGTTGTTAATTAGCATCAGAGAAAAGCTAATGTTCACTGTCGACACCCAAGCAATAGAGAAATGAAGGGCTTTTGATGGCGGATCTCAGGCAGGCTGGGCAAACCTTTTTTTTGGTCCGCTTCTAAGCGTGCATTGACTCTAATTGAGATCAAGATGAAAAGTCAGGAACATACTCTTGCAGTTGTCAGAATAAAGAAATGGAAAAAATATTTGGGAAGGCTACTCTGTGAGTCGTGGTGGTGGTCTCTCTCTGTGCCTCTCTACACGTAATTGACCAACAACCATAGCTTTTGTAGCTTTTCCTCTAATATCTTTTGAATTTTGTCTTCGTTATGTCTCACTTAGGCTTCTGACAAATTTTTCTCTCTGCCTCAAACCTCCTCTTAGTCTGGGAGTTGATTTTCTTAAGAGTAAATAGGATTTTGTTCTGCACTTAAAAGCCTGGTCCCCATCTCCTAGGAAAATAGCTGCCTTTCTCACCTTCCTGACTCCTCCTCATTTACTCTCACTTCCTCTCACTCGATCGATGGCCTTTGCTAATACTCTTTTCTCCCTTTCCTGGCAAATATGTTCACCTGGAGTCCATCTGTCCTAGAAACTCATCATGAAATTTTATTTTGATTTTTTTACAAATAAGTGACATAGAACATGGTTTTAGTTTTAGGTGTACAACATAATGCTTTGATATTTGTATATTCTGTGAAATAATTACCACAGTAAGTTTCGTTACCAGTTATAACCACACATAGATACAGCACATTTTTTCTTTTCATGAGAACTCTTTAGATCTATTCTCTTAGCAACTTTTATTATTTTTTTTCATGTTTATTTTTGAGAGAGAAAGAGAGAGAGGGAGACAGAGAGAGAGAGAGAGAGCATGAGCTGGGAAAGAGCAGAGAGAGAGAGGGAGACATAGATCTGAAGCAGGCACCAGGCTCTGAGCTGTGAGTGCAGAGCCCAATGCGGGGCTCGAACTCACAAACCGCAAGATCATGGCCTGAGCTAAAGTTGAATGCTCAATGGACTGAGCCACCCAGGTACTCCCACAACTTTTAAATACACAATGCAGTGTTGTTAACTACAGTCACCATGTCGTGAATCACATGACCAAGCCTTAATTATCTTATAACTGGAAATGTGTACTCTTTGACCGCCTTCTGTAAATTTCAAATTTACAGAAAAACTGCGAAAAATAAAAGTAGTTAAAGTTAGTATGAAGAACACCCATGTACTTAGATCATCAATTTTCAGCATTTTGCTATATTCACTTTATCGTTTGACCATATTCTTTTCACACACAAATAGACAAGCCCACACAGAAATACGTTTATTGATAAACATACATTTTTATTTTTTTCCCTGAATGATTTGAGGGTAAGGTACATACATCAGGGCCCTCGACTCCGAAATGACTGTAATGTGTGTTTCCTGAATGTAAGTATATTTTCTTACTTAACCACACAGAAGTTGTCAACTTCAGTAGACATTACCGTTGATAGAAAACTTTCATTTATTCTGCCCCTGACTTTCCACCGCATCGTTTGAACTAGGAATGAACATTACGGTCCTTCTCCCACTCTGTTTCGGGATTCCGTCTAGGACAAGGTACTGCGTTGAACTGTCGTCTCTCCTTGTCTGCATTGATCTGGGGCATTTCCACAGCCTTTCTATGTCTTTGATGACGTTGTTTAAAAAATACAGCCCCCCCCTTTTTAAATAAAACAGAGGGTTGGCACAGGCATTTCTAAAATCTTTCTTTTATCAACAGTTCCAAGCCTATGTAAAAAAGTAAATAAAATATTACCATGAAGCCCATGTAACAGTGACTTGGCTTCAACAATTAGGAACTTTTTGTCATTCCTGTTTCATTTATACTTCTCAGTGGTACAAGTGTTTTTGAAAACTTTTACGCTGAACGTGTTGCATACATTATAAATCATCAGTTTAATGTGTGTGTGTGTGTGCAGTGTATTCAACGGAATGCCTGTCTGTATACCTAAAGAGATGTGTTCTAGAATGTCTATGGCAGCTTTAATGGTAAATGCCTAACACTGGAAACAGTGTTGCAACAATGTCCACATGGCCTTCCTTAGAGGAATAGATACACACTCTGTGGTATATGGACACAATGGGGCACAGTAAGCAATGGAAAACCAATAAACTAGTCATACCAGCAAAACACTGATGAAGCTCATAAAAATAAAACTGAGCAAAAGGAGCAAAGCCAAATCATTTTGTTAAAAAATGGGCAAAATGAGGGGCGCCTGGGTGGCTCAGTCGGTTGAGCGTCCGACTTCAGCTCAGGTCATGATCTCGCGGTCTGTGAGTTTGAGCCCTGCGTCGGGCTCTGTGCTGACAGCTCAGAGCCTGGAGCCTGCTTCAGATTCTGTGTCTCCCTCTTTCTCTGCCCCTCCCCCACTCATGGTCTGTCTCTCTCTGCCTTGAAAATAAATAAACATTAAAAAAAATTTTAAAAATGGGCAAAATGAATCTATGGTGTTAGGAGTCAGGACAGTGGTTGCTCTGGGAAGGGGAGGTGACGTGGGAGGAGTCCTGCTGGCCTTCCCCACCTCTAGGACACTAGTGACACTCTGTTCCTTAACATGGGTTTGCATTAACATTTTTTGGTCCATTTTATGAAAATTCATCAAGTATATACAATTTGTGCACTTCCCTATGTCCATTCTAACTTGATACAGATTATTTTTAAAAACGTATATGCAGTTTTGGGGCACCTGGGTGGCTCAGTCGGTTAAGCCTCTGACTTTCCATTTCGGCTCAGGTCACGATCACATGGTTGGTGAGTTTGAGCCCCACGTGTCAGCACAGAGCCTGCTTGGGATTCTCTCACTCCTTCTCTCTCTACCCCTCCCCAGCTTGCTCACACACTCTCTTTCTCTCAAAAATAACTTACAAAAATAAAAAATAAAAATGTGTATGAAGTTTATTTCGTGTTCCTTACTATACCTGTTTCTTTTAGCATAATAGTAAAAATTATTAAAAAAATTAAAATACCACACAGTACTTGTTAAATGGCTAAGATACTGTTGCATTAAATCTACAAATTCAGAACATTGATTTGCGGTGATTGGGGTACTGACACTTAATACGCTTTGCATCCAGGCAATTTCTCTTCTCTGTCTTCTTGTCACAATATTTTGAATACCCTGATATGTATCAGTTTAAGGGCATAGAAGTTAAGAGACTTTTCACTGTTCTCCAGCTTTCTGAGCCTAACTGCGTTAGCCTCCTGTTGGTAAAAACATTCAGATGTCTGTCTGCTGCAAACGGATCCGGGTGCTTGTATCCGGGTGAAAAAACATGGTTCTTTATCTCTCTTACAATCTCACTTTACTTTATCCTAATCTACTTAATTTTTCATTACAGCCCCTTAGTATGTACATAAAAATGTTTAATTTGGTCATACAGTTGGTGATTGAGAGTGCTCAGCTTTGAAAAAAAAATACTTGCTATTGAAATGAACCCTGTAGACTTTCTTCGGAGTTTTTGATGTAGTATTTCACACACGCAGCGGTGCAGTCTTGCGGGCGTCCATGCATCCGCCATCTAGATACAACCCAGTTTAACACTTTCCCATATTTGCTACAGGCCTTTACTAACATTAAATGACATTTAAAACACAGATTGTTCCACAGTCCTGTTCCCTACGACCTCCCTCCGAAGGACAGTTCTCCTGAAGTGCACAGTTTCCCAATTCTGTTTTTATTCTCTTAGGATGGATGCAAGTGTGTATAACAATGTTGCCTTTAAAAATTTCTGCATAAATGATTGTGGACTATACGTCCTTTGCTTTTACTTTTTTGCACACACTTCGAGATATCACAATCTTCACATCAATTTGTATTGTAATGACGATGAACTTACGCACTCCGTTATTATCCGTTGTTAACAGTTGTGTGCTGCAGAAGCTGGTCCTGAAGTAGATCTTTATTCACGTGGCATTGCAACAGTCTCTCTGGGCATATGCCTCCAGATGAGACTGCTCGGCTGAGTCTAAAAGCCAAATGGCTTTCCGAGGGGATATACCCATTTATACTCTCACCAGCAGTAAATGGGTGAGAGACTCCACGCCTTCCAAAACTTGGTTTTATTAGATTTTTACATTTCATTTGTGCATTATTCTATTATATACACAAACTGGATTAATTTGCCTTATCTATATTTCTATTTTACTTTATTTTACTGTGGAAAGAACCCTTGACATGGGATCCACCTTCAACACATTTTTAAGAGTACAATGGTTTATTGTTTTTTATATATACGTATTTACTTTTATTTATTTTTGAGACAGTAGTGAGCAGGAGAGGGAAGAGAGAGAGACGGAAACAGAATCTGAAGCAGGCTCCAGGCTCTGAGCTGTCAGCACAGAGCCCGACACGGGGCTCGAACCCACAAACCGTGAGATCATGACCTGAGCCAAAGTTGGAGGCTTAACCGACTGAGCCACCCAGGTGCCCGTACAATGGTTTGTTGTTCATTTCGGGTGCAATGTTATATAGCCCATCTCCAGAACGCCTTCATCTCTCTTTGCCGTAACTTTATTCTCCATTGTTGATTAATAACTCTCCATTCCTGCCTCCTCCCAGCTCCCGGCAACCACCATTATAAGCTTTGATTCCATGAATTTGACTACTTAAAATACTACTTAAAATACATAAGCCGAATCGTGTATTACGGCTTGTTTTTCCATCTTGTTGTCGGGGCTCGCCTGACCTGTTGGAGATGACAGGGTGCTCTGCCTCATTGATGCCGAATGAACGGTATCCCCACACGGAAACACTTCAACTTCTCCACTCCTGCATCTGTGGATGGACACCAAGGTGGTGTCCGCGTGGTGGCTACTGGCTAATGCTCCAGTGAGTGTTGGAGTGCAAATATTTCTTTAAGATCCCGGTTTCAGTTCTTTGGTATAATTAATTAGAAGTGGGATTTCTGGAATCCATACTTGTTCTTTAAAAAAAAATTTGTGACATCTTTCCTTTTTTTTTTTTTCCTTCTCCTTGCGTAAGGAAAATTAGAATTTGACTCCAAGTGTAAAAACTCTGGCTGGTCCTCATTTCCAGACAGGCAAGCATGTTATCTTCATAGCGCGTCCCCCATTTAAATCTCCATCCCATCCTGGGATTCCTCTTTCTTTTAAGATAAGTATCAGAATCATATCCTCTGGTGTTTTTTGCCATTCGGGTTTGCTTGAATTTGTATTGTGTTTTATTTTGTTTTTTTCAACACTCTACATTTTTGTTGTTCTGCGGGAAGCCGTGGTGTGCCCGGGACACCGCTGCACATGGGGTCTCCCAGCAGCGCAAACAGCGAGTCAGTGATGTGGTCAGATGAAAGCTAGTGGGATGGGGAGACAGGAGCTGCCTCATCCCGCGGACTCCCTGGGGAGCTGAGGCAGTCCGGCTTGGAGCAGCATCTGGTGAGAGACTCCACCTGGTGGGCTGGGAGGCTGATCCTGTCATCTGGGATGTGTGACCACTGCTTGTTGCCTCTGGAAACGGGAAAACACTCCTGCTGGGAGCCAAGGTTACGTGACCTGCTGCACGTTTCAGCAAACGGGACTCCGCAGAGCCCTCGCTGTCCCTCAGGGGTCTCTATTAATCCCTTGCTGCCTTTGGAGGTTCCAGACCACGCTCCTTTCCCCCTACACCCTCTCTTTTTCCTTAAAAGGAACTCCATTCTCCTCTTCATTTGGGCCCCGCTGCCTGAGATGTAGCTTTAATTGATGGCATGTCCCCTTGCCTGTGTCCTAACCCTGGAGCCATTGGAACACTGATTCCACCTCACAGGTTTCTCTTGACACAACTATTTTCTGCTCCATTATCCTTGGTTCATCCGGCTTCAGTCCTTCCTATGTCTTTTCCTTAGTTCATCACTTAGGATGGTCCTCCCAGTCTCTTGGACTTCCTATCATGGATACATAAATAGCTCACACGGCTCTAAAGAGTGCACCTTTCAGAGACTTAATCTTTCTGGCACGTCTGTTTGTATTGGATGGGAAAACCTTTTCTAGGAACTCTCTAGCAGACATTCCTTCTAGCTCATAGATCAGAACCACATCATATACCACACAATAGCTGGCCAGGAGTTGAGAGCAGACACAATGGCCTTAGATCTGAGACGGGGCCGAATGCAGCCTCTGGCCCATTTCCTGTGGGCCAGGAGCTACGAGTGCCTTTTACGCGTCGAAGTGGTTGGAAAAAATGAAAAGAATATTTCATGACACGAACTTTTTATGAAGTTCAAATTTTTGGGTCTAAAACGAAAGCCAACTTGGAACACAGATACATTCATAGACTTGGGTATGGTCAGTTCCTTCCTGTTACAAGTGCAGAGTTGAGAGCTGAAATGATAGTATACAATACTTACTCTCTGGTCGTTTACAGGGAAAGTTGGCTCACCAGGGCTCACGCTCTCTCTCTGTCCCTCGGGGAAGGACCCACCTTCTGTGAATACATTGCTTCCTGCATGACTCTAGAACGAAATCAGGTTCCGTTAGCACTGTGGAGGGCTGATCTGGCCATTGAGAGGCACGTGACCGTGTCCGCCAATTGGGAATGTCATCGTTGCTATTTCGTTCCTCCACTAATGCTCGGCCTCTGCTCTTCCCCACCCAAATCGTGTACGTTGCTGGCAGAATGACCTTTCCAGAATATCCTTATTAACAGGTTATTTTTCTGCTTCACCCTCCTTCACCTGTCAAATAAAGGCCAAACTCAATCTGCCATTCAGTGCTCTCTGTCCACCTTAACCCTGTGTATACCTTCTACCTTCGACTCATCGGGAATCTATATTTTCCTTATTCCTGTAACTATGGCCTTTCTTATATCTTCGTGCTAGTTGGTTCATTCTGTCCAAATCCCAACTATCTTCCAAGCCTCACCTTAACTGCTCCCCCATGAATTTTTCTGACTTCCCTATCTGCATAACCTTATCATTTTCTAAACCCGAAAATAACTTGCCTGCTCTTACAACACTGATAACATTATGGCGGTTTTTTGTTTGTTTGTTTTTGTTTTTGTAATCTTTCTAAACCATTCCTGGAAGATAGTAAGGCCCTTGAGGCTGAGAACATTTTTTAAACACAGCTCAGTAGCTTACACTTAGTAAAAGATAATAAATGGGTTTATTAGAATTTAGCACCAATTGTATAGAGGTGGTCTGGAAAAGCTAGCAGAAATAAACCTTTTCAGAGGCGCCAGATAGCTCGGTTGGTTGAGCATCTGAGTCTTGGTTTCAGCCATGATCTTTCAGTCCGTGAGTTGGAACCCCATGTCAAGCTCTGTGCTGATATTTCAGAGCCTGCTTGAGATTCTCTCCCTTTCCCTTTTTCTGACCCTCCCCTGCTGATTCGTTCTCTCTCTCTCTCTCCCTGAAAATAAACACACTTTAAAAAAATCACTGTGTAATGGCATGTAATAGGAAAATGGCTTTTATTGGATTGGGGGCTGGGAGGAAAACTGATGTATTATAGAGTATCTGTTTAATGACCGGTTATATGCAAAGTGCATTAAATGTGTTATCTCTTTCAATACTTAAAAGCAACCATCAAAAATGAGCTTAATGAGTTCATTTTTTTTCAAAGACATAGGTTCAGAAATATATATATATATATATATATATATACATTGATCAGAGACACACAGAGAGCAGGATTTAAAATAGAACCCACATCTGTTTGAATCCCCAGTTTAGACCAGACTCTTTTTATCATCTTAGAAAGGAGCAGCCTTCATGTGGCCTGTAATATGGGTGATTCCAAGGGTAGTCGTTTCCTACCTCACCGCCAATTAAGGAATAAGGGGAAAACGGGTTGTGTGTCAAAATTAGCAATAATCAAATCCCATATAAAAATGGAGAAACAAGTCTCATTGTATTATACTGTTTATTAATATTACCCATATCTACACTTTCAAGCTTGTAAAAATGCTGTTCTTAAATATATTTCCAACATTTCTGCCATATGTAGTTTTATGTGTGCGCAGATGTGTATATGACAAGTCTGTGGTCTCTAGAAAATTGCACATTGAGTAAATCCATTTGTTTGCCAGCTGGGCCCAGCTGATAGCACTGTGCGTTAGAAGTATAAAACTCTTAGAACAATACATATTTATTTTATGAATATGGCTGATAGTTTCTTAGCTATGACACCAAAGTACAAGGAGCAAAAGAAAAAAAATAAAATTGTTGACCACAAATAGATATATTTTGTGCTCCAAATGATGTTCTCTGGAAGAAAACTTTTGGTCTGACAAAGGACTTGGATTTAGAATATAGAAATCTTACAACTAAAAAACAAAACTAAAATCTAAAAAAGACTTATTGAAAGCTGGTCAGATGATTGAACAGACATTTTCCCACTTTCCAGCTATAGAATAGATTATCAAAAAGAACAGCATAGAGAATGCAGTCAATAACATTGTAATTGTGTTGTACAGTGACAGATGGCGACTATACTTACCGTCAGGAGCACTGACTAATGCATGGAATTGTTCAGTCACTATGTTGCACATCTAAAATTAACATATGTGGGATGCCTGGGTGGCTCTGTTGGTTAAGCATCCGACTTCGGCGCAGGTCATGGTCTTGTAGTTTGAGAGTTCGAGCCCCACATTGGGCTCTGTGCTGACAGCCTGGAGCCTGCTTCAGATTCTGTGCCTTCCTCTCTCTCTGCCCCCCCCCCACTCTCTCTCTTTCTCAAAAATAAACATTAAAATAAAATTTTTAAAATTAACATATGTCAACTATACTTCAATGATAAATTTTCTTAAAGGAAATACAAAGCAAAGCTATGGAAATAAATGACTTCACTCCCACTAGTTTGACTGTCACCAGACAGACAATAGCGAGTGTTAGGGAAGGACGTAGAGGAATTGGGACTCCACACGCTGACGATAGGAATGTCAAAGAGTGCAGCCACTTGGGAAAACAGCAGTCGCTCAAATACTAACCACTGATTTACCATATTCTTCAGCAATTCCACCCCTAAGTATGTATTCGGGAGAAGCAAAAAACATACGTATACACACAGAAACTTGTGCGTGGATGTTCATGCCAGCGCTATTTGTAATAGCCCAAGGTGGAAACTACCCAAAGTCCATCAAGGGACGAATGGGTAAATGAAATGTATATTCAGACAATGAACTGTTAGAGCTATCGAGAGCAATGAAGTTCTGATAAATGCTAGAAATTGGATAAACCTTGAAAGCAATATGCTGTGTGGAAGAGGCCAGTCGCAACAGACCACATGTTAGGTGATCCCTTGATGTGAATTACCCAAATGAGGCAAACCTATAGAAATAAAAAGTCAATTTGTTGTTGCTAATGGCTCCCCAGCGTGGGGGCCACATGTGACGATGAGGAACACATGCTGATAGATTCAGTTTCTTTTGGGTGCGATGGAAATGTTCTACAGTTACATTGGGGTGACCAGGCACAACTCTTGGACTAAAATAAAACACACTGAACTGTACACTATAAAATACTGAATTTTATGGTATATGAATTACATCTCAATACAGGTAATAAATCCATTTGGGTACAGTTAATTAGGATGAACTACATTTGTATTTTTAATTAAGTTCTGGACGTGTGTTCATAGTCACTTATTTATGATTTACGATTGTGTTCATAGCAGGAAGGAAGTATAATCAGTTTTATCCTGTGTGCATTCAGTGTTTGCCGGAATGGACATTAATAAAAGCAGTGCATCTGGGGTGCCTGGGTGGCTCAGCCAGGTTAAACATCTGACTCTTGATTTTGGCTCAGGTGGTGTTCTCACCATACCTGCGTTTGAGCCCCACAACGGGCTCTGGGCTGATAGTGCGGAGCCTGTTTGGGATTCTTTCTTGTCTCTCTGTCTCTCTCAAAATAAATTAACTAAAAAAAATTAAAAGCAGTGCATCCAAACGATAAATAAAATGTCCAACAACTAGGGATAGCTATCCGCAGTGTGATTGGTTATGTATGTGGTGCGGGGGGGGGGGGGATGGCGCAGTCACTCCCTTGCAGAATCCCACAGTGACAGATACATGAACCACCCAGTGGGGTGGGAGAGGACGAATGTGAGGCTAGTTGTACAACAAAGTACATCGAGAACCTGGAGAAGGGAGACATTTCTTTGTGAGACATGTTACAAAGGGTGAGGAAAGAGATGGGTTGGCAGAAGTACGTGGCGGTTCTATTTTATAAGAAGAATGCATTCAAAACTATCCAAGTCAGATTGTAAACCAGGATGCTACGCACTCAAAACTTGCATGATTTAAGACTAATTTGTAAATGTTCGCAGTTCTTATTTACAAGCTAATGTGGCATCAGCGTGTGCAGTTGTATCACCAGAGTATATTACCCCCCTTTTTTTTTAAATACAATGTAATTATTAACAACCACTTTCTTTTGGTAGATATACGATATTCTAAATTCTGCATGTAAGATGATCTCTTAGTAAGTTTTCATATTGTATTCTAGGCACCAAATGTATGCAGTTATAATTAGCTAACTTGTAACTGCACTATCTGCGTTCACCAGGCAGAATGGAGAAGACAGAAGATAGAAGATTCTAGGAGACCTTTGTAACACTAGATGCAACATCTCTAATTGAAACACAAAGAATGTGAGAATATATTGTAGTTTACAGTCTTCAGGCATCTGACCACAGAGTGCTCACATGGAACTTATGTGAGTTCCTTTCGCATCTATAAAAATGGTTCCAGTTAGACAGCAGTCAAAGCTGTATGCTGCTTAGGTATCTTGGTTGGAGCCAAATCCTAATTGTCCTGAATGACCTTAACCTCTCCCCCACCCCCGTAAATCTGGGTTAAGATTTAACAGGGAAAAACGAATCCTATCAAGGGGACTGGTGCTTTCAGTTAGAAAACAAGGGCATGGCAGTGAGGTCAAGTTCTGCTGTTGAATGATGAGGTTTTCTGTGTGCAGTGTCATTAACGCTGCTTTGAAGCGTCCGTGTGTGAAGAGAGGGAAGTCATTCACAACTGGAACACGTGTCAACCAAATTGACTGATTCCGTTTTGATAAAATTTTATCAATTCCACAGCACACGTATTTACCTAGGAGTTCATTTTTTGTATTAGAATGATATTGAAGAACTGGTCATTCATAAACCGCAACCTGGATTTTGATCCTGTGTCCGCTGGTAAACTTGTTCTTTCTGGTTCACACTGGATGAGCCACTCCTTTATTAGACAGTGACAGGAAAGGAGACTAGCCCATGAACAGAAGTGCTCATGGGCTATTTGGAGAAAACAGTTTGGGTTTATTGCACAGGACCGGCAAGGCAGAATTAAGTTAACTTTGATCAGCTGCACAGAATTCAGAGCATTTCAGAGCAAAATCTGGGGGTGCCAGTACTATGGTGTATATATATTTGATGTCATATTGTTGAAAGTGTTAATCGTCACATTTATATAAATGATTGTGATTGCTGAAATGTTGGCCGGTTCTAGGACCATAGCTTCTGGAAAGAACGTGAGACTTGCATCAATTGTTCTTCTTGAAGATTGTTTATAGTGGCTCCTAGTACATGGCAGGGAGGAGAGGGAGCCTCATCATTTTAATTGTATATGTGGAAAAATTGGCAAAGTGATTATGTGAGTGATTGTTATTTTTTTATTTTAGAGAAAGCATGAGCAGGGGGGTGGAAAGGGGCAGAGGGAGAGACAGAGAGTCTTAAGCAGGCTCCATGCTTAGAGCAGAGCCCCTTGTGGGGCTCTATCCCAGGACCCCCAGGATCATGACCTGAGCTGAAATCAAGACATGGACACTCGACTGACTGAGCCACCCAGATGCCTTGAGTGATACTTAATATAACCATTTATTTTCTATTGGTAGCCTACTGCCATTTAAACAATTGATTGTGCCATGTTTTAAATATGAAATTCATGAGTAATCCAAATAAGGAAGAGGATACCACAATGGACAGTTTCCTTAGTTCTTTATGGTCTTTGTATTCTGAATTTGTTTTTAGGGAGAAGGGGTCCAAAGACAATGTGTCCTCCAAACCTGTAGTGTCCAAAAGAATTTATTCCAATGTGGTCACATAAAACAAGACCAGCACTTCTAAAGAGGTATTGCCCCGGTGTAAGCGAAGGAAAAAATTAAATGAAGACACTGGTTTTTGATGAGTATTTTGTCTGAGATTCGGGCCTAGTAGGAGAAAGTTAGGCAGTGCAAATGAAGAATATCGAGTTGTGTATGGTTTTAACCATCGTCAGGCTGACATGTTGAGCACCAGCTGTCCAAGACCAAGTCCACACTGGATGAACCTCGAGGAAACACCTGCTCAAAAGTGAACTTTGGTCCCTCCACTTGTGTTATTTGATTCCTCAGAGCAGCGTCCACTGTGGTAACAGATGTTGAGGATTAGTAGTGAAACCTCAGCCGCACGGGTGGCTCACAGGCACACACAGCCCGAGCACGTGTGAGATGGTAGAGCCTGCCTGTTCCCACGAGGGAGTAGGATGCCTCTCAGAGCAGCTGGCATTGTGGACATTCCTCCACAGATAGAACAGATACCATGGGGTTTTGTCTAGAGTAGATGCACCTTGCTAATGCAAGAGCTCTTAAGGAATACAAGGAATTGTGTTTAGTGTTTTTTTTTTCAATACTCTTTTACTGTACAAATCATTGGATATCGTTAAAAAAAAAAAAAAAAAAAAACTTACCAAGAAAATAATGAAAGATCACTTAGGTCCCGTATTTTCCTAGTATATGTTTTTTCCATCAGTAAATACATACGCATTAAATCCACAACTAGCATCAAGAAAAAAAAGAGCATATCCTTTTCAGAAATTACAGATTCTCTGAAAACCTTCAAATAAGAAAAAGCCTTAAAATTGTGTATTCGACCTTTACATTTGAGGTGACGGTTTATGTAATTTTTTTGATGCTGTTGATACAAAAGATGTTCAGGGAAGAAAAGATGCCTGTGAATTGCCCAACCATGGTCTATATAACCTTGATTTTTGTTTGGGGGAAGTGTCTTGTTGATTGGTAAGAATTCTTTATATTTTTTCAACACTAATCTTTTGCCAGTTATGTATCTCCCACTCTTTAAGTTTTACCCCTTTTCACTTTAAAATAATAAGGTCTTTGGTTCTGTAGAAAGTTGGTTGTTGGGTTAATTTAAATACAGTTTTCATGTAACTAAAATATCAATTCTTTATGGTTTGATCTTGTTTGTATCTTGTTTAAGAAATCCTTTTCTTTTCAGATATATTATAAAGATGTTCTATATTTTCTTATAAAGGCTGGATTATATTTAAAAATTTTTCCTTTGTGTCCCAAATTACCTTATACCCTGTCATCTTGCTCTGCGTGCAGACAGCTGAAGTGGAGAAGAATGAAAGACTATATAAGGCTGTGGTACCCTTCCTATGGGGAGAATCCACAAGTCAGAGAATGCATGGACAATGTAAATAGAAAGAAAGGAAAAAATCCCATAAGTCAAATTATAGAGTGTTTCACTGGATGGATGGAAGGAGATGGATTTAAGGAAGATGGAGTAGGCGAAGCCGGACAGATCACCTCAAATAAGACCTTGGATCTGTTCCAAGGAGATTGGGTTTTGTATTGAAATGGGCAGGGGGCAGTCGTAGGGTGTCAGTTGAGAGTAGCAGCAGCAAATCCATGTTTGTAAAAATCATTCTCTGTAATGTGGGGGATAGATTGGAAAGGGCAGACAGGGAAGACAAAATAGGTAGGAATCGTGTAATAACTCAGGGTCAAGTTGATGGCACCTGAGACCAATGTAGGGACAATCCCTGTACTACACATCTCCAGAGATGGAGAAAAAGAAGGAAGTGCAAGATAAATTTAGGCCATCGGACTCCCTGTAGTGCCAGTCAGTGGCTTCAGCTCTTCCCTCCATAAAGAAAATGATGATGGAAGGGAATTTAAAAGTTTTGAATAGCCCCTTTCACTCAGGACCCATCCTCACTTTGAGAAACATCTCATAGTTCGTTGAGCAGCATGGATGTCATGAGTATGGGAACAATTTGGAGAATCAGTAATGTTGGCAAAGGAAGAAAATCATTTGTGAAAACACAGGCCCATCTTTAAAGAGTGACCTTCCCACAGACTTGTCGGCAATGATTGCCTGTCATGTGCTCTTCTCTCATCCAGAGACATCCTGCTTTGTTCGACGTTTATTTATTTTGATAGAGCAGGTGAGAGCCAGAGTGAAAGCGCATGCCGGGGAGGGGCAGAGGAAGAGGAAGAGCGAGAATCCCAAGCAGGTTCTGTGCTGTCAGTGCTGAGCCCAACATGGGGCTCAATCCCGTGAACCATGAGATCATGACCTGAGCCGAGTCAGACGCTTAATGGACTGAGCCACCCAGGCGCCCCCAAAGACATATTTCCAGTTTCTGCAGTATGCTGTCCTGGTGCGCTGACTCCTAACCCTGGGATATTCACACGGTCGACAAGTTGCTAAGTGGTACAAATATTTCAGAGTCTGAGAGTTTAATCATCTACCCATTAGTGTCAGCCGTTTAATAACATTGCTGGCTGACATCTGCACCGAAGGAAAATGGAGTTTTTATTTACAGAAAGGGAAGGGAAGCCACTTTGGAGGTATTATGAGTTGAGATAAATGTGTCTGAATATATTTATTGTGTATGTTTGTGATTCAACTTGAGATCCTAGTTCTCAAGGGATAAAAGACGAATTTCTGAATTATAGAGAGATGCCTACAAAATTGGACCCCCAAAGTGGACAAACCACTTCTTCATCCTTTTTCTTTTAAATCCCATTCTCCTCTCCATGCTTTCTTTTTTGTGTAATTCTATCATTACCATCCTGAGCCTGATATTTTGATAATTTTCACAGGATTGAAGTTTAGACTATTGAGTGGATAAAACTGGATTATGTAGGAGTTGAGTCTGGGAGTTAAAATATGATTTATGCAATTATTCAATAGATATACATACTAAGTTCCAAACATCAATTTAAGAAGTAGACATTGGGAGAAATATTTCAGTTTGTAATTCGAGCAGTAGTATCTCTTTTTCATATAATCAAAGTCCCTCCATCTGTCTTAATTCCCTGTGTAGAGGAATCTATTAGTAAATTACAGGATATGCCATGAATTTATTGTGTGTTCTTTCCTGTAGAGCATTGAATTTCATCCAGAGACCCACAAACCCACTGAAATCATGTGCCCGCTTTCATGAAGGAGTGTGTGAGTGTGACAAGTGTACACAGAGACACACAACTCAAATCTCATGGTCTCCCCTTACCCACTATCTGTCTACTGTTCTGGTCTAAAGATTTCCTCTTTAACATCTTCAGCTTCTTTCTTCTCTGGAAATACTTAGGAAGTATTATTTGAAGGTACTATGTGCTTGTGATGACAGCTTCAGAAGGCCATGGTGGGACTTCCTGTAAGATCCTGGTGCTACCTTTTCCTAATCCCACTTGCATGGATCTATGTGTTAGACCAGTGAGGTGGCCTCTGGGTTACCCCCTGCAGCCCAGAAAAACATAGTCTTCTTGATTAATTGGATATCCGAGTCTAAATCTGCATAGAATATGTGTGTCTGCATGTACACAGCTGTATGTGTGTATTACTATATATATACATATATATATATATGTATAGTATACATATGTATATATAGTATAGTATGTATAGTATAGTATGCATGTACACAGCTGTGTGTGCATAACTATATATGTATAGTATACATATGTATATATAGTATAATATGTATACATACATGTATGTACACGTGTGTGTGTGTGTGTATACACACACATATGTATATTTATGTGATACCTTGAATTTCTTATTTGAGGTCAAAAACTTTTTCTTCCTTGGACATAATGGAAGATAATGGTTTTCATATCCCATGTCAATCTGAGGCAGTAAAAGAAAGTAGGCGTTGAATGATGAGTTTGCTTTAAATAGATCTTGCCAGTTTGATTATAAAATCCATTGCTAGCTCGGTATGTACAAAACTGAGGCAGAGGTTAGTGGTTTTTCCTCACCCCCCGCAGGGGAGAGTGGAATTGAAGGCATCCGTTAAAGGTACCATCTGAATCAGGTGGAATATAGAATTCATAAATTGTTCTTATAATTACCTTTTATGAGAAAAACACTATTACTGAGTAGTTTGTAGAGACTTACCTCCTCATTACCTAGCTTGTACACATGCGAGCTTTGAGATGGTTGATTCCCAGTACAAATGTATATGTTTGTTTCTCCCCTCATTATCCCTGGCTGTTTAGTTCATCTTCAGTAGGTCTAGCTCTGTGTTACAGGCTGTAATGGATCTATACTGCGCCTTGATTAATCAGCTCATTAGACGTACACATAGGCTACCTGCCCCTTTCAGAGCCATGTGCGAGCAACAGAAGGAATAGAAATTTGTACAAGGAACTTGGACCAGGGGAGCATATGTAGCGGAAGCAGTAACAGAAGTGTCCATTTATTGAACTCTTATGCCCATTTGATGTAGTGGCTGTTGCAACCCAGTGAGTGTTAGCCTCCAGGTGTTGGACATGAGAGGGACCAAGGAAGGCAGAGTTGAATGGCTTGCTTTAACTTACATTGCTCACACTTAGTAGAGCCAGGACTGAAACCATCCCCAGGGTCATGCCAAGGACACAGGTCTGATACTGGGCCCAGAGCCCAGCAAAGGGCAGGGTTACTCACTCTTGGGATGTGAGGGGTGAGGGAGGAGCCACGACAGGCACTCTTTCACTCTAGATTCCAGCCCACATGGTTGCCTATTCATCTATATATCACCTCTGGGTGTTTTCCTCTGCATGGCTATTGTCAGGTTGACCTGAAGTCTCCCGCTTGTCCTGAACACATCCTTTCTCATTGTCTTGAAACCGCCTTTGTAAAGGTGCAGCTGTGACCCCACCTTTAGATACATCACTGTTCTGCCTTTCCTGGGGGCTTTCTTCCTGGGTTATCCCATTCCTCTCAAAGACAGGCTCTCTGACCCTGGTGGCTGGAGCTAAGGCTGTCCTCTGTGAGGACACAGCTCAGTGTTTCATGATGCCAGGAGCCCTGCTCTAAGCCCAAAACATCATTGACTTATTTTAGCGTTTCTTCTCTAAGAGCGCCACGCAGCACCCAGTATCTTCCCCACTGCCGAGCTCCTGCTGGACCTTTCTACCTTACTTCTGTCATATTTTGGGATGTTGGAGTAGTCCTTTGTTTCTCGCGAACTCATCATGCATTTAGAAAGATATTTTTAAATATTTTAGGTAGTGCATTTCATTGTTTCCAATAGCTGGTTCTTGAGGACATCTATCACTCATACTGTTGGAAACAGCAGCTTGATTGATTATTTATTTAAACATATTTTTTGAAGTAAATGTGGCACACTGTCAACTTGGATTAAATGTGAAGGAAGCATATGTGGTTATATTGCTTTTGTAGTTTTTATATTTTTAATAAAAGCAATTGCTTTGTATCTTTTTAAATGATATTCCTTTTCTGCTTATCAGGGAAAGGATTTAGCACATACTGAAATCTTTGACTTTTCCTTCTCATTAAGTGGCTCTCATTTCCCTTCAGTGTCGAAGTCGTTTTCCCTGTGGCACTTCTGAGAGGAACGTTGCGCCCATTTTCTCCGTGTGTTTGGTGATAGGAACCCCTGGAGCCATAAGCCGAAGCCTAAGGGCATTTCTGCTGCTTTTACCTATAAAGAGTGGTGACCATTCAATCATCCTCATAACTTTATACCATTTTCATTTCTTTGTGAAAGTCACTTGCCCTTTCTCCCTGGTCTTTGGGGGTCCGAGGTAAGGGGACTTTGTTTATGGCTGTCCGCCCATCACTCATTTCTGCTTCCAAATACAGATTGAAGGCGTTACATGTCCAGGATAGGACTCACCAGGCATGGTGAGGATGGCATTTGTAGACACTCCTGTGACTCCTGTGACTCACTATGAAGGGAAGGACCCACATAATGGGCTTTGAGGGACTGAAGTTTGTAAAGCTGGGCAATCATAAAAGGAATTCTGCCAGCTTCAGAGATGTTTTAGGGTTAAAATTTTAACCAGAACAGAATAAACATGAAATTCGATTAAATTGAAAATTTTAAGTATATTTTCATTATTACTTTTCATATATTTTACATCTGTCTATTAGAAAAACAGATGGATATTTTGTTTCTAAGTACAGACACTGACCTAAAACACTTTTCCTTTGGAAACTTCTAGAATCATTGATATGTGGTTGTTTTCTTCAGAGTACTATAGGTATACTGTGTGTAGGATTCTATGTATATCTATTTTAGTTCCACCTTTGGGGGAAGATTTGACATTTTAAAGAAGCAAATTTATAAAAAAAAATCAGATAAAGCTCCCTTTTCCCAGTATCTAGTATAATTTGACTATGCTTATTCATTTTAAGGAATCAAGAGATCAGAAAGCCAATTTTCTTTTTCTTTTTTTTTATAGATTTTATTTTTTTTAATTTTTTAATGTTTATTTAATTTTTTTTTATAATAGTTTATTTTCAAATTGGTTTACATATAACACCCAGTGTTCATCCCAACATGTGCCCTTTTTAATGCCCATCACCCCCTCTCCCCCTCCCTCATCCCCCTCACCCTCAGTTTTTTCTTAGTCTTTGAGAGTCTCTTATGTTTTATCTCCCTCCCTCTCTGTGTCTTTTTTTTCTTTCCCCTCTTCCCCTCCCCCTGGTTTTTGCTTAGTTTCACAAAGTCCACCTATTCGTGGAAACATATGGTATCTGTCTTTTTCTGACTGACTTATTTCACTTAACATAATACCCTCCAGTTCCATCCATGTTGCTACACATGGCCAGATTTCATTTTTTCTCATTGCCACGTAGTAGTCCATTGTATATAAGTACCATAACTTCTTTATCCATTCGTCAGTTGATGGGCACTTGGTCTCTTTCCATGATTTGGCTATTGTCGAAAGTGCTGCTATGAACATTGGGGTACACGTGCTCCTATGCATCAGCATTCCTGTGTCTCTTGGGTAGATTCCTAGCAGGGCTATTGCTGGGTCATAGGGTAGCTCTATTTTCATTTTTTTGAGGAACCTCCACACCGTTTTCCAGAGCGACACGTCTCCAAAGGCAAGAGAATTAAAAGCAAAGATGAACTATTGGGACCTCATCAAGATAAAAAGCTTCTGCACGGCAAAAGTAACAACCAACAAAACGAATAGGCAACCAACGGAATGGGAAAAGATCATCGCAAATGACATATCGGATAAAGGACTAATATCTAAAATTTATAAAGAACTTACCAAACTCCAAACCCGAAAAACAAACAACCCAGTGAAGAAATGGGCGGAAGATATGAATAGACACTTCTCCAAAGGGGACATTCAGATGGCCAACAGACACATGAAACGATGCTCAATGTCACTCATCATCAGGGAAATACAAATCAAAACTACACTGAGATACCACCTCACACCAGTCAGAGTGGCTAAAATGAACAAATCAGGAAACTATAGATGCTGGCGAGGATGTGGAGAAGTAGGCACCCTCCTACACTGTTGGTGGGAATGTTTATTTAATTTTGAGAGACATAGAGACAGAGCATGAGCAGGGGAAGGGCAGAGAGAGAGAGGGAGACATAGAATCTGAAGCAGGCTCTAGGCTCTCATGAGCCGTCAGCACAGAGCCTGACGTGGGGCTCAAACTCACAGACCGTGAGATCATGACCTGAGCTGAAGTCAGCCGCCTAACCGACTGAGCCACCCAGGCGCCCCTCAATTTTCTTTTTCAACTACACATTCAGTATTTTAAAATAAATGTAAACCACAATAAGAACCTAAGAGATGATGAAATTGGCAGGATGTGGGCATCGCATGTTCCGTGGCAGGAAATATTTTCTAATTTATAGTCCTCCAATAAAAGTTTCAATTTGGCTTTTTTATTGTCCTAGGGAATGTAATAACTATTTCTGAGTTTTTAAATGTCTTTTAATCGTTTGGTCTTTTATTGTTGTTCCATAAAATTTATTCGCTCCCTTGCCATTGTATTTTTTCAAATCCCAGATACAGTACCGCTCTGTGTTTATGGGAGATAATAAAAAGCACAGCTCAGGCTAATGCATATGTGACTTACGTTTAGCTGCATTTGTTTTATGAGAGACGTTACGATGGCAGGAAAGGATAAGAGCAAGAATAAAGAAGAATGCATTATTATTTTCAGTAGACCATACATACACATTGGAGACATCAAAAATAATTGAAATAGTCTTAGCATTTGTACCTAATTTGGAAAGCGAACAGAAATGTTTCTGTAATACAAAACAACATGTTAATACTACACAGTGATACCATAACTTATTGCAAATTCCCATCTGTATATGTATATTTCCTTGAGCTACTCCAAAGGTGTCTACACGCAGAGGTAGGAATAATGACCGCCATTTACACAGTCACGATCTATATTTCATTGAAAAGTTACGGTGCATACAATAATGTTAGAGTTCTGGAGAATACAGAACTGATTCTTGATCAGTGCATCTTTTCAGGGATCTTTGAAGGATTGAGCTTCTCATAACTCAACACCTACCTGTTTCTTCTCTTCTACTTTCTCTTATTCAACAGTGCCATAGTATTTTCTTTGTCATCTTTTGTTTGTTTGCTAGTTTTAGAATATGCATCTACGCATATATGCATAGATACATACACATTTAACTAGTAAGGGCACATTGTTTAAAGAAATACCATTCTGATCGTAGTATCAAGTTAAATTCACCTTCCAGCTGCTAATCATTTAGTTGTACTTCTATCTCTTGGCAAGCAAGAAATCGAGAGCCCTAGTAATGTAGTAACTAGTAATGTCGCTCTAGTGATGTAGCAGATTGAGAGTCATCCAGAGAATCTGAAATTGGAGCAGTTGAAGAAATGAAATAAGCATTCATGATCAAAACATTTGCCTTCTTTTTAAGAATTTATAAATGAGGGGTTTCTCTTTCCCCCTCATTTTCCCCTAAAACTCCGTGAAATGGTGTTAAAATGCCATTTTACTCTGCATTCTAATAGCAGATCTTTAAAAATCCCCAAGTAGCAAATGTAAGTATTCAAAAGTACACTTTAAGAACAACCAAACGAAAATAAAATTAGCCTCCACCACCAGGAAGCTGGCTGGAACACACGGAACAGCCATCCCTACCACACACATGTACTTAGAATGACTGTTGTTTATTATTAACATCCTTGAATCTTAACTGTAGAAGATGGAACCGAGACCCATGGGCTGATTCCTGTGTTCCCTTCCTCTTCTGTACCCTTTGTCAATAATTAGTGGTATCGTGCTAGTAAGGCTATTAGGATTGTTAACTTTGGGAGAGATGCAGGTGAGGAGGCAAAGCTAATGACCCTGTGTAAAACCAAAATAATGCACACTTTTTATTACTTCACAGTATATATATTTAATATTGTGAAGCCGAGAGGAAATAGTTACCTAAAATAAGTTTAATGGTGCCTCTGTATCTCTTTCTCTGGGAAAGAAAAGAGAAGAGCTGTTGTGGGTTAATGGTCTACAGTGACCAGTGGAAAGGAAAGCAGGTGATCCAGGAATTATTAGTAAGATCCAAAAACCCACTTCTAGTCTTTTCACGCAAACTCTCAAAGAAATCTTTTTCTTTCTAAATCTGTGGTCCGTTATTTCAAGACTAGTTTTAATCTAAGGGATTAAAAACCTATTATTATCCACATGATTGGCAAAAATAACTTGAGATGGACATTGTTAATACTGCTCCCCTCTTTAAAGTTAGGTTATGTTAATAAGTTCTTCGCAAATTCTGTTAAAGTGTAAGCACGTTTTTGATTTGGCAAAATTCAAATCTGTCTTTGCTTTTGTAGTCGCTTCTCAAGTCTTATAATACATTTTCTACACAGCTGGATGGAATAAATGTTTCCATTTAGGATTAAGATAATTTTTTTAACTATTATTTCTCTGTTGACATGACTTGTATGACACATAAGCACCACCTTCCCAACTTCTCCTTCCTTCTCTCCTTTTTTTTTTTTTAAACGTTTATTTATTTTCAAGAGACAGAGACAGAGCATGAGCAGGGGAAGGGCAGAGAGAGAGGCAGACACAGAATCGGAAGCAGGCTCCAGGCTCTGAGCCATCAGCACAGAGCCCGACGCGGGGCTTGAACTCACAGACCGTGAGATCATGACCTGAGCCGAAGTTGGCCACCCAACCGACTGAGCCACCCAGGCGCCCCCTTCCCTCCTTTTTTGAGAAAAATGTTGACGTAAATCCACTCAATTAAAGTAACATTACAGTCTTACCCGCCTTACTTAGCAGAAACAACAAAATGTGCCATTATGTAGGCTGACTAAACCTTGGAGATTGTGCCAATTAAGGAGAGAATATATCCCTGAGATTTTGTATTACTGATCGTTGGTGGGGGCGGGGGCAGCGGTTCTTTTTATTGGTGGTGTCGCTGACTATACTCAATGACACTCTACGTAATATAATATGCTTGTGAGGGAAATACAGGTTCCATAGATGAAATGAGAATAGACAAAGAATCAGGGAGATATGCAAGTAGATTTTGATAGACTGTGATATGTAAGATCATTAACTATAGCATTTTTCTTGCATTTTTTTCCAGTTTTCTTGACATCTATGATTACATTTAGAAGCATTTTTCAGGCTACTAAAAAGGTTTATTTTTTCCCTACATAAGCCAGCTAAGGAAATATTAGGCCAAAGTATGATAATAAACATAATAAACTTTTGAGTTAGCGAATGTCAGTATAACCTGTGAGACTGTCATGTCTCTACAGTGACCACCCTAAACTCTGTATCTCTGTATTTCCCTCATCACATCCCTATTTATAATCTTTCGTGATGTTTAACCATCTGGATTCTCCTTTCTCAGTGCCATCCTGGTGCCATTTCACTTTTATGGTCAGTCCTCAGTGGGTACTGGATGAAGGATGTCACACTTTAGGAGACAGGGTCTTGTCTGTTTCACTAACTGACTGATACCTTTGAAAAAGGCGCTTAACTTCCCTGGAACCAGGTTTCCTCCATAATAATCCACCATGGTTTCCTGATTGACTTAAGGTCCAGCTCTCCAAGTTTTGGTGAGTCATTTATTTTGAGCATGAATACCTTTTTAGCCAAACTTCATTAGCCTCAAACTTTTCTCCTTTGCAAATCTAGCTGTTCAGTTGTGAAGGTAAAATAAAGTATGATTAGATGAGTTGTGAACAAAACAACTCAGATATGGAATGTTGTAAGAATAGTAGTAGTAAAGAAGTCTTAAAAAGTCTTTTTTTTTAAATATTTTTTAATGTTTATTTATTTTTGAGACAGAGAGAGATAGAGCATGAGGTGGGAAGGAGCAGAGTGAGAGGGAGACGCACAATCTGAAGCAGGCTCCAGGCTCTGAGCTGTCAACACAGAGTCCAAAGAGGGTCTCAAACTCGACAACCACGAGATCATGAACTGAGCCGAAGTCGAACACTCAACCGACTGAGCCACCTAGGCGCCCCAAGAAGTCTTAAAAAATCTTGCTTGAACCTTCTTGCCTCTCCCAGAAGTCATGCCTTTCACAGACATACATTCCTTCAGCAAACATAGGACACCCTCCAAACACCAGACACTGTCAGGCTCTTGGGGCCCCAATGTGAACTAGAGTCAGTCTCAGGAGGAGGCGGGTAAGAAGGCCGACATTTTCTTTTACTAAGCAGTGCATAAACTGTTATGGACACATCTAGGAGGCATAGAAAGGTTAGGATACCAACCCCTCAGAGAAATCATTCTTCAGTCTTCCTTCTTCCTCCTCTTACGGTTTTTCAGCTCATCTAAATCCATCTTAACCCTTTATTATAGCACTAGTGCTCCAAAATGGGCTGTGGAGTCAGACTTCCTGCAGTGGAGAAGAAACTCCTTTATCTGTTTTTAACAGGGCCCTGGAAAGTCATTGAGCCTCTATGTCAGTTTTCCTATCTGTAAAATGGGCCTAACAGTCACAGCGCCATGCTAGTAGGGATCATAATTTTTTTTGGAATTATGATTTCAAAGTCTAATACACTGAGCACAAGTATTAGAAGAAGAAAGGATTCGAGTCATCAAGAACAACAATAACAACAGTAAATATGGGTCAATAAATAGGAATTCCTTAGATTTACTAAAACGGAACACAGATAAAGTCGTAAGACTGACCACTAGCTAAAGGTAAGACATCACTATTTCTCTTCAGCATGTTCTGAGACCAGATCCTTCCATCTTCCCATATCTCAAGGACAAAAGAGCCCCAAGTACTGGAGAAATAATTTCCCCACATATTTTAAGGAGCCTATTTCATTTCATTTACAAACACATAGCAAACAGTGTCATATTTTGGTCCTTTTTTTTTTTTTTTTTTGGCTAGATCTTTCTTAAGAAACTGTGATTCATGGTACAGTGGCCAGAAACTGGTAAGAGGGAGACTTCTGTGTTCTATTTAATTGGCTGCCATTTTGTTGCCATATTATTCAGCCAGCTTGTACTATTTTTGGAATTGAAATGTGATTTGAGAAAAATTCCATCATTATAAATATGGTTTTGCTCGAATCCCCCATTACTTTCTTTTCAATTACCATTTTAGGGTCTAACAAAATGTATTTTTTTTATTTAATGGCCTTTCCATAAACAAACTGGTTTTTTTATGTTTTTCATTCCAATTAGCTAACACATAGTCTTATATTAGTTTCTGGTGTACAATACAGCATTTCGCCACTTCTGTGCATCACCCAGTGCTAATCATAAGTGCACTCCTTAATCCCTATCGCCTGTTTTTCCCATCCCCCACCCACCTCCCCTCTGGTGACCATCAGTTTGTTCTCTATAGTTAAGAGTCTATTTCTTAGTTCGCTTCTTTCTCTCTTTTTTTCCCATTACCCTCTCATTTCTTAAATTTGGCATATGAGTGAAATTATGTTATTTGTCTTTCTCTCACTTGCTTCATTTAGTGTAATACTCTCTAGCTCTATCCATGTCATTGCAAATGGCAAGAACTGATTCTTTTTTATGGCCGAGTAATATTCTCCTGTATATATAAACCACATCTTTTTTGTCCATCTATCAGTTGTTGGATACATGGGCTGTTTGCATAATTTAGCTTTTAGACACAATGCTACTATAAACATTGGGTTGCATGTATCCTTTTGAATTAATGTTTTTCTGATTTTTTAGGAAAACCTCCAGTAGTGCAGCTACTGGATCATAGGGCAGTTCAATTCTTATCCTTTTTGATGAGTTTTCATATTATTTTCTACAATGGCTGCACCAGTTTGCACTCTCACCAACGGTGTAGGAGGGTTCCTTTTGTCCCACATCCTCACCAACACATATTGTTTCTTGTGTTTCTTATTTTAGCCACTCTGACAGGTGTGGAGTGATGTCTCATTGTGGTTTCGACTTGCATTTCCCTGACAAAAGTGAGCTTGAGCATCTTTTCATGTGTCTGTTGAAGTCTTCTTTATAAAAATGTTTATTCATGTCTTCTGCACATTTTTAGATTGAATTATTTATTTTGGGGGGTGTTGAGTTGCATCAAATTTTAATAAATTTTGGATATGACCCTTTATTATATACATCGTTTGCAAATATCTTCTCCCATTCTGTAGGCTGCCTTGTAGTTTTGTTGATTATTTCCTTCACTCTGCATGACCTTTTTATCCTGATGAAATCCTAATAGTTTATTTTTGCTTTTGTTTCCCTTTCCAGGAGACATATATAGAAAAATGTTTCTACAGTCACTGTCAGAAAAATTATTGCCTGTGTTCTCTTTCTAGCATTTTTATGGTTTCATGCTTCACATTTAGATGTATAATCCATTTTGAATTTATTTTTGTATATGGTATAAAAAAGTGGTCATTTTAATTCTTCTGCGTATTGCTGTCCAGGTTTCCCAACACAGTTTGTTGGGGAGACTGTCTTTTTGGCCATTGATATTCTTTCCCGCTTTGTCAAAGATTAGTTGATCAAATAATTGTGGATTTATCTTTGGATTTTCTATTCTGTTCCCCTGATCTCTGTTTTTTGTGCCAGTACCATACTGTTTTGATTACTACAGTTTTGTAATATAATTTGAAGTGAGAATCGTGATGCCTCCAGCTTTGCTTCCCCCACCCCCCACCCCCAGACTGCTTTGGCTATTTGGGGTCTTTTGTGGCTCCATACAAATTTTATGATTGTTCTAGTTCTGTGAAAAATGCTGTTAGTATTTTGATGGGGGTTGCATTAAATGTGTAGTTGTGGGGCTCCTGGGTGGCTCAGTCAGTTAAGCGTCCGACTTCGGCTCAGGTCATGACCTCTCAGTTCATGGGTTCAAGCCCCACGTCAAGCTCTGTGCTGATAGCTCACAGTCTGGAGCCTCCTTCGGATTCTGTGTCCCCCACTCCTCCTGCCCCTTCCCCACTCACTCTCTGAATCTCTCTCAAAAAATAAACATTTTAAAAAGTTGTAAAAATGTAGATTTCTTTGGATAGTATAGACATTTTAATGATATTTATTCTTCTAATCCCTGAGCATGGAATGTATTTCCATTCTTCTGTCTTCAGATCGATTCATTAGTGTTTTATAATTTTCAGGGTATAAATTGTTCACCTCTTTGGTTACATTTGTTTCTAGGTATCTTATTTTGGGTGCATTTGTGAGTGAGATTGTTTCCTTAATTTATTTTTCTGCCACTTCATTGGTGGTGTATAGAAATGCAACAGATTTCTGTTGTTACCTGCAACTTTACTGAATTCATTTATCAGTTTTAGGAGTTTTTTGGTGGAGTCTTTCACCTTTTCTATATAGAGTATCATGTCATCTGCAAATAGTGAAAATTTTACTTCTTCCTTACCAATTTGTATACCTTTTATTTCTTCTTGTTTTCTGATTGCTACGCTAGGACTTCCAGTAGTGTATTGAATAAAAGTGGTGAGAATGGACATCCCTGTCTTGTTCCTGACCATAGTGGAAAAGCTCTCCGTTTTTCCCCATTGAGGATGAAGTTAGCTGTGGGTTTTTCATATACAGCCTTTATCATGTTGACGTATGTTCCCTCTAACTCAAATTTGTTGAGGGTTTTTATCATGAATGGATGTTCTACTTTGTCAAATGCCTTTTCTGTGTTTATTGAAATGTTTTTTCATCCTTTCTCTTGTTGATGTGATGCATAATATTTATTTGCAAACCCTGAACCATGCTTACATCCCAGGAATAAATCCCACTCAGTGGTGGTGATGATTTTTAATGTATTGTTTGATTTGGTTTTTTGCATCTATGTTCATGAGGGGTATTGGCCTGTAGTTTGCTTTTTTATTGGTGTCTTTATCTGGTTTTGCCATCGGGGTAACGCTGGCCCCATAGAATGAGTTTGGAAGTTTTCCTTCCTTTCCAAATTTTTAGGATAGTTTAAGACGAATAGGTATTAATTCTTCTTTAAATGTTTGGTAGAATTTGCCTGTAAAGTCATCTGGTCTTGGACTTCGGTTCCTTGGGACTTTTTCCATTAACGACTCAATTTCTTTGCTGGTTAAAAGTCTGTTCAAATTTTCTATTCTTCTTGGTTCAGTTTGGGAAGTTACATATTTCTAGGAATTTATCCATTTCTTCTAAGTTGCCTCAATGTGTTGGCATATAGTTTTTCATAATCTCTCATTTGTAATTCTGTGGTAGTGGTTGTTATTTCTCCTCTCTCATTTGTGAGTTTATTTGTTTGAGTCCTTTCTCTTTTTTATAAGTCTGGCTAGATATTTATTTGTTTGTTGTCATTTTTTTTTTAGTTTCTGTATCACCTACTTCTCTCAATTTTACTATTCCCTCCTTCCATTTTTAGGTTTTGAGTCTTGTTCTTTTTCTGACTCTTTTAGGTGCAAGGTTAGGTTTGAGATTTTTCTTGGTTTTAAGGTTGGCCTTTATTGCTATATACTTCTCTCCAGGATCAGTTTTACTGCTCCCCAAAGGTTTCGGGACTGTTATGTTTTTATTCTCATTTGTTTCCATGTACTTCTTTATTCTTTTATTTACTGGCTGCCTCATTCATTTTTAAGTAGCATACTATGTAGCCTCTATGTATTTGTGGTCTTTCCATATTTTTTCTTGTGGTTTACTTCTAGTTTCATAGTTTTGTGGTCGGAAAAGATGCATGCTATGACTTCCATCTTGAATTTGTTGGGGCTGGTTTTGTGGGTAATACGGTATGTAATATGGAGATTGTTCCATGTGCACTTGAAAAAAACGTGTATTTTGCTGTTTTAGGATGGAGTGTTCTGAATAGATCTGTTACATCCATCTGTTGCAGTGTCATTCAGAGCCATTGTTTCCTTGTTGATTTTCTGCTTATATAATCTGTCCATTTTGTAAGTGGAGTATCAAAGCCGCCTACTATTAATGTATTATTATTGATTAGTCCCTTTATGTTTGTTGTTAACAGTTCTTATGTGATCAGGTGCTCGCATGTTGGGTGCATAAATATTTATAATTGTTATTTCTTCTTACGGATTGTGCCCTTTGTTATTATACAGTGTTTTTCTTTTCCTATGTTACTTTTCATTATTTGAAAGTCTATTTTGTCTAAAATAAGTGTAGCAACTCTGACATTCTTTTGACCTCCATTTATATAATAGATGTTTCTACACCCCCTCACTTTCAATCTGCAGGTGTCATTATGTCTAAAATGAATCCATAGACGAACTCCTTATAAGATATGCTTACCCTGTTTTCTACATCCTAAAACTTTGGTTTTATTTTTGTTAATACCTAAGAATTAGGTAATTAGGAAATTCTGTACGTGGCAGTGTGGAGTTTGTGTCTTACGCAATGTGCTGATGTCACCTAAGATCTAATAAAGGAGATGCCTCTTAGGATTGCTTTATTAAGGCTCCTTTCAGAAATTATCTCTCAGCTCCTCCAGAGTGAAGACCTCTAAATCAATGTGTTTGAGTGTTTACCAACCATTCTGCAAAGAACGGGATGAAGGAGGCAGAAAAATGTAATTTTTACCGATAAGGAACATCCAACTCATTTTATAATTTCCACTCAAGACCTTGGAAGACATCTGTTCACTGTTCAGCTTTTTCTATATTTCTTGCACTTAGATTCTCCTGAGTGTTAGGTTTTTGAATATGAGTTTGACTTTTGGTAAAAAAATATTCCCCACATTTATAATCTTCATAATCTGGTGGAAGTTTGCTTTTGGGCAGACTTCAAGCAGAGTCTGAGACGAGAATCTGGGGTGATCTCTGAGTCACCAACATGGTAAGAACGATACTGAGCATACTGAAGGGTTAAAAGTTTCAGAGCACTGACAGTTCTGGACTTGCCCACCAGCTGAAAAGGGGTGAGCCAACTTGTTCTTCAAAGACTAGATAATAAATATTTTCAGCTTTGCAGGGCATACATTCTCTATTGTAACTGTTCACCTTTGCCTTTGGAGCACAGAAACAGGCATAGACAAAACACATGTGGTTGGAGGTGGCTGTGTCCTGATACAACTTTACGAGAGATTGATAAATAATATTTTCTGGCCAGAAGCACTCGGCTCAAATCATGATGATACGTGTGTCAGAATCGGGTAGCCTAAGAGCAGTTTTCACCCCAGGAACATCATAATCACATTTTTTAATTTGCTTTTCATTTTCCCAAATATGCATGCCTGTCCCCACTTAACCCAGAACATGGAAAAATCTACAGGAACATCTGGGAGAGCTCACAAAATCCAGATGAGCGCCCAGCCTTCCCACTGCCACTTCTACCCTTGATAGAAGCACTGGTGAAAACACAGGTGTAAATATTTTATGTGGAAGGCTGCTCTCATTACCCGTCATGCCTTGCAACCAGTGTCATTAGCCTGGTTTTAGGACCAAGCTCCAAAGTACTCCTAAAACACAGCAATAATGAGCGCTTGGGAAAAAAAAAATGCCAAACATGGCAGCTGCAGTCTGACTTATAAAGACTTTCCGCCTTAGGTCCTTCTGTTCTGTTCCTTCTGGACGTATTTGTTACCCCAGTGTCGCACACCTCCCATGCTTGGTTCAGGCAGGAAAATCTGTTCTGTCAGTGTTAGACAGTTCTTTGAGCTCTATCCTGTGGAGCAAGTAGGAGCCAGCACTTAATTTTAGAATGCTGACCGCCCAGAGCAAAATGTGACATGATGAGTTTGTGTTCATTAGTGTTGGTGGAGAGATTTTGTCTGCTCGAGTTTGCAAAACAGCCGGAAGTAAAATTTTGCAAAGAGCTTTTTCCTTTAAGTCGGTGCCTTGAGGGAGAGATCCAGGCCTTATTTTTAGAATTCATTTTTCATGCTACGTAGTTCTGGGCTGGATAGATCAGATGGTGTAAATGAGCCTCTGGGTGTTTTGCCAGAAATCTACATGTGCTTTTATTGTCCTGTCCAACTATTTTACTTCTCAAAAATAGGTGTCAGTGGTCAGAAGGAGCAGTGGAACTGTAGGCCTGGACAATTCAACAAAAATAGCCTCTTTTTTCCTGTGATGGTAAAATAATTTCCTCTTACCACCCCCCCCACCGTCACCTGGGGTCTGTACGCCCCTAATCCCAACATACACTTTGTCCTTATTGCTAAACTCATCTTTTGCAAGTGTTCCTTTGCTTCTCCTGGAAACAGGAGAACAAGCCTGGATTTCTTATTTGACTTATTACCACGTGTAATGTCCAGTCTTGCTCCTTCCCATTATTTAAAATGAATAATAGTAATAATTAACTCTCCTGAGTCTAAATGGATCTGATGATGGCTTGGATAGATGGTTTATGATGAGGAGTAGTTGGGTTAGCTAAGCATTTAAAAATTAGTGCTTGTAGTTCTTGCTGATGGCATGCCAGGGGAAGAGGAGTCAGGGAGAATACCAGGATATGGGGGTTCAAGGTAGACAACAGGCACATTTCTTGACATGGGTGGGTTGAGGCATAATAGAGTTTGATGGAGTGCAAATCACGATTTCACATACGATAATTATGAAGGGCCTATTAATCATCCAAGTGGCGCTCAGGGCTGCAGAGGAGTAGAGCTCATAAGTACGTAACTAAGATGTCCCTGGGATGCTGGGCAGAGGCGTGCGGATTAGCTTCAGGAACCTTTACAATCGTCTTGTAAGTCACCTGTTTCCATAATTGCAATAAAATATAACTTCCCACTTGTATAATGCTTTTATGTATTTTTAAGTATTAACATTAGGAAGCCTAAGAAATTATCTCTTGGAAACTCAGTCCATTATAAATGTACTTCTCTGCTATTTTCTGGACAATATTCTAGAATATTCTAATAGAATAATATAATATTCTAATTCGAGCATTTATTTGCTTAATTGGAAGCATTCTTTGGTCATCCACATTTGTCACTTCAAGTTCAGTACAGATCCACTAGGTGTAACCCATAACATATTTTCTGAATACTTAGTATTTTCTAGGGTGAAATTATTATCATTTTTTAAAAGTTTTATTTATTTTTGAGAAGGTGGGAAAGGGCAGAGACAGGGAGTCAGAATCCCAAGCAGGCTCCACATGGTCAGTGCAGACTAGACCCAGATGTGGGGCTCAATCTCAGGAACCATGAAATACTGACCTGAGCTGAAATAAGGTTGGTTGCTTAACTGCCTGAGCCACCCAGCTGTCCTATCTAGGGTGAAATTATTAAATCATGAACTCCAGAGACATATTAATGGTTCATGCAAGGTGATGTTGGGGCATATTTTGGTCTTCACTTTGGTAGGAATTTCCTTATCGCTGGGTAAGAAATTGTCCTCATTCGCCTTATGTGTTAAAAACACTTAAATGATATCCTGTACTTTCGAATTTTAAAGGATAAGCACATTTATGGAAACTTGACTATATATAAGGTGAATTTAGAATTGGTCGAATAGATTTTTCTTTCTAGTGATATTTCCATGTTTCATAGAGCAAGATACAGATGCTTCCTGTTTTACACCGTTGACATAGAATGGATTATATTTTAAAGGAAAACTGACTCTACCCTCTCTGAGGCTGTCATGGTCCTTCCTCATGACAAATTAAGCTTGTAGCCAAAAAAAAAAAATCTCAAGACTGTCAAGTTTAAGAAATGTAACCTCGTTTCTTCCATATTCTCCTGGGAATGCGTGGTCGATGTCCTGATTTATGATTTTGTGTTTAACACTGTTAGAGAAAAATTGTGCTAGATGGCGGTAAATAGAGAAGACTTTGGCTCTCAGGTTCTTGAGAAAGACATTTCCTAAGTCGTGAAACCAGCAAGAGGCTGAGAGAAGATTTACATCCAAAGGGGCAGAGAAATAATTTCCAGTTGCAAGTTTTCTAAAGTACATGCTCTGAGAAGAGGGAGGGGAGGAGTCTGTAGTCAGGAAGCAGGTCATCTGAATTGTAGTCGCGCTGGAGAAAATGAGAAGGCGGTCTTTCTCAGCACCTCATATCCTCCGGACTCACAGGGTGCAGAATTCTCCGTCATTCATAAAAGAAGCAAATTAAAACACCGTAAAATTACTTTAAGGGGAAGAACAAGAAGAGTCATTGTAGCCAATTATCTTAGCCACAGACTTTATCCGAATGCGTTCATCTTCTCATCTTCCTCATGCTTAAAGTGAGGAGTTGGAGTTACTGCCCAAGACTGACAGCTTTTGGGGTTGAAGAGCTCTCTAGGCCCCAGAGAGTCAAGCAAGATACGTTTCTCTGAACTGAATGGCCTCCGGCTGTAGCTAAGTTCTAAACCCCTGTAACTTGCATTTCAGAGGTTCTGGAGTTCAGAGCGGCCCCACAAAGGCAAACAGTGGAGATAGGAGGAAAGTCAGAAATAATAAAAATAAAAAAATCTTAGATTGTATGTACTAGCAGAAATACATTTTTTTACTTTCTAACAATTTATTGTCAGATTGGTTTCCATACAACACCCAGTGCTCATCCCAACAAGTGCCCTCCTCTGTGCCCATCACCCACTCACCCCCCTCTCCCCTCAGTTTGTTCTTAGTCTTTGAGAGTCTCTTATGTTATGTCTTCCTCCCTCTCTGTGGCTTTTTTTTTTCCTTCCCCTTTTCCCCTCCCCCATGGTTTTCTGTTAGGACTCCCAAAGCCTACCTATGCGTGGGAACATATGGCATCTGTCTTTCTCTGCCTGACTTATTTCACTCAGCATAATACCCTCCAGTTCCATCCATGTTGCCACGCATGGCCAGATTTCATTCTTTCTCATTGCTGCATAGTATCCCATTGTATATATATACCGCATCTTCTTTATCCAATCATCAGTTGATGGACACTTAGTCTCTTTCCATGATTTGGCTGTTGTCGAAAGTACTGCTGTGAACATTGGGGGTACACGTGCCTCTATGCATCAGCAGTCCTGTATCTCTTGGGGTAGATTCCAACAAAACTGATAGGCAGCCAATGGAATGGGAAAAGATAATCGCAAATGACATATCGGATAAAGGACTAGTATCTAAAATCTATAAAGAACTTACCAAACTCCACACCCGAAAAACAAATAATCCAGTGAAGAAATGGGTGGAAGATATGAATAGACACTTCTCCAAAGAGGACATCCAAATGGCAAACACATGAAATGATACTCGATGTCACTCATCATCTGGGAAATACAAATCAAAACCATACTGAGATACCACCTCACACCAGTCAGAGTGCCTAAAATGAACAAATCAGGAAACTATAGATGCTGGCGAGGATGTGGAGAAGCAGGCACCCTCCCGCACTGTTGGTGGGAATGCAAACTGTTGGTGGGAATGCAAACTGGTGCAGCCACTCTGGAGATCAGCGTGGAAGTTCATCAAAAATATGAAAATAGAGCTACCCTATGACCCGGCAATAGCACTGTCAGAAATACATTTTAACATATTTATTAGGTTGCTTGACTTCTATGCCTCAGTTCTGATCTTTGTTTATTTACCATATGGTAAATTTTTGGTGATACTTTTTAAGTTATTATAGGGATAAATGAAATCATATATGTGTGTGTATATATCTATATCTATCTATAAAATAGACTGTCTATATCATATTTATATGGATAAATGATATCGTATATGTATGTATAAGTATAATAGACATATTACATATATATTACATATATATGTAAAATAGACTGTCTATATCATATTATAGGGATAAATGATATCATACTTGCATGTATAAGTATAACATATACTTATATATATATATATGTAATAGACTGGCTTATGTTAAACAAAATTGTTATCTATTGTCATTATACGTATATAATAGACTGCCTATATCATATATATATATATATAATACACTGTCTTTATCATAAATATATATGTATGTGTATATATATATATGTATGTGTATATATATATAAAGTAGACTCTCTGGCTTATGGCTTATGTTATCTATTGTCATTCATTTTTCCTTGGTGTTTCATAGCTGTATGTCCACTAGACATTCTCTCCTTTGAAAGCAAATATCTAATCTTTTTATCTTGGGGTTTCTAGCGGTCAGTGGAATGCCTTTTAAGTATACATTAACTGAATGACTTCATGACCATGTGAGTTATAGTGGCACTTCTTAGAGCATGTGTTGTAGGCTACTGGTCCCCAAGCGAGGCTGTTTACAGGGTCATATACAGGTACTTGCGAGATCCAAGGTGTAGAGGGAGAAAGGAGTTATCCATGTTACAGAGGAAAGGTTTAAAGCAAGGAGGGGTGGCCTGAGGCTGGAGAATTACAAAGGTGATCTTGTGGGATATTCTATTTTGGACTTAATTCTCTGGATTGTGGAACTACAGATGGACTTTAATGGGGTAGGAGGCACATGGGGTGTGAAAGATGGTCTGGGGTCATGCCCACATATTTGGCTTGGTGCCAGGAACATGGTAGCTTCTCAGAAGATACTTTCTGAATGAATGGAATAGCACTTAACCATTAAAAAGAATGAAGAATAATGTAGATCTCTATGCCCTGATACGGAAGGATGGCCAAGACCCCTCTTAAGTGAAAAGAGCAATTTCAGACCAGTAAGTAGAGCGTATTTCCATTCATATTTGAAAAAAATAATTATGTGTGTCTTTGTATGTGTGCAGTAGGTTCTCAGTGGGTATGGGTGGTGGGTTATTGGTGGATAGATGTATAGCTACCTAAAAGAATTAGAAACTCTTGAATATACTCTTTAATAAGTCGTTCTTACCTCTTAGAAGCCAAATCAGAGACTTGGGCCGTTTATACTGTATCGTTAAAAATTTTAATTTATACTATACAATATAGATCATTTTATATACTATATTTTGTTTTATATAATCTACATTGTATGCATTTTGTATCAAATTACGTTTACTTTACTGATGATGATGATGATGATGGTGATGGTGGCGGCGGCGGTAGGATAAAGAAATTCCTCAGGTGATTCAGATGTACAGGCAGATGTGAGAATCCTGAAGCATAGCCTACTTAGTGCTGGCTTACGTTCTGTTCTGATGATTGGAGCTGAGGTAATAGAGGAGGGGAATGTGCTAGAGTTTGTCCTTACTGCTCAAATCCATGTAGTTTCTTAGAATCTCCACTTTATGAATAGTCAATACTTCAGTAACATAATATGTGTATTATATATATAACTTACATAACTTGGTATATTATGGTATGAATCCCATTAATTCTGTATTCCACTATGGATCAATGAAGACCATATTTCAGATATTTACATTCATATTTCTGTAGAGTTGGTGTCCTAACTTCTGGTGAAAATTTATATTAATATTAAATTTTAACACTAGATCATTGACTGATACATGCCGATTCTGTTTACAACATGGTTTTATACTATTTTATAGTCATCTTTATTCTTTAAATATTTCAAGTGTCGAGGCTGTAGTTTCCAGTACCAATGGGAAGAACAGATGGAATAAATCAGGTAATAGAGAGAGATGGTGAGAGAGCAGTAGGTTCTCATGAATTCTGCATTCTGTATATTTGTTACATGCCTTAGTACTAGGCTTTGTGCTAGCTAATAGCCATACTAAAGACAAAAGTACAGTTTTGGGACTTGCGTGTTTGGGAATCCACAAGCAGTTCGATGGGGCTGGTGTTCAGGGTGTTGGTTGGGGACGAGCAGGAGCTGAAGTAAGCCCTGGGGTTACGTTTTTAAAGACCATGTATACCCGTTCAAAGGCATTTGACTTCCAGGTCAGCAGTTGGCAGTTATTGGTGCATTCGGGAATAAATATGACCAGATTTGTATGTTACCAAAATGGTTGCTGCAGTGTGGGTCATAGATGAAAGCAGGAAGATTGGAGGTGCTGAAGGACTGGTTGTCTCATTTTGAGTAGGAAACGATGCGTATCCTGAGTCACCGGCAATGTGACAAAAGAGGAAGCACATTAGGGGACTCTCACGAGGCTGAGTTGGCAGGATTTGGTACCATTAAAGACAAGGGAAGAAAGTCAAAGTCGACTCAGATATCTGACTCCACAACTGCATTGATCTAAATTGTCAAGTCACAGGAGGAGAGCCGGAAACATTCGTTAGGTTCCATAGTACATGGGTGGGGGATGGGAAAGAGGAGATGGCATAGTTGGTTACCGAGGCAAGAACAGTGGAAGAAGTTGCTAAAGCAAACTTGAGTAGTTCCTGGAAATGTTTTCTGTCTGAAGAAGGCATGGAAATAGGTTGTAGGAACTTACAGATAATTTCTTTAGGAAGTTCCTACTGGAATGACATGCTTCCCTACATCACGTTAGTTTTCTTGGGTCATTTTGTACAAGATCAGATACCCTAGAGTCTAACCAGAATCATCATACATCCTTAAGATTTTAGCAAACTGAGTCCAACAACACATAAAGAGAGTAATATGTCCTGAGTAAGTGGTTTATCCCAGAAAGAAGATTGGTTTAATTAACATCCAAAAATCAGTGAATTTAATTGATTGTATCAATAATAAAGAAACAGAAAAAAAGTATACGATTGCTTCATTAGCTGCAGTGAAGCATTAGAAAAAATATAGTATCCATTAAAGAAAAGAACTCTCAGAAAACTAAGAATAGAAGGGAGTTTCCTCAACCCAATTAACAATATATAGAAAGCTTTATAGCTACTATCATACTTAATGGTAAAATAATAAATGCTTTCCTTCTCACATGAGAAATAAGACCAGAAAGTCCTCTCCCCCCACTTTTGTTCAACATTCTAATGAAGATCTTAGCAAAGGCAGTAGGCAAGAAGAAGAAATAAAAGTTTTATCAATTGGAAGGGATAAAATAAACTGTCTTTATTCATGGATGACAGTATTCTTTAGAAAATCCTAAGGAATTAACAAAATAGCTACTAGAATTACTAAAAGTTAGAGTCTGAGTTTAGCAAGAAACAAGGTCAATATACAAATATCACTTTCATTTCCGTATACTAGCAATAATCAGAATCTGAGATTTAGAAACAATGCCATTTACAATAGGATAAAAACATGAAATATATTAGGACAAGTTTGACAAAGATATGCAATAACTGTACAGTGAAAAACTACAAAATATTGAGACAAATTTCTTACAAAGCAAACCAGTGAAATGTATTTATATGTTACGTGACCCAATATTGTTGAAATGCCAGTTTTTCCCAAATTGATCTAAAGATTCATTGGAATGCCAATAAAAAATTCAGCGAGATATTTTGTAGGAATTGAGAAGCTGATTCTAAAACTTACGTGAAAACTTAGAACACCTAGAATAGCCAAAACAGCTTTGAAAAAGAAGAGATTTGGAGGACGTCAACTCCCTTATTTCATGAGTGATTTCATGAGTGACCACAACTAAGTCAAAGTGGTATTGGGTGTAAAGATAGATATAAGATCAGTAAAATCAAATCAAGAGACAAGAAACAGAAAGAGACTCTCATAGGTGGTGCCTGGGTGGCTCAGTCAGGTAAGCTCCCGACTTCAGCTCAGGTCATGATCTCACCTTTGGTGGGTTTGAGCCCTGCGTTGGACTCTGTGCTGACAGCTAGGAGGCTGGAACCTGCTTCAGATTCGGTGTCTCCTTTTATCTATGCCCCTCCCCCACTCATGCTCTGACTCTGTCTCTCTCAAAAATAAAAACATTTAGAATTTTTTTAATTGAAGAAAGAGGCTCTCTTAAGTATTTATGGCTCTTGTATATATATAGATATGTATATATATATATGTATATATATATTTACACACGTGTGTGTGTAAGTAATTTTGACAAAGGTATAAGTCAAATCAATGAGAAAAGGATTATCGTTTTAACAAAGGATGCTGGAACAATTGGATAGTCATATCCTATAAATGAATTCTGAGTTGTACCATGCATTATACACAAAATTAAGTTTAAATGGGTCGTATACTTGTACGTAAGAGCTAAAACCATGAAACTTCTGAAAGAAAACAGGAAAATCTTGGTGATAGGGAGTTTGGAAAAATTTATTAGAAAGCATGCTGTAAAAGAAAAAGTCAATTACTTAGACATTATTAAAAGTGTTACAAAAATTAAAAAGCAAGACATAGATTCAGTAAAAAGACAAAAGAACACATTTTAAACATCTGGTTCGAAATTTGAATTGACACGTGGGTGGTAAATAATGTGAAATGAAGCTTATTAGTCTTTAGAGAAATGCAAATTTCAACTACAGTGTAAGTTATCTGCGAACCCATTAAATTGAGCAGACGAACCATATCAAGTGTTACAGAAGATAAGGAGCAACAGAAGTCTCGTGCGCTGCTCATGGGAAAGCAAAATGGCACGACCACTTGGAAAACAGTTGTGTGGTTTCTTGGAAAGTGAAACATAGACCCCCTTCCTTGCGTAGTCACTTTTGCTTAAATATTTGCTTAATAGAAACCAGAGCGTATGTCACACTAGGACTAGAACACGAATGTCCATTGCAGCTTTATTTGTAAAGCCAAAGTGGAAACAAGCCAGATGTCCATCAGCAAATGGATGGATGAACAAATTGTAGTCTCTCTATACCATGGAATACTACTCAGCATGAAAAAGAACAGACCAGGGGTGCACACTGCACCATGGCAGAATCTCAGACAGGTGACGCTGAGAGAAATGAGAGAAGCGAACACAGGTATAAACTCAGGTTCCATTCACATAAAATACTGGAAGATACAAAATAATCAGAAGACACATACGCTTGGAGATGACAGATCTATCACCCTCATCAGGGGGACGATATCGTGGGTACATGCACGTACAGAACTCGTTAAAGGTTACACTTGCATACCTGCAGTTGGTCATACACCAACTCTGCCTCAGTAGAGCCGTAGAAATAAGGGCAAAAAAAAAAAATGTCTCCCTGATTTGTCAATGCAAAGACCTACACCGAGATAGCCCATCAAGAAATTTTAGAACCTAGACAAAGAGACAATGCTAAAATTTCCGCAGATAAACGTTAGAACCTGGAGAACAGCGAGGCAATGCTTAGTGTTTGCTGTTGCATCAAGACACAACTTGGTGATAGTTCACCAAGTGCGGCCATTTTCAAAACCGTGTAGCACGCACAAGTATATCTCCGTTCATCCCTGTGAGGGAGAGCCCACAGCGTGCACTCCACCAAGAAGAGCGAGAAATCACCCATAAAGGGACATGTGCAGACACGGCGCACTAAAAGAGCGGAAAGTCCGGGGAATGCTAGTGGAAGAGCCTAGCGTGGTAGCTGAGCCGCAGACGGCAAAGGTCTATTATTACTCTGTGGTAGGATGAAGGGCTCCGGGAAGGGTGGAAGCGACCAGAAGATGGAATTAAGGAATTCTTTGATGTGTGTGGACACACTGAGTGGAGGTTTATGCTGCAGGCAAAGCACCTGGGCAAATTTGTGGTAGGAATACAGACAACCTAGAAAATCAGAAATGAAATTGTTAACCTCAGGGAGAGCAAAATCAAACAATTGGGTATGCTGTAGCTCCCTTGAAAATCATATTTTATATGGTCAAAAATTATATAAACAATATAAATCAATCCCGAATGTCAGGGGATTGGAGGAAGAAAATGGTATGTATGTAAGTTTGTGTGAGGGCATGGCATAATACAAAGTCCATAAACAATACAGAAAAGTCAAAATGAAGAACTAACAGCAGCTACATGTTGTCTGTGAGTGTAGAACTATCGTACAGAATAAACAGAAAAAATCTTGATAATTATTACTAATTGTTAGAAGGAGCCTTTTAGAGTTGTATATAAACTATGAAAAAGTGGTTCTGATTGATGAAAATATATAATGGATAGTGTCCCAAAGGAAAAAGGAGTAGAAAGTAGGTGACAAGATTTGATCATTGGAATATATTAGATTACATAAAACAAAATAGACACCATTATTTTTTTTTACCAACTAATCACCAAAGGTGTGGAGGAAATACAGAAAGTTATACTTTTCTACATCCTTTTGTCCACCTGATAAAAAAAAAAGAGTAAAGTGATCATTCAGGCCAGGATACAGATAAAAACCATGAAAGCATGCTAAGAGAAAGAAGCCCAGTGAAACTTCCAGAACAGGCAAATCCATAGCACAGAAAGTACATTATCAGTTACCACAGGCAGAGAGAAGGCAGGATGGGGGGTGACTGCTAATAGGTGTGGCTTCTTTTGGGGGTGATGGAAGTGTTCCGAATTAGGTAGGGGGGATGGTTGCTCAGCTCTGTGAATACACGAAAAACCACTGAACTGTAGGCTTGAAAAGGGTGAATTTCATGGGAGGTGAATTATATCTCAATTAAAAAAGGGCTTGGAGCCTGTGTCCCTCCGGGCGAGGTTATGTGAATAAGAAAAGACATTGAACGTGTGACTCGAAACCTGGAACCACACCTAAGGAACAAGGCAGTTTACTGTGGTCGGCATTTTCGCAGCTGGCTGGCTGTGTCCTCTGGGTCACCAGATAATCGTTTGTGGGAACTCCTCACCTCATCTGTGTGCACACCCGAAGGGCAGTAGAGGCTGTAACCACAAAGACCCAGAGAAAAGGCTTCACAAAATTCAGAGGGACAGTGTGTGTGTGTGTGTGTGTGTGTGTGTGTGTGTGTGTGTGTGTGTGTGTGTGTGTTGGGCAGTAGGGGGCGGGCGGGAGCGTGTGCGTGTTTTCCTTTTCAATGAATTGGCACAAATCTTATACAGCGAAAGGCTTGCCTGCTAGTAGAGAACGTACAAGTTAGTAGAGGCTACTACGCATCTGAATCTCTCCAGATAAGGCTTCGGTGTGTACTTTCATCGACCTCACATTCTATTTCTAATACACAACCCCAGCATGAGAACAATTTTTCTAAGCAATCCAGAAAATTGCATCTGTTTTCCACCTTGCACATGTCGATAGAGGTGAACCATCGAAGGGACAGGAAGGGGAGAACGCAGTGGTTCAATCTGTCTTTGTACTGAAAGTCCATCACAAGGACTCCGTGCTTTGCCAGACTTACGCTGCTTTATTTAACTAGTTTGACATAAAAAATAAATAACGGCTTGTCTGAACTGGAAATTTTTCTCCCTTTCTCTTTTAGAGAGCAGGAATGGGGGGGAGGAGCAGATAGAAGGAGAGAGAATCTTAAGCAGGGTCCACACTCAGCATGGAGCCCGACACGAGGCTCGACGCCACCACCCTGGGATCGTGACCTGAGCTGAAATGAAGAGTCGGACACCCAACCGAATGAGCCACCCAGGTGCCCCTTTAATGGGGACTTTTTCAAACCAAGACTGTTACATCGTTACATTTTGTTACCAAATGTAGCCACCTGTTTTGAATTGTTTCTTGTCCACTGTGGCTGTTCCCTAGTGTGGCATCCCGCACTGTCCACAGGGCTCCCATCTCAGACTCTTGGGGGTGTTTTCATACTTGAGTCCTATTTCATTTTTGACTTCTCTGCGTTTCAGCTGTATCAGCCCGTCCCATTATGTGTGCCGTACATGTTCCAGGAACAGAACCCTACGAGCCTGAGCGCCTTTAACTTTCAGCCACATTTATGTGTGTCCGTCTCTGGTGTCCCATGTGCAAAGTTAAACCAGTCAGTTACCCTTCTCCAAGTCTCTCGTCCTTGGCCTTCCTTCTCTGGAGATGCGCTACTTTAGAAACACACTCATTTATTTTTGTCACCGCTTCAGTGCACCCCCTTCAGCATAACCTCGAGGAGGGAAGGAAAGGTTGTACCTCGTTGTTCTGTATAACTTGTGCCTAAGGTTTACCCCGGGCTGCTTGTAACCTCGTGTCTGTGTTAAGTACATCCCAGGCGTACAGTTCCGAAGTTTAGTTTATCTTTGCCCTGAGGTCCGTTTGTTTCAGCGAAGTGTAAGTGCCTGCTTAGAATTGGTTTTGATATTTCGAACACTAATGACACTGTTTCTTTTGGAGCTAAACCCGTCCCTACCACGATTCTGGAATATTAGCGCATTATAGCTTTCCCGTGCTTAGTAAGGGCTTCTTGGCCGTGAGTGGTAGTGTTAACATCGGATCTAAATATTTGAAAAAAAAATCCTTCCTGACTTACTCTGTCTTGTCTTAAAGCTCTGTATCCAGGTGGATAAAATTTCCAGATTAAAGGAAAATACTGCTGTGTGCAGGACCTTTGCTCTGTACAAGGGTGGCGGCTCGAAACCCTCACGAATCCTCCACACTGTGAATGCTGTGAAGAACGGGACATGTATTATGCTTGTCAAAGCGTCTGGTCCTGTGACCCAAGGTGGAGTTGATTTTTTTCTGTTGAGCCGCTAACATGCCGTCTGGAAGTTGAAATCCCTCCCTGTTAGGTCCTGCCCTTAACAGTGAAATCAGAAAACTTAGTGCAACGCAGGGCGCCTGTGGGGCTAAGCAGTTAAGTGTCCACCCTTGACTCCAGCTGGGGTCATGATCCCAGAGTTCGTGAGTTCGAGCCCTGCTGGGCTCTGTGTTGACAGCGTGGGGCCTGCTCAGGATTCTCTTTCTCCCTCCCTTTCTGCCCCTCCCCTGCTCACTCTCTACATAAAAATAAACATTAAAAATTGTTTTAAAAAAGTAAGAGAATACTTGGTGCGTCGACATCGCAAAGCGGGAGGGTCACTCCATGCTTTGTCACCAACGAACTGGATCTCTCCGTCACCTGACATCTACGGATGTCCCCCAGTGGAGAGTGGTTTCATCTTATTGGACCTCTTTTATCTAAGTTTGTTTATTTTGAGAGAGAGAGAGAGAGGAAGAGGGGCAGAAAGAGAGAGAAGCTCAAGCAGACTCTGCACTGTCAATACAGAGCCTGACGCAGTGCTTGAACCCAGGAACCGTGAGATCGTGACCTGAGCCAAAACCAAGAGTCAGACGCTTAACCGACTGAGCCCCCCAGGCACCCCGCATCTTACTTGACCTCTTTATTTGTACCAGTAAACATTTCCCTCAACTTCATTAAAAAACACACATACACTATCACAGAGGATTGGAACAGCTTCTAAAACCCCCCAGAGGAGGCTTCTTGGAGGAAGCAGTAGTTGAGCTTTGCCTTCAAGAGGTGCCCGTAACCTGTGTCAACAGGCAAGTGGAGACAAACCTACAGATGTCACTGTCCGTACATTTGGCTGGGGAGATGGCCCTTTATTGATGCCGTATTCAAGCCTGGTGCTATAGTGTGGGCGTTCTTGGCCACAGCTGAACCCGGGGTCACTTGGAGAACATTCACAGATGCTGGGGCACTGCTCTGGGGAACTAATTTAATGTGTTCAGGCAAAGGCCTAAGTGGAAGAACCCTTAAAACCTCCGTGGTGATGTTAAGGGGCAGCTAAAGCTAGATGCTGAATGCCGCACTTAGTCTCGGTTTCCATGCCGTAGGTGATTAGAAACAGTGTCTGGCATCCTGCTGGGTGCCAGGATGACACATACCCTCAGGCATCTTCCTGCAAGGAAGTTTCTTGAAATTAAACCTACTCTTCCTACTATATTCTCTCCCCATTCACTGAACCACATTAATTTTTGAGGAGTTCATGTATTCATTCGAAAACTGCTTGAGGGGCTTCCAAATTCCGTCCCTGCTCCGAGACCGGACCCTTGTTTAAATCCCGTCCCCCGTTCCGTTGCCCATGGAGTGAGTCAAAGGCAGCAGCATGGTGGAAGGGCCACCCTCCCACCTCTCACGTCTCAGGTCTTCCACTTGCTGTCTCAACTTGGGCTCCAGTCATACTGAGAAATCACTCATGCTCTGTGCAAGCCATGCCGTCCCATGCTCCCGAGCCTTCGATGCTGTAAATACCTTGAGCAAACCACTTCTGTGCTATTCGGAAATGGTTTCAGTTCTGGGTCCCCTGGACTGCAAGGTCGTAACAGGCCCTTCTACTCCCCCGTGTAGGTGCATTTGCCCATATGGTACCCAAGCCATTCATCTGACTACCTGTGGGAATAGAATGACTGGGGCATGGCCTGGTGGATGCTGCTAGTGATGTGGTAAAGTCAACCAAAGTCAGAGCTAACAGTTGGGCAGCAAGGAAGGGAACAAGAGAAGTAACGGAAAAGTGTCGATCCTGGGAGATTGACCACATAAAACCATCATGCCGTAACGCAGGACAATACCGGATGTGAATAGTGATGACACCACTCAGACAAGGTTAAATTGTGTCCCATAGATGTTTAAAAAACAAAAAGGGGGGCACCTGGGTGGCTCAGTTGGTTAAGCGGCCGACTTCAGCTCAGGTCATGATCTCACAGTCTGTGGGTTCGAGCCCCAAGTCGGGCTCTGTGCTGACAGCTCAGAGCCTGGAGCCTGCTTCAGATTCTGTGTCTCCCTCTCTCTCTGCCCTTCCCTGCTCATACTCTGTCTCTGTGTCTCTCAAAAATAAATAAATGTTAAAATAAATAAATAAATAAATAAATAAATAAATAAATAAATAAATAAATAAATAACAAAAAGGGTATTGCAGTATAAATTCAGTTTAATCAAATCAGTTAAATCAGGGAAAAGTGTTATATCAAGTTTTGTATACAAGGGACAGAGGCAGCGTTCTGTAATAGCATTACATAGTTTTCTGTTACGTATTATGACACAACAGCCTCTGTTCCCCACTTTTTACATGTGTTTGCAGCCCATCGGGGGGGTCTGTGACCATAGCTACCTAAGGCAATGTTACTAAGTCAAACCCATCTTTAGTCTCTGACCAAAATGCTGTCGGTTACCTTCAGTGTCATTCATCCACGTGCAGCCAGGGAGGGCTGTAGGAGGCTGATGAAAACTGTCTCTGGGGCACATCATTGTAAAGCTTTGCCTGTGAACTTCTCCTAGAGATACACAGGCTTGGGAATAATTAAACTAGTTGCCAATTTTGGATCCTCATAAACTGTAAGAAGTACCTGTGTATTCTATCTCATCCTTTCAGAAAATAAAATAATTCAGGTATGTGCTTAGAGATTTGTGGCTGCTACATACTTATTCTGCAGATGGTAGAAATAGCTAAATAATTGTTTTTAGTTCTGATCCCTCATCTGAAAAGTGGAGATAATGATGAGGTTTTTTAGTACTTATCCAGAAGGCTTCTTGTAATGACTTAATTTAATATATTTGGAAGGTCTATGTAAATTGTGAAATATGTGTTCGTAACACTAACTTCTTAATGATTTTGCAAGCTGAATGTGTTTTCTGTCAAGAATGATTGTATTTTAAATTTTTATTTTTTTATTTATTTTTAAAAGAGAGAAAGAGAGAGCATGGGCGAGGGGGAGGGGGAGAAGGGAGAGTGAGAGAGAGAATCCTAAGCAGGCTCCATGCTGTCACCACAGAACCCAACCCCGGGCTCGAACCCAGGAACCGTGAGATCATGGCCTGAGCCAAAGTTGGGCGCTCAACTGACTGAGCCACCTAGGCATCCAAAGTCTTGCATTTTAATGCAGCGTCCTCAATTCTATCCTTAGACATTGATTCCTAAAACGCTTCTGTCATCCTGTCACTCCTGAGCTTAAAAACTTGAATAGCTCAACCTTCTCAGGGGCCTAACATTTTAGTTCCTTCCTGTGGCATTCTAAGGCTCTCTGGGATCTGGCGCTCCTTTAAATATCCCTCTCTCCCTCTCTCCTCCATTCCAGTGCCAGGTAACTTTTCGCTTGTACACTTTGCATCTGCTGTTCTGTCGGCCTGGAATGTTGTTTTGCTACCATCTCTGCTTAGATAATCCAGTTCTCTACTACCCTTCCCTTGGTTCTCTAAACAGAAGGCTACCCTTTTCTTAAAAAAAAAAAAAAAAAAAAAAGCATCTAACTTCCGACTTTTGTTCTTGGTCATTATTTGAAGATCTTATATCAAAATGAGAACAGAACTCATATGTATAGTTTTTAATCTTCTATCTCTAACTGTAGCCACCACAATGCCTTATGTCAAGAAGGGACTCAGCAAGCATTTGTCAAATTGAATGAACTTGAACTTGCATTAAAATACTGCATTAAAGATATTTTTAAAACACAAATATCCTTGGGGCTCCTGGGCGGCTCAGTCAGTTAAACATTCCACTCTTGATTTCAGCTCAGGTCATGATCTCACGGTTCATGGGTTCAAGCCCCGAGTAGGGCTCTGTGCTGACAGCATGGAGCCTGCTTGGGATTCTCTCTCTCTCTCTGTCTTCCCCTCCTCTGCCCATGCTCTCTCTTTCTCTCTGCCTTTTAAAAATAAATAAATAATAATTTAAGACACAAAAATCTTTGTCAAAAAACACATTCAGCTTGCAAAATCATTAATAAGTTAGTATTACAAACACATATTTCATAATTTACATTCCAGATATATTAACTTAAATCATTACAAGAAGACCTTTGGATAGTTACTAAGAAACCTGATTATCATCTCCATTTTTCAGATGAGGGATCAGAACTAAAAACAATTATTTAGCTATTTCTACCATCTGCAGAATAAGTATGTAGCAGCCACAAATCTCTAAGCACATACCTGAATTATTTTATTTTCTGAAAGAATGAGACAAAATACACAGGTATTTCTTACAGGTGCTTAGAAGCTTGTAAGAATCCAAAAATGAGGACCCTCTCCCGCTTGCACCCTCTCTCTCTAAAATAAACATTTAAAAAAATAATAAAAATAAAATAAAATTCAAGGTTTCAAATTTGGGTTGTCTAAGTAACTTTCCTAGAATTATTGCTATCAACATGAGCTGCTTCTTTCCTTCCTTCCCTCCCATCTGCCTTTCTGTCTTTCCTCTCCTCTCCTTTCGTTTCCTCTCTTTCTTTCTCTTTCTTTTCTCTCAAGTAAAGAACATTGATTAGGAGGCTAAGCTGTGAGATAAGTTTTCTAAATCAAACTTGAGTTCAAATTCTGCCTCTAAAGTTCACTTGCTGGGTAATCTTGGAAAAATTACTCAGCCCGTCTAAGCTCCCATTTTGTTCTAGTCAAATAGAGACTATAAGACCTCAGTGAGTCACCGTCCTAGTGGAGGTCCCTTTGCACATTGTCTAGCACGTAGTAAGCCTTGAATGAATAGTAGCTATTATGGTTTTATGATGTGAGTTAACATTGGAATGTAAAAGTAAGTTTTTATAGTGACTGTAAAATAGTGACTCATATTGTGGTCAGGAGAATTAGCAGAATTTTAACAGATGATTTCTTTTAAAAACCACTTCTTTTTCCCCATTGTTAGAAATAGGAAAATAAACCTGTGGAAGGCAGCCTCAATCCCTGTGGTTCCATTTAAATGCAGATAAGTTAACCACAAGGGTTTTCAGAGCAGTCTGGTTCTGTAAACCTGTGCTCTCAACATGGGCTGAATTGGACACACTTTTATGACGTGGGTAAAATCTCCCTAGATGTTGGGGTGACAATGGTTCTGGCTTTCTTTTTAGTAGTGGATGTCAGCAGAGATGCTGTGATATATCTGGTGGGCGCAGGGGGCTGACGGTGGTAGTGGGAAGGCAGGACCTTTATCAGGGTCTGAGGATGGTTGCCAGGGTAACATTACCTGAGTATGATTTTACCAGACTCAGAATCCAGACTTCATCCTAGAGGAAAAGAAACCAGCTCTTACATGTGTATTCAACATACTTTAATTTTTTTTATGTATACTTATTTATTTTGAGAGAGAGAATACAAGCAGGGGAGGGGCAGAGGCAGAGAGGAAGAAAGAATCCTAGGTGGGCTCTGTGCAGTCACTGCAGAGCCTGACACAGAGCTTGATCCCATGAACTGTGAGGTCATGGCCTGAGATGAAGAGTCAGATGCTTAACCGACTGAGTCACCCAGGATACTTTTAGTGTAATAAACTGGTGTCACCTAAAACCAATGTATAGACCCAAATCCAGCCTGGCACTCTCCAGTCTGCGGGGGTCTCCTCCAGATGTGGAACTGTAATACACACCTCTCAGATTCAGGCTCCATCCCTCCTGATGACAAGACACCTGAGAAGATCACACTCTAAGGAGAATGTTTCCTGTTCACTTAAAGGCAAGGAAGTGGCTCATCCAAAAGAGTAATTCATTCAGGTGGCCGAGGCTGATAAAACATACCTTGTGACGACACCACACCTCTCTCACTGGTGACTAAAAGTTCTGTCACGCTCCAATCTCTGATCTCTGACTTGCGTGTACCCATTGTTAACATGTGTTTCTCTGAACCTTGTCTTTCTGTGTTCTGTCACTAAGCACGTTCCTCTTAACGTGTTACTTTCCTCAGTTGTGTCCACGCATGTTTTAGTTATGTAGGGGAGGTGAAAGTTTTCCTCAGCCCTCTTAGGGTTCTTCACTGGGTCTTAAAATTAAGCCAACAAAGACATATTAATGATAGAGAAACGCACAGATCTATTTAATATGTTTTACTTTACATGGAAGCCTTCATACGGAAATGGAGGTCCAAAGAAACCGGTTCATGTGGAGTGGAGAAATAGGATACCTCAAAGATGAGGAAGTTAGTGTAGGAAACTGGGAGAAAGGTAGCAAGGCCTGTTTGTCAGGATTCTTCTCAGGATCACTTTGTTTTCAAAGATAAGGATTCTCCTTTCCTTCTGGGATGACGAAGGCACCGGGCACATGAGGATTTTGTAATCTGATTGAGGGGAGAGGTCAGGGCAACCTTGCTGCCTTTGCTTTTTCCCCAGACTCCTTCAGCGTGAGATATTCCATATGTCACATTGAACTCAAGGTGCCATATTTGGGGACAGCCTGTCCCAAACCCCTAGTCAGCCCTAGGCTGTTCCCAGCCAGGCTTTCTTGCCTAGAAAACAGTCTACCTTCCAGTTCTAGGCACATTTGGTAACTTCGTTTTCTTGATTCTATCACTGCAACTACCATGACCCGTAATGATGTTTGTTCTGAATCCAGAAACCTTAAAAATAGATGCACAACAGGGGCCAGTGAGGGATACGAAGGTGGAAGAGTGTTTCCACAGCTTCTATTCAGGGGGCTTACACAAGTTGTTAGCCCTTCGAAATACTGTTGTACCAATTAGGACCAAACTTTTGCCAGGTGCCCTTGACCTAGCTCATTGCTGGGGCCCCTGATCATTCCATGATCCAGGATGTTCCCAGTGCTATGCTCCAGCACACGTCCTGTCTGACCGGATGGTGCACTTAAAGTACTAGTCATTAGATATTTTGGGTATCGCTTTGGTGTTAGTTCTAATAAACACTCTTATTTCGCATTCTGGAAGAAGCATTTCTCCTTTTGTGTCCTGGTTATAAGGCATACTGCGGAATAGAAAAGGGGCAGGATCTTAGATGATTCCATGGCCCCAGCTCTGAGCAAGACCACTCTCAAAACAGTCTAGATAGAAAGAACATATCCTCCAGGCAAGAGCTGCCTCCTCCAGTATATAAAGGACCCTTTCCTCCCTCAGGTAGTCAGACCCTCTTGGCTTTCTCTTCTTTCTGTCTTCGATGACTCAAGATGCCCTTCAAATGGAATAGTATCTTCTCAAAATGTTTATTTTGAGAGCCTAAGGAAGTAAAATGTTGAGTGAATTCTACATACTTCTGACTCGCTCTACTCTTTCTTGTTATGGGGTTCATACCTTTGTGAGTACTATATTTATTCTACTTGCAACTTCAGAACCTGTTTACACTTCAGATGGTGACTCTGAGACATTAAATGGAACGCTTTCCTGTGACACATTTTGTAATCTATCAGGGCAAACAATTTCCAAGTTCTGCCGAAGCTAATTGCCTTTATATATCAAATTGTTAACTCTGAGTTATAGTTTAATTATGTAGGATGGGACTGTGTGCTCATCTACTCTATAAACAGTTTTATTCTGTCGCGAAATGAAGAGCTTTGAAATGAACCATGCCTTTTGGAGATTGTTGGCATTTCGTGTGCCTGCTGTGATATCCCTCACTCTTAGTCATTAAATTGGATAGCTATGTTCACATCAAAAATCTCTCAAAGTAAAAACGGAGATTGAAAATACATTTGGAAAATGATGTCATCGAACATCAAATAAAAGCCAAGCATTTGGGGAATTTCAGCTCAGGTTTTCCCTCCCGTGTCTGGTATTCCGGGTGAAGATTGAGTTAGTGCAGGTGGTCACAGTCACTGCTATGTCACCAGCTGTCTTTGAATCATAAACTCCAAAGGTATTCAAGAGGATTAAGGGATAATGATGTGGTCTGGCTAGCAAAGACAAAAGACACGAAGGCCTCAAGAATGCTTGAGATTCAGAGAAGGAAACCAATATTCACTGTTGGTTGAACAAAAACCTATGCATTTTTATTGTGCTATGGGGAATGATAACTGTTAGGTTGGAGTAATTGGGCACTTGTATATACAAAAATAAAAACGTAAATGATTGCATTTTGTCAGATGGCAGATGTGAGGATGGAGGATGTGGATTGAGGGGGGAAGAGACTGGAGAGAATTGGAAAGCAAAGCAGTGGACTGAGGCAAAGTACCATTTCCTTACACAGAGGTAATGCATCCTTTTAGAGAAGATCCCATACTTTCCACTTAGACACACCTTTCGGCAGTGAAATAATTAAAAAACACACTCAATGCTAGTGTTTTTATTAATGATAACAAAATTCCTAAATAAGTAAGGTTACCTGTCTGTTCTGAAGATGTTACTGCTTTTGTGAAGAAAGAAAAGTACTTATTTTATCAAAGTAGTGTTTGGGTAATGAGGAATACACTTTATGCTGGCGCTTAGTATGCATAGAAGTATTCATAGATGCACGCATATGAAACTCTTATACATTATACTGTCTTTACTTTCTGTCATGCATTTGACATTTCTGTTCTATTCCAATAAAAAAATGCTGCTTGTAATCCACTAAACAGGTTTCACGGCATCTTTAATGGATCGCATTGAGGCAGGGGCACACAGCAGATGGAGGAATGGCTTTCCTTGGTCCCTTGCTCTCCAGGAGGACACAAAGCTGCCAGTAACTCCTGTTCATTATGGTGACAATCACGTTAGTTCTTTTAATAAGCTACCTCTGGGCCCACTGCACTGCAGAGAATCTTAATTCTGACTCTTAGCCAACCTATTGGCTTGATACATCCTGGTCAAGTGATGAATTAATTTCCTAAGATAAGCATACACAAGTCTTCTTGCCCCAGGGATTGTATACCTGTTCTCTCCATCACTATGGACGCTGGTAAGAATCCACCTCAGTACCTTGTTAAGGCAAGGATGTCCTCAAGATCTGGCCATCCAGAGATGATCACTACTACATACAGACCTGCCTGATAATTCTGTTCCCACATGTCTGTCTTACCCAGTATGGTTGGACTGATTTATACATCAATCCTTGGGTTCCAGGTATAGCGGGCACCTGAGTAGAGGCAGGTTCTTCCTAGCACCATCAAGGCAGATGGAAATGTAATGATGCAAGTAGTAAGGACAGAGCATAAAGAATTTATCACATTGCCCCAAGGCAAAGTTTAGGGTGAAGGAGTTTGACAAACAGTGTCAGAGGCAAGTGAGGAATGTTTCATCAAGGGCTATTAGGACATCGAGGAATGTGCCAAGGGACAGCTGCAGAGACACAAATCCTCAGCCATGAAAGTGGCACAGATTCATAACCATGGCCTCAGCTATTTGTGTCTTAAAATGTCATGGTGAGCTAGGCTGGTGTTGTGCCTTGGGCAGTGATAGGCAGGTTGTCTCTCCAGAAGTCTAAGCTTATATGTATTGATGAAAAAGCCACCTTTTCTGCCTAAACTTGGATTCCTTCCAAGGTGTCTGGGTTCTCTGGGGGCCTTGTGAGTCAGTCCTATAAGAATGAATTCCTTATTTAATACTGTCATTCCCCCTTCAGTGACATTATGGTCCTTGGGGGCAGGGTGCGGACCTGTTTGACAATATGTTGTGGTGCCGCTCGAGTTGAGGACTGTGTCTTGTGTATCTTGGCAGCTCCGGTGCCAAGTGCAACGTCTCATTCATAGAGGGCACAGATAAATGATATTGCTTGAAATTAGTGAATGACTAAATTTCTAATGGGGTCTCTCATGTGGACCTGATGTGCAGGCTTGGTGAAGGAGGATTCTACAGGTTAGTTTGAGCAGCCTTGGAGCCAAATTATTGTCCAGCCCAAGAAGTGTGAAAAAGTACTGATGATAAATGAGGGATGTTCTGAGTGGAAGGCAAGGAGTGGCACGGAAGTAGAAAAAATTCTTTACTATATCCCAGATGTCCCATTGGTTGGGATGGGATGATGGTGGTGTGGAGAAGGGGAGTTGTCAGAAAAAAACATTCCATGTGTTGATTTGTCCTTTTGGTGTTCTGGTTAAATTGTGAGTGGGTGGTAGGAGGAAAGGTTAATTTTTCCTTGGAGATTAGGAAGGAGAGTAAGTAAACATTGTAGCCGTAATGAGGTTAAATGTTATCTGAGAAAATGCTGCATAACAGAACATATCCCCTCGATAATTACTGTTCTGTGAGAGAAAAATGCCAATTTATGAAAACCTAAACACACTAAAAATATCGTTGTCAGTTGTTAGTAGAGCATTAGTTTTGTGATGAAATCCATGGTGACCATGGAGTGGGGAGGAGGAGGAGAGAATTCTGGTGTACAGGTGTGATCATTGGTCATTTCTTCCACAACAGATTTCACCTAAGACTTCAAATCCCAAACCACCAAAAATCAAGGATAACAATGTGGAAAGTTATATGTTCCTATAACGACTAGCTGTCGGTGTTTCTTGTCACCTCAGTAATCCCAGTCCAGACATCTCTGATGGGCAGAATTTTAACAAATAGAGAAGTCTTGGGTCAAGGAATACCTTGTTGCCTACCTAATTAGCATGTTTTTTGACTCATCAAGCTGTTTGGTGATCTTATTTTCCATTACGAGCTCTTATCTTTGAAATAAATCTGAAGTATTAGGGAAGAGTTTCCTTTGAGGATGTCACTGATTTAGGATCCAGAAAGGCAGATGCCAGTATTTTTAAGAAAGTTTTTGTGCTACTTGACCTCATTCTCTTCCCCTAAGATGTAACTATCTTCTGGAAAAAAATAAGGCAGGAGTCATGACTCAAGATTCCTAGTGTCCTTAACTCACCAGTTCTCCAATTGTTGTTTTCTATTAAAAGCATTCATTAGATATTCAGGCACAGAAAGGTGGTTCATATTCATTACAGCGATTTTTCTAATCATTAGCAATTTTCGTAGCGGTCTCTATTACATGTACCTTAATTGTTAGGACAGCGTCAATTAACAGACGTTCCATGCTTTAATAAGGAGTGAAGGATAACCCTTAAATAAACTCAAGCATAAAGGGAAATAATGATATGATATCAGATTGAAATAATGTAGGTGAGAATTTACTTCAGAATGATGTATTTTGTATTAGTGCATATGAACTAAGGTTCAGTGACAGATTATCTGTTAGAGTTGGGGCTGAAAAGAACATCAGCAGCTAGGACACAGTACATCTAATATCTGTAGAGGAGTGTGATCTGAAAAGTAAAAAGGAGTCCTTTGGATTCACCAGAGAGCAACACCAAGGCCGCGAAGCAACGTATCAGGTGTCGTACAGAGCTTCTGCCGAGTGTCAGCAAGTACGTGGAGAACTTTAAAAAGTCTAAGTGGACATTTACAAATTAATGTTGAATTTGGAGAATCCAGAGACATACATATTAACAATCAAAGCTATACCGCTTGTTTCTAGTAGCAATGAGAAGACCGACTTTTCCTAACTCGCAAATTATTGTCTTTGGGGTGACATGATTATATTTGGACATCTAGGTTTATATTGGATTCCTTTTCTGTGCTAGGCATCATTCTAAGCAAAACAATGGCTATGATATAAAATCTCCTAAATCTTCCAAGGGGTTGATCATGGGAGAGGGGTCCAGATAGTGAACAAAAAAGAAAGTTAATTGCCAATCATGAAGGGTCTGAGAGAAGGTCTTTCTCACAGGGGGCTCGGCTGTGCTGTGACTTGTAGCCATGTTTGTCATCAAGTAGTCACTAAATGCTGGGGCAGAAAGGGAATGGAGGTGGATGCCCATTTATCAGAGTGGTCAGGAAAGGCCGTGTTGACACTCGGTGGCGAGAACAAGACGCTGTCAAGGACCTTGAGCATCATGTCCTTAATGTAGGCTCTACTGATGCAGAGTCCAAGGGTAGGTCGAGTCTGGTGAGGACAGGCTACAGAAAAACAAAACAACAACAACAACAAAACAGTGTTTTTGAAACAGAACAAGTGTGGGCGAGACAGAGAAGGGGTAAGGATGGGAGGGCAGGTAGGAGCCAGGATGCAGAGAACTTTCTAGATGATCGGAAGTTGGTGAGGATGTTAAGCTCCAGCAAGAAGCCATTGCAAGTTTTTAAGCAGTAGAGTGATGTCAGTTGATTTGCTCTTTGGGAGGTCACCTTTGGTTACAGACAGATGCACAGACAGAATGGGGAGCGGAGTGCGGTAAGGGCCACAGGCTGAAGCAGGGAGGCCAGAGGGCGGATGTTACAAAAATCCAAGATATTTTTGGCTTGGGCAAGGGGCCCAGCATTGGAGACAGTGAGAGACAGCTGGGATTGGCTCGTGCATTGAAGGTAGAGATGTTTCTAATATGACGATGGGTGGTTCTAGAAATCTGAAGATTAATCAGGGCTAATCTGGTGGGAAACATCAGTGCAAAAATCTTACAAATAAGTACCTGCAAGCTCAGGAAGGAACGATGAAACGAAGTGGTGTGGCATGGCAGAGTCACGTAACGGACAGGGCTGGTGTAGCTGGCATAGCCGGGGTGTTTGGGGGTGGGAGGGCTCTGGTGGGAAAGAGAAGAAGGTGAGAAACGGTTGAGGGGGGAGGGCACCAGGAGTGCCGGGGCCTGGCAGGAGGGAAGGAGTGCAGCGGTGGTTGAGAAACCAACCCCAGGGGTGTGGTGGGGCTGGAGAACAGAGGGGCAGGAGTGACAGGAAGCTGGAACCGGGACACTGAGCAGACTACACAGGGTCTTGCAGGCCATTTTCAAGAGGTTGGCTTTGATCCTAATGACTGTGGAAACTTTTAAGGGAATCTGCAGCACTGCTCAGGTTGCTTCCTCTACCTTCTGTACTTTTCTGTGATTGAATTTGAAATAAGCGAGTGGCAGAGCTACCAAGTGACCTTCAGAAAACAATGAAACCGCTGGCATTTGATTACCATAATTAGAGAGTCTCTCGAAAACCAGCACGCATGGCCATCTTCCCCCTCAGGTGCCACTGAATGTCTCCGAGGAGCGTCATCACCAGTCCTGGTGTCGTGACACCATAGACGTTCTCTTTTGCAAATCTGCACCTCCTTTGGCCACTGTCCCTGAAGCCATTCTGTGGACCCTGGGTTTTACAGGCTGACGCAGCCTGGGAACTCATGTAGCACATTCCGGTGCAGGGAAACTAAAATCATTGATGGGAATATTGGAGGTGTTGAGTTACAAAACCATGTCGGATAATGTCAGGAAAGTCATTAGATAATTTCCACAAATTAAATAGACTGCCTGTCGAAGTGTCCACTCCCTGGGACGAAAGGATGAAAATCATGCAAGAGAGAGCATGGGGAGCCGGCCACTGGGCGACTCTCTGTGGACCCTCAAGGGACGTTACTCGGGGCAGACAGCACAGTAAGGGAGAGAGAGAAGATGGGGGTGTGTTGCCCTGATTTGACTCCTGGATTCAGCCATTCGGAATACCACTATGCTGTTCGGTGACTGTACCTTCCCATTTGCTGGTTGTGGTTGGGTTTTCTGGGGCTTACAGCCGGGGAGCTGTGAGCCATCTTTTTGTTTGCCATTGAAAGTGACTTGGATCCTTGTCACCTTTGCAACCTAGGAGAGACAGGATATTGCCCACGTCGAATGACCCAGTCTCAGGTGGGGGCGTAGGGAGGTAGAGGGACATGGCTTGTCCTTCCCTCCCATCTCCACCACAGGCCACGGTGGGGCATGGACGGAGAGTCATCTGTGCTGAATGTTGCTTGCACCTCTTGGTGGTGGTGGGACCTTGGGCCAGCCACTGAAGCCGTTTGGTCCAGTTCCCTAATGGAAGCCCTCCAGGGGTTATTGTGAAACTTTTCCTGAGATAAGGGCCATGAGTGTGCTCTGCCTGCTGTATGAGGGATTGAGAGCGGCCTGGGCTTTGTCCTGGACTGTCCCCTCACTCCTCTGTTGGTACCTTAAGGATGGGGAGGAGCTGCTGGCAGGCTGTCCACTCCAGGACCAGTCAGCGTCAGAGCTTCCAGGACCAGGGGGATCCCAGTGCTGGGACCTGGTCTGGGTTATGCATTGCTGTGTAGCAAACCACCCAAAACGTAGCTGCGTAAATAAGATCCATTTTATTTTGTGTATTATGTTCTGTTGGTTAGTAATTCAGACACTGTAGGGATGGCTTGTCTCTGCTCCATGACATGTGGGATTTCAAGTGGGGATAGTCAGGTGCTGAGACTGGACCCATCTGGGAGTTTCCTACACTCTTGTGTCTCCCTGCAGTGAGGTGACACGGGGGCCGGGAGTGGGTGGCACTGTCAGCCGAATCCCCTGCACATCTCCCGAAGGTGTGGTTCTGGCTTCTCACAGCCTGGTGCCGGATTCCATAATGGAGACTCCTGAGAACCAGGTGGCAGCTTTCTAAGATATCCTTGGAAGGCATGCAGCATGGCTTCCACACAGGCTGTTACAGAAGAGCTGCTAAGGCCACCCGGGTTTCAAGCAGAGGGAAATAAGACTCCAGCTCTTGATGGGAGAATGGCAAAGGGACCACACTGGACAGCTTGTGGCATGGGAACTATTTGATGGCTGTCCTGGGGAAATACAACCTGTCAGAGAATTGCAGCCCAAGGCTGGAAGGTGGCCTGAAGTTCACCCTGAGGCATCCTCGGATGCTGCCCTCCATCTCTTCTGCAGTGGCTTGGCCCGTGCTCACCCTCTCTCTGCTGATGTGTGCTCTGTACATGGTGCCCCCTGCCCACTGGGTGGCCTGTTCCACCTTGGAGCTGTTTAGACCTGTACCCACTTTCTCCTGGTACCGAGATGCCAACTGAGACCCTTGATCTCTTCCCTTTCATGTTCACACACACTCTGGAAGTTCACCTGGGGAGGCTTCTTCGTCTTTCTGCTTTACCACAGCTCAGAGGGTTTTGAAGACCACTAGCATGACTTGAGCCTTCTCTTCTGACAGCCTAGCATCCCAGCGTTATCTGTCCCTCTTCTGCACCCACCCCCATCTCAGTCCTGGCCCTGCAGAGACTGCTTGGGTTGCTCCCTGAAGCAGATACCCTTTGGTTGCCTCTGCAATCACTCCTTCCCATTTTCCCACTGTGAGGGGTTTGCTTTCATTTGAAGGCTTTTCTTGTCAGCACCATGAGGTGATGTTGAGTAAATGAAAACCATCTGGAGGGTTCCCATTCATCTTGTTGGGCACTCATTTAAGAACAGACATGCGGCTCAAAGGAGACCCATGGGGACAGTTGCCGGGGTACTGGCCTTGGACAGAAGGAGTTGTGAGATGTGAGGCTGCCCTTCTCTGCCTCTGATCCCGTTGCAATGCCTGGAGCCGTGGACCCATGTGGTGGGGGCAAGCAAGCAGAAAGGAAAGAGCCCTTGCTGTGGAGGACACTAAATGTCCTTACCACGTAAGCCATTTACTTGATAAGTGTTTACCGAACACCCAGTTGCTCTTCTAGGTGCAGGAGAACAGCAGGGAGCACACGAATTCCTTTGTGGAGCTGACATTCTAGTGGAGAAGACGGTTGAGAAGAGACCAATGTGTTAAAAGTAGGGCTGATGCCTTCCACTTGCCCCCAGCCTACTTTTCGGTTTTCCTGGGTCCTTCTCTCTGTCCAGAGGCTGATCTGAATGGGAGGGCTCCACTGTCCCTTGACTTCCAGCCAAACCCAGCCAATGGGGAGCCCCAGTGGGGTACCAGAGGGTAGAGAAAAGAGAGGGCAGACTCCCTCTGAACTAGGCCGGGGCTGCCGGTGGATCCTTATTTATCAGAAGGATTGGGTTCAGCTCTTGATTTACTTGACCTTCAGCATTCCTTGATGCCCTTGCTCCTGTCATTCAGCTCTCTGATAACCTTCCACTTCTGAGATAGCTCCTTCTGAGTAATGTGGGATGGAGAGACATCTCAGGCAGAGGACAGAGCCTATACAAAGGCCCGGAGATGGGCCTGGATGTTCAAGGAACATCAAGAAAAGTGGTGTGAATACAGTAGGCATAATGCCAGGGAGGGAGGGAGGTGGTGGGGTCAGTGAATGAAAATAGCAGAATCATTAGTACCTTGCAGCCTCTGTGGGGCCCTGTGTACATGGGGGCAGATGGGCTGACTGTATTAACAGTTGGTAGAAAGAGGGACCAAAGGGTCAGGTAGGAGCAGGTACACCAATGAGGAGGTGACTGCATGGACCAGGCAGGAGAACATGGCGGCCAGAAAAGCACATCGAAGAGTCACTGAGATCTGGGTGTATTCTGAAGGTGGAGCCAGTGGGCATGTTGACAGAGTAGTTGTGGGCCTGCAAGACAGAAGAGTTAAATAGGACCCCGAGATGACTGGACAAGTACCAGGAAAGATGCAATCGGCATCACCGATGGAGAGAAGTCATGGGAGAGGCAGGGCTAGGAGAAGGTCAGGGCTCAGTTTCATGCAGGAGAAGCTTGAGGTCTGTGGGAGGCTGTGTTTCGGTAGCCCCGATGCACCCCATCTCCTAAGGTTCCTTTGTGCAGCCCCGTCTCTTGCATCCGGGACCTGCTTGAACCCACCAAATGCAGCCTAGGTGATCCAGGACCTGTTCCCAGTCTGGGCCTTGGGAAAGCCTGGCACCTTCTTCTTTCGCACCCTTGGAAGCCAGCTGCCATAGAAGAAGGCGGCTTGCCTCCAAGCCACCGTGCCGTGGAGGAGACGAGGCTTTCCAAAGAGAGGCCCGTGTGGATGAGGGTGGAAGCTGACAGTCACAGGAATGCCCCCAGCTAGGGAGCAGCTCCAAATGCTCATCACAGAAGAGAGGCATGAGACCTTGCAAGGATCCAAGTAGGCCCTGAGGAAAGCCAAAGAATCTTCTGGATTGAGAGAAATCATAAATTGCTGTATTTTAGGTCGAGAAAACCACAGAAGATTTAGCTCAGACATTCTCAACCGGGAGCAGTTTTGCCCCCCCGGCAGGGTAATTGGCAGTGTCTTGTGACATTTTTGGTTGCCTCAAGGTTCATTTTGGGGATTGAAGGCAGCTATGGAACCTAGTCGGTAGGGGTCACGGCGGCTGCTGAAGTTCCTACAGCTGACCAGGGCAACTCCAACAGCGGAGACATGTCTCAGTTAAGATGTCAGTGGTGGTGTGTCTGAGGAAGCCCTACCTTCACACTTAGATATGTAGGGTGACAGTACAAATCACTGTGGCTTTCTGAAAGGAAAGGGCAGTCGTGTGGGGAGGAAGACTCTGTTAAGGAGATAAAAAGAATGAGCTCAAGTGAGCCAAAGTTCCTTCCAGTTTTGGGGCTTTTTGATTTGCATTTTTCTACCTTTTCCAAAATAATAGTATTTCTGCTACCATTATGTGGTCTTAGTAAGCTGCAAATTTGCATCTTTTTGGAGAAACTTTCTCCTGCTCGACAGCAGTGACTTGACTTGTTCCTCATCCTACTGTTGGAGTTCCAGAATCTCCTCCAGGGGAGACCTGGGGAAACCATGAGGCTGAAAAGACAGGACCCAAGCCCTGCCAACGTGGAGTATGGTGTTGGCACACTGGCTTGTGTGGGGGGTTCTGAGAGGTTTCGGATTAGGAAACAAGTGAGAAATATGACGAAGATGAAGATAAATGGAACTAATGTAATATCACTGTTACTAATGATAAAAATCTAGACAATTAAATATATACCAACGTTCAGTTTCTTTGACACACTGGCCACATGTCACTGCTCAGTAACCACATGTGGCTAGAGACTACCATATTAGACTGTGTGGCTGTGGAACGTGGCACCATCAGAGAAAGATTTAGTGGATGGTTACTACTCTGAGATTTTGGTCTTACTCATCTCTGTATCATCGGTGCCTAGAACCAGGCCTGACTCAGAGTGCTCAGAAATGTTGGTAGGAATTGATGCGTTTTTTTCAAAATCTGCATGTTGTCAAGATCTTTCCTTCCCCAAACAGCGAGATTTGCTAGTGGAGCACAGATAACTTCTTAATTGAAGTGAATCAGTTGAAGAATACACATTCTATAATCCTACTTTTATAACTTGCGAATTTTAAAAAAGGAAGATTAAATAGTATTTTAATTTTCTGGATATACGAAGGAAATTATGGCTGTTCTCACTGTTATGTACTAACAAAAGGCAGTCGTAAGAGTGACTAGGAGCACCTGTGCAGCTCAGTCAGTGTCTGACTCTTGATATTGGCTGAGGTCATGATCTCATGGTTTTGTGAGTTCGAGCCCTATATCTGGCTCTGTGCTACACAGAGCCTGCTTGGGATTCTCTCTCTCCCTCTCTCTATGCCCCTCCCCCACTTGCACTCTCATGCTCTCGCTCCCTCTCTCTCTCAAGAGATAAATAAACATTAAGAAAAGAGTGAATAGACAACAGTATTAAGGAACATGGTAGTGCAGTATGTAAGGACAAATCACAGTCATTGGCCTGATGGATACCGCATGCAGGCTATGAAATCTGTTTCCTAAGGAGTGCGGAAAGTAATGTTTTCTGTTCCCAAATACAGTTCCCTTGCTAATCTGCAGACAGGAGTGTTGCCAGATGGCACAGCATCATTTTTCTGTTAGAGCTCCTGACCCAGCGATATACTTTGTCCCACCTCGCCTTATAGAAATTACTTTTGTTCATGGCAGGAGTAATCTTCATCCTGGGAACGGACCTAGCGACTGTGTCCAAATCTGAGCACTGACGGATGATCCTTTCGCTGCCTTCCTTTGCTCTTCATTTGCTAGTTGATGAGCTCCCAGATGCTGGACCAGAATTCAGTCCATAAAATGAAGACATTCCGTTTGACAGGGGCCAAATCTCAATGGCCAAAGCAAGGGCATTAAAGCATGAAGCAGTGCTTTCAAATTCGCACTAAGGCCGTGGAACCCACACTAAAAATCAATCTGGTTTCCAAATGAAGATCTTTAGATGCCACAGTAATTTCTTGAAAAAAAAAAAAAAAGGGCAGGAGAAGGGTATCATTGTAAGAATACTAAAACCCAAACGCGAATGACAAAACAATAAAAAAAAAAAAGGCCAGTGTAATTAGCAGGTCTGCTGTTTTATTTCGTGCTCAGTTGATGGGAGAAAGAATATTTTTATCAAACTATTTAAATGAATGAATTTAAAGAGCTGGGTATCATCACCCAGAAAAATGGCATTAACGGAAGAGTTTTAAACACGAGCGTGATAAACCTGGTTTCTTTGTAATTATTGTGCTCATTAACTGTGCCTCACTCTTGAATCATGACGGATTCTGGGCTTGCGGAAAACTCCACCAGGGCGAACGCGTCCCTGCAGAGCTGATGTCTGGAGAGGTTGAGCTGTTTGTTATATTAGCCCCTTCTTCATGTGTTTTTCTGGTACTGTTTCTGTTTTTCAGACCCACTATGAGAACGGAGAGTATATCATCAGGCAAGGCGCAAGAGGGGACACCTTCTTTATCATCAGCAAAGGCACGGTAAGCTCTCGAGAACCAGAGGGTGCTGCACGGGGTGGAGGGGGCAGGGACCTGGGGAGCATCAGGGACCCCCAGAGGAGCATGCCCGTGGGGGCTCGAGCAGTGCGAACTTTTCCATCTTCTGAAACTGATAGAGAAACTTTCGAGAGTAGATCTCCCAAAAATGGTGCTGGAGGAAGAAAAAGTAGAACTCCGAAGACCAAAAATAACCTGTGTTCTGTAACTGAATAACCCTGACGCTAGCTGCCACTGACATGTCTGCATGAATAGAAAGATTTCCATCATTTAAATCATATAATTAAACAAGAAAGAGAACTGAGGTGACTTTAAAAATTCTCAACGCAAGAAACAAAAACGAAAATGACAAACTTCATCTAATCAGTAGGGGCGGTAAGAGAGCTATGGTGGAGTATCTGTGTTTTAAAGTCAGATGGTCCAGGGGCGCCTGGGTGGCTCAGTTGGCCAAGTATCCGACTTCGGCTCAGGTCATGATCTCACTGTCTATGAGTTCAAGCCCCGCATTGGGCTCTGTGCTGACAGCTCAGAGCCTGCTTCTAATTCTGTGTCTCCCTCTCTCTCTGCTCCTCCCCTGATTGTTTGGTCTGTCTCTCAAAAATAAACATTAAAAAATTTTTTTAATAATAAAAAAATAAAATAAATTCAGATGGTCCAGGGATGTCTGGGGACTCAGTCACTTGAGCATCTGACTCTTGATTTCAGCTCAGGTCATGATCCCAGGGTCATGAGATCAAGCCCTGATTGGGCTCCATGTTGAGCATGGAGCCTGCTTGAGATTCTCTCTCTCTCCCCCTGGGACCCCTCTCTCCTCCCTGTGCTCTCTCTCAAAATAAATGAATACATGAATACATGAATAAATAAATAAAAATAAAATACATAAAACAGATGGCCCAAGTCTGAATTCCCCTAGGAAACTTACCAGTCTTAGTAGTCTTAGGCAAGTTGCTTCGTGCTCAGAATATCAAGGATATAAAGAGACTTATGTTTTATTATGTCTTCATAAAGAAACCTTCAATGGATACTTCTTAGTATCCATTAAAGTGATAACTTACAGAGGAAAGGATAAATATGGGGTAGACAAAGATAGGAATGAAAAATCATAATTTATGCTTTTATATTAACTTTGAAGCATTAGGAATCTACTTTAACTTGTATTTAAAAACTAAATAATAAATTAGGTGAATTGGAAAATGGGGACTTAGGCAGATGAATGCTCTAATACTCTAAAAATACCTTACATCTCCTTTCAACAGTGAAGTCCTAACCATTTTTGTGTTTAAGTGTCACTGATTTATAACCAACGACTTGAACTTACTTTGCTTCATCATAAGGGATCTTTCAGAGGAATTTGTACATAGCGAGAGGGAAGGAAATGCTGGTGGGAGGGGATGTATACAGCAGTTTTCATTTTTATAATTGTTATTTTGAAATGTAAATAAGTTTAGGGGTGCCTGCCTGGATTCCGTGTGTAGAGCATGTGACTTATCCCAGGGGGGTGAGTTTTAGCCTTGTGTGAGGCATAGAGCTTATTTCAAAAGTAAATAAAAAACAAACTAGGGAAGCGATTGTTTAAATGTAAGTAAGTTTGTTTTTTCTAATTGAACACCAACAACTGACTCTGGTACTTTATGGCTCCTACGAAAATAGGAAAGGGATTTACAGAGCCCCAGTGAACAGAATATGTGAAAGATTATAAATCTTGTTGGGTCACAGTTAAGATAAACCTCTCTGAACGATTTTGAATCAAGAATGTGTCAACTTTACACCAATGACATGTCACACTAAAGTGAAGACGGCACTGTGCTTGTGTCATACCTGTTCTTTTGACTGATAGCAGAGAGCCCGGGACAGACAGAGAGGCCAGGCACCAGCCTCTTAAAGACATCAAGAAATGACATGTCTGACCACAGTTACAGTTAAAACTGTGTTCCGAATCTTCCACTGTGAGGGGCTGAGAAACCTTAACATTTTGTGGTTTATAAAGAAATTATCGGAGATTTACTGTTTGCTGTCTTATTTCTTAACGTTTACTAAAGAATCAGGAGAAACTGAAAATCCTCATGGATATAAGTGATTCAGTAGGTCACAGGGGGACTTTTTGTCCCGACAGTCTGGATTTATTTTTGCTTTATTCCGTTGCTAATCCTTTGCCATCATGGGGTGATACGCTTATCCATTTATGATGAATTTCTGCCAGACTTTTGTGATTACCCCATCACTGCAAATTTCTGGCACTACCTAAAGGAACCTGCTGTTTGTAACCAGTTTGAGTTGAGAACAGGTGCATTAGTGGTACTGCTTTATGAGTTTTGTAATATGTGTAGAAAGAAATAACAAGGAAATTACACCACAGGAACCCTTTCCCTTGACGGTATTTCAGAGCACCATGGGAATCCTGGGAGAGAAGTAGTAAGAATATGTTAGACTCCTTTGACACATTCAAGATGTTTTTTTAAACCAGCCCTAGATTTTTCCAAAACTAGTTTTTTGTGTCCTGCAACTTAGCTGCTATGATTTTTAATCACATTAATTATAAGGTAATTAATATATGGTGTATTAGTATGTTATATTAATTCTGGTATGCGTGTATTGGAATCAGTATATTAAATCCTAAGAAGCACGAGTTGAACCTGCTTATGTCCCAGTGGGATGGAATAGGAGAGAAGAGTAATGAGTCTTCAAGAAGGCAGGCAAATAAGTTGTGGGATTGAAATCTTCTGAATCTATGCTTTGCTTTAGGTATACAGTTGTAAACTTATTTTCATATGCATTTTAAAAATTATAAAGGGTAACCCTGGCAAAGATTGTTTCCTTGTTACCCCTGCACTGGCTCTTCCTTAGAGGATGTCATAAGACACCCACAGGGGGCTGGAGTTACAACTGGATCTCCCCCATTCAAGGCGTTTATTTAAGTGTAAAATTCTTTTTATTTTCCCGTAAAACATATGCGCATGAAGAGAAAAACTCTTAAATATGTGTTTTCCTCCCATTAAACCTCCACAAACTGACTGTTCTAAAACTTGAGCAAAATGCTTGCAGTGATGTCTACGGTACTTGTTCCTGCCTCTTCTAGAAGCTGAGTTAGTTCTCTGTATATCCCAGTTGCCTGGAAACATGACATTCCTTTCCCCCGCAACCATGAGCTATAAAATATCAAAGAATTCACAAAGGAGCAGTGAAAACTCTCTTTGCTAAAATTTTATGCATATGGCCCTGGAGCTGTGTTGCATCAAAAACTGAACTCTTTCCAGAAATAAGTTGAACCAAGATTGAACAGGATTGGAAGGAAAATTTCAGAGTTGCAATAATTCAAATAGGCTTTAATTTTCTGATTGTGCTCAACATACTCTATATGCTACCATTGGAAAAAAATGTGATTCAAAAACTCTTGTCTGTTAAATGCCATTTAGAACCACATGACTTTGCTTACAATTAATGTGTTTGAACATGTTGAGTAAGCAAATTGATTTAACATGATGTTTGATGTCGAATACGAAAATTATGGAAATTTTATTTGTGTATGGGCACATGAGAGTAGAGCGTGAGAAGCCCTTCCTTGTAGATCAAGGACAAGATAAAATGTCATTATCACCACTTCTGTTCTGTGTGCACCTGGACATCCCAGTCATTACAGTCAGGTGAGAAAAATATATCTGGAAGTGAAGAGATAGAACCGTAATCATATATGTAAACCTGGAAGAAATACATTTATATCTCTAAAAAATTAATGAAATACTTATAATATATTCATATAATAGGATAATATGCAAAGAGAGGAAATAACTACAGCAATGTATATTAACATGGGAGAATTGGATAAATCTCAAATACAATACCAATCAAAAGAAGCAAGTTGCGGAACAATATGTGTGATTGTCTTGTATTTTTATAAGGTTCAAAAACAGGCAAATATATGATATTTATCCCTGGAATGAGATGCAAGGGCATGTAGGCACACACGCTAAATTACAGACATTTGGGGAGAGTGGGTTAGGACACGTGGTGGAGAGAGAGTCTACTTTACTCTTGTGTTACACAGAAGGTTCAATGATCGAATCAGACTCCTAGAAATCATACGTCTTGACCACACTGCATTTAACACATGACTCAAAGAAGGCAGGCAAACTTCAGGCTCAGAAAAAACATCCCTACCCTGTATGTGTCCCAAGCTAATAGATAGGTTTCCTAAAGTGGCCTTGTTCTCCTTCAGGAGGCATTTTGATTTGGGAATAACAGGACCAAATTTTAGTGCTATGTGCAGAGCACTGTTTGAAAGGAGAAATGCTTTGGTTTGGGGACTTCTTGGTTTCTATAATCTATTAGTCACACAGGTAGGAAAATGCTGAGCTGACTAACCCTTATTCTCCAGCCGGGTCTTTCCCATAAATCTGCAAATTCTAACTTTTTTTTTTTTTTTTACAGTTAACATTGCTTTGTGTATAAAACCTGCTGAATCTGTACTAAAACAATTCATTTTCTTTTTGAATTGTTTTTGATTAATCATGTTGGTTGAATATACAGATATTGTTTATTGAAGTCTTTGGTATCAAAGATTAATTTTATATGTCCCCTAAAATACCTAATTTTTATTTTGATTCTTAAAGTTTTAATATGCATATAGTTTAAAAAAAGAGTTTAGGGGCACCTGGGTGGCTTAGTCGGTTAAGTGTCTGACTCTTGATCTCGGCTCGGGTCATGATCTCAGGGCTCATGAATTCAAGTCCCACGTCGGGCTCTGTGCGGACAGTGTGGAGTCAGCTTGGGGTTTTCTCTCCGCCTCTTTCTCCACCCCTTCTCCACTCATGTTCTCTCTCTCTCTCCCCCTCTCTCTCTCTCAAAATAAATAAATTTAAAAACTAGTTTAAAAAACTCAAATTACTGGACTACACATATGTTTTATAACAAACAAGTTAATACATAGGTAAGTGAAAACATTAGACCACACACTCTTATCTATCTAGAAGGAAAAGAAGTTTGTGCTTTAAATAGCATTTTAGAGCAACAACGAAAGAACAATAGTAGTGATAAGGGGATATTTATTTTACCATCAAATGCACGAATTTCTGACATAGGAGCAGTAGAAGAAAGGAAGAAGAAAATATGGGGAAAGTAACCAACCTTTTTGAGCACTTACTGTTGAGAGGACTCCTTTCACGGGTTTCCTCATTTAATTCATACACACAACCACCTCTTTTGAGATAACCCTCCCATTTTTTGGTTAAGGTGATGAGGTAACATGGGTTCAGACAAACCAAGTATTATCTTTTAAGGCTCCCTAGATAATTCTTTCCCATAGCATTGTGGACCATAAAAGGACTTGTGGTTTAAGGGAAAATAATAAGTAATATAGGTCAAGGTTAGAGAGGCTATCTCTGTATATTTAACTTTCTCCGAACCCTGACTTTTTTTTTTCGAATTAAAGATGCAAATGTCCATGCCTGGTGTCTGCATATTTAGAATGATTCATTATTTGTACGAAATAAAAACATAGAAATTACAACTTTAAAGGAAAGCTTTTATTCTTGTTCTTTCACCTGCTTATCTTTTCACATATGTGGATTATTCAGATAGGTTTTTCTTCACACTTAACATAGAAGCAGAAACAGGTTGATTCAATAGGCAGCCCACTTTTTATGCCTCTATTCCTGCATTTCAGTAATGTTTTCATAAAGAATATTTCAGAATCCACTGAAATCTCCCCATGCCTTGCATAAACCTGCCATTTCAAATTTTTTAATCTTTTTGTTGTTGTTAGCCCAAAGGCAAATGTACAATTATATAATGTATCCTTATATCTAATTTTGAATTAATGATCTTTCAGTATATTACACCTTAGTTCATGACTTTTTTAATAGTCAGGACTGAAAGATAATGTTGTTGGGTTGCCCTATTGTACAGATGAGAAAACTGAAATTCAGAAATAAAACAATGAATTGACGTCTGTCCAAGTTTGGTCTCTAGAACGTTTGCATCTAAATCACCGATATTAATCTTTTGAAATGCAGATTTCCAAGTCCCAATAAATTAGAACCTCAAGAATAACAGTTCAGTGGACTTTATTTTTTTTTTCCAAGACTTTATTTAAATTCCGGTTAGTTAACATACAGTGTGATTGTTAGTTTTGCATGTAGAATTTAGTGACTCATCACTTACATAAGACACTCAGGTGATACCTTCTTTATCCATTCATCAGTCACATCCATCAGTGAACACTTGATCTTTCTCCATAGTTGGACTATTGTTGATAGTGCTGCTATAATCATTGAGGCGCGAGTGCCCCTTCAAATCTGTATTTTTGTATCCTTTGGGGAAATACCTAGTAGTGCAATTTCTGGATCATACGGTAGTTCTATTTATAACTTTTTGAGGAGCCTCCATACTGTTTTCCAGAGTGGCTGAACCCATTTGCGTTCCCACCAGCAGTGCACGTAGGTTCCCCCTTTCTCTGCATCCTTGCCAATACCTGTTCTTTCTTGTGTTGTTGATTTTAGCCATTCTGACAGGTGTGAGATGATAACTCATTGTGATTTTGATTTGTATTTCCCTGATGATCAGTGGTGTTGAACATCTTTTTCATCTGTTTGTTGGCCATCTGGATGTCTTCTTTGGAAAAATGTCTATTCATGTCATGCCCATTTTTTAACTGGATTATTTGGTTTTTGGGTGTCGAGCTTGATAAGTTCTTTATAGATTTTAGATACTAACCCTTTATCAGATATGTCATTTACAAATATCTTCTCGCCTTCCATGGTCTGCCTTTTAGTTTTGTTGATTATTTCCTTCACCGTGCAGAAGCTTGTTATCTTGATGTAGTTCCGATAGTTCATTTTTGCTTTTGTTTCCTTTGTCTTAGGAGACATAGCTAGTAAGTTCAGCAGACTTTATTTTAAGTAAAGCCTCCTACCACGAAGTTTGAGAATCAGTGGGCTAGTGTATTTCTATTCACATCATAAAAGCCTCATCAGCATGGAAATGAGCATCTCTGTGATATAGTTTGATTTAAGAGGGTTAAAACCTACATCCCCATGGTTTTGATACAGTGTGGAAAAGTAATCAAATGCATCAGTGGAGAATAATTGGATTCCCTCCACCTTGCACATACATTCTTAAATCTTATAAAAATATTTGTCTTTGTCATCTACTCTCTAAACTCAAAAAGCCAAAGCATAATATTTTTAAATGTACTTAAGTGTCTAGCATGGTCTTCAGAAATTAATTTTTTGTGGGGTGTCTGGGGGGCTCAGTTGGTTAAGCTTCCAACTCTTGATTTTGGCCCAGAAACACTCCTGGTTCATGAGTTTGAGCCCCGTGTTGGGCTCTGCACTGACAGCCTGGAGCCTGCTTGGGATCCTCTCTCTTCCTTTATCCCTGCCCCTCCCCCACTTGCTCTCTTTGGCTCTCAACAATAAATAAACTTAAAACCCTACTCATTAAAGAAAAGAAGAACTTTTTTCTACTACTTTATATTTTCCAGGTAAGTGAGTTTAACTATCTAACCATTCTAGTGAAACATAGCCAATATTCTGAATATTAGTAGAACCTGAGTAGGGGTGGTGAATTAAGGTACAACTTCCTACATTTAGGTCTTCATTCATGCAACAAAAACACTATTACTTTCCTTCTGTGGACTATCACCGAAATCACAAGTCGAGATATCTTGTTTGGGCAATAAAACTTTTCCGTCCAAACAACTTACAGCTCTTGGGCACCTGGGAAGCTCAGTTGTTGAGTGTCCAACTCTATTTCGGCTAAGGTCATGATCCTGGGGTTGTGAGATCGAGCCTTGGGCATAGAGCCTGCTTAAGATTCTCTCGGGGCACCTGGTTGGCTCAGTAGCTTAAGTGCTGGACTCTTGATTTTGGCTTAGGTTATGATCTCATAAATTGTGATACTGAGCCTCATGTTGGGCTCTGTACTGTCAGTGCAGAGCCTGCTTGGGATTTTCCCTCTCTCTGTGCTCCTCCCCTGGTCTCTCACTCTCTCTCAAAATAAATAAATATTTTATAAAATTTTGTTCCTCTCCCTGCTTATGAGCACTTTCTCTCTATAATAAATGAAAATTAAAAATTAAATTGAAAAAACTTATAGCTTATTATTATTATATAATATAGTTATTAATAATAATTATTATTAGGTGTTTATTATAAATTGTCAAGAATGTCAAAAATATACCTACTCCTTTGAAGAGCATACTATTATAGAAAAAATATATATATGTGATTTATAGATCTTTAAAAAATGAAATCCTATTGAACAAAACATATGGACCTTCAGGACTGTCTTGGGTTAGGGACCTCTAAAAAGGCTTCATGAAGATGTGCGTGGCCTTTGAACAAAGGCTGGATTCGTAAATGAAAAGAGGCAGACGTGTCTTAGAAGAGTGAGGTCATGTGTGAGATGTGTAGAAAGATGTTTACTGCAGCAAAAGCAAAATAAACATCCATCTATAAACACATGGATGAGTAAATACAGAATGGAAAAAGGCACTGAAACACTAAAATGGATGAACTAGATTCATATCTAAGGGGACAGAATAAGTAATAAAATGATGTTAAGAGAAAAATGTAAGTTGCAGAATGATATATACTGTATTATGCTATTCATCTATTTTAAAAACACAAACATAAACACATTAAAAAAGGTTGGAGGAAGGCTCGGTGAATTCTTTGTAGTGTTTGCCTCATAGGAGGTAGGAAACAAGAGTAGGAATGATGATTGAGTGAAATTCAGATTTCCAGATAATTTATTACTTCTTGAAAACAGCTCAAAAGAGCAGAACAGTATTTGGTGGGCATCTCTCATGATGTGCATGGACATTCGTGATATTCCTTCTGGTCCTTTTCGTGGTGATGTACTCTTTTTCTTTGAAAGAAGAAACAGATGCGATTCCCACTGTTGGTGAGCGTTCAGTTGATGCATCCATGTGTGCAGTGGATATGGACTTCCATTGTTTCTCTTCGTAGGTGAATGTCACTCGGGAAGACTCACCAAGTGAAGACCCGGTCTTTCTTCGAACTTTAGGGAAAGGAGACTGGTTTGGAGAGAAAGCCTTGCAGGGGTGAGTAGATCACATGTGACACAGTTGTTGTTTGAACACGACATAAATTCCTGTCTTAAGTACTGAGCTCCTAGCAAAACTGGCCCTTTATTTAGTGTTTTTCCTAATACCAGACACAGACACTTAATTATCATTTTTATTTATTTCCAGGTGGGCTTGTAATGCATTTGAATAGGCTTTAAGATTAATAGATTAGCTTATGTAATACAACGTTTTTATAGTAATGGAAAGATTTCCCAGCTGTGTGTTGCTTAACCACAATCTCTATAAAGACTCTAAAAGAAGGAAAAGTCTCTGCTAAGCATACTTTGTGCCGTAGTTTTGCTCAGAATCCTAGATGATTGGTTGAGAATTTGGAAGTTCCTGAACTGACTGTACAAACCAAGCATCAGAAGGCTGTGCAGACTGGCTGGGATTCACGTCTGGGTAGTGGTTGTCCTCACCAGTAGTGGAGCTGGAGCTCATGTGTGTGAACATTGACCTTTGATGGGCTCCAAAGGCTGGACCCAGAGATGTATACTGCAAGGTCCCTGAAATTCTACTTTTAAAGTAAGACCTCGAGGGGTGGGGCTCCTGGGTGGCTCAGTGGGTTAAGCATCCGATTTCGGCTTAGGTCATGATCTCATGATTCGTGAGTTTGAGCCCTGCATCGGGCTCTGCGCTGACAGCTCAGAGCCTGGAGCCTCCTTCGGATTCGGTGTCTCCCTCTCTCTCTGTTCCTCCCCTGCTCATGCTCTCTCTTTCTCTCAAAAATAAATAAACATTAAAAAAAAAAAAAAGTAAGTCCTTGAGAAGCAAGCACCTGGGATTTCTTCGCATATACTATGGAAGAAAAACCCAGTTGATGTTGGACTACACATTTTACAAAATCATGACAAATAGGGCAACATATTTGGGTATTCTATTCTTGTTTTCCAACAGGTTACGTGTCTGAATTATCCATATATATAGATGAGACTTTTCAAAACTTAGTGCAGGGTGTGTGTGTGTGTGTGTGTGTGTGTGTGTGTGTGTGTACACACTTGCTTGAGTCAGAAATAACCAATAAACTTTTATTTTTGTATCAAATTCCAGGTGCAGGAGTATCTGGTAGAGAGGAATAGCAGTAGGCTATAATTTATTCCTAAAATATTTAGAACACTGAGTTTCACTTCCATTTCAAATGATGCCTTCATTCAAAAATTACATTTTTACATTTTGCTTTACGTTTTGTTTAAAATTACTACGAAGACATCATTTAGGGAGTTGTGATTTTTAAGCCACAATCAGAGGACAGCTTTTCTTTTTCTTTTCCTACCCTTTCACAGCTATAGAAATGAAACAGATCCTGATAAGTCATCTTAGGTACTCCACATTAGCTTAGGAAAACTCAGAACTAAATGCATTTGACTTTGTTTTTTTTTTTTTCTTGTATTTGGTTCATTTGATCCTTATCTGACGAGCATATACTTCCCATTCATTTTTTTTTCCAACAGCAGAGTCTGAAGAAATACCACGCTCACTGTACCCACACAGAAGAATGCAATAAACGCTGCCTTTCAGTATAGCATGCACAGACGGAGCGTTGGTACTTGACTCTTTCTTTCCCTCGATTATCTGTAGAGGCTTCTAGAGAATAATGCCACCTGAGTCCATGGGTCCAAGAGGAAATGCCTGTGTGAAAACTGTCGTTCCCAACAGAGCCAAGGAACCAGGAACATTTTCAGACGTTTCTGTTGGAGATCACAAGTGGAACACCAGAAAACAAAACATAACTGAAAATTGACAGATTTCCTTTTGTAGCTTATTGCCCCTGAGTTTTGGTGCCGATTAAAGAAAGCTTTGGTGGTGGTAACCCCTTTCTAGAATGTGTCGTAAGGGGTGACCTTAAGGATACGGTATATGGAAAAGTTATCAAATTTTCTCTGAGATCAGCATTTAATGGTATTCCATCTAGACTGTCACCCTTCACCCCATCTTTTCCCCAGACATTTCTTTCTTTCTCGTGCCCTTTGCTCTTATTCTCTCACTACGCAGCCTGGCTTTACCAGCCTCCTCTAAGTGCCCTCTTAAATGTCACCAGGGACTCGCTACTTGCATCAGAGAATGCTCTTTACTTTCTGTCTTGTTGTGACTTCACTTCTCATCATAGTTTTCCTCTGCTGAGCACCCTTCCTTCTTCAACTTCCCCTTCCTTCGGGACCCTTGTCACTGTTAGCACTTCTTAGAATTTCTTATTTGATTTCCATTCATCAGTGTTTTTTTGTTCTCACTTCTCTTTATTACATACATCTTGACAGCCATCCAGAGCTATGTCTGCATGTCAGCTTGATGGGAAGAAGTCCAAATCCTTACATTCTGATTTGAGCTCAGTATCGGCGCTTTTTAGATACCCAACATGCATTTACTGAATGAGTGAAAGAATGAATGAACGGACAAAGAAACAAATGAGCCTCTCTAAAGATGCCTAATCAGGAAGTCCCTTCTTGCCTTTGATAACTTTCTCTGCTTGGATCTTGTTTGGCAGTAGGGAAAGGATTATGAACTCACTTGTCTATAGGGGGGGCAGGATGGTGATGTAAATGAGTAAAGTAAGGTGGATAAGTTGAAGCCCTTATGAACAGAGTACAGCAACTACTGAACACCAGCTCATTGCTATATTTTTTTAAGCAGAAAAAAACTTAGGTTTTGAGAAAAAAAAATTGAAGTATGATTTAGTAACTTTATTTTAAAAAACTCTGTAAGCAAAACAAAAACAAACAAACAAACAAAAAAGCATTTCTGCAAACGATTTGACCTCTGAGCTGTCATTTTGTGATTTCTATCTCTCAGATTTGTCCCGTTACAACACACTATCTAAATTCAAATGAAGGAAGTCTATTAGGTTAACCTTTTAATTTCCTTATTTTGTTCTTTTTTAAATATTTTGATGTCCTGTATGTGTAACCTTTTTTTCACCCTATCTATGTTCCTTTTTGATCTTTTCTTTGAGTTTCATTGTTGCACACAAGAAAACTCTGTTCACAAATCAGAGTGATTTGTTTTACTTGTTTCCCTCCAAAGACCTTAGAAATTTATGTTCCTTTGAGAAAGAAAGTCTTCTGGGCACTGTGTGTATCCTTTTGGGTAATAGCTCTGCTCCTTTGGACATCAGAGGATTTTTATATCTGGAAGAGAGATTACATAGCCCGTGATCCCTGTGTGTCCATAACACAGCTTTTCAGATCATTGTTTTCACTCACGTAAAATTTTTACGTACTGGGAATCCTTGCTTTATTTTCCCGAGGATATTGGTAATTTTGACATGAATCCTTGACCATTCTTTTTAAATTTTAGAGTGCCTAATAGGAGTATTGGGTAAGTCCATGGTAGTAATTGAATGATAGAACTGCGATGTGACCTTGGTCCCCTGTCTCCAGAACTCTCCAGCGGAGAGTACTTTATTAGAAGTAATAAGCTCCATTTCCTTGTTCTCTGGAGACCGTCCAGGGATAGATATCCCCGCTTAAGATCTATATCATCATCATCCATTAACCCCATTAACCAGTAGCATCTCATTACAGGGAGATTGAAATCGTGGATTGCTTTCATTTTTGTTGGTTGATGTGAAGCAAATTATCCTGTGTTCCTTGGCTCAGTCACTTTTTTTTTTCTGTGAATAGTTTTTCCACACCAGAGAGAGGGCAAAATGTTGTACTCTTGAAAGAAGTACTCTTTCCTTACGTACGTGAAACCTACACTCGTGTTTAAGAGAAGTTAGTTTAAGTGTGGTGCTACGGTAACTCATGAGTCAGTCCATCCCACTCTGACTCACTGTGGCTTCAAGTTCTACACCTAACTTGAAAGTGCACAGAATCCACATAGCCATCAGACGATGGCCTATTCTAAGCCACACCCACACTTTGCACCAGAGGTAATCGGAAAAAACCTAAGACTCAGTGGAACGTGATGGATGGGTCTGAGCTCCCACTTGCCCCCTGCCCCCTGACAGTTGAGTCTTCAGCATGGCATGTGGTTAAGGGTTCCAGCTCAGAAGTCTGTCAGCCTGGGTTAGGGTCCACTTCATCACTGACAGATCATGAGACCCGGAGAGGTTCTCCTGCAATCAGAAATGGAGGTGATGATTACACCTAACTTCTTTTTTTTTTTCTGGTTGTTGAGAGGACTAATCAAGGGGATTGTTATAAAGCATTTGAATGAGTGCCTGGAATGGAAATCACGCTCAGAGAAAGTTAGCTGCTGTCATCAGTGCTGCCTCCATGTTGTTCTCACTGTCTTCAGCAACGGCATCAGCGCCATCATCCCTGTCCCCGTCGTCATTCCAAGAATGCTCTGTTACTTCTTGACCAAAATTTAGAGCACTTGGTATAACCGACATGGCATTAGAGAGGGGCCAAATGTGCACCGATTATATAAATCTGAGCAAGCCACTTAACCTCTCTGGCTCTCTGGTTCTGAATTTACAAACTGAGACAGTTGAACTAGATGATCTCTAACTTTCCTTAGGTCACAGCCTCTGCTTCCCTTGGGATCGGGCCTCTTTACAGCTGGAACAGGCCGCCAGATGCCAAATGCAGCCCGGAGCTACCCTGTCACATGGTGGCATTTCATAGCAGGCCCTGCTGTTATATATAACATATAATAGTATATAAAATAGTCTATAATACTATTATATATATAATAGTATGTATATAGTATATATAATAGTATATATAATATAGTTATATAATATATAATATAGTATTATATGTAATATAATATAATATAATATAATGTACAGTAGCAGGGCCCTTCCCTCCAGGAACTCTCCTACCTGTTGCCTGTCTTCTGAACACCAACGCCACATGCCAGGTCTGTCCTTGTTGATGGAAAAAGAATAAGCCACGTCTCTATTTCCCCAGATTCCTCCCTCAAGGACCATGATCTTGGGCAGGTGAAGTAATATTTCTCAACCTGCTGTCCCCCCGCCTTTCTCTTTTTTTAATCAGTAAAACGATAGCACATGAAAGGATAGAATACAGGATGTTGCATTTTAATGCTTTGCCATATTTGAGTCTGATCATTGTTTATTTATTTGGAAATAAATCTTGATAGATACAATTCAAGGCTCTTTGGTATCCTCTTCATTCTTCCCCTGCCACCATCATCTCTTGAGGTTGGGCGTGTACGCCCTCACTGCTCATGGGTCTATAGTTTATTATGTGTATATTGTGTTTGTACATGTATGTAGCTTATTTGTCTTTAAATTTTTACACATCTGAAATCTCTGTTTCATATCAGATCAATATGTCCTTTTTCTTTGTTTTCCTTCTGTCAAGCGGATTGCATTTGTGCCATCCCGTAGTTTAGAAATTTTACCTTTTTCTACTCTTTTAATGATTACTCTTTAGATTCGTTATAGCTATAGCTAACATGTCATGGTGACCAGTAGCTCCGTCCTTCTCTTGAATGATACAAGGGTCCTCCTGTGTTCCAACCACTCGTACCATTTTCTCTCTAGTTTTCTAGGCTGTGACTCCACCTGGGTGGTAAATCCTCCGGTATTTGTCATTGTTATGACTGTGTTTTTTCAGACACTACTGATGTAGGTTTTCAGCGTGTATACTTCTTGCTTTGCCCATAATTCCTTCTTACACCCAGCTCATTCCTCTTGGATTTATTGTTTAGCAGTTGTTCAGAGATTATCTGTTCATACTTCCTGCCTTTGTCTACACGTGCACTGGGCTGTGCATGGAAATATAGGATAGGGGCGCCTGGGTGGCTCAGTCGGTTAAGCGTCCGACTTCAGCTCAGGTCATGATCTCATGGTCCGTGAGTTCGAGCCCCGCGTCAGGCTCTGTGCTGACGGCTCAGGGCCTGGAGACTGCTTCAGATTCTGTGTCTCCCTCTCTCTCTCTGCCTCTCCCCAATTCGTGCTCTGTCTCTCTCTCACTCTCTCAAAAGTAAATAAAGATTTTAAAAAATTAAAAAGAAATAAATCTAGGTTAAAATTTATCCTCAGCATTTTAAATATGACTCTGTTGTGTCCCGGCATCCATAGTCTGCAGTGAGTCAAATCACTCTTCCTCTCGAGGTGGTGTGCTTCTTCTTTGGTTGCTGTCTCTTTGCGTTTGATAGTGTGCATTTTTCCTACATTCTGTCTAGGGGCAGATAAGTTTTCCTTTCCCTTCATATCACTCTGTGTATTCTTTGGTTCTGAGAATATAGTTTTTCTTAATTCTGGGAAATTTTAAGCATTATCGCTGCGTATTGTTTTTCACCCCCCTTTCTCTAATCTCTCACTTGGGAGTTCCCTGTGTTGTAGATTTCAGCTCCTCAACATACCGTCCTTGCCTTCTTTCCTCGTGTTCGTATGTTCTTGCTCTATACCATTCTGTGTGGCCTTTGTGATGGGATCTGGGCAATTCTCTCCCTTCACCTGCATCTAGTCTTAAATTTTTTAAAATTTTTTTTAATGTTCATTTATTTTTGAGACAGACAGAGCATGAGCGGGGGAGGGGCAGAGAGAGAGGGAGACACAGAATCTGAAGCAGGCTCCAGGCTCTGAGCTGTCAGCACAGAGCCTGACGCGGGGCTCGAACTCACGGACCGTGAGATCATGACCTGAGCCGAAGTCAGACGCCAAATCGACTGAGCCATCCAGGCGCCCCTGCATCTAGTCTTAAATTGGACCCATCCACCGAGTACTTTCCCAGTAATTATTTTTTAAATACGAGTTTGAGAATTTCTACTTGGCATACCACAGTGCCGAGTGAGCTCCGCAATGAGACTGCGTGGGTTCGAATCCCAGCCCTACCACTGACAAGGCGTGTGGTCCTGTTTCCGTCCACTTCTCTGTACTTCAGATTCATGGTTTGTAAGATGGGAATAGTCATACCTGGCTACATGCAGATGGTCGTTAATAAGCCAAGTCATGTGTATAGTATGTATGTTTATTAGAACGATAATAATAAACTGATATTTATTAGATCAGTAAATCATGTTACCTGTGCATAGAGATCTGACTTCATGTCTGTTTTAGATTATTTCCTGTTTATATTTTCTTTTTTCTATTTTTAAAATATTATTTGAAATTTCCTGTTAATTTAACTTTGATATATAGATCCTAACATTTGTTATATCTGTGAACTCTCCCTGTTTATTGTGTGGTTTATTGTAGCTTGGGGAGGTTTCTTTTCATTTTTGTGAGTTTTTACTGTTCTCCCATCTTGGCCTTATACTGCTTTCCTATTTCAGTGGGAATTTCAATTCCAGTGTAGTTAACATACAGTGTTATATTAGTTTCGGGTGACACAGCAATTCTACACATTACTACATATGTTATACATACATACACACACTATGTATTACACCATAAATGTACTCTTAGTCCCCATCCCCTGTTTCACCAATTTCCCTCACCACCCACCTCCCCTCTCGAACCAACAGTTTGTTCTCTATAGTTAACAGTCTATTTCTTGGTTTCCTTCTTTGTACGTTTGTTTTGTTTTTTTTTAAATTCCACATATGAGTAAAATTAGATGGTATTTATCTTTCTCTGATTGACATATTTCACTTGGCTTTATACTCTCTAGATCCATCCATGTTGTTGTGAATGGCAAGGTTTCATTCTTTTTATGGCTGTGTAATACTCCATTATAACACACATACACACACACACACCATCTTTATCCTTTCATCTAGCATTGGATACTTGGGTTCCTTCCATATTTGGCTATTTGTAACAGTGTTGCAATAAACAGAGGGGTACGTATATCTTTAAAGATTGGTGGGGGTTTTTTGCTTTCTTTGGTAAATTTCAGTAGTGAAATTACTGGATCATATGGTAATTCTATTTTACTTTTTTGAAGAACCTCCATACTGTTTTCCACAGTGGCTGCATCGGGCTGCATTCCTAGCAGCAGTGTGCAAGAGTTCCCCTTTTCTCCATATCCCTGTCAAACTTGTTGTTTCTTGTGGTTTGCTTTTAGCCATTTGGACAGATGTGAGGTGATACCACATTACAGCTTTGATTTGCATTTCCCTGGTGATGAGTGATGTTGAGCATCTTTTCACATGTCTTTTGGCCATCTGGATGTCTTCTTTGGAGAAATGTCCGTTTATGTCTTCTGCCCAATTTTAATGGGATTATTTGCTTTTTGTGTGTGTTGAGTTGTATAAATTCCTTATGTATTTCAGATATGAACCCCATATCAGATATGTCATTTGCAAATTATCTTCTCCTATCCTGTAGGTTGTCTTTTAGTTTTGTCGATTGTTTCCTTTGCTGTGCAGAAGCTTTTTGTTTCGATGTAGTCCCCGTAGTTCATTTTTGCTTTTGTTTCCCTTACCTCAAGACATATGTAGAAAAATGTTGCTACAGCAGTGTCAGAGAAATTACTGCCTGTGCTCTCTTCTAGCATTTTTATAGTTTCAGGTCTCACATTTAGGTCTTTAATACATTTTGAGTTTATTTTTGTATATGGTGTACGAAATTGGTCCAATTTCATTTATGTAGCTGTCCGGTTTTCTCACCACCACTTGTTGAAGAGACTGTCTTTTTCCTGTTGCGTATTTTTGCCTTCTTTTGTCAAAGATTTGACCATAAATTTGTGGGTTCATTTCTGGGTTTTCTCTTCTGTTCCACTGACCTGTGTGTCTGCTTTTGTGCCAGTACTGTACTATTTTGATTACTATAGATTTGGATTATATCTTTAAATCTGAGATTGTGATACCTCCAGCTTTGTTGTTCTTCTCAGCATTTATTGGACTATTTTGGATTATGTTTTCTAGTTCTGTGGAAAATGCTGTTGGTATTTTAATAGGGATTGTATTAAATCTCTTTGGGTATATGGGCATTTTAACAATATTGGTTCTTCACATCTATGAGCACAGAATTACTTTCCATTTGTGTCATCTTCAATTTCTTTCATCATTGTTCTTGGGTTTCCAGAGTACAGGTCTTTCACTTCTTAGGTTAAGTTTATTCCTAGATATTTTATTCTTTTCGGTTGTAAATGGGTCTGTTTTCTGTTCATTATTCATGTATAAAGATGCAATGGATTTCTGTATACTTTGTATCTGGCGACCTTAGTAAATTCATTTATCAGTTCTAGTAGTTTTTTGGGTGGAGTCTTGAGGGTTTTCTATATATAGCATCATATTATCTGCAAATGGGGAAAGTTTTACTTCTTCTGTACCAATTTGGATGCCTTTTATTTCTTTTATGTTGAATAAAAGTGATGAGTGTGGACATCCTTGTCTTATTCCTGATCTTAAGGGAAAGGCTCTCAGTTTTTTTACCGTTGAGTATGATAGCTCTGAATTTTTCATATATGACCTTTATTATGTTTAGGTATGTTCCCTAAACTGACTTTGTTTAGGGTTTTTTCCTCCCCATGATGGAAGTTGTACTTTGTCAGACTCTTTTTCTGCATCTTTTGACAGGATCATATGGTTTTTATTATTCCTTTTGTCGATGTGATGTATCGTGTTGATTAATTTTCAAATATTGAACCACCCTGGCACTTGATCCTGGTAACGGCACTTCTAACATATTACTGTAGTCAATTTGCTAATATTTTGTTGAGGATTTTTGCAAGTATGTTTTCCAGAGATATTGGTGTGTAGTTCTCTCTCTTTTTTTTTTTTAATAGTGTTTTTATCTGGTTTTGGTATCCAAGATAATACTGGCCTTGTAGAATGATTTTGGAAGCTTTCCTTCTTCCAAAGAATAGTTTTTGGAAGAATTTGAGAAGAACAGGTATTAACTCATCTTTAACTGTTTGGTAGAATTCACCTGTGAAGCGTCTGGTCCTGGACTTTGGTTTATTAGGAGTTTACAACAGATTCAATTTCATTGTGAGTGATCAGTCTGTTCAAATTTTCTGTTTCTTCCTGATTCATTCTTGGGAGCTTATATGTTTCTAGGTATTTATCCATTTCTTCTGGTTTGTCCAATTTGTTGGCAAATAATTTTTCATGATATTCTCTTGTAATCCTTTATATTTCTGTGATTCTGTCATTATTTCTTCTCTTTTATTTCTGACTTTGTTTGAGTCCCACCCCACCCACACCCCCAGTCTTTTGGTGACTCTGGCTAGATGTTTATCAGTTATGTTGATCTTTTCAAAGAAACAGCTCCTGGTTTCATTGATCTGCCATATTGGGTTGTTTTTGTTTTTTTTTTAGTTTTTATTTCATTTATTTCTGCTCAAATCATTATTATTTTTATTAATTCTATTGATTTTAGGTTTTGTTTTTTTCCAGTTTCTTGAGGTGTAAGGTTAGGATGTTTGATGAGATTTTTCTTGCTTCTTGAAGTAGACCTGTATTGCTATAAACTTCCTTCTTAGGACAGCTTTTGCTCCATCCCAAAGGTTTTGGACCATTGTGTTTTCATTTTCATTTATATGTAATTTTTTTATTTTTTCTTTTATTTCTTGGTTGGCCCATTCGTTGTTTAGTAGCAACTTATTTAACTTCCATGTATTTGTGGTCTTTCCAGTTTTTTTCTTGTGGTTGATTTCTAGTTTTTTGGAATTGTGGTCAGAAAAGTTGCACAATATGACTTTGATCTTTTTGAATTCGTTGAGACTTGTTTTGTCCCCTAAAATATGATGTATTCTGGAGAATGTTCCATGTACACTTGAATAGCATGTGTATCCCACTGTTTTAGGACGGAGCATTCTGAATGTATCTCTTAGATCCATCTGGTCCAGTGTGTTATTCAAAGCACTGTTTCCTTTTTGATTTTCTGTTTGGATGATCTCTCCACTGATGCGAGTGAAGTTTTACAGTCTCCTACTATTATCGTATTACTATTGATAACTTCCTTTATGTTTGTCAATAGGTGCTTTATGTATTTGGGTGCTTTCGTGTTGGGTACATAAGTATATACAATTATTGTTTTCTTATTGGGTTGTTCCCTTTATAATTATGTAGTGTCCTCCTTTGTCTCTTGTTACAGTCTTTGTGTTAAAGTCTATTTTGTCCAATATAAGTATTGCTTTTAAGTATTATAAGTACTGTTTTGCTACTATAAGTAGCAAATAAAAGTATTGCTACTCCAGCTTTCTTTTCACTACTGTTGGCATGATAAGTGCTTTTCCTCCCTTTCACTTGTAGTCTACATGTGTCTCTTCATTCTGAAATGCATCCAGAGAGAGCTATTTCTAAAGCTATGTCTCACATGTAGAAATACTTTGGACCTCTGGCTACAGGAAGGGCTTCGTCCCATTGGCCATCTTGATTGGACCATAGTCAGCCATCTTCAACCATCCCCATGGGCTCTCCTGTCCAGATCTAGCTCATTTTTCCAACCTAAGACCCTTCTCTGTTCTAGCCCTGGAGACTTGTAGGGTTTAATTATGTTTCTTTTGTTTTAGTGATGATTACAATTAATTAGCAAAGATTGTTCTTCTGAGAATCCAATTGGTAATCCACGTACGATGTAGCAGAGTATCTAGTGAGAATTTTCCCTGTATTCATCAAAAGAAGTTGTTTCTTCTGTTTCCAGAAGCTTACTTTCTTAATGAGAATAAACAGGGCATTAAAATAGAATGTGCTCAGTGATACTGTGGCAGAAGCCCACGGTGCCATAGCAACATTATCAACTGCATCCTAAAACTTTTTCCTGAGTTACAGACCCAGTTTCCTATGGGGCATGCCCACTTATATATCACTCAGGTACCTCAAATGGTGCTTGAGCAACTGAATTCACTTTCTCTCTCTTCCCAAGCAAATCTGTGCCAAGTAATCTCTCTCGTAATAAGTGTTCTGCGAACCAGAAGTTTGGACATTATCCCTCTTTCTTCTCTTGACATCCCTATACCACTGATAACTAATCCTGTTGATTGTGCCTTCTAAGTAATTAGCCACATCACCTGTGTCTTGTTTTCATTGCCACCGTTCTGCTTAGTGCCCCCATGACGTGGTGTCAGCTGGACTAATGTTCTTCCTCCTAACTGGTCACCCTGTATACAATCTTGTGTACGTAACTTGCATTGACTCCACTTAGTATGGTTATGGTAATTGGTAATTTCTCAGTATTAGTTTGACGGTGGCCATAATAAGTTACCACAAATTGAGTGTCTTAAAACAATAGAATTTTATTCTTTAATAATTCTGGAGGCCCAAAGTCCAAAATAAAGGTGTCACCATGGCCGTGTTTTCTCTGAAAGCTCTAGGGAAGAATCTTTTCCATGCCTCTTTCCTCGCTTCTGATGGCTGCCAGGAATATTTGACATTGTTGTCATATAGCTTCATCATTTCAATTTCTGGTTCTGTCTTCCCATGGCTGTCTCCCCTCTGTGTGTGTCTTTGCTTCAAAATCTTTCTCTTTTTATAAGGACATTAGTCATTGAATTTAGAGCCAACCCTAATCCAGTATGGCAGCATTTTCACTTGATCATATTTGCAAGGACCCTATTTCCAAATAAGGTCACATTCATAGGTTCTGGGGCATAGGACTTTAACAGAGCACTTGGGGGAACGCAGTTCAACCCACAGCATTCTCTGAAACGAATGGGTTCCTGTCACTCTTCCTTCCCAAGGGCTCCCTGCGATGCCCCCTGCTGGGAGGTCTGTTCTTAAATTACCCCTGCAGTCTAGTCCCCCACATGGCCACCTCATGATCTGTGCTCTGGTCATACTGAGATCTCCAGTGTCACCATCATCCCTATGATGTAGTTTCGTTTTAGGCATTTTCCACTGACTGATCTTTTATGATTATAGTCCCTCCTGTCATGGACGAATAACTAAACTTATAATAAGCCCCAAGTGGGATATTAAAACCTGGCAGAGAACCTAGGTGTTCAGGCATATAAGCTGTCTGTTCCTCCGAAGTCACTTATTACTCATGATATCTTGACATGAAGATGCCTGGGATACAATGGCTCATTGGGTTTTGATGTCAAGGAATCTACCAGAGGATTTATGGAAATCACATCTTGGTTTGGAAGAAACTATACTGTATATAGAATATAATTATACCCACACGTCCCCACACACACATATGCACAGCCCTCTCTCACACACACATGCTAAATTACAGATATTAGTAGGGAAATGCCTCTGGTCAAGCCTCCACAGACAATAATGAAGATAATTTAATTAACAAAATTCAAATGCATTATCTTTGAACTTCTCTGAAAAACACCTTCACCTGGAATATAAAGTTAGCTGCACAAAATACTATTTTGTTGTTGTTTCTCGAATTTATCTGATAATATTATTAATGCTTTATTGTACACTGGAGACTCAAGTATATTGTTAGTGGTTGATTTAACTTAGTAGAACTGTCAGTAAATGATCAGTAACCCAAGATATGTTAGTTTTAGGTACATTAGGAAATAGATTGTTTAGAAAAATTCTGTTAAATGCGAGGGGATTTAGAAAAGAGGAGTTCCATGGTAGGAGAAGGCTTTATGCCTGCGTATGTGAGCGATTGTTTACATAAAAGGGATCAAATTTTCGTAGATGGTTAGGGAAACATCAGGGCGTCTTAGTATTTTTCTTTAAAATGAGTTTCTTTATCCCTACTGCCTTAAATATAAGGTCATTTTCAGTGCTGAAAATCGAGCTACTTACAAAACAATTCAGTCCTTCATTGTTATTCTCCAACATGTCATTCAGACCAATAATTTCCTTTAGGTGCCACAAGATAAGAAAATATAATGTAAATTTGAAAATCTCTTCAAAAACGGATACAAAATGTTTCATTTGAAGTTAATGTTCTTGTTAATGAACTTGGCTCGTGTTTTGTGTCTCTGTCATTTTTATTCCTTCCAAGTCTAGACGATTGCTTCTTAATTTTTCTTTTCATGCAGGGTAGAAGAAAAATGACTCGTTATAAATCATACTTTGAGCAGGCAACAAAGGTTTTAATTGGTTAGACTCGTTGTTATTACACTAATCACTCCTGATGCCTGGAAAAAATGTTTTAAAGCACTCTGAATATTCTTGCCAAAAATTATCCTTGACTGTGCTGTGTCCTCGTGCGTTCTGATTAAGACTCTGCCACGTGAAATGGGCATTTCCAGCTCTGGCCTCATGTTGTTCTCATGCCTCATTCATATAGTGGACTGTGAATGGGAGTATTTCAGAAAAATATGCTGTATGGTATCGTCGTACCCCATATTCCAAGCATTAGGGCAAGAACCATTTAGGATATTTGAAATAGTATTTCAAGGGCTTCTCACAGTTCTGGAGGCTGGATATTGGAGGTCCAGGTACTAGCATAGTTGGGTTCTTAGGAGGACTTGTCCCGTGGATTGCACATGGCTGCCTTCTTGTAGTGGCCTCATGTGGCATTTCCTTGGTTGCGTGCATGTGGTGACAGAGTTCAAGTTCTTTGGACTTCTTATAAAGTCTCCACCCTTGTGACATCATCTAAACCTAAGTATCTCCCAAAAGGCTCCATCAGATACTATCATATTGAAGGGTAGGGTTCTAACATATGAGCTGGGGTAGGGACACAAAACTGAGTCCGTACCATTGGCCAACTGATGCTCAACAGCAGTTGGAAGGCAATTTGCTAAGAAAGGTCAGCATTTTCTACAAGTGGTGTTAACACAATTAAATATCCATTAAGTTAAAAGAAAAATTGGCCCTATCCATGAATCGTGTATGGAAATTCAGTTAAAATCTATCCTAACCAAATTATAAAGTCTTTAAGAAAAAAACATAGGAGACGAATTTTGAGAACTTTAGGTAAGCACTTTCGTTTAATATTTCATACCAAAAGATCCATAAAAATGGAAAATTGGGCGTCATTAAAATTAAGAATTTCTGTCCTTGGAAAAAAACATTATTAGGAGTAAGAAAAGAAAATACTTTCTCTCCACAGACCAAGAGAAAATATTCGTAAATTATAATCTGAAAAAGGACTTGATTTCAGAATGCATAAAGAAACTCTCAAATTTTATAGTAAGAAAAAGAAAAGTCAATTTTTAAATGGCACCTGATTTGAACAGATATCTCCACAGTGAAGAGAAAATGATCATAAGAAAGCAAGTAAAAATCTGGTCACCATGATTTGTCATAGGGAAATGCAAATTAAAACTATGGTGAAATATTACCATACGGCTATTACAATGCCTGAGATTTAGGAGATTGACCATACCAAGTGCTAAACAGAATGTGAAGCCCATGAGACTTCCCGCCGGTGGGAGTGTGAAATGGTATGACCACTTTAGAAAACAGTTTTGCCATTTCTTAAAACGTGAAATATATCACCTGCCTGGTGCCCAGCCATTCCATTCCTAGATATTTACATGAAAGGCTCTGTAAAGACAAAGTCTTGGACACAAACATTTATGACACCTTTCTATGTGATGGTCCAAACTCGAAACAACCCAAATGTGTATCAGCATTTGACAGGCTAATCAAATCCTGGGTTAGCCACACAATGAAGTACTATTCAGTAGTAAACAGAATGAAGTTTTGATTTTCTCAACAATATAGCGGAATCTTAAAGCAATTATAATGAGTGAAATAAGCCTGATAACAAGGACAGACTCTATAGTTCTGTTTCTATAAAATCTAGAAAATGCCAGCTAATCTATGGTCACAGAAAACAAACTAGGGGTTACCTGCGCATGGGAGTTGGCAGGATGCAGAGATGATAAAGCAAAGTCAGGAACCCTTGGGGAGGATGGGTTATGCTCATTATCTCCAGTGCAAGAATAGAATCATGAGTCTCTCTAAATGTTAGACGTTTTTAAATTGTGTACTTTAAAAATCTGCAGGTATGTCAGTTATGCCTCAGTAAAACTGTTACAATGTTTCAAACTCACTAAACAATCTATGAGGTGTCCCTTGATATAATCAAGTGTCAGCGAGAGAACCACCAGCCCTCTTGTAGTCCATTACCCCACACTCTGTGCTCCAGAGGCTCAGGGCTCCCATGTTCCTATTTTCAGAGCATCTATTAATGACCCTGTGTTTCTGCCACTTGCTTTACCTCAGTCACCAGTAACAGGCTTAGGGTAATGTATTTTGAGAGCCATGAGTGCAGTTTCTCTGATAGTAGTAGTGATGGAAATTGCAAAGTTGTGGAGTTGTACACAAGTCAAGTGATCAGGTACCCCAAGCATGCAGGCAAGGATAAGCCAAAAGGATCTTGGCTTTGGGAATTGGTTTTTGGCTGTGTCAGTATCTAGTCGATTTAGACTCTGCGATGATCAGCTTGGAAGCCAGAGAACAGACAGAATTTACTCCGGAAGTGGCAGAATTATATAAAGTGTTTATTCTTATATTGCCTAAAGTCATCCAAACCGGTAGTGATCGCCTACATCAGGAAATGTAAGATAAGCTATTAAACCGTTAAGCTGATATACCTGTGTGTTACTACAGTATATAACGCTACAAGATTTTAAATTTAGCATGCATTTGAATATCCCCCTCTTAAGTTGAATTGTCTGTTAACTCTTAGCAAAACTTGTTTACTCTTTTGATGCTGTGGTATTTATAGGTAAACCAGGCAGGGGCCCCTGAGTGGTTCATTCGGTTAAGCGTCCAACTCTTGATTTTGGCTCAGGTCATGATCTCACAGTTCATGAGACAGAGCCCTGAGCTAGGCTCTGTGCTGTCAGCGTGGAGCCTGCTTGGGGTTCTCTCTCTCTTCCTCCTCTCTCTCTGCCCCTCTCCTGCTCCCCAGCACACACACATACACACACATACACTCTCTCTCTCTGTCTCTCTCAAAAGTAAATTAATTAACTTTAAAAAAATGATAAAGGTAAACCAGGCAGATTTCCTGCCCCCCTGAGGCATTGCGCTAAATACTCTTACATGCATTATTTTGTTAATTGTATCATTAGTCATATTAGCCCCATTCCACATGTGAGAAAACTGAGGCTCGGTGAGGTTAAGTAGCTTATTAGCGAAACCTCTAATAAGCAGAGAAGCTGGGATTCCAGTCCAACTCCCTATGGTCTTTCGCACCCCCCTACACACCTGTACTGTGTTAACATTCAACAGTGACCAGACCGGGCAGGACAGACGGTGTGGGGCCTTCTTCCTTTCCTGCTCAAATCAGGTGTCACAGGACATGGGGACAAGCATATAGCTGCCCTCGCCCCTTCCTGTTCTTTGCTCCTACTCTACTGAGATATTCAATATACTTCTCGTCTACTGATCTCCATGATTTAGATGATAGAGGCTCACTTGTCATAAACATACTTGTGGTTTCATCCTGGCCTCAGCCCGTGTTTTCTGTCGATGATGGAACATGACTGTAAAGGCAGTGAACATTTTCATCGTGCCTTTCAGCAGCCAACTGTCCCTTTTCTAAAACCATCCCACAGCTCAGGTCTTTGGGTTTCGAGAGCTTATCCTGTAAGGCGTAATGGCTGTTCCTCTGTGTTCTAGAATATTCCCGAGTGCCTGACTTCGTGGTGCCCTCAGGCTGACAGTTGCCTGGTACCCAGATGGTGGACTGCTTCTCTCACTGTCTACTCAACATCTTTGCTGCAAACGTGCTCCCCAGATAGGGAAACATGCTGGTTTTAAAAGGAACTTTTCCACAAACATTCCATAAGAAGAACACAGGTTTTCAACCACCCCCACCCATATGCACTATTTCCCTTAGAAACATGGGCTTGCTATCTTGGAAAAGTAGATTTTTTTTTTTTTTTTGCTCTATGGTTTTTGAATTTGTGTTACCAAACAAAAATAGTCAGGAATTGTAAAATGTGTACCTGAATATTTTTAAAATAATCATACATTATTTGACAAGTGTCTGGAAGAAAAAAAGAAATTGTTCACTCCTAGACCTACCCCAGAATAGTGAGGATTTGAGATCGTGGACGGATGATGGAACATTTTCTGCTGTAACCTTGATATTTCATATCTGTCTTCCCTTCCTATATGACAGGTCACACACTTTTGTAAGGTAACCCGTGTTTTCCACCTTTCTACGTGCCCCTGCTAAACCCTGAGGACATTAAGCACACTGTCACACACCTGGGACTACCATAGTCCTTATTTACTTTTATTAATTTCCATTTTTAACCTGGAGTTTTATTCAGAAGAAGACTGGATAAATTATTCTATCACCAGCCACAAAAATTTTCATTAATTTTCCATTTGCTAAAGCAGAATGAGTCATTAAGAATTGGAATGTAAATCTTAAAATTTCTCCTTCTAGCAATGTCTAACTATCCTGGGAGGAGCCGCTTAGCTGAATGGTTTTATTTAAAATGGCAACACTATATGTGTTGGTGGAAGATGGGAAATAATTTTAAGTGATTGATGAGATGGTTTGTATTTATAGTCTTATTGTTCCTTCCTGGGTTCAGAGAAAGAATTGTGGATCTCCGGGTCTTCCCTAAGGATAGAGTTGCATGTACTTCAGGCAAATACTGTGAGAGATCAGCTTTGTCTAGAATTTTTATTTCTTTCTCGAATGCAGTATTTTTCCTGGACACAGTTTCCTTTGTTAAGAATACCCTCATTCCTGTAGTCATCCAAGTTTGTGAGTGAAGGACCGTCTCCGCAGAAGCGTCTTCTCTGTTGTACCACTCCTTGCGCACATTTTGTTGACTATTCTGCCATGGTTATTTCTCACATGCATCTCTTTCTGTTACTACTTCTCCCCCTGTCATACAGATCTTTTCTTTACCTGTAATTTACACTCTTGGATTTGTCTTCTTCTTCATCGGATCCTAATACATCATGAACACCACATCCCTAGGTACAGGCACACTGGAACCTTACTCGGGTGCCATTTCTGGAAGCTTAGCTGGTCCCATTCTGACCGTCTTCCATTTGCTCTTTCCAAGGCGAAAGAGTCCTCAGGATCAGGGGTATATGCCCAGCTGGAACTTATTAATCGCTTTCTATATCCTTCTGGAGCCTGAGACCCCTGACTCTCTTGTCCTTCTGTGGCCTGGGAGGGTTCTTCCCTGAGTCTTTTCTACTACAAGTAGGTCACTCCAGTTGTGTGCCCGCAGGGGCAAGAGCGGCTTCTTCCGGGGTGGAAGAAGGAAGTAGACATTACAGTAAAACTTTGGACTGAGAGTAAATTGTTCTGTGAGACAAGCAAACATTTCTAATAAACTTTAACTTGATAAATGAGCGATGTCTTGCAATACTAGCAGTATGTGACACTGAATGTCACATGATCACAACTGAGCCAATGGTTCTTGAAATTCACTTTGATAGACAAGTGCTTTGGATGACCAGCATGTTTCTGGAGTGAATTATGCTCGCCAACCAAGGTTTTACTGTATTTGGATGTATAGGTCATTTATGGTTTGGTAGAAAGCTGGTAGATGGGAGACTTGGGCCATCTGTTGCTATGGCCCTGTTTCAGGTCTATGCTTGGGAGTCTGAAGAACACAAAAAATACAATTGAATTTAGTCTTCCAGATTATTATCCAGGGATATTTGCAAAGGTAGGAGGATACTTTTACCTAATTAGATTTATGGGGTGTTCATTTTACATTCTTGCCTTCTGCTCTGTAAACACCAGGATGGGCTGTGTGCCACACTTGTATACATAAACCATTGTGATGATGTCACAGCTCTCCAAGAGAGGTCATTCACACACCATTGCCTACAAAATAAACACACTCATTACTTTGAACTTCAAGACCCATTAATATGGCTTCACATTGACTTTCTTTTTTTGGACTTAACTTTCATTATTCCACAATAAAGACCTAAACTCTCAAGAAGTCTTCCCTACAATATTGGCCATTCCCAAAACTCGTACCATGTTTGTTTTTTCCCTGTCTCTGCGTTTTTAGTTGTAGCATTCCTTTTGGCTTTGTGCCTTTTCATTCTGCACTCAATATTTACTTCTAGGGTCCTGCTTATCCTCCCTGATACAGTTTAAAAGTCTTCTGCATGATGTCCCTTCCATAGTTATCCAGCAAAACCTAATCCTCATCTGTTAATGGCTAGACCACATTCTGTCTTTGCATCCAACAAAATAAATGTGCTGTACCCTTCTAGAAGTTTCCAAAATATATATTGAATTATTTTGTTGGATTTTTCAGTGTAGAATATCTGTGATATAGAACTACAGGGTAATAAATTTTCTTTTCCTCTCGAACTATGCTTATTTGGAAACCCATGAAATAGAGGTAAGTGAATAATTCATAAACTAGTTCAGTAAGAAGTTTCATTGTGTTGAGAAACACAAAAGTAAGATATATAGAATCTTAGGGCTCCCTCTGAGTTAATTAGCAGCTGTTTTTTTTTTTTTTTCCTCTTGGGCGATAGAGGAAATGTTCCAGTGTGTCACCCAGACTCCCTTGAGAACTGGTTCATCCCCTGAGGTGTCCACAGTGTTTATTACTGTGAGGTCACAGCTCAGTCAGTCTCTAGGCATCGCCTTTGGTGAAAAGAAGCTAAAGGTTGCCCCAGGGCGTATGGTTATATTCCCTCCGTGCATCGAATACTGATTAATGCTGATCAAGGTCTTAATCTTCTGGCCTCAGTTAGAACAACTCTGTAGGACCGCCCAGCTCCATAGCTTCTGGAAGGATCGGCTGGGACCTCTGATGCACCTGCTATCACAGCTCATCTTCTCCCTACATTCGGTCCTGCTTCCTTCACCTCAATGGGTGTCATTCCTGAGCATCTTCTCCCATACATCACCTGCACACAAATCAGTCTCAGACACTATTTCTCAGGAAAGCAACCTACAACATGTGATGTTGACCTTGAAATTTAGTTAACTGTAGGACGCATGTTAGATAGGAACTCAGGAGGTAATGTGGTGTAATAAAAGATGCTGGGTACCAGGCCCAGACATGCGCGGCTTGAATTTCTGATCTCTGACCGGTTCCATTACCTTCAGGGAGCTACTTAAGCCCTCTGGCTCTCAGTTTCATTATCATCGAAATTATAATAGTTACTTATCATACAAGGTTGATTTGAATGTTAAATGAAATATGTAAATAATCTCACACATTACCTGGTGTCTTTCAAATGTGAAATGTTAGGCTCTGCACATACTTCCCCTCATCAGACTAACTGTAAAAAGTCAGATTTGTGGCCTCAGTAAAATGGAAATGATATAGCATTTATTCATTCGATAGGTTGATTGGTTCAAATGCCACATACACAGGCCCAGTCGAAGTGTCTGGGGAATCATGGAGAAGACACAAAATCTCTATCTTCATGAAGCTTGAATTCTGAGGTGGGGAGTACGGGGAAAAAGTTTAGGAAGTGAGGAGAGTTCTGGATAAAGTGGAACAGACTAAGGGAAGTGGGGTGGCGTGGTGGGGGGATATTTGCAATATCAAGTAGGATGGTCACCAGAGTCTTCAATAAGAAAGAGATACTTCAGCAAAATTATTCCTGACAGTCATTGCCATCAAAGAATTCATTGAGGTTGGAGATGAATTTCAACAGTTGTTTCTTCCAATGATTTTTATTTACAAACACTAATATAACTACTTTAATAATGTATTTACTTACCCTGGAAATATTATAGTTGATTAAGAAAAAACAAAAAACACATACAGAAAGAACCAAGTCATCCAGAAAATTTAGAACAGGTACAGACCATAATATTCCATGAAATTCTTTCTTGATTTAAACAATGCTAGAGGAAAGTCCTTCATACGTGAATTTTAAATCCTTTTACTTAAAAATTATTCGTTAGGAAATCGTTCATGTACAATTGCCACTTTGAGTTATTTTACAAACGTGGTTCTCTGAGAGACTCGAGGGTGAGATTTATGAGAGGCAAGTAGAAAACAAAATCTCCTTTCTCAGGGGCTGCCCGTACCTACCCAGAGTGTTTCGCCTAAAGAGTTTTAAGATGGATGTGAAATTGCCTAGGAAATTAGATGTAGATTTATTTTCTGTTAAACCTGAGTGAAAAGAATATGTTCCAGTCTGGCAATATTAGTAAATATTGCTACAAGTGTAAGGAAGCAAAGCGTGCCTCCAAGGGCTGGAAGATCATTGGGCGCTAAAATGGAGATCTTTTGTTGCTTATTTCTCTGCTAGCTGAGCTGAATTTTAAATAGCCATTTTATACTTCCAATCCATGTTTACATAAATACATAATAATGAAATCCCATTTGATATCGATGGAGTATAAAGAACCGTGCCGAAAGAATATAGGTAGAACTTTATTCTGGGACTTTCTAGAAGGGATGTAGCTGATTTTAATATTAGCTCATAAAATGAATCACCATTACGAGGAGTTCATTATAAAATGATTAGTACTACATTTAAACTGCTGGATAGGCTCTGGTTTTTAAAAGGAGGAGTAAAGTTTTTTTTACTGTGGTAATATTTGATAAAATGCATTTCATTTACACAATACAATGAAACTAATATCTGCCCAACTAAGATGCTTCGAAGACAAACGAAATGAAAAAATTTTGCAGCTCCAAATTTTATTACCTCCATTCATTCACTTATAATAATAAGACCTGATTCTGCTCACAGAATCGAGTTTGAAATAGTTGCTGCCTTCAGAAATACTGCTGAGAATTCTCAAAAACTGTCTCTTGAAATAACTTCAGATTTGCAAAGAAGTTGCCAGATTAACAGAAAACTCCCCTATGTATGTGTCCAAATTTACCAGTTTCTGTTGTTTGACCTGTGTTTTATCTTCTTTCTAATATATCGATATAATTTTATGTAAATATATCTACATTTCTGACCTGTTTGAGAGTATATCCTGTTCTTTATCTCCAGTCTATCAATGTGCAGTGTACCTATATTCTTAGGTAACCTGCTGTAAATTATCAAAATTCAAGAAATTAACATTGATATTTTACCTAATCTATAGCCCTTATCCCAATTTTGCGTGTTGCCCCAACAATGTTCTTTACAGAACTTTCTTCTCCAGCTGAGGGTCTCATCCAAGATCATGTATTGTATCCTGATGGGATATCCCTTTGTTCTCCTTTAATTTTTTTTAACATTTTTATTCTTTTTTTTTTTTTTTTTGAGATACAGAGAGAGACAGAGCCGTGAGCAGGGGAGGGACAGAGAGAGAGGGAGACATAGAATCTGAAGCAGGCTCCAGGCCCTGAGCTGTCAGCAGAGAACCTGACGCGGGGCTCGAACTCACAAACTGTGAGACCATGACCTGAGCTGAAGTCGGAGGCTCGCCCTGACTGGGCCGCCAGGCACCCCTCTTTGTTCTTCTCGAAACTGAAACTCTTGCTCTTATTTCTGTTATCTTTCATGACACTGGCATTTGTTGGTGACTCCAGACATGTTACGCTGTGTTATGTTATTTTAGAGAAAGAGTTCAAGCGTGAGCAGGAGAGAGGGGTAGAGGGAGAGAAACTGAAGCAGGTTCCGTGACCCTGGGATCATGACCTGAGATGGAATCAAGAGTCAGAAGTTCAAACGACTAAGTCCCCCAGGCGCCTCAGTTGTTTTAGAGTGTCCCTTGATTTGGGTTCCTCTGACACTTCCTCGTGACTAGACTGAAATTCTGTTTCCCCGCCCCGAATAGTCGGTATTCTTAGGCTACTGACCTGAGCCTCACTTTCATTCATTTTAAAATCAGAGTAATAATGCCTAGCCTGCAGAGTTGTGAGGATTAAATCAGGTAACGGATGCAAAATGCTTTGCACGATGTCTGACACACGGGAAACCCCCAGGAGTCGTGACGGTGGTTATGTCCTCAGTAACGTGATCGCCCGCGGAGGAATTTTACTCACCTTCTTTTTCCTGTCGTGTTGCTGAGATGCGATTGAGCAGCAACTCTGTGTGAGCTTGCTTTGTGCTGCGTAGTGGCTTGTGGATATTGTGAAATAATTTCCACCGAGTCCACACTCCTAACGAGATGCGCTAACCTCGCACTGCTTCTGCCTTCTCTGTTGATTTCTGGCTGAAGGCCTCTCAGCCGCTGGGGTCTAGTCCCAGACCCGTGAGCCTGTTTAATAGCTTTTAAGCTAAAATATTCCGTAATGCATTTCAGGAAGGTTTGCTCAGTTAAGTTGGAGGTAGCAGTCAGTCTCTTTGGGCTGTGTGTGGATCCTACAACCAAACAAGATGCGCAGTGTCTTGAGAAAGAAACTCCGTGAAGATGGTGGCAGATCTGGCTTACAGACGCGCCCTCTCACTTTTTCCTGGCGGGTAGCTCACGTCTTCCTGATGAGGAAAGAAACTCATGACCGTTGTTTTGATAAATTCAGAAACAGAAAATGTCATTTTAAGCTTTGGTACATAGTGTCAGGCTGCCTACGTATATTTCCTTCTAGATTATCTGGGACTTTCTTTTGCACATTCGAATCTTCAATTTTCTTGAGTATAATCTAGCATAAGTTATACAGTAGGTATTAAACCTTATGGGGTTTGTATTTGTTGGTTTCTAAATGGTTACACAGTTTTCAAAAATACAGTTTCTTGAATGGAAGATCTTTTCTTTGATAAAGTAATATGCCTTTTACCATGTACTAAATTGCTACATATGCTCAAGCCTGTTTATGGACTTTCCATTTATTTTCATTTACCGTATTACTAAATACGATTTTAAACTATGAGAAAATGTTCTCTATGATATAAAGTGAAAAAAATGTGTGGAGAAATAGATACTCGGAATGATCATCCAGGGACACACTCCCACGAGTGATGTAACCTACCTCTGGATGCGAAGAGCTTGAGTAACGAAAGATTTTTACCTCGGATACATTCTGTATTTTCAAAATGTTCTACAGTGAACACATACTACTTCTATAACCAGAAAAAGAGTATTTAAAAAAGATTAAGATCTTTTGTCCTTATTAAATTAGAAGAGAAATGAAATGATATGGAAGATCTGACCACGTAATTAAATAGAATCAGAACAAGGTGCCAGCTGATGGGGCGGCTGGGGGGCTCTGTCAGTTAAGCCTCTGACTCTTGGTTTTGGCTCTGGTCACAGATCTCAGGGTTCCTGAGTCCGAGCCCTGCATTGGGCTCCACTCTGACAGCATGGCCTGTTTGAGGTTCTCTCTCTCCCTCTATCTCTGCCCCTCCCCTGCTTGCTCCCTCTCTCTTAAAATAACTAAATAAACTTTAAAAATTGTTTTGTTTTTGTTTTTGTTTTTGTTTTTTTTAAAGAACAGTGTGCTACTTGCAACTGATACTGTGAGTAGCAGAAAGGGAGCTAGGGGCCAGCGCTCTGCCCACAGATGTGAAAATCGCATTTCACAATTCACTGTTTTCTTGAATTACAAATTCCAGTTTTCTTGAGTTCTGTCTGGTTGTCTATTCTCAGCAGCAGACCTATGCACGGAATTCTCCCCTGAGCTGTTCGATGAGCTAATAAAACTCAGTCACTGATTCCCATCAAACCCAGACCTGTTTTTCCCCTCCTTCCCAGATGTGAGTCACATGCTGTATAAATGCGATATGAGATGAAATGGTGATAGAACCATCTTTACAAATGGGCATCACGGGAAGCAGGACTTTCACTGTCAAAGAAATAAGTTATAAATAAGAAACGGCGACAGCCAGGGGTGACTTGGTGGCTCAGTTGGTGAAGCATTTGACTTTGCCTCAGGACATGATCTCTTGGGTTTGTGAGTTTGAGCCCCACCTCGGGCTCTGTGCTGATAGCTCAGAGCTTGGAGCCTGCTTCAGATTCTGTGTCTCCCTCTCTCTCTGCCCCTCCCCCACTCACACTATCTCCCTCTCTCTCTCAGAAATAAATAATTAAAACTTCAAAAAAAAATGGGGGTGGCCAGAATGACATAGCGCTGGATTAGAATCAGAGATACAAACACACACACACACACACACACGTAGACACAACTGATAACTGGATATTTACAAACATGGGTTAGCATACGTACATCTATTTTCTAGTTCTGTTCACTGAGGAGCCTTCAGTGATACCCCAGTAGCAAGAGGCATGTCTCATGCCAAGGTCTTGGTTTTTGCCCCCCAGTAAAAGAAACCAAAGACCCTTGGAAGAATGGCTGATTCAACAGCTGTGTGGACAGAAAATACAAGATGGTCTTTGAACTTCTCAGTGTGCTCCCAGATAAGGAAATGCCATAAAATGAATGAAGGAATGAATGAATCCCTAAACCAGGAGAAGGGACAAATTTTCCTTACAGAATAATTCTAACTCATGTAGGAAACGTGAGGGAAGTATTAAACGATCATTAGGCCATAGTAGTTAATTGCTACATGTTAGATCTACTAAAGATGGTTAAAAAAGCAGCAGGTGAGACTTGAAGACAAAATGGGATATTTTGCATAACCTCAAACTATGTCCTTCCAAACTGTTTACTAATTACTGTGGTCATGTTACCATGCATTTATATAAACTTTTTGGCAAGCAGTGTAATCTGAATGTCAGAGGTAACCATTAACTGCAATGCCTTTTTGCACTGCTGTATTCTATTAGGGCAGGTTACCGGTTTTAATGTTTATTTGGTCTCGTTGGAACATGAGAAATAAATGCTGAGTTACTGATAATCAAGCCCATTTATCTTCACCTCCTGGTAAAACATTTTGAAATACCGATCTGTGAAAATGACAAAACCTGGAAGAAACTGCTCATTGTTTTGTTATTCCATCCTTGTTGAAATAGCTGGTAGGGTTTTGTTTGTTTATTTGTTTAAGTTTTATATACTTTTGAGAGAGACAGAGACGTGTGAGCAGGGGAGGGGGAGAAACAGAGAGAGAATCCCAAGAGGCTCCCACGAATCCCATGACACCGTGAGATCGTGACCTGAGCCGAAGCCAAGAGTCGGGCACTTAACCAACTGAACCACCCAGGTGCCCCTCTGCTAGTTTTTAATTGCTGCCATGAGAAATCACAAGTTTCAGGGACTAAAAACAGTATTGTCTCCAGGTTCTGTAGCTAAGAATCCCCAGTGAGTTCAGCCGGGTTCTATCTCAGAGCCTCCCAAGGCTCAGTCAAGGTGTTCATACTGATGGGTGCCGATCTGTAGTCTCTGGGGAAGAATTTGCTTCAGAATCTTCTGGACTGTTGGCAGAGTTCATTTCATGCAAGTTGTAAAACTGAGGTCTCTCTTTCCTCTCAAAGTCAATCTGTAACCCAGCAAAGGTGTTGGTTTCATCTTAGAATCTCTCCTGGTTTGCTACCAGTTGGAGAAAACTTTGGGCTTCTTAAAGGGATCACATGATTAAATCAGAGCACACTTCCTGTTTTTAGATCACCTGTGCCATATCACAACCTGTTCATGGGAGGGATGCTTCATTCTATTCTTATGTTCTGGGGGATTCAGGGAAGGTCATCTTTGGGGAAACACTTGGAAAATTCTGCCTATCACAATAACAGTTTGTTAATCTTTAGAGCTGTGTCTCTTAATCAGTTTTGGCAAATGGTGTGGGTAGAGATAAAATGGTTCTCTCTAAAGAGTATAATGTTTTAGGCACGGCCAACAATCTGACCCATCACGTTGATTTTCAGCCATGGGGTAAACAGTCTCGGATTGCGTCAGGTCTGTTTTTACTTTGTAGAGATTTAAACTTGAGAAAACTATACCGAATCAGAAATGTTCTAAACAAGATGGTTAGGGTGGTTTCATTGTGAAGGCAAATTATGCATTTCAGTGGATTTAAAAGAAGTGAAGAAAGATGGGGGCATCTGGGTGGCTCAGTCGGTTAAGCACCCAACTCTTGGTTTCAGCTCGGGTCATGATCTTGCGGTTCATGGGGTCGAGCCCCACATCTAGTTCTGCTGTAGCATCATGGATTCTGCTTGGGATTCTCTCCGCCCCTCCCCCCGCTTATACTTTTTTTCCTCTCAAAAATACATAAATAATCTTTAAAGATCCAAAAAGAAGAAGTAAAGAAAGAAACTTGCATGCACATTTCATGGAATTGTGACATTCTACTTGTGGTACAGCAATCCCAAATGAGCAATAATAAGCCAATGAGAAATTCTTGTTATGGATAAAGGAAGAAGGTCAGGAAGGTGGGACCCTTTCCTCCTGGCTGTATTACTATTCCCAGCTGCATCGAGACTTCTAGACTTCCTAGAGGGTTCCTTCTCAATGGCATGAGATCTGGAAAGCCCTTAATGGTTTCACCCGATACTCCTGCACTAAAACTCAACTTACCTTCTCCGTTGTTCTTCAGGCCTCATTAGCAGGCCGATTAACCTGTTGTCATGCCTCAGTTTCCTCTCGTAGGAGAATCCAGTTAGGATGTGACAGAGTTCAGGGAAGACTGTCCCATGTGACTTCTTCAGATTTGGTCCAGTCTCTTTGCCTGGTGTCCGAACAGTTCGCAGACAGACAACTGAATTTCTCTGAAATAACTAAGATCTCCTTTGCTTGTATTTGGAGGATAGGCTGGGTGCGCACTAAAATACGAAGAATAGTAGACTCAAAATAAAACCTCTTATGTAATATCCCACAGAAAACACAGTTGGCAAATCAGAGTTCTTACCTAAAGCTTGACTCTTTTCTCTGTGATATGGAAGCTTTTGACGTTCTTGGGTTATTGTCCCACTTAGGATTAGTTTCCTGGATAGTAACCTAACCCTTAGAGAGTCCTATGGTGTCAAGAATTCAGTCAGACAAGCACTTTGATACTTGATCCGTGTTGTGTTGTCTCAAAGGCAAGAGAAGCCTTCGGAAATGTAAATGCCTTCACCTAAAGTACCACAAATAAAATACGTATGTGAAAAAATACCCTTTTTAAATGTTTTGTTAATTTCACTAGTTAGCAATATGAGGTTTAAATACAAGTTTCGTTTTGTTAACCACCGGATTGTTAGAAGCCAAAAATAAAATAGAACATTGACCAATTTATAGGTAACACAAATAGAAAATCCAGTTTCCATAGTAAGTGTAGTCTCATTTGACTTGCCTGAAAACTTCTTTATTTATGGATTATGAAGTGAAGTGGCCTTGGATGGAATTCTTTGAGGGCTACAGATGTGTGGGCCCTGGATTCCTGGCTTTGAATCTCAATTGCTAGTGACTTGAGTGTGAACACATAAGCTAATTTGTTTGTTTTCTGTAAAATGGATGGCAACTCATAAGTCTCCCTCTTACAAGGTGATTGTTGAGGAAGACCTAGCACATAGAGCATCATTGGGGCTTCCTAGCACTGATTCAACTCCTATAATTAGAAAAAAAAAAACAATATATAATAGATTAGACTCTTAATAAATGAAAACCCTATCGTAACAGAGATTTTTTTTTTTTTGCAAGGTGAATGTTTAAGTCGATCTTTAAGCCATTCTAATTAGAAATAAAGATATTCTGAACTACTTCTTGAAAGAGTGGGTCTGAATAACTCCTTTGTTGTTTCTTCATGGCTTTTATTTTTCCATTTGCCAGAGGAAGTAACTTAAAAGTGGAATAAGTTTCATCTAGCTCTGGCCACTTAAGGAGCTTAGGAGTTCTGGCATTCATATTTTATGTGAAAGCAGATTATTTTGAAAATATATAGAGAGGAAAGGAAAAGCACGGTGAAAGCAAATCTCAGAAACGAAATGCAATCCTAGGAGCTCTACAGGAAAAGGAATTTACATTTTACCTTTAAAATTACCTCTAATCATCGATGCTGTAAACTGATGACTGGGTAATGATCCGAATCAAAACAAAATGTGTGCATGCCTCCCTTGTTCAGGTGGTTCGACAAGTAATGTTTTCTTTGTTTTGAATTCCGCAAATCATTACCTGTGTTTATTAGTCTCATATGTCAGTGCCGGTGTTCCCTCAGTTTAGATCGTGACAAAATTCAGGTGTTTTGGAGGCGTCTGAAGACATGCAACTGATCGATACCACTTGGGAAGGTTCTCTCATGCGTTGGAACTTGATCTTTTAGACTTTGAAACTCTGAAAACTATAGACTCTCATCCAAGGGCAATATCCATGTACCGAAAATTGTGCCCATGATCCAGAAGCACACAGCTGCAGACCTGCCAGTGAAAAACAGGTTAGGAACCCCCTTAACACCCCCCCTGCCAGCCCTTGGTACCCCACCCCTGCCAGCCCAGAAATCAACTTGCTGCCATTTTCTGGCCACATTGAAGAGATGCTGCTTAGCAAGCACCATGTGATGTATATTGAAAAATTTTAGAAGTAAATGGAAAAAAAAATTCTTTATAGGTCTGTTTCTTTAATTTAGCATAGATTAATGGAAGAAATAATTTGAAGATATTGCAAATTCTTCTTGTAGTTTAATGATGATTGGGAAAATGATGTTTTACTTATGATCAGAGTTCTGAAAATGTACCTAGATCTCTACAAAACCAAATTCACGCAACCATGTCTGTATTTGAGGTAGACATTCATACACCTTTATTCTTCCACATGTGTCAACAATACTACTAATATATTTCTTTTCTTCAGCCATTGTGTGATTTCTTTTCCCTTTGCCATTTTTTCTCTATCTTTAAGATGTAACCACTGTACATTCATTCATACTCATAATACCTGGTTCTGTCTGTCTCTGTCTCTATTACACATACATACACACAGCTCTCATTTTTATAACCCCAATATTTTTCCATTTTATTTATTTGGTTTCAATCACCAGTGATTGGATATCTGAGCGCTAAAATCAGAGCAAACCCGCACCTGTTCACTGTACTTAAACTGGATCGTGCTCTTTGGTTAGATTCATACATCTCTTGTCCCATCGCCTGGGACTGCTGACTTGTAGCCCCCGATTCTCCAGCATTCATTCATCTCCAGTCTTTACACTGGGCTGCCAGCGGGAGCGCCCGGGAGGCTCAGTTGGTTAAGTGACTCTTGGTTCCAGTTCGGGTCATGATCTCACGGCTCATGAGCTTAAGCCCTGCACCGGGCTCTGAGCTGACAGTGTGGCTTCTGCTTAGGATATTCTCTTCTCTCTCTCTCTCCACTGTCTTTCTCTCAAAAAATAAACAAACCTAAAAAATAATAAAGTGGCCTGCCTGGCCCTACTCCCTCTGCAGCCTCTGACCCCAGCCTCCTGTCTGTTCCTCGCCCCTGTGACCAGGCCACCTCCTTTCTTGTCTCGTGGACACACAGGGCACCCTGGCCTTTGAGTGTAGCTCTAAGGCATGTCCTGTGCCTGGAACGTTCTTTGCCCATATAACTGCCTAGCTGAATTCATCATCATCACCCTCCTAGCGAGACCTTCCATGACATCCCTGCTCCCACACATCCCCGCCCTTCTGCTCACTCCCTTCCTTCTCCTCTTTAACCTTTTCCATGGCACTTGTCACCTTCTGATAGATGATATAGTTCCTGTGTTCATTGTCAGGGCCTGAGTGTGGTCCCCCTCAGCCTCCAAACCTGTACAGACTGGGATGGGAGCAACGGGAGAGATGAAGGCAGAAATTGGTCTCCTTTGTTCATTGATTGTGAACTTCTGTAATAACAGTGCCTGACACTGGCCACCTAATCATGTGCTTTCACGCCATCCGGTGAACACCTAGTACATATTTATCTAGTACTGAGGCAGCTACTGGATGAAGACGTGAAGTATGTAGCCCTGTCATCCGAAGGAGCTCGCAGCTGGAAGGGAAGACAAGTAAATGACATCGTGTTGAGTGAACGTCACGTGCGGATACATCAAGGACAGCATGTTGCAGAAACCCAGTGAGGACTCATCCCTCTCGTTGCTCGGTGTACTTAGTGATCAAGTTACATTAAATGTAAAGCAGTCTTACTAGCAATTTGTTAGCATCTAAGTGGGTGCTGTGAGTGGCAGAGGGGTCTGGGAGAGGTCCTAGGAGCAGGTGGCCCTTGGACGCTGGGCGTCTGGGAGGTAGGTAGATGTTGGTAGGGAAGAACCTTCCAGATAAAAAGGGAGCAGCATCTGTGCTGGGAGGCCGTAGGGCCTGGGCAATTCTTCCCATCTTAGTGCCTTCCTGGCTCTTGTCACTGATCCGGCTGCACTATTTGGGCGCTACGTCTGCCAAGAGAATTCCTCTGGAAACAGAGGATCCAGACCGTAGCCTTTCGATGTGTTTCTACAACTTGCCTTGTGTTTACAAGCATTACAACCAAATTTAAAAGTCAGGGCATTTTTGTATAAACACATCTAGCTTCTCTTTAAAGCCCTGATGAATGGGCAACACTGGCCCCAGGCTTCACATGGCCTCAGGCTGCAGGAGGGACCTGGTCCTATTTACCTGGCCCCCACCCCGCTGTGCCCTGCAGGCTGAGGAGTCAGTGAGTCCTGGACCAGTTTGCTCCCCCCAGTAAGACCTTCCTGTTTTGCCGCATTTCCCCCTTGCATGGGCCCCCTTCCACAATCCCCTGCGGAAGTGCAGTGAAGACAGTAGGATCTTTGCTTCTCCACCGACTCCTTCCTTTGGGGAGACAGCAGTTTGCAGAGTGGTTCCCTGTGACTTTGCATTCTTTGCGTCCCGGCCTCACTGGGGATGATGTGTATGAGTATATGTAATTTACTGTCATAGACGTATAATTTCATTTTTTAGTTAAAAATAGGATTTATAGAGAAATCAAAATGAGCTCTTTTAGGCTGTTTTACAGCTAGGACGGGGTCAGAACTTGTCCTAAGTTCTGCTGCAGGGCAGGATCAGGAGTCTGTGTTGTTATGATTATCAGCTTTCTTACAATGACTGCTTGCTCCAGGTTGGGTGTGGAGCATTATCTCAGTTAATTCTTACAACTCTGGAGAGGCTCTATTATTCTCATTCTGTGGTCAAGCAGTTGAGGATAGGAGAGAGTAAATCAAATTAACCGAAGTTCTACCTACAGAAAGATGGAGAATAGAAATTTGAACCCGGTTCGTATCATACCATTCCATGTACCTCTTCTGCTCCAGGCAAAGAACGGTCCACATTTTAAAAAATAGTCATGCCTATTTAGCTCCACTAGTTAATAAAGCATTTTTGGCTCTGAAATCACATTTCTGGTTTTCAGGAATTTCATTTGTTTTCTCTGGGAAAAAAGAGGGTAAGGATGACTTCTAACGAACGTTTGTTACCTGCTATTTTAGGCTCTGTAGGACAGTTGTTGAATATTCGGTTAGGAGGTCTTCAGGAGAAGATACTGCTGTTCTTTTGCGTTTCATTAACTTAATATTTATTAAATGGAATTGCTCTGTTGGTGTCTGTCTTAAATATTTAATATCATTATGGCAGGCTTCATTGCTAAGGCTACCAAAATTTGATCAAGGTAACGCTATGATATTTTATCAGTTTGGCATTTGTGGGTTTTTTTTTTTCTTCTTTACCACTTTGATCTTACACTTTACTTCTGGTATTTAATTAGATTAAATTCAGCTCATTAACATCATCTGCAAACTAATTGATTCTCCAATAAGAGAGTTTTGTTTTCTTGTCGAATCTTTGATGTCTTGACAAGATTACATACCCTTGCTTTCTAAAACTAATTATTTCATGAATGGAGTGGTGATTTTTAGATGTCTACTATATGAATACAGATTGCTAATGGCTTTTGAAAAATTAAAGTATTGTTTGAAGGTGTCATAATCATCATCGTTAATTTTGGAGGTACTTAGGCATTGTAGAGAGTAATTCTTGGTTCTTTGGGGCAAAAAAAAAAAAACAGAGATTTTTAATCTAAAAATTTCTTTAGAAAGTAAATTATTCTTGTTTTTATTTGCATAGGCATCCATAACATTGCTATAAAGAATAGTTCTATAGAACGTCAGAATGGAATATACAAATTACTTGGAATTGCAAAGTTAAAAAGAAGAAAAAGCTATGGGGTTAATTCAGCAATACTGAAAATGTGTAGTGACTGAAACAATAGTCATTTCTACGTCAAGAAGATGTCTCACATGTATTTAATTATGATAATATACATTTCACAAAAACAGTGCCTTTCGATAGCGCTGTGTTCCTTACAAAGTCAGTTTCCACAATTCTTCTCATCGTATTAATTTTTCACGAATCCTGAGTAAACATTCCTGTTACTTATTCTCACATTGTCCCTACAGTGCCGCTGGAGGTCCCATAAAAGGGCGTGGTAAGTGTCCAGCGACCTTTTTAGAGAGACAGGGCTAATTTTTAACAGTAATTTGAACAGGGTCTCTTTCACCTTACGTTACATTTTACATCAACACTAATTAAGAACCTTGGAGGTCCAGATACTGCCTAACCTTGGGGGAAACAATATCACAGAGTGGAAAAGAGAGGCATGTTAAGTAAACATTTAAATGTAAAACAGACCGTGAGAAGCTTTGACAGTATCCCATCTTGGGGATTCAGTGGAGGGTCCCTAATCCAGGTTGGGTCAGGAAACAGGAAACTGGGAAGAAAAGATGATTTTCTTAAATTGGGGGTTTTAGAGGATGAATAGCACTTATCTCTGAACTCGTAAAGAGTGGTTGGGCCTGATGGTGTTCGAATGGCCTAAGTATCTAAATAAGAAACCAGTGAGGGGTTCTCCTTAACTTCTGTGGGTGACTTGAAGACAAGCAATAGTCAAAATGTAAAGATACTGAAAACAAAGTGGAGAACGTGATTCATCCCAATAGGGAAGTTTATAAAAAAATCTCAATTAATTCAATCTCCGTCACTTCTTAAAAGATTCTGCAGGTGATGATGGGTAGGAAAGGAGTCAGATTATAAAATAAGTGAACCGTTGAGTGTCCTTCTAGGCAGATAATTATGGAAATCTAGAGTTATATAGAATGCTTCCAAGGAGAACCAGTCCATAAAATTGCAAAGCAATTTCATAGTTTTCTTAATTGGGTTTCACTTGTGGCTACCAGCTAGGCTTGGGAGCTTTTTTTTATGTTTATGTAATATAGAAAGCAAAATGGTTGAAAATGTGGAACACCTGAAAATAGAATTCTTCCAAACGTTCTGAAGAGCACGGATGTATAATCAGTCACTCTCTCGTAGAACTGTGTGGTGGTTAATTCACACAAGTCAAAGTCAAGGAAGAGACTTTTCCCTGTGAAACCCCCTGGAAAGACTGCTTGCGCCCAGCGTCACTCCCTAACTCCATTGTCACGGGGCATTTTGATACAAGTCGATTATTGTGGATCCTCTGTACTCTGATTATTATTTTTTCTTTCAAATGCATGGACTCCTGACAGTAATGATTGGTGACTGGTGGGGAGACGTGTATGGGAAATGGAAGAAGTAGAGCCCAGAAGGTTTGGAGGACAATCTCTGTATAAGTTTTTACTGGGTCAAAATTAAAAAAATAGATACATAGATACATAGAGATACATAGATATATGCGTATATATATATATACGCACATATATGTGTGTGTGAATATATATATATTCACCTTTAACATGTCAACCTTTTGTAGTGACTTAGATACTGGGAGGGTGGGAATCAGTAACCCGATGTAGAAGCCTGGTTTGCCACCTGACAGCCAGGCAGTCCTGGATCTATTTCATCCTGTGAGCCTCCTCTCTAGCTAGAATACTGAAGAAATGGCCACATTCCTTGGAGATGGAGAATACGGAAGGGATAGGATAGCACTTAGGACACATTTCAAACATTCCCTGCCATATAGCTCTTCTGCTGCCGGGAAGCGTTGATGACAACGTTGGTGTATTGTTGGTCTAGTTTTCTTACAATGACCTACTCACTAAGGAGCAAGGAGGGCATTAAAGAAATCCAGGAAGCCCAAGCTGGCAGCAGCATTCCAGCAGAGTCAAGCCCTGGGCTTGTGGACTGCTGGCGAAGTAGCAACGAGAGGGCTTCTGGGGCGTTCTCAGCATTCTCAGGGCATGGGAATTGAGTGCCAAGCAAAAAGGCTGCACAGGAATGGAATGCCATTTGGTATGATGCCTAGGAAGGGCTTGTTAATGTTGTATTTTAATAGTTGATTGTGGTTTTAATGCTTGTGTTGCTGCCTCTGGGAAGAATTGGCAGGAAGCCAGAATCCGATAGTTGGACTATTTTTCCAGTAGCACTAAGGGGACACAGGGAGCTAGAAACCACCTACATGCGGGGCTGAAGGAAGTGCACTCGCCACATGCCAGAATCCACCCAGGGCACAGTCTGTCCAGTGAAATCATGCTTTTGTTTCTTTTTCGGCAAAATTAGCTGACCTTTCTCACCATACCAAGAGCGAGGTGCTGTGGCTTTAGCATTGATCCAAATTCACTAAAACGAGCCCAGCCCGAAAGGATCTCAATCTATGCTTTTCTTAAAAAAACAAAAAACCTGGCATCTGTGCAAAAGAAGTCTTCCTTTATCCCTCTGAGAGGATCTAGCAATATCTGTTGCCAAGAAACTACTCCCTTTACGCGAAGCGATGGCCAAAACGAGAGCATTTTTCCAGGGTGAGTTGTTTAAAACTGCGTTTCTCGGTTTCGTGCAGTCTGCGAGGCTGACACCTGTAGGTCGCCTTTCCTTCATTTTTGTTATTTTCCACCCTTTTGTTTATAGCGGCTTTAGTACTGACTGGAATTTTCCCAAAACAAGTGAAAAGAAACGCAGGTAGCTTGCAGACAATGACATCTTTAAGCTACTTGCAGTTCTTCATTTTTGGTGATTCTGTGCTGTCGCTCAGACATAGGCATCAGAGACTTCCTAAAGAACTTCTCCTAAGGTTTCCTCGGCCAAGGCAATTTGATGGATGGATGCAAATACTCGTATAGAATCTGGATGTTCATATACCTGCCATTCAAGTTGATGAGTGTGCCTCCCTGGCTTAGCTTTAATAATTCAGAATTCAGGCCCACATATATCTCTGCGTTTCTGAAATAATTCTGAAAAAAAATGATGGAGATATACAAGCAAATTTGTTTTCTGTTTCATTCCTGCCTTAATTTGATGATAGAATACAGGTTTCAAAAGCTATTGGTATAACCCGAATACTGCCTGCAGTTTGGAGACAGGAACTCAATTTATATTTCATTTTGCCAGGTTTTCTGTCTTGAAAAATATTAAGGAACACGAATTTGCCATAATTGCTTAACTCTACTACATAGTTTATGAATACTGTTTATTTAATACGCATGAGCCTTGACTGAGGCAGGGCACAGAGTGGTGTTTCCTTACGTGGGTATTGTACGTGTATTATACCTTTCTTGAAATCTTACTCATGCCCCATAATTGACCCCAAAGGAAGAAAAAGTTCAAAGTTTTCCAGGCACACAGTAATAGGGTCACCGCCATGCAGTGAATTCTTCAGGGCCAACTACTCCTCTAAATAATGTATATATTGACTGATTGTGTTTTCAGAACAACCTTAGGAAGTAGATGGTTATGTTATCTCAACGGCAGTCGAGGCTCATAGACATTAAAACATCCTGCCCAGGGTCAACTAGGCACTAGGTCCTAGAGCCCAAATTAAACGGACAGTGATTCTATTAGCTTCCTACTGCCACTGTAATGAGTTACCACAAATTAAATTGCAGAAAACGATACACATTTATTATCTTTTAGTTCTGGAGGCTAGATGTCCGAGATAGGTCTCCCCAGGGGAAAAATAGCAAGGTCTAGGCAGGGCCGAGTTCCTTCCCCGGGGGTTCTAGGGGCAAATGTGCTTCCTTGCCTTTTGCAGCTTCTCGAGGCTTCTGGTAGCCCCCTGCGTGCAGTCCTCTTGCCTTCTTCCCGGCCAGCAATGGCCAGGCGAGTCTCAGTGCACAACCCTCTCTCTGTGTTTCTCTGCCACTTGTGTTACAACAACGACCCCACCCAGATAACCCAAGGTACTCTCTTTAAGATCAGCTGATGCAAATCCTTAGTTTCACCGGTGACCTTAATCCCACCTTGCCATGGAACACAGCGTTCATGGGTATCGGTCTGCCTACCATGGCATCATTTCTTTAATTGACACTTGTGGTTAAAAACAGGAGCTATTTTCAGTGTCTCCCATGCATCTTGGCTGCATGGTGGAAGATGTTTGTTTTAGATTGGGGAGCAAACCTGGAGACCAAGATTCTTACAAAAGTCACTTATCTACAAAGTGTTGCCAGGAGAAAAGATAAGGAGTGAGGAGATGGGTATGATACCAGACAGAGTCTCGGGGAGCCCAACAGTGGCTCAGTGATGCAGAGAAGTCTCCAGAAACAGTGCAAGGCATGCATCAGAGCCAAGTTGACTGAGGAAAAGAGGACCCACGGAGTCACACTCCTACACCCCAGTCTTGGGATAAGACTACCCTCCCCCAGCAAATCTGCAGGAATTTCCTGCTTGCTTAAAGACAAATAGATTCCAGTTGCCCTAGAGCAAACCCCGCTTTTAGAAGACCCAGCTGTGGGTTTAGGAGAGTAAGTATGGTCTGAGCCTATGTGTGTTACAACGGTAAAGGGACCCAACAGGAAACGGCAGAGTACTGATGATGTCGGCCACAGTGTGAAAGGCTCCTATCCATCCACCTACCTCCCCACATCCTATGAAACGTTATACAAGTACATTGGCAGCAAGTAACAGTGCTTCCTCTTACTTGCCGGTGGAAATGAGAGGCTCAAAAATAACTACAGAATCCAGCTGCCTATCAGTAGGCTTTAATTTATTCATGGAATCATTTAAAAATGCCTACTGCGTATGTAAGTCTTTGCCAGGTGTGGTGGGTGAGAAGAGACACCCTTCCTTCAAGGTGTCGATATAAGGACAAATTGTTCAAACAGAATGAGATAAAAATAGGAGACGCTACAATTCACTATTCTGTAAAATGACTCCATCTGTAATTCCTCTGCCTTTTCAGGATACAGAGCAGCCAGTAGGGAGCGCGAAACCTCAGGGGCATCGTCAGGTCTAAAACAGCAATCTTAATACTCACCCCGAGGGACTTTTGGTGAAGGTTAAGTTCAGTAATGGATGTGAGCATGGGTGGCATGTTCAGGAAAGTTTTAACAGAATCCACTTCAGCCAAACCTTCAAAGTTAACTCAAATTCAATCTATGTTTTGCCTAGACAGAAATATGTGTATGTAGATAATTTAGGGAAAATGATAGTAGTATTAAAGAAGATCAGATGAATTTGAAAGCCTCATTTTTTTCTTTATACAAAATAGCATTAGGTGGTTATTAGTTTTCAGTCACCAGTTAAGTCAATAAAATATAAATCCCAGTATTTCTGTAGCTTGTTAGGTGTTTCTCATAGTCAGGGAAAACAAGTCTTAGAAAAAAATTAAAATCAGCCCTTAATTCTGTAACCATATGAACTGTCTTCTATCAAGACTTTAAAATATATAGATACAGATATATAGATATAGATATATAATATACATATAGCCCATAAATTATTTTAGCTCAGAATTAATTACGTTCTAACTCACATTTAAAAGTAAGCATATGGGGTGCCTGGGTGGCTCAGTCAGTTGAGTGTCTGACTTTGGCTCATGTCATGATCTTGCTCATGGGTTCGGGCCCTACATCAGGCTCTGTGCTGACAGCTCAGAGTCTGGAGCCTGCTTCAGATTCTGTGTCTCCCTCTCTCTCTACCCTTCCCCTGCTCATGTTCCCTCTCTCTCTCTCTCTCTCTCTCTCTTCTCAAAATAAATAAAGGCCAAAAAAAATTTTTTAAAAAGTAAGCATAAATCCTGGTTTTTAGCTGTCCTGCTCTGAAACAATGATTAAGTGAAGGCTGTGTTTTCATATTTACTTTTAGTCGATATGTCTGATTTTATACATTTGTAAACACATTAAATTTAGAACTGAATGTCATTTTAGCAACAAGATGAGTGATGAATAGATACATTTCCCTAAAGGAATTATTCACTGATATTTTAATTGTTAGGACTATACTACAGAGTGAGTTGTAAGGGACATTTTGACATGGAAAAAATCAGGGTCACCATATTTCTTTAATAGGGATCAAAGTGCAATGACCAGAACAGTGAATACTCCATACCTTTCAGGGTGACTTCATCCTTTACCTGTGAGTTGACAGTTACTGTTTCCTTAGGTCTTGCAGGTCTCTCTCTCTCTCTCTCTCCCTCTCTCTCTCTCTCTCTCTCTCTCTCTCTCTCTCTCTCTCTCTCTCTCTCTTTCTCTTTCTCTCTCTCTCTCTCTCTCTATATATATATATATATATATATATATAATATGTATACATATTACACATATATACCTATTATATATATTACATATATATTTACCTGTTTTATATATATATATATGTATATATATATTACACATATATATATATGCACCTAGGTTTATATGCATATATATGTAGATAGATAGTATTTTCACCCTGGAGAATAGAAAAAGGAACTCAGTGTTAAGACCACCTCTGTTGAGTGTTTTGATTATGATATATTTTAATAACTTTCTATTATGACATAGGAAAATGCCTCCAAAGAGGAAATATATACATGGCATAAAGAGATGGAGTATATAATATCTAGGGGTCCTTTCCAACTCTGAAGTCTTAAAAGATTTTTTTCCTTTAAGATGCAGTTCAGGAGTTGAAAATATCTTACTTGTTTGTGAGCTAAAATAGATCACCACGTTCAAAACCCCCTAATTTATGCCACTTTGTCAGTCATACCAAACCTGACAGGACAAATGTACATTAAACTCTTGTACTTACACATTTGTAACCTCTTGACTTTTTAAAAAAAAATTTAAAGGTTTATTTTTCTGAGAAGGAGAGACAGAGCATGAGCGGGAGAGGGGCAGAGAAAGAGGGAGACACAGAATCTGAAACAGGCTCCAGGCTACGAGCTGTGAGCACACACCTTGTCGCTGGGCTTGAACCCCTGAGCTGTGAGATCATGAGCTGAGCCGAAGTCGGACATTCAACCAACTGAGCCACCCAGGCACCCTGTGACCTATTGATTTTTATACATGCTGCCAAAACAAGCAATCTCTCGATTTTCAGAATCCAACCACAAATACATACTTTTCTTCTTGGCTTTTCTGTAGGAATGTGGAACTCTAAATAGGGTTTTAATTTCATTTCACTAGAGGTTGGATTCACTTTCATCTGACTGTATTGATGATATCTTTTTTAATTAACAGTAAACATCCTGAAAAACTAAATGAAGGCCACATAGGTGCTATTTTAAGAACTTGTGACATCTTTCTTTCAAATTTCTTAAAATCTTAAAAGGGGAAATTTATCAAATTAAATGCATAGTGGATGGTTGCTTTATTGCTTAGTGAAATTAAGAGACAATAGCTTTCCTTTATAACCAAATGGAAGATACATACCTCTGGGTCTCAACTGACCCCAATTCCAGAAGGAAGCAGAAATAACAATTCCTGTAAAGACTGCTCTGTATTACTGTTTCCGGGTTGCTGGATCGGTTAGTGGCCTGGCAGTTGGTTCCTCTGGAATACATCTCAGGAAGTTGGTAAGGAGTGAACCTGGCCTATTTTGAAACCTACCCTGTGTTAAGGACAAGGCAATGATCCTGAAGTGCCCATGGAATTAAGGCACGTAGTTAAGTTAACCTTGGCTCGGGAGCAGGTAGTGGAGCGCTGTACAAGAATGCGGCCGAGGTAGAACGGGGCCCTCCAGAGAAGCAAGTGTTCACTTTTGTTCATTTCTTGTAATGCTTGTTTTTAAAATAGCAGTGAAATAAGTCTGCAAACTGCCAGTTCATATGTATTTAATGAAGGCCCTCCGGGTGTCCGCCACTGAACCAGGCGTGTCGGAGATATAAAAAAACTACTCAGGTGACTTCCTTCTTGACTAGGGGGTTGCCACACAGAGCACCTGATGGAATTTCGATCTGAAGCTCAGTCTGTGTTTCAGATAAATAATGAGTAATTCTTTTTCGTTGTAAGTCTGTCCCATGTAATACTTGCTAAGTCCGTATTTTTACTTGTTACATCTGACAACGCACTTGCTCCAGAAACTCACAGGCTGCTGAAAGAAATAGCTTACATATATTAAATCCTAGGGAACAACGTAAAATGGCATTTAAGTAAGTTCTAAATTGTGTTGTTTACATCAGCACTTCACAGTTTCTGCCGGTGGCACGCATCATCAGTGGCCCTCGGGAGGCATGTTAAGGTGTGCATAAATTTTGAGTTAACAGTACTTGCTGATTATTTCTCCCATTTCTGTCATGAAAGATTGTAATAATACATAATGCAGGTGTCTTTTTTTTTAAGTTTATTTACTTATTTTGAGAGAGAGCATGAGCAAGGGACGGGGAGACGGAGAGAGAGAGAGAGAGAGAGAGAATCCCAAGCAAGCTCTGTGCTGTCTGTCAATGCAGAGCCCAGTGCAGGGCTTGAACCCATGGATCGAGAGATCATGACCTGAGCCAAAGCGAGAGTCCAACGCTTACCCCGCTGAGCCACCCAGGCACCCCAAGAACGTCCTTACTATCAGGATATCCTGAAGGGCTCTAGTCCTCCATAGTGTGAAATAGATTATTCAAAAACCTTTCGGCTACTATAACAAGGTACTTACACATCCGATCCTGTCACGTTAACGTACGTGTGGTTAAGAAGCCTCACGTTGTCTTTCATGTCGTTGGGGGTCCCATTCTGACTCCGCCCTCACGTTAAGTGTGAATCAGAGTTGGAGAAGGTATCGTGGGGGAGATTGGATTTGAATGAAGTCCTGAAAGCAGAGGGAGAAGGCAGCGGGGTGGAGTGTGAACATTTTGTGCTGGAAACACAGTGGGCACCGATTCCCAGTCGGCAGGATGAGCCTGAACAAGATGTCGCCCAGAAGTAGCAATGTCCTCTCAGCTTCCTTGAGTCATGACCAGTCAAGGGGAGGGTCCTCCCTGAATTCTTTTTTGATGGAGCGGTACATTTAGACGGGGGGAGGGACACAGCTATGGTCTTGTCTATCTGTTCTGCTGTGTTTTGATTGCCAGAGAACAGTAAAGAAACTGGGTTTATAATGGCATCTAAAATGTGAACTTAAACACTTCAAATTCTCAATTGAGTTTGAAAGTCAAAGCAAAGACATTTTTAAATAATGCCCATTCAGCAGCGTGAGTCCTTTGGGAAACTGCCTCCAGCCTCTGCAATGTCTCAAAATATTTACGCCATTACCAAAAAGATTATTACATGTTTTTCTGAAATAATCTCTGTAAATAATCACTTGAACTTTTAAAATGTTGCTTCATCTCATGTGTCAGCGCTCTAAATAAATTGTCTGGAAAACATTGAAAAGATCTTAAAAGTGGCAGCTGCTTAACTAACAAGATGACAGTGTTTTGGTAAATTTTTATTATTTAAGGTAGTAAAACTGTCCCTCTGAGTCTGTGAGCCATAGATTTTCATCACCGATGTGTCACTATGTAGTGTTGCTTCTGAGTATTATTTGTCAGTCCCCAAATTCTGCTACTTACTGCTGTGATCCTAGAGACCATAAATAAGAGAGAAAACATGATCTGTCATGTGAAATAGAGTAGGGCTGGCATAATCCCCAAGGTCGTAGCAATGAGGTAGAATAGATCATGAGAAAACTGAGTTTATACACAATAGAACATAGATCCAGTTGTTGGCACATATATGGGTTCCAGTGGTTATTTCAGAACATTGCATTTTTAAAATTATGCACCCGAACACACACACACACGCACAATGTCAGCAGAAATATTTACACACAGTGTTTTCAGTTTACAAGGGGGAGATCCAGACTCAGAAAGGTTGAATGCCAGCAGATACCCCAGGACTAGATTGGGGAGTAACACAAATGTTGAGTCTGGTTTTTCTGGTCCCCTGTATATCCCTTCTCATGCCATCCTTTTCTCATTAACCTCATGAAGATAATTTAAGATGTAAAAACATGCATTAGTACCATAAAAATACACCAAGGAAGCCAGGGATGTGCCAGAGGTGATCGCTTCTAACCTCTGTGACAGCTGGTGAAATAACCTGATGAAAAGCTTTGGAGTCTGTACAAATGTTTTCCACAAATCTCTGGCCCCCGGCGATGTCCCCTGTCAGGACACAGAAACGCCCCTGTCGCTGCTCCATCTTTGAACAATGACCTGTCACAGATGCCTAGGTGTGCTTATCTTAGAAGTTTGTCCCAATATCGCTGCCCAAGTGGATCATATTCTGCTCTGTCATGCGTACGGTGGCCACTCGTCTCTCGTAATGTGTACTATAAATAAGGAAGGGAAGAGAACAGCGAGTTGTTTCTCTTCCGATTGTGTTCACTGCGTTCTAACTTTAAAGCCCGGTGCTGGCCCATTCTATGGATTATACTTTATTACTCTAAGAAACTGCCTTTTAAAACTGTACATAGTCCAGAAGTGTACATTTCTTCTTCTCCAATAACTGTTACGATGATACTAAAAGTACTAAAGTGAAATTTTGTATTAATTTTGAGGAAGAAGGACGATTTTGGGAATGTGGTGTGGCCTTGGAGGGTTGCCATAGGTCCCAAGGGGAAGTGTCTAAGAGTGTAATTAAGGATTTCCATTAGAGAGATTTTAGGCAGATTCTGAAAACCACAGTATTTTCTTCAGCATAAAACCCAGATAATTCTATTGCCTGTGCCCTGTCACTTTCCTATTATGACATGAAACCTTTTTTTTTTATTTTGTTTATTTATTTTAAGAGGGGGGGGCATAGCATGGAAGCAGAGGAGGGGCAGAGAGAGAGAGGCGGGGAGAGAATCCCAAGGAGGCTCCGCACCGTCAGTGCGAAATAGGGCATGAGACTTCTAAAACTGTTTCTATCAAAGCAAAGGAGATACAACCAGCTTAATTTTCCAGGCTTTTTTTCTTGGTCAAGAAAATACACAATTTTACCTCTTGGCCATCTGAGGAAAGGGAGTTAATGAACGCCCACCTCTATTCAGATATAAATTCCCCCAAAACACTCGATTTCTTATCAACACCAACAACACAACGGCCCTCTATGGGTCAGACATTGGGGCCAAGGAGTTTCACTTGGCTTTGAGTGAGGGTTCTGGGTCTTCTGTGCGCATCACTGCCCCTCCTTAATACCCGTGCTGTGCACCTTGGAAGCAAAGTCAGAGTCATTCTTTGCCACATGTTTATCAAGAAGGTGGCTCTAAATAGTCTTTAGAGGACTTGATTTTAGGTCGAGGACACCTGTGCAGCAGAGCTCTGGTTTTGTGATCTGTTCAGAATCTGCTCATTTCACACCACTGTTTGGGTTTTTTGTTTCTGCTTTTAGAAAGATGGAGGGAGGTAGGAAGAATTCGCACCCTGGGAAAATCTTATTAATAAATCGAGACAGAGGGGAAATAGTATGTGTGGGGGCAGGGGAAGATCGGGAAAGAGAAAAACCAGAGCCAAATCTGTTCTGGGACCTCTGGTGTGACGCTGAGGCCTGGGCCAGGCTTTGGAGCTTCATCTTCCAGCAAAAGCTCAGCATCCATTCAATCCACACAGGCGATCGCTCAGGAGAAGCAGGGCCGACCCACATTGCGGGCACCACCCGCCGCAATCGGCCTGCCCGCAACTGCAGTGTTACTACCTCTGTGACGAATTCTGTGTACAGCTGCGAGTTCTGGGGAGGTTGGCTGCCGACCTTTAGGAAAGTTAGATTGCATCCCAAAGGCAGGTGCCCAAACAGAAGCGAAATCCGCTGGATTGAGAAAGTAGGTAATCACACTTGGCCAGAAAGGTTCACTGCTGCCAGCAAATGACGGAATCTTCCCAGAGGTCTTTAGACGATCTTCTTGAATCTTTATCACGCTACCATGTACAGATTATAGCACCATGGTCTTCCACAGAAGCAGACTGAGGCTCAGCAAGATTAAGTAACTTATGCAAAGGTAAGTAACTAGTAGGGTCCAGAACTGAGCGTGTTGGACTCCAGTGCCCCTATTTTTTTCTATTATACACTATAAGAAGTTTCAGATGGAAAGGGGGAAAAATGGTGGGGAAAATATTTTGGAGAAGCAGATGTATCTTCTTTAAATTGGACAATTGAGCGCACCCAGCACGGTGCCCAGTACCTAGTAAATGCATAAACGGATCAGCTATTGTATAGGCACTTTAACTATTTTCGCTTGCTGGGTCCTGTCACGGTGGCGTTTGTCGACAAGTTTCCCCAAGATTATTGGATTCCTAGCTAACAAAATCAGTATATGTTGTGATGTTTTCTATTCGTATTAAAATCGTTGAGCAAAGATGGTAGTTATTGACATGTTAATCATCCTATTGCTTTGGCACTAAGAGATATCTTAGATATAATTCAGGAAGTTCGTTGCTGACAGATGATCTCTTTTGTGTGAGTCCCGGGGGGAATGTTTTGATCCTATCTAATTTTAGGCTTTCTCTAGATATAAATAGCGTGTTCTTGAGGACCAAGGTGAAACGGCCCCATGCTGGAGTTTCCTGGAGCCACTATGCAGTGTTATTTGAGAGCTCACCGCTTTTATCTCGTGTTAAGTAGGTTGGACCTCTCTCTAGTCCTCCTGTGATCTGGCTCCTGCCCCCCCTCTCCAACCTGGTATCTGTCACTCCCTGACTCTCACTAGAGTGCTCCAAAGCACAGACCTATTTATGGAGTGTCTACTGTTTCTCAATTGTCTGCCTTTGCTTCTGAGATCCTCTTTGCCAAAAATGCCTGCTCACTTCTCACCTGACTCTACTCCATTCTGCCTCTTACTTTGTCTCTATCTAACTCAGCCCCTCCGCGATTTCGTCCAGGAAGTCCACGCCTAGAGTGCTCCCAGCATGAAGGCTGCTCTCTGTCTTCTGGCCATTCCATTGCATACTAATTTTTACCATTAAATTTTATTATAGTTATCTGGGTTCTCTGTACTTTTCTCCTGCCCTCTGCCTAGAGACACATTTTATAGATGAGAAAACTAAGGCCATAAGTACTCCAGGAGAAAGAAGAATCTAGGACATGGTAGAGTAGGAGTATTTCAACATAAGTGGTGTTGGTGGTCCATATACCTTTCTGATTATCCATGTTAGTGTGTGTGTGTGTGTGTGTGTGTGTGTGTGTGTGTGTGTATGTGTGTGTGGTTCTTTATAACTTTGGGGAAGGGGCGTGGATGGGAAGTTCTTTTGAGGCAGACTATTTACCTCCTTAATGACAACATTATGGATCTTGAAGAATTACTTCTGCAGACTCTTGTCTTCCAAATGAACTCCTGAGTGGTCTTTCCATATCTCATTTCTTCTCATACACTACTTGATATTGCCAGGATCTTCTTAAAGCTTAGGATCATGTCCCTTGCATGCTCTTAAGTAAAAAATTAACACATATGAATGTCACAGCCTAGTTTTCTCTGCTACAGCGTAGCCCCAGCCTGCCTTTATGGATGAATATTCCATGTGCCCTCAATCCAACTTATTTCCAGCAAAGCTGACTCCTCAACATGCTGCATCATCCTTGCTGTCCCCTCTATTTAGAACACAATTTCTCTGTCTCTACAAAAACAAATTGTCGACCTGGCCAGTCCTTTTTTGAATAGTTATTACAGAGATTTATACCTGCAAGCAGCTTACTTTTTTTTTCCTTCCAAATCCCTTCTCTTCATGTATATTTAGTTTCTGGGATTTGCAATCCACCCCCCCCGTTTTATAATTATTTTTTATGCTTCTTATGTAAGATCCTAGAGCTCGTGGTTTGTGGATTCAAGCCCTGCGTCGAACTCTGTGCTGACAGCTCAGAGCCTAGAGCCTGCTTCAGATTCTGTGTCTCCCGCTGTCTCTGCACCTCCCTCGCTCAAGCTCTGTCTCAAAAATAAATAAACATTAAAATAAGGGGCACCTGGGTGGCTCAATAGGTTAAACGTCCGACTTCAGCTCAGGTCATAATCTCACCTTCTGGGAGTTCAAGCCCCATGCCAGGCTCTGTGCTGACAGCTCGGAGCCTGGAGCCTGCTTCGGATTCTGCGTCTCCCTCTCTCTCTCTGCCCCTTCCCCGCTTGCACTCTGTCTCTCTCAAAAATAAATAAACATTAAAAATATTTTTTAAAAATTAAAGAAACAGGTAGGATTCGCCTTCTTATCTCAGTTGTCCTCCTCACATCTCTCCATCTTTCTTGCCGCCCCTGTTTTCTGGCCGTTTTATCCATTTGGTCTTAGAGACTGCTGAGCTGGAGCTCTCGCTTGTCCTGAGGTACACAGGTCCTTGATTCCTGGTTCCCTCTAGACAGACTCTAACTGGTCAGTATGATCACTGACCCCCAGCGCTGACTCCAAGAAGCCATGGCCAAGCAGAGACACCACAGGAGCCTAGCGGCAAGGAAGAGGGTGGCCAGGGTTTCCCTGGGTGGGCTTGGAGGGAAGGATGTTATTACAGAATTGTGATGACATCTGAGAAGACCTTCTAAAAATATATCTATTCTAGAATTTTTGTGAGGATCAAATGCGATCATTTGTGGCATAAGAAGTAGAGAATGTGGTACCTGAATTTGAATCTCTGCTCGGCCTCTCAGCGGCTTTACGGCCTTGGGAAAATGGCTTCATCTCTGTTTACCTCAGTTTCTTCTGTCTGGCAAACTGGAGAAGTATATTGGTAATGAAATCACAGTCTGCGAAGATGAAGAAAGTTAGAAAGTGTAACGCCTGTTACAGAAACTGGTGCATGGTGATCACTCAGTAACTATTGTTTATCGTTAAACACAATTATTCGCACAGTTGCTGTTCTATCATTAGTGTGAAATAAACAGGTTTGTTTCTAACATCTCATATTTGCCTTTATTAAACTATCACTTTTTTTCAGAGTAAGGACTATGCCTTATACATCCCTGTACCTGTCATAGTGAGGAAGATGGTTTCTTAAACATTTTAGACACAGTAATCGGATGGATGGATGGATGGCTGGCTGGAAGCAAGGAAGGAAGGAAAGAAGAGAAGGAGGGTGGAAGGGAAAGGGAATAAAACTAATCCTTTAAATCCACTTTGAATTAGAAAAGAAGATGTGGCTGCTTTATTCATAGAGGATATCAGTCCATAATCTTGGAGGCAGAATAAGAAAATGCAACACTCACCTGAGGGAATAATTTACTGTGTCCTGCCCTATGGATCGAAAGACTAGGTGGTTGAGTGTCTTATAGTGAGATAAAATAGATTTTTCGATTTCGTGATTAAGACCGAATACAGCAACTGATGGTTGCAAGCCTCGTGTCATAGCTACAGATAATTAAAACTGCTAGATACCTTAATTAAGATTATTAAAAGCTCCATAAAGACATTATTTAATTAGCAGGTTATTTGCTGTGTGATCTATCAAATGGTATGACACTTTATTAAAGTATGGATTGCATTGAGCATTTTCTTTTGAGCCATTTTAGGGGTAGAGTCTGCAAAAGAGGTATTGTGGAATCACTAAGTAATTAAGGGCTACGTAGATCGTTCCTGCTGAGAAAACATTAATCAAGCATTTGGGCCTGATTAGATTGTCTGCCCTCGGGAGGTAAAGGTATAAAATCACAAGAGCGGAGGAGAGTGGCAGGGCAGTGTTTTTTATATAGCACCGGACATGGGACTGGGTATGAGTGTGATGTGTATGCCGTCACCCCTCAGGAAGGTCAAGGCAAATACAGTCTGCAGAATAACACCCTTTGACCACAGCCTCCCAACAGGAAAGGATAGACCTTTCCAAGGACAGGAAGATAGCACGATTAGTGCAAGGTACGCAGACTTTGGGAACAGATAGAATCTAATTTAAAATCAGATCTGTCACTTGTTAACTGTATGATTCCAAGCGGTTTCCTGAATTTCCCTGAACTTCAGTTCCTCCATCTATTAACAAGTAGGCAGACGTTTTCTGTAAAGAACCAGGTAGCAACTGTCCTAGGCTTTACTTGTCACATATGTGCCCTGTCACAGGTTACTTGTTTTATTGTTCTTTTTTTTTAAATAACTCTTTAATCATGTAAAAACCATCCATACTTGGAGAACTGTACAAATGGGCCGCTGGCTGGTGTTGGCCCAAGGGCCTAGTTTTCAAACCCCATATGATTGTATTATTAAGAAATTTCACTTACAACCCTCCTCTGCTACTATATGTGCGTTTGGGTCCTCAGCTCTAAATTCAGTAAACAATTCATGATTGTTGCTGTCTGCCTTCCCAGTGCCCCTAACATAGTAGGTGCTCAGCTAAAGATTGTTTATGAATAGTAAGGACAGTATTCAAGTGTTCTGGTGCCTCAACATTGATAGAACAGCGGCTCTGAAGGAAGCATAGTGGGTGAAATATACAGCAGAGACCGTCTATTCTATGGAACTCAACACAAAAGACAACCAAAAAAGAGTTTTCCGAACGTCTCGTGTCCGTCATTTGCTGCCATGCGAACTTATATATCATGGGCATATTGAGCAGGAGAAATCAGAAGAGCGATGGGTAGGTTACGAATCGGGGAAGATCTCATAGTGGTCCCAACACTGTCACCTTAACACCAAATACTTGGCTTTTTTACAATCACTCAGAAACGATGAAATGATTTCCCCTAGCAATTCCCTGTAGTCTCTAACAGGAAAAATAGGTAAGAAACCCAGAAAACTGGAGAGCACACAATTTCTCCACACAATTTTTTTCTCCCTTTTGGAGATTTTATGGAGGCTTAAGGATGTGCTAAACCAGTCAGCTGAATTTAAGAATACATGCGTATTGTCCGTATGCAGTCATTCGTAATTTCTCCAGTCCCAACCAGGTTAGCCGTGTTTTTCTTTCTTCCACTTTCTGCTCCCTGGGTTTCAGCCACGAGGAGTTACTTACTGTTTCCTATGCACAGGACATACTCATGCCGTCCCTTGTGATAGCGCCACCTCCCTTTCTCAGTTGAGAAATTTCTCTCTGCACATCAGTTCTTATCTGAGATTTCAACTCTTGCCTTGGTTTTCCCGATCCTCTCCAGCAATAAATTCATGCCTGCCCTCCTCTGTCTCGTGGTCAGGGTTGAGACATTCCTCTGTGATTCTAAGTCACTCTGTTCACGCCTCTGACCACCTTTGAAACCCTAATAGCCCTGCATCATAACTGTCGATAGCCTGTCTTACTAGGTTCTTAACTCTTTGAGGACAAGGACTGTGTTCTTTACTCATTTATAAACCCAACACCAGAGACAACACCTTGCTCAGAGTCTACGTTCAGAGACTTCATTCAGGGTTGCCAGATAGAATGCAAGACACCAGTTAATTTTTTTTGAGTTTATTTATTTATTTTGAGAGAGAGAAAAAGCACAAGCAGGGGAGGGGCAGAGATAGAGAGGGAGAGAGAGTATCCCAAGCAAGCTCTGCAGTGTCAGCACACAGCTCAACGCAGGGCTTGAACTCATGAACCCCAAGACCATGACCTGAGCCAAAACCAAGAGTTGGACGCTTAACGGATTGAGCCACCCAGGCACCAGTTATTTTTTTTAATTGAAGTATAGTTGACATATGATGTTATGTAAGTTTCATGTGTACAACATAGTGATATGACATGTTTGTATGTTATGCCACAGTCATCACAAGTGTAGCTACCACCTGTCACTGTACGATGCTGTCACAGTGCCATTGGCTGCATTCTCTATACTTTAACTTTCATCCCTGTGTCTTATTCATTCCACGATCAGAAGCTTGGACCTCCCAGTCCCTTTTACCCATTTTGCCTCTCCCCTAAATCCCAAGACCTTTGGTAAACCACTAATTTGTTCTTTGTTTATGGATCTTTTTCTACTTTGTTTTGTTTTGTTTTTAATTTTGTTTTAAATTCCACATATAAGTGAAACCATATGGTATTTGTCTTTCTCTAATTTCACTTAGCATAATACCCTCTAGATCCATCCATGTTGCTGCAAATGGCAAGATCTCATTCTTTTTTATGACTAATATTCCATCGTAAATATATACCACATCTTCTTTATCCATTCATCTGCTGATGGACACTTGGGCTGCTTCCATACCTTGGCTATTGTAAATAATGCTACAGTAAACACAGGAGTACCTATATCCTTTCAAATTAGTGTTTTCATTTTCTTTGGGTCACCCGGTTGTGACATTATTAGATCATACTGTATTTGTATTTTTAATGTTTCAAGAAACCTCCATAATGTTTTCCACAGTGGCAACATCAATTTACACTCTCACCAACAGTGCTCAGTGGTTTCTTTTTCTCCATATCCTTGCGAATACTTGCTGTTTCTTGTCTTTGTGATACTAGCCATTCTGAATGATGTAAGGTGATCTCTCATTGCAATTCCCTGATAATGAGTGATGTTGAACATCTTTTCAAGTATCTGTTAGCCATCTGGATGTCATCTTTGGAAAAATGTCTATTCAAGGCCTCTGTTCATTTTTTTAATCGGATTGTGTGTGTGTGTGTGTGTGTGTGTGTGTGTGTGTGTGTGTGTTGAGCTAAGTTCTTTATATATTTTCGGTATTAATCCTTTATCAGCTATGTCATTTGCAAATATCTTCTCCCATTCACTAGGTTGTCTTTTGTTGTTTCCTTCACTGTGCAAAAGATTTTTTTATTTTGGCGTAGTCCCGGTATATTATTTTTGCTTTTGCTTCCCTTGCCTCAGGAGACATACCCACAAATATATTGCTAAGATCGATGCTCAAGAGATTAATGCCTATACTTGCTTTTAGGAGTTTTATGGCTTCGGGTACCACATTTAGGTGTTTAATCCATCTCAAGATTATTTTTGTGTTTACTGTAAGAAAGTGGTCTAGTTTCATTCTTTTGCACGTTGCCATCTGGTTTTCTCAACACCATTTGTAGAAGAGACCATCTTTTTTCCCCATTGGTTATCCTTGCCTCCTTGGTCATAGATTAATTAACCATATAAATGGGGGGGGTGATTTCTGAGTTCTCTCATCTGTTCCATCAAACTGTGTGTCTATTTTTGTGCTAGTACCATTCCCTTTTGATTATTATAGATTTCTAGTGTATCTTGAAGTCTGGGATTGTGTTACCTCCAGTTTTGTTTTCCTTTCTCAAGATTACTTTGGCTATTTGGGGTCCTTTTGTGTTTCCATACAAGCTTTAGGATTGTTCATTCTACTTCTGTGAAAAATGCTATTGATACATTGATAGAGATTGCAATAAATCTGTAGACTGCTTTGGGTAGTGTGGTCATTTTAAAGATGTTAATTCTTCCAATCCATGAGCATGGAATATCTTTTCCATTTTTTGTGTTGTCTTCAATTTCATTCATCAGTGTTTCATGATTTTCACAGAAGGTGTTTCACCTCCTTGGTTAGTTTATTCCTAGGTATTTTATTCTTCTTGGTGCAATTGTAAATGGAATTGTTTTCTTAATTTCTCTTTCTGCTCTTTTGTTATTATTATGTAGAAACACAAATATATTTCTGTATATTAATTTTGTATCCTACCACCTTACTGAATGCATTTATTCTAACAGGTTTTTTATTAATTCTTTAGGGATTTCATTGTTTAGTATCATGTCTTCTGCAAATAGTGACAGTTTTACTTCGTCCTTACAATTTGGATGCCTTTTATTTCTTTATCTTGTCTGATTGTTATGGCTATGACTTTAATACTATGTTGAAGATGAATGGCAAGAATCCTTGTTTCTGATCTTAGAGGAAAAACTTTTAATTTTACACCATCATAACGATGTTAACTGTGGGTTTATGATATATCACCTTTATTACGTTGAGGTGTTTTCCTTCTAAACCCACTTCGAGAGATAAAAATCATAAACATATGTTGAATTTTGTGAAATGCCTTTCTACATCTATTGAGTTTATCATATGGTTTTTGTCCTTTAGTTTTTTAATGTGGTATATCACATTTCTGACTTACAGGTTTTGAACCATTTTTGCACCCCCAGAATAAATCCTACTTTATCATGTTGAATGATCCTTTTCATGAATTATTAAATTTGGATTGCTAATATTTTCTTAAATATTTTTATATCTGTGTTCCTTGGGGACATTGGCCCTTAGGGTTTTTTGGTGTTGTGGCCGTGTGTGTGTGTGTGTGTGTGTGTGTGTGTGTGTGTGTGTGTGTGTGTTTGCAGTGTCTTTGGTTTTGATATCAGGGTAATGCTGGCCTCATAATATGTATTTTGAAGCTTTCCTACTTCCTCTATTTTTTGGAATAGTTTGAGGAGAATGGGTATTAAATTTTCTTTAAATGTTTAAATGTTTGGGAGCATTTACCTCTGAATCCATCTGGTCCTTGACTTTTATTGCTGAGTCAATTTTGTTACTAGTAAGCAATCTGTTTAGATTTTCTTTTCTTCTTGATATATTTTTGAAAGACTGTACATTTCTAGGAATTTATCAATTTCTTCTAGGTTGTGCAATTAATTGGCATATAATTTCTCATAGTACTCTCTTATAATCTTTCGTATTTCTATTGTATCAGTTGTTACTTCTCTTTCCTTTTTTATTTTATTTGGGCCCTTTATTTTTTTCTCTTGACGAGTCTTATGGTTTATCCATTTTGTTTACTTTTCCAAAGAACCAGCTCTTGGTTTTATTGAACTTTTCATTGTTTTTTCAGTATCTATTTCATTTATTTCCACTCTGATCTTTATTATTTCCCTCCTCCTACTAGCTTTGGGCTTTGTTTGTTCTTCCTTTTCTAGTTACTTTAGGTAAAAGGTTTGATACTCTTTCAGATTTTTTGTTTGTTTGTTTCTTGAGGTAGGCCAGTATCACTATAAATTTCTCTCTTAGAACTACTTTTTATATGTCCCAAAGATTTTAGATTATTGCAAGATACCAGTTAAAATTGAATTTTAGATAAACAATGAATAATTTTATACTATAAATATGTTATTACTTGGAATATTCTTTTTTTTAATTTTTTAATGTTTATTTATTTTTGAGAGAGAGAGAGTGTGTGAGCAGGGAGAGGGAAGAGAAAGAAGGAAACACAGAATCTGAAGCAGGCCCCAGTCTCTGAGCTGTCAGCATGGAACCCGATGTGGGGCTCGAACCCACAAACCACAAGATCATGACCTGGCTGATGTTGGCTGCTTAATCAACTGAGCCACCCAGGTGCCCTAAACACAGTGCATTCCTATACTAAAAAATTAAATTGAATGCCCTGTAATTTTATTTACTAAATCTGGCAGACCAATTATATGAGTGAATGAATAAATTTCATTTTTTTCCGTATTATAGCACGAAACTATTTTCATTAATTTCTGCGGGTTTCAGACTAGAGGCAGCCATAGTTGAAAATTTCATCAGTGTGAATTGATACCCTTGACTGCACATGGAAGGCATGTTATTATATTATCAACAGAGGGATTTATTCACTATTAACCCTTGAGAAACTTTTCAGATGAAGAGTCATGACAGTTTTGATGATTTACAAGAGCTAAACAAGAATAAATAGAATCTTTTGGAGTTGGACATGCTATAATAATAATGAAATCAAAGTATAATAACAATAATAATAGCATTTATTGAGCGATCATTATTTCAGACGCTAATCTAGGTGTTTTTTACATGTAATTCCTTATTCTTCATAAAATTGGCCCTGGTAAATACTATTATTTTCCCAAGAAAATTGAGGAGTGGAGAACATAAGTTCTTATTTTAGACTACACAGCTAATTAGTGGACATCTGGTATTTGAACCTGGATGAAGTAACTTTTAGATTCTGCTCTTCTAATTAGCATGCTCTCCTCTCTTAACGCAAAGATTTTCCATGGACTGTATAAACATGTTCAAGGCACCTTGCGTGATTATATTATGAAAAATCATCACAGAGAGAAAATTTAGTTTCCAATTGTAGGAATATTAAAAATGCAGTCTCAAAGAAATAGTAAATATAGGTGTCAGTACATACGTGCATGGATTTCCATATGAAATGTTTGTGTACAGACACACAGAGCTGGAGACCCACCCACCGTGCCACCCTAACAGGGGTTCAGGGTGTTAAGATGCAGATGTCCCTGCTGGAAGAAATACCTTCCTTAGTTTGTCATCTAGTTCCTATAATGGCTGCCAATGAAAGCAGAGCAAAAGGCATTGCTGTGAACGACACTGGAAGATACTGTGTCAAACGTTTTTACTGCTCCACCTGCTAAGCCAGTATCTCTTCGTGTGATCAAACTAGGCCAGCGTAAATTAGCCCGAGTACTGCTCACTGGGAATGACTGTGGGACAAGGATTGAGGGGTGACCCAGGGATGGACAGCGGCTAACCATGCAGTCAGCACAGAGTCTTCGAGTAGAGTAAGACCTCATCAGCCTCTCAATCCAGAAGTTGCTTGTAAGAGTCAATGTCTATTTCAGATATTTACTTTTTAAAAAATACTCATTTTACGGGGCACCTGGATGGCTCAGTTCGTGAAGCATCCAACTTCAGCTCAGGTCATGATTTCATGGTTCGTGGGCTCCAACCCCTCATCGGGCTCTGTGCTGATAGCTTGGAGCCTGGAGCCTGCTTCAGATTCTGTGTCTCCCTCTCCCTCTGCCTCTCCTCTCCTCATACTCTGTCTCTTTCTCTCAAAAATAAATAAACGTTAAAAAAATATTTTTTAAATATTTATTTTAGGACAGGTAATTCAAGTACATAATATAAAACTAAAAAGATCCCAAAGTAATTTTCCCTCCTTTTTCTTCCTTTAATCACACACTCTTTCCTGAATGTAATTACTTTTTCTAATGCATCCTGAAATAACCCATGATTTGAATATATGTTTGTTTGTATGTGTGTGTATTTTACATGATGAGAACATATACACATGGTTCTCCATGTGGTCCTTTCACTTAAGATGTTCTGGAGATCCTTTACAGATATATCTTCTCTGGTTATTTTAATGGTTTCTTTTTAAAATATCCCCTTGCATTGTTGTAGAAAATTTTGTCTAATGAATCTCACATTGATGGATATTTAGGTTATTTCCATTGTCGTTATTACAATGCTATAGTAATATTCACTATCATTATTTCCCAAAAGTGTGAGTGCCTATGTGAGGCAAATAATTGCAAGAAAAAGTTAATAAATAGTCCTGAATTATCTACAAAAAAGATTACGCTAGATGATATTTCTACCATTAGCATATTCATAGGCCTTGGAGATGTTCTCACTGTGTTTTGTGTTGTCTGACTTGTCTATGAAATGTCCATACAAGTTGCTCATTGTTGAATTGAGGTGGTTATTTTTTATATCCTTATTGACTTACAGAAACTCTTTACATATTAAAGCAATTAGCTTTCAATTATTTAGGTATTTAAACTGAATAATATTTTAAAGCTATTTAAAACCATACATATAGCTTAAAATTACAGTGCTAGGCAGATAGGAAAAGTCTAATATATTAAAATTCTTGGTAAAAATTGATTTATTCAATAAATCCAATCTCCTGTTTCCTTTTCCTGACCACCACCAACTGTTTTACTTGTATGTAGTGGTTTCATGTTAGCATTTTTTACTTAAATTGATACTGTATAAGCATAGTCATGAGTTTCCTTTCTTTACCAATTAAGTTGTTTCTTTTGTTTATCTTTGATTCAAAGTTAATCTTCAATTTGAACTGGATTCTAAAATCAATGAAGAATATTGTTTAAAAAGCAAGCTCTTTATTCAAACAATGCAAAATAGCAAATATATGAGACACAAGAACTTAAAAAGGAAAGAATTTTTTTATATTTTAATTCTATTTAAAAATTCTAATAATAATAATAAATAAAATTCTGGATATTTCTCTTCCTTGAAAGATCCCAATTAAAGTCTCAATTTTATTGTGTTTTCTTAAGTTTATTTTCATTTATTCTGAGAGATAGAGAGCAAGTGGGGGAGGGGAAGAGAGAGAGAGAGAGAGAGACAGAACTCAAAACAGGCTCCGCACTGTCAGTGCAGAGCCCAACATGGGGCTCTAACTCACCAAACGTGAGATCATGACCTGAGCCAAAATCAACAGTCAGATGTTTAACCAACTGAGCCACCCAGGTACCCCTAAAATCTCAATTTTAATTATCAAAATCTGATTTTATCAACATTTATTACATTTTTCTTGACTTCTGATTTTGAGTTTATTATTTCATGTGAACATGTCTAATTTCTGTGTGAAAATACATTTCAGTTACAGATAAATACTACTTATATGAAAATCTCTGCCGTGATACGTCACTGACATATTCAGATAGGAGATCGCAATTACAGGCTTAGCATATCCTTTTCTATCCAAAGAAATACCCTTGGGTTCAGGATGAATCATCTCAGGAGCATTGAAAACCATGATGATTAGAATTTTTGAAAAGTGTCCATATTGGTAAAACTAATTACAGAGGAGAATAGAGCACTAATTTCAGTCACGATTTGCTATGCGAAAAATGAAACAGAATGGGGCATTTTCTCAAGGTCACTCACTAAGTTGCCGATAGAACAAGAAATAAGGGACGCCTGGGTGGCTCAGTTGGTTAAGAGTCTGACTTCAGCTCAGGTCATGATCTAATGGTTTATGAGTTTGAGCCCCGCATCAGGCTCTATGCTGACAGCTTAGAGCTTGGAACCTGCTTCAGATTCTGTGTCTCCCTCTCTCTCTGTCCCTCCCCCGCTCTCTCACTTTCTCTCTCTCTCCCTCCCTCAAAAATTAATAAACATTTAAAAAGTTAAAAAAGAGATAAGAGGCACTCTTCCTGACATGTTGCCTTGAATTCTTTATAGGAGGACACACTCCCAGGTTGAAGACACTTTAGGTAGAAGTCCTTTGAAATATGTGACCAAGCAACTTAACATTGATTTCCAACAAGCATCAGTGGGGTTTACTAGTACCTCATTTCTAGCTCTCATTCTAAATATACTCCATTTCCGCTACTTTAAAAACAGGAAAATTGAAGTAATATTTTTTAGCTTTGTGGAATGCAGAAAACACAAAGACGAATGCATTATTTTATTCTTTAAAGTACTTATGAACCATGAGTCACACGTGAAATCATGTGTCTGTTAATATGTTCTCCTAAAGTGCGAACTTTCTGTGGCCAGACACATTACAGAATTACATGTGTCCCTGTCTGAAAAATAGACCTGACCACTAGATTTATTGTAATCTAAACTATTAGGATGTATGGTTCAGAGAAGAGGAAGTAAGGAGTTAAGAGGAAAGCGAGTGTCTAATTTGAATAAAGGAACACACATCTATTGTGTTGTACTCCAGGGTTGACTTATTGCAAAATTTTAATAGAGGAAAATTTTTCTTCTTTTTTTTCTCTGAAATTAAAATACCTCTAAATCATTCAGAAACAGACCAAATGGGCCCCTAAGAAAACAACGGCAACATATATCTAAATCTGTACTTCTAAACAACTAATAAAATATAACAGAATAAACAAGAAAGTGAACTCTTCCTTCTTTCCAAAAAATATACTCTAGAAATATGTTATTTAAATTTGTAAGACTTGGCCATAGAGTTGACTATTTGAAGCCAGAGTACAAATCCTATTTTTACTCTAGTAACAGCAACAACAGCAACAAAAACTAGTAATGTCTTCAGTGGTGATTTCATACCCTAGCCATAATGGAATGCAGAGAGAATTGGCTTTAATGTCCAGATAGAAGAGCAAAAGCCACCAGTTGCATCAGCATCCAGAAGAATGTATGTGTACCTTCAAATACGGAATATGGAAGCAGCGTGGATGACTGGTGGCACTAGCTTCAGCCGTGTCACAAAGAAATGACAGTATTTCTTCCTCTGCAATTGCTTTTTCTCCCCTTAGTGAATTCCATGTATTAGGTTAAACCATAGGAAATTGCCAGTAGCTGTGCAAAAATGGCAGTTTCATTTGGTGCAGTCTAATAAATACCCATGTTCATTGTCTTTGGAGCATGTCATGAATGCAAAGTTCATATGCCACATAAAAGATCTGTTATGCCGTCAATGCGGCAGAAGTCATATGAAAAACAGTATCAATATCCACTCAAGGTCACAATGAGTAAAAAGGTGATGGAGATCTGAAAATTGAATTCTCTCAAATCCATCATCTTGTTACTGTTGTGACCTTCGCTAGATATTGATCCAGTGGGAGGAGCATCCTCTCTCTCAGGAAGTGAATTAATATAGGGAATGGAAATATCCACCAATGTCACCAGGAAGAATATACTTTGGAGTGACTTTATGGATTATGCTTGGAATTGTTCTGCCTAGAGAAACATCCTTTTGGAGGTCATGTCATGAGTCCCTACTGTTGATGAGAAACAGACAATGCCATGGATGGGCTCCAGGAAACGCACCTGCTTCAAACTCTAGTGCACTGGTGTTGACCATGAGTCAGTATACATTCTTGCTACTACAGTGATTTTTATGTTGTTTTGTTGTTACTCCTGTATTCTATGTCGGAAGATTCTAAAGGGCAGAAGTCGTATTTCTGTTTAGATACTATGTCTTAATACATCTATGGGGATACAGCAACATCTAAATTAAAAGTCAAAAGGCCATCACTGTTCTAAAATTAGTCATCTAAAGTGATGTCCTTGATACTTTATTTCATCAGAGCATACAAAACATTTCCTTTAATTGAGCTTGTGCTTTCCAACTAATTTTTAGCATTTTATGTATTATTGGAAAGGAAAAAAAATGTTCACTTAGTCCATCTCTTTTAAACCATAAGTCCTTAGAGGGGCACCCAGGTGGCTCAATCATTTGAGCATCCTTTTTGAGCTCAAGTCATGATCTCTCTCATGGTTTGTGAGTTCAAGCCATACGTTGGGCTCACTGCTGTCAGCATGGAACCCACTGCAGATCTCTGCCCCCCTTTCTCTGTGCCCCTCTATCACTTTCTTTCTCTCTCTCTTTCAAAAATAAGTGAACATTATAAAAAAATAAAATATAAAATGAAAAAATAAATCCTTAGAGTAGCCCACAGGCACTGAACAATGCAGTCCCGCCTTCCTGTCTGGCTTCTCTCCCTGGCTTCCTTCCCTCAATCCCTGAATTCCTGTCTTCTAGGTCTGTGGGCTCTTGCCTGTGTTATACCTGCTAGCTAGAAAATGCATTCCTGACTCACCTTGCTAACTCCTCATTCTGATCTTAGCATTTAACATCCTCAAAAAGATTGTGTGTCCCCGGAATTTCCAAGTGAGAGCCTCTCGTATTGTCGCTCTGCCTGCGTGCTCTTTGATTGGCACTTTCCGGTAAACACTTGCATACTAATTTAACTTCTGTCCCCTCTAGACTGCAAGATTCAGACATGCAGGTTATATAACCCTCAGTAAATATTTGTTAAAATAATCATTGACTTGTTAGGATTATTATCATGAAACATGGGCATACTTAAGAGTAATAAAGTGTTTGAAGGCTGTTCGCCAAGGTGTTAACCTCGGTCATCTCCCGGCTGATGACGTCACTTTTTTTTCCATTTTTCTCTTTTTTCTGTTGTTATTTTAACTATTTTTTCTGTAATTAATATGTAGACACATTTCATACGTGGATTTTGTTTCCTTTACAAATGCTACTGAAAGACCATAGATGTTTACGCGGGTGAGCATTTGAACCGGAGTAGAGGGTGCTTGGCAGTGCCACATTCCATGCATGGAGATAACAGCTGGCATCTTGTAAGGAAACTGTTAGTTGTCACAAGTGCAGTAGAGGGCAGTCTGTACGGTGCTTAGAAAGGGGAGAGGCCAGGGAGCGGGGGACCTCCACCTCTGAATAACAGTGTAGAAACTTTTCTTTCTTGAATGTTTCCTTGGAAAGTTCTCATGCAAAGAGGTGACACAACCAGATGTAAATTTGAAAATGTGCAACAAAGTGAGAGATGGTGGGAAGAGGGAAAGAGAGTAGGAGCCCAGAGACCAGTTATGGGGCCAAATCAGCATTCCTGGTAGGAATGGCGACAGCCCAAATAGAGTGGTAGCTCTAGCAATGACAGGAGCGATAGGTGAAGAGAGAAGGCAGAGAGAGAGCCAGTATGATCAAAGCTATGCAGCGATGGAGAGAGAGAAGAACGAATTTAATCTTCTGAGCCTGGATGAATGTAAGAATGGTCATGTCATTGACCCAAATGGTGACGTCATAGGGAACCCAAAGAACCCAGTGACTGAGGTTAAGTGAAAACGAGTGGGGTTTGAATTAGAGGGGGCAATCGAGCTTCAGGAGAGAGTTGTCCAGGAGGAGAGAATTTTTAAAATGAAGTCTTGGGAGTCAAAATAAAACCAAAAGTTGATAACATAAGATTATGTGACATTTTCCCCGTAAGAGAAGTCAGCACAACACAACAGAAGGCCAGAAACAGAATTTTGGAGGAATACTGAGGTAAAGGATTCAGGAAAGTAACTTGAGAAGGTGTTGTCAGAAAGAATTAGGAGAGTGATTTATTACAGAAACATGGGGAGGGAGTTTCTAGAGAGAAAGCGTAAAGGGTCACGTGCTTCTCAGATGTCCCAGAGGATGCTATGGTATTGGTAGTTAAAACTGATTGGCTGATGACTGCCTCTCTGCCAGCCTTGGTTAGAAGACATATTTATTTGCAATGTATTGATTCATTTCACAGAGTGTGGGAGGTGTAGATTGGTATAACTTTATGACTAAATAGGAAGTAGACTTAGTAAGTAGCCAGATACAGCTTTTAGTGCAAGACCTTTCTCTGCTCTGGGACCCAACTTTCAAATTTGAACATACAGTTGAATTTGCTACACACCCTACAACTCAGTTCGTCATTAATTCAGAGTGCAGCTTCCTTTTAAGTGGCTGCTTCACATTTGTCATCCTGCTGGTAGTAAGTTTGTTTGCCTTCAGTTCTGAGATGACAAGGGTTTATTTTGTCCAGCGTGAGGCACCGTGGGCTGGGGAGGCTCCGCGGTTGCCCTGGACGGAGAATGAAGAGCTGGGAGCCGTGGGCTGCCGTAAGCTCACAAGCCCTTGGAGTGGTGTCAGTTTCCATGAAGCCTGGCTCTGCGGGAATGCCTGGGCCCTGCTGCCAGGAGTCACATTGCCCTAGAGCTTGAAAAGGAAGAGTCCCTACTGGGCCAGCACCTTTGCACGAACTGTGTTCTACTTTGGCCTCGTCCACTCAGTGTTCGTTCCCTGGAGACATCAATGTACCATAGGGTTCTCCAGCAGCCATGAGACATACGAAAATTGCTTCATGACGAGACGAGTCCATGTAAACCCTTGCTATGGATTATTCCGATACGGACAGTGCCTCCACTTTGGGATGCAGCGATGACGAAGACTCCAGTGATGACGCTCCGAGAGTATCAGAGTCAGTGCATAGAAAACTGTTTTGCAAATGTTTTGGATGTTTCTCATGCTCTGCGATTTCATGGAAAGGAATTTCTAACTTCTCCACAAATGCTTGAAAAAGAGAACACTACTTACTAAACCGCATAGCTTTGCCTGTGATTATTCATTAATCAATAGCACGTTTGTGAAACAGCTGTTTAACCTACCCACAGTAGTGACTTCTACAATCGTACGTGTTTGTTAAATGTCATGCTGAACTCAACTAACACACAGGGACAGAGATGGATGAGTGTGAGGTTTGACTTTTAGAGACAACGTGTGGGTTAGACCTGGACTCTTAGGTAGACACCTGTGCATTTATTTACTATAAAGAAGTTACTGATTGTTAAGAGGCAGTCTGTGTTTGCTGGATGTTTTTAAATTAGGATATTGTACATTATCTTATCATTCTAGTTATGAAATTATCTTGGGGTCAGTGTCAGTGACACTTTGAGAATCTCATGTCATCTTCTGCTAGAAATTATCAAATACCGTGATCTGGCCAAAAAGTAAAAATGAAAGAAAGCTCAGTTTTTAAAAATCTTTCTCACATCTAAGCCAGTGTTACATGAAGCCCCTGCAAACTTGGCAGGTGTGTGTGAAACCACTGTCATAACAGCTGTGTGTGGCTAGAGACAAGTTCAACAACCACGTGGAGCTATTAGGGCCCTTGTGTTATAGAAGTATGTAATAATGCATATCTCAATGCAAATACTTGCTTGGACCTACAAAGGAAATTCGCAGACACAGTAAGTCACAGTATCGTCCACATATATGAGTAATATATGCTCATTAGAAGTTTCTCCCATCCCTCCAAACTAAGGGATTCACATATGTTGGTCCCAGATCAGAGAGCATTTTGTCTCTCACAAAAGCAGGCTCTCTGGGTACTCAGACACCTGCACCAACAGGCACAATGACATTAAACTCCTAAGTGGTAAAGATATAATGACAGCATAGTGGCAATGCGAGTTTGGCATTGAATGGACTCGACATTTAATAATTTCCTCTTGTAATGTCACATTGTTATAAAGCAACACATCGGGGCTAGAACACAGCCATGGTAGGAACTCTAACAACATGAGACACAAAACGGCTTATTGCGTTAGCTTTGCAATTGAGCACCCATAAACCTATTAATGCTGTTTTTATTAACAACTGAATATATTTTTTATGATGACAGAAGGACGTTGTGACTACTTAGAGCTCCTAAGTTGTTTTGCATTCGAATGCATTGAGAATTGTTGTCGAGTTGAAATCTGGTAGCAGAGTGTCTACATAGTGGACTTTGTGGGAAGACAGGAGCCCTCGAGCCAGATCTGTGTTCAGATTCCAGAGCAGCTACTCACTGGCTATGTTTGACTTGGGGTGTGTTACCTAACCTCTGTCCTCACGTGTCAATCTGAGGTGCAATACCTCCCCTCTGCAATATCCATTAAATGAGGTTTGTGTGTGTTGACTAAGAGGGTTCCTGTTATATACTAGATAATAAATAGCAAATGTTATAATCTAATATTTAATATATTTTTCCCCATGATACACAACTTCGCTCTTTTAATATATGTCACTTTACTAGGCACTAAGCTTGATTGTAGGGTATAACTTTTATAGATTTTCCTTTTTAAAATAAAATATTTCCAATTTCTACTGACGATTTCTTCTGATAATTACTTTTCCTCATGTATATTTTAATTTTTTAATGATTTTTATTCATTTATTTATTTTTTAAATTGTCTCTATCTTTAATTTTTTTTAATATTTATTTGGGGGGGCAAGTGGGGGAGGGGCAGAGAGAGAGAGGGAGACACAGAATCTGAAGCAGGCTCCAGGCTCCAAGCTGTTCAGCACAGAGCCCGATGTGGGGCTCCACCTCACAAACCATGAGACCATGACGTGGGGCCAAAGTCAGACACTTAACCGACTGAGCCACCCATGTGCTCCTGTTTTTATTTATTTTTGAGAGAGAGAGAAACAGACAGAATGCAAGTTGCGGAGGGGCAGAGAGAGAGAGGGAGACACAGAATCCAAAGAAGGCTCCAAGCTTCTGTCAGCCCAGAGTCCGATGCAGGGCTCAAACTCACCAATCGTGAGATCATGCCTGAACCAAAGTCGGACACTTGCCCGACTGAGTCACCCAGGTGCCCCATCCTCATCTATATTTTAAAACATCTATGCGTTACCTTTTGTTGCAAGAAAATTTAGAAAGTATATCCAATTAGTCCAGATAACATAATAACATGTTAAAATATTGGAAATTTGTGATGAAATCATTTTAGAAATTAATATGTGTAGAGAATAGATTCAAAAGAAAGCATTATTTTGTATATATTTTAAGGACTTTGTGAGCAATTTCTAAATGGTCAAGATGGTAATACATTTTAGGAAAACTCAGATTTAATATGGTGTTTTCTACAAAGCTACAATAGGCATTCTGTGTTTTGGCTTGAGACTAGCAGCAATGTATAGTGACATACCACCACGAGCAGTCACCTAAGAAATGACTTATTATTCGCACAATAAATGAAAGACCTAATGGCGGGTATTAGTGAGGTTTTCTGCCTGTTGCGCCCGCTGCACCTAAAATTCCTGCTCAGAAAGTCACGATGGAGCTGAAGATATATTGCCTGCTCCCTTGGAGCAGAAGGAAAATGTGTGCTCTGTTGAGTAGGAGTGTTTCATAAAACGCTGGATGGCGTGGCCTCGCCGGAGATGAAAAGAATCAGAACAAATGGAAGAACACGGTGCTGTCCACGGTTGGGCATTAGATAAACGTCCCTTTATCGCATACCCTGCAGTGAGCGGGCAGTCTTACCATTCCCACACTTGAGCTTCCCCATGGTCCGTAGCTTGTCTCCTGGCACCAGCACAGGGCAAGTGCAGAGCCTGCTCTGGGTGGTGCCACCCGTGGGCTCCAGGCTGTGGCATCTTGTACCATGCACCTGCTCTGCACCTCCCACGTGCCCGGCATTCTGGGGGAACACAAGGAGTAAAACCAGCCAGGAAGCTGCCCTCCTCTGGTTTAGAGGGAGGGGGATAGACTCATCCAAGTGACTGAGTAACCAGACAAATAAATGTCTAAATTGCAAACAGACAGGTGCTTCGGTGGAGAGTTACTGGGGCCATGAGCACAGGTGAACAGGGAGCCCGGGCTATTTGATTCTGGTTCATTGAGGCAGGGACACCTGGGCCGGGATCTAAAAGTTCAGCAGGGGTGAAATAAGCAAGGAGTTGGGGAAGCACCTCCCAGGCCCGGAGGGCGAGTGAGGGGTCCTGACAGGAGGCTCTGGAAGCGTTCAGCAGAGAACAAAGGCAGCCAGTTTGGCCGGAGGGTGGGGATGTGAGGGAGATGCTGGTAGAATCCTCCTGGGAGCTGAGGAGACTGTAATAAAGTGTAGAATCATGAGAGAGCTTAGTGTGACTCATGGATTAAAAATATACAATCATCGCGGCGCTGGGTGACTCAGTGGGTTAAGCATATGAGTTCGACCCAGATCATGATCTCACGGTTCATGGGTCTGAGCCCCACTTCGGGCTCTGTGCTGACAGCTCAGAGCTTGGAGCCTACTTCGAATTCTGTGTCTCCCCCTTTCTGCCCTCCCCCACTCATACTCTGTCTCTCAAAAATAAATAAATGTAAAAAAAAAAAACCTTTTGAATATACATTCATCGATAGTTTCTTTTCTTTAATAGCAATAACTAATGAGAAAGAGATGGAAACAGATTGCTTTCATAAGAGAAGGTGTCAATATAAAACACCCAAGAATTCTTTTTTAAGAATTACCTGGGCCCACCAAAAAAGTTTAAAAAATCTTACTTAAAGACCTAACACTAGCTTCACACAAGAAGAGTGTTCTGTCATGCATTGTATGGAAAATTAATATGATCAAAAATCCTTCCTCTGAAATTAATATATAAATGTAATACACCTTTCCCAGAATCCCAACGTGGGTACCCTTAGAAGTAGAAAAATGGGGGCATCTGGGTGGCTCAGTCGGTTAAGCACTGACTTCGGCTCAGGTCATGATCTCACGGTCTGTGAGTTCATGCCCTGCATCGGGCTCTGTGCTGACAGCTCAGGGCCTGGAGCCTGCTTCCGATTCTGTGTCTCCCTCTTTGTCTGCCCCTCTGCTGCTCACACTCTGTCTCTCTGTCAAAAGTAAATAAACATTAAAAAAATTTTTTTAAAGAAGTAGAAAAGTGAGTTTAAAGTCTCTGTGAAGTATGAATGCTTAACAATATCATCAAGATACTTCTTTTTTTTAATGTTTATTTTTGAAGGAGAGAGCATTCACGTGAGCAGGAAAGGGCAGAGAGACACAGAGAGAGAGAATCCCAAGCAGGCTCTGCACCATCAGCACCGAGCCCACTCAAGGCTTGATCCCATGGCCCTGGGAACATGACCTGAGCTGAAATCAAGAGTCGATGCTTAAGCGACTGAGCCACCTAGGTGCCCCAAGATATTTCTGAAAATTAATTTCAGTAAGGGGGAACTTGTTTACCAAATACTCAATACTAATGGTTATTATAAAGCAACTATAATTTAAATAGCATGGTGTGGCAAAAGTGAAAGACGAAGGATCAGTGGAAAAATTACTGAGTTCAGACCTATGTGTGAGAATGTAGTGTATTTTGAAAATATTAAAAATTCAGTGGGTACATCTTTATTTCCAAGACTTAGAAGCCTATCATTAGAGACACATGATGTTTAGATGTTGATCTTTAGGATTATTACCACGTATTTATGTTTCTCTTTGATGTATTTCAAACTTATATTTATCATTAATTAAGTTAGAAATTTTACTTTTCTAGGAAAAGAAGTATGTTTTCAAACATAACTTAATGTTTCCATGCAGTAATACTATTAAATTTTTAGTAGCTCAGAATGAAATATGAATGTTAATTGACCAAATCTTTGACCTCTGGGTAAAACGAGAAATACAGGAACAAATTTTTAAAGGCTTGAGATGTTGGTAGGTGTGCCTGAAGTGACAAATCGGATGCTTCCAAAGAAACCATATAATCAGAGTGATTAAAATTTGTCAAACACTCTTCTGATATAGATGAATAACTGTGTATTATGAGTTGTCAAAAGGTTAGCCACATAAAAACAGGATCTCTAAGGTGATAATTAAAACAGATCCATTGTTCTCGAGGTTATAATAATAAATTCATACACAAATGGATTAGATACTCGATGCCCAGAGTGTATCTGCAGGTCCACTAAAAATTCTAATTACCCTCATCCATTACCATCCTCGTCACTATCCAGTTAATTCCTTCATTCCCCGAAGAGCGTGGGAGATGGGGGGGATGGTGCTGTCTCATTTTGCTTCACTTCTAGAAATGAAACTTTCAGGCTGAAAATTATAACTCCTGGATTATTCACTATAGGATTTGTGGGATTAATGGTGAAAGCAAAGTGGTTCCTCAGGACAAAGAAATTTCAAACATGAACAAAGCTTAACCCCGATGGGGGGGGGATGGATAAATCCGAGAGGTACACGTAATGTCCCATGTTTCCTGAAATTAATCACAATGAGCCCTTCTCTTTGATATTGCAAGTGATTTTACTTGAATCTCTCTTTTTTACATAGGGAGGATGTGAGGACAGCCAACGTCATTGCCGCGGAGGCTGTGACCTGCCTGGTCATTGACAGAGAGTGAGTACATTGCTTTATTACGCGTCCTGCGTGCACCTGTCCGCGGCATACATCAGTTCTCGGAATTACACTTTGTTTTATGGAGTTATTAATATTTGTTTTATATTGTTTCACCTTAAAATGAGTTTTATGTTTGATGCGCATCCCTGTTTTTCTGGGAATAGGAAGGAATTCTCCTTCCCTGTGATTCTCATCCCTGCTTGTCCATTCTGCCCTTGAGATCTTGTGCAGGGTGCTTCACCGTTCCGAGCCTTACTGCAGTGGGCATGTTTATACACGGGCGATCACGCACTGCTCACAGAGGTGTTGTGAGGATTGATGAGAGTGCGTGAGGAAAGCGTGGGTCCCAGTGGTGGTGTTTTTTTGTTTGTTCGTTTTACCTTGGAGGATCTTAAGAATGCTAGCTGTTTGTGTTAATTTTCAGAGTAATAGTAATTATTATTATTACCGTTATACAATGCAAAATATTACTGGTATCATTATTAAGAGATGGACTTCTCTATTCTCCGACCCGCAGGCTTCTGTAAGAGAAGTATTTAAGGAAGATGCCTTTGGAGAAAACGTCATTTTAGACACAGGGATATATTTAGGTTCATTAAAAGTGTGTTCGAAGTTGCCTACCCCTGTTCCTTCTCTCCCTTCTGGCCAAGCTAGTCTCATCGCCTCAGGGCTTTACCAGTTAAGTACAAAGATCAGATTACAGACTCTCCAAGGGCCTGGGTGAAATGCGTGCATGCGTTTTCTGGAGGCAGTCCTCCAGGCTCTTCCTCATTGCCCATGTGTGGGTAAGTTTGTCAGAAAAGCCAAGTGCCTGACCCAAGGGAAAGCCCTGTAAGGCACCCCGGTAGGGCAGCCCGCGGAGCTGGAGGAGGCGGGGGTGTCAGTGGAGCGTGCCACTGGGGGCCAGAGGTGAGCAGTCCAGACGATGGAGTTGAACATTGAGCTCTGTGAGCTCTAGGGGGAGAGGGATCCCACTAGACCCACACAGCTCAGTTCTAGAGGCCCTCGGCCCTGACTCTCTAGGAACAGAGCAACTACACAGCTGCAGAATGACCTCAGACATGGATACTCTTTATCTGGTTCCCAGAAATAACGTTACCCGCTCGTTCTTTGCTTCGTTTGCCTCAGGTCTTACTCAGAACTACTGCGTCCAGGGTGTTGTGTTCAGTGCTGTGAGAAGAGTCTGAGGGGCAGCACAGATGCTGGTTTGGGGGGTTCGCTTCTCCTAGAGCAGATGGAACCTATGCACGAGGCAGAAAGTAGGAAGGGTCCGGAGCACATGCTTGTGGTATGATGAAATCGATCTGGAAGTACAGGAGAGGCAAGATGAGGAGAGCGAAGGGCATGGCAATGCTCCTAAGGGAGCAGGAAACCATCGCAGCTGGCCATGTAAGGGTGGTTGGAGGAGGTGCTGCGGCAGGTGCTTCACAGACACGTTGGGTCTGGTTCACTGAGAACACTCATTGTTGGGATGAGGGTAACGGATGGTTTTATGTAACAGGATTGCATCGCTATATCACTGTATTTGGTAGAATAATCCCAGAAGGCTCTGTAAAATGCATTCGGGGTGAAGTAGGAGTGGAGGGATATCTCGTCAGCATCTGTAAATCCCAGTGGCGATCATGAGACCGGTACAGGAGGAATGCATTAGGATGAAAAGGTAAAACCAGAAGGCTTACTCCTTGACCAAATGGAAAGGGCAAGGAAGAAATCAGGATTGAGAGATGATCTAGAAGATGTAGAGAAGAATCTTTTTGAGAGGCACAGTGGTATTCCTTCCAAAATACAATGAACTTGACCTACAAATGGGACACTCAAGAACGGATGCTCTGCAGGAGATAGAAAACGTGGGACGAGAACTCTGGTTGGAGTTAACTTATTATCTTCACAATTGCTTACGTAGAGTTAGCAGCTGAAGCCGCGGGACCAGATGGAATTGTGTGAAAGAATAGAGAAGATAAAAGGACCAAGTTAAAATTCGGGGAGATCATCATATTTAAGAATGAGGCAGGAGGAGACATACCAGTGGATAGAACCGAGGTGTTAGAGCAGGTGCGGGAAACCTCAGAATCCAAGAGAAGATTTAAGAGAGAGAGGACAGTGGGCAGTGTCCAATGCAAGTGGAAGCCGAGAGGCTGACAGATGGAGAACAGGCCAACAGTTCAGTAGCCTGGGAGAAAAAGGCTTCAGTCAAGTGGCAAGAATGGAGTCCAGGTTGCAGAGAGCGAGTGGGTGCTGAGGAAGTGAGGTCACCCAGACTAAGGGTTCTTTCTTTCAAGAACTTGGTGGAAGGAAGGAGGGAAGGAAGGAAGGGAGGAAGGAGGGAGCGAGGGAAAGAAGGAGGGAAAGAAGGAAAGGGGGAAGAAAGGAGGGAAACGAGGGAGGGAAGGAAAGGGAACGGGGAGCATGAGGCATTGGTGGGTCTTGGAGAACGTCCTTGTGACAAGTACATACAGGCATCCAGGAAGATGGAGGAAATGAAACACTAAAGGGACTATTTGATGGAAACGGGGCCACAGGGGAGAAACTATGGGCAAACAAGGAAAGAATATTTGGAGAATGTATGCTCCTTTTCTTCTATTTTCTAAGAGGAGAAGTAGAAAATTTGTAGAGATTTAGATAAGGAAAGTTATGGGAACTTGGCCTTGACCTTGCCTCTAAAATATAAAGCAAGAAGGACATCTGGCTGTCTCAGTTAGAAAAGCATCTGATTCTTGATCTCAGGGTCATGAGTTCGAGCCCCACATTGGGTATAGAAATCAGTTAGAAATAAAATCTTTTAAAAAAATAAAGTATAAAGCAAGAAAATCTGTCCAGGGAAGGAGTGGGGGGGGGGGGTGGGGCTGAGGCTGTGCCCCATGACTAGGATGGACAGGTAATCCCCTCAGTTTACATCCCTACAGTCCTTTATAGTTTAGGAACTGTCACATGGATGGCATCCCACCTGGAAGGTAGACAGGATGTTCAATGGAAGAGGAAATGGAAGCCCATAGAAGTTTAATAACTTGATAAGATTTCGTGGTAAATGATAATCAGGGAAACAGATTAATCAGAGAAACAGACTAGATGGGATTTTGTGGGCCATCCGTCCTGCGTCCTCAGTTTAGTTATCGGTGGGCCTGAGGAGTGAAGAAGCACCACATAGCATCGTGCACGCACCTTGGCCCTCATCTGAATTTTCTCTTTTTTTTTTCAAATGTAGTCACATATACTTGCACTGGCCAGGACATGGGCTTTGTCAAATAAAATTCAGTCGTTGGATCGCGACCGCACCATGTTTGGGCCGTTACTCACTACTTAATATGGGCAGTTACTTACATTCTAGGTCTCAGTTTCCCTATCCCTGCCATATTACCTCAATTTAGGCTTGGTCAGAAGATCAAACAGTTCATTGTACATGAAGGTCCATGTACCGCATAGGATGCGTAGTAAGCTTTCAGTAAATGTGTCTCCTCTTCTTGCAGAAGGCACAGGAGCCCCTGTAACTTAGCAGTTTTTCTATCTAATTGGCAGAAGTTTATCCTTAGGAATAGACACTGAGAGGAAACCTTGAGAGAGGTCTTTAAGCAGATATATAGAGAGCCTGCATAGAACTCAAAACATGCATTTCTGCACTCTCAGAAGGGAAGTTGCTCTTCCCACCAAATGTCGAATTCACAGCATGAAAAACAACCAAACTGTAACCGAAACCTCCTGTCAGGAGCCTGCTGCTGGCACCTAATTTATGGCCAATTAGGGGAGCACCCGGGCTTCATCCCATGCAAACAGATGGGAGACATTAGACCTGTCAACAAAAAGAGCTTCTTTCGCAAATTTACAAGCGAGGTACCATGTTACATAAGCCTGTAATTATGCATTATCATTCCAGAGGGAAAGCAAAAGCACATTGTTGTAACTAATCATGCGTGTCAGAGTTTCTTTTAAAAAAACTGCTCATTGACAAACTAGAAAATGATCTACCCATGCCTGGTTGTCCCAAAAAGTGTTCTCTGATATTAGTTTCTTGCAGCGTCATCCTGAGCTTTGTAACTCTCTGCAGTGATTCCAGAGTTTGAAAATTGACTAAAAAGGGATATTGGTCGAACAGAAGAGTCTATTTCCATTAATACAATTTTCAAATATTTAAAAAATGATTAGGTGTCTTTAGCACCTCTTCTTTCAGAATCCATGAAAATAAATAAATGTAAAAGGAAGTACATTAGAATATTTCATAATCAGTTATGCAATACCTATTTCACTGGCATGAGATGTCGATGACGCTAGAAATTCAAGAAAGACTACTTATTTTTTTTACATGTTGAGATCATTGTTAAAAATGGTGACATAACTGCTAGTATTAAAGAGTTTTATATTTTTCCCCATGAAATTAAGATCTAAGTTAGAGTCCTAACTCTATCCCTGATTGACTGTGTAACTTCCAAGGCATAGTCATACTGGTTATGCAAATTGAAATATTTTCATATTGGTTTGTAAAGAGGAGTGGTCTGAGCTCCCTGTGTGTCCCTTCTACCCTTCTACTGCCCTGGTCACCTGATTTTCCCCATCCAGGACTCTGTCAATCTCTCCTAAATCCAACAACTAAAAGGTGACTTCTGGTAGACCCCAGTACTAGTGTCCATTCTGATTGGTCCATTCTTGTATCACACTGTTAATTATTTTGACTATAACCGTGGTAATCTCAAGCTAAAATTCCATCTCATGACCATTTGCTTTTCAAACTTTTGTTTTTACCGAATCCATTTCTTAAACAAAATAGAAAGAAAGCAGACACTTTTCTGGCTCCAGGGGGATAAAGCCTCTAGAGTATCCAAAAGGCTTCCCTCTATCCCTCTAAATCATCATTCCATGTGATACCTAAGGCTCCCCATGGGACTCTGGGCAGCACTAAAGTAATATGCAAACCATACATGGTCACCTTTTCATTACTAACACTTGGGATATTTGATCATACTTTGGAGTCCTTAGTGGCTTGACACAGTTGTCATTGAGACAGAGTTGAGGATAGAGACCCAGAGCTAGCCTAGAGGAAGTGGAATATACTATGTACAAAAATAATGAGATTAGGAAGGAGTCTCAATACGAGATTACAGGACAGTGTGAATGGCAGTCTCAGAAACTGAGAGATCTCTGTGGATCAGGGAAGCCAGGATGACTATGGTTCAAGTTTTTGCCTCCTAGAATTCACAGTGCCTTCTATGTAATAGGCATATTTAAAAGAGGAGCAAGACTCTAGCTACTAGACTGGTGCTTAGGAAGCAACTCGTAAGTCTAAGGATGGTCCCAAGACCCATTAAAAACAGGGAAGCAAACACGTTACCAAGAAAGATTGGTCACTGAGAAAAAAGTCACCGGAACTGGTAAGCCGAGCACTGTTTCTCAATCCCCAGGCAGGAGCTTAGCTATTAAAATTGGGGTTAGAACTAGAATATAGGAAATTTTATGTTTATTCATTAAGAAAAATAATAGTTCACACCTGTTTCCTATCTCAGATACCTGGACTCTGGACATCAACAAGACACAAATTCAACGTAGGTCTGAAAACTGAGTATATAGGGTCAGCTCAGTTAGGGACGAAAACTGTGCCTATATTACATGGGTTTTTTGTTTCTTTACTATTGCTGGCAGCAAAACCATCTTTTGGTCATCCTGCCCTCCACCTGTAGTTCTCTCTAGTGCGAGTTTCCAGCTCTTTAGCCACACCTACGTCAGTCTCGAGAGTTCTTGCTTCTGACCTGGTCTCTGCCCTGATTGCTCCCCAGCCTTCTTGCCTCCAGTGGATTCGTGCTTTCTTCCACTTGCCTTTGCTGTGGCTTTTCAGGGGTTCAACTCCAAGTTCAAGAAAAAATAAACAGAAATAGTAAATCCACTTCATCTGTGCTCTGGGCGAGGCATACCGAACAGTGACTCAGCCAAGCGAGAGCCTGGGCATCCTTCTACATCAGGACTGAGAACGTCAGAGGCGATGGAAACATCAGGAGGAAATGACATTTTCCAGCTTCTCTCGGGAGGGGTGCTCTATGTGTTTCTGATAAGCAGCTGCTGTTGGGGTTTAGCTCACCAAGGCGTATGTTCAAGCAAGAGCAGATGGGCCCTAGGCCACCCAACAAAGATGGCGGGTTGCATTAAGAGCGGAACTTGGATTTTCTGAGTAGAGTATGCAGGATGAAGCCAGTGTGGTATGACTTAAACCAGAGGTTGGAAACCTTTCTCTAAAAAGGGCCAGCTAGTAAATACTTACGCTTCGTGGATCCAATGTTCTTGGTTGCAGCTACCCAACTCTGCTGTGATGCAAAATGAACCAAAGACAATGCATGAATGGCTGAGCATGGCTGTGTTCCAGTAGTCTTTGTGTATGCACACTGAAATTTGAATTTCATGTTATTTTCAGGTGTTGGGAAGTATTACTCATCTTTTGAGTTTTTTTTTTTTTTATTTACACCATTTATAAATGTCAAAATCATGCGTAGCTAATGGCCAAATGAGGAAAACAGACAATGGTCTGAATTTGGCCTGCGAGGCATAGTTTTGCCAACCCCTGACTTCTATGATCTTAGAGAATTGAGTGCTGCCCATGGTGGTCCTATTCTGATTTCCTTCCATGCTGTGCTCACTCATTAATTTTTAATGTTTACTTATTTATTTTTTTAGAAAGAGAGAGAGAGAGAGCGCAGGGGAGGCGCACAGAGAGAAAGGGAATCAAGCAGTCTCTGCACTGACAGTGAGGCTCGAACTCATGAACTTGAACTGAACATGGCTTGAACTGAAATCAAGAGTCAGACGCTTAACCGACTGAGCACCCAGGTTTCCTTAGCTTTCTTCGTTCTTGATCCTTGGTCTTCTTATTTCAACTCCTGCATTCTCTAGGACTTCACGTTAGGTTTGCATTAATTTAAGTAATAGCTAATTCAAAAGTAAGATGATTCTCTGCAAGAGTTATTTGCATTTTGACGACATACCCCAAAGAATGTCATTAAGAATTCAAAAGATTTTAGTATTTCAGGTGCCATGAGGGAGACAGTAGGGGAAGGATTTGGGGACAGCAGAAACTTTCAGGCACCCTTCTGACCCCACCAGCCAGGTCAGTCTCACAAAGACCCATGCACCCAGCGGTCTTTGCCCCATGAGGTCACCTGTGTCCTTGTCTTTATATAACTTGCCATTCTGTGTTCACACGATAGGGCTACAGGGACTGCATGCCGCATTGCCTATAGTCACATTGGTTAACTGAGAGGGTGATAAACTTAAAATATTTCACAGCCTCAGCCTTTCCTACAGCCTAGATGGATTTTATTTTGGTTCATTTTCCAGAGCGAAATCTGGGGTGATGTGAGGATATTTTCAGGCCAATCACAGAAACCAGGTATACCTTGCTAGGATTGTATCAGCTACAATCATTTGGGCTTGTCTTTTTTATGGAACTGTTATTGATTAGTGTGCTTTCTGAAAAATGTTAAACGAGAAAGATAAAATCCAGAAGTTTAGAAGAAAGAGAGACATTATCTTTGCTCAATTTAATGGTGTGAGTTGAATTAGAGCATGCCCTGAGTAAGCCCGATCTGAGTACGAAATAAACACATTTCCAGTAGAGAAGAAGTGTGTTGAGAGACTGCTATTTGTGGTTTCAGTCATGGGAAGAAGCAGATGGGACAGTAATTTGTCATGTGTACCTATCTCGGTGCTTTAGAATGGGACCTCTTTCTCCTCCTGCAAGTCCGTAGAGAAATGATCATAGCACCACTGGAGAACGCTTTGAGAAGGCACACCCCCTTGATCCATCATCCACCCAACTGGACCTTGCTGCTTATCTGTCAACCACTCAGGCGTTCAGCAGCTGGGGACCTAAAGGCAGATCTGTAAATAGGATATTACTTATATTTTCCCTGCTGTATGAATAGCTTCCAGCTTTAACCTCTTAAAACCACGAACCCACAGGGTTTCTAACAGTATTCTTTTGTAACCTTCTGACTCTGTTCAAAATTAAGGAACTCCAAAGTCCTTAATATGTCGAGAGGTCATTAACCAAAATGCACTACAGTTTTTTTTTTTTGTTGTTTGAAAAACATCGTTAAGAACTTTTTGATGACAAGGAGATTAGTTAGAAAGTCTTAGCAGAGGTTTAAGAAGGAAAAGTGGGAGAGCCCTTAGAAACTGGAGCTGGACCAATATTTTCTCCAAAGGGCAAGACAATAAATACTTTGAACTCTGTGGCTTTTAGTCTGTGATTTGGCCCAAGGGTCATAGTTTGGTGACATGGCGACAGGTCAGTTTTATTTTACGAGTGACAAACTTGACGTCCAGAAGTGTCAGATGCACTCAAATCACACTGTTTAATGAGATTTAATAAGGATGGGGACACATTTACATTCTTGTGTTCTAATGCTGTATTTTAGAGTTCTGTAACTTAATGGGGCTTCGAAAAACATCGCCTCCAAATTCTTCAGTTCAGAAATGAGAAAGGGAGGTCTCAGAGGGAATATGGACCATCCAAGGTCGTTAGTGGCAGCGACGAGATTGCAACGTAGTCCTCATGACATCGGTTTTAGTGCTTTTTTCACCTGAATGATGTTAGGATCTGAATTACCAGCATAGAAACTCATGTATATATTAATCCAACAAGCACACGGTCAGTGTCCCTCTGTGTTGAGCCGTAGGGTCAGTGCTGCGATCAACCTGGGTGGCTCAGTTACTTAAGTGTCCAACTCTTGATTTCGGCCCAGGTCATGACCCCAGATTTCCTGAGCTCAGGCATCATGTCAGGCTCTATGCTGACAGAGCAGAGCCCGCTTGCTTGGGGTTTCCCCTGCCCCCGTCTCTCTCCCTCTCCCTCTCTCTGCCCCTCCCCAGCTTCCACTCTCTCTCTCTCAAAATAAATAAATAAACATTTTTTAATGCGTAAAAAGAAATAGTTGGTTCAAGAAGCTCATAATAATGAGCATGAACAAACAGCAATGGTATTATTGATGGCTTGTGAATTGAGCTAAAATATTCTCATTGAAATAACTCTAATGAATTCTGCTGCATCTAAGAAAAAAAGATAAGAGAGTAGAGTAAAATCCTTGATTTTCAAATGGCTGCTGACCTCCCCGCTTCAAACCCCCACTGCGGCCAGATAGTCGAATCACCGAATTAGAACAATAACTTTATTACTTCAGTTAATTTATTTCATGAAGCATAAATGAAGCCTGGAGTCACTACTTCTCTGGCCTCCAGAATCAGTCAGGCGCTCTGGTCTTTTTTCCGTTACCATCCCACCCTCACTATGTCGTACGTGCACGATGCTTGTTGGTCTGTTTTGATTCATACACCACAAGCTTGAGGAGGACAGAAACCATGTTCGTGCTGTTCTCTGCCGTCTCCTCAGCTCTCGGCACAGTGCCAGGGAGTATCACAAACCCTCACTAAGAATCTGTTGGAAGGAATGGATGCGTTACTCTGTATCGGTCAGGGTCCAGTCAGGAGAGAAGCAGCAGGCAGTAATCTGAGCAAGAAGATTTTGTTATAAAGAGTCACTGGAGTGGCTAAAATGAACAAATCAGGAGACTCTCGCTGCTGGTGAGGATTTGGAGAAACGGGAACCCTCTTGCTCCTTTGGTGGGAATACAAACTGATGCAGCTGCTCTGGAAAACAGTGTGGAGGTTCCTCAAAAAATTAAAAATAGAACTACCCTATGACCCAGCTAGGAATTCCAGCACTGCTAGGAATTCATCCAAAGGATACAGGAGTGCTGATGCACAGGGGCACATGTGCCCCAATGTTTATAGCAGCACTTTCAACAATAGCCAAATCACGGAAAGAGACTAAGTGTCCATCAGCTGATGAGTGAATAAAGAAGATGTGGTTTATACATACAATGGAATACTAGTCGGGAATGAGAAAGAAGGAAATCCTGCCATTTGCAGCAACGTGGATGGATGGAACTGGATGGTATTAGGCTGAGTGAAATAAGTCAGTGAGAGAAGGACAGGTGCCATATGTTTTCATATGTGGAACTTGAGAAACTTAAGAGAAGGCCATGGGGGAGGGGAAGGGGGAAAAAGTTACAAAGAGGGAGGGAGGCAAACCACAAGAGACTCTTAAATGCTGAGATCAAACTGGGCGGATGGGGTTGGGGGGAGAGGAGAGAGTGGGTGACGGGCATCGAGGAGGGCGCTTGCCGGGATGAGCACTGGGTGTTCTTTGGAAAACAATTTGATGATAAATTATATTAAATGAATAAAAAAAGGATTAGTGACTGTGAGAGGGGATTGGAGTAACAAGCTAGCCTGAAAGGAAAAGAGTCGGAGAGAGTTCAGAGATAGTGGATGTAAGGAGGCACTAGCCCTAGGCCTGAGAGAGAGCCCTGGAGGGAGACCCTCCGCAGCCCTTCCTTGTCCCGCCCCCACGCTGGCCCTCCTGATGCCTTGCTGTGGAGCAGGGGTCCTGCAACTCTGCAGTGTGACATCATGGGGCGGAGACCTGTTTGTCACGGGGTGCAGTCCTGTGCACTGTAGGGCGCTACTCAGCATCCCGACTTCTCCCACCAGACAGTAGCAGCTCCCCACCACCCATCACTGTGACAACCAAAATGGCTCCACACATTCAGATGTCCCCTGGGCAGGGGGCGGTGTCATCCCAGCCGGAAGGATACGGGCTCGTGATGCTGGACCATAGCATTTGTGCCAGAAATCCGCCCCGTAGGGTTTCCGGGAAAGCCGTGCACAGGGGGGTGTAGAACCACCCAAGAGGAGATCCCCCAGGGGAAGTTGCTGGCTGCTGGGTGTTGCCGGTCTCCACGTACTGCCGTTGCCACTAGAGAAGGGACAAGAAACTCCCAGCACCCGGAACATGGAGGCAAAACCCTCACTCCTGTGGTATCTCCCCAGCGCCCTCTACTGACAAAGTTTCGGGGCCAGTTGGCAAAGAAAAATAAAAATTGGCCCAGATCTGTTTTTACAGAGTCGTCAAAAAGGGTGAATTTAGAGCTGACAGGCAGTAAATCAATAACCAGTACAGATTCCGACCCAAATCCTATTTGAGGTCCAGAGCTATAAAGATAAATAGCAAAGTCTGCCTGCCGGGACGAGATCTTGGTCAAATCAGATGCACTAGGAGTCACCTTAGGAAACCATTCCAGTTTAAAAAACCAAAACAAAACAAAACAACACTTGTGGAGAACGGAGGATGGAGGAGTGTGTCGTGCCTGGAGCATCCCAGAGGACTTGCTGATAAAGTCACATGTGAATCAGGTGTTTAGGTTTAGGGAACGGTTGCATGTGCAGGAAGGGAGGGTGAAGACGGCTCCCGTCCAGGGAGGGGCATGCACAGAGCTCATGGCTCATGGCCTTTGGAGAGGCCATCCTACAGTAGCAAGGGGAATATGGGAGGTAAGGCCCTGGACAATAGTTGGATGAGTAGAGTGCAGGGAAATACAGTTGAAAGAAGAGATGCAGACAGATTATGAAGAAATCTCTCAGAGGCAAAGAATACGAATTCTGTCCCCTGGGCAGTGAGGAACCGACAGGAAGCCGCTGCTGCTGCCTTCTGTATTGGTTTTGAAGGAGGGAATGGAAGATTGATTGCAATGAGCATGACTCAGGCCAGGAGACTTGCACCAGCCCCGGGGACTGCTCACCTGAGTTTGAGAGTCTAAAGGTCACCCTGACACAGACTTTGGAGAATAAATGCAGGAGATAAGAGAAGGGGGGCATGGTGGATGTCTCTAGCCAATCCAGAGTATGGGACGTCCGGCAGGCTGAGGCAGAGGTAACTGATCGATTCAGTCGTGGCTGTGATAAGTTGCAGCTGTGCAAGTGCTCTTGTGCAGACGGAGAAGTCCATCGGAGGTGAGAAATGAGTGTGTGTGTTTCCTGACAATCAGCTGATGAACGGAAATTGGTGTTGGAGTTCACAGTTAGTCAGTTTTAAGATCTTACAGTCACAGCTTTGGTGTTGTTAATGACCGTGATTGTTTCATCTTACCTTGGTGAATAAGTAATTCATTTTCCCCCGTAAATGCTTGGAACTGTTCTATGTTTCTGAGGCTTCATTCCCCTCTCTGCTCGGATGTTTCAAAAGCTGTTATTTAGAGATTCAGCAATGCCTTTGGAACTCATTCACCAGTCGTATAAATGAGTAAGGAATTCTGTGAACAGTCTATTTCCACGTCTGAAAAACCAGTCTTAATTTCTTCACTTAAACAGGTAATATTTGAACTTTCATATTTGAAATTCTCCTGAAGGGCCATCTGTGTAGTGTTTGGGCTGTTAATTTGAGGAGGGGTCATAATGCTACAACAGGGTGGGGGCGGGGGGGACATCCCAGAATCAACTTCTGATCAACTTCACTTTAAAAACCAACAGTGTCATCATTAAGTTTGAAAGCTGGATTCTGCGTTAGATACTCATGTTGCTGTTTTTCTGGCCAAGTCCGGTGGTTTTGCTCACTCTAGGAGAAACACTTCCCTGGGGAGACCGTTATTACGGGCTCAGCTGGGTCATAAAGACCTAAGACTTTCATTTATTTGTTTTCAATCTGACTAGCAGTTGGTACTCCTTGCAAAACTTTCAGGAGAGACACATGAACTGGATTAGCATCAGTTACAGTAACAGCGAAATCTTATTCCTAGACTAACCTGGACTTAAAGAAGGCCCTTTCAGAGTGTATCAGTTTGGATGGAGGTTAACAGTTGTATTAGACAGCCCTGCGGCAGCAGCGTCGTAATGGAACCAGTATGAAGACAGGAATCTCACCGAGTGACAACTTTATGCTGCATTATTTTCTCTCTGTTGTGTTTTCTTTTCACATTTTTAGTCAGTCAATATCAGGTGATTATCAGCATTATAACCGCTCATTGAGAAAAATTGGAAAGCACAGAAAAATATAAATACAATTCTGCCATTCAAAGGTAACTACTGGGAATATTTTGGTATATTTCCTTACATAGTGAGATCACACTGCCTGAGTCGGTTTCCTACTTTGACCGTATACAGGGACAGCCTACATCAATATAGGGATCGGTATGAATAGACAAATTTCTACTGGCATCACAAAGCTAATGGAACTTGGTAGATTGGTGATATATTTCTTTTCACATTTTTAGTCAGTCAATATCAGGTGATTATCAGCATTATAACCGCTCAGTGAGAAAAATTGGAAAGCACGTAAAAATATAAATACAATTCTACATATATATTTCAAACTTAATGATATATATAAATATTTATTTATATATAAATATATATGTATATATATATTTCAAACTTAATGATAACACTGTTGGTTTTTAAAGTGAAGTTGATCATGTGTGGAGATATATGTATCTCCACACATGATTTCTCAAAGAGCAAGCATACAAAGAATGCTTTTTCTTCTCTCTTGTACAGATAAACTTGGCCCCAGACAGCCAAGGTATCGTGTTGCAAAACATACAGCTTTTAAGTAGAGAGCTAGTGTGTGACCCCGGTTCTTCTTTCAAAGCCCACAACATCACGTTGCCTTATCCCATGTACCGTGCTAATAAGAACCTCTCATGAGCCTAAGCCGAGGCCCTTTCTCTCCTCGGTTTCTTAAATGTGCTGGGCCAGGTAAACTCATTTCCATTTTTAATTTTTGTAAAGAATGCTTCACATACGCCTTTGTCCCTCTTTGGGAGTATTTCCTTCTGGAGCTCCTCGGTAGCAGCATTGCTGGTTCCTAGGATATGCGTGTTTGAAAACCGTCGTGTACACCTGCCCCCTGCCTCGCTCCCCAGTGGCCACGTGTGAGAGCATCTGTTGCCCTGCACCCTGACCGGCTTGACATTTGGGTTGAAACGGTCTTAAATGACACGATGGGGCAAGTCAGCCCAGGGCAGGAAATACGTCCGCATCCAAGGAGAGTCGGTTTGACATTTATTCTTCTCTTGTAATTGATACATGGCGCCGAGTTATTTGTTTCATTTTTGCACTGCTGCTTCATCCTGGAGAAGAATAAACACATGTACAAGGCTTCAGAAAATTGTGAGAGCAGAAAAGAACTCAAATAACCTTTTTCTGAAAGGTTGGGAGTAAATAGGAAAGGGCTAACGAGGTACTTAGGAAGGAAGAGTAGACGGAAACGTGGAATCGTCCAAGTGACCGGTGAAATTAAAAGCTCGCAATTATGACATCAGAAGGCCCCCATTTGTAGATGAGGCAGGTTGTGGTCAGTGGTGGGAAAGAAGGAAACAAGTTCAGAGAAGTTAACACCTGAATTTCTGAGCATCTCATATGTCTTTGTTTTACTATTCCATCTCAGTCCAGCCGCACTACATGCCAATGGGAAAAGAGGACATTTAAAAAAATCTAGAAAAGGAAACTAAGGGTCCTAGTGGCTCAGTGACTCTCTCAGAGCCACGCAGTAGATCTGTGTGTTACACCTTTTTTATGCTGGTGCTTTTATGCCAGCAAATCGAGGGGCAGCTGGCAAGCTAGATTCTGTTACGGGACTCTCTTTAAAAGGGTAAAGTGGGAAGGATTGAGGCACAGATACCAAGTATTGCTTCCAAGGCGTAGCACAGTGTTGGTCGCCCAGATGAGGCACCGGTAGTAGAGATGACAAAGAGGAATAAATTCAGGAGAGGTCACAAAGACAGATGTGATGGGCTTGAATCAAAGGGAAGCATCACACGCAGCACCAGGGTGTCTGGCCTGCTTGCCTTGCTGGTTGACAACAGCTGCATTCAGGGAGACGGTTTATGGAGCCACGAGGCTGATGGCAGGTGGTTAATGCAGCGACAGCAGAGTTGAGCTTGAGGTGCTGGTGAGAGACGCAGGGTACGCTGCGCGCAGGGAGATGTATCGGCATGGGTCTGGGACATTCAGGGATGGAGATGCAGACTTGGCCACCACCGGCCTGGATGGGGTGCAGTGCAGACCAGACCAGCCAATCCCAGATTGACCACTTCTAGCACCGTGGTCTCAGGCAGCCTACCTAACCCTCTCAGCCTTACCTCTTCTCTCCTGCCCCCAAAGGGAGACCTTGATGATGTCTGGAGACATATTTTAATGTCACAAGTGGGCTTCCTAAGGGGATCAAGTGGACAGAGGTGAGGGATGTTGCTAAGGCTCCTCCATTGCCCAGGACAGGCCTCCAGCCGAGAATGGTCTGATCCCAAATGCCAGAAGGACTGAGTCTCAGAAAACCTCCTGTAACCCTTTGACAAAGCCAGGGTCCTGGTACTTGCCTCAAAGAGCCGTTGTGAGGTTCCAGTGAGATGATGCAGGTGACAGCCAGGACCAAACCTGTAGCCAGTAACTCTTGCCGGAAAGTAAGTCAGTCAGTTGGGTGGGAAAAGTGGGCAGAGGACACAGGTTGGGTGAGTGCTTGCCTATAAGGGATGGGGAAGGAAGAGGTATATGGGGAACATGCTGAGAAGTAGTGGGGAGGGAGAGAGGGAGGGAGAAAGGGCAGAGGAGAGGAGGAAGGGGAGAAGGAAGAGAAGGAGGAAGAGGAAGAGGAGGAGAATGAGGCAGGGAGAGGAGGAGGGGGAGGAAAAAGAGAGGGAGGGAGGGAGGAGGGAAGGAAGAGGGAGGAGGAGGGGAGGGGGAAAGAGAAGACAGGAGGAAGAGAAGGAGGGAGGGAGGGAGGAGGAGGAGGGAGTTTGTAATAAGGGGAGGAGAAGGGGGGAGGAAAGAAAGAGGGAGGAGGAGGACAGAGAGGAGGAAGAGAAAGAGGGAGGAGGGGAAGGAGGAGGAGGTTCCGGAGTGATGGAGCAGAACAGAATGGTTCAGTGTGTCAACACAGTTTCTATCACAAGGCTACTCCCAGAGGCGCAGGCCAGCAGGGCGGGGTCTCAGGGGAGTCACTGAGGCTGGGACCGGAAGGAGACCACCACTGGGGTCAAGAGTTGGCGGGTTAGTGATGACCTCGAGAGAAGAGCTTTACTGAGAGTAAAAGGAAAATGGGACTAGAATGTCAGGTTGCTAGGCGTTGATGAATCCATGAAGAGGGACCCCAAGAGACAAGAAATCCAGTTCATTCCACCTGGCCATTTGGTCACAAAACGTTTTAGGATTGGAGAGGCCATCCTGCTCATAGGCTGGAAGGAAGGCAAAGTCTCAAGGGGACAGTGACGTGATAGGAAATGTTACTGGTGGCACTGGAGTCCGGAAGAGAGAGATGGGGGTTTGTGGTGGGGGCAATCGGAGGGGGTTGCTTTAGGAAGGAGCTGGGGCCATTTATCTGGGGGAGAAATTCGATGACCATGTCACCATACTATACTTCAGGTCCAGGGAAACAAACGGAAACCAAGAGACGAACTTTCTAGGAACCTCTCAGAAATTACAAGTGGAAATGTGCTTCGATAGCCCAGAGACACAGGAAGATGTGTCTCGTATATTGCCCTCCATAGTTCTCCTTCACGAACTGAATTATCTTCCCCAAATCTGCATGTTGCAGCCCTCACCCCTCTTGCGACTGTATTTGGAGATGGGGCCTTTCCAAGGGGGTCAGAAGGGTGGGACCCTGATCCCAAAGGACTGGCGTCCCTGGGGTAAGAGGCAGGGACATCAGTGGGGAGCACACGCAGGAGGGCTACAGAGCACACAGGGAGTAGGGCCTGTGTGTCGGGACAGGAAGAAAGGCTTCACTGGAATCCAACCCCGGTGGCACCTTGGTCTTGGAGCCCCAGCCCATGAAACTGGGAAAAAGCAGATTTCTCTTGCTTAGGTCACCCCCCTGTACTATTTTGTGATAATAGTCCTGGCTGACACTTCCACTTCTGAATCGGAACTTCCATTTTTTTTTAAATATAATTTATTGTCAAATTAGCTTCCATATAACACCCAGAACTCATCCTACCATCCCAATAGGTGCCCTCCTCAATGCCCACCACCCACTTTCCCTTCTCCCCCACTCCCCGTCCACCCTCAGTTTGTCCTCTTTAAGATTCTCTTATGATTTGCCTCCCTCCCTCTCTGTAACTTTTTCTCCCCTTCCCTTCCCACATGGTCTTCTGTTAAGTTTCTCAAGTTCCACATATGAGTGAAAATATATGATATCTGTCTTTCTATGCCCGACTTATTTCACTTACCATAATATCCTCCAGTTCCATCCACGTTTTTGCAAATGGCACGATTTCATTTTTTTTCTCATTGCCAAGTAGTATTCCATTGTATATATAAACCACATCTTCTTTATCCATTCATCAGTTGATGAACATTTGGGCTCTTTCATAATTTGGCTATTGTCGAAAATGCTGCTATAAACATTGGGGTACAGGTGCCCCAATGCATCAGCACTCCTATATCTCTTGGGTAAATTCCTAGCAGTGCTATTGCTGGGTCATAGGGTAGTTCTAGTTTTAATTTTTTGAGGAACCTCCACACCGTTTTCCAGAGTGGCTGCACTAGTTTGCATTCCCACCAACAGTGCAAGAGGTTTCCCGTTTCTCCACATCCTCACCAGCATCTATAATCCTGATTTGTTCATTTTAGCCACTCTGTCCAGTGTGAGGTGGTATCTCAGCATGGCTTTGCCTAATCGGAACTTCCATAGATAGAGTGCAGTTAAAGAAATAAAGTCATCTGTAAAAATAAAACAACATTTCTTTAAAAGAATTGGATTGGGGGTGCCTGGGTTACTCAGTCGGTTAAGCGGCCGACTTCAGCTCAGGTCATGATCTTACGGTCTGTCAGTTCGAGCCCCACGTCGGGCTCTGTGCTGATGGCTTGGAGCCTGGAGCCTGCTTCAGATTCTGTGTCTCCCTCTCTCTCTGCCCTTCCCTTGCTCACGCTCTGTCTCTATGTCTCTCAAAAATAAAAAAATAAAAAAATAAAGGCTAAAAAAAAAAAAAAAGAATTGGATTGACTGTGAAGGATGGAGAGGAGATACAGCAGATGTGTGGTACCCAATCCTAGCCCCAGCCATTAACCAGCTGGCTTCAGCTGTTTGTATTGAGAGAGACCAACCATGTGAGTAATGGTTACCATTACAGACACTAGAGTCTGGTTGCCTCTGCACAAACTTATCCAGGCCTCAGTTGCTTTATCCTTCACACAGGGAAATTCCTATAAAATAGTTTGTATAGGGGTGCCCTGGTGGCTCAGTTGATTAAGCTTCAGGTTCTTGATTTTGGCTCAGGTCATGATCTCACAATCTCTGAGTTTAAGCCTCACATTGGGCTCTGTGTTGACAATGCAGAGTCTGCTTAGATTCTTTCTTTCCCTCTCTCAGCCCCTCCCCCTCTCCCAAAATATATAACTAAAAATAAAATATTTGTACAATCCCTTACACATGCTGCTGTTATGTTTTGCTTGATATTTTTATTACTAAATTCTATGAGCATTTGTTTATGACTGAAGAATTTCTCTCTTAGCTTCTAATGATTTTTTTCTTAAGTTGTTTGTTTTTGTTTTTGTTTTCCCAGTCTTATAATGAGAGCTGAAATACTAAGTCCATGGACACGCTGATTTTTGTAAAACTGTCGAGCTAGGAACTAGCATTGTTACTGTTTCAAAAACGTTCATGGAAGAAACAATGTAAGCATACCGTAAAGATATTTCGAGATAGATTTATTGGGCTCAATTAAAATTTCATTTTCAATTTACCTAAGAACAATTTAATGAAAAAAAAAAACAATGACTTTCACAGTATTTTATGTTCCCATGTCCATTAAGTAGCCCCTTACAAAAGAGAAAATTGTTTTAACTGGGTATCTGACACAATTGATACAACTGTATAAACTGAAATACATCAGCTATGGATTTTTATTGCTTTTAATAAGTATGGCCTATTTAGTTTTAGACGATTTTGATAAATTTTTTGTCAATTATATGAATTTCTAATTTGTAAATAATTTCTAAGAGATGTTTGAAAATATTTAATAGACAAAATGTCCACTGTTACCATAGATTCTACTTTGAAAACAGGAAAATCTGGGAGAAAAATGAACATTAGTTTATATATTCCTATTGAGAAAATGGATCTCGAAATTGTCTTAGAGAATCTACTGTATTATGATAAAAGTTAAAGTATTTAGTTCTTCATATTTTGTTTCCGTTTGGACAAATGGATCCTTGTGATGAAATTATTGGATATATAAGAAATATGATCTTTGCCTTCGTGTCAAAACGGTGGTATTTTGGCCCAGAGTGTCAATGGCAGAAAGAATAATGTATGATGTCTACTTCTGTTGGCATGTACTTGATATAGTGAGGAAAAGAGACTTTTTAACAGATACTTGAAACCATTGGTGAGGCCCAAGAAATCTGTCCATTGCATGGACTGTCTGACTTAAGCATACTTGGGAGGTAATTTTTAAAGGAGAATGAAATATATGAATTTGGTATTTTCGGGCATTCTAGACTTAGAACCATACTTTCCTCTCTAACCTAGAAGGCTAAACTATCACATGAGGTTTGATTCTAATTTCTCCTGTTTTTAATTGAAAATGAAAGTCATGCTGCCTTTTTTAATCCTTTCTTGCACTTTAATTGCAGTTGGGATTCGCGGGTATAAATTTCATTACTGTCTAGAATAATTACCCTAATTTAATGTCCTATATGTAATTAATGATAAATTGCTAAGTGTTTCAAACCACCTCACTCATATTTATACCAACGTATGTCTTCATCAGGACCCAAATATTAGATAAGGAGTTCATTTTAACTAGCTTTTGTGCTAAGAATTTATTATGCATGCAGGTGGATGTTCAAAGAGGCACACAGACATAGGACTTTCAACTCATAAACCATGAATTTTAAATAAAACTTTGCTTCAGGAGACTTAACTGTTTGCCTTCTGATCAACACAATTAATGAATGAATGAATCCATCCATCCATCCATCCATCCATTTACTAATTCATTTCAAATTTTTGTTATTCTATTATACACCAGGCAATATTCTCATTCTTAAAGAGTTACTGATAAATAAGATAGACCAGGTCCCCGATCTCATGAAAATTCTAGTGTGAGAAAGACAACAGATATTTAACAAACCAAGTTTTTAACAAGTGATAAACTCTAGGATTAAAACAAAGTGGGTTAAATGGCACAGAGTAATGCCAGCAAGGGTCTGGGGTATTTAATTACCATTGGTTGGTCAGAGAAGACGCCTCTGAAGAGGGCACACTTAACTCAAGACCTGAATGGCATTCAAGAAAAGCCATGCAAAATCTAGAGAAAGAATGATCTGGGCAGAAGACAAAGGCCCTGGGGCAGGTGCAAGCTCATTGTATTCTAAGGTCAGAGGAAGTGTAATAGGAGAGACCAGGCAGAGAGGTCAGAAAGGAGAGATTCAATCTGATTCTGATTCGTGTTTAAAAGATGGCCCTGCCTACTGTGTAAGGAAATGGGCAATTATAATAATTCCCAAGGAGAGAATGGTGGGAGGGAATAGAGAAAGGGGATTTACTTCAGATTATCGAAGGTAGAGTTATAGGATTTAGTGTTGGATTTTATATGGGGTGGCAGCATGAGGGAAAAAGGATGACCTAGAACAGGGGTCTGCAAACTTTTTCTGGAAAGAGCCAGATAGTAAATATTTCCAGCTATGTGGGCCATATTCTCTCCATTACAACTAGTCATCTCTGCTGTTCTATGTAAAGGCAGCCATGGACAACATATGAAAGAATGAGTGTGGCCGTGTTCTAATAAAACTTTATTTACAAAACAGGCAGTTGGGCCATATTTGGTGTGTAGGCAGAAATTTGCTGACCGCTGACCTAGAGTAAGTCCTGGGAAGAACAAGTAAGGTCATCCAGAAGAGAAGACAGAGACTGTGAGACACCAGCTCTCCCACGTTAGCGACACCACCCAAGACATGACAGATAAAGTAGGGTCTCCGGGCCTGTTGGAGAGAAGGCTTCCTTACACAGGGAAGCGCATTCTCATTTCCCCAGGCCGCTTTCCACACCAGCTGGAGTAAACCAGAGACACATACCCAGAGTATGTGATCGTTTTGACTTCCTTTACTTACCATGTATGATAGAGTTCTTTAGATAGGGTGTCAGAGTTGGCATTGTCCTTGATTTGTCCACGTTACGCTGACGCACATTCTATTTTTCATGTACCTCTGCTTTTTACAAATATTTTATATTGCAGTTGTGTTAGTATATTAGTATTTATTATTTGTAGCTCCAAATTCTTTAGTATGTCATTTATTCTAACTTCCCTCTGAAAATATATAGAATATAATGTATTTCTCCATTTCAGAAAAAAAAATTTCATTACATATAGGGTGATTAAATTCCAGGACTAGGGAATCCCTTGATGTGTTATGGAAAGCGATAAAATAACTCTTGCATTAATTTCTTCAATAAAGCATTTATTGAGTGAATTCTGTACACATGCTTTACTAGTACTAGGGATACATGGTTACAAACAAACAAACAAACAAACAAAAAACCTGGACATCAAAGATCTCAGTACCTAGTCAAAGAGAGTGACCAAAAACCTACCAAATCCAGAACTTTGCAATAATGCTCTAACAGGCAAATACAGGTATCGGGTGGGATTCAGAAAAGGGCATGAAACGGGTGAGTCAGACAGTGCTTCTCCAAGGACCTACACTAACAACCACTTTTGTTTTAATTTCCAATCCATCATGGAGAGATGCTTTTGTAAGATAAAATATCAAAGGATTACTAGAAAAAATAAAAGGAGAATAGGCATAAAGATAAATGCCTGCTTTTAAAAACTATTAGGTTGACTATACATAAAATTATGTTTCAGTTAAAATCCCAGACCAAAGTGAACACTGCCATGCAAAGAAAAGAATTACACAGGTTTATCACACTGTCACTGAAAGTGTGTGTAGTAGAAGCAATAAGAATGGTTGTTACAGTTATTGGCAGTCATAACAGGGGCCAAAATTTATGAGTGATGTAGCAGTTCTCTGCTCTAACTACAGTAGCTATACTTCTAAAGAACAAGGTGTATGTCAATATTTATTCTTAATGTGCCACGTGTACCTGTTTCTTCCTTGTTAACTGTTCTAGTCTAGACTGTCTTGATGGAAATGCCATCTACAGAGAACAATGTGTATCGAAACTCTTGTATTTTGTCTAATACACTTAGAGTAGAGAAGCCTGTCTCAAAGAGATGTCTGGTTGGAAATGGAAGCAGTTGTTTTTAAGAGAGTTTCAACACATTCACGATATTCATTTTTATTTTTTACCCAAAATGGAACAAATGATGTTCTAGTTTCATTAATCCTTCATTAATACCCAGTTCTGTCAATTTGTCTTGTAAAGTTAGGGTTCAATTTAAATTATCATTTAATGAAGTAAATAGATTCTGGAATGTGGGGCCACAGTTAGCAAACTAATCTTAAAATACCACACATGTAATATTCCCCTTCTGTATATGAACTGTATGCAGTTTGTACCAAATGTTTCTCACCTCATGAATTTGGTAATAATTAAACAGTCTACACTCTATTCAAAAATGTGAGTCCACTGATCTTAGATGTCTCAAATTGCTATAAAACTTTCCAAATTTAGAAAAAATTTCTAAACTTCTCTGCTAATCTCTTCATAGACGAGTAACACTTTACCAAACATACTTTGAAGAGCTAATCTACAAAATATTCCTGAATTCAATCTTGCTTAGATAAAGGTAAAATACATATAGGAATCTTGTATATAACTATTTAATTTGGAATATTTACAAACTCAACTTTTAAAACACAGTTTTTCTTTTACTACATTCTTTATTAAGGTGGAACTTATCCTTAACAGTTACAGATAAAAATGCAAAAGAGTAAAAAATGAAACTCTAAACCAGAAACTCTTGCAAATGTTTCAACAGTCAAATTATTAAATAAGCAAATAAATGAGATTGAGAAATTTAGTCAATGACTATAGTATGTTTCTACATAATCAAAGATGTCCTACACTGTTATTTTTTTTCATTTAACCCTTAAGTTGGTTATTATGTAAGCACAGACATAGCCTAAAGTAAAATAAGTACTAAAACAATACAGTTCTAACTCTTAAATAGATTTTTAAACTGCCTAGAAGAATCTGTGCCAAAATATGAGTGTTTGACTCTAAGCTGTAGAATTATAAGTTATCTTGTATTCCTTGGAGTTCTTTAGTGCCTTTTAAAATTTCAACATATTACCATTGTGATGAGAAAAAAAAAGTAAATCTTAAAATTCAAAATAAGTCTCTGTCAGTTGAATAATACAATAAGCCTAGTCAACTTGTCTCAAGGCTCTGCCGTGGAAAAAACTAACTCTACAGATATATGAGACCCAAAATGTGGTTAACACCACACAGATTTTTGTTGCTGAAAAATCTTAGTGAATGAATTAACAGAGTTCCTGAAATCAATTCTTAACTTTTGGTGTCTGTGGTAATTAGGCCACTTTGAATCATTATTTTCAAATTTTGATTCCTTTAAAGCTTATAATCGGGAAGTGGTTTAAGTTAATTGTGTATTACTTGTAATCGGTTCTCCTTAATGAATAATCCCCATAATAGTTAGGGATTATTGTTACAAAGGAAAGACAGAGACGCATGTCTAACACTTTTGTGTTTGTGATTTTTCTCCTACAATAATAAACATATATGCAGAAAAAAAATTGATAAGAAAACTATTTGCTCATAAAAGTGTAACTGCTTTCTCTGAAATTACTGCCACAATGGATTTTGAAGAGATACATTCTTTTTAGAGATACTAGAGCCTTCCTTCTGACAGCATTCAACCACTCTTCCCCTCCCATCTCGTATTATATTTCTTCTCTCTAATATAAAGTTATGAATTTCATTAGGGTGTATCTTATTCTTGTTGCATAAGCACAGTAGCTTGAGTTGTCTTTTATTGATGGTAGGCATTGCACAAACACATAAGCGTGTCTGAATAGATGAAGGGAAGGGTAGGTGGGTGGGTGGGTGGATGGATGGATTGTTGGATGGACGTGGATGGATAATTGGAAGGATATGAGCGTTCATTGGTTTTACTGCATTTGGGGCTCCTTTTCCCTCAATGAAACATATTCACGTGGTACTTGATAAAATAAACCATTGATAATTATGACTGTGGTAGTTAAAACGGTCAAACAAAAGTAACAGAGAGCCTTCATTTGAAGCGACAAAGTGAATGAACAGATTTTCTTGATAAGCATACTACAGAAATGAAAGGATGCTTCTAATATCTTGCACTTAGTTAACTAACAAATGTCCCAGGTAATATGAAACACTAACTTTCTATTTTCTATTAATAAATATACTTTTAAGGATTTAGGCAAGATGCAAGTTAAGAAAGTCTAATGAGCTATAATCACATATGCCATTCAAATTAAGAGAGCCTTGTCAAGAGTTCAGCTAATGTTTACCAAATATTTTGCTTAGCACTGTTCAAGTATTTGTCATAGTTTCGTGCTTAAGATATGACCTTTGGCTCATTTTGACTTATCATCTTTAACTATTAAGAATTGAATACCATCCTATTTAAAGATATAAACAAGAAAATCTGTTATAAATAAGTTTGGGGATTTTCTCCCTCCCTATTTTGAATTTGAAAAAAAAATGATCTTAAGCACCTTTATACAAGATCGCTAATGAATTTGGAGGAATAGAGGAGAAAAGATGATGATGACTGAATCGATTAATATGTATTATCGAGTACACACATAATTTATTATTAGAGAGAGTGCTTCGTAAACTGTAAAGTGAAATATAAGTGCTGTCATTTTTGAGCAGCACGATCGTGCTCATCGCTGGTATCCGGACTGCTCTTCTAATAGCATAATAGCCCGTTTCCCTCTAGATGAAGTCTCATCATATCACAACCAAAGAACAAAATTATACACTTTTTAGACATACCACTGCGTAATCAGCTGTGTTCAAATGGATGTTTGGGCTTAATAATGAAAGCATCTTAATAACTGAAATTATTACCCACTGAGTTACTGTCACCATCATGTTCCAAAACAGACAAATTTCCTAGAATAAGAAACACAGCCTTTTATCATATTTCTGAAGGAGAATTTCGGTAAATATCATTCTTGATGAGAAAGTGTCATTTCTGCTTCCTCCTTCTTTTCTCTCTTCCCTTCTTCCTCCTTTCTTTCAATCCATCTTTTTCTCCTTCTCTCCTCCCTTTTTCTGTCTTCTGTTTTTTCCACACCTTCATTGCAAGAATTCGAAAGACCAGCATTAAACATAAAAGGGATTTTCCATTTGCTCTTTCTACCTTTCTGTTCTCACCTCATAACATTTTGTCCACCCCCTTCAAATGTTGTCAAGACTCATTAAATTTGGATTTCACGTCCCAAGAAGAATAAGAAAATGCCTAATACTTACTGCCTCAGCATGCAGTAAGTTTTGTTGTTGAAATACCCTGAATGAAAATCTTTGGCTTGTTAACGTTGTCTTCATTTATTCTGGAATTATGTCTAGAATGTATGTGAAATTAGTTCTTTGATTTCACAGGGTTAAAATGCAACCCATACACAAATCGTGGGTTTGTTTAAAAACAGAATTGAGTGTTTGTCCTCTAATCTAGATTTGTTCTAACTTGATAAGTAATATTTCATGAATAAAAGACTGCCCCTCAAAGGAAAAAAAAAGTAACATTTATGGATTCTGCTCATCAGTTGTTAAAGTTTGTAAACCGTTGCATTATAATTTGTTTCTTAATAAAACAGCAAAAGTCCTCCCCCTTAGTAATCAAGAATATCGCGAGACCTGAGTAAATATTTAAAAAGGTGTCCGATGCCTATAGTAATACTTTTCCAAATGTCTCCCTGCTGAATGTCCATGCAGATGGCAGGTGTTAATCAGAATATCGGTGAGAAGGAAAAAAATGGAACGCTAATTAGTTCGTGCTTGCACCAGGAATGATACAGTCCGTAACATCATCCATCAAGCTTATCAGGATTCTTAAAATATTCTTTGATCGGTGCCGGGATACACAGATGGAGACAGCCACTTGGAAGTTACTAATACGGCTTGAAAATTCTATATTTTCTTAACCGTTTAGTGAAGCATAATGTTGGGCTTACTGTTGGAGAACACTTAGAATATGAGCAGGGAGCCTTTGTTCCGCGTTTCAAAAAAATGTTACTTGGCCAGGATTGCTCTCTAAATAAAGACAGTTTACAAAGGACATATGGTTCCAATTTCAAAGCCAGAACGATAGTCTTGGGTATTTTATTTTGAAAGGAAATTCCATATGTCAAACCTGTAATAGAGAGTATAAATATAAATGTTTTTCTACACAGTTGCCACGCTCCTTCATCTGTGTGTGTGTGTGTGTGTGTGTGTGTGTGTGTGTGCTTGTGTGTCCACGCGTGTTGGTCTCTGCCTGTGTCCGTGGATCAGTAGGTACTCTCCACTGTGCATACATAGTGACCTATTCTTTGTGAAAATACCACTTACTGAGTTTTTAAAAATAAAAGTACACTTGCGCTATAATATTAAGTTAGAAATCAGCATAAATCACAGTCGCTTTATGATTACAACTCTTTAAATGACAACTATAGAACTTGACAGAGAAAAAAAAGCGAAAAGAAATACGTGAAGATATTCACATGAGTTTTTTGTGGGTCGAGAAATATAAGTGCTTTCTTAATGTCTTCTTGCAGTTGTTAACAGTTTTCCATAATAATAAATTGATAACATTTTAAGTGAAAAGTGTTTTTCCTTAATTAGAGGGAGTTTATTTCAGAAGTAAATTCCTGTTTAGCAAGTTAGGGGACTTTGTAAATTCATCTTATTCCCTTCATTTTTTCTAATATAGTGGTAAAAAAAATTAATAAATATTGAATCGTTAGCACCACCTGGAAAATTCGTATTTTAAATCAAGGACACTTAAGAAAACTTATACAAAAAAGTTACGCTTAAAATACCGCTTTTGTTCATTCTTTTTAAATGTGATACTTGTCATTGGATATGACGAAGATTTTTTAAAAATGGCTATAAAGAGCTCATAACCAGTTGAAATGCGTTTTTTTTTTCAATCAGGCTCAACTTACTTTTAAACTCATTCCTGTGATTAGATGGTTTCTGTAGAGCTTCGCCAGATGTAGGAGTTTACATTTGTATACTCTGCGAATAGGAATTTGAAACTGCCTTTTCAAAGTGACCCGCAGAGTTTAACCAACCCTAGTGTGGTGGGCAGTTTTTCTTAAGTTATGAAAGCCTTCATCCTTACCAGGCTTGCCATCCATTCACCCGCTAAATCTTTGATCATGTCCTATGCTGCATAAGGCATATCTAGGTCAAGTAAATAGGAGGAGGAAGAATTCTTTTTTAACTATTTGAACTCCCCAGCTTACTCTGAGTGTCAAACATGTAAGAACACAATCTGAATGTGTTGGAAAAGTTTTTGTCCTGGCTCTCGCTCTTTGGTTTGAACACAGTATGCTCTTTGGTTCCTCTCTGTTAATGCCTTTTACAGTGTTTTGGATTTGGTTACATTAAAAAAAATATCTAAGTTGGGGCACCTGGGTGGCTCAGTCGGTTAAGCATCCAACTTCGGCTCAGGTCTGTGAGTTCAAGCCCCGTGTCAGGTTCTATGCTGATGTCTCAGAGCCTGGACCCTGTTTCAGATTCTGTGTCTCCCTCTCTCTCTGCCCCTCCCCTGCTCACGCTCTGTCTCTATGTCTCTCAAAAATAAATAAACATTAAAAAAATTTTTAAAAAAATCTATTGTAGAGGAAGGAGTGGGAATGAGGGAACAGAGATTTTAGTCCTGGTCATCTTGGACAAGAAACTTCAACTCTCTGTACTTAAATCTTACGTGATCTTGAAAAATAGAAAATGAACCATGTTAGCGATTTTTTTCACGGTAAAATACTGTGTTTTACTTTACAATTTTATTTAAAAAAATTTTTTAATAGTTATTCATTTTTGAGAGAAAGAGAGAGGCAGAGTGCAAGCAGGGGAGGGGCAGAGAGAGAGACACACACAGAATCTGAAGCAGGCTCCAGGCTCTGAGACACCAGCACAGAGCCCAATATGGGGTTCGAACTCACAACCCATGAGGTTGTGACCTGAACCGAAGTCAGACACTCAACGGACTGAGCCTCCAAGGCATCCCTTGACTTTACAATTTTAAACCCATCTCGCCATAGGGAGTTTCCCTAAGTAATGACCCGGATGTTCTGTATAAAGGTAGGATATTCTACCATTTAAAGAACAATGGCAGAAATCATATTTGAACATTGACCTCCACTATGGGGATTCTTATTTATTTTATCACTAATTATAATGTCTTTGGAGAGTTTTATAAGGACCATCGCCTTGGGCAGCCTTCTTTCATTTGACATTCATTAATGCCGTTAATCTCAGCAAACTTGATGCTCTGTGGTTCTCGATTCTTTCATCTTCTGTCTCTTCCTTCTGGTCCCTTTTTGTATTAGAAATACTCCATGTTTTAGCTCAGCCTTCCAGTTACCCTGTCCCCCCGATTAGATCATTACCCACGGGGCTGATGTCACACCCACCCTGTCTCCTTTCGGCCAGCCTCCAAGCAAGAGTCAAGTCCCTCTCGACACATTTTTCATAAGAACAAAAACAAAAACAGGCGTGTGTTAAAATGGTTAAGCAACGTTTAACTTTAAATCAACAAATACCCTATGTTTCAGGACCTGACCAGGCATTTTTTATTATTTAATACTCACACGAAGCCCATTTTTGTGCATTAAGATTATAGAGGTTTAAAATTAAAATGTAATTCCTTACATTTTACCATTTTACCATTTTACCATTCCCCTTGTGTAGGCTAGACGTTGCTGTGGATTTGATGGTTGTCATGAAAGCACGGTGATTTGGATGGAAGCCACAGTGTAGGTCTTGAGGGTTTGGGGGGGAATGATTGCCTCTCGCCCTACCAGCCTTCGCGCTGCCAGGCTGTAGGACTTTAGGTCAGTTTCATAACCTCTCATACCTTTGTATCCTCGTCTGTGCAGTGGAGGTAAGACTGACTCACATGGTTGCTGTAACTATTAAAGTATCCGTTACTACATGTAAAACGCACACAGTGGTACACGGCATATAAGCACCATGGAAGTGAGGGCCCTGGTTATTATAGATGTAGATTTTTCCTTTTGTTCCTCAGTTCCGTCTAGTTCAATGCTTGCCAGAATGCAGTGCACATAAAAGTTATGGTATATGGCTACATTCAGTAATTTTCAGGGGTCATTCTCGTGTGTGTGTGTGCGTGTGTGTGTGTGTGTGTGTTTTCACTTTGTGCTGGCCCAGTAATATTTTATGTTACAGATTTATAATAGATGAGACCTCATTGCACAAAGTCTGAACACAGTTCTAGGTCGATGTAGGCTGTGGGATAGATTGGGTTTGCACAGCCGTAGTGCCCTTCCTGGCTGATCCTAAAGTCAGAAACTCCATCTGTCCAAAACGAGTGGGTTTTCCTATAATCCCTAACTTGGGCATACATATTTTGCCTTTGAAGATTAGTTTACAGTTTCGTTAAGTGGAGGTAATGGTGTTTGTCTTTTACGGTGTGCGGGAGAACTGGAATCAATATATGTTCATGATAATTAAAAGAATAGTGCCTGCAGTAGGCATTCCATAATTGGTAGACTTTGTCATTTGCCTGGTAAAAGTGACCCACTCACTTTGTGATGTATATCCTTCTGTGTGTCGCGGCTTTTATTCCACCCATTCTTTGAGTGTCTGCTTGTGCCAGGTCCAGTTCTAGGTGTCGGGAACCAGAGAGGGAAATAAGACAGAAGAGGTCACTGCTGTCAGAGCTTGTGTCGTTACTAATGTGCTTCTTTTTTTTTTATTTTATTTTTTTGGGGGGCGCCTGGGTGGCTCACTTGGTTGGGCATCTGACTTCGGCTCAGGTCATGATCTTACCTGTCTGTGAGTTCAAGCCCCGCGTCGGGCTCTGTGCTGACGGCTCAGAGCCTGGAGCCTGCTTCACATTCTGTGTCTCCCTCTCTCTCTGCCTCTCCCCTGCTCATGCTCTGTCTCTCTCTCTCTCAAAAATAAATAAACATTAAAAAAAATGAGAGACATAGAGACAGAGTATGAGCAGGGGAAGGGCAGAGAGAGAGGGAGACACAGAATCCGAAGCCGGCTCCAGGCTCTGAGCTGTCAGCACAGAGCCTGACGCGGGGCTCGAACCCATAGACTGCGAGATTATGACCTGAGCTGAAGTCGGCCGCCCAACCAACTGAGCCACCCAGGCGCCCCTGATGTGCTTCTTAACAACGTATCTAGATAAAATGTTTGAATTCCTTTTTAGTTAGATCTTTTTAGATTTTTTAGATTGTTCCAATTGATCATTGACTAGGTAGTCATTGTTATGACTCTGCGGAGGATTTATCCTGATTACTGTGTTTTTCCTGACAGCTCTTTCAAGCATTTGATTGGAGGACTGGACGACGTGTCTAATAAAGCCTACGAGGACGCAGAAGCTAAAGCAAAGTAAGTGACAAGTTTTTTTTTTCCTTTGACTTTCGTCTTGATTTTTTCAAAGTTGATTTTGAATAAACAGAAGATCAAGTATTTTCTTGGACGTAACAAATCCCAACACTCTGACAGAAGAAACCAGTTGCTTGGGGCGGGGGGAGCAAATTTCAAGGTAGTTATTACATAGGATGCTTCCTTAGTAAGTCTCTTCTTAAACTTGAATTCTTAATTTTGGGAACAAGATTGTCTCTCCAAGAGGCAATGGTAAGTTTAAAAGCACATATAAATAATTGAATGCAAACATTATTTCTCCCATTGAAAATACTTGCTCAATGAATGGTGGCTGCGGTGTTCAGTAGTTGTTTGTGAAACTGTAGGGAAAATAATAAGGCTGGAAGTATTTCACGGTGCAAGTACATTGTTGCTTTACCTTGAATTGCAGGGCACTAAGTTACTAGAATGATAGGAAATCTTATATATTCCATTAATTATCATATTTGTATCTACTAACAAAAATACAATTGTATCTACTAACATAACTTTCTTTAAAACAAAGCTTAACTTTTTTTGACAAAGATTTAAAATTATTCTAGATTGGCTTTTTCTGAAAAAAAAAAAAAGTCTAGGTTACTTTTACAAAATGGTAGTCTTTATAATCCTCCCCTCTTTTCTCCAACAAACTAATTTAAGTAAAAGCAATTTAGTAGTGATATCACAGGACACCTGAAAGATTAAACCAACAAAAATTTATCAGTAAAGAGATAGTTCAGAGGCAGAATTTGATTGGTTTTGTAGTAACCTCAAAAACAGAAAAAAAATTGCTTTTGCCTTGAGAATCTAGGAAGATTAAAACTTTGGTCTAGAATGAAAAAAAATAAGTACTGTAATTCATTTTGACTGATAAAATTCTATTATTTTAAAGCTATCAGTAGATTCGCAATTTTTTCCCCATATAGTTGCTTTTGTTTCCTCTGCTCTTTGGAGGGACATAGACACATACTTCCTGAGGCCAAACGACAGCAACACCTCTGCAAGATTTGCTCAGGAGTCACACTAGCCATTTTTAACACCAACTCCATGCAGCCATCAGGATTGCCTGTACTGTGGGTGGTAAATATTAATTTTCTGGGGTTTTTTTCTACAATAGGTTAAAATACATATTAATGCTAAGTTAGACTTTAGCTTCTGGTATTAGCACTAATCCTACTGAGATGGAAGAGGGGACCATTTAAGCAACCTTATCAGTTCTAAAAGTTATAAAAATCCCTTTGTTATTATTGGAATTTATCCTTAGAGGAACATTTGCCATGTAAAAACTCACAATTTATGTTAGCATATTTTTCTTGAGCATATATAGTCAATTAAGATTACCATGGGTCATTCCATATAAATATGTATCATATCATATACTTTTTGTAGATATAACTGGTGGTAATCTTGAAATTTTCTCTAAAATCTATGTGAGCAACTATCTATGTATTTTTTCATTTACTAGAAAAAGTCAGACCTCTTTTAAACGAAAGCATTCTTTGGTCTATTTCTATTTCCTGCTACAGGTTAGATTCTTTAATGAAAGTTTTTGTATAATTCCTGTTTACGCAAAGTTCAAGTCACGGGCTTGAAGTGGGTCAGTGATGGGAAGGCGACTTGAATTAGCTGTCTCCTTCCCAGTGTCCTCCTGGCTGGGTAGAGATAACCGTGTGCATCTCGCGAGCATCTGTGGGATCATTCCCACGTGCCCCAGCCAAAGATAACAAGGAAAACAAACACAGCAACGTTCAGATCTGACAATTACAAGCCATACTCCTCACTGGAACCGATTCCGTGTGAACAGTTCCCTGAACGTGGGGCGGAAGCCTTGGGCTCTGCGTCTCCCTGTCACGCCCAACCACTTGATCTCGGCCCAGTTACCACAGCCTCTCGATGTCCACATCTTGCCTTTAAAATGGTGTTTCTATGACTTAATTGATGGGAGTATGTAAAAGTACTTCGTGAATTATAAAGGGCTATAAATATAAAAGGAAGGGTTACTGCTGGTAGAAGTGATCACTGGAAGTATATCCTAGTGCACTTGATAAATGATTTGATTATAGATAATTATTAATTATATAAAACTAACTCTATCTCTATACTCCCATGCAGACAAACTATGCTGACTTTGGTAGAATATCACGAAATTTTAACTAGCCTGGAAAGTATCCATAAATACTATTCCAATAAAAATAGCTATGTTTAGCTAAAAGAAAATTCAATTATGATTAAAGAAAAAAGAACAGCAAAATGACTAGTTCCATCTAAGTGGCTCAAAATATTGTTACTTGAGCCATAAATTTGATAGACTATAAGTTAGTTATTACACTTGAATATGAGTTAACTAGGAGCGATTAGTTTAAATTTTTTTAGCCCAATTAATATTAAATCCAAATGAATGCATAACCCATGTTCCTTAATATTATTCAGAAAATGGGGAAAAATAATATCTGAAGATTTCTGAGGTTGAAAGTGTCATTTTAACTAGGTGTCCTGTCTCTCAGGTACACTGTGAATTATTGCCAAGGTAAAGCTTTTTAGTTGAACTAACAAGTTTAAATGTCTATTTGTGTTAACACCGTTGTCTCTTGATTCAGTTTCTTCCCCTTAAGTACATTGTGTCTCCATCTCGTAGTTAAGGATCTTCTAAGGTTTGCCACTCCAGGGAGACATGCTCTCATTGGTCTGAATTCCCTAGATAATTCCTGTAATGCCTCTAAATTTCTGTATAGATCACAAAATATGTACCATTGAGAACTGAGGTGTGGATCGGCTCCGTCGTGTAAGTTTCCGTGATTTTTGCCAAATCCACTGAAGATGAGAGTAGTATTTCTTAAAGTCCGACTAAAGCAATCACGTGGGTCGCCTGAGTGGCTCAGTCGGTTAAGTGTCCGACTTCAGGTCAGGTCATGATCTCACAGTCTGTGAGCTCGAGCCCCGCGTCGGGCTCTGTGCTGACGGCTCAGAGCCTGGAACCTGCTTCAGATTCTGTGTCTCCTCTCTGCCCCTCCCCTGCTCATGCTCTGTTTCTTTCTCTCAAAAATAAATAAACATAAAAAAAATTTTTTTTAAAGTTAAAGTGATCATGTTCCTTACCCATGTGAACTTATTGTTGGTATCGTCCCATCGACGATGCCTATTTGGATAAAAAGGGGGAAAAAAGGAGGCCTGACTGTAGAGATCGATGCAGTTGAGATGTTTAGAAATTTGCTTGTGAGAAATTAATTATCTGTTAGCATAATCAGGCTTCAGGGGCAGACTCAGGCACAAAATGTACAAACCGTCCCTCCCAGAAGCAATACACCCATTCGCGTTGGGTGGCTGGTCCAGGAAGTTTGACTTGAGAGACATGTCCTCATGAAATGGTTCCTAGAACTTTCCCGCTGCTGGATGTGTGCCTTCAGCGCCTCTCACCACACATATTTCCTACAAAGAAAATTATTCTTGACAGGAACTATACCTTTATGGCATGTTTAAGCTTCTCTTGATTGCTGCTAATTATCCACTGAGGGCTTCTCTTTCTAAAATATGAAGTTATAATCACAAAGACATTAGAAGAGACAACAGCAGATCAAAGTTAAGCATCATTAAGCCTTATTTAGAGCAGAAAGTAGCATTCGGGATGAAAGGTATGCATTATTGTCCTCTGAGAATATGTATTCCTTCATTTAATAAACACTTAGAAATTCACTTAATGATGAGTCAGGCATTGTGCTTTACGACGTGCATACTAAGTAGGAAGCATATTTTCTAATACTAAGGACCCTGCTGTTCTGGCATCTCGGAGAATATAGATTCATAAATGCATTTATTTATGATCTAAGTTGAGGATTCTGAATTTCATTCTCCATGAGGGACTCTTTCTCATGGCGAAATTTATATAAAGCTCCGAATGAGTGTACGGTCATGTGTTTTAACTACAACATCCCTTGCTACGAATATAGATTTAAAGACCCTGCAATGACTCTGTAGCCCCTCTCACGCACCTGCCTTAGCCATGTCCATTCTCTTTGTCATATGCTTGCATTTTGTTCAACACTTTCTAGGTTCCTACAAAATGTTACATCTACAGCAGTGAATAAAATAGGCATGCTCCTTGCCTTCATGATGCGTATGGTGCCGTGAGGGAGAGAGACACACGATGATTCTGGGAGAGGTAACCTGAGGAGGTGACATTTTACTCAGATGTGAGCTGAATTTTAATGAATCAGCTGGTTAGGCAAGAATTAGTTAGTATTAGCTGGACAAGTGAATGCAGAGGGCATTGTAGGCAGAGAAATAGCATTTGCACAGCCCTCTAGGTGGGAAACAAGATTATATATTCAAGGAACAAAAGTGCCAACCAGGCTGGGACCAAGAAAGTCAAAGTCAGATCAGGTGTTAAGGATTTAGGAAAATCACTCCAGGCTTGTAAGTTATCAGAAGAGATGAGTTGATTTATATTCTTTTTTTTTTAATTTTTTTAATGTTTATTTATTTTTGAGAGACATACAGACAGAGCGTGAGCAGGGGAAGGGCAGAGAGAGAGGGAGACACAGAATCTGAAGCAGGCTCCAGGCTCTGAGCCGTCAGCACAGAGCCCGACGCGGGGCTCGAACTCACAGGCAGAGAGATCATGACCTGAGCCGAAGTTGGACTGCTTAACCAACTGAGCCACCCAGGCGCCCCGAGTTGGTCTATATTCTAATTGAGCATCTTTTCCTCTGTGGCTTGGAGGAGGATGAAGTAAAAGCAAATAGAATCAGCAGAATATTTTCCAGAGAAAAGCTGACGGTAGACAGGACTCGAATGAGGGCTGGGTGAGTAGAGAAAAGCATTTGAGAGATAGTCAGATGGCAAAGCCTGGAGGTCTCCTTAAGGAACTAGATGTCGGTGATGAAGGGGATCAAGGTCAAGGACAACGCAGGGATTTGGGGTCCGGAAATCAGAGGAAGACCGGGGCATTCGCTAAGATTCAGTGGTTGCTAGGTTTGAAAAGTGGAGTGCTCATGAATTGGTTTTCGTTCAGGTTATATATGCGCTGCCCTTGAGAACAGCTGGGCAGGTCTAGAGCTCAGGGGAGAGGTTAGTATTCACTTGGAAATTATGAGCCTTTACGTGGTAGGTGAAATGAAAGATGTGCATGAGATAGAAATTAGGGAGTTAGAGCTTCATGGTACTGAGGGTTGATTGTTGAGGAACTTTAGTATTTAAAAATCAGGGAAAGGAGAAGGATCCCTCTATCCCTGTCTCTCTCTGTCACACACACACACGCACACAACACACAGAGACGGTAAAGGAGAGATCAGAAGCAAAGCCAGATGCATCACGGATGCCAAGGACAGAGTATGTTTCAACATCGGGGGAGGAGACAATGACATTGCATGCCGCTGAGAGTTCTCACGTGTCACTTAACAAATGCCAGCTGGATTTATCAAAGCACTGGTTCCTGCTCACTTTCGCATAGGTCAGCATGGAGTCCCCTCAAATGGGCTCAAAATGAAATTGATGGGAAGAAATAAGAGTCAATGAGCTTGTATGAAATTATAAGAAATGTCAAGTGAAATAGAAATCTGTAGGGATCTTCAATATTGGGAGGGAAAGAGGCATGTTAAATCCAGGAGACACAGAGCAGAAAAGTCTGGGCAAGTTGGTCTCTGGCCCTTTTAACCTTCATAGACAAAAGCAGACTTTGTGATGTGATTTCTTACTTAAGAAGATTTTTAGTTTTCTCTTTTCCTTAGCTAATATTCCTTTAGATTTAAATCTATTCCACGTCTCTGTCTCTGTAAAACTGTAAAATTCTCCCAAGAGGAATGAGTGAATGAATAAAAATAAAATTTCCCCTTGATGATCAATATTTTTTTCTTAGTATCTTGGCATAAAGATGTACATGAGCTCCTTTTCCTCCATAGATAAGCTGAGTCTCTCTCCGGGCACAGAGAGGAAAGAGGGACCAACCTTGGGCAGGGAGCCACTAAATGACCAAAGACAGAAAGGCACCATCGGAACCGCCATCTTGTCCTGCCCTATTCCCCTCACTGTGTGCCTCTATTTCCACTTCTTCTCCACCTTGTCCTGAAAAAAGGACTTTCAGAACAGAATCACATAGTTCAGAAAGAAAAAAAAAAGTAAACAAGAAAGCTGAAATGGTAGTGAGAAACCGGAATGAGCAGAGTGTGCAAAGAGGGATCCTGTCCTCAGTGCACAAGGAAAAAAGCGACGCCCCAAAAACAGAGGCCCCAGGATTGCCTCTGACTTAGTGCCCAAACAATGAAATCCCGCAGTCCCTTCCTCCGACTCTTAGCAAGGACGAGACCGAATATTCCCCGCATGGGGACCACTCGTTTGGCCTTTGGGCTTGAGCCCAAATAAAAATTTTACTCCTCTTGCCATAATTAGTCTTCCTTGATTTAAAGTCCCCCTTCTGTTTACAAGTTCATTGGCAAAGGAACGTTTTAGTCAGTCTAGTATTTTCAGAATTGCTTTCAGTGCCAAGCCTCGTTGCTGGACACAATGTGATGGCAGTACAATGTTCTCTCGGTACATTTCATCAGCAGAGACAGCCCTTTAACCGCGCACTCTGCTGTCACGGGCGGGCGCGCGCTCTGTGCTGTTTGGCATGTTTCTCCGGCCTTTGAACATTCGCTCATCAAATGCATCTCAAAACAACGCAGCTATGTAAATCAGAACAGAGGCCAGCATTGTTCATGCCGTCTTCCCAAGTGCCCCGGGGTTGTCTAGCATCTCACAAACATGAGATTTTCAGTGCACAATCAAATACACATGGGTTGCTCTTTTGAACACCGCGTCTTTAAAAAATTGGCCTTTCTTATTGGTGTTTTCCTGCCAGGCATTCGAGAGTAAAGACCTTCGTATTCCCACAATCTTATCAACAGTTTACTTAAACTAACGTGGTCTTGATCTAAGCCGTTCTCAGGGAAGTGAGCCTGGAAAATTGTTTTTCCGCCTATGGAAAGAATGCAAGGGAGCGATATCCTGTTCCAAACTGGAGACTAAGCACCAGTTAAATGGAAAGAACAGTGAAGGGCCTTCGGAAATAGCTCTCAAACCAGAACTAGAACTTGCTGACCGCCTCCAGGGTTGAGTAACCAGAAGGCAGTCCTATTCTCTGGGCGATAAAAAGTGTTTTCTGTTTTGTTGCGGGGCAAAAGCATAGGAGACTGAGAAAATTTGCAATGGTTGGCCCTGAACCACTAAGCCCGCTTTCCGCTGTGCAAGAGCTGCTGGGTTTTCAAATCCCTGTACATGCGGTCAGGGTGACGGAGGGAGCGAGCCGCTTCCAGGGCCACTGGTGCTAACGGATGAAAACTTGCGTGTGAGTTGTGACTACGGAGCATCAAAGTCAGTGTCTCTTTCAGGTGCAGTGATACTGAGTCAGTGACTCTTTTAAAAAATGATTTTCAGGATAAAACTGCTTGGTCTTGGAGAGGAGTATTTTTTTTTCTGTTTCATTAAAAATTTTAAAACTCTCAAAGGCCATTTTTGTTAGTTTCCTCTCTGCAACGTTTATCTTTAAGACTCCCTAGGTAGCAAGACTTTATAAAGGTGAATCCGGGGATGCCCGTGCAGGCAACCTTTTGCAATGGACAGAGCAGAGGACGGACTAACGAGAAGTAAAAATTTTAGTGCCATTGACTTGCTTGGTGCATGAGGGCAAACCATTTGATTACAGGCTGCTTTCTTGTTTGGAAAAGGAAGAATGTTTCCTTTCTACCGCTGACACATTAGACAATAACACCTGGAAATTACTTTCAAAAAATCAAGGGCTCTGTACATTGTAAGGATGCTGTGGTCCCTGCAGCAGTGAGGTCTGCATTTCCAGAGCCCCTAACAGAAAAGAGAGCAACCCAATGCATGTGCCTTTCCTGTTGTTGTTGAGGTTGGCGTCTTACCTGTTGGTGAGAAAGTACTTTTTAAAAAGCAGAAACTAGGAATACCTAGTATGTCCCTTGTGTGCTCAGCAGTTTCAAGTGAAAAATAGTAATCTTTGACTAAAATACCTTTTCTTTGTCCATGCAGGCTGTTTCTCTCACTGGAAATAGCCTAGGGCATAATTCGAGCCCTGCCCTAGAGAGAAGGTTGAGCCATTCTAGGGAGAAAACCTTTGAACCCAGGGAGCTCAAAGCTGCTCCTCACTGCTGGGAGGGGCTAAGTGCACACTTGTTATTAGCAAGGCAATAACCTTGGAGATGGGAGGCGTGGCCTTAGTCTCAGCAGCTAAGGAGCCATTCCCCATGTGACCTTGAGCACAGGGTCTAGCACCTAACATGCGCCCCTCCGGACCTCTTTCCCAATCTGTAGAAAGGGTATTCCTTTTGATAAATCCTTTCTAATGTAGACGCTTAGCATGTGGAGGTTAACAAGCACACTTTTAGAAGCATAACCCCCTTTCCTGCAAACAATAGTTTGACATGTGCTGTTTTCTAAATTTATCGTGATGACATCTTTGTGGTCATCAATTGCAAGCCGACTCCTAATGATCAGAGAATAATTTGTGGGTCTGTATTTTAACGAAAGTCACCAGAGCCACATTTCTTTCCTCTTAGGATCCGAATGCATTGCTGTTAGTGCATACTTTATTCAAAATATTTAAATCAAAAATTATGCAGTTTTGCTTGAAGTACACTTCGGTAACTCATAGTGGCTAAATAAATTAGCTTTTAGAAACAGCGGTTTTCATTTTCATCATTATACATACAATTTTCTCTTGCCAATATGACATTTAGATATGATAATAAGCCAGGCTCTCTCACAATAAAATGCCATTTGAAAATTATAGAGTTCCTTGGAAGCTAGAAATGTTATACCAACACTTCGCCCGTGAATCCCTGTAGAAAAAAAAAATGATTTTTAAATAATGAATTAAAATGGCAGCGTAAATTGTTTCAATACACGGAGCACAACACATCGTGTGAATTTATGTCTCTAAATTGTTAGTTGAGGAAGATGAGGTAGTACAGGAGTGAAGTATGACTGATGCTCACAGCCATTTGGGTCTATCATGCTGTTTCCCTGCGATGCTTAAATTGCAAACATTAGTCAACTTTATAAACTGTATTAATTACTTCAGGCAGCCAGCTTATACCTTACTACATCAGATATGTCCGGATAGAAACCAAAAGCTGTTACTCTAATATTCAGAAGCTGTTCATACATTTTAGATCATTTAGATAAATTACAGATTAAACATATTGAATAATAATGATCCTAATATCCTTGAAAAGGAAAGAAAGCAGGTTCCTAAAATGATGAATTTAAGACTATACTCTCGGGGCACCTGCGTGGCTCAGTCGGTTAAGAGTCCACCTCTCTGTTTCAGCTCAGATCACGATCTCTAGGTTCATGGGATGGAGCTCCACCTGAGGCTCTGCTCTGACAGCTCAGAGCCTGGAGCCTGCTTTAGATTCTGTGTCTCCATCTCTCTGCCCTTCCCCAGCTTATGTTCGTTCTCTCTCTCTCTCTGTCTCAAAAATAAATAAACGTTAGTTTTTTAAAGTTTATACATTCTGAATTTCCCTCTAGATGTCAGTGTGCGTCTATAGTACCACCTTGTAATTTTAAGTGTCATAAATATCAGGCCTAAATTGGTTTATTCATATGCTTCTTTTTTTTTTTTTTGCTATTTTTCTAATCTTGGAAATATTACACAGCGATGCATACAAGCAAGAGTTGTTCAGCCGCAGCCCTGCTGACGTCTTGGGCGGGATAATTCTCAGCCATGAGTGGTGTCCTGTGCATCACAGGATGCTTGTTAGCATCCCTGGTCTCCACCCACTTGTGAGGTCCTTACTCGCAACACTTCTGATGCGTGAGTGGGGTTTCTCCACACCAACATCCAGCCTTCTGCTCTCTGGATTCTAACTACGTGTCCTTCAGTTCCAGTCAGTTCTGACACTCAGTACCTGGGGTTAGTGTGGACCCCACAGGTTAGGTGCTCAGTCCCACAAGACTGCACCCCCCCCCCAGGATACCACTCAGTCCTCCACGTGCCATCTGGATATAATTCAGGCGTTCCCATGACCCCTTCTTCGGGTTCTATAATTTTCCTCAAAGGCTCACAGAACAGGGAAATACCATCCCCTTACCATTACCGGTTTATTTCCATGCATGCAGCTCAGGAACACCCGACTGAAGACTGATATATGGGCGGGTGGGCACAGAACTTCCATGCTGTCTCTGAGCACATCACCCTCCTAGAAGCTTGCTCTCCTCAGCCCATTGTTGAGGGGTTTTAGTGGAGATTTCATTATGTAAGCAGAATTGATCACATCATTGGTCATTGGTGATTGAAGTCAATCTCCAGCCCCTCACCCCTCTCCAGTTGGGAAAGTGGAGCAGAAGTTTCCAGCCCTTCCTAGTGCTTGCTCTTTCTGGTGGTCAGCCACCCTGACCATCTAGGGACCCCGCCCACCATTCATCTCCTTAGCATACCGAAGACACAGCTCTCAGCTCTCGCTGTAGAGAGCCCAGGGGCCTTAGGGGCTCTGTGCCAAAAACCAAGGACAAGCACCAAATGTACATTTCCATTACATCATGCCATTAGAAGCCAATAGCATATTGCTCACCCACCCCTCAAGTCTTGACAATCAAAAATGTCTCTAGAAATTGCCAAATCGGGGCACCTGGGTGGCTCAGTCGGTTGAGTGTCTGACTCTTGATTTGGGCTCAGGCCATGATCCTGGGTTGTGGGTGAAATCTAGTCCTGCAGCTGGCTCTGTGCTCAGCATGGAAACTGCTTGGGATTCTCTCTCTCTCTCTCTCTCTCTCTCTCTCTCTCTCTCCTCTCTCTCTCTCTCTCTCTCTCTCTCTCTCTCTCTCTTCTCTCTCTCTCTTTTCTTTCTCTCTCTCTCTCTCTCTCTCTTCCTCTCTCTTCCTCTCTCTCTCTTCCTCTTTCTCTCTTCCTCTTTCTCTCTCTCTCTCTCTTTCTCTCTCTCTCTCTCTCTCTCTTTCTCTTTCTCTCTCTCTCTCTTTCTCTCTCTCTCTTTCTCTCTCTCTTTCTCTCTCTCTCTCTCTCTCTCTCTTTCTCTCTCTCTCTCTTTCTTTCTCTCTCTCTCTCTTTCTCTCTCTCTCTTTCTCTCTTTCTCTCTCTCTCTCTCCGTCTCTCTCTCTCTCTGTCTCTCTCTCTTTCTCTCTCTCTCTCTTTCTTTCTCTCTCTCTCTCTTTCTCTCTCTCTCTCTTTCTCTCTCTCTCTCTCCGTCTCTCTCTCTCTCTCTTTCTCTCTCTCTCTCTCTCTCTCTTTCTCTCTCTCTCTCTGTCTCTCTCTCTCTGTCTCTTTCTCTCTCTCTGTCTTTTTCTCTCTCTCTCTTTCTCTATCCCACCCTTCTGTCCCCTCCTCCCCCCCCACCATCTACCCTTTTCCCCAACTCTCTTTCTCTAAAATTAAAAAAAAATTGCCAAATATTTGCTATAGGGAGCGAGGAAAGGACAAAATTGCCCCTGGTTTAGAACAGATTAAATAGAAAACAAATAAAAATAAAATTATTGGGAAAGGCACTGAAATTATGTTTTTATAGGTACAGACTTTTTTCATATGTTGAAAATGAGCCTTACTTTCAAATAGTTTCACTTCCAGGAGAAAAACTTAGGAGCAACAAAAGTATCACAATTGCAAACAGACAAGACTTTCGCTCCAGAAAAGGGTTTGCAAAAGTATGATGAATTCGAACGTTAGAATGTAACCAAATTATACAAAATAATTTATCTACATTCAATTAAGGATTCTAGGTTTCTCCCTAATACCCAATATATTTAAAAAAAAATTCCTCAAAGCAGGAGAATTGTAAGCTTTATGGGACACTTAATTCACTGGAAAACCTGGCTCACCAGAATGGTAAAACTTTGTTATTAGAGGTTTTTCCGTTGTTGTTTTAAGATGTTCGATTCTTTTTTTCTTGTCTTGAGATATTAGAGTTTGTGGGTTTTTAAAGTCAGAAACGTTTTCTCCTTTCATCCGGCACATTGTCGACTGACATTTTCACATTAGATTCTAAGCCGCGGCAATACTCTCGAACGGAATTACTTTGTGTACAATACGACGAACGTTCTTTCTCATCCTGGCCCCTGCGGTGACAACAGTCAAACATGACATTGCATTAAGACAGAAAACACAAAACCAGGTTTTAGGTAAAAGAAACGTCGGTGATAGAAGTCTGGGGTTGCATTGGTCTTACGACACAGCTGTGTGTTATTAAACGAAAAGCAGCGTAAAAGAGGGTGACAGTGCTCCGGGCAATCACCAATGTGCTTTTGAGGACCAGAGGTCACAAATTGGACAGTGTCTTCAAATAGCAGCATTTTTACAAGTTCTGTCAACATCGTTTGGCTAACTTTCAGAAACAACGGGCACGACATGCTTTACGTCCCCTTCTGTGGTCATCCCAAACGGATTCTGCTCACACAGTGCTGCCCGTTGGCATGATTCCTAGTCCTCATGTGCTTCAAGGAGCCAAAGCCGGTGGGGCTGCCTCCCTGCTGATTGCGGAAAGAGCCATAAATAGTCAAGAGAGAGCCAGCTACGTGATCCATTAGGGATGTCGTCTCGGCATCCTTCTACAGCCTTTGAAAGGCAGAGGCTCTTAGGATTTCTGTGCCAGACCAGAAAGTCAGCAAGGATTGGGAATATAGATCATTGGATTGTTGCAAAATGACCCAAAAGTGAATAATAATGAAAATAGTCGAGGGCGGGGGGCGTGCCTGGGTGGCTCAGTCAGTTAAGCGTCTGACTCTTGATTTGGGCTCAGGTCATGATCTTGCAGTTGGTGTGTTCCAACCCGGTGTCAGGCTTTGTGCTGACAGCACGGAGCCTGCCTGGGATTTCCTTCTCCCTCTTTCTCTGCCCCTGTCCTGCTCATGCACACTCTCAATCACTCTCTCTCAAAAATAAATAAAATAAAATATTTTTTAAAAATAAAAATGAAAGTTGTCTGCTAGGACTGATATGAAAGAATAAACCTTCAGAGTATTTTTCAAACTACGGGTCCACAAACCCCTAAGGGATCGTGACGTTCACGTACTGAAACATGATCAGCATTTTTATTACTTCGTGAATGTTGTAGTGTTGATTTGTGAGTTTTTCCATTCGATGTATATTATTTTTCCATAGAGATATATATGGGAAAAATATATGTCATATATATATGACAAAAAAATGTATTTCTTAATGTGACTATAGTCAAAAAATGTTTAGAAACATAAATCAATATGAATGCCTTCTTCCAAGTCAGTTGCATTATTAAGTATAATTTCAATTTACTTCTTAAAAATATATGGTTTCTGGGGCACCTGGGTGGCTCAGTCGGTAAAGCATCTAACTTCAGCTCAGGTCATGATCTCAGAATTTGTGAGTTTGAGCCCCACATCAGGCTCCGTGCTGACAGCTCAGAGCCTGGAACCTGCTTCGGATTCTGTGTCTCCCTCTCTCTCTGCCCCTCCCCCACTCATACTCTGTCTCTCTCTGTCTCTCTCTCTCTCGAAAATAAATAAAACATTTTATATATATATATTTCTCTTGTGGGCATTGGATACTTAGACTTACCTCATGGCTATATATTATACCTCCTTGGTTGGGTACCTTGAAAATGTTTGCGTTTGACTCCAACGAGGAGACAAGAATTTGGGGGGGGGGCCAGGATGTGTACCTTGCCATATGCAATGCCTGTGTCAGTTAGTACTCAGATGGCAGAGCCATTTCCATACTCAAAGGACAGTACATCTATTGTGAAGAATTAATTAAATCAACATTTTTTCAGTTCAAATATACCAGCCGTATGTATACTAGACTAGGAGAATACAAAAGAAAGGATATGTCCTCCCTCCTCTTGAGAGGTTTAAAATCTAATGAATGAGGGGCACCTGGATGGCTCAGTCAATTAAGCTTCTGACTTCTGCTTAGGTCATGAACTTGTGGTTCATGAGTTCAAGCCCCACATCGGGCTCTGTGCTGCAGCCTGGAGCCTGCTTCAGATTCTGTATCTTCCTCTCTCTCTGCCCCTCCCTCTGCTCACACTCCCTCTCTCTATCTCTCTCTCTATCTCTCTCAAATAAATAAACATTGAAAAAAAATTTGTTTTAATCTAACGAATGCAGCAATTACATTGTCGATTGTGGTGTTACTTAGTAACAGGAGATAAGGAATGCGGTACAAACATTTAGAAAGAGCATCTCTCTGGGTCTAAGGATTTGTCTGTTTTTATCAAGACATTCTCCTGGGTAAAGGACAGTTGTAGGGATGTTGTGAGCCAAGGGAGGATTTAGATCATGTAGATTCGTTGAATAAATACCTACGGATTTTGGCATCGATCGTGTTATAAGATGTGCTTGCTGAGAAGGTTTTGATAAAGTATAGTTTAAAACTTTACACTTAGCAACCTCCCCTGCCCACGGCAGGTACATACCTGTGACCGCGAGGCTGAATAAGACGAGCGTTCCACTCATTCACCCCAGAAACGTCAAGTCCTCTTGGACCTATTTCCAATTGCCAGTTACCCGATGACTTGAATCCAGGACTTCGCTGCCTTTCAACAGTGACCCTGAACAGGTTCCATGATTACAGGTGCAACAAAAACCAGAGAGAAACTTACCTTGCCCTGGGGACTCAGCTTTGTAGAACTACCTCCTTCATAATGAGTGTGCTCATTTATGTTCTTAAGCTCTCTCTTCAGGAGAAAGCTTTAATAACCCTGTAATCACCACGGATGTTTATCGACGTGGGTTTATCCCCGTATTTATTCAAGACAGTAACTATTTGGTATAAAATATAGTATAAGCCCCTACTTAGGAAAAATCTTAACCACAAGAGAGTTCAAAGTGTCCAAATTAGTTTTGCTATGCTAGATACTAATGACACTGAGCGCCCACAGGAGCTGATATATTTCTGCACTACAAAACAAAGCCTCTTTATAGTCAGTACTTCATTCTCCTTCTTTGAAAATTAATAATTTATCCACGTAACTTTTACAAAGTAGATACCAGTTAATTAAGATGCTTGGGTAATCAAAACAACCCAAATGCCAGAGAATCTGAAAAATTTAAGTGCATTCTATTAAAACAGAATATATTACTATTGAGATAAATACATCTGAAAGCACTTTGTTAAATGTTAAAATGTTGTGTAAATATGAGATAATCCTATTCTATGTGTAGTTTTATTATTATTATGCTGATAATTAATGACACAAATGGCTAACATTTGTTGGGCACTTAGTCTATGCCAGGCTTAATATTAATTGCTTCACTTAATCCTTATAACAATTCTATGAGGCAAATATTCTTATGTTCCTTTGTTTACAGGTAAGGAAATTAATTGAGCCCTGGAAAGATTTTTTTTATTAAAAAAATTTTTTTAGTGTTTACTCATCTTAGAAAGAGAGAGAGAGAGAGCAGGGGAGGGGCAGAGAGAGAGGGAGACACAGAACCAGAAGCAGGCTCCAGGCTCTGAGCTGTCAGCACAGAGCCTGATGCGGGGCTCGAACCCATGAGCCGTGAGATCTTGATTTGAGCCAAAGTCAGACGCTTAACCGACTGAGCCCCCAGGCGTGGAAAGGTCCCAAGGTCTCACCACTTGTTAGATGTTGAGAACGGGGACTCACGCTGGCCATGGGCTCCCCTCTACCAAAGCCTATGTGGACTCCCAGAACCCTAACCATTTCACATGCAGTTGTGCAGAAGGCAAATCTTTGGAACTTGTTATTACACATGTTTTCAATCCAAGAAGGTAGTACAAGGACCTCTTCCCTCATAGACATCACCCAGATTCTAGTTACTAGTGTTTAACCATGAATTCTTACTCAAATTCTTGCTGCAAAATTTGTTTTACTGAGATCCTTTGAACAAATCACTAACATCCTATTAGTCCCTCTAAGTACACCCCTTCATATGCATCTTCTAAAACACGGGACGAGTTTATATTTAACAACAGGGTCATCGTTGCACTTGACGAAGGGAGTATGTAGTCAGTATTCATTCCTCTGTTGTCTCCAACCTCTTTCTATGGTTGATGTTGACTCGAAAGGAGTCTCGGGCACTCTGTGTGGTCCTCTCTTGCTCACGTCTCCTTTAATCTAGAAGCGCATCCCAGTCGCTCTGTTCCGTTTGTTGAACAAATGAAGCCATTGTCCTAGAATGGACCCCCAGCTGAGATGTGTCTTACTCTCTCTCAGTGGTGTCATCCTCTGTGTCTCTCTCTAGCCTCTGTATGTTTTATAAAGGATCCTCGGGCCCAAAGGATTGGTGAAACTCATGTTCAGTTTTTCATGGCAAGAAGACTTCCTAGGAAGTCCAGTGTCCTTCAGTATTGCATTATAACAGAAGGCAAATGGTGCTGGTTGGCCCATTTTCAGCTTTTGAAGTTGAATCGGTGGACTGGGAGTTGACTCTTTCATGGTAAAGTTTCCCATCAACCTTCTGTTAAAAATTTTCAGGGCAGCGCTCGTTCCTGCCTGAATCAGCTAGCTCATTAGGCTTTAATATGATCATAATCCAATTCCATCATTCTTTCAATATCTGTTTCTCTAAAACACGCCCCATCATCAACTGAGAATCTGATGGCCTGCTTACCGCCATACTACGCATTTAAGGTGGACAGAATGAATGCTCTTTATTCTTCCCCATCATTTACTAGTTTCCAAAGTAATTGATGGCTTAGTTGTTACCTCTTTGTGACAAATGAGGTGCTTTACAAAACAAAACAAAACAAAACAAAAAAATAACAAGCTATTTTAGTTTTTGCACATTTTTTTGGTATCATTATGAATTCATGGGTTTTTATACACCCAGTATGCCACGTTGGCTCTTTGTTTTCTCTCAGCACAATCTGTTAGGGGCCAAGAGTTTTCTTGTATGTTTCCTCCCTTCCACCATTTCTCAAGGAAATCTGGTTACTTTTAGTCCAAAGTGGTATGGAGTAAGGGTGGTCAGTGCTCCTGGGTCTCTTTGCTTCTAGGCTTTTCTGTAGAGATAAGTATCGTATTTAATTCACAATATGCTCTATGTACCTTGTGCCATCTGTGCCTTATTCTAGATCTAATTTCCCACCTATATTCCTACTTCAGAGGGACTTTTTATTATTTTAGGAGGCAGTCAAGGATGAGAACTTAGTTTATAATACCAACAAAACCAAAAAAATTGTCCAGATACCAATAAATACCATAGTCTCCATAGAGTTGGTGGCTTTACAAGATATTCATCTATTTATGTAAAAAGGGGAAAACTTATGTATTTGTTTAGATGTAGGACTTAGTTTATATCTGAAGCTCATTTCTTAGCTTAGGTTTTTTTTTTTAAGTTTATTTATTTTGAGAGAGAGAAACAGAGCACATGAGCAGTGGAGGAGCAGAGAGAAGGAGAGACAGAATCCCAAGCAGGCTCCCCACTGACAATGCCCACTCGGGGCTCAAACCCACAAACTGTGAGATCATGACCTGAGCTGAAATCAAGAGTCGGATGTTTAACTGACCTAGCCCCACTGGGCAGCCCTCTCATCTGAGGTTTTAAGGAGACTGAGACCCCATCTAGCTACAAGTTTTAGCAAACACAGTACACCAAAGCGTTTTATTTATTTGTTTCTACCCAAACACCTCTCCCAACAGATAGGTGGTTGAGGACACAGCTTTGCCGTATCCATGGTACTGGTGTTTCCATCGGTGGGTGGCTTTGCCAAGGTCTTCGTTTTGTTGCCGTGTTAGTAGACATCAAGGTGTCCTCCATTTTCTTTCATGGAGAGGAAACACCAGCAGTAACAGCGACTGCTACCGATTTCTCCAGGAGCAAGTGCTGCCATTTTCTCAGTCATTTCCCCAATTCTCCGCCTTTAGAGGGGAAATATGAAAGGGAAATATGCCACTTTAGAAACTATCCGTGATTTCTACTCTGGGAAAAACAAAAAGAAGTTGTCTCCTTTTTCTCTGTGAAAAGCCACATACAAAAATCTCAACATTTTACTCAACTAATTAAAATCTCTTTTGATCCCCAACTTTTCATTAACTAGGATCTTTATAGGTGTACCTGGGTGGCTCAGTCTGTCAGGGGTCTGACTCTTGGTATCAGCTCAAGTTAAGATACCAGGGTCATGGGATCCAGCCCTGCACTGGGCTCTGCTGCACATGGAGCCTCTCTCTCTCCCCCATCCCCTCCCCTGCTTGCATGCACACACATGCACACATTCGCACTCTGTTTCAAAATAAATAAGCATTAAAAAAATTAACTAAAATCTTTATTTTAGGAAACCATGTGCATTTCTTTTCAAATAACTGATACTTAAGCTTTTATTTTTTTTAATCATATAATTTAAAACAGAAACAGAACAAGAGGTTAATCTTCCTTGCTAGAAGCAAGTGTTATAAATAACCAGGTTTCTTGATACCTTCAGAGACTGAACTACAGTTAACTTGTACTTAAGTAAAATTGCTTCTTTTTAATTTATGATTTTTTTCAAGCATAATCTGGGAAGTGATCACTACTTCGGACAGAGCTCCAAAGAGATTTTTATGAGGTTTCTCAAGTCCTCTTATGTGAATTAAAGAATTATTCTCCTACTGTAAATATAAAACCTAGCTGTATAGTTCAGCGATGTTTCGTAAAGATTAAAATATATTTATCAAGAGTGCAACAAATAACTAGTTCTTTTTCAAGATTGTTTTCGTTATTTTTATTTTACCTTACATGGTAACAGAAAATGCAAGAAATACAATAAAATGTAAAGAATACAAAAACTTCTCCAAATCTCTCCACCAAATAACTATTTCTTAACAGAGAGCATTCACTTCTTTGAGCTGGAAACACATAATTTCTTATTTATTAAAGGTCAACCATTATTCTTTATCATTTATGAGACACTCTCTTCTTGCCCATCTGAATGATTGAAGCCCCTAATGAAAAAGCACACTGTCGAAGTAGACCTAAAATGGAGGTGTTGTACCATTTCATTCTTGCTCCACCGTTTCCATGGAAACCTGATGGTTATGACAATAGGCAGGAATGATGACTGTTTTCCAAAGATAAAATGATGACAGGATTAAATACTTAAGGTTATACAGCACTTAACAAGCACCATAGAATTAATATTTGAGCTATTTAAGTAATAAAGAGAAAATTAAATGCACAGTTAGTGGGTAAGGTCAAAAAAAGAAAATACGACTAATGTTGGCTCTGTCAAGTTTCCATTTGTGTGATTTGTGTCTTTGCCTTCAACAACGAGAAGCTAAATATTGAAACGACATTTAATTAATGCAATTCAGTATAGAAAAAATATAAAACAATAGCAATTGAGCCAACTAATTGGGCGGAGAGCCCTTAGTTCCTCTGTAAGGAATTTGGGAAAAAAGTCTTTTTTCCTATAATGTTTTACCAATTGCCAATATTAAAGCAAAGTTAAAAAAAAATAATAAGGGCCCCTGGGTGGCTAGGTTGGTTGAGGGTCTGACTCTTGATTGCAGCTCAGGTCATGATCTTACTGTTTATGGGGCTAAACCCCTCAGTGGGCTCCGCACTGAGCATGGAGTCTGCTTAAGATTATATCTTTCGCCTCTCTCCTCCGACCTCTCAAAAAAAAAAAAAATAACAATATTTAGGTAATGCCATTTTAATATTTAAAATAAAATATGACAGAAGTTACTATCCCAGACCATCAGCCATATGCATCAAGGTGGATAAAGCGGGACCTCTTGCTCGCTAAGCTAATTAGGATGAACAATTTAAGGAGACCTTCCTTACAGTGACACTTGGGATGAATTACTGTGGCGTCTTCCATTTCTAGTTGAACGTAGGGGAAAGTACCCGTTTAACACGGAAGGTGATCATGTCAGGGATGTTTTAGTGAAATAAATGTGTGGATGGTTTTTGCGATGACAGAGAAATAGATCCCATCATTTGGTGGAGTGATATTTTGCCGTCACCCTGATATCTGTGGCAAGAAAAGACAGGGGTTGCAAATCGGAAGGTAGTTCGTATCCAGACAGTTCTGAGGGGAGCCCTTAGTGCCTCTGCTTTCCCTGGTTGCTCACTTGTGTCCTCATTGGTCGAACTCTGTTCATGGGATTTGGGACTTCTTTTATTTAGAAGGCACTTCGGGTCAAAAGGAAGGCATTGCTTTTTAGCGTTGCTACCTATTTTATATATTTATTAACCAAAATTGTGTGTGACAAAGAACAGACATAAAATACTGTATCTTAATGACACTGGCCTTAAAATTTGGTGACTTGGATTTTTCACTGACGTCACTGAATAGAATTGGTTGTGGATCTAAGTCTGTCTGAATTTCCCATTCTGCTGCTTATTTCCACTCTATTGATGCATCAACGCCTGGTCGGTGGATGTGTGCTGGGTCTAATTCTGTTGCTGGAAGATTCTCACACACTAGTGTGTGTTTAAAAGCCTAGCCTTTTTACTTACAACCTTTTGAAATTGAGCCACAGTGTTGTCGTTTTTAGATTTTACTGTATTTTAGTGATCACTCAGAAGGACACCTTTTATTGCTTTTAATTGCAGAGGACCTGAATGACTATCCATTTTGCATTTTACTTTTATTTTTTGGATTAATTACATAACCACAATGGAATTGTCCACATTAAAAATGGATACGTGCTCAGATGTTTGATAACAGTATTACATGTTAATATACATGCATCGAGCATCTCCAGGGAAACTCGAGCCCCCTGTTATTTTCAATGTTCAAGTGCAAGCTGAAGAGAAAATGAAAATTTATCTGAATTAGTGATGTGTGTAATGATCCATTAAACATGCAGAGAAAGGCCAAAAGGATATAGTGAAGTCTCGTCTTTGTTAACATCTTAATGATCTAGAGAATACCAGCGACAACTCTGTAATTCAGACCTTAGGAGCTGTTTCCAAGGAGGAGGCGTCACCAACCTTGGAGAGGAACAGAACACACAAAGTGGAGTGAGGTGGAGAGGAAATCAATTCACACAGAAATTAGGAAGACAAGACTCAGCAGCATACCCAGCACTCACCTGAAATGTATATTTACTAACAAGAAAAGATACTCATTTTGATTTGACGAAAACTTGGGAGTTCTCCAAAGAGACTGGGTCATTACTGACTCTGAAGTGAACTGCTAAGGCAGCAGACACTGTCCCGCTACAGACACAGGGCTGGTGATATTAGGAGTCAGAGGACAGCCGGGCTCTGTGGCAAGCAGGAGCTAATAATAGGAATAGAGTTTTCCCAGTAAAGGATTTTCAAAATATTTTATATCACTGAGTCAATATATTGAAACCTCTCTGAAATGCACGATCATTATGACAGTGTCAGGTTGAACAAATCCACTACGATCGTATGCTAATTATGTTATAGACAGCCGTGACATAGGATAAAGTATTCATAGAATTCCCTCCGATAGCATTAGTGAAGCTGTAGCTCGAAGTCTAGGTTCATTTTAGACACTACTACTGATAATAGCAGCAACGGTGATAGCAAACGGGTGTGCTTACTTGTGCCAGGTTCCCGAACAACGGGTCACAAAGACACTTCTACCATCCCCATGTTGTAAATGCAGAAATTGAAGGACAGAGAGGTTAGGTCAACTCCCCGAGTCACACAGCAGACCAGCAGACCTGACCCACCAGGATAAAGAAGTCCAAGAGTCGGAGGTAGTACATAACCAAAAAGTAATTCTTCCGTTCAGAGATGAGGATGTTGCTTATACTTCACCACCTACAAGGAACCATTTCCTGGAAGTTTAAGCCAGAATCTCTGAGTCCCTGCCCAGGGGTGTTAATTAGAATATAGGCGGACACTTTGATAGATTTTCCTTCAGTTGGCCTTTGTTTTGTTTTGCTTCATTGGCTATTATTTTTTTTTTTTTTTGGATTTTTAGAAGTTTATTTTGAGAGAGAGAGAGAGAGAAAGAAAGAGGATGAGTGGGGAAGGAACAGAGAGAGGGAGCAGAGTGGGAGAGGGACAGAGAGAGAGGAGACACAGAATCTGAATCAGGCTCCAGGCTCTGAGCTGTCAGCACAGAACCTGACACGGGAATTGAATTCACGAACCATGAAATCATGACCTGAACTGAAGTCGGATCCTTAACCGACTGAGCCACCCAGGCACCACAGCTATTATTTTTTGAATGAAGTGCTAGAGGAAAGACCAAAACATTGCCTGCTTTTAAAATAATTCCTTTTCAATAAATAAATAGATAAATAAATAAATCCCCTTTCTAGGTATTCGTGCAATCAGTTTCATACACTGGAGATTATATGCATATAAACATGGTATATGCAATTGCTTTTTGATATACTGAAGTTTTTAAAAGGAGAGTTTACCAGACAACAGTGATAAATTTGCCAGCTGCATTAATATTTTAGGTAAGTTTGCTCTAACAGCACAGGGAGTGTAGTCTGTGACACTGCGGTAGAGCTAAATGGCGAGGATGGTAGCTATGCGTGTGGCGAATGCAGCATACGGTAGAGAGATGTTGAGCCCCTGTATTGTACACTTGAATCACGCTCAAATTTAAACATCTAATAAATAAATAACAAATCATTCTCCTCTACCAATTGAGTGGGTGTTGAAACGATCTAGCTTTCTGTTGGGGGTGGGGGGAGTGGGCATAATTTCTTGAGATGCAAGGAAACACTTGGCTCTAGAAGGGATGTGACCCTTTGCAGTCCTGAGGCTCACCTCCAGCCCTTCTATGATGAAGCACGCACATGCTACAACACCTGGACCGAAGGTTGGCAGGAGAGGCTCTCAAGCAGAAAGAGTTCAAAACAATTCCTTCTTGGTCTTCTTCTGATAAAATTGATACTCCCCAAAGCAGAAATGGGTTCTCTTGTTAATCTAAAGAGCCAGACTGTGCTGTTTGTTCTCACCGTATGGGAATTTAAATGACCTGATACTAGCCAAGCTATTTATCATTGGAAACATTCTTAGAAATTATTTCAGAAGTTGAAAAATATGCCACAAGGGACATCCAGGTGGCGTAGTGGGTTAAGCGTCCGACGTAGGCTCAGGTCATGATCTCGTGGTTCATGAGTTCGAGCCCCGCATCGGGATCTGTGCTGACAGCTTGGAGCCTGGAGCCTGCTTCAGATTCTGTGTCTCCCTCTCTATTCCTCCCCCACTCGCACTCTGTCTCTGTCTCTCTCTCAAAAATTAATATCAAAAAAAAATCTTTAATATGCCACAAAATATAAACAAATAACTTACCTTAAACATATTAGCTATGAATCCCTAAAACTTTAAAACAAATAACTTTTTAAAATATTTTTAATAAAATTCAAAAGTATTAAATTATATGAAACTTTTGACACTCCGTAATTTTCTGAACATAAGGTTTGTTTGTTGGTTTTTTGTTTTTTTTCCCCCCAGTCTTCGGAAAGTGAGATTTTTTTTGTGTATTTCTAAGGGGACTAAGTAGGCAATGCCCGGCAGCTCTCAGAGTTCTAAACGGAACCTTGGTTTGTCAGATAATCTCTAAGGATGCGGAAGAATCGGATCTCTTCTCTTGCACTTGGGAAGCATACATTCCACCTGACAGGAGACGTGAGCCCAGGCTGGCCTTCAACTGTAGGCTGGATAAAAATAAGTAAACATGTCAACCAAGGAGAAGATTATAGCACGTGACTCCCCTCATTGTTTCGGTGCATGGTTCGACATGGTCTGAATGAAATTACCAAAAGAGAAACATTTATAGAGGATAAGTATCGTGTCCTTATAAGGACGATAGAAAAAGCTTCGCCCTGTGAAAGAAGCCCCTGGGAACCAGTCACAACTCTGCACGCTCCACCCTCAGAGGTTTATCTGGGCTGCTTTCCTTGCGAAGTCATAGCACCACCTGGTCAGTCCATTTGAAAACTTTGACTGAGTCCCCAAATACCAGGGCAGTCCTACTGCACCAGTAACTTCTCCTCACTGAACTTGAGAGGTGGAAGACAGACCTGGCAGTCCGACTTCTTCCTTTTACAGAGGAGGAAAGCCTTAGTGGTTCTAGAGATCCAGACTGAAGTCGTGTTAAAACTAGACTTCATGGAGACTCCTGAGATACAGCTTTTGAACATTATTCTACTCACAGATAAAGCATTGGGCCAGTGCAGAAGCTTCTCCCTACTAGTGATAGGAACTCTGAGACGCTTAATGTACCTTCCCTGGTCACCAGGGTACTGTTCCGAGCTGTGAAAGAGCTGATTTACAATACGGTGCACACACGGGTGTTTTCCTGTGAGAACACAGCATTATTTTTTCCCTCATTTCAGTTAATCTTTGGGATTGATTCTATTCACATAACTCCGACACTAAAAGGCAAACACAGTGTTATAAATATTCAAACCGTTTATTGTATTTTGTCTGTCTTTGTATGACTCAGCTACTTTATCGTTTTCCAAATAGACACACATTAAAACTGGAACATCTGTAGTATACAGTTTTGAGATAATAAATTTGAAAACTGCATCTCTTAAGGGTATAATTACTTGACTTAATTGGTATGCAGTTTGATAAATATTTGTTCTGTGAAAAGAAATCATTTGTTGGAGAACTTCACTGGTGACTGATATACGTTGTTTTTGTGACTTAGCATCCTGAACGTGAGCCACAAGAGTTGTGTTTACGTTGGCACACGATGTAATCTAACTGAACAGAAAGGAAAATAATAATTTTAGAATGTCTGAGAATGAGTTCAGGAAGGAAGGAACAACGAGCAAACAGGACCAAGAAAATCTATGATAGAGTCCTCGTAAAAGTCATAAGGATGTTGTCTTCGTTTCCTGGGGTTAATGCAACAAGTCACCACAAACGGGGTGGCTTGAGCCAGTATTTCCTCACAGTCCAGAAGCCTAGAAGTGCGAGATCACTTTCACTAGGAGCCGGGCAAGGGGCTGGGCGGGCCACACTCCCACCGGATGCTCTTGAGGGAGATCCATCTCTTGCCTCTGGCAGATTCTGGTGGCTGCTGGTATTCCTCGGTTTGTGGCCGCATCCCTGCAGGGTCTCTTGCATCCTCACATCTGCTGGTGTATACGTGAAAGCTCACTGGGCATCCCTTTTAGGTGGTTACCCGAGGTAGCATGTAGGGTCTCCCTGGATAAGCCAAAATGATCTTCCAGTCACAAAACCATTTGTGTTTTTCGCAGCTCTGAAGACTCTCTTTCCAAACGAGCTTACCTTTACAGGTTCCAGGGGTTAAGATCGGACATCCTCGGGGCACCATCCTACAACCTGCCACGGAGAAGCTAACTGCTCAGGTTAGCAAGTGACAGCCTGTGGAGGATGCTTCCCTGACCATGTCCTACATGAGATCTGGGGAGAGGGAGTAGGATTCCACTTGTCCTCACTCTCTCTTTCCTTCTCTTCTGACTCTCCCCAGTCCTCTGCCTGTATTTTTCTCTCCAGCCTCTGTACAGAGAGCAGCACCATACTCTGTCAAGTTTGCATGTGCCCTCTCCCTCCTCCAAACCTATCACGTTGACTGAGGCATTGCGTTTGCAGGCCACTACGTGAACCTCACAGTCACGGAGTGAAGATTCTCCTTGTCCCCTTAGAGGAAAGAAACAAAATGAAACACTGGAAATGACAGACTCTCCTCCAAAAATCAGATCCATCTTCCACTCACAACTTCCGCCTGGCACATATTCTAAGCCCGCCCCCTACTGCTGGGTTTCCTGCAGTGGAAGATTCCAAAAGGCCACCGAGCATAGATAGAATGCCCTGTGGGGCGACTGTGAGATTTCATCTGGGAGAAAATTCCCAAGGGCTATATTTACTGTCTTGGAAATTTGCTGCAGAGATGAGCACATGAGGTCTAGTTCTGCCCTGTGTAGGTGGTTCAAATCGGCATGGTTGCCACGGAAGGAGATTAGCAAACACCCTCCTGATCTTGGAGTTCCCAGACCACAGCCTCCTTCCTGGAACCACCCCATTGCAGCCCTACCTCTCTCCACATGGGGCACATCACATACCAGGGGAGTAGGGATCCCCCCAGTCATCTTAGAGGAGGCAGGGATTACCTACCCTCCGCAAAGCTAGTCTGGCAGGTTCATTTCATCTTATTCGTACAAATAGGTGAACTTTAGGGAAAGTACTTAGGGAAGTATTACCCGTGGGACTGTCATCAGCTCTTGCTCTTACACTTACAAAGAAGCTGTGACAACCCCATAAGATCCCAAGAAAGTATCTCTGAGTTCATGAGTATGTTTTTTTCCCCAAAATAATTAGTCGAACGTGAACATTTGATTTGTGCTGGACACTGAGATAAGCATTTGGCTTGCATCTTTCATTGAATCCCTTGAACTGGCATCCGTTACTGCTGTCCCCCTGTCACTTTCTAGGTGAGGAATTTGAGGTTCAGGGATTGTGCGGCCTCACAAGGGACCACACCACCCCCCTCCAGAAACCATCCCCTTAACCCCACCGATGCCATCTTCTGATCGTTGTGTGATGTTGGTGCAAACTGGATTTCAATCTGGAAAGAGTCATGAGTTGTTAACTTTGATGGTGAAAGCAGCCCCCGAGGATGTTGCAAATGAAAGGCTTTCAGAAAGGAAACATTGGCTTTTAAAGCAGCATCCGACTCCACGTGGGTAGCTTGAACCATAGGCCATAATAACAGAACCCCAGAAGCAATTCCAAGTTGCACCAATGGCTCCCATGTATCGTGCCTGTTACATCACATGAGTGTGTTCGGTGAAGGGCTTCTCCGTCAAGTCCGGCAGCCTCTCACCTCTGCAAATCCAGACAGCCGCATCCGCCTTGCAGTCAGCTTTCCCGAATCCACCCTTGAGCAACCCAAGCAGATTCACAACCAGCTCCGGGACATCAGGGCACCGTGAACTCCCTCCGGGGGTTTCAGGTAGCTCTCTCTCCATCCAGGCAAAGGAGGTTGTAGAAAGATGATCTTCAAGGCAACGCCAGGTGAACTGGCAAAGTGGTCCTGCCCCACCGTCAATCATTTTTCCATTTGGTCAAGAAATAGTAACTGCTTTTGCTCTTTTGAGCAGCTGGCTTTTAATGCACTTTATGTAAAATGCATAATCCTACATAATTTATAGCTTCTGTATCACGAGCTGTGTCATAATGAAACCCAACTACAGCTAAAATCACTGCCCTCGCTTCAAAACAAATAGTGCCTGATGTGAGTTTTTCATTATTTAGAGGTCTTTAAAAGTTCACCTAAAAACGTTTGTGGTTTATTTGTTTGTTTCTATTTTTTTTTTTAACTTTGAGCAATGTAGAAAATATGCTTGAGAGACAGATAGTGGATTCAGAAGTTTTCCAACTACTGTACTGGGGGGATATTACTAATTAAAGAAAAGCTTTATTGACAAGGCACCATCAATCCTCTCTTAGCAAACGTGATCCTGCACGGGCACAGGAGTCCACAGGCTTTTCCTATAAGGGGCTCGATGGTCAATATTTTTGTCCTGCAGGTGTATTCAGCCGTGTAGTCATGCATAAGCAGGCACAGTGTATGCACAAATGAGCACACCCTTGTTCCAGCAGAACTTACTTATGGAGCCTGATGCTTGTATTTCACATCCCGTGTACCAAAACACTACTCCCTCTATCCCTAGATGTCCCCCATCCTCCTCTCCATCGTCCCCCACCTCAAATGCATCAGCAGACTCAGACACCTGTCTGCCACCTGTTCGCACCTGCGCTGTCTCACCCAGACCAGTTGAGTTCCCAGCCGATCCCCCCCTCAGCCCCTCCTCTCCCCAGCAACCCAATTGTAGCAAAGCACCTCGACGACCACTCACAAATCGGACAGTCAGTGACGTCACATACACCTGCTTCAATCTTCAGCAAGTTAGCCGAACCCTTTAAGACTTCATTTCCTCTCTGTAAACAGAGTAATTGTCCATGCCTGTGTGTTTTGATGTGAACGCTAAGTGACTGATGGTGTTGGGACGTTTAGTATGATGGCTGTCGTGGGATCCCCGTGGAAGGGGCCAGTGCTCACTCAGCAGTAGCCTCAACCACCAACTGTCACTGTCACCACCACCACCACCCCCGCAAATAAAACGCACTGCAGTTAGAATAACACCAAAGCGCCTCGCCACTTTGGCCTGGATGGTCTCCCTGCCTCCACTCGCTGGTCTCATATCTGGAGCGTGTTAGGCCTCAGCCAGCCTACCTTTGGTCGGTGCCTCGTGTGCACCGGGTTCTCCAGAATCCTCACACCAGCTCCCCACTGCTCTTCCGAGAGCTGGATTCTCCATTTAAATGTCCCTTCCTCAGAGAGCCCTTCCCCGATCGCTCCCTTTAAGCCTGTCCCCCAAAACTCACAGCCCACTTGGTCACAGAAATCTGCTTTTTTCCTTGATCATAATCTCCTAAACAATAGATTCTTTGTTCATGAATACATTTATATCCTATTTCCCGTGCGAGTCTAGCCCTCACAAGAGGGAGATGGGCCTGCCTCCTCTGAGGCTCTATGCAAGAAGTAGCCTCTACTGCATGTTGACAGAATGAAACAGACACAAAGGTTCAGAGCTACCTACCGTTTTTATCCGAATTCTGATACACATTTAAATTCAGCGACTCTGGACTCGGGGGGTCAGTAGTCTCACTCATCCTTCCATCCGTTTATTCAGCAAACGTGTGTGTGCAGGAAATCGAGCATCAGGAACTTTTGCCAGTGCTCTTAAGGAGTTTGTAACATAATTGCCTAAGTGGTCATTTCGGAGTATGTATCAAAAACTTTCAACAAGTCAATCTATTACTGTCCTCCAGTAATGTCCTCTCTCATCGAAGCACCATCCCGTGGAATGGCATGTCTAACTGGCACCATCGGTGTTGACTCAGTAAACATCGAAGGTGTGCCAGTCACTGCACTGAAACTGAAACTCTAATTAGATTTCTTTTTCCTGCTACACCTGACTCTTAAGAGGAAGTAGTGAGGGTCACCAAAATAAGTTTTTGGAGGTTCTGTTTTGTGAAGTGTGCAGATCGGGGGCCGGGATTGGTACACCTGTACCGTGTTCTATGTGGGCCGCAGGCCCCATTGGAGTCTGTGCAAACGTCCAGAAGCTGCAGGGGCTTTGGGCCAAGGGAATCTTTGTGCCCCGCGAGCTCACGATGGCCATGAAGTATGCAGACATATCTTAAGGAAGACCTTTGGTGCTGTGTAGCTAAAGAAAAGCATTTCTGTGCTTGAAGAGGTTAAATCTTCCTAATCCAAAGACCAGCCACCCTCAGGTACCCGTCTGTAATTCAGATAACTGTGGTTTTCACAGGTGTGACCACCAGCTGTGGGGAGACAGGCTCTGTTTGTGGAACTTGAGAAAGTTCAACTCTGAAAGCTCTTTTCATATTTTACAGATGAGAGATAGGATTTGCACTGAAAGCAATTAAGTTCTCAAGGTTTCAAGTAGCTGAATATTAATTCAACATCTGCTGTGAATCCAGACATGAAATTCAAGATTAGTCCTGACCTTCAGGAAGCTTAATTCTCTTTTGGTCCCATTTTGTTGTAGTCTGTCTGTCTTTGCTTGCTTGCTTCCTTTCTCCTTTCCTTCCTTCCTTCCTTCCTTCCTTCCTTCCTTCCTTCCTTCCTTCTTTTCTTTCTTCCTTCTTTTCTTTCTTCCTCTCTCTCTCTCCCTTCCTTCCTCCCTTCCTCCCTCCCTCCCTTTTCTCTTTCTTTCTTTCTTGCTAGCAAAACATACGGACATTTAATGGTTTTGAGAGAAGAACTGACAGCAAGCAAAATTAGCAGATACTGCTTGATTCTGTTACTTAGTAAACAATTTGTTCTGGTCTTTGGATGTCTTCACCAAAGCTTCATCCCTTATTTATAACACACAGAATCAATACATATCTTAGCTGCTTTTAGTGAAGCTCAAGGGGAAAGTCTTGCATAAGGAAAATCCATTTTAATATAGCAGCAGTGCGTTTATTGAATCGTAGCGGGAGCCAGTTCAGTGGTGGGCATCCGACATACTGCGGATTCATCAGAATCCTTCCCCATGGGACTGCGGGTGCTGCGGAGGGGTGCAGGGTGGGCTCACCTAGGCAGCCTAGGGCCATCTTCCTTGCAGATCTCTGTGGGGATGAGGCAGGGACGCTGACTAATCCATGAGAGAGGCCGCAGGAGGAGTCACTGTGCCGTCTACACAGCAGAGACAGGTCATCTCGAGTGGTTGTCCACTTCTCTGTAAACGTTAAATGGCTCAGATATAAAAATAAAAATAAAATAAGATGGTAACTTGCAAGTAATACTGAAATACACACTCAGACTTTTACTGTTGACCAGTAACCGGGTGTTTTAAAATAGACAAGAAATGTGTTTAATGCACTCACAAGAAATAGCTTTCAGAAAGTACATTTGCGTGTTTCACAAAGAGAATACCTTGGGACAAAGATAAAGTCATGGACTGAATTTGATGGGCACCTAAGATCCGTGTAGAATAAGCCCCTTTTCTGAAAGCCCGATGGGCAGGTGGCACCATCGTGTCTCTAGACCCCCTTGGATGTGCCCGTGTCCCGGTGGGGTTCCCACACTCCAGTGGCCAGAGCCGCCTCGCCAGCCTCTTGGAGCACGAATATAGGAAGAGCAGACACCCTGACCCCCCAGGTGCCCCAGCACCATGGAGGAGGTAACCATTCTGCTTGGAAGGAAAGGGCAGGACGTGGGATAGACCTCGGCGGTACATCCCTCACTGTTGTCCTCCTTCACACCAAAATCCAGAGCGGCGTGTCTGACTGTAGACATCATGGCAGAGGAATACAGGTGCGTGGACTTTGAAATTACATGCAGAGTGATGACTGAGCAGCCACTGGCTTTCTCTAACACTCGACTCCTTCACCTGCGAGCTGGAGCTCACACACACACGCACACACACACGCACACACCCCCTGAGGATTTGGGGCAAGATTATATGAGGGTATGTGTGTAAGGCAGTCTGTATAGTTACCACTCATGCAGTAAGTACAATACATGTTAGAAGTTATTTTCATTGACTATAGAATAGCAACTACAGGCATAGAAAAAATGTTGAGGGATTCTTACACAGCGCTGTGGGACTAGAGCATGAAGTTTGGATGGAGACGACATTCCCAAAGTTCCTTTGACGCTCAGGAAAGGGTTCCAACCTGGTGCAAACCCTCCGGGCAAACTCCCCGTGTTTGGGCAGCCAGCGATGTGATCGCATGCATTCGTTCTAAGACGGGTAAGCAGGCGGGGAGCAGAAAACTTGCACTGTGAGAACCACCTCTGCTGAGAAAGCAGAGTAATGTTTCTATTTTGTGGGTCCTTTTGAATATTGTTACATTTATGACTCATAGATTTCTTCTTCTGTGTGTTAAGAGTTTCTGCTTTACTCTGTCTGATTTTTATTTTTAAAATATTGTTTTATTTTAAAGCTGAGTTCCCGGGAGCATTATTTTAAAGCTGAGCTGCCGGGAGCATGCTATTTTGTGAAGCGGGGTCCACGGGCATGTGCACAGCAAGAGAGGCCAGAAACTAACAACAGTTCCTTCCCCACACCTCTTTCATGGTGTCCACATGGCCTCACTGTTCTCTTTGTGCCTTGGGGCAAGGGCATGGGGCATAAGTTTGGGTGATAGTCACAAATTCATTCACTTTTGAGAAAAAAAAAAAAACAAGCTCCTGATAAAAATTTTAAATCGCGAATTTGGATGGATAGCCTTCAAATGCAAAGGATAGGTTAATAGGAATCAAAGAATGTATTAAAATACATTTTTATATTAGGGACAGACAGAAATGACTTTTGGTTTTGATCTTATTCGGAGCATCAGCCTCCAGAATTAAAAAACAAAGCAGATGACAGGGTGCCTGTTGAGTAGTTGCACATCTGAAAGCTGAACTTGATGTTTAATTGAATATCTTAAGGGCGGATTGTGTGCGAAAGGAATCTCAGAGACTAAAGACTCAGCTTTTAGGCAAATCTTGTACTTTTGCGCCCTCTCGTGGCAGTTCAGAGAATGGAACTATCCTCATAGAATTCAGAAAAGCCTGGTGAGCAGCTAAGGAGAGCTAAGAAAAGGAGCAAAGGGTACCTCCGACACCCTGAGTGTCTTTCCTGTTCTTCCTTCATCCAATTAAAGGTAGAAAAGAGCTAACTCACTTTGGAGAGTCTACCGAGACTCCGAGAATGCATAAGACTCCTTGGTTTGGACGCACAGATGCTTTCACTGATCATTCTTGAATATGTTTTTGGACCCTTGTCTGACATGGGCTTATGAGGCTCAGAACAGAAGCCTGAATTTCCATCTCTGTCAAAGGCCCGTGCATCAGACAGAGATGACACCGAGCGTCAGCAGCTGTGAGAGCTAGAGCCTTAGCAAACGGGCTCCTTGGGGCTGGGGACCGATTGGGGAACCAGCAGACAGCTATGAAAATGCCAGGGAAACAACGATGCTACCATTTCACATGGATTTTGCAAGATCCTCGAAATCAAATTGCACTGGCAGAGCAGGGAACTTTTCTATAGAATTTTAATTCTATAGTCACAGGTAGATAAAACCTCCAAACTAGAAGAGCATCTGTTTATGGAGACTGAAATTGTCTATTTTCTCATCTTTCCCTTTCAACATTAGATTAGTCCCAGAATTGGATGTCATTCATAAAGCCAGGTCTGCGGAGCACTGCAGGGGGAGGAGTTATTCCTTCTGCACGTGTGGCTGGAATCGGGTACCCGGTTCTGAGGCCACTTTTTTAATGTTTATTCTTGAGAAAGTGAGAGAGACAGGGCATGAGCCAGGGAGGGGCAGAGCGACAGAGGGACACAGAATCTGAAACAGGCTCCAGGCTCTGAGCTGTCAGCACACAGCTTGACGCAGGGCTCGAACCCATGACTCATGAGATCATGACCTGAGCTGAAGTCGGACGCCCAACCGACTAAGCCGTGCAGGTGCCCCTGAGCCCACTTCTAACACATCTCTTAGAGAGGACTGAGCCTTTGGCCTTTATGTGAGTGTAGACATGATTTTCAGGTCATTTGGCAGTCCTGTTTCAAGAATTAAAGGGATCGAGAGGCCTCTACATGTTCAATATACTTTCATTTAAACCGAGCGACTACACGAGTATGTGATACTTCCAAATACCCTTCAGTTGTTCACAAACGGAAGCTCTTTTTCTAGGCAGACAATTCCTTGTAACAAGTGAGTTCAGATGCTGTGTCGAAGTGAGTTAAAGAGCCCAGAGATCCGTTTCACTTTCCGAGAGAACAGATCCTATAAATTGCCTTCTGTGTGCCCTTCCCCTTCCTGCCGTCCGCGATGGTGATGCAGAAATACAGCTGCTGTGTGGGAACAGTTCAGAGCTCAGCTTCTCAAACCACAGGCCAGGGAAGGGCAGGATGAGGCTCTGTTTCTCTTTCTTCCAAAATAGTACCCAAGGCTCTTCTGACCCTGCCTTCCTCCACCTCTGAGCCATCAGCCTACTAGGGAGTAAGTTTATCCTCACTCCCTTTTGTTGTGTTTATTTTTAGTTGGGGAGGGTACAAATATGTATCCTGGGAGAGGCTAGAATTCTCTCGAGGGATCTGCTAGGTAAAATTTATGTTTTTCGTAAAACTCTATTCATATAATTATAAATATTTATAATATTTATGTTTATATAAATGTTATACGATCTCTGTACTTACAGACTTGTAATGAAATTACAAACCTATGTAAATAATTTTTTATGAAGCGTTATAATATTAATAATTGTAAATATATATGTGCCGGCATGCTCTTAGGAGGTCGGCATTCACTGAGTCTCACAGCCTGGGGTCTAAAGAAAAAACATCACTCTGATTTTTAGACTTGAATACACTTTATTTCAACCCTACCCACAAATGGTATAGAGAGTTAGTTATTCAGTTGGCTTAATAGAAACAAGCAAGCGTTGGGGCGCCCGGGTGGCTCAGCTGGTTAAGCATCCAGCTCTTGGTTTGGGGTCAGGTCATAATATCATGATTTGTGAGTTCAAGTCCCTCATTGGGTTCTGCACTGACAGTGCAAAGCCTGCTTCCATTCTCTCTCTCTCTCTCCCTCTCTCTGCCCCTCTCCCATGCTCACTTGCTCTCTCTCTCTCTGAAAATAAATAAACTTATAAGAATTTAAAAAACAAGCAAGCAATGGGGGGAGAGGCGCCTGGGTGGCTCAGTCAGTTAAGCATCCAACTTCGGCTCAGGTCATGATCTCACAGTTTCTTTCTGTGTTTCTCACAGATCTTTCGCAGTTTCAAGTCCCGCATCAGGCTCTGTGCTGACAGCTCAGAGCCTGGAGCTGCTTTGGATTCTGTGTCTCCCTCTCTCTGCCCCTCCCCTGCTTGCACTCTGTCTCTCTCTCCCTCAAAAATGAATAAACATAAAAAACGTTAAAAAAAAAAAAAAGAAGCGAGTATTTACCTAGGTGTACAATTGCCAAAATGCCTGTGATTAACAAATACGCAGCCTGTTCTGCTGAATAGAAGAAAATGAAAACACATCCACCTTCCGATGCCATTTCTTCCCCTTGGCTTGGGGAAACTGAGGCAGGACCTGCAGCCTGGGAAGCAAACCAGGTGCGTCTGTGTCATAGACAGGAGCGACACCATCGCACGAGGTGTTTCCTGACGACCGTCCTGCTTCCCTTCTCTTCCTCCTCGACTCCGCGCTGTAATTTTCATGAATGAAATTGCCACTTTGCCTCTCGTTTCGATGGTTTCCCTTGGGAAATTCATGGTGTGGAAAAATAAGTTGTTATTTTTCATAAGAAGGGGATGAACTAGGGAGTCTTCACAGCTGGTACCCATCACAGGCCCGCTCCCTCCCCCGGTGTGGGGATCACAGCACAGCCCTGGAGAACTACCAAACCCAACTCGCCCTCATTAAAAAAAAAAAAAAAAAAAAATGGCAACAGAAAGGTCAGACAAGAATTCTCAGATGTTTTTTAAGCTTCCTATTTTCTGGTCATTTTTGTCTCTCTTGGTTTTGGGGTTTGGGGTTTTTTCCTTTTTTAAGGTGTGCTCTAGTCTGGCCCAATTTCCCTTTGACTGAGCACAGCAACACTCAAGGGTGTTAAAAGCTGCAGTGCAAAATCTTGGGTCTTCACCTAAATACAAATGCTGTATTTCTCTATTCTATAATTCTATTGACTCTTGGAAATTTTCGTGCTGCAAACAATAGATGATCACGCGAGACGCTTCAGGTTAGGAAGCCGAAGAGAGCGGGATCCATTTTCAAGGCCCGTTTCCCTGCGGTGCCTTCCAAGCGTCCGCAGAGCAATGCTGCCATGCTCACCTCCAGGTGGTCTTTAAGGGCCGCACCACTGATGAATATTCTGAACCAAACTCTTTAGCCTAAACAGAGTGTAATGCTCACAATTCTATTTCCCAAGCCCCTCTTGAGCAAAGTATAAGAGGTAATAATACCTGTGTTCGGCCACAACAAAAATCAGCGGAAGTCAGGGAAGCTATACGTAAAAGGCAAACGATAGCCTATCTGTTTAAAACTGAAACCAAGAAGGAAAAGGGAAGGAAAGAAGCATGTCCCCTCGGGGGACTTTGTTTCCATGGTGAGCTTTTCTAGAAGGAATGCTTCCTGTGTTCACACAAGAGGAAAGCGGCTCAGCGAACATTCACATGTTCCTGTGAGTGGATTTTAAGCACGGAGGCTTGAACTCGCCATGTGCAACACATTTACAAGCTTAGGAGAATTGGAAGAGTCATGGGAACACAAAATAAAGAAATTAACTGAAAAGAATGACAACGATTTGGACAATTAGGAGACGTAATTAGACTGTATTTTCCTTCAGATTACAAACTGCCGGCAGAAGCCTTCAATAATCTTTGAGTTGAAAATGTCTTGACCAATCATCTAGAGTAGGAGCAGGCATGACCAGGAGGGAGGGTCAGTATTAGTAAGAGATAATCCCAACATCTTATTATACAAATTCACATGTTATTCTCCCCCAGTTAGCTTTTTTTCCGGGGTTCCTAACCAATGGTTGGCTGCCCTCACTGCCTACTACTGTGGAGAACAGTGGCTCCGAAGACCTGTTGGAGGAAAGGAAATGGGGCCGGGAGAAACCAAAGTAACCCCCTCACTGGCCAGCGGGGTGTCGCATAACCAAGAAGTGGCTGAAAAACACTCACGTTCTCACTGACTATTTTTTTGTTGGTCACCCAAGTGAATTGACACGTGAACACTCGGGGCATAAAGAAACGGCTGCTTCTGCCCCTCTTCACCGTGAAATCCTGGGCGTATTTCTGATTACCCTTCCAGAGCGAATAATGCTGCACCTCTGGAAATACTGCAAATGATGGGGGAAGGAGAAAACCACAGCAACAAGATAAACATATATTTCCTGTTCACTTTTCGGAAGTCATTTAATAGATTCCCTTAGAGAGAAAGCAAGGTGAAAAGTCGGAGGGTCATCTTTAAGTCCTATGTCTCCAGATGTTTTTGTAAGCAAAAAAGAACAATCTTCATTCCCCTGGGATCCCCTCCAGTAACCAGATAAAAAAAGTGACACTGGCTTCTCCAAACTGCAGAGCATAGTCCGGAACACTGGCTGTCACGTTCAGGGTCTTCTAGGGGGTGGGCCCCGGCCCGTGGAGCTCCATTGCTGGGCCCGCTGTTTCCCGAGTGGCTTTCCCTGGCTTTCTGAAGGCAACGTCATCCTGGCACCGGCACAACGTGCCCCTCTGAGAGCCAGTCTGCATTTTGCTTACACCTTTCTTTTTTTTCTTTTTCTTTTTTTTTTTTTTTTTAGCCTTTTTGTGATTCACGTTTGAAACTACTCACTTACACTGTTTCCCACCGTTGCAGGAACCACGTCGTATCCATTTGGGACACTCTCCTTTCTCCCGGACTTTGTCTCTGTCTGCCCTAGAGCAGGGCAACTGTTGATTGAGCAGAATGAGACTAATTTCGTATCCGCCTTGCGTCTTACCATCACAGAGCACGGCCTGAATCTAGGATACTAATTCCACAGTGTCGAAATGGCTCAGATCAGTCATTTACAACGGACGCCCCTCTAACTGCCTCCTAAGCAGATGCGGGCACCAACTCCGTGAGTGTGAGAGGCCACACCAGTGGGACACACTCTCTGCAGGCACCGACTTGACTTACATATTTCTCTCCTTGAAGATGGACCCTTCATGAAATGAGAAGGGGAGACCGGTTGAGACCGGTTTCAGGGGTGCGAGAAATATTAACACATCTTTACTAATCAACTGTTTGCCGTCAAGGGTCATTGGTTTCCCTTATCGGGAGTGAATCCAGCCTCCCTGCCTGGCACACGAGGCCCTCTGTGAGCGGGTGGCAAATTATTTATTTTTTCATTGCTGCCCTCAAGGGCTTTCCTGGTTCTGTGGATGTCAGGTCCTTTCACTCTTTGGTGTTAAATGCTTCCCTGAGTGTTCTTGGGATGTTCTTCTTCCTTTGTCCAATTGCCAAATTCCCAACCCTTCCTATCAAGTATCTCTTCCACCATGTGATGATGGGGGAGATGAATAAAGTGCCCCGGTGGACCAGATGTTTAGAGATGGCGACAGGAAGGAAGCGAGGCTCGAGCAGCGACCAGAACGTGTCCAGGGAGCAGTGCCCTCCTCTGAGGGTAGAGGTACAGTGTGTACAGAAGCCCAGGGATGAGACTATTCTTGGCATATTTCAGGACCACCAAGGAGGCCAACAGGCCTGGAGTCCAGTGAGCCAGCAGCGCAAGTGGTAGCACAGGCAGTGGGAAAGGGGATGGGGTCAGGGCGTATGGAATCTGGTAGGCCGGGGTGGGGATTTTTAATTATATTATAAATGGTGAATCCATTGAAAAGTTAAAAGTAGGAACATGACCTGGACTGATTAGTGATTTTAAAGAGTCACTTTGACTCTTTGCACAGGACAAAGGGAAGGTTCTAGAATGGAAGCAGACGGGCCAATTGAGAGGCTAATGTAGACGTCCAGGTCAGAGCTGAAGGCAGCTTGCAAAATGGTGGTGGTAGTGGAGGAGAGAGAAGCGATTGGTTTGGGGCCAGATTTTGAGGGAGAATTGACCATATTTGCTGGTAAGTGAATGTGGGTTGAGGGAACAAAAAGAATCAAGGAAGACGTTATGGTTTAGTCTGATTTGCTGAGTAATGATGTTGTTTACTGAGATGGAGCAGTTGTGGACTGGCAGAGGGTGGGGTGGTAGTAGTTTGGGCAGCGATCAGTTAGGTTTGGGTAGATTTTAAATGACCCGTGCGGCATCTCCATCACTACCCACAAAATGTCTGATCCTCCTTTGTAAATGGATTATTGTACGGTCATTGCAGGCAAGTTCTAAACTGGGACTACTCTATGCTTGTAAAATCCCATCCAAATTAAATATCGCTTTAGAGATTGTGATACTTGGTTCCTCTTCACCGTGGGAAAGACCCTATTACCCCCTTTACCATTGAGTGAAGTTCTGGTTTTATTTCCAGTCCCTGACACCCATAGGCACCCATGCTTTTCGACTGTATGGAATCCCATGTACAACTTGATGGGGACCCTATTATGCTTTAAGACAACATTTCGCTGTAGTTGTTGTTACTGTTGCACATAAGGAAGGAAAGCAGATCCACCTCTGAAAGCAAATCTCCTAAAACTATGTATTATTCGTGGTTAGTAAGCGTCTTTCTTCCATCCTTCCTGCTTATCGCTCCCAATGTCACAGGAAGGAGGAGAAATCATGTCTCCCTCATGTTGTTCATTAATAATTAGCCTGGCTCTCCTTTGCTCCTTTGGTTCATAAAAGAGTGTTAAGGAACTGGGGCAGAAGATTGACGATGGGGGATACATCACAGAAAGACAGTCCACTTTAAAACGGTTACACGGAGGGTTATTTAGCAAGTTTCCACTGTGTTAAACAGTAAATAATGAATAGACCAGGAGTGCCTGCATGGCCCATTTGGTTGAGCATCCAACCCTTGGTTTCAGCTCAGCTCATGATCTCACAGTTCCTGGGTTCAAGCCCCGCGTCAGGCTCTGTGCTGATGGCTCAGAGCCTGGAGCCTGTTTCGGATTCTGTGTCTCCCTCTCTCTCTGCCCCTCCCTCACTCATGCTCTGTCTCTCTCTCAAAATAAATAAACTTAAGAAAAAAAGAATGAACGGACAAAATCTAATTCAAATAATATTAATTAACCACACTTCAAAACCGAAAATAAAACATGACCACTACTAGGAATCACCAGCAGTCAGCCCTGTGCCCTAGGCCCCCACTGTAGGCAAAGGGGCAGAGTAGAGTTCTCTAGCGTGGCCTCTGTCCTCAGAGTCTGAAGTGCAGTGTAAAAGGTACGTAGCAAGGCGAACACTAGGTCACTCATGAGGACACTAAGAATAATAGGAACTCAAGAAACGGAGGGGCTAGCCAGAGGGAGGACTAGGGAATAGGAGATGGGTCCAGAGAGTAGAACGCAAGAAAAGGCAGAGAGAGAGCACTCAGGGGTGTGAGAACGGTGTGGCTGGAGGGGTGTGCACAGGAACGTGCGCGATGCGCGTCAGCAACAAATCCGACTTGATACTTTTTTCCCCAAATCCCAACCCTCCAACTTCTGTCATCGTTGTACAGATTCTCTCTTTCACAAACCTCATGACATCTTGACTTTATTTCAATCACTGGACCTGAGCACTCAGTTCGAGTCATAATTACACAGTTTTTAAAAATATATTCTTAAGCGACTTGTGTATATTTTTTCTCTACAAGATTATAATCAACTTGGAAATAGTGATGGCAGGGCGGCTGGGTGTCTCCGTCGGTTAAGCGTTCGACTCAGGTCATGATCTTGCGGTTCATGAGGTTGAGCCCCATGTTGCACTCTGTGCTGACAGCATAGACCCTGCTTGGGATTCTTCCTCTCCCTCTCTCTGCCCCTTATTTATTGCTCACTCTCTCTCTCTCGAAATAAATAAACTTAAAAAAAGAGAAATAGTAGATACCTCATATATGTAATTAACAAATTCATGTTGGGGTGCCTGGGTGACTCCATCAGTTAGTTGAGTGTCCAACTATGGCCTTAGGTCACCTCAGGGTCGTAGGATCGAGCCCTACCTCAGGCTCCACACTGGACACGGAGCCTGCTTGGGATTCTCTCTCTCTGCCCCTCCTTCACTTGCTTATGCTCTCTCCATCCTCTCAAAATAAATAAATAAAACCTTAGGAAAAAAACCTATACATTATGTAAATATATATAATTGATATTTATATATGCTATAATGAAATATATATGATATAAATATAATATTTACATAATTTATATATTTTATATATAGCGTATATTATATAAATATGGACAATATATATTATGTATTACATAAATATATAGGAATATATACAAATAAATATATATTACATTCATGCATATAAAGCCTAAAATAGAAACTTTTAATAAATATAACTTTAAAAGGAAAGCCTAAATGCAAGTTTTATGTGTTGTGTTAATTTGTAAAACAAGTGTTCACATAGGTATTTACTAACTCAGTGAAGAAATTAAAAAACGAGCTCTAAAGTCAGATATTTTCCATTTGATTCACACACACAAATACAAGATAATAAATCGATCCAAACAAGCCTTTCACAAATCAAAAAATACTGATCAAATGTCTACTATAAACTTTATATTTCTAAATATTATAATAAATGCAAAGTAAGACATAGTTTCTTGCTTAAAAGAGTCATCTTTTTTTTTTTTTTTGTCATTCGAAAGCACATGACTAGCAAACACTAAAACATTTCATAATTAAGGTAGACTTCTGTGCTCTTGGGCTAACTGCTGGAGCACTCAGCTATGTGTTCATGAGCAGGCTGAGATGGTCAGGTAAGTGTCCTTTATTTATCTAACGTAGGTAGGATTTGGGACTCTGTGAGGGTGGAGGTGAGAGTATTCAGTCGCCAGCTGCTGCCCGGCTCCCAGAAGCCAGGGACGCCTGGTATCCCAGTAAACAGTCCCCAGTGTTCTCTTAGAGCCAACCCTCCGAAGACTCACAGCCGGCACGCCAGCAGGGTGACCCCTTTCAAGAAGCCAGTGTAGTTTGCCCTTAGGAGCAGCCCCTCCATGTACAGCGATCTTGCTTCCACCCTCTCCTGTTGTTCAGGGCTATGCACGGGTCTCTTGAGAAGAATGGGGGCCTGGAGAGGAATAGTTTTGTCTCCTAATAATGCCGTGAAACCAAAGTCATTCTCCAACCAGTCCTTCAGTCTCACCGTAATAACACGAGTTACGGCCTAGATTCCAGACCCTTCCATTTTCTTATAAGTATTTATTCATATAGTTATTCACCATTGGAAACATTAAACAGAAGTGGGGCCGTGGGCCTTTCTAGGTGGGTAAGCAGATGGGGATCTAAAGCCATGAGTAGTTAAGAACCAGAGAATGACTTAAAATATAGATTCTAGAGTCAGGCTGCCCGTGTAAAATCCCATTGGACTTCTTATTCCACGTGACCTTGGAAAGTTAGCAAACAATGCTTTAGCTTCCTCAGGGATGGTTGTTCCTTGTGGAAATGGAATGACAAGGAGTAAGGGTTTGCAATAATGGCCATCCCTTAGGAAGCGTTCAGTAAACAAAATGGCGGTTTGTGTTTGCTGTGGTCGATGGGAAGGCACATGGCCCTGGAGTACCTCACTATCTGGGCGTCTGACAAGTCCCCCTGCCCTGCAGCCCACCCACCCAGGCACTCCATGCTGGCGAACTCTTGAGCTTAACTGACGGTCGCTGGTCTTGCCCTCCTCCAGCCTTTCCCTATACTGCACATCACACCTTCCTTCCCTTACAGAAAGCATCACCCCAAAAACCCTTCTATCTTCATCATCGATCTTTGCCTCTTTCTGACCGCTGGAAATCAACCAAACATGCTTGATTCCCTTTTATAAACGAGTATAATATACATGTACAGAGAACGTCTCCAATCCCTCACCTCCCGGTCTCTCCCAAGGCGTTTAGCCCTACCTCCAAGGTCACTTGTGGAGTGACATCCACAAGTTATCTTCCCTGGTTGAGTCTCCTTTCTTACCTCATCTGACACAGCTGACCACTTCATTTCATTGAAGCATGTCCTTCACTTGGCTCCCAGAACCCTGTGTTCTGCAGGTATGTGTGTTTTTTAATGTTTATTTATTTATTTTGAGAGAGAGACAGAAAATGTGAGTGGGCAAGGAGCAGAGAGAGAGAATCCTACTCAGGCTCCACACTGTCAGTACAGGGCCCAACACGGGGCTCAGACTCACGAACTGTGAGATCATAACCTGAACCAAAATCAAGAGTCCAACGCTTAACCGACTGAGCCACCCAGGTGCCCCTCTGCTGCTGTTCTTCCTCACCCATCATTCCTTCTTTGCTTCTAGTCTCTGACCTCAGTGTTGCTATGCAACAGAGCTGGGTCCCTGATCTGACCTGTTCTCTGTCTCTACTTCCATCCTTGGTGGCCTGGGCTCGTCCCACAGCTTTCTGTACCTCTACATGCAGGCCACTGCCAGAGTCACTCTTCCACCCCAGGGTGTCTTTTGAGCTTTGGGCACCAGCAGCCTAACTCGACAAACCTATTTGGCTAAATCATAACCCTGCAGCCTCAAACTATCAAAACCGGACTCCTACTCTTCCTCCAAGCCTGTTCTTCTTAGGGCTTTCCTCGCTTCGATCAATAGAAACCCCATCCTTGTTCGTGAGATTGAAAACTTCAGAATCTTCCCCTTCCTGCTTCCTTTGCTCAAACCTCCCCTCCATCTCACAGCAAATCACAGGATTCTCGCCTCAGGACATAGTCCCAAAACAACCGATCGGCCATACCAGCTCAGTCCAAGCCACACCTGCTCTTGCCTGGATGACGGCAGTGACTTTGACTTACCCCCACATTTCCCCTCTGCCCTCCTGGTGTCTGCTTCCGAGAAGCACACTGCTCAAGAACAGGCAGATCCTGGCGCGGCTGCAGGCCCTTGCTCCCCTCTCGCCTGCCACTTGCCGTCACCTCCCCTCAGACCTTGGCTAAAGTGTCTACCTCCCCAATCACCTTTGTTCTGTTCTCAGGTACTTCCTTGCCTAAGTTTTGTCTTACCACAAACCAACATACTATAAACACACTTGTTTCTTTGTCTTTCTCCACCAGGGTGTAAGGCATAGAAGGGCCAAGTTTGTTTCTTTTGTGGGGTTTCGGGTATATTTTGTCCACTACTGGTTCTCCAGCAACCCTCCCAGTGCCCAACATGCACTTGTTTTTATTAGTAATTTGCTAAAAGGAGTTGATGGTATCAAAGAACTGGCTGATTCTGCTGAAAGTGGCAAATTGGAATTCCATTTTGATTATAATGCTCAGTTTACTTGAACTGTCCAAAACAATTTAAGAGTCTTGATTTCACCTGGTCAAGTTGGTCCAGCTATTTGCCTTTGTCTATCAAATGCCTTTGAGCAGAACCGGCCTGTATAATTTATCAGTCTCGGGAGAGTCAGTTAGATTAGTAAATGCTAAAAAAAAAGATGACAGAATTTTCCTGGCATCAGCCTGTCCCTCACGGCAAGATGACTCTGTTATTAAACTGGGGGTAACTGCTGTCACGCTCAGCCCCGCGGCTTCCGGTGTAGAGCACGCAGAGCAAAGGTGATCTCTTATCAACCTTGAAAGTGGACTTTGTGGTTTGGGTTAATTGAAATATGATTTTCATGCTGAAAAGTAATGACTGAAAGGTGTGTGCCATCACCAGACACAGAATGGGTCCGACCCACAGGCATCCCTCAGGTCTTGGAATCATCTGGAGAGGTGGCCAAGTCCCCCATCATCGGGTGCCCTGGTGAGCGTCATTTTCATTTCACAGAGACTCCAGAGGAAGAAAAAAAAGTCTCTTCCCTCTTTCAGGACCATTAGGTCTCTTTTATATGTCATATAAATATAGGTCACAATCTGTGGGGGAAACTTTTATGAATTGGGTCACCAGGGCAGGCATAAACGAATGTGAGGCTTGTTTGGAATTCCTGTGAAAGTGTACAAAAGTCTCACAAGGAATACTGATAAGGAAATATTGGTCACCTGACAAACATGTAGCGGTAACAGTAGCATCTAAGATTCCTGGTTGTTCCCTTGAGGGAACGTATTTTGTACAAAAAAAAATGCAGTGTATTCAGTTCAGAAATGGTATGGACGTGGTACAAACGGAAGACGGTTTTCTCCCGAGAAGGAACTCCAGATGTGTAGCAATACCTAAAGCCATGACTAATAGAAATCTCTCCTGCAGAGGCCACGAAGCATGCAGTGCTGAAATGGCAGGTGACAAGGTGACACAGAGGTGTCCCCCAGGTTCTCTTCCCTTCTTGGTGAGGTAGCACACTGCATACGTGCCCGGTTACATTATTGTTTCTCTGTGGGTAGCGAGTGAGAGATTGTCTCATGAGCAGTGAGACCAACGACGATTTCCATGTTACCTCTTAACGTCGTGTTTCTAATTTCAGATACCCCGCCCCTTCCAGAGGAGTTAGCCGTGCCGTAGCTTTAATGTCCATTTTTTGCCGCAAAACTCAAGTGTTCACTTTCTCTTGGAAAGATCTAAAGCAGACAGGTGTTTTATAATTTCTCAGGATTTGGAAGTCTTTAAAGGCAAGTGAATCTGAAGTTCAAGTGCAGCCAGGTTCAGGTGAAGTCCTAACCCCCATGACATTTTCCCGATAACAAGAAAACCCCTCTTTTGTCGTGCATTGGTAGCTCTCAGCTGACCAGGGCCATAATCATTACCCCCGCATTTTCATCCACTGAGCTTAAAATCCAGAAACAATCTACTTTCTTTCGAAATCCAATCAAAAGCCAAATAAAAGTTGTTTTCGGATTTGGATTTGCATTTCCGACAGCGAAAGATGTCAAGAGATAGCAGCGAACCCAGGAATTTCAGCCGCTGCACCGCTGATCCCAGGAGAAATTTGTCTGGAGGGAAGGGACCTGAACTGAAGAAAAGGGGAGTCTTGTTTTAAAGGGGATAGCTTTTGACTCACAAGCCCCACTTTTGTCCATTCGCCCCAGCCAGGCAAACCCCGCTCAAAAAATATGATCGAACGAGCCTGAGAATGACGGGCTTATCTTGTAAGTTCCCTGCCGGGCAGTGCACCTGCCAAGAGTGCTCCCTTTACCACCTGAGACAATAGGGCAGGGTGGAGGCAGGGGTTTGACAGTGGCAGACATGGAACGACAATAGGAACATCCAGGCAGGGACTGTGCCTTTTGTACCATATCTTAGCTTGCTCCTGTGTGTCCGTGTCCGCCCCTACCAAAGACACACTTAGAAGTCTCTGGTCCGGAACGAGGCATCGGCAGTGTCCAGTGTCGCCTACGTGTTCCTGAAGGAACCAGTGAGATCCTCTGTTCGCCTGGAACGTGGCCAGATCCTTGTCCTGTTTCAATGAACTGCCCTCCATGTGGCTCGAAGGAAGTGACTCATATGGTGTAAGCCCCACGAAAACAGGAGAGGGGTCCGTTTGCAGGATGGGGTCACCTAGCAGCTTCTTGGCAATTCTGATTTTGGCAACAATTCGTCCTCCGACAGGATGCCCTCAGACTTGCCATGAACGCCTCTCGAGACCCTGTTTCAGGCCTTTCCAGGCTCGGGGTTATGATGAGCCTTGTCTGACTCTGTGTTTATTGCCTGACTGTGGCTGAGAGCATGGTGACGCATCGTCTGTCTCCCACAAGCTCAGGGATAGTGGCTGAAGCCGCGTGACGATGGTGCGCGTTCCTTTTGCCCACATGACAGCTCAGGAATCCCATATTCTCTAAGAGTAACACTGGGTAGGATTAAAAAGTCATTAAATTTCCATTTCAAAAGGAGACTCTCACATACTCTCCCTTTAACAGGGGTCTTAGAATGGACCGTAGGAATCCCATGCTTCATGCACCAGGTGCCCATCATTTGATGGCACCTGATTACATCTAAGATGGTTCAGAAATTCAAACATGAAAACCAGCCATACGTTGCATTTTAGAGCAGCGATACAAAGAGTTACCAGGGTCTTCTGGGAGCACCATAAACCACCAATTAGACTATTTTGAATGAAGGAGTTGAAAATTAGGGAAAGGAACAAACCATCAACTTCATGGCATATTTGCATATTTCTATGTTTCTAAATTAATGTTATCTCTATGGGAACATCCATTTATCTCTAGTTTGCTGGACACACACTCTACTTAATCTAGATCCTAGCCGAGGGGAAAAACAACAACTTAGAGAAGCAAACATCGATAGATGGGAAAATCGGGCAGTTAGTAAGTACGAAAAGTCCCAGGTGCCCAGTAAAAACTCATGAAAGGTACAGCCCACCATATTGTTATTGATTCCTTACCATTTTATTTCACTGGCATTCTCTCGTTGATTCTTTACCCTAACCCAATGGAGTTAGTTTGGTCCGCGTACCCATTAAACAATCCAAGAAAGCTGGGGCACAGAGGGGTCCTGCAGCTGGTTCCAACTAATGTAGCCAGTGCGTAATAGAGCTAGGATTCGTCCAAGGCAACCTGTTCCAGAGACTGTATTTTAGTTATTTTGTATTATCGCCTCCTTCGGTACTCACTAATTACACGGATATATTATAGACTACTATGGGCATGATTCTAGCCAACTTGGCTATCTGGCTTTTAGCAGACAGAGAATAAGTGTATCTGGGCCAGAAACGGGAGGTAAGACAGTCTCCCTGACTCTATCAAGAGATAATACTTAATGCCGGAGCACCTAATAACGAGTATTATATGTACTAAGTAGAGCTAGCAGCACAGTCTTTGAGTATTTGGAATGATGGCCTGGGATCGCCCTGTGAACACTGTACTGTGTGCAACAAATTATGCTTTAAATGATTTGGAAGAAGATAACCCATTCTGCAAACACTGATTCCCGAGTTAGCTCTGTTTTTAATGGGATGAGAGACCCATGTGGTCATCAGAACAGACAATCAGAAGGGATAAACTTGATTAATCTGGACGAGGTGCTTCTCCATGGAACACCCCATCCCTAGGCGAGGCTAGATAATCGGGACATCGCTAATAAAGAAATAGTCATCCTTACCAGTTTGTTCCAAAGAGATCCCAGATCTCAAGAATTACCAGCTCAGCCTACTTTCCCTAAAACTTAAACGACAGCTGAAGGGTCTTTTGCTTGCCAACAGATTCTTGATCCACCCTGGTGCTAGGTAGCACATCTCATGACTTGTCACCGAAGAAAGGTCTTCCCTAAACAAATTGTCTAGCAATACTCTCAACTGTTGTAATAAGAACAGACAGTAATAGAATTCCACTTGCTCTATGTAAACGTATTATGGACAGACAGGTTAAGGCCTGTGACTGTGATCTTACAGCCTGAGACCGAGAGCTGTAGTAACTCTTATTTCTGTTCATTTTTTCTTTTTACGTCGTTGCTTTCCAATTAGCAAGTAACACTCTAGAAATTAACAACTGGAGTCCCTGGGTGGCTCAGTTGGTTAAGCACCGACTTCCACTCAGGTCATGATCTCACGGATTGTGAGTTCGAGCCCCACATCGGGCTCTGTGCTGACAGCTCAGGGCCTGGAGCCTGCTTCAGATTCTGTGTCTCCCTCTCTCTCTGCCCTTCCCCTGCTCACACTCTGTCTCTGTCAAAAGTAAATAAGCATTAAAAAAAATAAATTAAAAAAAAAAGAAAAAAAAAAGAAATTAACAATCACACTTATGAAACTATTTCAAATCTGTATCTTCCAAGAACCATTGATTTTAGCCTTTCCCCACCTTCATGCACAGACTGGAATACAATTTATAAATTTAAAAAAACAGTTAAGTCCGATCAAGTTGCAGTCAGGGTCATCCTGTGGTCAGTATGGCACTTTGGTTCTGCAAACTGCAGCAAGAAAGGTGGGAATCTTGTTTCTGAAACAGTTGTCAGTGTAGCCATGGGTGTCTGGGCACCAGAATGTCAATGCATCTGGTTTTTAAAAGATACAACTCCACAGAGCGACCATCTATAAGCTAGTTTCTTTTATGTTTCTTAGGTGGTATCTTTGTGCAAATAGTACCGTAATATAATTCCATTAGTATTGAAATACCCTTTGAAGGGAAGCTGGGGTGGCTCAGTTGGTTAAACATCTGACTCTTGGTTTCAGCTCAGGTCATGATCTCACAATATGTGAGCTTGAGCCCGGTGTCAGGCTCTGTGCTGAAAGTGCGGAGCCTGCTTGGGATTCTCTCTCTCCCTCTCTCTCTGCCCCTCCCCTGCCTGCTCTCTCTCCGTCTCTCAAAAATAAATAAATAAACTTAAAAAAGAAATAGCCTTTGTAGTTCAGTAAAAATAATCACTGTTAAAAATAATCTGATTTCCTCAACTGTATTTGTTTACTTCATATTTTATACATATTTCTTAATGTTTTTATTTATTTTTTTGAGAGAGAGGGAATAAAAAAGAGTGGGAGAGAGACAGAGAGAGGAAGACAGAGGATTGGAAACAGGTTTGATGCTGACAGCACAGAGCCCTACGCAGGGCTCACACTCACAAACTGTGAGATCATGACCTGAGCTGAAGTCTACTATTTAACCAACTGAACCACCCAGGACCCCATATTTTATATATTTGCAATGAGATCTTGTTCTATTTTTCCTATGTCTGGCCAAATAATGCAGAAGTGCTATAGCCATGAATAAAGTATGCAACTCCTTCAGTTTCTTATCTAGAAATGGAGCCCCTTCTGTAGCCCCGCCTCACCGGGTCCCCCGACTGCCCTCCAGGTCAGGTCAGTGGACACCTGCTCACAGGTGTCAAGACATCGGACGAGTTTCTGAGGATCTCCTCTCCCCAGTTCAGCTATTTCCTCTTCTAAAGGGGCAGAAGAAAGGTTTTGTGCCCTGTCTCTGCAGTTGTGTGATGTCTGCAAAGCCAGAGGTGCGTAAATCAGACTGAGAACCAGTTCTGTCCTCTGTGTTCTCCAAAAGCATCGGATGGGTCCACGGCGTCCACACCGCATACCTGGCAGAGAACGGCAGCAAGTCAAGACGATGTCGTCATCACAAACATAGTGTGTTCTCTCCCTCGAGTTCTTGCAAAACCAGATTAATCCACCGAGGCCATGTAAATCTGGTAGTTAGGAACTTGTGAGAGGAAGTTCATAACTTGGATGAGGAAAAGGAGGTCACAAAAAGAGAATTGAGAATAGGGTGGACACAAAAGTTCATCACTCTCCATGAAAAATCTGTAAAGGAAAGGAAGCCAAACATGGAAAAAAAAGCATTCTCTAGCTGTTAGGTGATACAAAGAATAACCGTAATAGGTCTGAATGCCCCTCCCAATTTTCTTCATTTTATTCCATATTATTTACTAATCATTTAAAAAAGGGAGAAAATGATTTAGTTCTATTCAGTAGCCCTTATACACGCATACAGCCAAGAGGTTTATGAAGTGGTAAGATAAATGCATCCTTTTTATTATATGTACACAGAAAAAGTACTCGTAGCCTAATATTGGGAGAATTCACTTAATATTCTAACAGAATCGCCTTGCTCATCTCGGCAGCCTTTTAGCGCATAGTCTCTTTAAAAGCCATTGTTCCAAGTGCAGAAAAGTTACCGATACGTGCTAACCCAGAAGTGAAGGTCGGTTTAAGTGTCGTAACAGTATTTATTTCAATCGGCGGTCCAACTGAAGTGAAATGTGATTACAAATTAGTTCTGAACTTGCACGACATGAGATGTGTACAGAGAAACAATTACGGCAATAATTTGGTACAGTGGTAGATAAGAAAAGAAGCAAGCATTTGAGGGTATTGAGTTCTTCCCTCATCGCCATTCTCTCTCCACTCCTGTGATCTGTGTAAAAACGTGTGGGAAACCACCAGTTTCTGATACTGGAGCTACAGGCACAAATCCTTAGCAGTGTATTTTATCGTGACCCTTTAGCATTGTTGTGCAGAAAGCTTGGTAGTGTGGGAGTGTGCGACGGCTTTATGAACTTACTGGATCTTGAGGGGGACACGTTTCCAAGGCAAAAATTAGGGAGCTCATTCATTCATACAGCTCATTTTGCATGTGCTGGTTCCTATAACGACATGCGGTGTTAAAAACTACAGAACGATCATCTGAGCCAGATGATGAAGGTTTGTGTCGTAAGTGATAAGTCCTTGATATCATAACATGAAAATAGCACCTTACTTCCTCCAAAAAAAAAAAAACTCATAACCCCGGCAAAATCATGAGAAAATATCAGATAAACTCCAATTGAGAGGCATTCCACAAAACACCTGACCAGTATGCCTCAGTACCGGTCAAGGTGGTCTTAAACAAGGAAGGTCTGAGAAGCTATGTCAGCCAAAGGGCCTCTGAAGAGATAGGACCCCTACTTGTAACATGGCAGCCGGGAAGGAAGGCTAGAACAGAAGAGGGACATTAGGTAAAAACTAAGGAAATTTGAATAAAATATGGGTATCAGTTTAAAAAAATTTTAAAGCCCCAAGCATGGCTTTATCATTCAGGTGTACTGGCTGCAGCATAGAACCATGCCCAGCTTGGCAGCTGGATGCCGTGATTTGATGACAAATGCGTGGCGTTTTCTGAGATTGAGTTCATTTGATACCTATATGTTACCATCACTACGCAGCCTCACAGAGCCCAAGTTTTGCTTCATTTCTGTTTTTTCTACTTAATACTTCCTCTCCTAAGAAAAGGATTTACAGGTTTTCCCCATTTCACGTATAGGCGGTATTCTCAAAGATCACTGGAGAATAACTCTTTAGAATTTGGGACACATTCCCATGATATCTGGATACTATGTGACAGGGATCGGCCACACACACACACACATAAAATTAACACTAGGCGTTCTGGAAAACTTACATGTTGTGTCCAGGGTTGGGTTTCTGGGCCGCACAACAGAGAAATGAGGCAGGACTAAAACCCAAAGACACGGGCGAGGTTTTATTGGGCTTCCAGCTCAAGTGGAAGGGAGACACGGCAGCGACCGAGAAGAGTTAAGAGGCCCTGCCTAGAGAGAGCAAGTTGGCACTCAGGTGCCCACTCAGGTCCAGTATGCTAATGAGGGACAGGAAAAACAAAACGCCTCTTCCTGATTGGTTGGAAGGGCCTTGCTCTGATTGGTCGATACTGGCAGACCACTCCAGCAGCTCATTGGTGATTTTTGGAGCCTGGTCCTCAGTTTTAAGTCCCTGTGCTCACTTCTGGGGTGAAACTGTGGACGCATTTGCGGTCTGCGGTGGAGAGCAGGGGTTTCACAATAACAGCCCAGGGAGTGTGCCCCAGGTACACAATGCTTTTCACTTGGGGCTTGTTCCGATCTCAGTATGATCATTACCTTGGTAATTAACATCGCTATAGACTTATCTATACATTTTTTTAGTGTTTACTTACAAGAGAAAGAGATAGAGTGTGAGTGGGGGAGGGGCAGAGAGCTAGGGAGACTCAGACTCGAAACCACGCTTCCAGGCTCTGAGCTGGAACCCATGAACCGTGAGATCACGACCTGAGCCCAAGTCGGCCGCTTTACCGACTGGGCCACACAGGCGCCCCTGTGTAGACTTACTATAAAACTTATTTTAAAGTGTTGTTGCCTGGCCCCATAGCCCAAGGTTTTATCAACTCTGTTTTTAACTTAACCTTAACTCTGATACGAATCCTGGGTGGGAGGGAGCCTCAGGTCTATTATAGTCAGCGGTGCAATGCATTTATAGTTCTGTTTTGGACACCAAGACATACCTTTCCTGGCTGCTGCCTTGGCGGTTCATTGGGGGGTCTCCTTTTGGCCTCGTTTGCATAACCAGAAGCTGAGAGCACAATTGCTTTAAGTGAAGGGCTCTGGTAGTATTTCCTGAAATAGGAGCTTCAGGAGACAGGGATTGGAGGACGGCTGGGGAAGAGGACCCCAAAAGAGGTAAAGGGAAGCGGGGGATACGCGGGCTGCCCGCACAGTGTCTATCTCAGACCTTTGGGATTCCGGAACCATCAAGCTGCAAGTGAGCTGCAGAGACCTGTCTAGGGAAAACCTTTCATTTTATGGAAAAGAGAAAGTCTTGTTCAGGTTAGTGCCGGGCTGATCGCGGCCACTTCCTGTATTGTGTCCCTAGTACCCTGGGAGGGGGGCAGCGGCTGCCATCTTCTTGCCATGTACTGCATTTTACTGTCTACTCTCTTTGGACCACTGTGATCATGACCACGTGTCCTCTGTCCCTTAAGTTCACACAGAAAACTTCAGGGACAAAGGTGAAACGTGCGAATGAGAGTACACGGCAAACGTTCTGAGTCCAGATACAAGAGCTGTGCCCTGGTGTTTATTTGAGCCCTAATCCTTCTGTGCCTGGCTGTCTTGCAGCTGATCCCTTTAAGATTGTGACTGAGACTAATTTCAAGGTTAAGATTAAACTTTTCCTTATTTCTTTCAATATTGTCACCCATGTATTGGACATGATGTATAGGAAAAATCTTGGGGTAGAAAAGAGATGTTTCTGTTTCAGGGGAAAACTTGGCCGGTCCTTACCCACCGTTTCCTTAGAAATGGAGGCCGTGGCAAACAGACTCCCCAGGGAAATGGAATGAGTTTTGCCATCCTCATGGCGGGGGGGGGGGGGGGGGGGGGGGTCAGGGCAAGAGATGAGAATGAGGGGTACTTCCTGGAAGCCTGAGTTATTGGAAGATAGAGCAGGAAGGGATGGCGTTTTCACCTATTTTGTTTTCCCTGTGCCTGGGCTCCGTGGGAAGCTATCCCCTGCCGTTCTGGACCACCCCGGCCTATAGACATAAACAAAAGACTGGGGTTGAGATTGTAAGATTTAGGTGGAAGAGAGTAGAAGGAAATCACTCTGCACTGAGATGAAAGAGAACTTCCTCCAATAGCTAGCCCCTGATGGCCGTCCGTTTACATGAAGGAAATATCTCTTCTGGCACAAATAAAGTTGAGATTACATACCCGCCTTTGTTTGCAATCATCATATTTTCTAAAGCAAAATCATAACCATGAATATGTTAATTAACTTTCCCTTGTAGAGAAACACACGGCACTAGCAGAAGAAATTAATTCCTTTCTTCCCATTTTTTTTCAAGCCGATGTTTATTTATTTAGGCTTTCTTTTAGAAAAAGAAAATTCATCTCAGACTATCTGAAAATGATTTCAAAACTGAATAACTAAAAGTCCATATTGGCCAACACATTTCGAACTAACAGTGAGTAGCATGTCTTCATTCATCTTTGGCAAATACTGCTCCGATGTTCGAACGTTTAAAAAATTAGCTTTTAGGCATCGACACACGCTCTTCCTGGGTCCTTTTACTTAACTGGGGCTCATCCTTGCCTTGCCGCATCGTAGGCAAGAAGGTGTAAGAGCTTCGCCCCAGGAGTCACACTCTGGATGCAAATGTGTAATAAAATACCATATTACTTAAGTATACTTTATGTTTGCCTTTGTTTTTCTGATATTGGAATATTACAAAAACTGCAAACATAGAATCAGATTGTAAAAAGACCACAAGTCAAAATGCCCGGCTCATATGCCCGAGTCTTCGTGACCTTGGCTAAGTCACTTAACATCTCTGGGCTTAGGTGGTTTATTTTTTAAAACTACAGAGGCTGGGGTAAGTGAACTCTCAATAGCGTTGATCCAGGTTTTGAACCACGTTAGTATCTTCAAACTCTGAGATAAAAATATCTCTTAGGCTGGGTGATTCTCTACTCTCTTGTTTAAAAGAAAAATAAGTTTTTTGGAGCAGGTGTAAATATTCCATGATGTGAGCCTCTGACAAGGGTTCAAGCCCTATCTCTGCTGTTTAATTACTGAAACCAACCACTTACCCACCACTGGTCCACCGCAAAGTAGAAGTAGAAATATTCGTTACCCCATCTTCACAGAGAAGCAAGGAGGATAAATTATGAGAGAAATTTAGAGTTTTTGCAAGAAAGGTGCTTTCTAAATAGAGAATATTTGCATTACTATCATTTTTATTATGCAGCAGAGACGAGAAATGCAATTTTCTTGTGTATTCCTGTTGGCCGTATCTCCTCAAGGGAATGTGTTTGAAAAATAAGTGGAACTATTTCAGCACTAGAATATTCCAAAAAAAAAAAAAGTCTATGTTCCTGAAACCACAATTTTTGAAGTATAGAGAGCCAACTAATGTTATCTCAGATTCCCTGAAGACGAGATGACACTTTCTGGAGAAAATTGACAATAATGAAATACTTGATATTCATTAAGTTACTTTTAAACTTTTTACTTCTTTAAGTTTTTGCCTCTACTGCTGACAGAATAGTGGCTCTACCAGCGACCCTGTGTGCCTATGGCCACGTACGTGATAGAGCATCCCTTTTGTTTAGGATTTTAGGAATAGGGTTTCTTATGTTGGCAGGGACTTTTGTAAAATATTTATTTGAAAAAAAACATGATTCTTTCAACAAGAAATAACTCCCTTTTCAAGCCTGAAGCTATAAAATGGTTCAGCGTGTTTTCCAATGAAGTCAAAAGATTCCACTTTCAATGTTTCGCTATCAATGAGACTTTTAATGAAAGAGACAATTGATGGCTTGATTATAGATTTAAGAAAGACTATTCCTTGTTATTTTGGTGGCTAAGCTTATTTAACTCCGAGCACTTGAGAATCAGGGGAATAAGGACAGGTACCTGCTATTTTTAATATACAAATGTGACATAGTGGTATTAGCTCAAACCACATTTGTGTTAAATGTGCAATGTTATGTGCCCAGTTTCTAATTCTACTTTCTCTCTATGAAGTGACTTTTCTGGCTGAATTTCTGTTTATTTTATCAGACCTACAAATTACTCAGTGAACCAAACTTTCTGAAATCAGGAACTCTTACTGCATAAATTCTGCGTACCAGATTAAGTCTTATTCAGTAGACAACCAGATTATATCTTGGTCATATCCTAGACCAGGTATGCTTTTGTGCTTAAGGCCCACTTTCTGAAAGTTCTTATCCCCTTTTAATTATTTCTGTAGATGCTTATAGGTTGCAGTGCTCTTTGGTCACGTAAATTTTTTTACAAAATGATTTATAGGCATTTATCTGGCCATTTAAGTAAAGATTCTGACAAACTATAAAATTCATCCTTATTAAGTGTCTATTGGTTGATACTCCCAGAAAGGCCTAAATGTTGAAGAAATCAGGACTTGGAAGTACAAAATCATTGGAAGAGCCAGAACCACAAGTCATTAAATTTTGTCCATATGCTACAATGCTGTCTTGTTATTGTTAAGTCTGCGGTAGACATTGTCTGATTGACGCTCATCTTACCTAGTGAAGTTATGGAATGAGAAACTTAGTCCTAGGTGAGAGTCTGTGTGTTTACTGAAACATTCCATTTTATAAGTTTCCCAAGATGTAAGAAGATGAAACTCAACAAGAAACAAAATACAACCAATAGCAGTTGAGGTCAGGCAAAGCCTTGATAACTAATTTGCATGTGGATTAGAAGATACTATGACTTTATTTGGTTTTCCTTGGAGACTCTTTGAGTAGACGGCTGAAACAATGTGGATTATAGATGAGTGGAGCTAATGCAGATAGGGCCTCATTAGCGTTTTTTTCTGCTGATTCTTAATGACTGGCTTTTGTAACCCATCCAGAACTATTGTTATATTCGTTCCTTTGAATCCTAGAGGCTTAGTTTAAACATGCCCTTAATACTGTCTGCTTTGTAACGTAATGCTGAGCGTTACTATTATTCTAATATCAAGATAAAGACAAAATTTTAAGTTCCACACATTTTTGTACTGGGTAGAATTCTCACACGTGGTTTCCGAGAGAGAGAGAGAGAGAGAGAGAGAGAGAGAGACATTGGTTTACTTCTTCATAATGATAGGCAGTCATAAGGTATAGAGCCCAATTCTGTGTTTTTGAGATGATGACAAAACTGATTCGTGAACATACGGCAATGATGAAAAACCAAATGTGGCAAATAATGGAGGAACCTGGGTTACTCCACGGCTTTGTGGAAAGCTGGCGATACTGGAAGAGATGAAAATAATAAAAATGGTTATTTTCTATTTCCCAAGGAAAGTAGACACAATAGTGTAAAGCTGTGTAGTTGTGTATACATAGACAGAGAGGCTGAGATTCTTCCGGGACTGTTTTCTTTCTAGACTATGTACCTTTGCCTTGGTCTCATGAGCTTTACACCTGCTGTTTTACATTTTCATTACTTTTGGAACTTCCTTGGTGTATAGGCAGAAATGAAAAGAAGAGGTGAACATGTGGGCAGCTGTGTTCCTTTTATCAGTTCTTTTTTTTAAGAAGAAGTTTAGTATTTGACTATTTAAAGAATACCCTGTACAGATTAGCAGTTGTCTGTGGATTCTAACCACCCAGAGCCCCAGGTGCATGTTATGGTCAAGACCGAGAAATGATACCCTATCTCTCTTTCCTTCACCCAACACAATTCATTTCTTGTTATATAGTTATTTTGGTGTTATAGGGGTTTGTAAGCTTCCTGACATATGTAAAAAAGGTATGTCACTATTTGCACTTTTCTGAGAAGAGAACCCATAGCTTTCACCCCATATTAAAATAATCGTAACAGTATCCTTTTGGAAAATTAGTATCTCAAACTAAGTTGACAACCATTAGAAAAGAGACTTTGTATGCCTTTGTAGATTTTAAGCAACCAAACATCGAGAACTTTGTGTCTTACTGATACGAACTTCTCCCTAGCATTTGGCAGTTGTTCTTTCATAAACAGTGCTGCACAGACGAATTCTAGAATTGCACAAAGCTGGGCCTCCTTCCTTGGACTGGTATCCCGTTAGGAACTTGGGTTCCACACCAGCCTCCTTCAGGCAAAAGAAGTTAATAGAACAACAACCATTGACTTAACCAATTTATTTAATCTCATTTCCCAGTCAAACTTTTACCAACTCTTTAACAAGCAAAACAGAATTGATGGATTCAAAGTATCTTCAAATAATCCCTGAGTAAAAATACTGAAAGTGTCTCTCCAAGTTATGAGCAAGAGTAGTTGCCTGAAGAAGCTAAATCATCTATAGTTTAACATTTTTTTTAATTTTTTAATGTTTATTGTTGAGATAGAGAGGGAGAGAGTGTGTGAATGAGGGAGGGACAGAGAGAGAGGGGGTGACACTGAATTGGAAGCAGGCTCCAGGCTGTGAGCTGTCAGCACAGAGTGTGATGCGTGGCTCAAACCCACGAACCACGAGATCATGACCTGAGCCAAAGTCTGACACTTAATCAACTGAGCCACCTAGGCACCTCTGTCATTTAACATTTTTACAGAGGTCCCTTCTAATGGTGATTTCCACATTAAAAAAGAAGTTATTAATCCAAAAAGTTATTAATTCAGAAAAGAAAAGTGTGCAGGGTCTCTGTGATGAAGATGTGAGTCTCGTCCATAGAGTAATCTGAATGAAAAATAAATACATATAGAATATTAAGCAACTAATATTTCCTTGGTGCGAAAGGAAAAAAAACCACTATGATAGCATTCCTACATTGTTTGGTTTCCCTGAGAATCAGAACCTGGCGTAAACAGAATGGAACAGAACATCAGGAGCACATTATCTAAAGGCCCCTCAAAATGTATCTCACTAACCACTAGATAAAATCATCCCACTAGGTAGTATTTTAAAAAGCCACCAAGCAATAGTAGCACAGTAATCAGCAAAGATGAGGAAAGTATGGTTACAGTGTTACCAATCTCTCTTTGTTAAAACATGAAATTTTTTATGTAACAGTAATTGTGCGTACGGTGTGTGGAGCAGTATATGTGTAAGTGGATTGTAATGGCTACAGAGAAAATAACTACTATTTAACATGAGATTTAATTCATCCATCCCATTAATGAAAATACCATCATTAATTAATCAGATAGTAAGCATAAACAAAGAAAGTCAAGAGGATTTTGCTGTAGAAATGCCAACACAAAATAGCCACCTTATGACTTCTGTATTCACTCTCTGTTGTTTGTGTGTGTGTATGTGTTTTAGCAGTGTTGCCCTTTTTTTTTTTTTTTTTTTTTTTCTGTTTTTTAAGCTGTGTTAGCCATTACAGAACTAGTGGTCATTTCGGTGGGTCTAGGATCCGAGGGCAGAAGGCCAGAGCATGCTATGAGAGGCGCTAACACACTGGGCATGAATGCTTCACCCCCAGACTCATCAGGCAGCCACTCATTTCCCAGGGCCATTTTAATCCACCCGAAAATGCTCTTATGGTTTCTACAGTTCCTGAGGCTTCTGGGTTGGAGCTACAGCCCTCAACCTTGCAGGGCATTCAGAATCACCGAGGGAGCATTAGAATATGAATGTTTAGGATAATACAGAATTCTGATTCACTCACTCTGTGGTGGGACTCAAATGAAGTGGTTTCTGACAGGTGCCCAGGAGGTTCCAATGTGCAGCAAAGGGCTGAAGTTCAGGTGTAGGTGCACAACCAGCCTAACTGTACAGGGCCCACGTGTGAAGAGTTCAGGAGTGTCTTCAGGAGCTGTGAGAGCACCACCCTTTAAATATATCCAGTGATACCAAAATAGTCTGAAAGAGTTTACCCTCTTTGTGTCTGCGGTTTCTAAATCCAGCAGGCACATAGGCTATTATTCAAAAACAGCCTCATTAAGAATCTGACTCTCTGGACTGCCAGGAAGTGCTTGACCACATAGAAGCTGTCACAGGGTCTGATCCCAACAGATGTCCTTGTAAAGCACCTGTCGAAGTGAACTCTGCCCTTCAAATGGGATGGAGTTTTAATCTTCCAGAAGCAGTGGGCCCGTCGGAATGCTAGCAATGCCCATTTGCTGCTTCTGTCCATTCTGGTAACCCACCTCCTGAGCTCTGAAGCTGATCTCCTGGTTGTGCAGATAATGAGCGAACTCTACAGATGCCCTTGGAATCAGCCAGTGGCCTCGTCTCTAGGGGTTTATTAGAGGGAGCTGAGTTCATGTAACCAGACAGTCATGAAAACCAGGTTGTCTCGTGAGTCTGTCAAGAATTGATCAAATCTGGGACCATGGTTGGAGAACGTTAAAACGTCACCTAGAAACGTCACAGTCCTCCCAAGTGGGGAGTCTAATGTGTGCTCCATTCCAAAGGAATAGCTAAAGTGTTACAGGGCTTAAGGCCAAACATGCCTTTGGGTGGCCGTGTCCAAAAACAGAAAAAAGCAGTGTCCGTGTCATCATCTCAAAGGTATATCATCATGTCTATCCATAGCGTGGACCGAATCAGGTGCCGCCTGGCCGAAGGTCACGGGTTACGCATTGCTATGCAAATACTTGATTTCTGAGACAGCTGAGTTAGTCCCTGACCTGACATCAGTGAGACATTAGTGACATTACCGTTTCGCCTTCCTGCCCTTTCTAAAAATAGCCGGGCCTTTAACAAGAAGGTATTTTGAGCTTCTCATCAGGGGAAGCTCATTCTGGCCACTCACATGGGTCAGATCTGCGCGGGGCCAGTTAGACTTTGGGAGCACAGCCCTGGCCTCTCCTCTCCTGTAAGGAACTGAAAGAGATAAAGGCACCGGGGACTCCCGCCTGGGAGGCCGTGGGGACACATAAACGGAGGAGGATACCTTTTAGGAACGTGAATATGCTTCCGAAACCCTCCGTTTCAGACCTCCGCCCCCCCGACCTCGGCTTTGCGGATCCGTTTCCGTAAGCCCTGGCTGCGCTGTCCCTCCAGAGACCCGGGTGTTCTCGCCGCTCTCAGTAACTACTTCCAGGAGCCCCTGGCGGCCTGTGGACGAGGGCGACTCATGAGAAGCCGCCGTCCCACAGCGGCGCGGCCACAACTAAACCCAGCAGCACACAAAATCCCAAGGCAAAACCGAACCAGAGCCACCCCGCCCGTCCGCGCTCCCGGGAAGACGCGCAGGGAAGCGCGGCACTGTGACTTTGCGCCGGGACCTGGACTTCTCGGTCACGTGACTGGCAGGCCCCGGGTGGCTGGTCTCCTGCTCTGACCAGCAAGGGCCAATCTCGGTTTTTCTGCACAACTGGGACCCCCAAAAAAAATAGTACTAATTATGAAGGTGAGGACACACAGACCGTAAAAGCAAAGATGGAGTCCGAGCAGGTAAACCCTGTGCCACGGTCCTGTCCTCCCGGGGCGGTCGTGTGTGGTTCTCGTGTTTGCGCCTCTAAGAAATTTCCGTTTTTTCGCATCAAAAAATCCAGATACGAAGCCGAAGCTGCTTTCTTCGCCAACCTGAAGCTGTCTGACTTCAACATCATCGACACGCTTGGAGTCGGGGGCTTCGGACGAGTGGAGCTGGTAGGTGGCCCTTCTTTACGTGGTCTCGGGAGCCTCTCTCCTCCCGTATCTGTTCTCCTCGATTCAGGTCTGTCTTTGCTCTGCCGTCTCTTTGTTTATTCCGATTGTTCCCGAATCACGACCCAATGCTTTCATGTCAGCACGTCCGCGGGCGCAGCGGCTAAAGTGAGCTGCGCGTGCTGTAGCCCTAGCTCCCTAGCAATGAAACCAACAATCAATCGGCTCTTTTAGGAAAACCTCTTCCTAGGAGATGAGAGTTAAACACATCAACGAAACAAGGAGCCATAAAGCGCCCTTTATCCAGCCGATATTCAGTGACCTCTCCTTCCTTCGTTCTGAGTGAGGCTCACGGACTCAGTCATGGGTCCTACCTACAGCCTCAGTGAATGTGTAAATTTAAATATAGAGGAAAATGGGATATCTATATATATACATATATAGATATAGATATATAGATATATATGTGATATGTAGATATATACGTAATATAACACATATATAATACATGGTTATATGTTTCATTTCCTTTAAATTTAAATTTACATTTTAATTATTGTAGATAAGGGTGCATGATTGAGTGAGCACTGCTCGGAACTAAGGAAGGAAATAAATGAGTAAAATCTATCGTCTCTCTAATTAGAGATCTCTACCACTGCTTTAAGACTAAAAATCACATAAGTAATGTAGTGATTCTGTATTTGCAAGCACCTAGCTAGATGACAGTGACTTCGTTTTATATAATCATATTAGATAACGCGGTTTGAATATTTCACACCCATTTGTGTCATACAGGTAAGTGTTAGGATGATGAGGACATGTCGGTGCCAGTTTATTCATTAAACACGTCACATGAATGTAGTGTCAGCCGAATGAAGGCGTACTCTGTTGTGCCTTTGAAATACACAGTTAAGAACTGGTGTATTACAACATACACCAGAAAAAATAAAATGCGTTCTGGTGACTGGGTTGCCGCATTCCAAGACTGTGGGGCTATAAACCCTATTTGGGAAGGCAGATTAGCTTTCACCTCTCTGCTGAACGCGGAGGAGCCCCTGACACCAGACACCAGTACAGTATGTTAGGAACTCCCTGTACAGTGCAGTAAACAGTTCCCGTTGCCATCAGGAGACTAGAAATCCCCTTCCATAAAAGTAGACTGACCCCGCGCCGTCTCTGGTATTTGTCCATTTGTGCCGCGGTTGGGGTTGCAGGCTTTGACAGGCAGGAGAGATGTTATTTACTTAAACAGGAGACAAGATAACTTCCGAGCCATAACGTATTTCAGTGAACTTGCGTTATGGTTCCGTTAACACTGGTTGGAGATACCATAGTTATACGGCTTATGACTTGACCGCTGACTCATGGTGAGATTTTAGATTACAGCAATACAAATTAGGGGCCCAGGAAAACTTGTTTTTCTGAATTCTGCCGGTTAACACGGTCTTAGATTTCTTTTTCAAGAACTTTGATTTTGCGACAAAATATAACCGTGCATAGAACTAGTCAAGATTTGCTACCGGTGTTCTGTTTTACTGGGGGTGTTGGGACGTATAAACAGGTCAGGGGGCAGAGCTCGCAGCCAGGAAGAGCTTATGGCCTGGCGTGTTTATTTACCGAGCTGCGCATGTCTCAACGCCTTTCTGAATGTGGAACTACAAAGGACAGGACTCCCTAGAGTTTGATTTTCTGACTTGTTCCTAAATACATTTTTTCAAAGACAGTGGACAATCCAGTTGTTGTTTTAGTTGACCAAGAAAATTAACGTTACAAATTTGTGGATTCCCAGAGGGCTGAGAATTTCAAATCGGAGACCTTTAAGTTACCAGTAAGATATTTTAGGAAATATAGGAGTTTACTTAGGATTTTTGAAATACTGAAATTGTTCATAGACAGGGAAACCACCTTAGGCTTAACAATTAAATGCCAAGCCGACAGTAGAAAACCTCTAGAAAGCTCCTTCAAAAATGTTCGAGGAAGCACAAACAACCAGAAAATTAGAGAAGGCACACACACACACACACACACACACACACACACACAGTATCTGCATCCCAGGAGAGACAGTCAAGTGTAATTCAGCCTAATTTTTCTTCTCGTGGGTAATTATATTTTGCTCTTCTACACAGATGTTTATAGGCTAATGAAAACCATAACCTCAGGAATTAATTTTAGTTGGAGCCCCAGTTTATAAAAACATTAGACATTCCCGTAAACAGTAAACCCATCACAGCCCCTAGGCACAACCACGTACATTAGACAAGAGGCACGATCATTTTGTGTAATTTTGTATTTCCCCCAAAAAAATTACTGTGCGAGCATCTGAGCAACCCAGGCTGTCTTCACTGTTCAACGCAAACCAGCCATTCAGGCAATGGCTCTTGCCCTACGATCCACTGCCTCCTCACTGCCTGGTAACGTTAGTAATTGGGTATAGAAAATAGTCTTCTCTGTGATTGTTCAGTTTTCACATGCATTCAGCAAAGCCAGAACTAGGAGTTTGGCCTCAGCGCTTTGACTGGAATCACACATACTGTTGTCTTAGCGTACGGGGAATCACCTCGAACAGCGGCTCGGGAGACAGTGGTGAATCTTTAGAGCAGTAGCCACACCATTCATAGTCAGGAGGAGGAGAAGGCAGAGCCCAGCTCTGTTGTGATTATAGAACTCTTCACTCTCTCCTGAGAATGACGTATGCAAGAAAATTTTATCAGCATTATAGAGTGATACGCGGAAGCCGCCACCTTCGCACAGATACATTTCACATATTTATATACACAGTACTGTACCAAGTGTATAAAGTGGATATCTTGAACCTACCAATCCCTACTTCAGCGATGATGTTGATCAGGTAAATAACATGATAAAAAATATACCACGTTACACTTTAAGTTCATAATAATAGTTTTAAAATATTATATTTTATATAGATTATAAGATAATAAACTCTTAAATTGAGTATAAAGGATTGAATTTGAATTTTTGAACCCCATTTCCTGGTAGAACTAAGTTAAGAGTTTTCTTATTCGATTCACGGATTAGGTTTGTGTTATTTTGCATAATGACACAATCTTCAAAGCCTTCTTAGCATTTTTAACTTTTATTATTTATACTAATTTAGATGAATTTAGATGCAGGGGGATATTTCAGGCAGGAGAATCACTAAATAGTTTATTGCCAACTTTTGTAGAGCAGAACATAATTTTGGCGTGTAACAGGAACTCGAGTGTTTGTTCAGTGATGAGGCCCGAAGCCTGACGAAATTGTCTTTTATGGATGAGAATTCATCCCTAAAGATAATAAGTCTATTTCATAAATACCTTTATCATAACTGATTTTACTGAGTTGAATATCAGACGTGTCCCGTTCCCAGCTATTACCTTTGGGAAGTCACCCATACTGCTTTCCTTTCGGTTTCTGGCAGAAACCATATTTCTTGACCATTCTTTTTTTTTATTTTGAAGAATGGGCTTTCTCATTTGTTCAGTGCTGCCTGTTTATCTTCCAGAAGACCACATTCCATTTATAAGCACTTTCAGCAAAAGAATCCTGCTTTATATAGCTGATTTACTCATGAAAGCAGTAAGGTCTGCTAGGAGACACCCTGGCAATCCCCTTATTTACAAGCTAGGACTGCAAAATAGGGAGAATGATCTTACAATCACAGATGGAAATTCGTCCCATTGCTCTATGGTCACGTTCCTAACTTCCTCTACTTTTCCTCTTGTCAGAGAGGTGCTGGCTTTTCATAAGAGATTTGCACAAATCAGACTTCATAACCTGGCAATGCTGCTGTGGTTGCTTTGGATAGTAGATATTTAATCTTTGTATGCAGCACTCAGTGCTTCCAAAAGTGGATAAAATAGGGACACCGACATGGAAGACATAATCTCTGTCTCCTTGGATTGTTTTCTGTCTATATCATTTATTCCATATTTACGCAGCAAGTTGTCTGCTGGGACATACAAAGTCTGAAGTAAAACAGCCATTTCCTCTAGGGACTCAGTTTACTGGGAACAAATAAATAATCCAATATAATCAAAGTTTGAGCAGCCTGTGGTCGGTGCTTGGAAGAGCAGGACATCTTGGAGGAGGTGGTGTTTCTAAGACAGAAGATAGGGCATCTACATAAAGGACCTGAAGCTTTATAGTGCACTCCTACAAAATGCGACAATTGCAAGGTAGTTTGTCAACAAACTGATGTTAATAATGTTTCTTAATGAATATTACTTTCTTACTAAACTACTCAAGCCTTTCATTGGAACCCTTCTTTGTTATCTTCAAATCGTTCCGTATCCGGTATATAATTTTACCAGTGTGATTGCTTTTACTAGAAGGAAGACAGGATTAATGGGTAGAAGGAGCCTAAGACCCTACAGTCAGTAAAAGGGCTGCTGTGATTGCCCAGAACTGCCGATCTGGTTTTTAACTTGAAGCTTTCTACCATTCTGGCTTCTCAAAATATTTAGATTGTTACCACACCAACAGCAGCCACCACGATGAAATTAAACCAGTGCTGTCACAGGTACACCATTGTTTTAAAAAGAAAAAAAAAAAAGAATTCTTCTAGAACTCCAGCACCTGTAATAGACAGAAATGTAGAATAGATGCTGTGATCATCCACCGTTCACGTCTGCTTCTATCAAACCTTTAGAGACTCTTCCTTCTCCGAATCTTTTGCTGTTCTTATTTCAGCGGTGAAAATGTCTCTGGAGAAGCAAACAAAAAATCAGACATTATCGTGTAGTAGCTAAAGGCTACAGCTCCGGAATCAGACCCTCTGGATTCAGATTTTAGCAGCTGCGTGCACTCAGTCATATCCTCAGGAGTCACTGACTTCCGAGCCTCAGTTTCCCCATCTCCAAAATGAAGATAACAGTAGGATAGAAGCCACACAAGGTCACAAAGATTGAATGAGGTAAAGCCCCCAAATAGTGTCTCCCGTCATAGGTCAGTAAGTGTCGTGATGTTACTGCTGTCATCTTGTTATTGAAATATGCTAATGATAACTATTGATCATTCCCAGCTATACCCACAGGAAAAGGAGGGAATAGAATAATTTTACCCTTTTTTTCTCCCTTGCTTTCCCGAGTCCCGACAGTACAAACGTTTCTCAGCTGTTAGAAAGAGCTAACCGAGGTCTTCAAATGACCCCGGTAATAGCTTCTATCAAATCCCCTCAAGCCACTAACGCCCCTCACCTTGGGACCGGTCATGAGAGGAGGTGGGGATGATTCCCAGTTCTTGCTCACGCTGAACCTTCGCACACGTGAGGTCTCCTGCTCCTATTCATCCACCTCTTTTCTCAGTCGTGAAGCCCCAGCTCTTGACCTCTCGATAGGAAATAGCTTTCGGTGCAGTCTTCCGAATCCTGTCCAGTTTCTCCAGTCTTCTTAAACCAGAGAGTCCCGACTGGGCCTAATGGGGGGCTGGCTCTTGCCAAGTGGACCATACAGGTCACCTCTCCTCTCTTCTGTGACCCAGCGTGACGGGAAGTCGCAGGATGTGTCCCACACAGGTCACGGGTCCGTACGGGATCCATGGCGCTCTTGTGGCCATTTTGCCAGCTGCTTGGCACCGGGCCAGGCCTGGAGGGCCGTGTCAACCAAGGCAAAACAAATGGAGCCCGGGAGATGATTAAGCAAGAAATTAGGCGATAAATCCATTGCTCGGTCACCAGAGTTCTGTTTCATCGTTACGAAAGGCGAGCAGCTTAACTCCAAAGGGAAACCCCACGTAAGACGAAAACATCTCGAGAGCCTCCCCACTGCCAAGCCACACGGCAGTGAAATAGAATAGCTGTGGGATCGCCGGGTGGCACTGCCACTTTTGGCCATGGGGATTTACTGCGGAGGATGCCTGGGGAAACCCTCCTGCCCTCTGTGACCCGAGTGAGCGAGGACTCTCCACCCCGTGAAAACTCCCAGTCCGCCTCATTTTCCTGCAGCCTTTCCCTCTCCCCTACTGGAATTTGTTTATCAGTAAAGAGGTCATCCTCATGGTAGGTTTATTCTTCAAAAGGAAGTAAATGGACTCACGTGATTTATTGTGATAAATGGCATTGATTTCTAAGGAAATTAGTCATTCAGCTAGCTAATGAAAATCCAACTCAGTGAACACAAATCGAGCAGAATACGTAGTCACAACATACTGGGTCTCCTAAGATGGCCGACCACAGTCCCACATGTAGTGAAGTCTGTCTCTATTTGGATGTTATGCCAGTAAAGAAGTGCATTACGTCATCTTGTCACCGCAGGATATATTTGATACAATAGAGGTGACACAGTTCAGTCCACCCTGACTACAAAGAATCACTTGCTTACACATCTTTGGACGTTATCGATTTTATCTGCCATCTGTAGAAATGAATATTTCTCATTAAAAGGATTTTAACTCAGTGCCCGGAGTAAAGTAAAATGTTGGTTCTCCTCCAAAACTGTACATGATTCTAGAAAGTTCAATGGAAATCTAGAAGGGACTAGGCATGTCTTTCCAAGGCTTAAGATATTGGTGATAAGATAGTTTATCCACAAGTTAACATTTCAGTCACACTTGCCTTTATGTTTTCTGTGACATACACTTGCTTTTATTTATTTTTAAACAAGTGAATTTATGGGCCCATCACAGTCGGCAAAGATTTATCTATTATACAATCCCTAACTATTTTTAGGGGAATAGAGAAATAGCAGAAGTGCTTTCTGTCCTTAAGGAATTTCTGCCCTCTCGTCAATAAGAAAATAAGACTAACACATATGAAAAGTAGTCAATGAAATCCTTTAGTATTGTATTAATTTCTAAAGTATGCAGAAAGGTTTTCAGTGTTTTATCAAGTGGGAGGCCATTTGGAGCTGTTTGGGTAGAAGAGGCCCTGAGAAAACAAAGACTGAAGCCAGGGCTTAGGGACTAGGTTGGGATTTAAGTGAACAGCTGGGGAAAGGCCATTCGAGGCAAAGGTTACAGCACAGGGCCACGTGTCTTCGCAGGCCAGAGAAGCAAATGGCAGACTTGCTCAGAGGTTGGATGAGAGGTGCCCTTAGCCCATCGGTGGGTGATCGCTGTGTTCTGTGCTTCAAGTAGGTTTAATGGGAAAGCACTGGGCATTTTTTGGGCATGAGGTCAACGCTGAACTATGAAACACGGACTCAGCTCTAGCTACCACCTGCGAATAGGAGAATACACTATAAGGTGACTCGGCAGGCTATTTTTAGGTAGGGCCACCTCCAAAAATAAATATTGTAGTTTCTCTTCTGAATTAGGTAGTTTGCTCTGTGCCAGGATGTAGTTTGGGTCCCTGACAATTTCACATCAGCACTTCCAAAAAGACATCCCATTCATAAGAAGGAAAAACCCTCCCTTTGTATATGTTAGTCATGTTGAAAATAGCCATGCCCTTAAAATGAAACGGTTGATACTGTTTTGTGGGGGAAAAGTAGGAAAAAGTCATTCCGTATGTTTCAGTGGAGTTCATCAACTGTACACATTTAATTTATTGCTAATTCATACTTGTGCCTCATATTAATAACCCCCATTGCCATTTATACATACGGAATTTTAACTTGAATATTGAGCTCTGAGATCAGGAGCTTCTGGGGGCCGGGTGGCTTGGATCTTAGCCGCTGGCACCATCCAGCGCCTTACAAGTTCACGGTAAGAGCAGAGAGACCATCAATACCCAAAAGGAATCAAATAAACTCAACCAAAGGAAGCCGCTGTGTGGCCTTGACTACAGTCTCCAATTCTACCTCCCTTTGGACAGAGCAGCTTAAATGTTTAATGGGACTGGTGTCCGTAGATTAAGTTAGCATGAGCCAAAAATACTAAATACGTACTGAACTGGCTTCACTACATTTGAAGTATGTTATATTTATACAAAATCTTGTGAAAAGTTTGGAAGTATAAAAACAAGGAGGAAGGAGTAACCCTATTTTGTTTAATATCAGAAAGGTGAAGTTTGGAGTATAACATATATCAAGACATTAAGATGCGATTATAAACCATCTGATAAAAATTCTTCCAGTATGTAGCAGAAACATGATGACATTATTTATGCCTCCCATCTCCAAAGTATGACAAGAACGCAAGCATTTTCATAAGTTAACATGATCACATCTCAAGAGAGTTGAACTTTGCAGTATTCCACTCATTTTAAAGCTTTACAGAGTCAATAAATGAAAGAAATAGAAGCATCAACTTGTGCATTTCAGCTCCATCTATGTGAGATGTCAAGTTACAAGTGTGCTTTAAGTATTAGAGTGAGTTGAATTATGCAACATATTTTTGTGATCAATTTAGAAACGTGTAAGCAAGTTTGAAAACTGCTTGTAGCACACTACTTGGTACATATGAGTGAGATTCGGCATGGATATCAAATATTGGTTGGGGAAAGAAAATACTTGATAATTTGATGAGGCAGAGTCACGACTTTTGCTCATCTCTTTGCCCACCTCCCCTCCGGCAACCACCAGTTCATTCTCTGTATTTAAGAGTCTGTGTCGCTGTTGTTGTTTGCTTGTTTTCTTTTTTAGATTGAGGTTTAATCACATGGTATTTGTCTTTCTCTGACGTATTTCACTTAGCGTAATATACACTAGGTTCCTTCCTGGCATAGTAGCTAACAAGATCTCATTCTTTTCTATGGCTGAGTAATATTCGTGTGTGTGTGTGTGTGTGTGTGTGTGTGCGCGCGCGCGCATATCTGCACACACACCACATCTTCTTTATCCATTCATCTGTCAGTGAACACTTGGGCTGCTTCCATCTCTTGGCTATTGTAAGTAATGCTGCAATAAACAGAGAGGTACATGTATCTTTTCGAATAAGTGTTTTTGTCACTTTGGGTAAATACCCAGTAGTGGAACTATTGGATTATATACTGTCTTTAATATTTTTAGGCACCTCCATCCTGTTTCCACAGTGGCTGCACCAGTTTACAGTCCCACCAACAGGGCCTGAGGTTCCGTTTTCTCTACATCCTCGCCTCTACTTGTTATTTCCTGTTTTTGATGCCAGCCGTTCTGACAGGTGTGAGGTGATATTTCACTGTGGTTTTGATTTGTATTTCCCTGATGATGAGTGATGTTGGGCATCTTTTCATGTGTCTAGTGGGCAGTGTGTGTCTTCTTTTGAAAAATGTTTGAATTCTCTACCCATTTTTCATTGGATGTTTAGTTTGTTGAGTTGTAGAAGTTCTTTATGTATTTTGGATGCTAACCCTTTATTGGATATGTCATCTGCAAATATCTTCTCTTATTCAGTGGGTTGCCTTTTGATTTTGTTGATGGTTTTCTTCACTGTGCAGAAGCTTTTTGTTTTGGTGCAGTGCCAATAGTTTATTTTTGCTTTTATTTCTCTTGCCTGAGGAAACCTATCTGGAAAAATCTTGCTAAGGGTATTGTCCAAGAGATTACTGCCGATGTTTCTTTTCAGGGTTTTTTGGTCTCACATTTAGGCATATAATCCATTTATTTTTGTGTATAGTGTGAGAAAGTGGTCCAGTTTCATTCTTTGGCGTGTAGTTGCCCAGTTTTCCCACCACCATTTATTGAAAAGACTGTCTCTTCGCCATTGTATATTCTTGCCTCATTTGTGATAGATTAATTGACTATATAAGCACAGGTTTGTTTCTAGACTCTGCTCCATTCCATTGATGTCTCTGTTTTTGTGCACAAGATAAAGGAAAATAATTTAGGGTTTCTCATACCAATTTTAGGAATCACTACAAAATGAAATACGGTTTATTTTATGTGGGTTCTATACACAAGAGAAAATGGTATATTTTTTTAAAAAAATTTTTAACCTTTATTTATTTTGGAGAGACAGAGACCATAAGCAGAGAAGGGGTAGAGAGAGAGGGAGACACAGAAACTGAAGTAAGCTCCAGGCTCTGAGCTGTCAGCACAGAGCCCAGTGCAGGGCTCAAACCCACGGACTGCGAGATCATGACCTGAGCCGAAGTTGGATGCTTAATAACCGACTGAGCTACCCAGGCGCCCCGAGAGCAAATGGTATATTTAAATTACGCATTTCAGTAAACAGTACTGATTCAAGATAAGTAGATTTTTGAGTCAAAGTGAATCAGTGTTAATTCCTTAATAAGAGAAATCACAAGTATTCTTTGATTTCCAAGTGATTTCTATAAAATCGTCCAACCATTTATTCATGTTGTAATTAAAAATAGGAAGTATGATGTTCTTTTCCTGATCTTCCTACAAACTGAAAGTTAATTGTCTGTTTTGAAAACTCTCTCCTTATGAAAATAGTCTTAATTTGGCTTTTGATCAATTTGAATTTAATAATATAAATATATGCTGATATTTCTTCTCACTGGCATAGAACTGAGTGTCGAGTCTGAAGGCAGGCTACAAAGTAAATAGGACTATTGACATTTTGGATGAGGAGTGAAGGTGAACACGGGAAGGAAAACAAAGCTGGAGAGAGAGACCCTCTCTTGATTATCACTGGCCAAATGGCAGAGGAAAAATGTGTAGATAAAATAACCTACTTTTTGCTCTCCTCCTTCGTTCTGAAAAGGGTATGTAGGTATCACTTAGTGGCCATTTCTGAAATAAGTTTTACGTGTAAAATCACCTACCATGAAATTGTATGATGATGTCGTGTCTCTGTTCCTCCCTTCTGAAAAGGATTTCACCTCTGGCATCTGTTTAAACTCATAATCCATCCTCTGCATTCTCTGTGTCGGCTGGACGTGTGTCACACAGGCTATGACAAGCCTCTTACGCTCTCCTCCCTTGTGCCTCCTTTGGAACAAACCCGATGCCGTGATTCATTCTTAAGTTGGGACGCTAAGGAAAAGAACACGTGTGATGTTACCGTGCAGTGCACAGAGAGAGGCGAGGGTACAATTTGAGCACCTAGTGAGAAAAATTATAAGCGCAAGAGTTTTTCTATCTGGGTTACTTACTAAACTATTTCCTCCCAGTTTAAAAAGAGCCAAAAATAAGAAAATTTTAACCTGGATCACATAACACGGATTGTGTGATGAAAAGTGGGCTGTTTTGTTGGGAGAAAATATCAGCCATTCCTCTTTGTCACTCTCCAGCTACTACAGTAAGGATGGCCCGGCCGAGGTCTCTTTAGGCCTTCGAGCCTGTCTTGATGTTCTTCTTGGGAAAGCCACTGCTGTTTCGACCCAGTGCCGAGTTTTTGAAAATCAGTCACATGGTGTTGAGAGAACGGAGAAAGGAAAACCACCCCTCAGCCAAAGATGTATGTCCTATAAACTCAAGGTCATGCTTCCAGAGAGAACCGTCATGATTTTGTAAGCTTATCTTTGTGTTACTTGGAAACTTGCCCCTTTTTCCTTTGTCCCAGGCTACTGACCCATGTTTGTTGGGCTGTTTCCATACATTAATTATAATTAACGTCCTTTAAAACTTTTGCATAATAAGCCATGTGATGCTTTCAGTTGAAGCCTTAATTTAAGAAATCATTTTAAAGTTTTATTTTTTATTACTTGACAGAGAGAGAGAGAGAGAGAGATTGCATGAGCAGAGGAGGCGGAGAGAGAGGGAGAGAGAGAATCCCAAGCAGGCTTCATGATGTCAGCACAGAGCCCGAACCCACAAACCATGGGTTTTGAACCCACAAACCATGAGATCATGGCCTCAGCCGGTATCAAGAGTTAGGCATGTAGCCGAATGAGCTACCCAGGTGCCCCTATTTAAGAAGCCATTTTAATTACAGTATAGTTCAGAAAGTCATTTTCTCCCCCAAATAATGAAGATCTAGCTTTATCGCAAAATGAACTGTGAATGAAAAAGACAAGTGGATGAACAGATTCCGAGGACCAACTCTGCCTGAGCTACTAATCCAGTTTTAAATTTGTTCTGATCATAACTCAATGCCCCGTTCAGAGCAGGACATTGGGTCCATCAGGAAATAAGCCTTTTTCAGACCAGTGCCTGCCGCCGACAGGAAGGGAGCCTGTATTCTAATACCATAGCAAGTGTGTCCTCGAAGCTCTTTAACATGCCGGGTCACTGCCTCTCTTTTCGGGTTGGTGCTGTTTGGGCACCACCTGGAGCTCCGGCAGTGAAGACATTCTCCAGACCGGGGTCAGAAATTCCCATATTTAGATCCACTCTGCCCAAGTATGTTTTCACTCGAATGGCAACACAGCGTTCCATACAGAGGTAACGTTTTAGTATAAATGGAGCTTTTGCCGTTTCTAATATTGGATCTAACACAGCGTGATTTGTAAAGATAAATAAGAGGAAGATATTGAGTATTAGCACTTTCTCGTTCTTTTTCCATTTCTAGGAGTTTTGAGAGTAAAAGCTGTGTGGGACAAGGGCCAGCAGTCTTTTGAAGGTGGCATCTCACCCCTCTGTGTGTCCCCTGGTGAGACGGAGATGGGTGAGCGGGGTTAGGAACGGGCACGGAGTGACAGCAGCCTGCGCTGGGTCACAGTCGGAGGAAATTGCTTTGGCCCGAAGGGACACCTAATGTTGGAAGCACGTAGGAATAAAAGCAGCTAGTAGGCACCGAATGTGTGCTCTGTTCCAGACCAGGTTGGCCATGTAGGCCTTTTTCGTTCACCCTCGCAGGTAAATTGAGGATTATCCTCACGTGACAGATAAGGAGAGAGGGGCAGAGTGTCAGAAATGTGCCCAAGGCCACAGCCAAAAGGCAGTTGAGACTTAAACAAAACTAGCCACATCTCAGAGCTCATCTCCCCGGCACACTAGCCTGTGCACCAGGGGTGTGAGTCCGTCTGCAGAGCGAGACAAAGCGGGGGGCCCACCTAACCCACGAGGCCGGGAAGGAGTCCCAGGCAAGGCGGGGGCGGGGAAGAAAGGGTGCATCCCCGTGTCTCCGTCCACACCGTGGATTTCCCATCTCTAGCTGCCCCTGCTACAGAACATCCGCATCAGTATCTCAGACCGAGGGAAGTGGCCTTGGTGTGATTCATTTGGCCAGCAGGGAAAGGTAAACCAGACTACATTGCACCTTAGAATCTTCCATTAATAGTTGTGAAAACACTTTTATAATAAAGCCTAATGGCTTTGGGCCAGTAAATACAGACTGCTATCACGGACTCGGAGAGTTTATAGTGAAGACCAGAATATAGCGAGTCCTTTAAGATGAGTGCTGTAGTTCAGCCCAAACCTGAATGGATTGCCATGCTTTCTGCAACTTCTCAAGGGCTTTGCTCTCATGGAATTCTAGGAGAGGGGCTCCGTGGAACTGGATGCTTTGAGAGAGCCAGACAGTAATACATAGCTAGTACAACTTAAAAGAGACTTCCAAGCTTATTTTCCATAGTGAGTGTCATTGTGTTTTCTCATCATAAAAAGGATATACGATAATTTTACAAGCAATTCCAAAAAGTAAAAAAATTAAAAATTTCCCTAAGGGAAAACCATTATTAACATATGAGGGAACACATTCCCAACTATATCTTCCTAGAGTTATTTTAGATATAGATATACACATTCATACAAATACTATTCATAGGGTCATAAAATGTACACTGGCTTGTATCCTGTATCAGACAGACAGATAGATGAAGTTACATATGTATATGTAAATCCACTTGGGTTATTTTTCCATAATAAGTATAATTCCAAGTATTCATTTTTTAAGTTTGTATTTTAACTCAAGTTAACATACAGTGTAATATTAGTTTCAGGGGTACAATCTAGTGACCCAACACTTCCATACATCACCTGGTGCTCATCACAAGTGTCCTTCTTAATATCCATCCCCCCACCCACCTGCCCTCTGGTGCCCATCACTTTGTTCTCTGTAGTTAAGAGTGTTTCTTTTTTTGTCGCTCTTATTTTCTTCCCTTTGCTAAATCATCATTTTAAGTCATTTACAGCTGCATTGCATGGATGTCCCATTTTTTTCCTAAGCTTCTCTGCATGGGCGTTTAGACTGTTCGGCGGTTAGAAACAGTGTGGAGTCGGACATGTTGATTTATCAGGGGAAATTTTTTCAGAGAATTAACTCAGCACAAGAGACTGTGTTTGTTGAGTTACCTCCACAGAGTCAGGCTCTCTGACTTCCTGGTTAACAGCTGAGATCCTGCGAGTCTCGTGTCATTCTAGTTTCAAAACTCTAAGCAGCTAGCGAGGTCTTCACAGAGTGCAGAAGGCAGAACTGCCTGCACTCAAGCAGAGACCAAACAGAAAGCCTCAGTAGGTTAATTATTTGGCTCTATAAACATCTCATAATACTTATTAAATTGGCAACTAATAAGGCTGACTCCCAGTAATCTCTGTGGCTTTCACATACCTCTCATTGGCCACAGCCACCCGCCACCCCCCACCCACCAACTCTTAGTACCGTCTCCCTCCCCCCCACCCGCCCCCCCCTTACCCTTGGCTTCTTCCTGCAGAATTCAATCACTCAGGTACCCCAGGTCCCTGAGAATACATTGAGATCCCTAGGAAACGGACAGTGAGGTTCAGGCTGGTGTCCTAAACCACATGTCTAGTGTCAGCGAAGCTTACAGGTAAGTGAGTCTGAGTTAGCTAATCCCATTAAACTCTCATTCCGAAAGAATCCGTCAGTCACTGTGCTGTCAGTTTGTTTTATATACAGAAGGGAAGCAGCATATTCTGGAAATAGCTTGTGCCAAAAAGAGCATGAATCCAGTTCTGCCACTTGACAGCTCTGTGGTCTTGGGCAAGATAGGAACCTCTCTGGTGATCCTCAGTGTGCTCATCTGAAAAACGGGGGTAACAGTGGTGCCTCAGGGGGTTGCCTAGAAGATTGAGAAAAGTCACTTGTCACACTGTTCCTGGTCCCTAAAGTGAGCTTTATTAATATTAGCTGTTGTTGTTGATGAAGTCTTTCTAAAAACAAAAATCTCTTCCTCTTGCCACGAAGAGCTGATGTCAGGACTAAATAAAATACCGTACGTGGATGTGCCCAGCATGTACGTGTTCCACAAAGGTTAGTTCCCTTTTCTCCTGGACATCCCCGAGAGATTCGTTTATTTCCCTGCATAGATTCAAAACTATTAGTTCAAAACTATTAAAGAAATAGCAAAGTAGGTAAGTGTTTTTGCCTGATATCCTGGCGACGGTGAAGCAAAGCCAGGGTCTGGGTATGGGTGTAACTGTATTGGTACACATACACGGACTCATGGAATTTGTTCATTGGAAGGGGACCGAGGAGTAGTGTAGGCTTGGAAACGAGTCCCTAAGAAACTGGCCGTGGTCTCAAGAGCTCATGGACCCCAAGAGCTCGTCGGCAGGAAGCCAACTGGACATTATCCTAGGGACGATTTTATTCACCTACCTGGCTCTGTGGCTGGGAATGTCATGTCCTGGCCATTCAGGGAAAAGGTTGGGTTAAGAAAACATCTTGTAAAACTACAAACTGAGAACTTGAGGCTGAATCACATCGCTCTTTGGCCACAGGCAGTGCCTGTGCAGTGTAGGCACATAAGGGCACTTGGGGACAGAAGGAAAAGACCAAATACTACATGCTGGTCATTCTAGTGCCGTTGTTAAGCTAATAGATGCACAACGTAGAGCTGGGACACCAGCCCCGCTGTGGCTCTTCCAGTGATAAATCGTCATGGCTTGTTGCATTCTTTCTTTGCTTCATGCAGTCAGCAAATATTTAACACGCATTTACTCCCTGTCAGGGACAGGGAATAAAAAAAATCCCCCATCTCGGTTGCTTACAGTCTAATGAGGGGACACAGGTATTCAACAAGTAATGAAGAAATTATTTAGTGCATTAGCTTGTGCTTAGAGCTGTAGAGAAGAATAAAACAGGGAAGGGGGAAAGCGGTGGTGACTCTTCTACTCAGGCTGGTGTGAGGACACACTGATTAGGAAACATTTGAGCAAAGAACGTCAGGAACTGAGAGAGTGACTCCTGGGAGTATCTGTGGGAGAATATTCGGGCAGAATAGCATGTGCAAATAGCCTGAGGCACGTGCTTGCTTGATGTGCTCAAGGCCAGTGTGACCCCAGCACACTGAGCAAAGGGAGAGTGGGGTCCAGACGGCGTAGGACCTTGTAGGCCTTTGTGACAGCTTTGTCTTTACTACGAGCGAGGTGGGAAGCCACTGGAGTGGTTTGAGCAGAGGAGTGACATGATCTGGCTGTGTTTCACAGACAACACCTGATGGACCCTACCTGGCAGAGGCTGCTGGGTGGGGTAAGGGTACAGCAGAGAGGCCATCCATGACTTCCCACTCAGTGGCACTTTCTCGCTTAAGTGACGGTAACTCCATACAGTGGCCCAGTGGCACCTTCAGCCAGAACCGGGGCTCAGGGCCATTAAGCAATCAGCCCAGCGAGGTCAGGTTTCAGGTCTAGACCGGGGAGCCTGAAGGCAGAGCCCCTTCCTCCCACCCCGTGCACAAGTGAAAACATATGTCACCGTCATTGCAAAGAATAAGGAATGATTTTTACGTTAGGTGCATAAACTACACACGAGTCTTAAGTCATTAAACTAAGGCTCCAAAGCGAAGATATGGTTTCACTTCTCCTCTGGTTTTTAGTACTGCCACACAGCTCATTTTTCATGCTGTCTTTCTAGATTTCTTTTCGAAGTGGGAGTTCACATTTTATGTTTTATTATGAACTACAACTGAGTTCGTTTGAATTACACTCATCTGTCATCTTAAAGAGTTTCACAGACAGAGTAGACGGCCTTTGGCTGCTTAAGGCATTTTCGAATATCCGTTTTTGCCTCTAACCTGTCCTCCAGGAGACCGGGGCCCATTTCTGTGAAGTGTCCTTGGGTCCTCTCCTAAGGCCCTTGCCATGGAAATGTCCTCTCAGCCTGGATTCAGTCTGTACATGTGTGCATGAACAAGACACTTACGAATTCCGCTTCCCTGCAGATGAAGCCATAAACAATGCACGGCCAGAGGGGACGGAGCTACTTCAGCTGAAAAGCAGAAACAGCTTGTCCCGTTATTTCCTCAAGACTCTCATTAGTTCCAAACAATGCCAGCTTGTAGAGTCTGTCGCTCTGAGCCCTGGATAGCTCTTTTATATTGCTATTAAGTGATGAGCTCCATTATCTCTCCGTTTCCTTCCAACTTGAAGTGTTTTTTGTAGAACAGTGACCACAGACCCGCAGCCCGTCTGAGGAATGGCACTTGGAACAGCCCAAGTCCCCGGGAGCCCTGTGGGGCTGCGACAGAGGCATGGAGGGAGTGGGGACACCCGAGCTCAGCTTAGGTCTTCCCGGTTAGTGTACGAAGTGTACTTAAGTCAGTGTACTTAGTGTGCTAAGCAGTCAGGTGTGAGGTCACACAGGATTGAAGCTAGCATGCGTACCTGCGAAGAAGAAAAAAAAAAGTTTTCAAAACCTCTTGCAAAAAAAATTGTATTTTTCTTTTTTTTTTTTTTTTTTAACTGGAGGAAAGGACAAGACTAGGAGATAAAAAGAGAAGAAACTGCAGTACATATATACATAGTCTCAGCAGAGAAGGTCACTGAATGTTATTTATTTTTTTATTATTAGTTACTTTTGGGAGAGCGCAAGCAGGGGAGGGGCAGAGAGAGGAGGACAGAGGATCTGAGTCTGGCTCTGTGCTGACAGCAGCGAGCCCACTGTGGGGCTCAAACTCATGAACCCTGAGACCATGACCTGAGCCGAAGCTGGATGCTCAACCGACTGAGCCACCCAGGTGCCCCGTGTCACGGAATTTTATACCTGTAGAAATATTTGCTGGCTAGGACCAAGGAGCAAGAGTGGAATGTTCCCACATCTGCCACAGTCACTTGAAGGGAAATTGGAGAATTTAGTTTTTATACTGTGTGGATTAGAGGGGAAATACTATAAAAGTATACTCAAACACATGACATGATACAAAATGAAATCATACAATGAGAATCCAGCATACTTTCCGTCTTCCAATTCCAGCGGGCACAAAACTAACTGAGAATGTACTTAAAATTCGTTCGGTCCCGCGGAAGGAGAGCGGACAGTAGTTCACAGACCTGGGTTAATGTCCAGCTCCACGAGGATGTGCCGTGTGGTGCAGGCAGGGCTCTGGCTGTCACTCAGGTGCTCCGTGCAATTTGGGGATGAGAAGGCACTGTGTTATATCGATGCCCTGGGCTTTTCCTCACATTACTCTCTCCACCTGTCTTTAAGGTCCAGCTGAAGAGCGAGGAGTCCAAGACGTTTGCCATGAAGATTCTCAAGAAACGCCACATCGTGGATACCCGGCAGCAGGAGCACATTCGCTCAGAGAAGCAGATCATGCAGGGGGCTCATTCTGACTTCATAGTGAGGTAGAGACCCCGCCCCCTGCTCCCCGCGGAGAGCCAGCCACAAAACCCGCCGTGGCTCACGCTCACGTTACACACTTGATTCTCGCAGGACACATTTGTGAATCTGATTTTAAGAAAGGTTTTTTGTTAGACTTAAACTGAAGTTTTGATTCTGTACTATTTTTTTAAGAGAATCAGATTCTGTGAAAACGTATTTTCCCAAAGGAGAAATCTGAGTCTCTATCATTCCATGGGAGTGCTCCCTTTGACTCCAAAAGCCAACATCGACCGTTGGCGCTCGAAAGCCAAAATATCAAAAATCAAACTATTCTACCTTTGTTTGAACAGTGATATTTAATTTCGGGAAGCTCTCCACCTCTGTATTTTTAGAGCATTAATAACAGGATAATGGTGAGTTTTCAGATGCAGAAAAACCTGTTCTGGTTAATTTGTCAGTGGCACTTGTTAAAAACAGGGCATAACAGGGTGACATGCACAGGAATTTCCTACAACCTGTAACTATAAAAAGTGTCTATTTTATATCCGTGTATACTGCATGTTTGTGACCACTCAGTAGGGCTCAAGGGTCCATGCTTCAAGCACCCGCCAAACTGGGATTGGAGGAACCCCAAGCAGCCATCTTGGTTCATTATCATGTGGATTAATCCATTTATTGCAAAGTTTGACTAGCCCCCTACCCTCTGTGCATCTCAGGAGGCTTTTGTATCCTTTGCCCTAGCTGTACCCAGATCTCTCTCGTTCATTTAATAATATTTCAGGCTTGGTAAGTCAAGTATGAGGCCGTAATCTCAACATTCTCTTCAAAGGCGGCCATGTTTATAACCTTTGTTCTCTCGTTTGCGATCCACAGACTGTACAGAACGTTTAAGGACAGCAAGTATTTGTATATGTTGATGGAAGTCTGCCTTGGTGGAGAGCTCTGGACCATTCTCAGGGATAGGTAGGCATTTTAAGAAATTTCTATCATTTCTCTAAAAATGTAAAGTCATATTTAAATGTTACATATGCTTATATTTCCGAAAATAAATGTGGGTACAACCCACTATACACATACACTTTAATAAATATGAAACCCACTGTGTGTTTCGGATTTGTAACTAACGACACAGGCTTAGTCCAGTATGGGAAGGGTACCTGGCAAGGTACATGTAACAGGCCTTTTTTTTTTTTTTAACTTGAATATAGGAATCGGTTAACTATATACCGAGAATTCAGTTCATTGCTGTGACTTGGAGGGAATTAGAGTTACGTTCTACTGGCAGTCTGGATTAATTATCAGTTTAATTGCTTCGCTCATTGTCCAGATGGGCAGTCTGCCTTTCCTGACATTGAGGAGTTGTTCCCAAGTAACTTTCTTCTCAGTCTTTACATGGCTCCTTGGTCCCAAAGTTAATAAGTTTCCAGCCATCTTTTCAGGCTTTAGCTGATCTTAGGAAAGAAATTAATCCACTTATAGGCAGGATTTCATGTCAACAATGTGATTTAGATTTACTTATTGTTGCCCTTTTAGGGCAAGTAAAGTTGGTCAGGTTAGTGTTAACTTGTGTCTTTTAATTATGCGGATTAATTTTCCATCTCTTAGTTATAAAACCTTTGAACATTCACCTGGTGACATCTTTTTTTTTTCCCCACATTGTTCTCCTTCATTGGGTAACCTAAGCCATGCTATTTTTTGACAACTTCTTACTTTATAGATATTCCAGAATAGAACCGATGGTTCTTCAGTAATCTATCTGTTTTGAAGTCTCGTTCCTAATTTTGTTCATATGCTAACTTCCTGTCTTTGGAAACCTCACCCTTTCAGGTCTTATCCTCATTACCTTCCTTGTGTCTGTCAAGTGGATTTCTTTTTACCTTGTCAGTGTTCTGTTACATTGATGATGTGTTTCTTTTCTTAAATTTAAGGTAAACAAGCATCCAAGGGAATGTATCGTATTGGCCTAAAGGGACAGGGTAAACATCTGTACTAAGCTGTTATATCACAGTGATTACATTACTTTAGTGATATCGAGTACAGTATATATGCCGGGCATGGTGATAGAAGCTGGGGAGACAGTCAGAATCAAAACAGATGTGGTCCCCCTTCTCATCATCAATAGGCTGTTGCAGGAAGTTAACATTCTGATTTGTTTGTTAATGTCTGGTTCATCCTAATGCGGTTTTACTATTTTTACCTGACCTTTCAACCCTCTAACTTACTGGAAATAACTTCCCCGATTTGCTCTGATTAGAATAGAAGATGTACAGGTGGAAGTAAACATGAGCGTCCTAATGAGCCACAGAGGGAAAGGAACTATTTTAGGCTTCTATTCACCAGGCAACAAAAACACAAGTCCACCTAAAGTCCACTTATGGGGCGTCAGACGTGCATAGGAATCAAGTTTCAATTTATATTTTGAAAGAATATATCATTTCATGGTTTTCTCCCCCTTTAACTTGACTTTCATTTTGTTGACTCATAAATGCCAGCCCGGGCTGTCTGAGGGAGACATATTTTGATCCTTCAGGGCAGCTCAGGTTGCTAGCAAGGAGCAGTTTAGCTTTGGAGGAATGGAGGGAAAATCTCCGTGGGTGGTCCTTTCTCTACCTCCACCAGTATGCTTTTTTTTAAGTTTATTTATTTGGAGAGAGAGAGAATCCCAAGCAGGCTCCACACTGTCAGTGTAGAGCCCAGCATGGGGCTTGATCCCACAAACCCATGAGACCATGACTTGAGCCAAAATAGAGAGTTGGATGCTTAACTGACTGAGCCCCCAGACACCCCCAGGATACTTTTTGATTGGTTCAGTTTCCTTCCCTTTTATCATCCTTGGGTTTAGGATGCACAGTTGGGAAGTCCCCACAATGTGCTTAATGCTACATGAAACTACATGGAGAGGCATGACCTGGAGAGGTCAGAGCTGCCTGCTCCTTCCTAAAGATTCAGGAGGATTGAAGCCCCAACGTTAAAAGCAGCACAGCTATTATTCACAAAATCACTTCAGAATCATTGTCATCTACCAACTTTCTTTCTCATATACGCATGTAGCCTTGTGGCTTTCATTCTGACTTTTTTCCCCTTACCTACCGTGGGCAGTGGGTGGCAGGCAGAGTTTTGGAGATCTATATTGCCACTGACAACGTTTAGGATTTTCAGCCTCAGTTTAAACAAGTATTGAGAAAGGCAAATTGTTAGAAAGAGTGACAACAAAAAATGACAAGAGAAAAAGAAAAAAAAACTGATATTAGTCAAAGCCTACATGAAAAAAATCCTATCGTTCAATTAATTCAGTTTTCTTTTTCTGTCCCAGGAAAGCAGCAATAGAGAGAAGCTATTCTGAAAGCATAAAGACACGTATTTGAGTTGATTTTAAGAAGGGCTTTGTGTGACTATTCTTTACTGACATGGTAATACCTCTAAGCCTCAGGGATTTAGCATAGGAAGTCTCTGATAGCAGCAGCCCCCCTCCTACTCTCATGTAGTAAGTGAGATGACCACTTCCTGCCTCCTTTTTTTTTCTCATCTGCAGAGAAAGGGAACCCAGAGCAGTTTTCTTCATTTGTTTTCAAAAAAAATGACAACGATCTCATAACAAATAAAATGATCCCTGGATAACTATTAAGTAGTTAATACAAATACGACTTAGCACAGAAATGTTAATTGTTCCAGTTATTTCTCTGGTTTATTCTTTATTAGCTGTCATGCTTTATCTTCTAGTCTGGACTTTGTTTTCCGCAAATTCTGTTCCATTCTTTGGAATAGGTTGATACACATTACACTTACCTCCTTCATAACAAAGAACTAGCAATCCCTCCTACCTTCTTAAAACTGTAAGTGGTTAAAAAATAAATAAATAAAATGGAAACCACATTCACTATGACCTAAAAGCGAATTGTATTAATTTTTTAAGGAAACCAAGTTCAAGTATTTCTCTTAGAGCTATTCCACCAATTATATTATTAGATCTTCTATTATCTTCACTTAATTTTTGTTCACTTGATCCAATATATACTGAAATAAGTGAATTAAAGTTTGCTTCTACTAAAAAAAACACTGTAAGTGGTTAATATGATAAATATATAATATGTAGAAATATTTGTATTAGCATATATTATAGAAATGCTAATCTGTTATACATTATGTAGTAATATTGGTATTTAAATATATAGTAATCTAATGGAATTTACTTTGAATTGAACACTTTTCAAGTGTTAATCTTTTAATACATGTAAATATTTTTCCCAATATCTTAATTCTTTCGGAAACCAGAATTTTCAAATCATGCATATCTCACTTCTAGTCATGAGTCTTCCCGGATGTGTGTTATGAGCCCGAGAATAACTTAAATAGCCAATCTCTCTGATTCTGTATTGTGGAGGGTAATTATTTAAGTTCCATCTGAGGGGACATAACGGAAGGGGGTTGGGAACACAGCAGAATGGGAGGGTCCTGAGCTCAGCTCATCGCAGGGCCACACCAAGATAGCAGCTACATTCGTACACCTAACTCTGAAAACAGCCTGAGGACTGTTGGAAGAAGCCTTCCTCGGCCAGCCACGGAGAGGAGCCCACGTCGGAAAGGGTCGGAGGCGCAGAGACACGGGGGGAAACGGCATCTCCTGCAATCAGGAGGACACACCAGCCACAGAGAGGCAGGAGGAGGAGACCCCACTGGGAAAATGGAGCTCCACACATACCATTTGGCTTTGAAAAACAGTGGGCTTAAAACTTGGCAGGTGTTTAAAATCAGCTGGGCTTCGGTCCAGGTACTTTAAACCTCAGTGGGCTTAACTCCAGAAGAGCCTGAGGGCAACAGAAAATGGGGTTCCCGCCCTTACAGAACCGGCATGATAAATACGTTGCCAGGGCAGCACAGAAACGGCGGGGTGAGAAGCGTAGGGAGTGTGCACTGCGGCAGAAGGGACCTTCAGGAAACTTATCCAGGGAAAATGTGCTGCCAGGCGCTGTTTCTTGTCCCTTTCCAGCTGGATAGCTAGACACGTGTGGGAGCCAGTGCCAACCCTCCACATGCCCCAGTCCCACCTTCCCTCACCGACCATCTCCTTCGGCCCACCCATCTCAGCGGGCATCCACAGCGACTCCTGTCCTGGGACAGGAAGAAGATAATCACACACCCGCACGGGGGAAAGTCCTGCCCTGTGGTGCACCCCCAGCTGAGGCCGAACAACTAAGTGTGGACGGCTCACCCGACTACTGACCCTGCCCAAGCCTGCGGTCACGTATGGGCCCCTAAACAGCACAAGGACTGAACTTTTGCCCAGCGTAACCACAGAGGGCAGAGCGGGTCATTGCGGATGCGGTTCAGCCGCAACAGTAAGGCGCACACAGCCCACATGGGAGCCACCCCTGAGGCACCAGCTCCAGGTGACCAGAGGGCACTGTGCTGCTCCAGGGCAGCAGGGGAAGCCTTCTACACAGAGCCACTACTGTCATGACCGGGAAGCATCGCTGACCTACCTGGCACACGGACACAAACGCGGAGAGTCAGACACAATGAGGAAACAGAGAAGTATGTCCCAAGTGAAAGAACAGTGCAAAATCACAACAGAAGACTGAATGAAACGGAGATAAGCAACATGCCTGATAGAGAATTCGGAGTAACGGCCATACGGATACTCACTGGACTCGGGAAAGGCTGGGTGAACTCAGTGGGAACTTCAACAAAGAGGAAGAAGATATAAAAAGGAAGAACTCCATGACTGAAATGAAACATACACTAGAGAAAATAAACAGATTAGAGGAAGCAGAAGGACAGATCAGGGACCTGGAGGACAGAGTAACAGAAGGTGACCCGCTGAACAGCAAAAAGAATAATACAAAATGAGAACAGGGTAAGAGACTTAAATCAGCAACACCATCGAGTGCAGTCACATTAACATTCTAAGGATCTCATAAGGAGGAGAGAGAAAAGGGGCACAAAATGTATTTGATGAAATAACAGCTGGAACTGTCCTTGTCTGGGGAAGGAAACAGATATCTAGATCCAGCAAAACACAGAAACTGTGCAACAAGATTAACCCAATGAAGACACGTAATAATTAAAATGGCAAAAAATAGTGATAGTGTTTTTAAAGTCACAGGGGAAAATAAAATAGTTACAAGGTAATCCCCATAAGACTCTCAGATTTTTTTACCAGAAACTTTGCAGGCCAGAGGATGTGGCATGATATATTCAAAGGGGTGAAAAGAAAGAAACCTGAAGCCAAGAATATTCTGCCCAAAAAGGCTTTTATTCAGAACAGAAGGAGAGGTGAAGAGTTTCCCAAACAAAAGATAAAGGAGTTCATCACCACTAAATTGGTCTTACAAGAAACTTTAAAGTTTCTTTTATAATTTCTTGGAGTGGAAAGTAAAGGCAATAACTAAATGTACAAAAAATATGAAAAGATAATTTCCAGGGAAAAACAAACATATAGAAAAGGTAGTAGATCAATCACATATACACATAAAACATGGAAAGGGGAGTAAAAACTTAGTGCTTTTAAAATGTGTTCAAACTTAAAGAGACCATCAACTTAATATAACCTGCTATACATATAAGATGTTATATATGAACCTAGTGGTAACCACAATCCAAAACCTGTAATAGTTTCACAAAAAACAGAGACCGAGGAATCCGAGCATAATACTAATGAAAGCCATCAAGAAAAAAGTAAGAGAGAAAGAGAAGAAAAAAAGAACAGAGACGAACTACAAAAACAACTGGAAAAAAGTAAAAATGGCAATAAATATATACCTATCAATAATCACTTTAAATGTAAATGGATTAAATGTCCCAATCAGATGGCACAGAATGATGGAAGGGATTGAAACCCAAGACCCATCCATATGCTGTCTACAATAGACTCACCTGGCTTAAAGACACATACAAACTGAAAGTGAAGGGATGGAAAAACATTTACCATGCAAATGGAAGTGGAAAAAAAAAAAAGCCAGGATAGCAATATTCATTGCAGAAGAAAAACAGACTTTAAAACACAGACTGTGGCAAGAGACAAAGAAGGACATTTCCTAATGATAAAGGGGCGATAAACTGATAATGATCAATCCAACCAGAGTATATGACAATTATCTGTGCACCAAACAGAGAAGCACCTAAATGCAGAAAGTAATTTTTAAGAGACATTCAGGGAGAAATCGACAGCAATATAATAATTGTACGGGAAATTAACACCCTTCTTATATCGATGGATAAATCATCCAGAAAGAAAATCAACAAGGAAAATGTGGCTTTGAATGACATACTAGACCAGATAGGCCTAGCAGATTCATACAGAACATTCCGCTCGGAAATAGTATACATATTCTTTTCAAGTGCACATGGAACAATTTCAGGATAAATCACATTAGGCCACAAAACAGGTCTCAATAAATTCAAAGAGATTGAAATATTGAGCATAATATCTGACCTCAATGATATGAAACTAAAAATCAATTGCAAGACAAAAATCTGGAAAGAACAGAAGTCTATGGAGGCTAATAAACAATGTATTGTTCAACCAAGAAATCAAGAGAAGATTAAAAAATTCATGGAGACATCAAAATGAAAATGCAGTGGTCCAAAATCTTTGGGAGCCAGCAAGTGTACTTGTAAGATGGAAGTTTATAGCAATATGGGTGTACCTTGAGAAATAAAATAATATCAGACAATCTAAACTTACAACTAAGGAGATGAAGAACAACAAACAAAGCCCAAACCCAATAGAAGGAATTAAATAATAAAGATAAGAGCAGAAATGAATAGAAACTAAAGGAAAAAAATAATGAAACCAGGGGCTGTTTCTTTGAAACGATAAAACTGAGAAACCTTTAGTTAGACTGATCAAGAAAAAAATGAGGACACAAAATTAGAAATGAAGGAGAAATAACAACCAACACCATAGAGTGCAAAGGCTTGTAAAGGAATATTATGAAAAATTATATGCCAACAATTTGGATGACACAGAATAAAGGATACACACTTAGAAACATATAATCTTCCTAGGCCTAATGAAGAAGAAATAGGAAATTTGAAGAGGCCAATGACTTGCAATGAAATTGAATCACTAATCGAAAACTTTCCAACAAACCAAAGTCCAGGACAAGATGACTTCACAGGTGAATACCACAGTTTGGTAGCAAACATTCAATGAAGAGTTAGTATCTATTCTTCTCCAACTATTCCAAAAATAGAAGCGGAAGGAAAACATCTGAATTCATTCTACAAGACAAACATTACCCTGATTTTAAAACCAAAAATACTACATAAAACAGTGATAGGCCAATACCTCTGGTGAAAATAGATGCAAACACTCTCAACAAAATATTAGCAAACCGCATTCAACAATACATTAAAAAATGATTTACATGATTAAGTGGAATTTATTCAAGGGGTGCAAGTGTGGTTCAATATTGGTTAATCATCAGTGTGATATATCACATTAACAAGACAAAGGATAGAAAACAAATCATCTCAATAAATAGATGCAGAAAAGCATTTGACAAAATACAATATCCATTCATGATAAAAACTTGCAAAGCGGGCCTGGAGGAAACATATCTCAACATAATAAAAGTCGTATATGAAAGACTGACAGCTGACACCATATTCAATGGTAAAAACCGAAGAGCTTTTCCTTGAAGATCAAGAAAAAGACAAAAGATGTCCACTCTTACCACTTTTATTCACATAGTACCGGAAGTCCTAGTTACAGAGAGTAGACAACAAAAAGGAATAAAAGCCATACAGATTGGTGAGGAAAAAGTAAAACCTTCATTATTTGCAGATGATGTGATACTATATATAGAAAACTCTAAAGAATCCACCAAAAGAAACTACTAGAGCTGATCAATGAATTCAGTAATATTACAGGACACAAAGTTAATATACCAAAATATACTGCATTTATATACCTAATAACTCGGAGAAAGAGAAATCAAGGAATCAATCCCATTTATAACTGCACCAAAAAAATAAAATAGCTAGGAATAAAATTAACCAAGGAGGTGAAAGACCTGTATTCTGAAACCTATAAAACATAAAGCAGTTGAAGATGATACAAATAGGACTTTCTGGATTGGAAGAATATTGTTAAAATGTCCATGCTACCCAAAGCAAGCTACAGATTCATTGCAATCTCTATTAAAATACCAACAGCATTTTTTACAGAACTCTAATAATCCTAAAATTTGTATGGAACCACAAAACGATCCCAAATAGCCACAGCAACCATAAGAAAGAACAAAACTGGAGGTATCACAATTCCAGATTTCAAGATATACTACAAAGTTGTAGGAATCAAAACAATATGGTACTGGCATAAAAATAGACACATAAATCAATAGAATAGAGGACCCAGAAATAAAATGACACTTACATGGTTAATTAATCTATAACAAAAGCAAGATGTACAGTGGGGAAAAGACAATCTCTTCAACAAATGGTTTTGGGAAACTGGGCAGCTACCTGCAAAAAAATGAAACCATACCACTTTCTCACAGCATATACAAAAATAAACTCAAATGAAAACCTAAATACAAGACTTGAAACCATAAAACTTCTAAAAGAAAACATAGCCAGTAATCTGAGTTGGCCTTAGTGACATTTTTCTAGATACGTGTCCATAGACAAGGGAAACAAAAGCAAAAATAAACTACTGGGACCACATAAAAATAAAAAGCTTCTACACAGCAAAGGGAGCCATCAACAAAATGAGAAGGCATCCTATCAAATGGGAGGAGATATTTGCAAATGATATATTCAACAAAGGGTTAGTATCCAAAATACATAAAGAACTCCTATAACTCAACACACACACACAATCAAATTTTAAAAATGAACAGAGGACCCGAACATTCATTTTTCCAAAGAAGACATATAGCGGCCAAGAGATACATGAAAAGATGCTCACCATGACCCATCATCAGGGAAATGCAAATCAAAACCACCATGAGATATCACTGCACACCTTCAGCATGCCTGAAATAAAAAAGACAAGAAATAACAAGTGTTGGTGAGGATGTGTAGAAACAGGGACTCTCGTGCACAGGTGGTGGACTTGCGAACTGGGGCAGCTACTGTGGAAAGAGTATGGGAGTTCCTCGAAAAATTAAAAATAGAACTACCATATGATCCAGTGTTCTGGGCCTGGGTATATACTCCCCACCCAAAATACAAAACGTCTAATGTGAAAGGATACTTCTACCTCTACATTTATTGCAGCATCATTTGCAATAGCCAAATCATGGGAGCAGCCCAAGTGTTCATCGGTGATGAGTGGGTAAAGAAAATGTGGTGTATGAATGCACAATGGAATATTATTACTCGGCCGTAGAAAAAGAACGAGACCTTGCTATTTGCTACCACATGGAGCTAGAGGGTATTATACTAAGTGAAATAAGTCAGAGAAAAACAAATACCATATGATTTCACTTAAACGTGAAATCTTGAAAACAATACAGATTCTTAAATATAGAGAATAAAATGGTGGTTGCCAGAGGGGAGGTTGGTAGAGAGGTGGGTGAAATAGACAAAGGGCATTAAGAAATACAAACTTCCGGTTATAAATCAATCACAGAGATGAAAGTACAGCATTGGGAGCACAGTCAATAACGTACTGTTGTTTGGTGACCAGTGGTTACTCCTCTTCACCCGGGTGAGCACAGAGTAACGTAGAGAATTAACCATTATGCTGTACATCTGAAACTGTTAGAATTATTTATAGTCACTCATGATTCATGTTACTAGTCAAGGGAAAAAGGGAACTTACCCCTCGGTAAGAGATGCTTTCTCTTGGTCGTATTTTGTCATTTCAGGACTCAATTTATGACAAGTTGATAAATGTGATTAAGTTTAAAGTTGAGTCTCTCCACAAGTATACATAACCCTCTGATTCTCTCAGTCAGATTGTTCTCTACTGCCATCTAGCTAAAATAAAACAGCTACCCGTTCCTAGAGAAAGTATAAGAGCCTTTTCTATGCTTTAATTGAAATGACACAACTGTCAAGGCCTAATTTATTATTTTGAAGAGCTATTTGGGGCAGTGATTTATTTCTTTAAGCAACTTTCTGTTGATAAAACAAGCTTTCATTTTTGTTTGAGATCAAATTTCTGTTGTCATTTTCAATTCTAATAGTAATTGTTCATTTTGAGTCACCCCGATGCTATGCTTTGTGGCCGCCTTCCAGAAGTGTATTTCAAAATCCACAAATGACCCCCATCAGACGTTTAGTGATGAAGCTGTGTTTCTGGTAAATACTTTGTATGCATACATTATGTTGATTTATCACCTAACATGGAAACAGATTTAAGATCGTGTTTTCATTTAATTTTGCAAATCGGTTACAAATATGCTTATATATGGGGGAGACTCGAAATAGACTTTGAAAAGAATGGAAACCAGCTTTGCAGAACCCTCCAAATTGGCTCAGAATCAGAGAAACCTTGACATGAATCAACAGAGCTGTCAAGAACGAAAGACCTAAAGGTTGGTGGTCAGTTCACTTTTCAGTGAAAATTGGCAGGCGGTAAGAGTAATTTTTGCCTGTGCATTTGTGAGAAGCCTAGACAAAATGAAAAGAACGGAGATGAGCAGAAGATCCTTCAGAGCGGGCTCGTGGCAGTCAGCATTGGCAGTGAGAGGCAGCAAATACTTCCATAACAGTGTTAATCAGGTATTTCAGACCCCTCACTCCCATCTCCAGAAGACTTCAGACCTGTATCATTCAACTTTCCTCGATTTAACACACTATAGTTAAAGAAGACTGTTTTAGTTCTCTATTAGAATGGCTAATATTTATCAGGTGCCCAGTTGTGTGTCAGGACCTAACTCTAAATATACACATCAATTATTTGTATCCTTTCCACAGCCCAATGAGCTAGTTTCTATGACTAGCCCCATGTTGCTCAAGAAAACAGGGAGACTGAGGGAGATACAGTTCGTTGCTCAAAAGTAAGCCAGCGACACCCAAATTTGAGCCCAGAAGTCTTGCTTCAGAGTGCACGTTCCTAACTTACAGCCTCCTCTGATGAATGGGAGTCTGTATTAGGATTTTTTTTTTCATCTTCCTGCTCATGGCCGACTTAATATAATATAATATAAACATGAATACCCTTCAGCAGAGATTTCGTGAGCAGTTGATCTCTCATACAAGTGTTCACTTTCCTTACAACATTTACAGTGTATTTGTCCATTCGGTTCCACTGACAAGTGAATATTAAGGAAAACAGATACGTCACTCAGAGTCTTAACTACAGAAATGGTATTTGATTCCAATAGCAACCAAGAATTTGTAGGCTTTCAAGAAGGCCCACCTAAATCATAGCTAGACAGTCTTGATACAAGGAAATAATCTTCTTATTAAAATATAGCATGTAATGTGAAATAAGACAAATCTCTAGTACCTGAATTGTCTTGTCTTGTTTTGGCTCTGCCACGGCTTTGCAGAGCTGTCCAGTGAGGAAGGACTGGCGTCATATAGGGCACTCAGTAGAGTTAAGACTGTGTGCTAACCATCTACACGTGGGTGCTTACTGCTTCCTACAAATAACTTCTCCAATGAAAGAAATATGTTACTCCTGATGGACAAGCATACTTATTTCAGGGCAAAGAAAAATGACCTGCACAACCTCCTTGTCGAGACGCAAAATTACACAGTGTTCACTCTGCAAAGAGAGTTCCAAGTTCAAAGACAATTGCAACATACAATGTAGTATTCGTTTCCCAATACAGACGCACTTCTTCTCAAAGAAACTTTTTCTTGTCCTTATAAATTCACAGTCCAGACATTGTTAAAGAGAGACACCTAGAATCTTCATAATTATAGTTAAGATTCTAGGGACACCTGGGTGGCTCAGTTGGTTTAAGCGTTCAAGCTCGGCTCAGGTCCTGATCTCATGGCTCATGGGTTCAAGCCCCACATCAGGCTCCGTGCTGACAGCTCAGAGCCTGGAGCCTGCTTTGGATTCTCTGTCTCCCTCTCTATCTCCCCCACTTGGGCTCTGTCTCTCTCTCTCAAAAATAAATAAACATTAAATAAATTATAGTTAAGATCTGGTATTTATAAGAGTAGATATCCTCACGTCTTGAATTGTATTTTGAAAGAAAGATATTTCTTTAGGAAAGAGCTAATTATTTCAGTGAAAACTCAGGGGACATTAGTAGTTGAAATGAACAACTTTCTGGGAAAAAAAAATAGATATTTGTAAAAATGACCCTAAAGGTGCTTCTTCTTTAGCTTTGAAGTCACTGCCCACTTTTGTTTAAAAAAAAGTCATGTTCTACTTCCGGTGTGTTAGCTTTTATTCCTCAATATTGAAAAAAAAAGCAAATCTCACCAACATGCAAATGGGCATCAGGACTGTCATGAGAACCCAGTGCAGGGCCAACTTTTAGGTAGCCCACAACACTCACCTGTGTGCTGGTCTCTCGTGCAGGGAGACCTCCCCTCCCCTTGAGCAATTGTTCACACGAATGTTCCTGAATCATCAGGAAATCATTATATTGTCTCAGTGCTTACTACTTGGGAGAAGGGGGCATACAGCTTATCTTTTTAAAGAAGTTTCTGCTATGGAACCAAGGAGCTAATCTTAGATGCCAATGTTTTTTTTTTTTCTTCCCTTTATTATTTCATTAAATAAACAGAAGGAGGATAGAAGGTGAGAGTGTTCTTCGCTAAACATCAAAATCAAGTTTACTAATCTATATTCCCTTAGGAGTACCTTTTTCCTTCTAATTATATCTTAGCCCCGTCTTTTCTTAAGAAGGCTATAGTGTGGGACACAGGTGTTATTTCTCTTGCTGGCAAAATTTTCAAAAGCAGAATATTTAGCTTGCAATAGATGATTGCAACATAGCCTCACACCTCATTTCCAAAGTGGCTCTTTGAAAACATTAACCTTGTTATTCATACTCTTATGAACTGTATCTGTATTATTTAGGAAGATTCAAAAATAAGCTCTCTAAAAATAAATACGGCTGAACCCATAAACTTCAGCTTTACCAAACCAACCCTTTGGTAAACAGCTCTAAAACAGGATTCACTTCCCACCTGCCCACCACTGTAGTTGGGTCTTGTTAGAGGGTAGGGGGCTTCTGGGATGTTTACAGAAGGAGGTGTGGAGGTGAGCTCCACTTCAGGGCTTACAGGAGGGTAGAATTAACTGTCCCATTTGTAAGGGCAAATAATTCCTGGACTTGGTCCTCAAGGGCTCTTAAAAACCCAAGGCAGCACCAAGCACATGGCATTAGGCCGTAGCCCTTCGGTCTCCAGGGTCAAACTTTGGCACAGGAATATAATGAAATGAGAAAAAAACTGATCAGAGAAACTAATGTCTTCTACACTTCCGTTCTCTGTATTTCAGAGGTTCATTTGAAGATTCTACGACCAGATTCTACACAGCGTGTGTGGTGGAAGCGTTCGCCTATCTGCATTCCAAAGGGATCATCTACAGGGACCTCAAGCCAGAGAATCTCATCCTGGACCACCGAGGCTACACCAAGCTGGTCAGTGCGTTTGACCCCGGGGTTCTGCCCTGCGGCTTAATAAAAAAACAAAAGCCGTGCTCATTTCCTAACATTAATAGCTCTGTCTTCCTTTGGAAATGCTATAACTGTACTTAAAAGCAGATTGTAGTGTTACTGCTTTCAACTAACTGCTCTTTCGAATGGTGCAGAAGTTGTAAGCAGTTAAGTTGAGTAGGTCTGAATTAACACTGTTGTGGCAGAGGTGTTTAAATGAGCTTGCACATGCGCACGTGTTCATAGAAGAGCTTTGTAGAGCTTTTTCTCGTCTGCTTTCTGCAATTCACAGGGAATGAATACTTACATTATAGAAAACCCTGGGTCATTTTAACCTTCTAGATTTAAGTATAGTCTTAAGAGGAAAACTTGGTAGGCAATGTTTTCTAGGCCATTTGAATTATCATGATCCTAGTAAAATCTGTGAAGCGTTCTAATGATTTACTGTAAGAGGGAAGTTCTCCTAGACAATGTGCGACTTTTGTGGGCTTTGAATCTGTCAGTGCCTGACTCCGTTTTTGGACTTTCTGTTCAGCGTATGGTTTCCAAGGAAGTCATATCAGTGGCTGTTAATTATTCGTATTCTCAACCAAATCGTTTTGGGGGGAAAAAAAAAAAGATAGGTTTTCTGCACTTGATGCTCCTCAGTCGAGAAAGATTTCTAGAAAAACGAGGACCACATTTGCATTTTATCCCCGTTTGTGTTTACTCAAGGCGGGGATGCATCTCGTTTCAAGGTTCCTTGAGTAGTGAAGTGGCTTCTCATTAGTAAATGAATTGTCGGCTTCCTAAATCCAGCAGAGATCACGCCTGTTCTGGAAAATTCGTCAAGTAGGTCCAACTAAGTCTCTTAAAATTTTTAAAGAAAGGTGTTATGGCCCAACCTCCATTGCCTGGAAAGGAGGATAAATGGAAAATAATTTCTGCAAAGAAAGGTTTCCCTTTATTTTTGATGATGGGAGCTTCATCCTCTACTCAGGTTTTAACTATTCCTGTTGAAACTGAGTTTGCTTAGGGAGGCTTTGTTTGTTTGAAATACAGGTGACTTCTTTTAGAATATAGGACTATAGTAATAACGCATCTGGTTTTATTATTATCTATGCACTTCACCTAAGTAACTCACTACTTTTGAGCTTAACGTAAGTGCCTTGAAATAACTTGGTTTTGTCCCTTTGTAAGGTTGACTTTGGCTTTGCAAAGAAAATAGGATTTGGAAAGAAAACATGGACTTTTTGTGGGACTCCAGAGTACGTGGCTCCAGAGATCATCCTCAACAAAGGCCACGACATTTCAGCTGACTACTGGTCCCTGGGGATCCTCATGTATGAACTTCTGACTGGCAGGTATGGACACTGACACGCGACTACCGATAAGAATAGGTCAGCCCAGCTGCACACTCCCGCCCTCGTCACTCTGAGTAGACCGTCTTAAAGCTCATTTCACCCATAATGAAATGTGAGTGGTTTGCAGGTCTTTTGGATAATAATAATAATACAGCTATCAGCAAGTTAATAAAAGGTACTGTGGATACTTTCAGGTCTAAGACAAACTTTCAGATTCTCAAAGAAGAAAAAAAAGAAATACACCACCATGCCATGCATGGGGGATGATGAGGAGTAGGGTCATTATAAACTGGAGTTCAGAAGAGGACTAGGTACAGGTCTCAGGCAAACAGAGCAAGGAAAGGACATCCATGACTTCCCTAGAAGGGCAGTAGTGGGCAAAGACACAGAGAAGCTTCGTGTAGAAAAACTTAATGGGAAACTGAGGGCCGACTGAATAGCTTCAGCACAACAAAACAGAGAGAGGCCACATAGAGAATGACGGGATACAGAGGGAGTTGGGGGCACAGGAACAAAGGGGACCCCCACCTCTGATACCATGAGCTGCAGTGGGGAGGAAAGTACAGAGGGATGGTGAGCAGATGCTTCTGCCCTGGGCACAGAGACATAAGTCATGGCTTAAAAGGGCAACTTCAAATAAAGGAAGCAGCCCTAGAGCCCTGCCAAGTGGCGGGGACTCTGCAGGTCTCAGAGGCCGCCAAGTACCTCTACTTACATTTCCCCTCCACCCTGATAGTGCGGAGGGGGCAGAGCCCAGGCACCAGAGCTGGCTCACTACATTGAGCCCCAGCCCCCTAATCCCAGATGTGCCACCAGTGTGGCCCTAGGCACACACCAAGACACCCTCAGTCAGTGTTCATTATGGCTCCGGCCATCTCACCAAGGTGAAAACAGGTGCAGAATATTCTAGACGTGCCCTACTTTGGCTCTAGATGACTTGGCAGGACAACCCAGTGTGAAGTGCCCGGGGACCCCCGGCCCATGCCCACCTTGACTCTAGGTGTCCTTCCAGGGGGCCCTCTGCTTGGAGAGTCCCATGACCCTTGGCTTCTACCCACTTCAGCTGTTCTTTCAGGGGGCACCTTAGCACAGACAACCCCAGAACCAGCCCAACAGAGTGACCCGGGGCCCTGAGCCCATGATAGCTACAGCTCCGTAGAGTCAGCCAAAGTCACCAGGAAAACCTGGTCTACACAGGGATGACCATGCACTAGAGCATTCCCTCAAGTTTAGGAGGAGTAGCTGCTCTGCCTAATTCATAGAAGCAAAAAGTCAGTCAGAAGGAGGAGAGAGAGGAATATGGTCCAAATGAAAGAACACAACACTTCAGAAAAAAGTCAATGAAATGGAGAGAAGCATGGGTGAACTCTGTGAGAACTTTGACAGATAGAAAAATACAAAAGAAGAACCAGTCAGAGTTAAAGAATACAATAACTGAAATGAAAAATACACTAAGGGGAACACGACAGAAGAAGGGCTCAGCGATCTGGAAGACAGGGTAATGGAAAGTACCCCAGGTGAACGGCATAAATAACAGGAATTTAAAAAAATAAAAATTAAGGGATCTCTCAGACAACATCAAGCAAACAATCATTCCCATCATCTGGGTCCCTGAAAGATGAAAGAGAGAGAAAAAGGCAGACAACATATTTGAAGAAAGAATAACTCAAAACTTTCCTACCCTAGGAAAACAGACATCCAAATAATTTCAAATAAGATAAAAACATGACACATATTTAAAATGTCAAAGATTAGGGGCACGTGGGTGGCTCAGTTGATTAAGTGTCCCAGTCTTGATTTTGGCTCAGGTCATGAACTCACAGTTCATGGGATAGAGCCCTGCATCGGGTTCTGTGCTGAGAGCACAGAGCCTGCTTGTGATTCTCCCTCATTTCTCTCTATTCCTCCCACCTCACACTCTCTCTTTCTGTCTCAAAATAAACTAAAATGTGTTTAATAAAATAAAAATCAAATTTCAAAAATTAAAGACAAAGAATTTTAAAAGCAGGAAAAAGCTCCTAGTTATGTACAAGGGAAACCCCGTAAGTCTATCAGCCAATTTGCAGCAGAAACTGAATATATCATGCCACTCCCTTTGTGATTGCCAAGTGCTGAAAGGAAAAAAAAAAAAAAAATCCACTACTTAGCAAGTTTATCATTCAGATTTGAAGGAGCAATAAAGAGTTTCCCAGATAATCAAAGAATTCCCTTTAACTTATCTTTTAAGTTGGAAAGAAAAGACCATAATCAGAAGAAAATAATGAAAAAAAATTCATTAACGAGGGAATAGAGCAATGACTTATAAGGCTAGTATGAAGGTTAAAAAACAAAAGTAGTAAACTCAATTGTATCTAAAACATTAAGGTGACTCACAAAATAAAAAGATGTAAAGTATGACGACATATACACAGAGTGGTGGGGGAGGGTAAAGATCAAGTCTTTCAGAATGTGTTTGAACTTAAGTGACCGTCAACTTAATGTAGACTTCTGTATACATAGGATGTTCTTTGTGAACCTCATAGCCACCACAGACTAAAATGTATAAAAGATACAGAAAAAATAAAGACACAAAGTCCAAACATAACACTACAGAAACTCATCAATTACAATGAAAGAAAGCAAGAGAAGAAGAAACAGAGAACTATAGAAAACAATTAATAAAATGGCAGTAAGAACGTACCAATCAATGATTACTTTAAATGTAAATGGTCTAAATGCTCTAATAAAAAGACACAGATGATAGAATGGACTAAAAGAATAAAAAAAGACCCATCTGTATACTGCTTCCAAGAGGCAAACTTTAAACTTAAAAGACAGGTGCAAACTTAAAGGGGAAAATAAGAAAGATGCAAAGGATATTCCATACAAAAAGAAGCCAAAAAACAAAACAAGCTTCAGTAAGAATACTTACGTCTGACAAAATAGGCTAAAAAAGACTGTAACAAAGACAAGGAAAAGTAGGGGGAGATTAACACCTTCTGTCAATGGACCCATCATCCAGGCAGAAAATCAATAAGGAAACAGGGTCTTTGAAAGACACGTTAGACTGGATAGATGTAACAGACATATACGGGCCATTCCATCCAGCAGTAGCAGAATACGCGTTCTTTTCAAGTGCACGTGAAACATTCCCCAGGATAGAGCACAATTCAGTCTACAAGTCTCAATAAATTTAAGACTGAAATCGTGTCAGGCATGTTTTCCAACCACAATGATAGGAAATTACAAATCAATTACAAGAAAAAAACTGGAAAAAAAAAAACAAAACATGAAGAGGCTAAACAACATGCTACTAAACAATCAATTTGTTAAGGAACAATTCAAAGAGGGATTATTTAACAATACACAGATACCAACAACAACAGCAGCAACAACAAAAAACATGGAGACAAATGAAAATGAAAACACAACAATCCAAAATCTTTGGGAAGCAGCAAAAGCAGTTTGAAGAAGGAAATTTATAGTAACACAGGCTTACTCAAGAAACAAGAAAAATCTCAAACAACCTAACCTTACATATGTAAAGAAACTAGAAAAAGAACAAAGCCCAAAATTAGAAGAGAGGAAATAAATGAGAGACCAAAAAACAAAAAAAAAGATCAATGAAACTATTGTTTTCTTAAAAGATAAACAATATTAATAAGCCTGTATAGTGACTCATGAAGATAAAAGAGAATCCAAATAATTAATATCAGAAATGAAAGGGAAGTCACAACCAAGAACACCAAAATGCAATGGTTATAAGAGAAGGAATACTATAAAAATTATGTGCCACTGAAGTGTGCAATCTAAAAGAAATGGATAAATTTCTAGTGCCAGAGTTCAACTCCAGCTAGTCCAGGAGTCCCCAAAGGATGAACGGTGTCCATGTGATGAATGAGTTGAGAGAGCTGCGAGGTTACCAGAACCAGGCAGGCAACTCTGCCCTACTGATCTCAGTGTCTTTATTTAAAGGCAATAAATCACATTACATCAAAGAGTACTTCGTCACCTTACATTAGTAAGCATAGATTGATAACCAGCTATTTTTATGATTCTGTTCCTAAGTTAATGAACATATACTGTTTTTGAAGTAGGGTTAGGTAAATTTTTGGCAGGGGGAGAAAACAGGATGTTTAAGAAGAAAGCAGGGTTGTCATGGTGATCTTGAGCAAGCAGATGGCGCATACACTGTTGCCTTAAGACCTATGTTAATCATCTGTAGATAGATTACGAGCCATTCTGTCCAGCATTCTTGACCATAAGGGGGGAAATACAACTCACTTGGTAGAGACATAATTTTCTAATGCTTGCCTGAGTTTCTTTTCTTTATTAGTGAGTGAATTTACACAATAGGGGCCTGACGTCTACATAAGTTACACTAATTTTTAATGAACTCACTATTCTGTATGATCAATTTGTGTAACCTATCTCCAAGAGGCAACTTTGAGGTTACTTCTGGCCAGGTTACTCTCGCTCAGATGTTATCCATTAAGGCTCCAGGTTCCTTTTTTCAAATGCCATAAAATCAAGGGGCATTTTATCTGGTTGAGGCCAACCAGAGCAGTTCAAGAAGTCCAGGCCTGAAAAGTTATTAGAAGGAGATAGTATTGGGTGCCAGTTGGTCGGCAGGAGACCTTGCAACATCTGCGTTTTCCACACAGGGAGACGTCTCAACCTGTGAGCCCAAGATGGCTCCCGACATTCTAGAAATATACAGTCTTTCCAAACAAAATCAGGAAGAAATAGAAAATCTGGGCAAACCAATAACTAGTAACAAAATTGAATCAGTAATCAAAAAACCCCCATAAACAAAAGCTGAGGAAATGAGGGCTCTACAGGTGAATTCTACCCCACATTTAAGGAAGAGTTGATAGCTATTTTCCCAAAACTAGTACAAAAAAAAAAAAAAAAAGAAAAAGAAAGCTTCAATTGATAAGACCCATTATTACCCTGATACCAAAACCAAAGACACTGCCACAAAAGAACAGGTCAATGTACCTGAAGAACACGGATTCAAAAATTCTCAACAAAATATTAGCAAGCCACATTCAATAATACATTAAAAGGATCATTTACCACGATTGGGTGGGATTTATTCTGGGGATGCAGGGGTGGTTCAGTATTCTCAAATCAACATCATAGATCACATTGACAAGAGTAAAGCCCATACGATCATCTCAATAGATGCATAAAAAGGTTTTGACAAAATTCAGCATCTGTTTAGAATAATACCCTCAACAAAGTGGGTTTACATAAAACATATTAAAGGCCATATATGAAAAACCCACAGCTAACACCATACTCTTTGGTGAGAAACTGAGAGACCCAGAACCGATCCAAGAGTGTCCACTGTCACCACTGTTAATCAACATAGTACTGGAAGTCCTACCTGAAGCAATCAGACAAGGAAAAGAAATAAAAGGCATCCAAACTGGTAAGGAAGAAGTTAAACTGTCAATATTTGCAGATGGCACAATACATAGAAAACTCTAAGTACTCCACCAAAAAACTGCTAGAAATAGTAAAGAATTCAGTAAAGTTGGAAGATAAAAAACTAATATACAGGAATATATTGCATTTCTATACACTAATAAAGCAAAAGGAGAAATTACGAAAGCAATTCTATTTACAATGCACCAAAAAGAACTAATATACAGGAATATATTGCATTTCTATACACTAATAAAGCAAAAGGAGAAATTACGAAAGCAATTCTATTTACAATGCACCAAAATGAATAAAGTTCCTAATGATAAATTTAACCAAAGAGGTGAAAGATCTGTCCTCCAAAAACTATAAAATTTTGATGAAAGAAATTGGGAACAAATGGAAAGATGGTCTTTGCTCATGGATTGTAAGCATTAATATTGTTAAAATGTCCCTACTACCCAAAATACTCTACAGATTGAGTGCATTCTCTATCAAAATGCCAGTAGCATTATTCACAGAACTAGAACAAATAATACTAAAATCTGTATGGAACCACCAAAGATCCTGAGTAGCGAAAGCAATCCTAAGAAAGAAGAACACACCCGGACGGGTCACAATCCCAAATCTCAACATATACTACACAACTATAATAAGGGTGTGTGGTGGCACAAAAACAGACACAGAGACCAGTGGACCAGAATAGAGAGCCCAGAAATAAACACTTGCTTCTATGGCCACTTAATCTCCAGCAGAGGAAGCAAGAGTAAGTAGTGCTGCGGGGAAATGGACAGCTAAAGGATGTGGAAGAGAGCATGATAGGTGACTCTTTAAAGTTTAAACTCAAGGGGTGGCTGGCTGGCTCAGTCTGTGGAGTATGTGACTTTTGATCTCTGGGTTGTGAGTTTGAGCCCCACATTGGGTGTAGAGATTACTTTTAAAAAATGGAATCAAGTTTAAATTAGACTAAATTGTTGCATTATGTTGCTTGATAGAGGTCGTAGGATCAGTTCCATTCCATGGGTTAATCAGAGTAGACCTTTTTGGGTAAGCAACATAACTCTTAAGCCAGATAAATATGGGAAGAACCTTCCAGGCAAAACAAACAGCCTTCTGAGGTGAGAAAATGCGTGGTATTTCAGAGGAACAGAGACCAGACAGTGAGGGTGGCGGGGCAGGAGATGGAGTCCTATCACTGGCATCCCTGGAGGGGTCTAGAGATTTTGGACTTCATGCTGAGTGTAATCAGTGAGCTGATAGGTTCAGGAAAAGGGCTAGAAAGTGGAAGAAGCATCTTGAATGGCCAAGGACAGCAAGAGACATGCTTGCTGCACTAACCAGACATGAGAGGAACAGCAGACAAGCTTGACCCACATATGGTGTTGTTTGTTTTTTGAGAGAGAGGGGGAGACACAAAATCCGAAGCAGGCCCCGAGCTGTCAGCACAGAGCCTGACACGGGGCTCAGACCCACACACCGTGGGATCATCACCTGAGCCACAGTTGGTCACTCAACTGACGGAACCACCCATGCACCCCCACATATGGTTTTGCTACGTGATTTACTCGAAAAGCTTTCTGCGCCATTTTGCTATTAATCCAGCGTCATTCCGTGTTACCACGACTCATGTATGTCCCCAAATAAGAATTGATAGCCCTTGTGGTGTTATAACAATTTAGGATTTCTTACTTAGAAAATACAAGTGATTCTCTTTCCGCGTCTCACCTTTGCAGCCCGCCGTTCTCAGGCCCGGACCCTATGAAAACCTATAACATCATACTGAGGGGGATCGACATGATAGAATTTCCAAAGAAGATTGTCAAAAATGCTGCTAACTTAATTAAAAAACTATGCAGGTGAGCGTTCCGGCCACATGGCATTTGAAGGGTTCATGATGGAAACGTGATTGGGTCCCTGACAATTGTTCATTTCTTCCCAGGGATAACCCATCAGAAAGACTAGGGAATTTGAAAAATGGCGTGAAAGACATTCAAAAGCACAAGTAAGTGTTCTTCCCTCGACCTTTCGTGGGAGCTTCCAGAAAGCCCCTCCCCAGGCTGTTCTTTTTAGCCACTGGGTGTGGGACTGACTCAGCCCGTGGGAACACCCACAGGGACGTTCAGACCAGCTATCCTGATTCAAGCCCTTCTCCTTGTGCCTCAGCGACATCGGAGACACACACGACCCTGCCATACTAAGTCACCAATTCACTGAATCCTGTTTCCCCTAACTCGTACTAGCGAGCATTTTTCCTCTCCGGCACCAAGAGGAAGTGTGTACTTTTAATTCTGAGATTCTCTTCTCTACCAGAATATCAAAAGCACAAGTCCTCCACCACATCGAGCCTCATTTCCTAGGCTAAAACTGGAATATATTTTTCCAGCCGCTTCCCAAATAGACGATAAAACAAAGTACCGAGTACAGTGTTGTTTTAAACAAGGGCAGCATCTTAAATAGTACGCCTTACCTAGTTAATTGGATATTTGAGTTCTAATCTAAGACCAAATTGTTGTTTTTTAGTAGTCTGTTTGTGTAACACTCACAAGAAGTTCGCACCCGTACAAGAGGAACTTACTTTGTACCTAAAACACCTGCTAAGAATTTGGTGCGAGCATCTACTACCAGTGAAAACTTTTAACGACAAAACAGAAACAAAAAACGTAGTGTTATCTGCTCCTCATTTTCACAGAGAATCTGAACACAGAACCTTCATTCTTTTTTTTCCAATTAAATGTGTTGACATCTTATTAGGAATTACTATGACCCTAGTATTGCATATTTAATGTTTCCTTCTGCGAACCCAAAAAAGGTACCGAGTCAGAGTTCCACCCAGCTACTACAGTGATGGGAAAAGGTTAATTGACAGAGGCTGCCCAATGAATCTGTGCAGAGCTGGGAAAAACGTTTTCTGTCCTGACTTTCCATGCCCCGCATCCTCCGCCTTAAAATGAGATGTCCTGTAAGGCTCAGGGCCAAGAATATCATGACATTTACGAAGTTCTAATGATAGCACAGGAGCAAGGTCATACAGACCATGATGACATCGCTAGGGAGAAAAAGGAGTTATTTCTAACTGGTGTTAAATATTTCAACAATTAGATTTTTTTAATGGGCGTTGCATAGAATGAGTTAGCTAAAAGTTTTCAGTGAAAGAGAATACGTTTTTGTCACATTGGAAATGTTCGCCTCTCTGCTTTCATTCAGACGGGCACGTCAAATATGTTGTAACGAGGTTTCGGCTCAAGTAAAATGCCTTTAACCAGCTCCTTTTTTCTCCCCTTTCCTAGATGGTTTGAGGGCTTTAACTGGGAAGGCTTAAGAAAAGGCACCTTGACACCTCCTATAATACCAAGCGTAAGTAAACTTTCCAGCTTATACTTGTGCGACACAGCTTCGTCCTAGGATCTGACTAAATAAACACCGGAAGTACCACATTAGACTAAGATCTGAAATCCACCCTCGACAACAGGTCCATTAGGAGATGGTTCTTGTGTGTGTATTTTACCATTACCTTTTTAAACCATTGATGCTAATTTATTCATCCTGTCATCAGGCTAAAAGAAAAGGATTCTCTTGCCTTAACGGTCTTTTCTGAACCTATCAGGTGTTTTGCTAAACAGCAGCCCACTGACGGTGACTCCGCGTTTGCACTGTATTAACTTGAAATAGATTTCAACCGATGGCATGTTGACGTATTTCTGTTTAATGCTGCATCTCATACAACCCGCTGCTGCTTTACAAAGAGGCGCAGGACCGCTCTGTGGTCCTGAGCCTTTCAGGCACAGGCGTCCCTTCCCAGGAACTAACTCGAGACTGCTCTTCATTCAGAAGCATTTTCCTGACTCCTAAGGGTTATTTCTGTCAGTGCTTACGCCTGTTCACAGACGAAAACCCCGTGACCGTGGCTCACGTCACAGATTCTGATTGCACTCGTGAAGTTTTGTTTTTAGAACAAGAGTTGAAACTTGGAGGAGTAAAGAGTAAGCCGAAATTACACTTGCCCAAGGCTACCAGAGGTTTCCTTTTATGCACTAGTAATATCGAATGGGATAGATTTATGGATATACCCATATATATTTCATCCAGGTATTAGTATATAAATGTTCTAAATATTATAGAATATGAGAGAAACTAAGGATGGATTGTTTTGCTGCTGTTACTGGTGCTCTACAGATTGGACTTGGCCCAAGACATCTGCGAGAGTTCTGATGGAGGTTAGAAATGGCTCTTACTCTACTTGAAATAAACACACAAAAGACTCCAGACGGTCTGCAGGGCTGTACGTAACCTGATTTCTGCCTGTTTCTCTTATATCTCATTCCAATCGTGTCGTCTCTTAGGCAGCAGCCACACTGGCCTCTTTTGATTACTTCACAGCAGGAAGCACTCTCTCTCACCTCAGGACCTTTGCATAAGCTGCATCCTCCTTTCTGAACTCCTCAACTGTTAGTTTTGAAACAGTGTTTTTTTCAAAAAGGCTTTCCATCATCACTCTTCCTCTCATGTCTTTTTTCTTCAGAACGCTGAGTAAACCTTATAGTCCTTTCTAGATTTTTGCGATTACTTCTTCTAATCATACAGCGTACTCCCTGCTAGAGTTGGGCAAGAGCCATGTCTGCCTTTATTCACCACTCTTAGCCCCAGTAAAAAGCACCACCCCTGCAATGTGGTAGCCCCTCAAAAAATGGTCATTGATCGGGGAATGAATCAAGAATGCTTCTTAAAAATCAAGAAATCCCTTCTCGTTCATTTGACCCTCTCTCGTTCGCAGGTTGCATCACCCACAGACACAAGCAATTTCGACAGTTTCCCTGAGGACAATGACGAACCACCCCCTGACGACAACTCGGGCTGGGACATAGACTTCTAATGTATTTCTCTTACCTGCTTCTGCCTTGCTGAAGTCAGCTTTCTCTGAGACACAGCTGCCAGCAAACCTGAGGGACGGAGAGAAGATTAGTGCTCGGGGTCACCATGATGCCTTTGATCGATGCTGCTCCAGTAACTACAGTGGCATTAGGACTTCTTGCTTAGATGACAGTAGCGCTCTTTCTATGTTTTCTGTTTGATCCTAAAACTAGCAGGCGAGGTGGTGGTCCTGAAGCAAAGCCTTTCACCCGTAAAGAGAGTTTTTCTGTTGTTGCAACGAGCTCGCTTTGCTCTGACTATAAATTCGAAAGACTGTAAGAAATACTTCCACCTAGAAAAAGAGTCTGTACCTTGGTAGAATGATCAAGAAGATCAAAATATACTATCTCGGGTACGCCAGATTACCGTGGTACAAACACTGGGCTCCTCCTTTCCTTCGCGTGAGGCCGTGGCTGTCTTGGCGCAGGCCGGTGTATGTACCGTACCGAAGAGGGCCCCGCCTCTGTGGGTCACGGGGCTCATGTTGAACCCCTCATGTCAGTGCTAGAAGTTTCCTGATTTTATTTCCTAGCAGTGCTGATGACGAGGCCGAATGTTACCTTTCCCTTCCGACAGATTTTAAAAACCGATCCGATCAAAGCACAGCTGCTCCGAAGCCCCATGGCAGGCATAGACGCGTTTTCATGGAGGATTGAAAAAACCAACAACCTGCATGACATTTGTCTGTTTCCTTTTTTGATAAATTGGCATGACCGAGTGGGGGAAAAAAAAATCACAAACCATTTCATATCTTTTAAGATCTTGTGCTTCAAGATGGTCCTGGAAACCAATGACTAGCAGCCAACTGAATTCTGTTTATTACCTGACACACTCTCAGACTGAGGCTTAAAACAGTCCCTTTTATAAAAATTACCCCTTGGGGTGGGGGGTGGGGTGGAGAGGGGCGGAGATCCATCCAAAAATAAAAATAACTATATAGGTGCTATGTATATCTTTCATCTGTAAATGTCCGTGTCTGAGCAGACAACACTCATTCCAGTCATCACCTGTGTAGCCAGAGACTAGCATTTTCACGACATTTACCAACGAAACTCCCGTCAGATTCCACTTACACAACACAGTCTAGGGTTGAGGGGAAAGGTGATTAAAACCCATTCAACTGGCTTCTTGTCTTAGGCCTGAACCAAAAAGAAAAGAAGAAGAAGAAAGCCCAAAATCATCGAGATGAACCAGATGAGGAACCTTACTTCCGTGAGGTCCGGGAACAGGACAGGACCTGGCCAGGTGCTGATTGACCTTTTTGGGAATGAGCCGCTGTGAGTTCATGCATGCATCAGAGTAGAGAGGAAAACAGGACCCTGCTTTCTTAAGCAGAAATTTCCACGAAGTAGGACAGAACTACTACCATCCTGAAATGTATTTGAAAATACCAACCTGATGTGCTTTTTTCACGAGGGGAAAAGAATCAGCAGTTTAAAGGGAATCCTTTGTTGGCAGGCGAGGTGACGACTGTGAGCTCTTCTAAGTAGCAGAAACGTTTGGAAGCTTTTCCTGGACAAGTAGGGTTATACCTGCGTGGACAAACGCATAATCTTATGAGCTGTCATCCTGATCTGCAGCTATGTATGAACTTGGTATATCAAATTGAAGTTTGCCTTTTTCCAGTAGAGAATTTTTTTAAGAAGTCGATCAAGGGTAGACACTTTTGCAAAAATATATGTCCACAGAGGTCATTTTATCATACCCAGGAAAGCATATATTATGTTATCTGTTTGAATTTTTCATCCTATACGATATCAACTTATAATGATCTAAGAAACATTTGGGGAATAAAAATAATAAGGGCATATTATACATAATCAGAATAAAGTTAAACTTTTAAAGTTAAAACTTTGATCCCAAGAAGTTACTGTGACTCTTGTGTTTGAGTTTTCTGTCCCTTACAAACAATTGCTTAAGATCAAGTTATTACCCCAAGATACCCACTTACTTCTACAAATTTCAGAACAGAAAACATACCGACCTAAAATCCAGCTATGAGTGCTGTTTCAGAACTTTTTTTATTGCTTTTAACTAGGCTTTTAAAAGAATGTAATTTCAATATCATGGTCAGTGTTCAGCGATTTTTGTTAAAAGAGCGGGCTAGGCATGCTAAGGATTTGCTAGGTGTGAACTTTATCTGGTCACTATGTCAGTGAATTGCTCCTGCAATTTTTCACATACCCCACTAACCCCAGAGCGTAGCCCTTACTGTGGATGTGGGGACCATGGTTCAAGTCTAAGACAACAAGGGACAGGTTCTCTGAGGATGAAGAAGTAGCATTCGGCTCAATGGAACTGTCGGCCGTCTCCCACTGTCGCTCTTCCCTCGCTCATTTCACCTGTGGTATTCCGTAGGCTGTCCAAAGCACTCGCTAATAAACGAAGGTGAACTGCATCTTCCAAAACTTGCTAACGGTCGTCTCATCTTAGGCGTTGACATTTAAGGATTTCAATCTTGTCTCAATGAAGACACTAGGGCTAAAATTCACGGTCAGCTTCGTAAGCGCACCCCACTTTATTTCTGCATTTTTCATACCCCTCCGTTTTCCTACACCGAAGAACATCTGGCTAAGTTAGAATAGTGCCAACTTGTGTGATGTGTTAACCGACTCTCTTGTTAACACTTCGAGTCTGGGAAATAAGGGCTTTCTGTGTGTCGGGACGCACAGGAAAACCGAAAACTGCCAAAGGAAAGGGACGTCATGCTATCTGGGATACACTGAATACATGAGAGAAAATGATTTCTGGAAGTTTGCTATCAGTGATTTCCGTGTTTGTATCTTCTTGGTTCTTCACGTACGAATCAGGTCCGTGTGGCATCGAAAACGACTTTATTTTGATTATCTTCTTTACAAGTCATGTTTCTTACTTACAATTAGGGGATTTGCATGTGAGTCGCACATGTGTAATATATAAAGTCGACTAATTGAATTTTTCTGGGTTCGTTTCTAAGTGGCTGAGCTAATGGTGAACTTAGAGAAGTCAGCTACCACACTGAAAATAAGGATATTAGAACGGATTTCGTGAGGAGAGGTGATCTGTACATTATCCATAACGATGTTTTCTTTCACGATAGGACCACAGACAAATATTTATGTAAATAGGTATTTTTGTGTGAGATTTTGTGGTACATATACCTTTTTTTAGGGTTTCACAGCATTATTATTTCATCTTATTTGTACTGAATAATGTTTTTAGGTCCAAGTAGACTTGAATTAATGTCATAATTGTCAGTATTATTGAAAATTACGTCCACTGTACTGTTTCATCTGTTCCATAGTTTAGAACATGACCTGGCTATCTGGTATTGTTGCAAGTGCCTTAAATTCATGGCATCCTATTAAAAAACAGATTTGGTGTTATGCTGCATGACAAAGACAAATACACCTCAAAATGTTGTCCTTTCTTAGCTTGCTGCGTTTTACAGTTCTTTCTGCTAACAATTTCTAAGCCTTTATTATATAATATTGATGAATTACAGAAATGATGAAGTCGTTCTCTTATTTCTGTTACATGTACCAGAGCTGTGTATCTGTTACTGAGATACAGCGTCATTTCTGTGAAATGTATAAGTGTATGTGCAGGTCAAATTAATCTACGACATACTATCAGTCTGTACACAGGTATTCCTGTTTTGCTAAGCTGTGCAGGTCCAGTCTAAAACAAAAATTAGTGCAGTCAAGTTCTAATGCCTCGTTTTATAGACTCCATTAATAACGACCCAACTCAAAAGAAAAATTGGAAAGTGACACCTCGTTATGAAACCAATGAGAGGAGAACGTACCTTAGCGCACTCCTCAACAAAACAGGTTGCTTTCTGAGTTCTTGTATATGCAAATCACGCAGGAGGCAAGTTTGCAACAGACCTGGGAAGATAAACGTGGGAAGTGTGTTGTCAGCCCTCCTCTTTTCCTGCCCCTGAATTAACAGAGCTCTGGGACCTTGACAGTGACTCAGAGGCTGGGCTTTCCGAGGAAAAGGACATTTCTTTAAGCATCATCTGTCCAATTTAGTTCATTGTATGATGTTTTTACAATTGGTCGGTTCTTTTGTATTCTTACAGCTATGGTTATTTGACTGTCTTCTTACAATTCGTTCTACATGAAAGAGTCCTTTGTTAGTCAGAATGCAACCACTGTCATCAAATGGTCAGTGACCACTTGCACTCTTTTGATGTAGATTAAAAACTTTTTCATAAAATTAACCTGCTTTGATTTGCTCTGTATTTTTCCTGCAGCTGTAATTGCCGAGTGCCTGTTGTATACTTTATAGAGTTGAAATAAAAAAATAATTACTTTTGAACTTAGTCGATGTTTCATTCCAGACGAGATTTCAAGAACAGAGTTGGTGAATCCTATTGGAACGGAAGGACCCTGCGGCGCTAGAGTAGAATGTCACTGAACAATGGAAGAGTTACTTATCGCCCAGATGTCCTTCACGTCAGCATGTGTTATGATCTGAGAGAATACAAATCGAGCCTATCAATTTACAGAATTCAGTAGGGATAAGTCAGGCATCCAGTGTGAGTGGAAAAGCAAATGTAGATACCCACACAAATCCCGACCTCAGCAGCACTCTGTGCACCGCTACCCCTACCTCTGCCTCCCCCCCCCAACCCAGCTGCCGCCAACACCACCACACACTCCTTGTTTGGGCTACCCTTGATCAAACTCTGAACTAGGCCCAAAATCAGAAAGATAACTCTTGTATAATACTATGCGCGAAGATGGACTTTTATGAAAAGTGACTTCATGAATCTTTGCCTATAGCGCATCCAATAATTTCATTTCTTCTGCAGATAGAGCTCAACCATGCTTTTCAGTCGCCTTCCCTTATAGTCTGTGATTTTCATACCCTTGATCTAAGAACGGTCGTCTTTGATCCTAGAGAATTTTTTTTCTTTTTTTTTTCTTTTTTTGGTATTAATGACATTTGGTATTAATGACCGTTTTCGGAGAGGCCTGTAGATCAGAACTCATGACGATGAGTGTGAAGGTGCTGTATCCACACCACTGTCGCGTCTCGCTCAAGTTAATTGCAGCTGGAGTGAATCACTACGCGTTTCCCTGTAGACAGCAGGAATCCATGATAAATGTGGCGTGAATGTGCTGTTGCTCAGCCAGCTTGCTGACATGACGCTTGCGGAGGATCTACCCTTAGAGTCTCAGTGATAGCCCTGAACGTGTAAGGCACGCAACACAGAGCAACCTCCACACTTTTTTTATTTTTTTCTGAGATCCCTATTTAGAGTTTTCTCTCTGTGTTCCATACTTCTCCTTTCCAACTCAAAAGGCTCATAAACTGAAAAAAACCAGTGATGTGTCCCTATTACAGTTGTGTTTTGGGGGCAAAACAAATATGGGGCCAAAACAAATCCATCCACAGGCCCATTAGCAAAGCCAGATGGATTAAGTCTCATGCAATAATAGTAACAACAACAATAATAACGCCAAATTTAAAAAAGAAAAAGAAAAGGCATCACTAATAATCCTAGAGACTGCCACAGATTTCACAGAAATTAATAGGCGATAAGGTGAAAGAGAAAAGGAAAAAGTCCCTAAAAGTCATGGACACGGTTCCGGCCACCCCGCCAGGGACCTCTGCGTGGAGCAGCCCAGAACACGCCCGCTGCACCAGTCTTGGCTCCAGCAGCCGGGCCAGGGCTCTCCCTGCACTGAACGCCAGGGGACAGCCGGCACGCACCCCGTTCAGCGTCAGCTGTCCACGCCCATGTTCGCATCAGCCGTCCTGCCAGGGCACCCTACGCACAGAGCACCTCGCCCAGGCACCAGCGCAGAGCGCCCCAGGACGCCTGGGCTTGTAACCATCTCAGCTTCAGCTCTCCTGGCAGAGTGCCGCCAGTGCAGCGAACACAGCCTGCATCGTCCTCAGCTTTAGCTGCTCTCATAGGGTTCCCAACACACGAGGGCCTCGACGTCCCCAGCCCAGGCCAGAGAAAGTCATCAAGCAAACATGGTCTGCCCAGGGGACAGCCACACGCAAGGCCGCACCCTCAAGCTAAAAAGGAGCTGTTCTGCCTAATCCATAGAAACAAACAGAGGAAGTCGAGCGAGATGGGGAGGCAGAGGAATACGTTCCAAAAGAAAGAACAAGAACAAAGCTTCAGAAAAAGAAAGAAATGAGACAGAGATGACCAGTAGGCCTGATTTAAAAAAAAAACAAAGAAAGTAATGATCGTAAAGATACTCACAGGTCTGGAGAGAAGAGTGAAGAACTCAGTGAGGCCTTCGATAAAGAGAGAGAAAATATAAAAATATCCAATCGTAGTTGAAGAATACGATAAATGAAATAAATTTTAGGGGCACCTGGGGGGCTCAGTTGGTTAAGTGTTCAACTTCGGCTCAGGTCATGATCTCGCGGTCTGTGAGTTCGAGCCCTGTGTCGGGCTCTGTGCTGACAGCTCAGAGCCTGGAGCCTGCCTCGGATTCTGTGTCTCTTCCTCTCTCCCCCCTCCCATGCTCATGCTCTGTCTCTCAATAATAAATAAAAATGGTTAAAAAAAAAGAAAAAAAGAAAGAAATTTTAAAACACTCTGTAGAGGGAATCGGCAGTCGACGAGCGGTCGCGGCAGACTGCATCAGCAATCTGAAGAAAGGAGAAGCAGCACCCAAGCGAAACAGCAAACGGCAGTACGGATTTTTAAAATGAAGATAGGTTAAGGGATCTCTGGGACAACAGCCAGTGAACAAACATTCACATTATAGGGATCCCAGAAGAAGAGGCAAAAGAGAGATAAAGGGGTACAAAACTTAAGGAAACGACAGGTAAAAATGTCCCTAATCTAGGGAAGAAAAATAAAGATCCATCCAAGAATCACCAAGAGCTCCAAACCCGATAAAACCAAGGGGGTCCGCAACACAGCATAAACTCATTGAAATGTCAGTGGTCAAAGATGAAGAGGGAATTTTAAAAGCAGCAAGACAGAAATAAAAAGTTACCTACAAGTGAAAAGCTTTAAGGCTATTAGCTGATTTTTCAATAAAACCTTGCAGGCCAGAAGCGAGTGGGTGAGTATATGTAAAAACATGCAAACCATACCCGCCAAGGGCATCATTCAGATCTGAAGAAGAGATGCAGAGTTTCCTAGACAAAAGATGGAGGTGTCTATCACCACTAACAAGCAGTATAAGAAACGTTAAACGGAGAAAGTGGGTGATGGGCACTGAGGAGGGCACTTGTTGGGACGAGCACTGGGTGTTGTATGGAAACCAATATGACAATAAATCATATTAAAAAAGAGAAATGTTAAAAAGACTTCTTTAAGTATAAAAGAAATGGTCATAATGAGATATAAGGAAATTATGATTAAAATATATATAAAATATGATAGCGTAGACATAAAACGTGGAAGAGGCAGTAGAAAAAGAAAGAAGTCCTCCCCTTTCTTTTTAGAATGTGTTTGAACTTAAATGACATCAAATTAATACAGACTGCTATTTACTTAGGATGTTATATATGAACCTCACAGTAACCAAATTGCGAAACCTCTAAAAGATACACACAAAAAATAAATAAATTAAGAGAAAATAAAGACATAAATAAAACTACCAAAACTCATCAATTATGGGGCGCCTGGGTGGCTCTGCTGGTTAAGCATTTGACTTTGTCTCAAGGTCATGATCTCATGGTTTGTGGGTGCAAACCCTGTGTCAGACTCTGTGCTGACTGGAGCCTGCTTCAGATTCTGTGTCTCCCTCTCTCTCTGGCCCTCCCCCACTTATGCTCAATCTCTCTCTCTCTCTCTCTCAAAAGTAAAATAAACATTAAAATTAAAGAAAACTCATTAATTACAAAGATAGGGAGAAAGTAACAGAGAAGAATTACAGGAAATAATAACATGGCAGTAAGTAAATACATATCGATAATTAAATGTAAATGGTTTAAATGCTCTAATAAAAAGACATAAGATGGTGGAATGGAAAAGAAAAACAAGACCTAGCTTTGTGGTACCTGCAAGAGACTCATCTCAGACCTAAAGACACCTACGGACTGGAAGTGAAGGGATGGAAACAATCCATGCAAATGGAAACAACAGCAAAAATAATAATAATAATAATAATAATAATAATAATAATAATACAGCCAGTGTATTATATCAGAAAAAAATAAACTTTAATAAAAAGTCTACTTTTGAGAGAGAGAGAGAAAGGGAAAGGGAGGGAGGGAGAAGGGAAGGGGCAGAGAGAGAGAAACAGAGAATCCCAAGCAGTATGCGTGCTATCAGCACAGAACCTAATGTGGGACTCGAGCCCACAAACAGCGAAATCATGATCTGAGCCGAATTCATATGTTCAACTGACTGAGCCACCCAGGCACCTCTGGACAAAATAGACATTTAAACAAAGGCTGTAATAGGAGACAAAGAAGGATATTACATAATGATAAAGGAATCAATCCAACAAGAGAACATAATTATAAATATCCATGCACCCAATAAAGGGGCACCTCAATATATAAAATAAGTATTAACCAACAAAAAAATAAAAAGAGAAATCGACAGAATACAATAATAGTAGGGAACTTTAAAACCCCACTTCCATCATGGATAGGTCATCCAGGCAGAAAATCAACAAGGAAACAGTGTCTTTGACTGACATATTGGACCAGAGGAATGTAATAGATATACATGAAACATTTCATCCCAAAACAGCAGAATATACATTATTTTCAAATGCACATGAAACATTCTCCAAGACAGATCACAAGTTAGGCTGCAAAATAAGCCTCAATAAATTTAAGAAGATTAAAATCATACCATGCATCTTTTTTGACAACAATATGAAACCAGAAATAAATGACAAGAAAAAAATTGAAAATACACAAGCACATGGAGGCTAAATAACATGAGACTAAACAATGGATGCACCAACAAAGCAACCAAAGAAGAAACAAAAAAAATTCGTGGAGAGAAATGAAAATGAAAAGACAATAGTCAAAAGTCTTTGGGGCATAGCCATAGCAGTTTTAAGAGGGACATATATAGCAATACAGATCCACTTCAAAAAACAAGAAAAAGCTCAAACAAGCAATCATACCTTACACCTAAAAATCTATGAAAATAAGAACAAAGCCCAAGATGAGTAGAAGGAAGGAAATAATAAAGATCAGAGCAGAGATTCCAGGAAGATAGCAGATTAGGAGCTCATCCTAAGGATACAACTATGTAGCAGTCGCATCAGTATAAATACCCCAGCAAACAACCCAAAGAGTTTGCAGAACAAACTCTCCACAGCTAAATATAGAGAAGAGACCACATCAAAGAGGGTAGGGAAGGCAGAGACATAATCAGGAGCTAAACAGACCAGAGGACTTCCCAGGGGAGAGAGGGACAACACAGACACAGAAAAGGGAGGAAAACAGACTCTCAGGGAGGCTGCATGGGGAAGACAAGTTTTCATAACATTTGCCTAAACCCAAGGGGCTGAAATTTACTAGACTTACAATCACTGCAAAGCTTAACACTTGGAATATTACAAATCAGTAGACTTCTGGAAAAGCCAGGAGGGAGAGGGGAAACGAATCCCTACCCTTAAAGAGAAAGAACAAACAGCCCCTCAGAAACAGAGCATAGGAGTAGTAGTTTGAAAAACACCTGGGGTATATGGGAGGAAGAATTCTTTACTAATCTCAGAGAATGTGCTGCAGGGCCAGGATCATTGGGAGACCTCTCCAGGTACAGTGGAGCTGGGAGGCACCATTTCTCTCTCTTACCCTCAGCATAAACACAGCACAACACTGCCACCCACCATACAACATGCTAATGGCATGCCTTATCCCTTTGTTCTCCTATGGGCACACACCCTCCAGCCAGGCCTCTGCTCCAGGTTCCCCCGCCCACAGAAGACCCACACAAACCTTGTTAACACTGGGCATCCCACTCCCAGAAATTTCTGCAATTCCGTGCTACTGCATCTCTGGCAACCTCTGGTCTGGCTCAACTTAAGACCAAGGTGGCCCCAGACTGATTCAGTAACAACACGGACTAAATTCTGCCAACAACAGACAGAGAGCCATTGCAGACAATGGGGCGGAAGGCAAAAAGAGCTCACTCACAACGGCAGAGCACACACCATACACATAGGAGACACCTTGGAAGCACCAGGTTCTGGCTAACAGGGACATTGCACTGCTGGCCATTACAGGATGTCTGGGTTGCCACTTTCAAGAGCTGGAGATTTAACTACTTTTCTTAATACATAGATACAGAGAGTCATACAAAATGAGGAGATGGAGGAATATGTCCCAAATGAAAGAACAGAACAAAGTCACAGCGGAGAGCTACATGAAACGGTGAAAAGTAATATGCCTGATAAAGAATTTAAAGTAATGGTCATAAAGATAAAAACTTGAGAAAAGAGTGGACGACCTCAATGAGACCCTCAAAAAAGATAGAAAACATAAAAAGAACCATTCTGAGATGAAGAACTCAGTAACTGAAATTAAAAATAAGCTAGATGAAGTAAAGGGTAGACAAGAGGAAGCAGAAGAATGTGTCAGTGACTTGGAGGACAGAAAAATAGAAAGCAATAAGGATGCCCAGGAGAGAGGCAAAAATAAAAATAAAAAAAGAAAATAGACTCAGAGAACTCAGCCACACCTTCAAGCATAATAAAATTCGCATTACAGGGATCCCAGAAGGAGAAAAGAGTAGAAAGAGGGCATAAAATTCATTTGAAGAAATAATAGTTGAAAACTTCCCAAATCTGGGAAAGACACAGAAATCCAGATTTAGGAGGCATAGAGATACTCCAAGAAAATGAACCCAAGGTAGTCCACACCAAGACGCATTGAAAATAAAATGGCAAAAAGTACTGATAAAAAAGAGAATTTTAAAAGAAGCAAGAGAAAGGAAAACAGTTACATAAAAGGGAACCCCCATAAGACTCTCAGCAGATTTTTCATCAGACACTTTGCAGCCCAGAAGGAAGTGGCATGATATATTCAAAGGACTGAAAGAAAAAAATTCTGCAGCCAAGAATACTTTATCCAGTCAGGCTAACATTCAGAATAGAAGGAGAGATAAAGAGCTTCCCAAACAAAGTTAAAGGGATTTATATCCACTAAACCAGCCATTTTAAAAATGTTAAAGGAGTGGAAAAGAGAGACCATAAGTAGGAGTAAGACCAGTGGGAACCACCAAAGCAGTATAAATAAGTAAATCTATAAAAATCAGTCAAGGAATTCGGAAAATAAAAGGATATAAAGAATGACACCATATACCTAAAATGTGGGGAGGAAAAGAGTAAAGAATGTGTTCAAACTTAAGTGACCATTGACTTAATAGTGACTGCTATGTGCAGAAGATGTTATATACAAACCAAATGGTAACCACAAATTGAAAAACCAGTCATAGATGTGCCAAAAACGCAGAGAAAGGAATCCAAGTACCTCACTCAAGAAAGCTAACAAATGGTCAGAGAAGAGAGAAAGCAAAGAAAGGAACACAGAATAACTACAAAAACAGACATAAAACAAGTAACAAAATGGCAGTAAGTACATACCTATCAATCACTACTTCAAGAGTAAATGGACTAAACACTCCAATTAAAAGACATAAGGTGGCAGAATGAATAAAAAAACAAGACCATCTATATGCTGCTTACATGGGACTCATTTCAGACACAGTGAAAGTAAAGGGATGGAAAAGCATTTTTCATGCAAATGTTAGCGAATAGAAAGCTAAGGGAGCAATATATCAGATAAGAATATATAAAAATTGTAAATATTTATGCACCCAACAAAGAAGGACCCAAACACATAAAGTACCTATTAAAAACATAAAGGAAGTAATCCATAGGAAAAATGTAGTGTTTTAACACCCTACTTACATCAATGGACAGCTCATTCAAACATAACGTCAACAAGGAAACAGTGGCTTTGAATGACACATTGGACTAAATGGATCAAATAGATATATTCAGAACACCCCATCCTAAAACAGCAAAATTCATATTCTTTTCAGGTTCACACGGCTCTTTCTCCATAATACATCCTATGTTAGCCCACAAAACAATTCTCAACAAATAAAAACAAACAAACAAACAAACAAACAAAAACAGGTTGATTTACCATGCATCTTCTCCAAACACAATGCTATGGAAATAGAAATCAACCACAAGACAAAAATCTGGAAAAAACACAAATACAGGAAGATGAAAAAGCATGCTGGTAAACAATGAATGAGTAAACCAGGAAATCAAAGATGAAATAAAAAATAAATGCATTGACACAAATTAAAACACAATGATCCAAAACCTTTTGGATGCAGTAAAAACAGTTCTAAAGGGAAGTTTATACCATTACAGGCCTTCCTCAAGAAGAAAAATCTCAAATACACAACCTAACCTTCCACCTAAAGGAGCTAGAAAAGAAGAAATAAAATACAAAACCAGTATAAGGAAGGAAACAATAAACATTAGAACAGAAATAAATGAAATAGAGACTTAAAAACAATAGAACGATCAGTGAAACCAGGAGCTGATTTTTTGAAATGATTAACAAAACTGATAAACCTTTAGCCAGACTCATAAAAAGAGGGGGACTCAAATAAACAAAATCAGAAATGAAAGAAGAAAAATAACCACTGATACCAAAGAAATACAATCATAAGAATATTATGAAAAACTGTATGGTCACAAGTTGGACAACCTAGAAAAAAAATGAATAAATTCCTAGAAACATGTAACTTTCACAAACCAAATCTGTAAGAAATAGAAAATTTGAACATATCAATTACCAGCAATGAAATTGAATCAGTTATCAACAAACTGCCAACAAACAAAAGTTCAGGACATGACAGTGACACAGGTCAATTCTACCAAACCTAAGAGTTAATACATATTCTCAAACTATACTAAAAAATAGAAAAGAAAGCTTCCTAATTCATTCTATGGATCCAGCATTACCCAGATACCAAAACCAGATAAAAACACTACAAATAAAACCAGAACTACCACTATCTCTGATGAGCGTAAATGCAAAAATCCTCAATAAAATATTAGCAAACTATATACAAAAAGACATTTAAAAAACAATTCACAACGATGGAGTTTATTCTTGGGACACAAGTGTGGTTCAATATTCACAAATCATCAATGTGATACATCACATCAATAAGAGAAAGGATAAAAACTATATGATCATTTCAATACATACAGAGAAATCATTTGACAAAATACAACATCCACTCATGATAACACTCAACAAAGTGGAGTTAGAGAAAATACACCTTGACATAATAAGAACCATATATGGAAAATGCATAGCTAATATTATACTCAATGATGGAAAACTGAGAGCTTTCCCCCTAAGATCAGGAACAAGACAAGGATTTTCACTCTCACTGCTTTTATTCAACACAGTACTGGAAGTCCCAGCCACAGCAATCAGACAAGAAAAAGAAATAACATCCAAATCCAAAAAAGCATCAAAATCAGCAAGGAAGAAGTAAAAATCTCATTGTTTTCATATTACATGATTCTATATGTAGAAAATCCTAAAGATTCCATCAAAATCTACTAGAATAAATGAAGTCGATCAAGTTGCAGGATGCGAAAATTGATGCACAGAAATCCATTGCATTTCTTTACACTAATAAAAAGCAGAAGACGAATTAAGAAAACAACACCATTCATAATTGCACCTAAAAGAATAAAATATTTAGGGAGAAATTAAGCAAAGAGGTGAAAGACCTTTACTATGAAAACTACCAAACACTGATGAAGGAAATTGAAGACAACGAAAAAATGGAAAAATATTCCATTCTCATGAATTGGATGAATTAATATTGTTAAAATGTCCATAATAGCCAAAACAATCTATAAACTCAATGCAATCCCTTTCGAATTACCAACAGCATTTTTCACAGATCCAGAACAAAAAATCCTAAAATTTGTATGGAATCACAAAGGACACAAAATAACCAACTTCCAGTTGAGAAAATTGGACAGCTACATGCCAAAGAATGAAACTGGACCACTTTCCTACACCATACATAAAAATAAATTCAAAATGGGTTAGAGACTGAAACATGAGACCTGAAACCATAAAAATCCTAGAAGAAAACACAGGCAGTAATTTCTCTGACAAAGACCATAACAATATTCTTCTAAGTAGATCTCCTAAGGAAAGGGAAACGAAATCAAAAAGAAACTATTGGGACTGCATCAGAATAAAAAACATTTGCATAGCAAAAGAAACCATCAACAAAACCTAGAGGCAATCTATTGAAGGGAGAAGTTATTTGCAAATGACATATGGGACAAGGGGTTAATATTCAGAATATATAAAGAACTTATACAACTCAACATCAGAAAAACAATCTAATGAAAAATGATCAGAAGACATGAACATCTGTTTCTCCAAAGAAGACAGATGGCCAACAGACACATGAAAAGATGCTCAACATCACTCATCATCAGGGAAATGCAAATCAAAACCACAGTGAGATACCACCTCACACCTGTCAAAATGGCTAAAATTAAAACGACAAGAAACAATGAGGATGTTGCCGAGGATGTGGAGAAAAAGGGACCCTGATGCAGCCACAGTGGAAAACAGCATGGAGATGCCTCAAGAAACTAAAAATCGAATCACCCTATGATCCAATAATACCACTACTAGGTACTTACCCAAAGAAGATGGAAACACCAATTCAAATAGATAAAATGCACCCCTGTGTTTACTGCAACATTATTTACAATAGCCAAGAGATGAAAGCAACCTAAGTATCCATCAAGAGACAAATGGATGAGGAAGATCTAGTGTGTTGGGGAGGAGGGGGATATTACTCGGCCACACAAAATGATATTTGTGCCATTTGCAATCACATGAATGGACCTAGAGAATGTTATGCTAAGTGAAATAAGTCAGACCAAGAAAGACAAGTACCTTATGATTTCACTCGTATGTGGAATCTAAAAAAAGTGAATAATCAAACAAAAAGCAGAGTTATACCTATTAATACAGAGAACAAATTGATGGTTGCCACAAGAGGTAGGTTAGGTGATGGACAAAGTGGGTGAAGGGGCACTGGAAGTACCAGCTCGCAGTTATGGAAGGAGTAAGTCACAGGATGATAGGCACAGCACAGGGACTAGAGTCGGTGGTATTGTAATTCTGTTATATGGTGACTGATGGTACTTGAACCTGTGGTGAGCATAGCATAAAGTATAGAAATGTTGAATCACTGTATTATACATCTGAAACTAATGTAACATTGTATGTCAACTATACTCAAATAAAAAGATAAATTTTCTAGAAGTCCTGGCCATCCAAAGGCTATTAAATACTCTCAAAAATGTCAAATGACATTTATACCCCACCTATATAGATGTCCTTTTAATTTTCCACATTAAAATACCATATTAAGAATAAACTATTTTTGTTAAGGGATGCATCTGTGTCTGTCTTTAGAAAACCAAACAGAAACGTTTATACCCACTCTGGTATCGGGTATATGAGTGTAGGACACCAGACATTTAATTTGCATGAGGATCAGTCATTTGGAAGAAATTATTCCCGTGGCTTCCACTTCTGCTTAGTGGGATTTTGACTGCAATTCACCAAGTTTCTATTTCTATCCCTAAGAATTCCCTGTTCCATCAAAGCCAGCTCTCGCCCTTTCGCTTGTTTGGGCCATTGAAAGGTGAGCCTGCCACTTCAAGCAGGAAGGTTAAGAGCCCATTCTCACTTTAAGACATCTTTTCCCTCTACTGCTGTGGTGGGCAGTTTTCACCAGTGGCTGCCCTGTCAGCTTCAGCAGCAGATTGAGGGGCTTCCAGGTGGAGCAGAGCCCCTGGCCTGCACGCCAAGGCTCTGTAGTGGAGTATGTGGTTGTGGGGAACCACTAAGGTTTGGGATTGCCTGTTTTAGCAGCATAACCTTGCCCGTTCTGACTGATACACCTAGCATGCACAGAAGCAAGCCAAGGCCGGCCCTAGCTTCTGCATGGGACTCTGACAACATAAATAACACACTCTCAGGTAGAAGGTAACAGAATGTGTTTTGACTCTGAATGAGGAACAGTAAAGATATGTTAAATTCACTCAAATGTCTAGTTTTTTGTTTTGTTTTGTCTTGTTTGTGGAAACTACCATATGCCCAACATAGCAAAGATCTATTTTAGCTTGTTAATGGGAGGAAATGTGTTCAGGATCCGGACCATTTAAAACTGGTACATTAAGTTATTTGGGCCGCTTGAGTGAAAACTTTCAAATTTAGAGGAACTAGGGTTAGTGGCATGAGAAGCAAAGGAGCCCAAGTGAAAATAATATTAAGCATAGGATTGGGGGATTAACAGTTCCTAGGGAGAGCATGATTCTTCAAGACTCTTGGAAAGAGAGGAGAAGCTCAGAGTTTTAATAATAAAGACGAGTTGGAATAGAACCAAAATCCTGGGGCCTCTGGGTGGCTCTGTGGGTGAAGCAACCGGCAATCGTGGGATCAAGCCTTGGGTCAGGCTCCACACTGGGCACGGAGCCTGCTTAAGATTGTCTCTCTCCCTCTATCCCCCCCCCCATTCCCGTCCCTGCTCTCTCTCAAAAAAAAAGAAGAAACAAAATACCATCTTAACTATAATTATAACATATGCGTAACCCTTTGCTAGGTTATATGTGCCACAAATTACATGAATTTTTAGGGCCTTGATTTCTGTTTCTACAAGGGGCTTATTAAAGTTCCTTTTAATAATAAAATTCTGCAATTCTAAATTATTTTTCCGAGCTTGCCTTTCCTTATTTTTCAAAAGCAGGGAGTGGCAAACTATAACCCATGGGCTATATTCAGCCCACACCCTGTTTTTGTAAATAAAGTTTTACTAGAATAACACCAACCTATATCGTCTACAGCTGCTTTCAGACTATGGCTGCACATTAGCTGAGTAGGGAGAAAGAGACTATATGGCAGTGAAAGCCTAAAATATTTACTGTGTAGCCCTTTCCAGAAAAGTTTGAACATCTGTTGAAAAGGACTTACAATGCGTCAATGATGCTCAAGTTGAGTTTTCCGCAGAACCTCAGGATACAGAAAGAGGTCTCTTAGTCCACCGGGAGGAAATCGGGAGAGAAATGGTGGGGAGAGACAACATATATGCTAAAGAAAGAAAGGGGACAGGCAGTGGATAAGCTCTGATTTAATCAGAGAAGATCTAATATTATCTCTTCCACATATTGGAGATGTATGTGACATTTCATTTTTAAAAACTATCCTACTGGAGGGCATCTGGGGGGCTCAGTCAGTTGAGCGTCTAACTTCGGCTCATGATCTCCTGGTCGGTGAGTTCGAGCCCCACGTCAGGCTCTGTACTGACAGCTCAGAGCCTAGAACCTGCTTCAGATTCTGTGTCTCCCTCTCTCTCTGTCCTTCCTCTGCCTCACTCTCTGTCTTTTTCTCTCTCTCAAAAATAAGCATTAAAAAAACTATCCTACTATTATTTTTTAATGTTTGAAAAACCATCAGACCATGTTATATTTGAAGTTCTTTTTACATGCAAGTTTCTTGATATGTTGAAGCTCATTTCTTAGGAGAAAAAAAAAATGGAAAATATCCATAGGGATAGAAGTGGACACAGTGGTTAAATTTGGAGAGAACAGTAGTGACCAAGAGGGAACAAGAGGGGTTCTTCTGGGTGCCAGGAGTTTGATTTCCGGAGCTGACTGGTGACACAGGTGTGTTTACTTTGTGGACACTCATCGAATCCTATGTTGGTATAGTTTACCTTAATTTACTTTAAAAAGAGGTGAAACATATAACGACTGTATATATATGTAATATACCAAAAGTTATACCTTTCCTACTGCTTCTTGCTCTGTGCCTCTGAATTCAAGGGTGCATTCCTGTTTGTCCTTGTTCCTCCCATGTAAAACGAATTTTCTCATGTGTAAAAATAAATTTCATATAAAGCATGTTTTAAAAATCTCCGTTCCTCCAACCCGTATCCCCCTCCCATCTATTCTTCCTATTTAGATCCAACTCAGCATTTAAAAAAACTACCAGTTTTATCTCAGAATACTTAACTCCCTTCAATGGCTCCTGGATGACCTAAGGATTCGATCAAACTCTTCATAAAGTTAGCTCCCAGATTCTTTTTTTTTTTTTAAGTGTGTGTGTTTGTTTGTTTTAGAGAGAGAGACAGAGGAGAGAGAGAGAGATTGTGTGCATGCACACACCTATGAGCAGAGCATGGGCAAAGAGAGGGGAAGAGAATCCCAAGCAGGCTCCATAATGTCAGTGCAGAACCCAAAACAGGTCTCAAACTCACGAACTGCGAGATTCTGACCTGAGCCAAAACCAAGAGTTGGACACTTAGCCAAATGAGCCACTCAGGCGCCCCAGCTCCCAGATTCTTTAAAATCAGTGTTAGGTCTCCACCCACTTGCTAGGCATGCAGCTTTTCACAACTAGTGTTGGTCAGACACAGAACTTTGTTCCACCTCCCCGTTCTTCAATGACTGGTTCAAGTTCTCTGATCTCAGCACGGGCACACCTACTTCTGAAAGCCCTCTCTGGGAGCTTTGAAAGATGGCAGAGTAAGCGGATCCTGCCCTCACCTCCCACAGACACACCAAGGCTGCGTCCAAATATAGTGCAGCTCCCTCTGAAAGCACCCTGAAGACTAGCAGAACAGGTCTCCCTCGTCGAAGGCTATAAAGAAAAAGCCATGCTGAGGAGGGTGGGAGGGGCAGAGTAACAGAGAACGAAATCCACAGGCACAGGATCCTTCCTGAAAAGCGAGGAGATCAAGCCCCACATCGAACGCCCCTGCCCAGAGGATCCGCATCAGAAAGACAAGCCCTCATTATGTCTAGCTTTGAAAATCAGTGAGGGTACCCCCAAGGGAACTGGAAGACTCTAGAAAACCGAAGTTCCCCTTCTTCAAAGGGCCAGCACCTTCTATGACTTGCTCTGAGATTCAGCCGAGGCAGCAGCTAAAATCACCTGGCTTATACATGAAGGGGATGAACTAATTGGGCAGCAAAATGTAGGAACTTTCTCTGGGAGTAGAAGTGCTAACAGGGGACTTTTTTTTTTTTTTCTCTTCCTCAGCCTAGCTTGCATGACACTGACAGGAGCCAGTTCCAACTCTCTCCTCCTACTTTGCGAGCACTGTTTGCCCCACCTCAGCATTCCTCTGGGGACCACCCTACCCAAACTGCCCACTCTAGCGCATTGCCCACCAAAGCAGCTTCCACCCCACCACACCTGGCAAGCAGCCTCAGTCAGGACCAGCATCACCCCAAAGCATCCAGCAGGCAGCCCCAGACAAGACTGTTGTCCCCCCCTCCAAAGTGATTACAGCCCCAGGGAGGGGAGGGAACCCAACCCACCAACAGACACCAAGTGGATGCAGCCAGGCCTATCAGCTACATACAGCAGAGGCTAACTCCACCTACCAGCTCACAGGAAGTGTAGCCAGACCTCTCGCCCACCGATGGGCACACAGTAAATGCAGCTGGTCACTAATGACAGCTGGGCCGAGAGCCGGCCCTGCCCAACAGCTCAGCCCAGTCGCAACAGAAGACTGCATGCGACATGCGCAGGAAACACCTCTGGAGTGCTTGGATCTGGTGACCAGAGGGGATTAGACCACTGGACCCCTCGGGACACTCTCTATGCAAGGTTACTATGTTGAAGACCGGGAGGCGTTGACCTACCTAATACATAGAAATAAACACAGAGAGTCAGACAAAATGAGGAGAGGGAGGAATATGTTCCAAATGAAAGAATACGACAACCCCGCCCTCCAAAAGAACTAAACAAAATGGAGATAAGCAATCTACCTGATAAAGAATTCAAAGTAATGCCCATAGAGATGGTCGGCGCACTTGAAAGAAGAGTGGATATATCAGCAAGAACTGGACCAAAGGCGGAATATTAAAAACAACCAGTCAAAGCTGAAGAATACAGTAACTCAAATGGAAAATATACCCGACAGAATCAAGCAGATTAGAGGATGCAGAGGAAGAGATCAGTAATGTGGAAGACAGTGGGCTGGAAACCATCCATGCTGGATGGCCAAAGGAGAAACATTCTTAAAAGTGAGGATAGCTCTTAACATGTATGTCTAGGACAACATATGTGTACTGACATTCGCATTATAGGAGGCCCAAAAAGAGAAGAGAGAAAAGGTCAGAAAACTTCTCTGAAGAAATAATAGCTGAGAACCATCTTCATCTGGGGAAGGGAACAGACATCCAGGTCCAAGAAGCACAAAAACCCTACATAAATTGAATCCAAGGACATTCACACCAAGACACATATTAATTAAGGTGGCAAAACTAAAAGAGGATTCTTAAAACCAGCAAAAGAAATTTGTTACATACAAGAGAAAAAAAAACAAACAAACAAAAACATAAGGCCAGCTGTGGATATTTCAACAGAAACTTTGCAATTCCAAAGGGACTAGCATGATATATTCAAAGTGCTGGAAGGAAAAACTGAAACCAAGAATATTCTGCCCAGCAAGGTTATCATTCAGAATTGAGGAAAAATACTTTCCCAGACAAAAGTTAAAGAAATTTATCACCACTAAATCAGCCTGACAAGAAATGTTAAGGGAATTTATTATTATATATATATATATATATATTTTTTTTTTTTGGTAAGGGGATTCTTTAAACAAAAGAGAAAAAGTCATAAGTGAAATAAGAATATAATGAAAGAAAAAAAATTTGTTGGTAAAAGCAAACATATAGTAATGGTAATAGATCAATCACTATTAAAGCTAGTATGAAGGTTAGAAGATGAAAGTAGTTTATCAATACCTACAGTAATTAGCGATACATAAAAATATAAAGAGAAAGGAATCCAAGCATAACATTAGAGAAAGCCATCAGTCACAAGGGAAGAGAGCAAGAGAAGAAAGGAACAGAGAACTACAAAAGCAGTCAGAAAACTATTAACAAAATGGCTATCAGTACATACCTATCAATAAAGCTTTAAATTTACTTTAAATGTAAACAGACTATGAGCTCCAATGAAAGGAACAGGGTGATAGAATGAATAAAAACATAAGACTCAAGTGGCTCAGTTGTTAAGCATCTGACTTCAGCTCAGGTCATGATCTCATGATTTGTGGCATGATCTCATGACCACATACGGTGAGCACGAGCCCCACTTTAGGTAAACCTCGCTCCTCCCTCCCTCTCCATCTCTGTCTCTGTCTCTCTCTGCCCCTGTGGGATTCCCACCCTCTCTGCCCCTCACTCTGTTGTGTCCTCTCTCTCGCAAAATAAACATAAACAAAACAAAACAAAAAAAAACAAAAAAAACCCACAACAATAAGAAAAAACCCATAAGATTCATCTATATGCTGCCAACAAAAGACTCCAGACCTAAAGACATACAGATTGAAAGTGAAGGGATGGAAAAAGATATCCCATGCAAATGGAAACAAAAAATAAATTAATACAACTGACAGTGACACTTAGACAAAATGGACTTTAAAACAAAAACTCTAACAAAACACCAAAAAAGACACTACATAATGATAAAGGGGTCAATATGATAAGAAGCCAGAATAATTAAAAATATCTATATACCAAACATAGGAGCACCTGAGTATATAAAGCAAATATTGACAAACATAAAGGGGAAATTGACAATAATACAATAGATCATCCAGTCAGAAAATCAAAGAGGCAACAGTGGCTTTGCACAACACATAAGATGGACTTAACAGATATACAAAACATATCCCATCCAAAACCAGAATACATATTATTTTCAAGTGCACATGCAACATTCTCCCAGATAGATCACATGTTAAACCAAAAGACAAATATCCAAAAATTTAAGAAGACTGAGGAGCACTTGGGTGGTGCAGTCAGTTAAACATCTTACTCTTGATCTCAGCTCAGGTCATGAACTCACAGTTTGTGAGTTTGAACCCCACGTAGGGCTCTGCACTGATGGCGTGAAGCCTGCTTGGGATTCTGCCTCTCTTTCTCTCTGCCCCTCCCTGCTCGCGTGCTCTCTCTTTCTCTCAAAATGGATAAACTTTAAAAAATATAAAAAACAATTTAAAATTTTAAGAAAACTGAAATCATATTAAGCATTTTTTTCCTACCACAACAGTATGAAACTAGAAATAAATTACAAGGAAAAATATGGATATAACACAAATACATGAAGGTTAATCAACATGCTACTAAACGATGAATGGGTCGACCAAAAAAATCAAAGAGGAGATAAAAAATACATAGAGGTAATGAAAATGGAAACACAATGGTCCAAAATCTTTGAGGCATAGGGGTGTCTGGGTGGCTCAGTCAGTTAAACGTCTGACTTCAACTCAGGTCATGATCTCACAGTTCATGAGTTTGAGCCCCGTGTCGGGCTTGTACTGACAGCTCAGAGCCTGGAGCCTGTTTCAAATTCTGTGTCTCCCTCTCTCTGTCTCTCTCTGCCCCTTCCCCACTCATGCTCTGTCTCTCTCTCTCTCTCTCAAAAATAAACATTAAAAAAAAATCTTTGAGGCACAGCAAAATCTATTCTAAAAGTGAGTTTATAGCAAGACAAGCTTATCTCAAGAGACAAGCAAAGTCTCAAATAAAAAACCTAACATGTAAAGGAATAAAACCAAAACAAAACTCAATGAAAGTAAGAGCTGATTCTTTGAAAAGATTAACAAAATTGATAAACTTTTAGCCAGATTCAGAGAGGACTCAAAAAATAAAATCAGAAATGAAGAAGTAAAAATAAAAGCCAACAAAAATACAAACAATTATAAGAAAATAGTATGAAAAACTATATGGCAACAAACTGAGTAGACTAAAAGAAATGGATAAATTTTTAGAAACATATAACCTCCCAAAACTGACTCAGGAAGAAAGAGAAATTTTGACCAGATTGATAACCAGAAATAAAACTGAATCACTAATCAAAAAACCCTCATCAAACAAAAGTCCAGGAGTAGGTGACTTGACAGGTGAATTCTACCAAACATTTAAAGAAGAGCTAACACATATGAGCATCAGGAAAGGGAAGCAAAAATAATACAAAAAAAGAGAGACAAAGCAGAAGAGACTCTTAAATACAGAAAACAAACTGAGGGTTGATGGAAGGAGGTGAGAGGGGGATGGGGCAGATGAGTGATGGGCATTAAGGAGAGCACTTGCTAGGATGAGCACTGGGTGTTACATGTAAGTGATGAATCATTGAATTCTACTCCTGAAATCATTATTACATTATATGTTAACTAACCTGAAGTTAAAAAAAAATTATCAACATTAAAAAAAATAAAACTGTTCCTCTTTTAAAAAAATAAAAATGCAAAAGAGTTCATACAGGGGGTAACTGGGTGGCTTAGTAGGTTAAGATCTGACCTCAGCTCAGGTCATGATCTTGCGGTTCGTGAGTTCAAGCCCCATGTTGGGCTCTGTGCTCATAGCTCAGCGCCTGGAGCCTATTTCAGATTTTGAGTCTCTCTCACTCTCTGCCTCTCCTCTGATCATGCGCTCTCTCTCTCTTTCAAAAATAAACATTAAAAAATAATAATAATAATAAAAATAAAGAAGAGTTAATACCTATTCCTTGCATATTAAAGAAAAATAGAAGATGAAGGGAAGCTTCCAAATTTATTCTATGAGGCCAGCACCAAAGACACTACAAAAAAGAGAGACAGAGAGAAAAAACTACAGGCCACTATCTCCAATGAACACAGATGCAAATATCGTAAACAAAATATTAACAAACCACATACAACATTTATTTAAAAAGCAATCACCACAATCATGTAGAATTTATTCCAGACACATAAAAATGATTCAATATTTAGAAATCACTGTGATACACCACATTAATAAAAGAAGGATAAAACCATATGATCATCTCAATAGAAAAACATTTACAACATACATTCATGATAAAAACCCTCAACAAAATGGGTTTAGAGGGAACATACTTCAACATAATAAAGGCCATATATGAAAAACCCACAGCTAACATCATAGTCAATGGTGGAAAACAAGATTTTTCTTCTAGGATCAGGAACGAGACAGGATGCCCACTGTTACTTTTATTTCAACACAGTACTGGAAGTCCTAGCTATAGCAACTAGACAAGAAAAAGAAAAAAAAGGCATCTAAATTGGTAAAAAAGTGAAGCTGTTGTGATTTGCAGATGACATGATAATATACACAGAAGACCCTAAAGTCTCCACCAAAACACTACTGGACTTGTTAAATAAATTCAGTAAAGTTGCAAGATATGAAATTAATATGCAGTTAACAGTTATATTTCTATACACTAGTAACAAAGTAGCAAAAACAGAATTAAGACAATAACCACATTTACAATTACACCAAAAGAATAAAATACTTAGGAATAAAGTTAACTATGAAGGTGAAAGAACCATAGTCTGACAGGCCTATAAGGCATTCGTTAAAGAGACTGAAGAAGACACAGACAAATGGAAAGACATTTCGTTCTCATGGACTGGGAGAAAACCAATGCTGTTAAAATGTCTGCACTACACAAAGCAATCTATAGATTTAATGCCATCGTATAAAATACCAAAGGCATTTCCTATAGGACTAGAACACATAATCCAATGTGTCTGGAACCACAAGAGACCCCAAATAGCCAAAGCAGGTCTGTAGTAAGAACAAAGCTGGTGGCATCACAATCCCGGATTTCAAACTGTACCACAAAGCTGTAGTCATCAAACAGTCTGGTACTGGCACAAAAATAGGCACAAAGATCAATGGAACAGAATGGAAATCCTAGAAATAAACTAGCACTTATATGGCCATTTAATCTACAACAGAGAGGCAAGATCATATAATGACAAAAAGGCAGTCTTTTAAATAAATGTGTTGAGAAAAATGGGCAACTACGTGCAAAAGAATGAACCTGGGCATTTCTTACACCATGTACGAAAATATTCTCAGAATTGATTAAACACCTAAATGTGAGGCCCGAAATTATAAAACTTCTAAAAGAAAACATAGATAGTGGTCTCTCAGACATTGGTGTTAGCAACATTTTTCTAGCTATGCTTCCTCAGGCAAGCGAAACAAAATAAAAAATAAACTCTAGGCACTACACCAAAATAAAAAGCTTTTTCACAGCAAAGGAAACTATCGACAAGGCAAAATCGCAATCTACTGAAGGGAGAAGATGATATATGTCATAAGGGGTTAATATCCAGAATATAAAAAGACCTGATACAAATCAATAACAGAAAAACAAAAGATCCAGTTAATAAAATGGGCAGAGAACCTGAAAAACATTTTTTTTCCAAAGAAGACATCCAGATGGCCAACAGACAAGTATAAAGATATTCAAGCTTGCTAATCATCAAGGACATACAAATTAAAACCACAATGAGATATGACCTTATATCTGACAGAACTGCTATTATCAAAAAGGCAAGAAAAAGGTTTTGGTGAGGAGATGGAGAAAAGGAAACCCTCAGTCACTGGTGGGAATGTAAATTGGTACAACCCTTGTGGAAAACAATAGAGAGGTTCCTCAAAAAATCAATATTAGAAATACCATGTGATTCAGTACAGTAATTTCAATGCCGAGTATTTTCTGAAAGAAAACAAAAACCCTATTTAAAAAAAATATACGTGTACTCTTTTGTCTACTGCAGCATTATTTACAATGGCCAAGAGGTGAAAGCGACTTAGCTGTTTGTCAATGGATGAATAAACATATGACATATGCACAATGGAATATAACTGAGCCATAAAATATAATGAGATCTTGCCATTCACAAGAACACGGATGGACCTAGAGGGTGTAATGCTAAGTGGATTAAGTCAGATAAAGAGAGACAAATACCATATGATTTTATTTATAAGTGGAATCTTACATAACAAACCCAATGAATAAACAGACACACACACACACACACACACACACACACACACACACACACACCCCAGATGTTTAAATACAGAGAATAAATTGGTGGTTGCCAGAGGGGGGGTGGGTAAGAGAATGCATGCAGTAGATAAAGTGGATTAGGAGGTACAAACTTCCAGTTATAAAAATAAACAAGTCACAGAGATGAAAAGCACACCACGGAGAATATAGTCAGTAATATTGTAATACAGTCGTATGGTGACAGATGGTGACAATACTTTCATGATAAACAGTGAGTAATGGATGGAAATGTGGAATCGCTAAATTGTACACTTTAAACTAATATTTTATGTTAATTATACCCTAATAGAAATAATTTCCCATAAAATAGAATATTGAAAAGTATTTAATACAATTAAAAATAAATTAATATTTTATTGTTATGATCAGTTGTGTATGTTGTAATTATCTTCTCTACCCCTTCTTTGTAATGTCTTCCTAAAGAACTTTCCCTTTTTTGTGGTCAAATTAGCAATATGTTCCTACATAAATTATAACTTGTGTCTCACCTAATAGGAATTCCCTATGAAGTCACAAGCTCTTATTTGCTAATGAAAATTCTAAAATTTTCCATGTACATTAGACCTTTAATCTCACTGGAATACATTTTTTAATGGGTGGGACTATGTTTTACTTCTATTTTTTCATATAGATGTCCAACTTTTCCACACACTCTCTCTATTTTATTCCATTGGTATATTTGTCTCTCAGCAGTATTACTGTCTTAACAAAGCTTTCTAAAAATTCTTTACATCTTATAGAATATTCCCCTACCTTTATTAACTGCTTTTAAAATTGTCTTCGTTAGCTGTAGTTCTTTTTTTCCATATAAATATTAGAATCAGATAGTCAACTTTTAGAAAACTCCTTTTAGGATTTTGATTAGAATTTCTTTGAACTTATAGATTAATTTAGGAGAGAAATTATACATTTATACTAACTTCTTCTTTTTCAATAGATATATACATTTCTTTATTGTTTGCATTTTCCAAAATGTTCAAAAATATTTTACAATAGAATTCATGCACATCTTTTGTTGCTCTTTAAGGGACATCTTTATATTTGTAATTTCTTGAACTCTTTAATTGACATAGAAAAATTAAATTGATTTTTTGGTATATCACTTTTATGTCCAGCATCCTTGATGAAATTTTACTAATTCATTTGTCTTCTCCTGGATTATTTCTAAAGATAATACTATCTCTGAATAAAATGTTTTATTTCATTCTTTCTAGTTTCAATAATTAATTTCTTTTCTTGAACTAATGATCTGGGGAAAAAAACCCAGGAAAATATAAAACAATAAAATCACAGTTGGCATCCTTGCCTTTTCTAGATTAAAATTTTACCACTAGATATTTGATACAGGTTTTATATACACACACACACACACGCACACTATCATATTAAGAAAGTTCTTAGTTTGTCACTCTTTTAAAAAATCATGACTAGCTACTGGCTGTATCAAATTATTTTTCAGTATATATTGAGATGGTCACATGATTTTCTTCTTAATCTGCTACTGCTGTATACCGGGCAGGCGACATCAATGGATTTCCATTATTAAACTACCCCTGGAGTTAGCTGGGAAGACTGTAAGCTGGTTAGCTGGTAAATTAGCTAAGCTTGCTTCAGTCCAAGGGAACAACTAGATGATACTTGATTTGTAGCAGCACAAATAACCTGGAAAATGCCTGAGAACTGTCCGAACAAATTCCACAACTGAAGGTAGAGAAGAGGCCATGCTGAAGAAGGTAGGAAGGGTGAAGATGTGGTCCAGGTGCCAAACAGACTGTGGCCCTCCACGGTGAGGAGGGCGCCAGTGTGGCTCAGAGAAGGTGGAAAACAGACTTTCGCATCACAGAGTCCATGAATAGGGAGGAAAGATTCCCATAACATTTGCCTTTGAAAGGGGGAGGGGATGAATTTCTTGAGTTCTTACAGCAGCAGGACCTAAAGCCTGGGATTTTAAATACTGGTAGGCTGGGCTCTGGGAGAGCCTTGAGGATGTCAGGAAGAGGAGTCCCCACCCTTAAACAGACAATATGACAAACGTCCCCTGTAGATATAGTTTAGAACAAGCAGTGGGAGCAGATGGGGGTGAGAGTGATTTGCTGAGCTCAGCATGAGCCCCAGAAAGACAAGGATCACAAGGATTCCCCTCTAGGAACAAAGGAATGGGCAGTCGGCATTTCCCTCCCTCACCCCCGAGCATAAACAATGGTCACCTGTCCGAACCAGTGTGGTGCCAACACTCTTACCTAACTTGCTTGCACCAAACTCCTTCCCCCACCAAAAAAAGACCACCCAAAACCCTGCCAACAACACATTCCTGACCTGTCCCTCCTGAGTACCCCACTGAGGTACCTGACCTGTACCTCCTGAGTCCCCACTGAGGTACCTCAGTGTTGGCAGGAGCAGGTCTCATTTTACAAGCAGACCACTGCGCACTTTGTTAAAACGTGCCCCACCCAACCAGGGACCAAACACTGTCCATCACAGGACAAGACAGCCTCTGCATACAACTGGACAGAAGGACAAAGAGCAAGACTCAGCAGCTGAGCACACACAACACACATCGGAGACAATCCCTGGTGCACCGAGTCCTGAGAAAGAGGGGACACTGCACTACAGGGCACGACAGGAGCTCTTCTCCATCAGGCGATTACCAATAAGAGCAAGAAAATTAGCTGACTTTCCTAACACACTAACACACACACAGCGACACAGAGGTTTAGACAAAATGAGGAGACGGAGCAGTAACTCCCAAATGAAAGAACAGGACCAAATCATAGTAAGAGACCAGAGAGAAATGGGTATAAGTAATATGCCTCTTAGAGAATCACAGCAGTGACCATAAAGTCACTCACTGGGCATGAGAAAAGAGTGGAGGACATCAGTCAGACCTTTAAAAGGGAGATTAACAAGAGCCTATCAAAGATCAAGAACAAAATAAATTAAACTAAAAATAGACTACATAGAAGAAGAGGTGAAGCAGAGGGACAATTTAATGGCCTGACAGATTAACTTACTTTAGGCAAATTGAGAAATTCCTTAGGGAATTCAATGACTCCATCAAGCATAACAACATTCACATTATAGGCATGTCAGAAGAGACAGAAAAAGGAGCAGAGATTTATTTAAAAGAAAATAGCTGAAAACTTCCTGAATCTGGGGAAGGAAACAGATATCCAGTGAGGAGGCACAGAGATCACCCCCAAAGTTCACCCCAAGCAGTCCACACCAAGACACATAGTAATTAAAACGGCAAAAAATCGTAAGAAAAAAAAAATTAAAGTTTTAAAGCAGCGAGTGAAAAGAAAACAGTTACATACAAGGGAAACCCCAAAAGGCGCCCAGCAGATTTTTCAGCAGAAACTTTGCAAACCAGAAGAGAGTAGCAGGATATATTCAACGTGCTGAAAGGGAAAAATCTGCAGCCGAGAATACTCTCTCCAGCAAGGCCATCATTCAGAATAGAAGGAGAGATCAAGAGTTTCTAGAATACACAAAAATGAAAAGAGATCATGACCACTAAACCAGCATCACAAGAAATCCTAAAGGAAACTCTGAGTGGAAAGAAAAGACCATAAGGGAAAATATGAAAAATAAAATACACAAAGATAATAAAACAAATATTTCTGTAAAAATCAGTCACGGGATTCATAAAATAAAAGGATATGATATATGGCACGACACACCTAAGGTGTTGTGGGGGGAGAGGAGTAAAGGAGGACTTTAAACTTAAGCAACCATCAACTTAATATAGATTGCTATATGCAGTAGATGTTACATACAAACCTAACTGTAACTGCAAATCAAAAATCAGTGATATGCAAAAAATAAGGAGAAAAGAATCCAGACAAATCACTAAAGAAACCCAACAGACTGTGAGAGAAGACAGCAAGCAAAGGAACAGAGAAGGACTGGAAAAACAACCACAAGAGAAGTAACAAAATGGCAATAAATAATACCTATCAATAATTACTTTGAATGTAAATGTACTAAACACTCCAATCGAAAGACATAGAGTGACAGAATGGATTTAAAAAAATGAGAACCACCTATATGCTGCCTGCAAGAGACTCATTTTGGACTTAAAGACTCCTGTGGATTGAAAGTGAGGGGATGGAGAAATATCTATCAAGCAAATGGATGTCAAAAGAAAGCCACGGTACATATATTGGACAAAATAGACTTTAAAACAAAAACTATGGGGCGCCTGGGTGGCTCAGTTGGTTAAGTGGCCGACTTCAGCTCAGGTCATGATCTCATGGTCTGTGAGTTCGAGCCCCGCGTCGGGCTCTGTGCTGACAGCTTGGAGCCTGGAGCCTGCTTCAGATTCTGTATCTCCCTCTCTCTGTGCCCTTCCCCTGCTCATACTCTGTCTCTATGTCTCTCAAAAATAAATAAACGTTAAAAAACAAACAAATAAATAAATAAATAAATAAAACAAAGACTATGACAAAAGACAAAGAAGGACAATATATAATAATAAAGAGGACAATCCAACAAGATAAAATAATTGTAAATATTTATACACCCAATATGGAAGAACCCAAATATATACAAGAGTTAATAACAAACATGAAGGTAATAAGTGATAGTAATAGAATAATGGTAAGAAGCTTTAACACCCCCTTTATATTTTCGGACAGATCATCCAAACAGAAGATCAACAAGGAAACGGTGGCTTTAAATGACATGGTGGACCAGATGGATTTAACAGACATTCAGAACATTCCATCTTAAAAGAGCAGAATACATTCTTTTCAAGTATACACAGCACGTGCTCCAGGAGAGATCACATATTAGGTCACAAAACAAGTCTTACCAATTCGAAAAGACCAAAGTCATACCAAGCATCTTTTCTAACCACAGAGCTACAAACTAGAATCAACCACAAGAAAAAACCTGGAAAGAACACAAATACATGGAGGTTAAGTAGCATGCTACTAAACAATGAATAGGGGCGCCTAGGGTGGCTCAGTCAGTTAAGCAACTGACTTCGGCTCAGGTCATGATCTCATGGTTCACAGGTTCAAGCCCCGCATTGGGCTCTGTGCTGAGAGTTCAGAGCCTGGAGCCTGCTTCAGATTCTGTGTCTCCCTCTCTCTCTCTCTGCCCCTTCCACGCTCATGCTCTGTCTCTCTCAGTCTGTCAATAATAAATGTGTTAAAAAATATTAAAAAAAATTTAAACAATGAATGGGCCGACCAAGAAATCAAAGAAGAAATCAAAAATTACGTGGAAACACATGAAAGTCAAAACACAATAGTCCAAAATCTTTGGGATGCAGTAAAAGTGGTTCTAAGAGGCAGTTTATAATGATACAGGTCTACTTCAAGAAGCAAGAAGAATAAACAAATAAACAGCCTAACCTTACACATAAAGGAGTCAGAAAAAGAAAAACAAAACCTAAATCCAGGAGAAGGAAGGAAATAACAAAAATTAGAGCAGAATTAAATACATAGAAATGAAAAAAAAAATGAAACCAGGAGCTGGTTCTTTCAAAAGATCAACAAAACTGATAAACCTCTAGCCAGACTCATTGAGAGAGAGAGAGAGAGAGAGAGAACCCAAATACAAAAACTTACATGAAAGAGCAGAAATAGCAGCAAAGACAACAGATATACTAACAACTGTAACAGAATATTATGAAAACTTATATGCCAACAAATTGGACAACCTAGAAGTAGTAGATAAATTCCTAAAAACAACATTAGACATTCATTAAACAGATAGAGAAGTGTATACATACATGAAGCAATGCTTACATTCTATTTGCAAAGATAATAATTATAGTGTTCTAACGATCGCATCTAGATTATGCCCATAGTCACTTGCCCCTAAAAGAGGTAACCTGTTCAGTTATCGAGTTGGCGGAAACTGTACTGAAGGGAAAAGAAAATGACCTTTCTATTTAGCAACATTTTACTATTTAGCTTTAAGGGATATTGAGTTTTGTATATAATGTTCACCTTAGAAAGTGGCAATTATGTAAATGTCTATTATATATGTTGGTCACTCTTGTCCTAAATAGAAATTACCAATAAAAGGAAAGCAGGCAAAAAAAAAAAAATCCTAGAAACATATAACCTCCAAAAACGAAGGCAGGAAGAAACAGAAAATTTGAACAGACCAACTACCAGCAATGGAATTGAATCAGTAATCAAAAAACTCCCAACAAACATAAGCCCAGGACCAGACAACTTCAGATGAATTCTACCTATTCTTCTCCAACTATTTCAAAAAAACAGGAGAGGAAGGAAAACTTCCAAATTCATTCTTTGAGGCCAGTATTACCCTGATACTGAAACCAGATAAAGACACCACAAAAAAAGAACTACAGGCCAATATCTTCATGAATATAGATGCAAAAATCCTCAACAAAATATTAGCAAATCATATCTAACAATATATTTAAAAAATCATATACCATGATCAAGTGGGATTTATTCCCAGGATGTAAAGGTGGTTCAATATTTGCAAAATAATCAATGTAATATGTCACATCTGTAAGAGAAAGGATAAGAACCAAATGACCATTCCAAAAGATGCAAAAAAGGATTTCACAAAATACAACATCCATTCATAACAACAATCTGCAAAGTAGTTCTAAAGAGAATATAGCTAAACATAATAAGGCCATATATAAAAAACCCACAGCAACGATCATTGTAAAAAGGGAAAAAGTGAGAGCTTTTCCCCTAGGGTCAGGAACAAGACAGGGATGTCCACTCTCACCACTTTTATTCAACACAGTGCAGGAAGTCCTAGATGTGGCAATTAGACAATATAAATAAATAAAAGGCATCCAGACTGATAAGGAAGTATTAAAGTCCTCCCTATTTACAGATGACATGATTATATAGAAAATCCTAAATATTCCACCAAAAAAAAAAACTACTAGAATAACTGAATTCAGTTAAGTTTCAGAATACAAAATCAATATACAGAAATCTGTTGTATTCTTATACATTGCTAATGAAGCAACAGAAAGTGAAATTAAGAAAACAATCCTATTTACAATTGCACCAAAACCAAGAAAATATGTAGGAATCAACCTAACCAAAGAAGTCAACGACTCGCACTCTGAAAACTATACAAGACAACACACACCAAAAAAATGGAAAGGCATTCCATTCTCATGGGTTGGAAGAACAAATATTATTAAAATGTCTATGCCATCAAAAGCAATCTACAGATATACTGCAAGCCCTATCAAAACACAGCAGTTTTCACAGAGGTAGAACAAACAATCCTAAAATTTGTATGGAACCACAAAAGACCCTGAAAACCTGAGGGAGTCTTGAAAAAGAAAAATAGCTGGAGATATCACAATTCCTGATTCTTAGTTATATTACAAAGTGGTAGTAAGTAAAACAATATGGCACTGGCATAAAAATAGACACATAAATCAATGGGAATAGAACTTAAAACCCAGAAATAAACCTACAATATTCAGTCAATTAATCTTTGACAAAGGAGTAATGAATATATAAAGAGAATAAAAGACAGTCTCTTCAACAAATGGTGCTGGGCACACTGGACAGTAATATGCAGAAAATTAACCTGGACCACTTTGTCACACCATACAGACAAATAAACTCAAGCTGGAGTAAAATGTGAGACCTAAAACCATAAAACTCCCAGAAGAGAGCACAGGCAGTAATGTCTCTGACATAGACCATAGTCACATCTTTCTAGATACGACTCCTACGCCAAGGGAAATAAAAGGAGAAACAAACTATTGGGATTACATCAAAATATGAAGCTTCTGCGCCGTAAAGGAAACAACCAACAAAACTAAAAGACAACTCACTGAATAGGAGAAGGCACTTGCCAATGACATATCTGATAAAGGGTTATTATCCAAAATAGGTAAAGAATTTATAAAACTCAACACCCAAAAAGCCACAATGAGATGTCACCCAACACTTTTCAGAAAGGCTAAAATCAAAAACACAAGAAACAACAGGTTTGGCGAGTGTGGGGCAAAAGTATCCCTCATGCACTGTTAGTGGGATGGAGTCAGTGGAAAACAGTATGGAGCTTCCTCAAAAAACAAAAAATTAAAAAGTTGAATAACTTTATGTTCCAGTAATCACACTACTGGGTATTTACCCCCAGAATACAAAAACACTGATTTGAAGTAATACATGCATCCCTATGTTTACAGCAGCATTATTTACATTAGCCAACTATGGAAGCAGCCTAAGTGTCCTTTGACAGATGAATAAACACAGAAGATGTCACACACACACACACACACACACACACACACACACACTGGAATGCTATTCAGCCATAAACAAGGAATGAAATCTTGCCATTTGCAACAACATGAATAGAGTTAGCGGGTATTATGCTGAGCGAAATAAGTCACAGAAAGACAAATACCATATGATTTCACTCATATGTGGAATTTAAGAACCGAAACAAGCGAGCAAGAGAGAGAACTGAAGAAACAGGCTCTTAAGGAGAGAACAAACTGATGGTTACCAGAGGGTGGGTGGGGGATGGGTAAAATAGGTGACGGAGATTAGAGTACGCTTATCATGAAAATAGACAAAAAACACCTGTGCTTCCTTGGCTTGGATTTATCTTGGCCACGACATGCATTTTTAATACATATGTTATTTTTGATTTACCAATGTTATATTTCAGGTATTTGTTCCTATAACCTCAAGAAAGCAGCCTGTAATTTCTTTTCTTGTACTACTTTTGTCTCGTTTGTTATACAGCCTAAGAACTTTGGTCGAGTCATGGGGCACCAAGGTCGAGACATGGTGGCTCAGTCCGTTAAGCGTCCCACTCTTGATCTCAGCTCAGGTCATGATCTCCTGATTCGTGGGACTGAGCCCTGCATTGGGCTCTGCGCTGACAGTATGGAGCCTGCTTGGGATTCTCTCTCCCTCTCTCTCTGCCCCTCCCCCCCTCTCTCAAAACAAATAAACTTAAAAAGACTTTTTTAAATAAATAAATAAGAAGTTTGGCCAAGTCTTCTCTTCCAGAAAATAAAAATACATGCATATATATTTGAGTTCATTAATAATCAGTCACTATAAGTTTAAAAATGAAAAGCACCCATTTGCAACCATCAAATCTGCAAATTAAAATAACTGTTGGTTAAAATGTATAGCAATGTGAAATCCTTATATAGTGCTCATACAAATATGAATTATTACAATGACTTTGAAGAACAATTTTGTGATATTTGATAAAGTTGAAAATGTTCATATTCTACAGCCTAATACTTCATTGATTTTTTAGAAAAACACTCCACACATGCTCATACGGAGATCCATGTAAGGGTCCCCACGTAAGCATTTTGAAATAGCAAACCATTTAGAAATTGAAACATTCACCATGTGAGTAATAAGCTATTCAAGCTGATAAACGAAAGAATATTATACTGACGTGAAAATAAATGTATTCGCTAAATGTAATATGGATGAATCTCGCAAACAATGCTTCATGAAAAACTTGCATAAGAACACAGTCTGAAAACATTTATAGAATTTTTTTTCTTAAAGTTGAATAATTTTCATTTCTGGGGAAATAATAGTTTAAGTTATTTGGACTGACCCTCTTAACAACACCAAAAAAAATGTTATGCTGAATAAAGTATATGTATTATGTATATACGTATACATATAATATATATATATATATATAATTTTGTTGACAACACACTAAGAAAAAACTAAGTCGAATTCGAAGAGAAGTAGGAAACATGAGGAGGGAATGTGTTACTGAAGGTATGTTTGCCTTGAGAACACACACAGTCTGGTGAAACTGAACTCTGGTTCAAAGACCACCTGGCACCGAGGACTTAAAAGTCACTTGATTCTGTACGGTGGAAATACCGCATAATGCAAGCTTGCTTCCCACATGGTTTTTTCCTGGGTCACACTTTTCCCTTGAACTTAACCTCGGTGAGACTATTCACAGATATCGGCAGACTGGAAAAATCAGGGCTGGGTTTAAACTGAAGCCGAAATCCGTTTCAGTTTAATGAATACAATTTGTACAAGGGCCAGAACAGTTTACCAGTAGGTCGTATATCGGATTTAGTGACTGATGAGTAAAATGCTAGGAGACCGTGATGCAACTCCATTTGTTAAATCGCGGCTGAATTACACCCGTACGTTTGCTAAGGACACCAGAGCTCAGCGAAAAACAGTTAAAGCATCTGTAAGAATCAATTGGGGGTGGACTATTTGCAATAATGAATATGTTTTATTATTTGCAAATTGTATGCTGTATATCCTTTATATCAGTAAAGCTGATAAGATCCTTTTGTATGTGCATATACACTTATGGATTTTTATGCATTTTTTTAAGCACTGGTTCTTAACCGTTTACCAGCATATCACCAGTTCGGGCAGCCAATTTTACCAGCATTCCTGGTGACTCTTTGGCTTTTTTCTTTTAATTTTTAAAATATATTTATTTTGGGGAGAGCACAAATGAGGGAGGGGCAGAGAGAGGTGGACAGAGGCTGACAGGCAGGCAGCAGCAAGGCTGATAACCACAAGATCATGACCTGAGTCGAAATCAGATGCTCCACCCACTGAGCCTCCCAGGTGCCCCTGCTGGTGACTCTTTTGATCAGTAGGTCTGAGCAAGGGCACTCCATCCCAAACCTGGTTCTGCACCAAAGTCACATAGGACATTAAAAATTAATAATAACTGTTTCTGGGCCTGGCAACAAATACACAAAATGGGAACCAGGAACAAGACTCTGAGAAGATGTGTATGTAGATGTCACGTTGTTGTCCAGGGTCGGGGAGTAAACCTAACCTTCCAAAGTTTGGAAAAACACTGAATTTGGAATTAACTTTTAACCAGGAGCAGAAAGTAACAAGTCTGGAGTTCGAGAGGTGATGGACCAGGTTGGTGGGAACTGATGAGTTGGCGGTGGCATTTTTCAAAGTTTAGCCTAGGACGGCCTGCATTACACTCAACCAATGAGAGAATGTTAAAACAAGATTCCCCAAACTCCCCTCACGTCTATGCAATCAGTCAAAAGATGGAGGGAGGGCGATCTGGGAACCTGCATTGTAACATGCATCCTTAGGGTTTTGGTTTTTTGTTTGTTTGTTTGTTTATTCATTTTTGAGAGAGAGAGAGAGAGAGACAGAGCAGAGCATTAGCAGGGAAAGGCAGAGAGAGAGGGAGACACAGAATCCGAAGCAGGCTCCAGGCTCTGAGCGGTCAGCACAGAGCCCGATGCGGGGCTCGAACCCACGAACCGTGAGATCATGACCTGAGAGGAAGTCAGACTCTCAACTGACTGAGCCACCCAGGCACCCCTGTTTATTTATTCTTAAACAATAGTTTAAGAATCCCAGAACTGCAGAGTTCTTAACAGTCTTTTTCAAGAAAATAAACACCTTTTATGGACTGATACTTGCCTTGCTTTGCCTACCAAAACAGAAAAGAATTCTATTATTTTCTCTCTCTTTTCTTACACTTGCAAGTAAAAGGTTCATTTCTCTATTTACTTACTTGTTTTTCTAAACTCATGCATTAATGCAACCATAGCAAGGTAATTTTCCAAACAAATTTAAGACTTGGCCTAGAATCAAGAACTGTTAACAACAAAGCAATCTGAAAGCTTTAGATCCTTAGACTCTGCAGCTGTAACCACAGTTCCTTCCTAACATTACTAGCAAATTATAATAGTAAATATTAACAGCAGGGGATAGGGGATACATTTTTGATAGAAAGTTAATTAGCTCTTAGATTCTCTGCCTGACACTCTCATACCTTCCGAGTAAGTTTGTGGCTAACTGGAATTTACAAGCTTTTGATGTTTGCAAACTGCACTACTAAACACAGAGCTCACTACTACTTCTCTTGTAAACAGAATCAGCTGGATGAACGTAATATTGTAAAAAGAAAATGGAAATACCCGTGGAGAATATAGCATCATCTAAAAAGGTGGAGAGGGTCTAATCACAACAATAACATTTTGAAAAACTTTCAAAATTTGCTTCTTTAAAGTCGTTCTAATAAATTCTACATCATAATACTAAAATAATTGTATGCAATTTTATACTTAGAATCTAACTTCTAGCTAAGAATTTAGTGCATAAAAATACGTATTGAATCGAATATTTAGAAATAGTATTCTCACACATCTTCCAAGATCCTTTATTTTTAAAAGAAGTACTAACTGCAGAGAAATATTTTTAGGGTTTTTTTTACCCCCCTGTCAGGACATCTGTTTAAGAAAAATGAGCTGTAAGAAACCTTGCGAGTAGTTTATTTTTTTTAATTTTTTTTAACGTTTATTTATTTTTGAGAGACATAGAGACAGAGCATGAGCAGGGGAAGGGCAGAGAGAGAGGGAGACACAGAATCCAAAGCAGGCTCCAGGCTCTGAGCCGGCAGCACAGAGCCCGACGCGGGGCTCGAACTTACAGACCGAGAGATCATGACCTGAGCGGAAGTCGGCTGCTTAACCAACTGAGCCACGCCCCCTTTTTTTTTTTAGAATTATTAACTGTAAAATAATAATAATGCACAGCTACTAATAATTGTAATAGATACATATATTATCTCTACTTCCATGTGTTACTATTTTTTTACCTGTGTGTTATGTTGGCTCTAAGGAAACAGAAGTATTAAATAGTGTCTTACAACTATGATTTTACATCAGACTACAGGTTTTATGTCCTTGATGAACATGGAAAGGTGAAATGATTACTATTTTCTCAAATAGATGAATAATATTCTCTTGTATTTTTATTCCCCGTGAATACTTAGATGTGTACAGTCCTGTCTAAGATTTGTTTGGCCTAGAGTTTCCCAATAATAGATTTCTACCAACCTGGAGCCTTTCAGAACATAAACAGAGGAACTACATTTTGGGTCCCAGTTCTCATTTTAATTGTAATCCATGAAGAAATAAAGGATTCTAGGAACAAGGCATTGTGTAGAAGACAGAGTGTCCGCCTTCGAAGAGGCTGAAGCGTAGCCAGGTGAAGAGGGTACACGATGTAACGGAACTGAGCCTGGAAAAGGAAGCTTCCGCAGACTCAATGTGGGATCTTCTTACCCAGACGCACTTCCGCGGGAGTTCCACCAGGGGGCAGCAGAAGAGCGGAATTCTCCGGCCGGCGCCCAGTTCCGGCCCTAGGCTCCGTGGCCTTCTGTCTCACCCCACGAACGAAGTGCCTGGGGGGGGGGTGGGGGGGGTGCACTCACCTGCCCGTGAAGGACACACTAAACCCACCGCCGCCGCGGCTGCGCCAGCGTGCTGAGCACGGGAGATGCCCAAAGGCCCGCGAGGGGACCGCGTGGGAAAAGCTGTCCAGGATCAAGTCTGGTTAGGACGGGGTCCCAGGGCCCTTCGATCTGCGCTCTGCAAAGCGAGTCCCTAAACAAGCTTCTTTCCCACTACTCCGCACAGCCTGAGCGCGCACGTGCGGGGACTCGGGGCTCCCACTGGGCGAGGGCTCCCTCGGGGGTCCCCTCTGGTCTCCCGCTGGGTGGGGGTCCCCTCTGAGCTGGGGTTCCCTCTGGGGCTCCTGCTGGGTTCCCCCTGAACTGGGTGCCCTCTGAGCTGGGGTTCCCAGTGAGTTTGCCCACGGCACACGGGGAGCAGAGGGGTGTGCACAAGTAGTCCCAGCTCACCACCATAACCCCCGTGGGTCCCTTTGTTTTGTGACCCAAGTATGGCGGAAGCCCTGCACACCTTCCGTCCCCTCCCGTTCCCACGAGAAGTTCTGGGTTCTGCTTCCTGCCCGCATTCCGGGTCCCTCCCCGCCCACGTCTAGACAGGGTCTTGGGGCACTCGAGCGCTTTCCAGGCCCTGCTTCCTACACTCCACCTCAGGGTCCCCTGGCCCCTCCCTGAGTGTGAGAGCCAGTGATGGGCGGAAAAATCGGCTCTACGACAGGAGAGCTGCGGAAGGGAGAGAATTTCTTCCTCCCCCCCTCTCCCGCTTGCTCTCCCTGTAGGTGTGTGAGGGGGAAACAGTTAACCGTGATGGTTAGAGTACACAGTCACTTAGGTTTGCTGTTCCGACTGTTCTGTACTTGCCCCGTTTTCTCCAAGAACGTCTGACATAATTTTGAAGCATATGTGTCTACCTCCATCTTTAAAAAATCACCTGGCTCAAGTATTCACTTATTTTCAGAGACTTAAGACTCTTCTTTGAAAAAAAAAAACATATTTTCTTCAAAATCAAAATACAGCATTGAGGTCAGTGATGAGGCTTCCAGGAAGAACAGATCTCTTACAGGATATTCCTATTTAATCAGAACACAAAAGGCCTCGTCCCAACAGGGATTTTTCTTTTTTTTTTTTTTAAACGAGAGAGAGAGAGAGAAAGAGAGAGAGAGAGAGAGAGAGAGAAAGAGAGAGAGAGACTGGCCTTTCCACCTGCCCCCCATGTCATTTTATAACTGAAAGACCAACACCAACACTAGGAGTAAATGGCTTTGACCAAGCTCCCATATTCACCCCGCAGCTGCGGGCTGTCACAGAAGCCCCCTGGGGCACAGAACTGTGTCCCCGACTCCTGACACCTTGGCGACACACCGTTCTTGCGTTCTGTACACCGTGATCCCTGGGGAGGACTGCAATATCAAGGGGGCAATAACAGGAACTCGGAGCCTGGGAGGAGAAGGAGATTTCTCTAGATCTGGAGTCTGCTCTAAAAAGGGCCCCGTATCCCGCTCTCTGCTGTCATCCGCCAGTCTTCATGGTCGGACACGTCGAATCCTTCAGGGGGACGCGGAGGTGGCCGTTTTGCAATCTCTGTAACCACACCACAGACCTTTCTCAGTGTCAGGTCTTCGGAAAAGATCTTCCCTGGTTTTTTGTTAAAAGTTTCTGGGTTCTGGGCTCTGTTCTCAGGTAGGTGGTTACTCTCTTGCTCCTGTAAAACACATCTTCCCAGCTAGGCTGGAAAGCGACCAGAGAGCCTGATTTATCCGGGCGGGCCTCTCCACTGACCCAATAAACATAACCGTTGTCAAATCTTGCCTTCTTTGTCCTGAGGAGTGCAGAACAGCCTAATCCGGCCTCTGGGAGTCCTCCCATGGGCCTGCTCTCAAAGCCCTTTTAACATCACGAATGGCATTAAGGCCAAAATCTTTTAAAGGCCAGTAAGAAAGTCATAACTCTTTTCTTTCCTCTAAACTCAGGAATGAGGAGTGCCTGCTAAATTTAAGATCGGTACCGGCAAAGACGTTGACAACATTCGCCATAAGGAATGACATTTATTTAACCTTTTCCTAGTAAAGCAAAGTTTAATGGTAACAGATCTGCTTCCTTTGATTTCACAAAGAGAAAGAATGGAAGAGAGAAGGGAAGGAGGGGAGGAGGAAGGAGGGGAGGAGAAAAGAGGGGAGGGAATTCAATATTCAGCAATCACAGAAGAATCCCAAGATGGAAAAATAATTTGCAAATAGCGCGGTGTTTTGGGAGCGCATCTGTCTGCCCGTCTTGCTCACAGATGAAAAGGTGGAGTGTGTTCTACGCCTGGAACACGGCACTTCTAACGTGAGGAGGACACACGACCATGCCCTTGAGGAGTTAGGAGGTTTAATCCTACCTTGGTAAACACATCCTACTTATTTAAAAAATCTTGTACAAAACGTTAAACCTAGTGTATTAATTATGATGAAATAGGAGGCAGGGGGCCCTAAAGAATGAAATGACCTTTTTCTGTCTTCTCTCGGACCTTGTAGGAGCCCAAATACAACCTGTTTTGGAAACATCTTTACCTCCGTTCCCATTTGTTTCTCCAACTACTCACAGACTGAAGGCTTTTGAGGCCAAGGAGCATGCCTTTAATATCATGGGGATGTATTTGCAAAGGTACTAGAGTAGCATTTTGCATATAATGGGCATTCACCGAATGGTAATTGGCTGCTGACAGAACCACAAACTTCCCTTTATGTCCATACCCATCCCGTTCTTTTGTGGCCAGGGAGCAAACTCAATCATGGAAGGGGTTTTCAAATGGAAACTCCACTGAAAAAAAGTAAATTTTCCCATTGGGAATTAAGAGTTGACTCTATATATCTTGGGCTTTCTCGAAATTTACTTGGGAAAAAAAAAGTAAATAATACCATTGGGAATGAAGACTTGGCTTGCTACATACTCATTTGCTCTTCTGTGTAACTTGTGAGCTTAGTACCCCTCCCCCAACCGCATTACTTAAAGACAGATTAAAGTGAGCACTCAACTTCGACAGGGCAGCACCAAGCACCCTGCTTTGCACAGAGTGGAAACCCAAATATTCACCAATTCATTATTAGCTTTCGGATCAGGACGCCAGGAGCAGCTAGTTAAGTAGGGAAGGAGACAGACCCCTGTCTTAAAAATTTAGTCTTGACTTAGCGCTCCTAGCTCAGCACGGCAGATCCTGTCCAAGCTCCATCGATACTCAACCGTCACAGACACACGTATCCAGGGATTGCGATTAAATTTATAACCTGCCTTCTTGTGAAAGGTTTTCTTTCCATAATTTAACTGTTGTTTTTGCACCTGACGATAGTTCCATTTGTGAATCCAAGCTCTTAGTGAACAATTTGTGAAATGTGTTGATATGTATCTGCTCTTCCAGCTGGAGGAAAAGAGATTGGTCAGAAGCGTGGCACAGCACGTTTTAAGAAATATTTAAGTAGGATAATAGGACTAAGAAGAAGCATATTCGCCCTCCCCAAGGTCGGGGGATTCTTGCTCTGTGTTTCAACACTGTAAGAATTTAAGACAGAGTATAGATTTTCTACTACACCAGAGGTGCTCAACACCTCAATTATCGACAGCGTTATCAATATTCTGCAAGTGACAGTCTGGCACCTAAAATCCCTTACGGCCTTACTCTGTCATTTTATAATACCTCCCCATCTATATCAACTTCAGGCCAGCGGAAGATAAGTGAGACCTGGCTTATTGCTTATTCTCCATAAAAGGTATAGAGACTTTGATTCTTAGGCTCATAAAAAAAAATTACAGCGAATCTAAACAGCTTTCCCTTTGTTTCCAAATTTCAATTTGTGCCAGAAATTTCTAAAGTTGCAGCCAAGTCTATTTCGTTGTACATGTTCATAATAAGATCTTAACAAAAAAAAAAAATACATGAGATTTAGTCCATATTAGAATTTCAAGAAAGAATTGCCAATAAAGCAGAGGAAATTTCATAGGATAGATGGAACTGAGGATGGGAGGGTGTCAGTGTGATCGGAGGCGTTAGTAAAGAGCTGTTTGGAAGATGTTCTTCATATGACCTCTGAAACCCAAGCAAGGAGAACAGGACGTTACAGACTGTTTCGGTTCCCCCTCCCCCCCTTAACTTCGGGATTACCCAGCTTCAAGCCTCTCCCTGGCTGTACTTGGTGGAGGCAGGGGACGTGAACGCAGTAGGTCAGTGTGTAGAGTAACGAACATCTTAGGTTAGGGGGCACAAAATTAGCATGTCCGAATCTTGTGACAGTGATTATTACATCGTCTCTTCCTTTTGTCAACTTGCATAACAGTTGTCCGTTTTCTGACACTGATAACATGAACCTATTACAAAATTTGGGGCCCTTTCTTGTGTTTTATTATGACTATAATTAGATGTCTCCCACAGATTTGTATCATTGCGCCCCCAGCCCCCAAAGAGCCAGAACGCAGAGGGTAGCCCAATGCCGGGGCACCAAGCTTCTACCAGGGTTTTGTTTTAATAAATGATCTTCCAAGGTATGAGCGGGGCAGCATCTCCTACGCTGGCGGCCCTTCAGTGTTTTTTGTGCACTGATCTCATGACGTCCAGCTCACCTTCTGGTTCACTCTTCCTTTCCCTGCAGCTCCTCTGATCTGGTCCTGGCCCATCTGACTCGGGAGCACACCCGGGCCTCCCAGAGCTCCGAGATAGGAGATACTAACAAGGAAGTTTTGAGGAAGTCGGACGCGCAGCCCCGAGGCGCTCCGACCCGCCTGCGCTAACCCACCGCCGGGAAGGGCGAGCGGGAAGGACCCGACGCGGCCCCGGGCTCTGACCGCTTCGCTCCGGCCACTTTGATCTCGCGCTCGGCCTGATCAAGTTCGTCTCCGGCCGCTCGGCTCGCGTTCAAAGAGCAGCATGCGACAGTTTGACTGCCGCACGGCCGTTCCTCTCTGCCCTGCACCCCGATCTGATTTCCAAACGCAGTCTCTCGCCTCCCTCTCCAAACCTCCCATCAAAAGGGAATCAGTCCCTCTTCCTTCTCACCCTCGTTTGATGTGCAAATGTCCCTCTCCTTGCGCATTTTTCCCCCGCGGTGGCGGAGGGAAGAGGGGAGGGGTGTGGTGGGGAGGAAGGAAGGGGGCGAAGCTGAACCCACTTAAACCTGGGAGTTGACTCCCTTCCTCGCAGCCGGCAGCGGCCCCCTGGCCGTGTCGCTGAGACGAGATGGGGTTTAAGGTCCGCGGGAAGCGAGTGTGACGGTTCCGACCCAGCGGCACCACCCGGCTGCCAGGGAGGGCGCCGGGGCCTCGGTTCCCCCCTCCGCCCGCGTCCGTTCCAGCCGCTCGCACCCTACGCGCGCGCGGGGCTAGGGGACCGGCCAAGGCGGGCGGGGGGTGGGGACTCGGAGCCCCCTCCCCCCAGTGTACACACACACCCCCTGCGGCCCCTCCCAGCGCTTTGAAATCCCATCCCTGCTTTGTCGTCTCCCCCGAGGGGCCGGGATGCTCGGCGCCCGCGCTATAAAGGCGGCGGCGCGGCGGTGGCGGCGCAGAGCGGCGCCCGCAGCCGGGACTCGGGACCGCGGGAGGCTCTCGGGGCGCCGACCGCAGCCGCGCGCCGCCCCCCGCCGAGCGTGCGTCCCCGCCGCGTCCGCGTCCCGTCCCCGCAGCCCTCCGGCGATGCCGGCCCCGGGCGCAGCGGCAGCCGCGCGGGTCCTGGCCGCCCTGGCGGCGGCGGCCCTGTGCGGCCACCTCCGGCCGGGCGCGAGCGCCGCCTCCAACTCGGTGCTCCTCAACTCCAACGCCATCAAGAACCTGCCGCCGGCGCTGGGCGGCTCGGCGGTCAGCGCGGCCCCGGGGCTCTCGTTCGACGGCGGGAATAAGTACCAGACGGTGGACAACTACCAGGTGAGCGGGGGCGCGGGGCGCGGGGACCGGCGCGGGGGACGCGGGGACCGGCGCGGGGAGGCGCGCAGTGGACGGAGGCTCGGGGCGCGGGGGCGTGGGGACGCGGGGAGGCGCGGGGGAAGCGGGGGACGCGGGGAGGCGCGCGCAGCCCGGGGCGCACCGCGAGCGGGCGCGGCGGCTTTGGAGAGGCGCGCGGAGGGGCGCCCGGGCGCGCAGGTGCCTCACCCGCGCCCCGGCCCCGCAGCCGTACCCCTGCGCCGAGGACGAGGAGTGCGGCGCCGAGGAGTACTGCGCCGGCCCCACCCGCGGGCCGGGCGCCGGCGCGCAGATCTGTCTCGCCTGCAGGAAGCGCAGAAAACGCTGCATGCGTCACGCTATGTGCTGCCCGGGGAACTACTGCAAAAACGGTGAGTCCCCGGGTCCCTCCGGGACCGCGTCTTGCTTCGGGCCGCCTCCGGGAGGGAGGAAAACGCTCCGGGCTTGGCTAAGGCCGCGGCGCCGCCTGCGAATGGGGCCCTGGACGGAGGTGCCCCCGACGCGCTGGAGTGCCCGACGGGGCAGGAGAGACACGGTGGGGGTCTCCGGGCTCGGCGCCCCTCGCCTCTTTGGCACGACGGCTCGCGTGCGCGGGGGCCCTTCCACGGAAACGTGTCTAGAGAGATCCTGGACACCCACCGAGGAAGCCGATGGGGCTCCCCGGACAGTCTCCCCACCCGTCCCCCCCAACCAGCCTGGGAGCCGGCCTGTCCGATTCTCTTACAGGGCCTCTCCCGGCTCTGCCACCCCGGCCTCCCTCTCAGGATGGATCTGGGTTAAAACTGGTGTCAGCCAGGAGACCGTGACATATCTGTCCTGGGCACCCTTAAGGGGGATCTTGCTACCCTAGCATCCTGGCCTCGGCATCCACGTGCCTGTGGGCCCCTCCTGCTCCCTTAAAACAAGTCCTCCTCCCCCGACCACAGATGCACTGAAATTTAATGTCTCAGGGAGGTAGGCTCAGATAGCCAAACGAGTCTCCAGAAATAAACTTAAGGGTGGCGAGCCTCTTGAGGGCCCAGTAATACTCAGGGATGAACTAACTAAATCTCTGTAATACAGAAATTATACAGTGAAATAACGAGTGGGTGACATTGTAATCTTCCGGGCGGCTGGCGTCGCATTTGCCGAACCTGGTGCTCTATGGGTACCGCCAGACCCAGGGCAGAGAAGTTATTTTTAAGGACAATTTTTTAAGCAACTAATTTTATTTCCTACCTCAAGGGTGATATTAAAATGGGCAGGAGTCTGCCTGCCACTACCACAGTGGGGAGGAAAGTATTTTAAGGAGCTATATTGGGGCTGTTGCACACGACTGCACAGTGCACACATTGAGGCTTCCGTCCATCTGGGGAGTTTTGCATTAACCCCCGGGAGGAAGTGTGGCTTGTGTTTAAGACCCTGTCATCGCAAGGAGGCATCCCAAGTCGGTGCAGGCGGAACAGGCCTCCAATGTCAAAGCTGCGGGGCCTGAGCGCCCGGCTGTAATGTGTTACCGCTGTCTCCTGCTCCCTCAGGGATATGTATGCCTTCCGATCACAGCCATTTCCACCGGGGAGAAATCGAGGAAGCCGTCATCGAGAGCGCGGGTAACGATCACAGCACCCTGGATGGGTATCCCAGAAGAACTACGCTGTCTTCGAAACTGTATCATACCAAAGGTAAAGCGGCTTAACATTAATTCTTTGTCCGCCCGTCACAAGCGTCCTTGGGATCTTCTTCACAAAATAACGCAGGCTGAGTACTGACCGTCTACTTTTCCTACTGTCTCCCGCTTTCCAGGCCAAGAAGGTTCCGTCTGTCTCCGATCGTCCGACTGTGCCACGGGGCTGTGTTGTGCCAGACACTTCTGGTCCAAGATCTGTAAACCTGTCCTCACAGAAGGTCAAGTGTGCACCAAGCACAGAAGAAAAGGCTCCCACGGGCTGGAGATATTTCAGCGTTGCTACTGTGGGGACGGGCTGTCGTGCCGGATACAGAGAGATCACCATCAAACCAGTAACTCTTCTAGGCTTCACACCTGTCAGAGACACTGAGCCAGCCGCGCGGCACAGCGGACTCCTTTTATAGATTATTTGCTATGAAAGCCTCTGGTGACTTCTGTCAGCTCAGTCCTAAAGGGTGTACGAAGTCTATGGTTATGATTAAGCATTCCAACAATACCTTCTGACAACCTGGAGTGTACGAGCCTTGTTTCTTTATGGAACTCCCCTGTCATTGATTGCAGTAAATTACTGTGTTGTAAATGCTCACGGTAGCACTTAACCTGTAAATGCGACAAAACTTAATTATTTTTCTAAAGGTGCTGCGTTCTCTGTTGTTTCCCTTGTTATGTAAATTTTTGTGCACGTTGATTATCTTGACTCTAATATTCTATAATGAATTGAAATAAATTTCAGCTTCTACTTCCTGAATGTATACCCTTTTCCCTTTTAATTCTAGACGCTAGAACACAAGAAGCTGTTGGGATGACCGACGATAGGTATCTAAACTTAATCATGGAAATAATAGCTTATTTTCTGAAATGTGCTATCCCAGTGCTTAGATTATATTTCTCTCTAGGCTGTGATAGTGCTTGAAATAAAATTTAACATTTAATACCATGAAATGTTACAAGTATAGATACGTGTTGGCGTTGTGATTTTAAAAGGGTTTTGTGTGTGTGTGTGTGTGTGTGTGTGTGTGCATGCGCGCACGCTACAGGGACAGAAAGATGACGTGTTTCAGGAAGAGATTGTCGAAATGTAGTACGGTAATGGTCAATTCTGGAGAATTGTTGAAGACATGTGTTTTCCATGGACAAACTCAAATAATCATGGTGTGATCTTGAAAGTAGTAATATAAGATTCAATTTCATGAATAGTTTCCTGGGCGTCTGGGGGGCTCAGTCGGCTAAGCATCTGCCGCTTGATCTCAGCTCAGGTCATGATCTCATGGTTCGTGGGTTTGAGCCCCGTATCAGGCTCTGCTGACAGCTCAGGGCCTGGAGCCTGCTTGGGATTCTGGGTTTTCCTCTCTCTGCCCCTCCCCTACTCATGCTCTGTCTCTTTCAAAAATAAACACTAATAAAATAGTTTCCAGTCAATATCTACCCAGATAGTTAATGACTATTGAGGCATAAAGGAGATCTCCCACAAAACACCAAAGCAAAGTACTTGGAACTGTGTGCATGTAAACACAGTTGATACATATATGCAGATTTTGTACCAAATTAGTAAATTTGAATCCTCTTTACTACGTCACACCAGGACTTAGTCTAATTCAGGAAAAACTGCAAAACCTCTCTCATGCCCTTATTTCCTGATCTTACTAGGTGAGGTGAGGATGTCCATTCTTAGGTTCCTGAAATCAGCTTTAGGAGGATAGAGATCTATTGTTGGAAAGAAAACTCGCCGAAGTGACATCCAAACCAGCCTTGCATGTCTACTTGCCAGCCTCGGTCCTGGCCAGTCTGCTCCTGGGGAGGGGGAAAGCCGTCTGCCCCCGCCAAAAGCTGGGGTTGAGGCACTCCAAAGGACGCTCAATTGTCTGAAAAGTTCCCTTACCTGACCCGGACCTCCTAGATGCTGGTTGTTTTTGTATTCCCCGAAGTGGTTCAATTTCAAGGGGCTCCGCCAAAGAGACCCAAGGTTTGGTTCCCTCTTCAGGGACAAGTACACTGGCAGGGTGTCTGTTCCATCCCTTTGGTCTGCAAGCCGCAGCCTCCTCACCCTGCAGGAACTTTCTTTCTACCCGTGCTTGTTGTTCCAAGTGCCAGGAAGGCCATTTCTGAGGCCCGCAGTCTCCAAGCACAATGAAGGAGGGGAAACAGGAAACTCATTCTTCAAAAAGAAAAAAGAGCCTCTGTTTTAACAGGGGAAGGAGCAAGCATTTAAAAGGCCTTGGTTAGGAGATCCTTCCTCTCTACAGGAGCCGCCGGTGGCCAGTCTTAGTGTCTGTCCAGCTCAGCCCATCAGTACTCCTTCTGCCCCTTGTTGCTCCCATCTTGGGTTGGGGAGGGAGATCGGGAGAACCCAACCAAGCCGGGACACCCCCCTCCCTATCCCAGGGAGACACTGGGAGAAGATTTCCATCAAAAAGAAGTTCTGCACATTTGTAAAGGTGTAAAGAACATCAAGAAAACAGAAGATTCTTCACTAGCTAGCAATGGTGGCTGGAGGATGGAAGCCAGACACAAGACAAATTCAAGAGAGGCTCATGTAGGGAATATGGAAATTTTAGACAGTGTTTGCTATAAAGTATTTTACCTTCAAACAATCTTTTCTAAAGTTTATTTGGGGGGGCGCCGAGGAACGAGGGGGGGAGCCCCCCCTCCGAGGAACGAGGGGGGGGCCCCCCCTCCGAGGAACGAGGGGGGGGCCCCCCCTCCGAGGAACGAGGGGGGGGCCCCCCCTCCGAGGAACGAGAATCAAACCAACTCTGTGTTGTCAGTGCAGAGCCCAACTCGGGGCTGGACCTCGCCAACCAACAGTGAGATCAAGAGTTAGAAGCCTCACTGCCCGAGCTGCCCAGGCGCCCATCCATTTATTCCAATGGAAAATACAGTGACCTGGGGATGCGTCCACAGAGTAACGTGTCACACGGGCGCATCCTCTACACACACCCCAGCATCTTGTGCTTTTTACTTCACGTGTCTTACAGATCACTCTATGTATATGGGCAGAGATGCCTCCTTCCCTTACTGGTCACATTAACCATTGGCATGTTGGGATGGCTGTACCGTAATTTAGAGCCATCCTTTTTATTTTTCCTGGCGGTTCCACCGTAGCTAACATGCTGCAAGCATAGAATTTGTGTCTGGGTTCTTGCGCTGGTATAGCTGTGAGATAGAAAGTTGTAGGCCTGCTTTCTGTAGCTACTCACGAGGGGTGGAGGGGGCATGTCAAGATGCCTGCTTCTCACTGATCTAGTGACATTAAACTCTTGCTAAATTGTTTCAAAGGAGGAAGAGGGAAATACAGGCTTAGCCCAACAATTTCACAGTAATATCTGGCATTCAGTTAAAGGTAGATTCGCTCTAATTCTTTTGATTTAAAAATAATTATTAAATAAAACCCCAAGCAAGTCTTTTTCTCACCCTTTTATTCTTGTTTTACTCTAAGAGCTTAATTTTCACATTTTGTCGAACCCGAAATCTACTGACAGAGCAAGAATGGGGACTGGAGATGTATTGTTTAGAACGCCACACATTTGCAGCCCAAGTAGTATTATTCGTAATTCAGCACATCACAGCACTGTATGATTTTTTCCATGGCAAATTGAAGTGTACTAATGAAGTCATGGGATTATTAACATAGTTATACAATTATGACTTATTAGTTCAGTATTCAAATTGCAAAGTCAAATTGATGCTCATTGCCACTTAGGAAATTTCAGGTGAAATCATTACATTTTCCTCCATTTTTCAACTAGCGATCGTATCTCACTTTATCATGCTACCACTGCTTTGCAATGGTTTTAATGAGAAATGGACAAAGTTACCATTGGGCTTTTAAAATTGTGTCCTCCCGAGTTCCAGATTGCCATTTTCATAACTTTAAGACTACTAATCTGAGGGGCTCCTGGGTAGCTCGGTCAGATAAGCATCCGACTTGGGTACCGACTGTTACCTCAGTTTGTGAGCTTGAGTCCCAAGTCAGGCTCCGCACTGAGCCCAGATCCTGCTTGGGATGCTCTCTCTCCCTCTCTCTCTCTGCCGCAACCCCTGCTCACGCTCTTCTCTTTCTCTCTCAAAAATAAACAAACATTAAAAAAAGAAAGAAAGGAACAGTCTCTGGAATCGATAGAGCTGGATGGAATCATGGCTTCCATGGTTTCCAACTGCATGGTGTTGGACCAAGGAGCTGTGTCGCCTCATTGATCATGTGGAGGGAACTCCAACTCTAGAGTGCAGGCATGAGGAAAACGCCTGCGGTATCAGAATACTTAGCATGATGTCTAGCTCATAGTGGGTACTCCACTTTAGGTCTTTACTATTAGATGATAAAACCTATGTCTTTTATTGTAGGACACTACTATATATGTTGTATATGTTAATACTTGATACACATTTATAGCTGAAACAGACTGAAAAAGTTAGCCTATAGGTGCTCATAAAAAGGTTTCAGAACACCGTAATAGATGAACCGTCTTCTCACGGTCTTTTATTTTCATTTATTTAAACCAGAGAAAGGAAACAGGAGACGTGGGTTGGAATGATACCTCTCCTAAAATAAAAATCAAAATAAAAACAATAAAAATAAAAACCAACATTCTGCAGACTGGCTCCCTTAGCTTGCTAAGGAGTTCTGCTCTACTGTAATTCACACGTGCCTACAGCTCCTCATGGTGGCGTGCACTCCTCCCTTGTGATAAATGACTTCTCAGCTCAGGTCAGCTTAGTAAACTGCTCGGTCTCTGAGACTCAGACCCCGATTCCTGCCCTAGGGTTCTGCCTGGCTCAGCTCTGATCCTCTGGTCCAGTTGGCTAGCTTGCCCACCCTGATCCTAAAAATCTGATACTTCCAAGTATAGCCAGTCCACCTTTAATAGGAACTTGGATAGTTCAACAAGAAGGAGTGTGTAGGAACAGGTGCCACAGGTCCTATCTACCATGTATTAGTTCTGAAGGAGGAGAAGAAATTCGCAAGTAGAAAAGAAAGGTACTGAAGACAGAAGAAGCAATGTGGGCCACATTATAAAGCTATGAAAATAAAAATACAAACTATAAAGGGACAATAAGTCACTCTCGTTACAGTGTTGGGATCTGGCAGGAAGCTCTCTGATTTTTATGCTCTAGGAAAAAAAATAATAAATTCTCTCCATTTTCAGCAAAAGTTGCCGTATTAGGTGGTCATGGAAGTTGCAGACGATCAGTTTGAGACACAATTTGTCTCAAACGATTACTAGTCTGTCCTCGAAAGACAGAGCTTTGTTTTGTTTTGCCAAAAGTTATAAAATAAGGAGAACATTACTTCATTTCCGTTAAGAGTGGTCATATTAGGTGGAGTTGGGAGTTTGAAAAATTATGTTTCATAGGATTCTGGTTTTGACTGTTTTAAATAACAACTTTCACAAATCCTAGATTTTTGCCCAAGTTATAATTAAAATCAAGTGACAAAAAAGTAAGATAAAATAATGGGACATGGTCTGTAAATATTAATAAATGTAAAATTGCATTGGAAGGCCAGGCACCATCAGCCCCTACGACTATAAACTATTAAATGAATTCTGTAGTAAAAAGCAAGTCAACTGAAGACATGAAGCATGAGAAGCATCACTCCACAATACATTTCATAATATTTCATACTAACTCCATCCTCATGAGCAGAAATTACTTTCACAAAGGGTTCTATTGAAATATTTCATAATCTGCGACACTCTGAAGTTTAAATTAAAAGCAGGCAATGATACTTAGTCTTGACTACAGCAAATAAAAGGCTTTCACACAACAAAGGAAACCAACAAAACAAAAAGGCAATCTACTGAACGGGAGAAGATATTCGCCAAGAACATACCCAGCAAGGGGTTAATATCAAAAATCTATGAAGAATTTTTACAACTCAACACCAAAAAAACCAAATAATCCAATTAAAAATGGTCAGAAGACCTGAATAAATATTTCTCCAAGAAGGCATAAGTGGCCAACAGACACATGAAAAGGTAACACCACTCATCCTTAGGGAAATGCAAATAAAACCACCTCACACCTGTCAGAATGCTAGTATTAAAAAGACAGTGAGGCGCCTAGGTGGCTCAGTTGGTTAAGAGTAGAACTCTTGGTTTTGGCTCAGGTCATGCTCTCACGGTTCCTAGGATCAAGGCCTGCATCAGGCTCCGTGCTGGCTGTGTTGGTGCAAATGTGGAGAAAAAGGAACCCTCACACACTGTTGGCAGGAATGTCAATTGGTGCAGCCACTGTGGAAAAAAGTACGGAATTTCCTCAAAAAGTTGGAAATAAAAATACCATCCAATCCAGTAATTTAGCTGCTGGATGTTTACCCTAAAACAATGAAAACGCATTCAAAAAGGCACATGTATTCCTATGTGTATCATAGCAACATTTGTAACAGTTAAATAGGGAAGTAACTGAAGTGCTCATCGAGAGATAATTGGATAAAGAACAAGTGTGCACACACACACACACACACACACACACACACACAAGGGAATATTACTCAGCCATAAAAAATGAGATCTTGCCATTTGCAACAACACGATGGACCAAGAGTATTATGGTAAATAAGTCAGACCAAGAAAGACAAAATACGGCATGCTTTCACATACATGCGGAGTCTAGAAAAACACATGAACCAACAAACCAACACCAGACTCTTAAATACAGAGAACAAACTGGTGGTTCCCAGAGGGAAGAAGGGGGAGGGATGGTGAAATAGGTGGAGGTTCAGAAGCACAAACTTCTCGCTACAAAACGGAGTCATGGAGATGCAAAGGACGGCACAGGGATACAGTCAGTAAGATTGGAAAAAATGTTGTATGGGGGCCACACGTATCATGGCGAGCATCGGGTAACAAAGAGAATTGTTGAGTCACTATGTCGTACACCTAGAACTACTATAACATTGTGGGTAAGCGATAATACATTTCAAAGATAAAATACTTAGTCTCAACATAGAGAAAATTGGGGACTCTTACACACACACCTAGGAGGAACCACAGCCAGAAAGGACATTTGGTAGAGGTTTGAAAAATATGAAAACTGCTGCAGCAACTTTTAGAAATTTATTCTAAGAACAGAATCACAGATGTATACAAAAGTCTGTCTGCAGTGACATTATATTGGCAAAACTGAAAAATGAACTAGAGGTCCTTATAAGAGAATGGTTTAGGTAATTTATAATATATCCTTAAAATATTCTGCAATCATTAAAATGATCTGGAGAAATAATCTTAACTTTCCCACGTTAGCACATTATGGTCGGAATTATCTGTAATAACATAAAATAGTTAAGTCTAGAGGCCCCTATTTGGAAGGTGTATCTTTGAACTACTTAATCTCTTTTCATTATTTTCCATTTTTCTGTACCAATCAGGCAAGCATTACTCTTAGTAGCAATTCTAAAGCTAAGACTGAAGCTGGGATTTGTGAACTTTTCTACACCTGTTCCCATCTGAGCGATACAACTAGCAGGAAGGGACCGGGACAACAGACTTTTCTCGGAGCACCTTTCAGGTTCCAGGGACTCATTTAATTGATCCACCTAGACCCCTTCGTTCCATTCCTGAGGTAGGGATGTTTATCACTTCCGTGTTATAGTGCAGGAAACGGAGGCGAAGAAACCTCAAGGTGTTTCCCTGGGGTCACTGAGCTAAGTGACAGAGCCAGGATTTGAAATCAGGAAATCTGCTCCCAAGTCCGGGCTCTTAACCACCACTAATAGGGCTACCCACTAATAGGTCTTTCGACTATCTAAAGCCTCTGTAGCCCTCTCAAGGACTTAAGAGTTACATTAAAAATAGGCCAGGGAGAGTCGGATGGCTCAGTCAGGTAAGCGTCCGACTCTTGATTTTGGCTCATGGTTTGGGAGTTTGAACCCAGCACTGGGTTCTGTGCTGACAGTGCGGAGCCTGCCTGGCATTCTCTCTCCACCTTTCTCTCTACCCCATACCCACTCATCCTCTGTCTCTTAAATCAACTTGAAATAAAAGGCCAGAGATTTATCTGGTGACTTGGCAAAATGCAGTATCCAGTTTCTGAATTGAGGACCTTTTTATGAAATCCCATTAAAAATATACTGTAAGGGTAATGCTCTGATGAACAAAAGGAGATAGATAGTAGATTAATCCAACTGTGAAAATAAACCCTTTTAAAATAAAGAGTAGTAGTATCTCTTTCTTGGCTAGAGAGTTTAAGGAGGAAAGGTTTAAAGTCACGGTTAGATTTGTATGCTATTTCCCTCATACACGAGGATGCTTTCAGAACATAAGATATTATGAACTGCACTAGGATAAAACACTCGCATTTAAGGCCCGTTACCAAGTCACCTGTACACAATGTGCCCTGGGTTTTCAAAGTTTTCGCATCCTGATTATAGTCGCATTTAAGCCCAGCCTTCAAACCCTTACACCCTGGGTAGCGTTAACTATACGAATGGTTACCATTTACTATTTATTAACAAATGAGGCCTGAGTTGTTTCAGCTTCTAGAAGAATCTAGTATAATTATAATCATGGATTCATCCTAAGAGCTAGAAATAGCAGAAATGCACACAAGAAAGAGACCAAAACTCAGGATTTAAGGGACTGTTTATCTTAGAACACAAAATGGATGATAGACTCACAGCTCTGAGGTGGAACTTGGAGTCAAGGTTGACTCTGTCCATGGTTTTAGAATAGTGCCCAGCACAAAGTAAGTGCTCATCTACTAATCTGGGCTTGCTGTATACGATTTGCACACTAAGGACTTGCTAAATCAATCAGTAAACTCCCATGCTATTTCCCCTGAATGGATTTGCCTTTATATTGTTCATAACACACCAAGGAACACCAGGTGTTCAGTAACTACATCATTTTTTTCTCTAACAGGACTACTTAAGTGCATTAAAAAAGTTTTTTGTAATTACCTAACTACAAAGATTTAGGTAATAAAATTAACACACAATTAAAATTTGATACAAATTACTTCCTGATTTACATTGGTTATTGTCGCTGATTTAGTTACATAAATACAATTTAAAATCAAAAACAGGAATAATCGCAAGGCATTAAAAATATGTATTAAAATAAGGTCTTTTGTTGTAAAATAAGAATTCTATGCCTTTTACTATTTCTTCTATGTAATGATCGGATGGCTTTAAGACCTTGATGGATGGCTGGACTTTTTCAAACTTTCATACAAATAAATTTTACTTCAAGTTGTAATTCACATTCACGGAGATAAAGTAGCCACAGAGAACTCTCTGGCCTTACTTGTCCCATAAGGTGACCATAAAACAGCTACTTTCACTATTAGAGAAAATTCCTTTCCTGAAGGGATATGGAATCAGATCTTCAGCACCTGGATTGAAACCCAGGCAATAGCCCCAACTCACTTCAGTTCTGTGGGTGCCATTAATCAGTGGTTCCAAATGTTGTCTTCACAATGGGATCCCCCGAGGAGCTTCGAACACTACAAATGCCTGTGACCCATCCCCAGGGATTACGATGGCTCAGTCTAGGGTGTGGTATCAGCTTTAGAATCACCTGTCGAATTCCAACGGGAACAGGGTTGGGAACCATTAGTTTCTGTCCACTTCAGACAAAGTAGCAGGAGTATTGATGCTTCCACTTTAATCTTGACATGGATTATGGAAGGCCGTGTGGACTCTGAAACTCTGATTGAGACCTTAACTTTCCTGGGCTTGCCTGCGAAGGATTGCAGCTTGGGGAATGCTTAGACATTTCTTAAGTTGGGAATCTTTCATGACCTATGTGTCAAGAGCCAAGATTAAGACTTATTCCAATAGAAGTTTTTGATGGTACATTTACCACTGAATGAGAAAGTCGAAAAAAAGAATAATATATGGATATTTTTAATCCATCCCATCTCTAACCCTCAAATAAAGAGCTGAATTGAGCAGGATGAATTATGAGTGTTAGTTGAAAGGCAGGGTTTAAAATAATTTAATATGCTGTGATTTATCAGCTGAATAGAACAGTCCTAGAAAGCTCTGGTGAAGTACCAGTTAAATGACTGTACAACAGAAAAATTGAGGGTCTGAGAGGAAACACATACACTATTACCATTAATATTTCTGTGCAGACTTCATTAAATTTTCTTCCCAGAGCATAGAATGCAATTCTCTATTTAGTGGGTTAGAAACTATAAAGACTCAATAAAATAAAATAAAATAAAAATATACTAAGAGCTGGTTTTTTTAAAAGGTAAACAAATTGACAAACTTTAGTTGGGCTCCCCAAAGAACAGAGAACTCCAACAAAATCAGAAACGAAGGAGGCGCAGTTACAACAGACACCACAGAAATACAAAGGATCACAAGAGACTGTGATGGGAAAAGGCACCCAACAATCACTCATCATCAGGGAAATACAAATCAAAACCATAATGAGATACCATCTCACACCTGTCAGAATGGCTATTATCAAGAGACAAGAAATAACAAGAGTTGATGAGAACCTGGAGAAAAGGGAGCCCTCGTGCACGGTCGGTGGGAATGCAAACTGGTGCAGCCGCTGTGGAAAACAACACGGAGGTTTCTCAAAAAATTCAAACTAGAGCTACCCTAGGATCCAGCAATTCCACTTAAAGGGATTTACCTGAAGGCAAGTGAAAACACTAACCCGGAAGCATATATGCACCCATAATCATAGCAGGTTTATAATGGCCACGCTATGGAGTCAAGTTAAGGGGCCCTCAATGGTTGAGTGGATAAAGAAAACACACAGACTAGAGTATAATTCAGCCATAAAGAAGGAAACCTCACCATTTGTGGAAATTTGAATGAACCTTGAGGACATTATGCCAGGTGAAATAAGTCAGAAAGACAGATACGACAGGACCTCCCTTACATGTAGAATCTTAAAAATAACAGAAGACAAACCAAAAAAAGTTTATGGATTCAGAGAGCAGATTAGTGGTTCTGGGGAAGGGCATGTGTGACTATAGTTAATAATACTGACTATTTAAAAGTTGCTAAGAAAGTGGTTCTTAGAAGTTTTCATCACATGAAAAACTTAACTATATAAGGGAATCATACGCTGATTGATGTTAACTGGACCTATTTTTCATCATTTTGGAACATATACAAATATAAAACCATGATGTTGGACACCTGAAACTAATGCTATGTCAATTATACCTCAATTAAAAACAGAAAATGAGAAAGGACCAGGTGGGAAGGAAAGAGAAGACTTTCATCAGCTTAAGTCGAGGCTTCATAATTTGTAATTACGGTGGCCACTGATTGATTCTATTAAAATGTTTCTTGGATGATGACAGGCTGCTTTTTTCAACTGGATTAATCTGGATTAACCTCATAAGAGATCCGAACACAATGACAAGAATAAATAGGTGTTCTCACAGTTGCTTAAACCAAACCAAAGTAACTGCAGTCTATACTTGACCCCTAATATAGCAAGGACACCAAATGGAGATTAAGGACTTTAAGAACAAAAACAAAATGAAAACAAAAGCTACAAAACTAGACCTCATTTTGAGCAGAACTCTAACACAGCGAGTCCAAACTCCCCTGCGTCTCACTTCAGGAGGGAGGCCCAACCCCCAACAAAGTGCCCTTAACCCACACCAAGTATTCCTTATGCCCAATTTTTTGTACTGACTCCAGAAAGTTGGTAGTGAGATCTCTATGCAGACACATTATCCCAATTACAGGATACCAAGCTCGGGAGGAGATGGAGAAAAGGAGAAGCAAATTGACACTTTCAATCCGGGTCAGTGGGACGCAGACTTGGAAAGCTAGGACTTAGACCTGCTCACTGTCTAACCCCCACCCCAAATAATTGCACATAATTGGTTTAAAAATCCCGGCTACAGACAGAAACAAGTTCATACCAGCTAGCATCAAGGACCCTGGTCATGTTCCACTCCTCTAGACCAAACCAAACCATACTATACGGTTAAAGGAGCCGAGTCCATGTGGCCAGATCCCAGTTGACAGACGGGGAGGAAAGCCAGAGCATGGCGGAACACTTACCTGCATCCCTGCAGGGAGGTGGTGGTCCATCTAGGGAACCCGAGGCTGGCTCTCTGGATTCCGGGTCGGAGCATGAGAAGGGGACTGGAGGAAGAGGAGCAGGAAGAGGACGGGAAAAGTCAGGCCAGGTAAGGCCAGGCCTCTCTCTTCCCTTCCCAAGCTGCAGGGCTTTCCCTCTCAGATTTAACTCCCACACCATTTAAACATTTCTTCATCACTCCTCAAGCCAAGTCAGGCGGCTGCCTATTGGAGTGCAAAGTGAGAACAGATGGTTGTGTTAGCCATTCTCAGGGCCTCTGGGTGAGGCGCCCTCCCCCAATTCCGGGAAAGGCCGGGGTGACCCCATCTTGGCCAAAAGCACCCCCTCTCTGGGATTCAGTTGTGAGCACACCTTTCTAGGCTGATCCCCAGTCCCGCACTCCCCTCTTCAACAACTCCACAATAAAACAAACAAACAAAACAAAACACCAAAACCTTTGCTTCTTTGCCTGAAGAGACACTTAAAAGCCATTGAACTATTGAAAAGTTTGTGGCCTGGAAAAAATAGCTGGAATCCGTTCTAAGGGCATGAATTTAAACATCTCCTGTGGCCATGAGCCTTTCTATGTCTATTTCTTAAAAGAAGAGGAAGAGGAAGCAGCAGCAAACATCTATTCCTTGACCGTGGAACCCTTGTTGGGTGGCTGCCAGGGGACATACACTGCTGTGAAGGCACAGAGAGCATGTAGAAAGTTGTGTAAGCACCAAAGAAAAACCGTAAACCACCTGCTTAAGCCGCTCTCTCGTGTCTTCTGATTCTTTGGACTCTAGTCCCTAAATAATTGAACCTTGATCTCACTTGAAGGGAGGAAAACACACACAGGTGTTCTAACTTCTAATTATTTCATTCCCAGGGAAAGGCACAGGTGTCAAAACCTTAAGAGTGTGGTTCTTCATTTAGTACACTAAATCTTGGGGTTGGTTTTTTTTCCCCTTTTAAACAAAACACCAACTGTTCTGTTAATCCAAAGCGATGTCTATAGCACCTTCTCCGGCTGTTCTGATTTGAAAGCCTTTAATGTTCTTTAGGACTCTGATTCTTTCCTTAGCTGCTTCTCGGATCCCCTGCGTGGCTCTAAAAAATGACCAATGTGCATGTCCCCGCAGAGATTCTGATGAAATTGGAATAGGGTGAATTCCAGGCATCAGGAGTTTTTAAATCCCTCCAGGTGATTCCAATATGCTGTGAAGTTCATGACTATTCTAGGAATTTGATACTGGCTCCTTTTTCCGGTGCTGACGCTTCCCATCTCTGACCTAGCATGCATGAATATTGGTTGGTTCTGCTTTTCAGTAAGAGCACAGAGTAGGAGGGAATTGCCAACCTAGTCAGCCAGTGGAATGTGCTATATGAGTTTATTGCATTTACGTTTATTGTAGACCGGGCTTGGGGCTTCCACAATGGAAATACTGCACAATATATATTTACCATAGAGCAAAGAAGATACCAGAATATTATGTGGCAGCTGCTCATCCAGTTATGCAAACTGATTCTTAAAAATGAAATGTTAAGTGGACCCGGAGAGAACTCAACCTATTTGTGATTCTCAACCTAAATAATATTAGGGAGGGAAGACCACCAATGACTATATAATGAGAATACAAGCATACCTCGCTCCTGAGAACAAGCAATGACTTAAAATCAAATCATTAATTAGAAATTATAGCGCAGGGGCACGTGGGTGGCTTAGTTGGTTGCGTGTCCAACTCTCGATTGCAACCCGGATCATGATCTCAGGGTTCATGTGGGTTCAAGTTCTGTGTTGGGCTCTGTGCTGACAGCAGGGAACCTGCCTGGGAATCTTTTTTTCTCCCTCTTTCTGCCCCCTGCTTGCTCTCTCTCTTTCTCAAAATGAATAAACTTAAAAAAAATGGTGCATAGTATAGCGTAACTACATTAATCCAGTTTTTACTGATTCAGTCTCTAAATCTAGATATTATTGCATTTGAAGTAACTTGTTAGTTTGTGGGATTTCTTACTTTCTTATAAAGATTTTAAGTATTCTCTACACCTAAGGTGAGGCTCAAACCTACAACCCTGGGATCAGAGTCCCGAGCTGCCCTGACTGAGTAGCCAGGAGCCCCTAGTTTGTGGGATTTCTTAAAACAAGAAAAATTCAGATGAAAATCCCTGTTTTCAAATGATTTTAAGGAAATGAGAATTCTGGGCTGAGCTACTTTTTTTTTTTTAGAGTAGTTATTGGATAAACACCATTTCACAATAAAAACTGAAATGAATGAAAGAAAATTTAACAGGCAGCCGAAATATTCAACAAAATCTAATATTTCAAAGTCGTAGGCTCCCTTGCATTCCATGTATCTACAGAGACATTTTACCAGTCATTCCTGTAGGCGAAATTTCTCTTTCTGATAATGATTCATTTTTTGTATAGAACTGGCTTTTCCATGAATTAAATGTCTTATTGATATGCTTCATTGTATTTGTTAATACTTACATCTTAGTTTATAGGAGACTACTGTTGAAAAATCAAGAGGAAAACACAGTTTTAAAAAACGTCCCATAAGCAGACCCCTCCCTATTCCTAAAAATTAGTGAGGCTTTGCAGTATTGTAAGATCTGCTTATAAAATAAATAAATAAATAAATAAATAAATAAATAAATAAATAAATAAATAAATAAAAGCTGCTTATTTTTGGAATCTGTTGCTTATTTTCTTCTACCTCCTTTTCTTTTAATTCAGAGGAGACACAGGGATATGATTTTGTTGTAAAAAATTTGTGGAAAACAAAAAGATTAAAGACCACCTTTCATGATTTCCTTCCCCTCTTCCTAACCCCTTCTCTTGCCTCGTTGGCATTATTGAGTGTTTCTCTCCTTGCATAAATGAGACAGTCGTATACTAATTGGCTTTGAGCTCTTTTTTATCCACTAGATGTGTCTTGGAGCATATTCAAAATGCAATACATGGGTGTTTGCCACATTCTTCTACGAAGGTTTCTTACTATTCTCTAGCACATGTGTTCCTAGGTTATTAGTCATTTTCCTCCTGATTGACATGGGCTTCCAAACTGCATTCTTCCAAACATTGAAGAACTTGTTTAGCTTTCAGCGGATATCGCCAATTGCCTTCCCATAGTTTCTGCCATATTCTATTCCTACACCAACATTTGCATGTGGACGCAACTCCTTGAACCTTTCCTAGTGGTAGACACTACCAAGTCCTAATTTTTAACAAATGGATAAAAATAGCTCACATATTGTTGTCAGTTGCTCGGTGTTTATTAATAAAGTTAACTTTATGTGGAATATTTATTACCCACTCATTTTCCTTTTCTGTGTTACAGAACTGAGATCTCTGATCTCTTCTATGGCTGATGGCCACCGCCCTGGTATTCTGATTACGGCCAATTTCCTTGGCAGAAGTTTCAAATCTCTACCAGGAGCCAAGGCACGGCCGCTTACTAGAGCATCGAACTATCTGACAGTGTTTATCTGCACCTCACAGCCCTGCTAACGATGTGGCTATTCTCCCAAGAGGCAACCTGTATCCGAATTACCCCGTCCTTCCATAAAATGCAAACTTGGAGGACATGAAATCTGCATTTTCAATAAATCTTCTGGAAAATTCTTATGAACACTAAATTCATAAGGAGTTGATTACATATGCTTTGGAGTTTTATTCATCATTTTAAAAGCAAAGTGGAGAATATGTTGCATTAAAGAGGCCATAAATTCTTAAATTTCCGTGAGAAAAAGAAGACACCGATAGTAAATTCACTGACATTTGTAAGATCTCTCCAAGTGGCACACAAGTTAGACACAAAAATTTGCGTTTCAACATGTTAAAATAGCTTTGCTATTTGTTCCCGAAATTAATAGAAACATTCTAATCTCACAGACGATCTTTAAATAAAAAGAAAAGAAAAGAAAAAGAAAAAGTTGTCTGTGTGGCATGCTAATTGCTAGCAGGATTCTCATCTCTGCAGAGAGGTCCTGGGAATGCGAGCAAGGGCACAGAGACCCGAGTCCAGTCCTGCGACGGGCTGGCCCCGACGGGAAGGGACGCTTGGGGACATCTGCCCAGGAGAGATGTCAGTGAGGAACAGGAACCAGAGGGGGAGGACCCGGAGGGACCAACACCCATCATTCGAAACTAAAGAAAACCAAACAAAAGCCGGGGGCGGGGGACAGAAATAGTAAGGAAAACACACTCGATCGCTTCCAGCAGAACATGAATTAATGGGAAATGGATAGTTTCCAGGTAAACAACTATCTAATTTGAGCCTTTCATTGCGACTGATTTCTGTGATTTTTTTTTTATTAACGTCTCAGTAACTTCTGACATTAATTTGCGTTTTTTTTCCGTTTCTTGCCTCACAGTTTTGTAATAACCATTGCCAATTGTGAGTCTTATAATTACAGATAGTTTCACTTGATTAATTGTTCTGGAAATTAAACTCAGGAAACTGGAATTGGGGGGGAGGGAGCAAGCTTTTGAAACAACACTGGCTTCTGGTGAGTGATTTATTGTCAATGCCGTCATAATCTCACGGTCCTCTTCATTTCTTAGCCCTATGAGTTTATTTTTTTGTTATTATTTTTTTAGTTTTAGAGAGAGATGGCATGAGCAGGGGAGGGGCAGAGAGAGAGAGAGAGAGAGAGAATGAGAATCTTAAGCAGGCTTCACACTCAGTGTAGAGCCCGACGCGGGGCTTGAGTTTACCACCCAGGAATCATGACCTGAGTTGAGATCAAGAGTCAGAGGCTCAACCCACTGAGCCACCGAGGCGCCCATTAGCCCTTGTGACTTTAATATGGATTTTGCACTGACCCAGATTCAAGGTGAAGAAGGCCCTGAATGTATTAAAAAATATATGCCACACCATTGTATTAAATAAAGCGTCAAGTCACCAACTTTAAGACATTATATGAACTCGTAAGGAGGCTTTCATTACTATAATCAGTTTTATTTAATAACTGACACTGATATTTTAATACAAATGTGCTGATACTTGTGTCTATCGTCATCTTTGAGCTTGTCTGGTCTCTTCCACGGGAGTAAACAACAGGTCCCAGGCAGGAGACAGAATGCAAGAAACAGGTGATACAATGTTGCCATGAACCCTACAGGAGAAAAACAGAACAAAACAAAACAAAAAAGAGTGTATGATATCTCCAGCTTGTTTGAGGAAAACACAATGAGACACTCGTGTCGTGAGTCCGTGAGGTGGTGTCCTGGGCGAGGCCACACGTGTGCACAGAAACGGCAGCCAGTGCGTGGACTGCAGCTTCTGGGACTTACTGCCTCACAGCTCAAAGAGGATCGCCAGAACCTTTATTGATTCTGTTGCTGGAGTTTGAATCTCGGTGATGTAGGTATGTTTAGTGATAACCTTGAACGTCTAATTATAGACTCTAATCTTGTTTGTTATTTGGCCTTCACTATTAAGTTTATAAAATAAAAGCTGCCAAATTGCCTTCCATCGCTTCTAAGTTAAAAGCGTTTTAATGGGTGTTGCATTTTCTTGGATTTAAAGGCTAAGCCAGAACTAGCTCTTCTCAAAACTGTTAATTCCCACTATAACTTTTACTTTATAAAATCTCCTGCTAACTCCTAGATGGTTGTGAAAGATCATTCTCTTGATCTAAAACCAAAGAGAAGGTTTATGGACAACCTCTTGCTCTGTAAGAAAGGAAAGGAGATAGGAAGTGTAACCGTAAGGCACTCTTTTGGGTCCACTCCGTTTCACTAAATTAAAGAAGAATGAAAATCAGAACGTAGAGAAACACGCGACAGTGCTAATGTGCTTGGAGAGTCCTATGTGGTGTAGCAGAAAGAACACGTCTTCTTTGTTACGGACCCAGGTTCGACTCTCGGCTCTAAGTGTGGTTCCTTTCATTTCCGTTTAGAAGAAGGGGAGAAACCCGCCTTGCAAGATTGGTGTACGGAACGTGTGGAAATGAGAAGGCAGACATGAAAACAGCAGCACCGTCCTTGCGAGCGGCTAACGTTTATCAAGGCTTCACGCTACGTACTGTACTAAGGGTTTTCAATGGAATTAGCTCTCCCGCTCTGAGCTACGAGTGCGTGTATTATAATTAATATGCTCATTCTGGGTAACTTGCCCAAGACCAGATGACTAACCAATCGGAGGTAGACAGAAGCGGCTAGCATTGAGAATCCAGGCTTGTCGCAGCTGATCAAGTATTTGACAGGAACTGTATCGGGTTCTGGACTGGACTCTGAATCCAGTTCTATCAGTCCAGCTCCGGACCGTAAGCAGGTTACACAAGTTCCCTGTCATTTTCCTCGTCCTTCTAACAGGAGTAATAGTATCTACCACACAAGGGTGTTGCAAAGTTTAGCTCACCCGTAACCTAACCCTCACTGTGTAGGAAGTGAGAACATACTAAGGACTCAGTAAATGGTCTCTGGATGTAATATGTGATTTTTAAAATGTTAATCTAAAAAGAAGCATTGATCATTTTTCTTATAGCTCTGTGGGATTATATATATATGTATTTTTTTCTGGAATCAACTCCAAAATGTTGCTAATGCTCCAAGTCAACAAATACATACAAATTTCCCCTATTTGAAAATACTCACCTTGACTCTCTGTACGTTCCTTCCAGCTTTTTTAATTTTGGAAAGGTTGAGAGAATAGCACCACGAATAGCTTTTGCCTAGATTCGTAACTGTAAACATTCCACCATTTGAGGTTTATTTATTTTTGAGAGAGAGAGAGAGAATGCAAGTAAGGGAGGGGCAGAGAGAGAGGGAAACACAGAATCTGAAGCAGGCTCCAGGCTCTGAGCCATCAGCACAGAGCCCGACGCGGGGCTTGAACTCATAAACTGCAAGATCATGACCTGAGCTGAAGTCGGCTGCTTAACCAACTGAGCCACCTGGGTACCCCAACATTCCACCATTTGAATTCTCCCCGTCCTATTATATGTTTAGCTGAAGTATTTTAAAGTAAATTCCAAGACATTATGGCATTTTGGCCCCTAAATACTTCAGCAGGTATTTCCCCAGAATGAGAACATGCCACTTCCCACATAGGCTCCAGAAGAGCAAAGCCAATACATTTAAACTAGGTAAAAAATACTACCTGATATGCAGTCTGTAGTCAGATTTTCTCAGCTACCCCCTGCTACACGCCCTTGGTCACTTTTACTTTTAATCTTATGTCTAATAAAAAAAAACAACATGTATTTCACTTGGTTGTCATGTCTCTGTCGTCTATTTTGTTTCTTAATTGTTTATGTTTTTGTTTTATTTTTGAGAGAGAGAGACAGACAGAGTACATGCGGGGGAAGGGCAGAGAGAGAGGCAGACACAGAATGTGAAGCAGGCTCCAGGCTCCGCCGAGCCGTCAGCACAGAGCCTGACACGAGGCTCGCACTCACAGACTGTGAGATCATGCCCCGAGCTGAAGTCAGAAGCTTAACTGAGTGAACCCCCCAGATGTTCCCTTATCGGCTCTTTGATGAGGAAACTGTTCTCCCTTTTTATTTTCCCTCCTGACACTTTAAGGAGGTTTAAGAAGGGGCCAGGTCAGTTGCGCAATTCGTATTAATTACTGCGATCATTTACTTGTGAGGATTTATAATTAAGTGTTTTCAGCAAGTTTATTACACAGGCAATGTGACTTCCAATCGTGTCGTAACAGGAGACCCCCTGGGATCACCGCGCCCCACTGCCGATGAGGTGAAGGTTGCGCTCCTAGGTACAACAGTGTCCTTTAGGCCCTTCCGTTGTGAAGGGGACTTTTCCCTTTCTGATCGGTAGGTTGTCCGAGTTGTCTGAGCTCAGAGCTGCAGACTGTGCAAGTATCCTGTTTTCTACAACTCTTCAGGCAGTGGGTTTTAATGTCCACTGAGGCTCTTTGCCACAGGTATCGGTATGAGTTCGTGCTTTTAAAAGTATCCGTTCCTTCTGGCTCTCTCTACTGGAAGACTCTAGATGCTGTGAGGCATGAGTAGCAACAAGCATGCTTAGTGTCTGGTTCTCAATTTGTAAGCATCATTGGTAGGAGGAGGACACTCATGCCATTTCCGATTCCAGGCCTAGGGCAGGCATAGGACAGGGTAAGTCCAGAATGCTTTGCTGTGACAAAAACAAGGGTTCAAAGCCTGATGGGGACCTGTGGCAAAGACACAGCAGTCAGGCTGAGGGGGCGCTCGCTGACCAAATGTAAGCATCGAAAGAACAATTACTGTATTATTGAATAACGACAAAATGTGTAGAGAAAAAGGGCCAGTGAATTTAGCGTTTTAGGGAACTGCGTTAGCTACTGTCTGTGTAATCTGACCCGATGACTGAACAGTGTCCATACATCAGACATTACTGGAAACTTCTGGTTTGTCTTATTTTGACCTTTAAGAGAAAAAAAAAATAATAAGTCCATTTCATCATTAACATTGGCCTTAACACTTCCAAACTGATTTCCTGAGCAGAAATGTGTTTCAAATTCTAAAGGAAGGTGGTCGAAAAGCCCTTTTGCTTGGAACCAAGGTTCTGGGCTGATAGTAGCAATTCGGAGGATGCCGGCTATTAAGATATATCACAAGTTCGGAGGAAAAGTCAGTCACATATACACAATAATAGGAAGGAGGCAAAGCCCACGTGCTTCGGAGACGATTCCAGCTGGAGGCAGAAGTACACTCAGAGGGGTTTTCCTGAAAAGAATTTAGACAAGAGGCTAGTCCCAGAGGCGTGGGTAGAGCTGAGGGATCGCTGAGGAATGTTGACCCGGGTCGTCCAGTAGGAAAGAATGGCGGAAGCCATGGTGACTCTGGATTTCAAGAAGAGTGCGGGCAGGAGCCAGGGGTGTGGCACCCTGGAGAAGCAGGGGGCAGGCGGCAGGGGGCAGGGGAGAGGAACAGCCGCAGAGCAATAAACGCTTGGGCAACACTAATTTGGAGCGTGTGTGTGAGTGTGTGGTGGAAAACAATAGTAAAAAAGGACAAGGCTTGCTTTCAAAGAATTCACTCTTGGGGCGCCTGGGTGGCTCGGTCAGTTAAGCATCCGACTTCGGCTCAGGTCATGATCTCACAGTTCATGGGTTCGAGCCCCGCGTCGGGCTCTGTGCTGACAGCTCAGAGCCTGGAGCCTGCCTCGAATTCTGTCTCCCTCTCTCTCTGCTCCTCCCCCACTCATGCTCTGTCTCTCAAATATTAAATAAACATTAAAAAAAATTGAAAAAAAAGAATTCGCTCTTTAGCGGGAGGTAAAGAGCCGGTACGTGGGGACAGTTCAGTGTGACAGATGCCAGAATAGAAGAGTACGGAGAGGACAGTCTTGGTGGTTTCACGCTGCCCAGAGGATGAAGGATTAGGAGATCCGGGGTGGCCATAGGCTGTTTCACCAGACAGCGGAATGCATCGCCGGTAAACCATGTGCGCTCGATTTGCCCGTGTTTCCAGACTTGGTAGCCACTCGATTGATTCCAACGAACTCCACCCCAGTTGTCTTGGGACAATGTGCAAGATGGCACTGGACGCTGTTACAGAGACTGTGGCATGCTGGTCCTCTAGGATCGATCGGTCCTCTGCAATCTAGCGTGTCTACGGCTACCTAGTTGGTATCTGGGGTTCCCGTGACAACCTTGCCTTCTGTTAGGTAATGCAGATATTTCCATTTGCTAGAACGAACGCAGGAAGTAATAAGAGAACTTGCCCTGGGCTTCTCTGGGTGGGTCTGCGTGGGTCACAAATTCAGCTTATTGCCTCTCAACTTCTCCCGTGAGTAATATTGGCATCACAAGGGCTGTAGTGTCCGTGCGTTTTGAGCCTCGACGTCTCACAGACTTTAGTAAAATAGCTTCTGCAGCCAAGCTCCCACTAGCCTGAAGCCCTTGCATTGTTCCAGAGAGGCACGGGGCGTGATCTAGAATCATCGGTACAAAACCTGGAGGTCCTTTCGGGAGCTCTCCTGTCATGGAGTTGGGATTGCTAAAAGCCTTTCCTGAAGGCATCTCACTTGTTTCCATCGTCACCCGAGGGCAGGACCTCTATCAACTTGACTATTACCCTTGTCGGGAAACAGTTTTCCCTCAAGATGGGTGAAACATGGAAGGGGAAGGAGAGATTCTGAAAGCCAGGAAAATGGAGATTCACGGGGTTTTAGTATTTTATTGAAGAAGCTTAGTGGAGAGACCTTGGAGCACGTGAAATGGCTAGAGAATCATGGAGGGTCACTGGGAGCCATGTGAAACACATCCCTGAGGAGGGAGACCTCGGTAAAAGGAGGAAACTAAGAAACAGAGTGGACAGAGAAAGGGAGGTGTGAGGACCCCAGATATCCAGGAAGGCTGTCCCCTCAGACAAGGACAGTAGAGGTCACTGCTCTGGGGTCTCAAAGCCTCCATTACCCCCAGTCTCTGGGATGTTCTCTTCCCTCCTGTGTTGTCTGACAGTCTGTCCACAGGCACATTTTACTGCTGTCTGAAGAAGTCTCCGGGGGAGACCAGTGTGTTGTCGCAAACGGAGCCAGTGGCTCAGCGTTTCTGGGAGCTACTCCCTGTCTGAGCCACGCCCCGTGGGGATCACCCCGGTCCTCACCTGAAGTGTAGGCCCCTGGCCCTTGCGGTTGACGCACCTGCATGTGGTTGGCATGCAGCAAATCAAACTCCAGCGCCCCCTTTGGTGGGCTGTGTGACCTGTCACGCCTCAGTTTCCTCACAGGATGAGTAAGAATAACAGTGGATAGTACCTGTCTTCACAGGGTTTGGGGACAGGTCGAGATGTGACAACAGCCATGTGCAAAGGTTTAGCACCATGTCCGGCACAGAGTGAAGGATCACCAAGCATCACAATTCCTAAAGTGACAAGGATGTTGTGAGTGGCATGTTTTGTCATTTAAAATTTCCCATGTGACCACCTGGGAAAAGAGGTGAGAACTGGCTTCTGTGTTCCCGCCACAGCCTCAGAAGACACCCAGGACCTCCTTGAAACTCCCAAGTTCTGAGTTTCCCCTTGGAAGCTTCTGGAAACTCCTCTATGGCCTCCCTGCCCCCTTTGGGATGTCCTGGTTTCTTATGGGTTCCAGCTGCTCCAGCCAGGTGAACATTCTAGAACCACTGTGGTTCTTCTGAGAGGACATTATGCCATAGGACCACTTTGGGTATTGAAATACCACTGATCTGGCTCCAATGGCTCACATGAAATGTCACAGACAATTGTCACAGTGAAATGTCACAGAGAAGCAGAAATACTTTTTTCTACAGATCACTATAAGTCTGTCAAAATCGTGTTTTGCTACAGGGTTGGGTCAGCAATTGGCAAGAATGGGTGCAGCATCCAAGCTGTTCTTTGTTGCCTGTTGTGACTGATTCTCTCTCTCTCTCTCTCTTTTTTTTAATGTTTATTTATTTTTGATAGAAAGAGACAGAGCATGAGTGGGGGAGGAACAGAGAGAGAAGGAGACACAGAATCTGAAGTAGGCTCCAGGCTCCGAGCTGTCAGCACAGAGCCTGACACTGGGCTCGAACCCACAAACCGTGAGATCATAACCTGAGTCAAAATCAAAAGTCAGACACTCGGGGCACCTGGGTGGCTCAGTCAGTTGGGTGGCTGACTTCGGCTTAGGTCATGATCTCATGGTTCATGAGTTCAAGCCCTGCGTTGGGCTCTGTGCTGACAGCTCGGAGCCTGGAGCCTGCTTCAGATTCTGTGTCTCTCTCTCTGCCCCCTCCTCCACCCACCCCCACTCTCACTCTGTCTCTGTCTCTCAAAAATAAATAAATGTTAAAAAAATTTAAAAAAAAAGTCAGACACTCAACTGACTAAGCCACCCAAGTGCCCCTTTATTTTGTTTTTAATAATAGAAAGGGAAACTACCTAAAAGGTTCAGTTTGGCCACAGCGTGAAATGTGATTATAAGAAATAAGGCAGCGTGTACACGCATGATTGTAGCAGCATAATTTATAAGAGACAAAAGGTGGAAACAGCCCCTCTCTCTCTCTAACCCTCCCCTGCTCATACTGTCTCTGTATCTCTCAAAAATAAATAAATAAATAATAAATAAATAAATAAATAAATAAACAAACAAACTTAAGAAAAATCTTGAAAAAAAATGCAGTGGTTCTCAAACTCTAGCATGAATAAGAATGACTCAGAGAGCATGTTGGGACTTTGGGTTCTCAGAGAGCATGCCCAGAGATTCTGATGCAGCAGGCATGGAGTAGAGCCCAGAAATCTGCATTGGTTTTTTAGACACCCCTAAACAATTCTCCTGCTGGTAAAGTCGGGCTTGTAACAACTTCACTGTGTTGGAGGTTATTAGTGATGAAGAAAGAGTCTTGCCTGCAAAAGCTCACAGGGAGGAGAGAAAGTTGATAGCAGGAAAACATAAAACAATATTAGTATATAAGAAAAAATCTGGGGGCACCTGGGTGGCTCAGTCAGTTAAGCGTCCGACTTCAGCTCAGGTCATGATCTCACTGTCGCCGAGTTCGAGCCCCGAGTCCGGCTCTGTGCTGACAGCTCAGAGCCTGGAGCCTGCTTCACATTCTGTATCTTCCTCTCTCTATGCCTCCCCCCAGCTCACATTGTCTCTCTCTCTCTCAAAAATAAATAAACATTTAAAAGGAAAGAAGGAAAGAAAAGGAAAAGGAAAGAAAAGAAAAAAGAAAAGAAAAAGGCTGTCCATAATCTCTAGAACTAGGCACCGTGGCCATGCATTCGGGAAGCACTGAGGTAAGGACGTAGAGCCCACCAAGACAGGCCACAACTCAACTGCCTTAGCCTTCTTCCTCGCCCCGAATCCAGCCAGTACCGTCCTTGCTGTAGGTCCAGAAGAAACCTGATGCATCTTCCTTCCTTTTGTCACCATTGTGGTCCTCAAATCAGACCCCCTTTTCCAAAACCCTCCGAAGCCCGTGTTTCTTCCTCCAGGAGTCACCCTCCTGTGCAGGCTGTCTTTCTGACACCACTTTCTGATCAACTCTAAGCCCCGGGTCTACACTTAGATTTCACCAACTCTTTGACATGATTCCCAATATTACTTATGATATTTTAAAGGGCCTCTAAATGACCAAACAAATGCACGGCTAAGTTCATCCCCTGGCTGGTATCCCAGCCCATCTCATCCCAAGTTTGAGCCCATCAATGACACCTTTCACGACAGAGTCTCATCCCTGACCACTCGACACTGTTACTGTATTCACTTCATGTTCCACATAGCACTTTCCCCAAGTACCATCTTCATGATGATCTTTAATTATTTCTTTACATATGCTTTTGCTTGTCTTTCCAAACTGGAAAAGCACTCTGATGCTTGTTTGACTAGAGCTAGGGTACTCCTGACCCCACGGTACCTGACGAAGCTCACTGAACCGTGGCACGAGTTTACCTTCTGGAAGAGAGGAGGATGGAAATAATCATCTCAACACAAAACAACGACATTTGAAAGTCAATTGAAAACGTGTTATCCTCTGGCAGTGTGGTAAATATTTAAGTACATTTTATGTTTTATTTGACCCTCACAACAACTGGGGGGTACTCCTGGCTTCCCCATTTGACATGTGATCAAATAACAAAGAAAGACATTTGTCTAAGACCACCGTGCTTCCCTCTCCCCGCCTCCATTTAATCAAAGCTGCTGCGGTGAGACTTTTTCTTTCTTTTTTCCCCCCAGGTATTTCTCTCAAGAAAATTTTATTTTTATTTTTTTATGTTAAAAATAATTTGAGAAGTGGTTAAGAGTGTAAAATTATAATTATTATTTTTTAAAAATTTTTTAACGTTTATTTATTTTTGAGAGACAAAGCATGAGCAAGGGGAGGGGCAGAGAGAGAGGGGGAGACACAGAATCCGAAGCAGGCTCCAGGTTCCAAGCTGTCAGCACAGAGCCCGACGCCGGGCTGAAACCCACAAACCATGAGATCATGACCTGAGTCGAAGTCAGTTGCTTAACCGACTGAGCCATCCAGGCACCCCTAAAATTGTAATTATTATTGACTACTAGATTCAAAACATCTCTCTGCCAACGAATACTAGCATCTTTTAGCCACTTTTAAAACCCAGTTTATTTATTAATTAAAACAATAGTCGTAACATTACCTAACACAGTGTTGTTCTGACGGTTAAAAAAGAAAACCCACGTCAGGGGCTGGAACAGAGCATGTAAGGAAGGAATATTTGCTAATATTCCATGGTGATGATGGTATTCTCCAGAGGTCTTCCTTCTGAAAAGACGGAAGCTTCTCCTAGCTTATGGTCTCTCCTCTCTGGAGAGTAATAAGGCAAAGAATCTTCATTTGTATTGGTTCCACTTGTATATTTGGGGAAACTGAGAGTTTTCGACATGGAAACTCCCTAGACTGGCTTGCAAACTAAAACTTAGCACGTGCCGAACATCGCGGGCTCTCAGTTTCTGAAAGTACCCAGCTTAGATAACTTCTTAAGATAGATGCCCACGGTTGTGACATTATCCAGAGGAATCCCATTCAGACATGGAGTCCCCGAACCCTGGCTGGAATATCTCTACAATAGATTGAAGGAAGTCACAACCTGAAAAGGATACTAACCATGGCACCCATGCCTGTATTTCCTTCTGTTCGGTACAGCCACACTGGTAGGTTTTTATTTTCTCACCGAAGTCTGCACTACTCTTAAATAAACATGATTATAGCCTAGAAGAGCTACAGACTGCTTCAGATGCTAAAAATAAAATAGTTAAAATGGAGAGACTTCAATTAGATGCGGGCTGCTCGACATTTTAACTTCCAATTGTCTTGTGGTTATTCCACAAGTAGGAATTGACCGTACTAAGCTGAAAGGAGATTGAAGGTCTCAGGAAAAAATAAGAAATGAAGTGCAATTTTTTTCTTCCCAAATCCCGATCTCTAGAAAAATGCAATCCTAAGTCACGTCTTACGGTTTTCTCTTTGCAAAATGGCTTCATCTTCTGCCAGTCATGGCGATGGAAGCAAACTTGTTATGCTCATTATTAACGGCGTTTCACTCAACCCATTCACTTCTCATTGAGAATGACAGAAGCAAATAGTTGTTAATAAAATAAAATCAAATTATGTTCACGTTCTTTTTCTCAGTTCCCACTGCATCTGTGAAAAATTCTTAATGCCACATGCATTAATGTGATCATTTTCTCACTTCTTTTATAACTTTTGACGCATGCTGTTACTTTATAAAGTAAAACAAACTCTGACTATTTGTGTTTCTTTTGACTTGTGGTATTGACTCGAAAAGAAGAAATGAGTCATTTGATAATTTAGTGTGAAGGTCGAGTGGATCATTTTTCACATTATGGTGGTGAAAAGCTATTTGAAAAGCATTCGTGTGAATGGTGTAGAATAAATATACACGTGTAAGAAAAAATGTAAAATATATTTATAGTCTTGCTACCCCAGACCTAAATCCATGCTTATATAAACTTACATAATATTTAGATAGTGTTAGAAGCCCAACCCCAAATACACTGAATAAAGTCTAGATTATTGGGTGAAGTTGATTAAATTTGGATTAAAGGGTGAAGTGAGCTTTAAACAAGTAAAGGAACCAGGTGAGTTCTCAACATGGCTTCCATGACGTATTCAAAGACTGGATCTTCTCAGTTTATGTATGTGGGTCTCCATGCCTTATTTACTTGCTACCTTTGGGTAGTTTCATCTTCGCACTTTGTTTTAACCACCAACTCCACACTGATGTTTCTGATATCTGTGTGTGTGTGTGTGTGTGTGTGTGTGTAAAGAACCTGTCATCTAGTTGCTGACTGGACACTTCTCTCCACCTTGAAGACCTATCCAAACTGAACTTGAAATGTAATTGTCCACACTGCTCTTCTTCTTATTTTGTTTTTCCAATGGTGGCATCCATTCGGTCACCAAATCAAAACCTTGGGATTTAATCAATACTCTTTTAAAAGCCTTCCTTCTACATCCATCCAATCCATTCCTTACCGGATTTAAGACTTGAAAATATAATCTTTATTTCCACTGCAGTATTTCAGGCCTTTGTCATCTTTCTTTGGATTATTAAAACAACCTCCTAACCATTTCCTGTAAAATGTAGATTTATATCTAGTAGAAAGGGATTAATGTATAAGATCTTATACGTTGTTGGTCCATCATTCTCTAGCCTAATCTTCAACCCCACTCACTCCTCTATTCCATTTCATTCTCCAAACTACTGGGAGGTTCAAACGTTTTCAAGTTCCTCTGTCTTCTCTCATACTGTTTTGTCAACCTGGAGTGCCTTCTTCCCATTGGTTGCCTTGGTAAATCTCCTGTTTGCCCTTCAAAACCGTCCTCAGATTTCACACCATTTGAGGAGTCTTTTCTGAGTCAGACAGAATTAATCACTTTATTTCGATTATATATCGCCATGTATATAACAAACAGTATAACAAACACTCCCAAAATTTAGTGCCTTAAAATGATGACCATTTGATTATATTTCAAAATTTTGTGGGTCAGGAATTTGGGCACAATTGGAATTTGGCTGGTTCTTTACACAACATGTGGTTATTTGGTGATATTCACCTGGCGGCTGGGCAGGTTTGAGGATCTAACATGATTGCATAGATGGATCAGGCAGCTTGTTAGGGACAGTTGAAAGGCGGCCCCCTCTTTCTCTGTGCAGTCTCAACAGCAGTCCATGTGAAGTCTCCAGCTTGGCAAAAGAGGCTCTTACATGGCAGCACAGAGCTCCCAGACACCAAGGCAGAAAGTCATCAGTATTCCTCAAACTCGGCTCTGAACAATATGAGGAGACTTCCTTTGTGCTCAAAGTGGTCACAATCCAGCCCAGATTTAAGGGAAGGGGTCGGTTCAATGAGAAGAGTGTCAAAGAATTTATGGCCATTTTAAATCAAGTCCTAAACTTTACGCAGATACCATGCACATGTTTCTGTGAGTACTGTATGGAAAACTCTCAGTTTACACGTCAGGCCGTGAGCCCTTTGAAGGACAGAGCTCCGTCTACCTCGTGCTTGTATTCCCAGCGCCTAGAACAGCGCACGGTTTGGCTGCATTAACCATATTCCTCTCTCAGTTGGACTATCAGGCTGCCTCAGGAGGCTCTAGGAAGAGAGTGGGGCTGGGCGGTATTTGTAAACGCCCTGGGCTTGCGTTTCCCACTTCTGCACGCCAAAGAGAGCTCTTTCATTCCTTCTTTTGTGGATCGTTTCCCTCTAAATGTCCTCATTAGGGATCATAACCAGTAATATTTTTCCCATTCACTTCTGCTCAGCGAGTCCACAGTGAGATACTGAAACAACAAGATACGAGATTTAGAGCTTCACCGACTTTTGTTACTGACAAGCAAAATAGATTCTGGAATCAGAGGACAGAGAGACTGAGAGAAGTTTCTAAAGAAGAACAGGTGAGTGACTAGTTACCTTTGAAAGAAAACACATTTTATAACTATTTCCGTTATTTCAGAGTAGTTTTGGAGGACACATTCGCTGATCCATCATCATGGAAGATGTATTGGTATAAGGATGCTCACTGATGTCAGGATGGCTTAGATGGATGTTCCTTTACTTTATATGTTTTCTTCCTTCCGTGTTCAAATCACCTGGCCTTCTCTGCTCCCTCATCCATGAAACGAGGAGATTAAATATATTCTATTCCACGGGGGACTGTAGATTTTAAATTTCTATGGACAATTGTGGAGGAATACTCTCAAGTCTTAGAAGACATTTCTAAAATAGTCAAGGATGCTTTTAATTCTGGGTCGAATGACATCCTTGTCTCATTCACTACAGCCCAAAGAAACATTTTTAGTCCTGGAAACTGGAGAGTTCTTCTTACCAGGTCTGGTTTCTCATTTCCCAAACTTGATTGATCCTAAGCTTTACCTTTTGTTAAAATATAAATTCACAAGGAAATCTCCAGAGAGGGCGACCTAAGAATCACCTTAAGGTCATTCTTATAACCAGGCAATTTTGGGAAACACTTCATATACCCATAACCCCTAAGTTAATCTAAGAGAGAATTTCTAAATTCTTAGGTATGTAAGAATTGGCCTTAAAATACTTCTCATAAGGAGAATCAGCCTGAGCTGAAGAATTCATCAAATGCATATTGCTCTTGCGAGGATCCCAAACATATCAGTAAGGGCTGAAGGAGTCATCTCTACCCCGCATTGCACAGATCACTCATCCCAGGCACCATGTTTTTGTTTGCATTGTTTTTAGTTGAGATTCCTTAAAAAGACTGATCTACCAGGGAATCATCATGAATCCACCACGTCCTTCTACATTCTGCACAGGTGTCTTGTGCCTACTTACGTGATTGCTGCTTGCTGACTTCCGCGTAGGTCTCTATTGCTCTAGAATTCAGACTCTGCACATCGTTGAGAAACGCTGAGGATCCGGGAGGAAAGTTGTGCTGATCACAGTAAAGAGGGGTCCTAAGGTTGCTTTTGTCACTTCGGTTGGAGTTTAGAAGGTGACTGAATGTATGTAATTCAATTAAACATGTTTTCTAAGAGCTGTGCATGCTTTTTCACTAAATAAATGAATTTGGTTTGTTAATGGAAGCTTTCAAAGCCTGCATAGATCACACTTTTGGTGCCGGTTGATTTTTTTTCCCATTGATTTTAATAATACATCTAAGCAAAGGGTTAACCACAGTCATTTTTTTTTAATTCTCTTTTATATTGTATAAGAAGCATCTTAATCTTCAAGATAGAATCCTTTTTGAAAAATAAAAGGAAGGCTGCTCACTTCACTTCTCCCGTTACATCAGAAGTCTCTAAGTGCCGATCATTTTCTTCTAGACAATAAAATCAGTGTGTCCTCTACACAGAAAAATGTTATTACAGGGTAAGGTGGCCAACGATAAAATGTCTGCTAGAAAAGAGACTCCTGAAGAGTTGTGGGCATTATACAGCTTATCTGCTATGAGTTATGGAAAAGGTTTTGGGCTCAGAGACACCTGGATTTGGGGCCTGCTGTTCACCTACTATGAGACTCTAGTCACGTTACCTCATCTCTGTACCTCAGCTGTCATGTCTGTAAAATGGGCCATTTAAAACCTATATCCATCTCCGGAGAATTAAGTGAGTCATTGCCCACACAACACTGGAATGATGCCTGGCATGTCATAATGGTCCAAGGGTTGTTAATGGTTATGATGGTTGAAAGAGCAGACACAGCCCAAACCATAGCATTCGCGTGGCTATTTTTACCTTTTCTACCATAAAGATTCATCTGAACTTTGAGATCTCATCTTCAAAACACTGTTATTGTTTATTGTTCTAACATAAGAGGTCAATCTCACACAGAATGCAAATCGAGCATTCCTGAAAATTTCTTAGCAATTGGCCATATCCGTGGTTCCCTAGGGTTCCTATTGTCTTGCTCCATATCCATTTAGGGATTGATGTTTTCCAATTGGGTATCTTGTCCACATCCAATTTTGGGATTGATGTTATATAACATTTTAAAGATTCCTTTATGTCGGGGATTGGCAGAAAAGCGGAACAGAGATGAGCACAATGGTGTGTGTCTCGAGACCCAGTCACAGGGACTGTGGTAAAGCCACTCATCCATGCTATGAATGCACCATGTCCAGAGCTCCCCAATTTGGACAGCCCTCATTCTGTTATTAATGCTATAATAGCCTCAACTCAAGTCTGCATCTTATCAAATGCCAAACAATGATATTTTCATTTTTAAAAATCCCTCCTACATATTCCTCCCACTTATTTCATGTTGAGTCTCATCTGGGCCCCATTATTTCTGTGGGGTTCAAGGAGCTTTTGGGTTGGTGAACAGGAGTGTATGTCAGGAGAGTGGTACCTCCCCAACTCTACGAGTGCAGAAGATCCTGGGACGCCTGGGTGGCTCAGTTGGTTAAGCATCTGACTTTGGCTCAGGACATGATCTCACAATTCAGGAGTTCGAGTCCCACATAGGGCTCTGTGCTGACAGCTCAGAACCTGGAGTCTGCTTTGGATTCTGTATCTCCCTCTCTCTCTGCCCCTCCTATGCTCACACTCTGTCTCTCTCTGTCTCAAAAATAAATAAACAAGCACAGAAGACCCTGTGCGTGAGACTCCTCCAGACCTCACCCTATGTATCCCTTTCTCGGATTGTAAATTTGTATTCTTTAATATCCTTTGTACTAGACTGGTAATCTGGAAAGCAAACTGTTTTCCTGAGTTCTGTAAGCTGCTCCAGTAAATTAATTCAACCCAAAGGAATGGTTGTGGGAACCTCTGGTTTATAGCCAATGAGTCAGAGGCACAGGTAACAACCTGGATTTTTGATTGCTGACTCAAGAGGTGTCAGGTCCTGTGGGACCTGATACTAATACCAGCTAGATTGTGTCGGACCCACATGACTGTAAGAGACTCAGCCGGTGGTACAGAATTGCTAAGTGTGAGAAACCAAAACACCAAAAAAAACCTCACACATTTGCAGTACAGAAGCTTCTATGAATAATGAGTAAAGGAAAAGAAGAGTGTTTTTATCACCCTCTGGTGTGGGATTTAAGGCAAAAAAAGCGTATTACCTTTTGAACTGTCTCTAATCTCTTCCTTCCCTGTTGCATCCCGTACCTGTTACTGGTTCGGTCTCCATGATGCAGAGGTGCGAGGCTTCGATTTGACTTTCCAGTCATCTACCTAATTTCCCCCAGTATATAGCTCACCAGTGTAGTCCAATTAGTCTGACTGCTCACTGTTTTCCAAAAATAACTTGAGTACTTCTCGTCCGTTACCCTCGCTCTAGCTCTGCGTGGATCTCTAATGCATGTTTCACCTCACTTCCATATGCATAAGATATTACAAATATCCATCTTCTGATATTCAAAGCCTGACCAATTTCCCATATCCAAATGATCGCTCCTCACTCGAGCCTACGGAACATTTTGTTCACAGTCCTGATGTCCCTTTATTGTTTCTTTAACGTTTAGAACACAGACTTTAGGGCCAGATAAACCTCAATCCACTTACCAAGCTGCCTTGGGCAAGTATTCTAACTTCACAGAATCATTAGACTCACCTGTAAAATGGGAAGAAGTAAGATCCGTAGTCTCCTTGTGGAATGATTGTGAGAACAAAATGCACCCAAGTTATAAACAGACCAACACAAGGATGAATGATAACTACTGTTACTGCTCATATCATGTGAAATAAAATACAGACAGTAATTAAATAAAAGGCATGATTTACACATGGCAGAAGCTCGATAATTGTGGACTTGGGTTTAAAGACTAGAAAAATCATCACTTGGAAACTGTTCTTCCATCAATAGGTAGGCCGCCTACCACTGCACTGAGAAGGACTACATTGTGCCGTCTTAGAGGTTCCTCTCCACCAATAACCAAGGAGATGTCTGTTCCTACCAATCTACCACAGCAACAAATTTAAAAGTAGCCGAAAAATCAGAGCAGGAAATAAGTACCCTAAGCTTGCCAACTGTCAGCGAAATGCTAACCTGCTTGAATATTTTCTTGGCTTCTGTTTTAAAAACATGAGGGCTGAGGTACTAAAATTTGTGATCCCAAACTAAACATAGTAAGACACAAATAACAGTGTAAATGTTTGGGTTATGTAACCCAACCCACTCTGGTTGATGGAACTTGGGGAAACAGATGGTGATGTCCGTGGCTGTTTGATCGTCGACACATCCTGCATTATGAATGTGTACTAGGGCCGTGTAAAGGGTGCTCTCGTTAGGAAAGTTTGAGCTGTGTGCTGGTTGTGGCCCAGAAACTGATGCTCACATGATAAATGTCGTGGAGCTCAGGAAAAACCGTAGTCCTTAAGTTGAGCTCATTACCAGCAAAACTCATGCTAAAACTCTTATGTTTCCACGGGGCTTACCACCAACATTTCAAACCCTAGACAGTCAATAAACAGAAGAGAATTTGGGGAGGAAAGAGCAAATAGGAAGAGAAGTCCATTTGAGTTCACAATGATGCCGAACTGGAAAAGAAGTAGCAAAATTCCACCAGGGACTTACCTAGTAATTCTTGCCTCCCGTGTGGTCATAAACACTTTCATCTTTAATTTCTGAGTTGAAATGTTTACTCTGGAATCGTCTATACTACCACCTCTCTCTTTTCCCAGCCTCCAAGTGCAGGGTGAAGACTATGCTCTACCGAGGCCAAGCATTCGACATTGGACATTCTCAGTAGCTGAGGCGGGTTTGGGTGGTGATATATTTCAGGAAATAATTCGTTACAGTGTATTCGGTGTATGGTAATTAGCAATCTTTTGTGGAAAATATATCAAGGCATCACAGAATGAATTGTCACTCTTCCTGCTTCTTCCTTGTTTTTAATTTTTTTCCCTCATTTATAAAATGGGGATGGCAACTCCAAACTCCTTTGAGAATTTTTGAGGAGATTAAATGGGAAAATTCACACATAGTTCCTGGTACCTGATAAGCACCCTAGAAAGTGTAGTAATCATTTTAAGGTAGTGCCTCCTTAATTATGCCATTCAGCAAATATTTCTTAAACCTTGTTTTCGCACAAGGCCTAGTCATGAAAAGACCATCATTGTTGCCCTCAAGATGCTCTCATGCTGGAAAGTGTAACGTGATTTTGTACAAAACAAGACCAAAGTCAGTTGACCCTGGAGAGAGCTTTGAGATGACCTAATTCGATCTGAGACTGGGGAAGAGAGTGTCAGGAAAATCTTGCAAGGAGGCAACCAGTCTTGAAGCGTTTGGTTATTAAGAGAGAAGGTAGAAGGAAAACATTAAAAGGGCCCAGAGATCAGAGAAAGGCCAGTGTGTCTGAGAAATTGGAGGGGACACTGCGAAAACAGTTTAGAATTTGTGGACACGAGGAGACAGAAAGCTATAAGAGACGAGGCTGGCCACGTGCCAGGGCCAAGAGCTTTGCACGCCAGGGTTACGAGGTTGAGTTTCATCCTGAAGGAAATTGGTAGGCACAGAAAATTTTAAGGGAGGGCTAGGGAATGACAGGATTAAGTCCACATTTTTTAAAGCTTACTGGCAGAAGCCAGGATGGATTAGAGAAGATTATACAAAAGAAAGGGGACCAGTTAGGGAGGCCCTTGCAGCAGGCCACAGTGAGGAGGTAAGCTCGGCGGGGAGAGTGGAAAGGAAGGTTCAGAATGAGTGTTTGGTGCTGATTGTTTGTTTTTCACTCCATCGAAATGATCTTATTTAGGTTTGATTTTTCTCTCTGTAGAATTTTTAAAATGTGAAACAAGATTACACATTTCTGAAATTTGCTTTTATTTACATCTAAACGCTTTGTCTTTTTGATGAGAACCTGCAAAACAATGTGAATGACTTTGAAGAGTTGTTCAAGTGTTGGGTAAAAAACAAAAACAAAAACAAACAAACCAAAAATCGCACAAAAAACAAAATGTGAGCAAACAAAAATGATCAGGGCCAGTGGCTGTCCTGCATTCTCTGCATGCTTTAGACCCTTCATATTGACCGACAGATTAAAATGCCTCAGAGCAACAAAAGCAAAACCTACAAGTGACCTCCATGAAACTAAGCAGCCTCTGCACGGCAAAGGAAACAGTCAAAAAAAAGGAAAAGGGAGCTAATGGAGTGGGAGAGAATATTTGCGAGCCACATATCTGAATGACGTTGATATCCAAAATATATGAACTCATATAATTTAATAGCAAAAAAATAGCATAATTAAAAAATGGGCACAGGAACTCAAGAGGCATTCCTTAAAGAAGGCTTACAATTAGCCTACATGAGAAAGTGCTCCACATCCGTAATCATCAGAAAAATGCAAACCAAAATCACAATGAGCTATCACCTCACACCTGTTAGGATGGCTTTTATCAAAAACGCAAGAACTAACAAATGTCAGCGAGGGTGTGGAGACAGAGGAGCCCTCGTGTGCTGTTGGTGGGAATGTAAATTGGTGTCTCTGTTATGAAAAATAGTCTGGAAAGTCTTCATAAAATTTAAAACAACAACAATAACACAGAATTACCAGATGACCTAGCAATTCCACCGCTGAGTATATATCTGAAGGAAATGAGAACTCTTTTCTTGGGGCAAATAGGTGGCTCAGGTGGTTAAGCATCTGACTTTGGCTCAGGTCATGATCTCACAGTTATGGGTTCAAGCCCCATGTCAGGCTCTGTGCTGACAGCTCGGAGCCTGGAGCCTGCTTTGGATTCTGTGTCTCCCTCTCTCTCTGCCCCTCCTTGCGCTTCTCTCTTTGTCTCTTGAAAACCAAATAAATGTTAAAAAAATGTTTTTAAATAAATAATACTTTCTCAAAGAGAGATCCACACCCCCACTTTAACTGCGGTATTATTCACCATAGTCAAGCCATGGAAACAACCTCAGTGTTGCATATGCATGGAATATTATTCAACCATAACACAGAAGGTAGTCCTGCCCTTTGGGACAATGTTGCATGAAGCTTGAGGGCATTTTGCTGAGTGAAATAAGTCAGCGAAAGACACATCTTGCATGACCCCACTCCTATGTGGAATCTGAAAAAGACAAGCTCAGAGACACAGATTACAATGGTGGCTGCTGAAGGCTGAGGGGTAGAAAAGACGGGGAGATGTTTCTCAAAGGGTACAAACATTCGACGAGATGAATAAGTTCTGGGGGTGGAATAATGTATGCGCGTGGTAACTAGAGTCGATGATACCATATTGTATATTTGACATTCGCTAAGAGAGTAGCACAAACGGTAACTACGTGAGGTGGGGGGGACTGTTAACTAACTTGATTGTGGTAACCATTTCCCCTTATACACGTATATCAAACCATTACATTATACCTCTTGAATTTATACTATTTTATTCGTCAGTAAAGCTGGGGAGAAAAAAAGGAAAATCAGCACATGACTCAAGGCAAGTACTAAGCAGACAGGCAGTAGCCATTTTTACCTAGAAGATTATGCTCCTGAGAAAGGTCTAAGACTTGCCCGAGGCCACCCACTTAAGAGAGGTAGAGTTGGGCCACCCCGTCTGCAGTATCTCAAGGGTCTTTTGCGATAAAGAAGATCACGTTAGTAGGAATTTGGGCATTTGCCTCATGGGGAGGAGTAGCTTGATTTCTTCAGGAAAAGGTGGGAGCGGTAATTAACTATCCCTTCCGCAGAATATCTCTGAACCCTGGAAACTTGTGACACACGCACGCTTAGCCTTTATGTGGGTGAGGGAGAAACATCTTTTAGATAAAGCCGAGAGATAAAGGAAATGGAGTTTATTTCCCACAACAAGTAGCTACAAACTTTCAGGAACACTTTCCCGAAATCACTTACGGGCGCCCAGTTCAAGGTCTTCAATCTGCATTTCGCTTGTAAGAAAAATGAGTGGAATTGCCCACAGAATACAAGGGACGGAGCCAATGAATCCTCTGATACTGGGTTTTAACCCCAAGAGAAAGCCAAAATGAGACTGTCGCAGCAGACCCCACCAAGAAAAAATGAGATAAGATAAGGAAAGTAGTTTGATCAAAACACAAAAAGAAGAGTGGTAAAATCCTGTATAAGACCAGGATGTATCCTGGGCCTTTCCAAGTGAAGGGTGTTAACACTACTACTTGCTTCTTTCTATACAATGTATTTTCCAAGTACACCGAACTCTGCCTGAGTAAGGAGTTAAACTTTCTGCTTTGAATCTTTGGTATGCTCTTGATAAACTTTACAAGCTGGTTAGATAATGCATTTAGTGCCTGACGTTGCTGGTCTGTGACCCTCGTCTTGCTGATGTAGTCTGTCTCTTTTTCTCTTACTTAACAAAGGAGACTAGCAATATAGGAGGCATTTATTTACTTATAATTAGTTGTTAGTGGATTAAGATAATATTTTTATCCCATCAAGGCCAGGAGTAATGACATCACCCTGGACTTTCAAGCAATTCTTCAAAGTTTACACATTTTATCAAATGCTTTTTCTTTTTTTTTCTAATCAGCACTGTAGAGAGGTAAGGACAGGTCTAATCAAGATGAGAAAACACAAGTAAAGAGAAGTCAAATAACTTGCCAGTCGATAGGTACAGTGCTGTGTTCTTTTGAACTGCGCTCCAAGGCGACGCGGGCCATGAGATTCAGAACAATTAACAATGAAATGTGTGCATGTGAGGGAGAGGAGAAGGTAGCAAAATCAAATACTTACAACTGTATAAATGAAACAGCTGACCAAAATTTTAATGTTTACACGCTGGTAAAGAGTGGGATTTCATTGATTTCTATCCTACCTTTCATAAAGATTGGAGACTTTGCATAAACATAGAATCCGGTGCGGAGTTAGGCCCTGGTGGACTCCCTGGTCAGGCACGATGCATTTTCCATTATGTGCTCTTGCTATTTAAATACGAAAAAAGTTCAGTAAGCAGGCACGACACCTTAACCATCTGTAAATTCATGATTATTTTATAGAAATGAATCAAAAAAGTTTAAGGGTTTCCTTGGCTGTTTAGAGCAAATAAATTTCTACTGAGCGTATTTTCTTTGGTTCTTCTTCACTGTTGTAAAATGACTCAACCCTCAGCTGAACTGAGATTCCGTAGGATTTTACACAGAAAACAATGCAGACTCAAGACCATGCACAGAACTCTGGAAGTCAGTCCTTGCCTTCATTTGTCACAAATTCCTCCCCCATCCCTGGTTTCTCCAAGACAGCATTAACGATTGCTGAAGAGCTACAAGAAGTGTTATCTATAAAAAAATAAATAAATAAAATGAAATAAGAAAAGCTACAGTCGTGTGCTATGCTATTATTCAAATCAAACTTTATATAAGTACTATCAATAGTGCTAAGTTTGAATACTTTGCTGTAATTCTTTCCCAAGATGACATGCAAATAATAAAATTTTCTCCTGTCCCCAGTGTCCCCTAAAATGTGTGCCCCCCTCTCTGAGCAGTGTTGAGATGTACGGAATGGCACAGGTAGCTTGCTCTGGGTCAAACTTACTTTCATTCTAAAGAAGACATTTCTTTCTGGGCTCTTCTGTCACAACTGGGGACTTTGTTATCACCCGTTATCTCTTAAACACACAGCGTCCCTTTCTTCCTCCTTATCCGGGCTGTCACCAAATCCTTTTACTTCTTGCCCCACAGTCTCTTAAACCCTATCTCCCCTTTGGTCTCTTTCTCCCCAAGCCTGTACACTGATTAGGTCTTCTCTTAATGCTTTCTTTTGCTTGTTTTAAATTTCTTCATTCCCCTTTCCCTGCTCGCCTCATCACTGCTGGAATCATTTCTGGGATTTCCGTTAAGCATTACAAACTTTTTCCCTTCTGAACGAAGTTAAAAATACGTCTGACAAGTGTCTTACTGCTCCCAGGAAGCAGGGATAGAAGTGATACGTTTGACTTACCGTGTGTTTATTTTCTTACTAACTTCCAGGAAGGTTGTCGTGTATTTTTTAAAAATGTATGTTTGTATCTAAAACCTTTCATGTTCCTTATGTGTATTGATTGCCGACTATACCCCTGTCGCTTTATGTATGTCACGACACGTGGCCCTAGCAACTGGTCAGGGAATAAGCACTCCCCTCTCTTCCCAGAGAAGAACCTGAATACAGACCATTTAAGTCACGTGCACTCCGCTCCGCATCACACGGTCTCAAATTAACAGCCTCTCATCTTTTATCTCCACACTGCTTACTTCTGTTAATACTGGAATAAACTTCTTTGTACCAGCTCCAGTCCCTCCCCAAGATTCCCAAAGGGAACCGATTTGACCTGAATCACAGTCTGAGCCCAGGGATCTCTTAGGCCCCCTGCTGCAAAGCTCTGGGCTTGAACTACAGGGAAATGAGCATTGTCTTAGGGCTCAGCTAGACATAAAATGGTGGGGTTTTGTCTACTTTCCATTAGTCCAGATTAATTGTTCACTTAAATTTAGAGGCAGGGGCGGGGAAGGGCTGACGGTGGACTTCAGAAAAGGACGTTTTTTAAAGAAGGCAGAGAAGAATTTGGACATATCTGAAAATGTAGGTTAAGAGAGCAGCCAAGACAAGGAGGAAATTGACGGGGTCTCCGGTAAATGGCAGAAGTTCAACAACAGCAAAGCCTTAACTGCTGATGGCTTAGAAAGAGCCGAAAGGTCTCCCCACTTCTCTAGATTCTTATGTAAAATGTATCCGTTTTCATTCCCATTTATTAATTTGATCATTTATTGGGCCTGGTCATAGACATTAACTTTCCATTTTACCTTTATAATAATTACATGAATTTGGTGCTCTTTCCATTTTTTAATATATGTAATAACCAGGTTAAGTCATTTGCCTGAAATCACTTCTTAGTTATTGGTAGGAGAGGGAGAGGTTGAACCCGAATCACTCTGACCTCAAAAGTGTAGGGTTCTTGGGGCACCTGGCTGACTAAGTCTGTGGACCCTGTGATTCTTGATCTCGGCGTTGTGATTCAAGTCTTATGAGAGGTGTAGAGGTTACTTAAAAATAAAATCTTTAAAAAACAGTTAGGGTTCTTAACCATTACCTTAAGCTGCCTTTCCTAAAATTTTCTATATGTCTACTTTGTGGGATTGAGGATAAGAGATGAATTACAGGTTATCCCTCACCTCGAAAAAAATCTGTAGTCCAAGAAAGGACAAGAGAAAGAACATGATATTATGTCGTGGAGAATTATCAGAGGGAAATGAGTCCACTCCATCTGGTGATGGGAAACATTGTATTTTCCTGTACTCTTCCCCTTCCCCCAAACCCATACCCCAAAAGCTTTGGCCAAAGCTTTCTTCTAAAGGATATCTCAGAGTAAGTCACATAAAAACATAAGCAATAGGTGGGAGCAAAGGACAATGCTGGAAGGGGAATGGAGAAAGAGAGGGAATTGTGTTACATGCTCCTGTAGCTTAAGGAAAAAATTAAACGAGGATTGTGAATAAATTCGTCGTATCATGAGCTTAGGAGAGCAAGATGTAGAATAATGCATTTTGAACTATTCTTTTTTTCCAGAAAAAAAAACAGGCAAATAGAATCTCTCCCTTAGCCCTGTATGTGGGTTTCCGTGTCTCTGAGGAGGAAGAGAGGATGCATACCACGGGCGACCACAGGGGCTATAATTGGAAGGAGGGGGTGTGCCGGAGATTGGTGCTGTGTTTGTGCGTCTCTACCCCATGTAGTTTCACTCTCTGTCCTGTGCAGGGGCTTCTTTGTGACCTACAGGACGTGAACGTGGGAGTTATTGTAAAAAGGCAGATGAACCCTACTACATCAGGTTGCAAGAACGTGGTTTAGGAATCAAAGATAGAGCCATAAGAAATGACACATACGACACAATTTGAAAATAGCATTAAATTTGTTTTGGAAAATTCAGGAAATGTTGATCATCGGATGCTCTCCTGTCACTCTCTTTCTCCTTCTCCTTCTCCTCCTCCTCCTCCTCCTTTTTTAAAAAATTTTTTATTTATTTATTTAATTTTGAGAGAGAGAGAGAGACAGAGAGCAAAAGAGGGAATGAGAAAGGGGGAGAGAGAGCATCTCAAGCAGACTCCAAGCTCAGCACAGAGCCCAATGCAGGGCTCGATCCCATGAACCCCAAGATCATGACCTTAGTCAAAACTAAGAGTCTGACACTTAACCGACTGAGTTATCCAGGTGCCCCTTCCTCCTTTAATTACCCAAAAGAAAAAAAAAATAACAAGGAAGAGAGAAGAAATAGTATTTATCAGGGATACCTGGCTAAGTATCTGTTCAGAACTTTGTAAAATGATCTCATGTATTCAATACAGTCGACGCTCCCAAAAAGTAGGAATTACTATTCCCGTCTCACAGGTAAGAAAACAGAAGTGTGCAGATGCCTGTATCTTGCCTGAGGTCACACAATTAGTGTCAGCCAGGAGTCCGTTCTAGGCCTTTGGACACCAAGGTTCATGTTTTTTCTTTGCACTCAAATAGTTGGAGATTTACCATAGACATTTATTCAATTAAAACATTGAAATCACAAAGCTTTGAGGAAAAAATGTTAATGTGTATTTTTCCTCGAGGAGGTGTGTCCCCACAATCCTTAGTCCTTCCCTTCACAGTGGGACTGTGACTGGGTGACACTGGGGGCTCGTATTGCCACTGCAACCTGGACTTTTATTTTTCTGCCTGAAGAAGGGGTACAGAGTCCAGAAAAACACAGACGAGAGGGGGAGAAATAGCTATAATATGATTCCTAATCTTGGTCAGGAATTTGGTTCTGGTTTTATGTCAGCAAATCACATGACCTCAATATTATTAATTCAAGAATATACCTCAGGTCTGCTTTAGCTTTTCTTTTTTTTAATCAAGCAAGCTCTGTGCCCAACATGAGGCTTGAACTCATGACCCCAAAACACAGAGGCACATGCTCTACGGCTGAGCCACTCACCCTCCCCCCTAATTTAGTTCTTTAATCCAGAAGAGAACTATACTAACAGCTGCTCTTTATCATGCATTTCCTGGGAGCCGAGCATGTCAGCCATCTCCAGTCTTCACGACAGTTCAGCAGCATATGGGTTTTCCCCTCTCTATTTAATGAAGAGTAACACAGAGGCCCTGAGAACGAATACATTTTCCATGAGTGGTGGATCTGAGACTCTAACACAAGCAAGTATGAATTCAGAACCTGCCCTATAGGCCCGTGGGGGAAAAAACGGATCAGAGCATTTGAGACCTTCGGAGGCGACTAGGGCAACAGATTGGATTCTCACCCACAGAGAGGAGACTATGGCTTCCCAATAACGATGACAGAACCTTCCTTCCAAGTAGTCCTATGAATAAGTGGTTCTGACTGGGCTTTTCATAGAAGGAAATATTTCTGCCTTAATGATGAGAAAAAAGTACACGTTACTCACTAAAGATTGAAAAAATACTCAAGAATTTAAGTATTTAAGTAATATTTAAGTATTTCTTGTTACATACTAGTACTTCAATATAAAATAATTAAAAATCATTTTTAGCTACAAAAGTAACCCATATTTGTTGAAAATAAATTAGATAGAGACATGACAGAGGAACCCCACCCCCACCCCTTTACATCAACGTCTTCTGTCTTCCAGAGAATAATAATCTGGTGTGTATCATACTCAAGAAAAATTTAGTTAGAAGGAAAAGCAGGTGTGGTGAGGGAAACGTGAAGAGGCTAGACACAAATATGGGTTATTACAAAGCTAGCGTTCTTGCGTGGAGCACGGGGTGCTTGTAAAACGTAATAACATTAAACACATATGGCTCTTTCTGCTTCTTCCTGGTCCAAGCAGTGGATTATTCCAAACTATCCAGTCTTAAAATTGTACAGATCTCTTTGGTGACTCCCCTTCTCAGATCCTACTCATCCAATTGTTCGTGATATCTTCTCTGTCTACCTGCTTGGAGACTCTCCTATCTCGTCCCTCTTTTTTTTTTTTTTTTAATATTTATTTATTTATTTTGAGAGAGAGAGACGGAGAAAAAGAGCAAGAAGGGGAGAGGCAGAGAGAGAGGGGGAGAGAGAATCTGAAGCAGATCCCATGCTGTCAGTGCAGAGTCTGACACGGGACTCGATCTCACGAACTGTGAGATCATGGCCTGAATGAAATCGAGAGTCTGACATTTAACCAACCGAGCCCCCCAGGGGCTCCCATCTCTCCTTCTGGTTTTCACTGCTCCTCTCCTAGTTCAGATCTCCGTCCTCTGACCTGGACAACTGGGAGAGGTTTCCGATAGGTCTCCCTCCGTATTTGCCCCCAGAGTGTTTCCCAGAGGGCTGCTCCTCCTCTGTGATCTATTTCTCTCAGAAACGTCTTAGAGCAGGTTTATCGAAGTGTAATTGACATACCACAAAATTAAAAGTTTTAAGTGTACGATTTGATCATTTTTACTAATTTATGAAGTTGTGCAGCCATCATCGAATTCTGTTTTAGAATGTGCTTTCAGTCCTAAAAGATGTCTCATGCGTGTTTGTATTCAATCCCCGCTTACTCTGCCAGGCCTCCCGCAAATGCTAATCTATATTCTGTCTCTACAGATTTGCCTTTACTGGACATTTCGTGTAAATGGAATCGTACACTAGGTGGCCATTCCAGTCTGCCTTCTTTTACTTAGCATAACATTTCCAAGCTTTAGTCATGTGGTCGATTTTATCAACAGCTAATAGTATTACTGTATGACTATATCCCTTTTTGTCTATCCAGAAACAGCTTGTCATTGGCATCGTTTTCAGATTGGGGCTCTCATGAATAATGCTGCTATGAAAATACATTTACAAATGTTTGTGTCGGCATATGTTTTCATTTCTCTTGGAGATCTAGTTAGAAGTGGAAATGCTGCTGGATCACATGGTAATTCTAGGCTGAACCAGTCGAGGAACTTCCAGACTGTCTTCCAGAGTGGCTGTGTCATTTTGCATCCCCTACAGCAATGTATGGGACTTCTAGAGTCTCTTCATCATCACCAATGCTGGTGACTGGCTTTCAGTGATAGCCACTGTAGTGGGTGTGAAGTCGTGTCTCACTGCCGTTTTCATTTCCTTTTCTCTAATGGTTAATGCGGCTGCTCATCTTTTCTGGTCATTGGCAGCCATTTGTCTATCTTCTTCAGGGAAATATCTATTCAAACCTCCTGCCTTTTTTTTTTTTTTTTTTAATTGAGTTGTCTTCTTATTACTGAGTTGTGTTTATTCCAGACAGAAGTCCTTTATTGGGTTGATGGCTTGCAAACATTTTCTCCCAATCTGTGTCTTGTCTTTACATTTCGCTGCTGGTGTTCTTAACTTTAAATGACAAAGTTTGAGTTTTGACGATGTCCAGCTTGTTGATATGTTTCACTTAGACCCAACATTTTGCATCCTGTCTAAGAACACTTTGCCTGACCTAAAGTTATGAATTTTTTTTTCCTGTTTTCTTCCAAAAGCTTTAGAGTTTTAGCTTTTAAATGAAGGTCTGTGATCCATGTTGCGCTGATTTTTGTGAGGTCAAGGTTTAAATTCATCTTTTTGTATGTGCATTTCCAATTGGCCCTGGTATGTTGGTTGAAAAGACTCTTTTCCTCGTTTGTTGAAAATTGATTGAAAATTACTGTACTGTCATAAGAAGGTTCTGAGGGTTGCATCTGCCTCCTCCATCAGTCCATTCTCTCTCTCGCCTGCCATCACAGCTCTCCCACCTTCAACGCGGGGGCTCGTCACAATTTACTCACACCCAGTGTGATCTGTCCCTTCTTTCCATCATTCTATGTGTCTATTAACCTAAATTACTTCATTTTTAGCATGCATCGTGTTGTCCCATTCAAGCTGGTAGCGTAGTCTAACAGTATTATTCTCCCTAGATATTCCTCAATCCTGCCCACTCACTCACCATCCAGCTTCAGGGGCACCTGGCTGGCTCAGTTGGAAGGGCATGAAACTCTTGAGGCGGGGGTCGTGAGTTCAAGTCCCATGTTGGGTGCAGAGATTACTTAAAAAGAAAGAGTAACTAAACTTCGAAATCAAGCTTCAGGGCACCACCCTGAAAAGCCTTCCCTAGTGCTTCTTTGTACGCCCACGGGCTCTGATTCTGTCCCCTGGGTGGGGTATGTGCCGCTTTCTACTTTGCATTATATATCTTCCTGATAATGCTTTATCCCCATTAATTATGGGGTTAGAAGTCCTTTGAAGAGAGGGTTTGATTTACTTTTAATTGATCCTCAACCAGCATTTTTTGAATGAATGGGCGACTGAATAATATCACATATAAATGCCCTTTCAGGCTTAGCGGCGAGCAGTTTGCTGATTGCCAAGCACACTGCACTATCTGGACCCAAACCCCGGGGACGTGGCTAATTCTTCAGACGGGCAGTTCAACCACCTTTATCAAGAGAGACAGTTACTAAGTCTGATTAAAATGTGTTTCCTTTTATCAGACGGGTAAGACTCTTATCTGCTGTTTTCCAAGGCTTTGGTGACTGTTTTTGAACACAAAGATCAAAGAGTTTTGCCAACCTCCCCCCGCCCCCGGCCAGTCGTAAGATATTGCAGAAAGTTAAAAGTGAGGAATATTGTATTCTAATGTGAATTATTTGAATGTGAATCCTGAACATTATTCACAGTTACTCATTTGACATTTTGAAACAGGGCCAAGACAAATGTCTTAGATTTACAGAGAGTTGTGAATGTCTCCACTGGCCAGACGCTGTAGTTTTCTTTTCGTAGCAACATTTGGAAGGTAGGCACTCCGAGTCACACCTTTTCATTAGAATCTTGCTTAAGAAGCTTTCTTTCTTTCTTCTTCTTCTCCTTTTTTTTTCCCTCTAGAAACCTACTAACAAACTTCCCAAGGATCTGAACTCTTGAAAACACTGGATGCGAGATGCATGACAAGGAAAACCATTACTTTCTTACTGCAGGAATGTGCCAGCAAAGGGGGGTCTTTTCAAAAGTGAGGTGGAAATTCAGGATAAAACCAGGAGATTTAAAGTAGGGTGATCTGGAGAATGACAAAAAGATCAGAGAGGGGTGGGGAGGATTATGGAGGAAAGAAGAAAAGATGAGCTGAGCTGGAGGAGAGGGTAAAGTCTTTCCACAGATTTAAATAAGCTTTAGGCAATTATCTGAACTTTCAAGGGAATTATCTGAACCACACATCTAAATTTGTTGAGATTCCTTCATCGTCGCTCGGATCTGGTTAAGGTTTGCACGGTAAACTCGCTGTCTTGTGCCATGAGTGGCTTGCGAGTCAGAAAAGATTCAGTGAAATCTTCAAAGTAAGTCTGTGCTCGCCAAAGCCAATCTGCAGGCCTGTTACAGCTCTCCCATCTGTCTCCTAGACCGACTCCACGGATGCAAACTCTGGACACCACATCTGTTGTTTGAACACTGAGCTCATTCTGTCAAAAGGAACAAGAGGGCCCTCTGGCCCACGATTTTAGCCAGTACCTTAGCAAGGACTTCAGAAGCTTCCCTACAAGAGAGAAGCTCGCCAAGCAACTCATGGACACATCAGACACTGACAGTAGAATAATTAAAGCGACTCGCGAGCATAGTGCTGGCCGGAAACATCGTTGGAAGCATCATTTGGTCGTGCGTATTTTAACGTGGCTCAGCACGTTACACACACGCAGACACAACTACATTTGAAGCACTCGGAGAACCGGATTGTAAATTGAAACCGATAAGGAGAAGCGAGAATTTGGCAAAGAGCATGGAGTCGGGAGAAGAGGCAAATTCAAGGAGTAACGCAAATTCCCCAGGGCTCCCCCCAACTGTCCCTTTATGGATGTTTGAATTTGGGTGTTACTCCAGGTAGTAGATGGCAGCATAAGGAATTTTAGGTAACATTTATCCTTCTCAAACTGGTTTTTCTCATTCCATTCCATGGTCAGATACTTTTAGAGTCCAGGGGTGGGGGGGTTGGAGGGGAGAGAAAGTCACTGGGAGGAAACGACTTTGTAGTTACCTGATGAAGCAATAGGAATCAGGACTTTCATTGAGCGGCTGGGGGTAAAGTGGATTGCTGGCCTTTTATCTTTTATCTCTGAAATTGGTCCCCTGGTAGTGGGTTTGTCAAAACTGACACATTTTGAATTTGGCTTTTTAAATTGCAAATTTAGCAGCCAGTGGTTTTATCTTTTAGGGTACCTACATGGTCACATTTTGAAGGGACTGGTTTTAAAGAGTGCATGGTTTAGTGCTTTTTAACAAATGGCATTCGGTATTCAGTTTTCTTTTTTAGCAGGTTCAGTTGGACACAGTTGCACTTACGAAACTGACTGAAATGAGATATGAGAGAACTATCTGGCCCATTTGTGATGGATGGAGATATATTTTGAAAAGAGAGTTGAAAACATGGAAAAGTAGTTTATGGGAAACATTTAAAGTGAGCAATCACCTAGGCTCAGGTACCATTACTCTTCTCTTCTCCTTACTAATTTTATTAAGTGTTTTGACTGAAAACGAACCCTCATACACGCAACACACACCATTTGTTGTCTGAAGGGCCCCTCCCAGCCCTCCTGATGCAGCCTGTTTCATGCGAGGCTGACCGCACAATTGCTCCGATTTCCATTTTCACATTTTAAGTTGTTTTATTTTAGACGATACATTGTCAGACCCCATCATCGTTAGCAATCGGTTGTTTCTGCAGAAGCTCATTTAACTTTCACATATTGGTTGCATTTCCTTCCTCAATGACTAATTCCCGAAGATTAATGTTTTGAAACAAGGTCTTTGCTCCATGTAATCCATCGCCCCTTCCTGCTTCGATCCAGCAGGAAGCCTGCGGAAAGAGGTCATAATCCTTTTGTTTGCAACATTATCGTCTGTGACACCCGGAATGTTTAGTGTGTGGTGATTGCGGTCAGAATCCTGTGAGCAACTGGAAAGTGGAGATCATGAAAAAATAAATAAATAAATAAAGTAGGTTTTCTTCGGTGGGTGAATGAACTGGGCTGGATTCTTTGCTCAGCGAGGAAGGACCTGCCTTTGGAACGGAAAGGAGAGCCTTGCCTCTCACTGAAGAGAAACGTGCGACACTCTGCAATATCCTGGCAACTCTACCCGAGCACCAGGTTCCTTACTACCCACCTCCTGGCTCTCAGTCACACTAGCTCTATCTACCCACCTCCTGGCTCTCAGTCACACTAGCTCTATCTACCCACCTCCTGGCTCTCAGTCACACTAGCTCTATCTACCCACCTCCTGGCTCTCAGTCACACTAGCTCTATCTACCCACCTCCTGGCTCTCAGTCACACTAGCTCTATCTACCCACCTCCTGGCTCTCAGTCACACTAGCTCTATCTACCCACCTCCTGGCTCTCAGTCACACTAGCTCTATCTACCCACCTCCTGGCTCTCAGTCACACTAGCTCTATCTACCCACCTCCTGGCTCTCAGTCACACTAGCTCTACGAAGTATAACCCAGACAGTAGTGCTCTTCCTGGGCTCGGCCATCAGGGAAATTTCTCCTGTTTCGTAGACACGCAGGTATGGATCAATTGTTCCCTACTTATTTATGTCCATGCACTTATCGACTTTGATATAGGCACTCCTATTACTTTTATAACTTTTTTCATTACTTTTATAATTTTATGACAGTTACTAGGTTTCATTTAAAATTCCTTATAGTAGGGCACCTGGGTGGCTCAGTTGGTTGAATGTCTGACTTTGGCTCAGGTCATGATCTCATGGTTCAGTTCCTGAGTCAGAGCCCAGCATTGGGCTCTGTGCTGATAGCACGGAGTCCCTTCAGATCCTCTGTTCCCCTGTGTCTGCCCTGCCCCCGCTTGTGCTCTCTCTCAAAAATAAACATTAAAGGGGCGCCTGGGTGGCTCAGTCGGTTGGGCGGCCGACTTCAGCTCAGGTCATGATCTCGCACTCTGTGAGTTCGAGCCCCACGTCGGGCTCTGTGCTGACGGCTCGGAGCCTGGAGCCTGCTTCTGATTCTGTGTCTCCCTCTCTCTCTGCCCTCCCCCTGTTCACGCTGTGCCTCTATGTCTCTCAAAAATAAATAAACTTTAAAAAAATATATATTTAAAAAAAATAAACATTAAAGAAAATGAAATTTCTTATAGTGATTCACTTCTCGTTGTCTGCAAATTATTATTTATTTTAATATTTTTTTCTCTAGGGGAAACCTCTAATGAGAAGTTCTTTTCTTTTCTTTTCTTTCTTTCTTTTTTTTTTTTTGTATGTGCAATAGACGCCTGGTAATGTCTGGTTCATAGCCTGATCCAAGGTGTCATGATTATTGTCAGGCTACAGGGTTGGTGTTACCCCAGCAAGTATGTTTCCAGAATGTTGCCTGTAAATAATTTATTTAAGGCCCTGATTCAACACTTTGACATTGGTAACGTTTAAATCTAATACGTGCAAATGTTTAGAAGATTCCATAAATACGGTACTTGAGAGGGAGAGATTTTATGTTTTTTCCCAAATAACCTAAAATTGTTTTAAAAACAAAGATGGTCCACAGTTCATTAGTCGTTATGTAATGGGAATTATGATTTTACAAAATATTTAAGGTAAATAATATGATGTCCTTTATTCCTTAGAACTTTTTTGATTTCTTATGAAGAAATAAAGAAACTTCTATATTCTTGTTTATAGGATAAAAACTCATATATTTTATTTTTGAAATATAATTGACATGAAACATTTTAGTTTTCAGAAGTAAAATGATCTCACACCTGTATATACTATGAAATGATCACTACAATGTCTAGTTAAGAGCTACCACCACACAGAGTTATGATTTTTTTTTTCTGGTGAAGAGAACTTCTAAGATTTCCCTTAGCATCTTCCAAATGAACAATACATTATCATGTATTTTTTAATTCAAATAATTAAAATTTGGAACAATACAATAGGAAGATAATTTTTGACTCAGACTCATGTAAACATTTTTTTTATTTGCAACCATGGAGACCTTTATAAAAATTATGAAAGCAAATAGAAATATTCATTTTCAGAAAAAGGGTTTCGAATGTCCTCACACTCTTGGGAGACCGAAAGGCATTCCTTTGTTTCTCTGTCTTGTGACCAGTCAAAAGGAAATCAGTCCTCAATTTTAAGAAATTTGTTTCCAATTTAGAACCTAACAGTTGTTTGCTCTGAGGTACTTATATGAATTTAACCCCTTGTCCTCACAGATTTTACATCTTTTTTAGAGGCTCAAATTAGTTATATGGAAATTCTGTGAATGCATGGAAAGTTCCGCAAATGTACAATGTGATTATCATTACTTATTTAAGCTAAAAGAAAAATCTAAGGAACACTTGCCATTAACAATAGACAAAAGACCCGGGAGGGGGGTACCTGGCTGGCTCAGTTCAAAAAGTGAGCAACTCTTGATCTCAAGGTTGTGAGTTTGAGCCCCAGGTTGGGTATAGAGATTATTAAAGACAATAAGAAGTTATAACTCAGGCCATCCGGGAGGCTCAGTTGGTTAAGCGTCCAATTCTCGATTGTCAGGTCATGATCGCACGGTTCCTGAGTTCATGCACCACGTCTGGCTCAAGCAGAGCCTACTTGGGATTACGTCTCCCTTTCTGTCTTACCCCCCCTCAAAATAAATCAATAAGCATTTGAAAAAAAGAAAAGAACTTGTAATTCATTGGAAAATAATGGAAATTTCTAGGTATATACTGATAATAAATTCGTAGCCAGATAGATACATAGAAAAATACGGAGGGGCGCCTAGGGGGCTCAGTCAATTAAGTGTCAGACTTCAGCTCAGGTGACACGATCTCAAGGTCTGTGAGTTCAAGCTCAGCGTAGGCTCTGTGCTGACAGCTCAGAGCCTGGAGCCGGCTTCAGATTCTGTATCTCCCTTGATCTCTGCCCCTCCCCCGCTCACATGAATAAACATGAAAAAAAAGAAACAAAAAAGAAAAATAGTGAGAAGACAAGCTTTTATTTTTTTTGTAAAACATTAACCAATTTGTTACAGGTGTAGTGTTGAAAAATTGCCATTTTCCTTATTTTTACAGTGCAGATTCTGTTAGACATGAATCATCACTAGATATTAAACCTACAGAGAAAAGATTGAGGAGAAGCAGGACATTTACATGGTCATCACATTTCCCCCCACAAAGACTACTGAGTAGTTGCAAAGGGGAAATTAATAACTATATAGTGGAGAGGCAGAACCACACTGTGACTAGGTGACCGAAATAAATACCATCAGCCAGGAGGTGACGGACCTCCTATCCTCCAACCGTGGTAACCGGGAAGTTGTCACCTATGAATTTTTCCTGCAGGGTTACATAAACTGAACCTTATCATTAGAAAACATCAGAAAAAAGCCAAGAGAAGAAAATCTAAAATGTCTGGTCTGTGCTCTTCAAAAATGCCAAGGTGATAAAAATTAAAAAAAAAAAAAAAGGAGAGAAGAAAAGAAATAAAACTTAGCCACCACTCCAGATTAAAAGAAACAAGAGGTCAGGACAACTAAAGTTCACATAGGAGCCTCACCTGGGGGCATAGGGAGAGGCTCCTATAGAGAGAGAGAGCAGTCGCCCTTGGTCTGCAGTTCCGCTTCCGCCCTGTCAGTTACCCTCGCCCACCTCGGACCGGAAGCAGATGATCCTCTTTTGACGTCAGAAGGAGGGTGCGAGCCTGCGCTAGGGCGGCACGCTCGCGCCTGCGCAGTCCGCCGTTTCCGCGTCACGCGCGTTTTCTTCTGTCTCACTGTCACAAGAAGGGTGAGCGACCACATTTTCACCTGTTCATTACATTATGTCGTTCCAGCTCTGTTTTATTATTAGCGATTGCTGTTACTTTCCTCGGGAGCCTCAGTTATAAATCGAACTGTATCCTAGGAGTGTATGTACAGGAGAAAAGCCGGTAGGCAGGGTTGGGCACCATTCCTGGTGTCAGGCGTCCCCTGGGGTCTTGGAACATGCCCTCCCCCGCCGCATACGAGGGGGCTGTTGTACGTTATTGAAAAAAACTGACAAAATTGGTAAATGTATGAAGGATTAGATTTTACAAGTTATTGCATGAATGCTAAATTTTGGAGTTAATAGCTGTGCTCTCGTTACAAAAGAGGAAATCATTTTCTTAGAGAATGCACACTGAAGTATTAGGGAGTGAAACATACACAACGTATTTTATGAATCAGAAAAAATCATATTATATACATGCATTATATAGCTCTGAATACTAGAGATACAGCTATTTCTATATAATTTAAATAAAGAAGTATATAACATATAATATGTAATGCAAACATAAAAGCATGTGTAGGATATAAATTGGACCATCGGACATAGAATGCATATATTTTACACTATACGTAATGTGCATATAATATGAATGTATGGAGAGAAAGATTGCATACAGCAAAAAGGTTAAAGATGTTAAGATTTGTGAATCCGAGTAAAATGCATTTGGGAATTCTCTACCTTTTTGAAACTTCTCTGGGTCTGAAATTATTTGAAAAGAATCGTTTTTAAAATGTGATACAGTTTTGGCAGCTGGGCTAATATATAATCTGTAAGAACATATGTGTGCGTGCGTGTGTATATATTTTTCTGTGGAATGTTTCTGCTCGAATCATGGTCTGGAGAAGACTTTCTCCTCTGGTCGCTAAGGTAATCTGAGGTGTATAGTTCTGGTTGATAGTAGGTGCCCATTAAAAATTTGACGGCATAAGTGAGGTAGTGTCAGCTGGGTCTCCCTTATCTGCTTCTTCCCGCGTTACGGCAGAGATTTCTAGTCACCCTGACAAGTGTTGTCATGTGGACCTTTTCAGCGATCCAGCCTGAGAGCTGAGCTCCGTTCTCAGGTGCCCTTCCCGGCTGCGTGCGTGAGATCTGTGCCGCGCACAGGCGGACGGGGCAGCGATTCCTGTTTCCATCCAAGTTCGGCAGAAAGGCGCAGGTGCAGCGTTGCAGCCCCCGCGGCGAGCTGCTGCAGCTTCCTCGGGCCGGTGGGCACCCGCGTCCTCCAGGGGCGTCTCTTCTAACGGCTTTGCAAACTGTCGACTTTTCAGAGTCACAGTTCTGTGGTTTATCCCTAGAAGGGTGGGATGCGTTTGGCCAGGGAGGGAGGAGGCTGTGCGGGGGACCTACCAGTGAGACATGGGCGGTGGAGGGCGTAAGGCCTGGATACGGCAGAGCAAAGTGGGATTTCTGGCAAAAACAGATCCAGGGACAGCAGGACGGAGTCACCCCTCAGGCCTGGCCAGATTGTGTGACGGCAGAGAGCTGTGGACGGAGGAAGACAATGTCTTGTCCCCGCGCGGTGGGGTCCTTGTGGTGCCGTATATGGGGAGACCGCAGACTTGGTGTAAAGGGGCCAGCAGCAGGTGGGGTAGCAGGTGCGTCCACAGGTGAGCCGCCGCTGGGACGCCCGGTGACGCAGGCTCTTCCAGACGTCATCTGTGATAGCCACTGTCCGGGAGCGTGGGCCGAGTCTGCTGAATCACAAGCTCCCTTAAGCCTCGGAATCTGTGTTTTTAATAAGTAACCCAGATGACTCTTCTCAGGCAAGTAATAAAACTCAGCTGAAAACAGAGGTGCCCGAACACTTTAAAACGGGTTTAAGGGTGCTGTGAGCAAATTAAAAAGAGAAGAGTAGATTTTTTTTATCCTGTTTCGATTTTGAGTAAAATTTTAAACAGAGAGCAACGTAGTTTCTCTGTCTCTTCTCTACATTTCCAAAGTTCACAAAGTCATCTGAAGAATACTGAATTCCTGAAAACAGCTGGCCCCAAGGTTTTTGGGTAAGAGATCCAGTAACTGTGGTCCTGGACCTCGGCTAAGAGGAACAGCTAGTGTTTATTGAATTGAACTGCGGTGCTGGTTGTTGTAGGAAGAGCCTCCACGTAACCTGAGGGGCCCGTTCTGCAGTATCAACATTCCTCCTCTTACAGATAAAGGAAAGCGAAGCTTCAGGAATCTAACCTAAATGTTAAAGTTCACACTTCTTGTTACGTGGCAGAGGAGGGATTCAGTCCTAGGCTATCTGACTCCGTAGGGCCCATGTTCACCCTGCCATTATTCCAAAAACAAACAAAAAAGAAACAGAAATAAAACATAAAAATATCACCCTTCTGCATTCCCAGTGATTTGGAGCAATAGTAAATATGGCTTGCTTTTCGTACCGCACTCGAGAGCGCCGACTGAGCCAGAGGGCTCCTTGTCCTACCGTCCTTCTTAGACAAGGAGCACAGGACCAAGGAGAACCAGAGCCTTCCTTATCCGCAGGGCGCTTCTCAAGCACCCACAAGCAGCACAGAAGAGAACTGGCTTAGAGATAGCAGGTCCCGGGCGCCCGGGGGGCTCTGTCACTGAGCGTCCGACTTTGGCTCTGGTCGTGATCTCATGGTTTGTGAGTTCCAGCCCCGCATTGGGCTTGCTGCTGTCAGTGCCCGCTTCAGATTCTCAGTCTCTATCTCTTTCTGCCCCTCCCCTGCTCATGCTCTCTGTCAAAAAAAAAAATTAATTAATTAAAAATAAATGTAAAAGAAATAATAGGTCCTGGTTTCTATGGCCCTCCAGAGTAGGAATCATGTCTGAGTCTAGTGATGTAACTAACTCGGTGCCGGGGGCAGCTTGTGAACTTCGTCCAGAGGGAGTAGCATGGGTCTGAGAGCAGACCATCCCTGGAAAACTGAGCCTTCAGCCCCGTAGTTTACCGGTATGACTCCCCATTTGGGAAGTCACCCATGCGCTCACCTCACCCGCATGTTCTCACTTGGCTGAGTACATGGGCCCGTGCGTGCGCGCACGTATGTGCACAGATGTGCACACACACACAGAAAGGGTCACAGTTAAAAGAAATTTCATTTTTCTGAGAAAGAACAAAGAGTGCCCTCTTCCCGGCGTTAGGATCTAAATCAGTAGTCTTCAAAGTGGAGTGTGGAAGAAAATACTAGAACTTCCATTTATATTTGTTTTTCATCATTTTACATTTTGGTGTTTTATACAGTGCATCATGTATCAGTACACCTGTGCCTTTCTATTCATAAATAAATATACACATATTGAAAAGGTTTGGAATTGAATCCAGGAGTCCACTCTGCTACAAAAACGAATGTTTTTTTTCATTTAGAAAATAGCTTCATTTAGGTAGATAGACGGTATGTGGCATTTGGTCTCCAGGGCTTTCCGACTGAAGGTTCATACAAGGCTCGGCGTCTGGTTGTGTACCGTGGGCTCTACACAACTCTAGGGGGCGCCCTTCCTAACCTGGTTGTTATAGATTTCCTCGCTTGTGCTGTGTCCTGGCAGATGGCAGTGAAGAGTCTGCAGGAAAGGGCAGCTCTTCTTGGAGTGAGTGGGCAGCGCAGGCTCCCGCACGGGGCACACGCCTCCCGCGCCTGCACGCCTGCGCACCTGCCCGGAGTTTGGAAAGTGGGGCCATGAAATCCTGTACTCTGCCTCCTCAGTCCTCATGGGTCTTCAGCGTTCCAGAGAAACGATGTTAGACTTTGATTGCTGTGTTGTTGAAACCGGGCTCACCAGATTGACACCGGCTCCAGAATATACTGATCTAATGATAGTAACTAATACTACTAATAAAAAACTGCCTCGTATGAAATGTTTTTAATAAATCTGTGCTTGCTCCTAGAGAGCCCCTGCAAACCATCAACTTAGATAGCTGTTTCAAATTATTTTTTCTTGAGAATTATGTAAGTCCATTATTGTGCAGTTTCCGGAACATACCACTCCTGAAAAATGTGACGTCTACCCATCACTGGTCTTCTAGACTTCTCCAGTTTTACCTTATCTGTACAACCTCGCAGCGTCTTCCTGTGAGCCTTCTGGATCCACAGCATGAAGCTCGCTTTCTGGGCTTTAGGGTTCCTTTGCATCTCAGATTTCAGTTTCCTCCTCCATCTTCTCACTTTAAGGAGCCATCTCCTGAATGGAGAAGAGAGGAAAAAATGAAAGACATAAAGAACTTATGTCCTTTCTGCCATTATATTACATACACGAATGCAGTCTCTGCCTGCAAACGGGAGCATTCCTTTGACTGGTGTTCCAGTGAGACCCTCCGTAAGGTACGTTCACGCAGATGGTTCACTGACATCTTTTAGACGCAGAGCCTGGTGTTTTTAAGCTTGTCTGATACGTCTTTCAGACCGTGCACGTCTCTCTTGTAGTTTTTTTAAATTGACAAATAATTGGCATACAATATTGTATTAGTTGCAGGTGTATAAGGTAGTGATTCCGTATTTATATGTGTTATGAAATGGTTTCCACAACGAGTCTAGTGGCCGCCTGTCACCATACAAAGTTGTTAATATGCCTGATTATGTTCCCTATGCTGTATGTTACATCCCTGTGTCTTATTTATTGTATAGCTGGGGGATTTTACCTCTTCATCCCGCCCACCTATTTTGTTCGTTCCCCACTCTTTCCTGTCTGATAAACCCATCACTTTGTTTTTTGTATTTATGAGTCTGATTTTGTTTTGTTCTGTGTGTTCGTATCTTTTGTTTTTTAGATTCTACATGTAAATAAAGTAATACGGTATTTTATGTAGCATAATACCTCCTAGGTCCATCCATGTTGTCACAAATAATAAGATCTCATTTTTTTATAACTAAGCAATATTCTATATATGTTATATATGCCATGTCTTCTTTATTCATTCATCTATTGACGGACACTTAATTTCCTACTGTATCTTAGCTATTGTAATGCAGCGAACATAGGGGTAGATATGTCTTTTCGAATAAGCGATTTTGTTTTCTTTGCATAAACACTTAGAAGTAAAATTGCGGGATCATATGGCAGTTCTGTTTGTAACTTTCTGCGGAACCGCTGTATTGTTTTCCATAGTGGCTGTTCCAATGTACATTCTCACCGACAGTGCGTGAGCGTTCCCTTTTCTCTGCATTGTGGACATCTCTAAAGAATAAATACTGTAGCTTCTGTCCACTCTGATTTCATATAAGATGGCCATTATGAAATGCAAAATAGTTTACATCTGGTCAGTATAAAGCTCAATTAATGTTTCAAAATCCTATAGAATTTTACTTTGAAGAAAGAAATGTAAGCATGTGAATACTAACAATAGAGTTTCCACTAAATTAGCGAGTATACTTAGTCACAGTATCACGTTCACAAGACACATGTACCACGTACCCACAGAGGATGTGAAGATTTCATTGTGAACATGCCCAGAGGAAGACTCTTTAGTTTGTACACTTGGTTTAGTTTTTACTGTATTTTCTCACCCAAGGAGATTCTGTGCAAAGAAGATCCCTGTAACCAAACCCGAGCTCTGCCGTGTACCAGCCGTGTGAACTGGCCTCGAGCCTCAGTTTTCTCATCTATGATTTGGGAAACGTCATGTCTCTCTCAAAAAGTAGATGTGAGGATTAAATCATATAACTCACAAATCATGCGTTTCCCGATACCCTCTGTGTGAATGGAGAATTTGCACGCCTGTTCGCATTAGCGTGTAGGTCCTTTTCTCTGTGCCTCCTCCGTAGGGCACTTGTGTTCTGTCCACCCGAACAGCCCTCCTTTCTCTGGCTCTTAGAAGTTTCAAGGAGACCCTGTGCTCAGACTTCCAATCATCTTTGTCCAGAGACTGAAGCTGATTTCAGTTTTGTTTTAGAACAAGCAGAGACCGCGAGGACGGTGGGAGTGCAGTCCTGGATTTCACGTTTCCTGAATTACGAAAACATTCTAGGACTGTGCCTGCTGTTTTCTCAGGCATAGCACCTTACTTCATTTAAGGGGAAAAAATTAGAATTAATCCAAGCTAAACAGGAACTCCTTAATAAGCTGCCATTAGGGGGTGCCATGTGGCTCAGAGGACTATTATTAAGCATTTATATAGCACTTTGTATTGACAAAGTAGTTGATAATTACTCTTATAAGTAATTTATGATTCACAAAGACTCCCTGAGCTAAATTGGTATTGTTATCTGCATCTCAAACGGCGATACAAAGGTAGTTACCTAAGTCATATAATTTGCCTAAGGCTTTAAAGAGGAACCTCAGAGCCCGCTCTCTTCCAGAAGCAGATAAGGGCTCACCCTCTTTCTCCTAAGGAAAAACAAACAGAGGTAAAGTGCAGTAGCAGCGCCTTACGTATCAGAGTCACTCGCAGGGCACTGTGACTGGTGTGCAGGTCTTTAGGGAGCCCACCTGCTGCTCCAGCTCTGCTTTTTGGACCAGATGCTTAAAGCCTTTGTCTGGCTCCTCGATCCGCCTCAGAAACATCCTTCACAAGAACCTAAGTGAAACAAGGAAGTCTCTTTCCAAAAACAAACCTTTTCATCATGCATCCCAGCCCTCACCACTGTGCAATTAGTAGTGCGTTGCCTGTAAGCGGTAGTTTGAGGGGTGCGGTAAGAAGCGGGGTTCTTCCTGTGGAAGTCCAGAAGTCCCCGCGGGTCTACCAGCAGCACGCCCGCCCCGACCGCTCACAGGGGAGCCCCTCCCTGCCCTGAAGAGGCTAATGTGGAAAAGGGCATTTTGTTTCCTCGAAAGTCACCTCAATTATCCACGGAGAGGTTCTCTCCTGTGAACTAACTCCCGTCCCTTCCTCATGCTTATCCACACCCGGTCCCAGCACCCGAGAGTGCCCGGAGCTGGTCAGAACCCAGCATGCAACCTCCTTTCAAGTGGTTTAACAGAAAATAAGTAAATACATTTCAGAAAATAAAAACACACGTTTGCATCAGCTGCATGGGGATGTTTTGTATGTGTTTGTATTCTATATTTACTGATATGTGTATACAAACATATACGGTCTGGTTTAAAAAACTAGGTATTCATGCATTTGTTATATATGACATGTACATATATGTATAGTTAATAGGTGTGTACCTTATGTAATAGTATACATAATTGGTTTACATATAATAAACATTTTATGCACATATTTTATACTAATATTAATATGGAAGCATCTATATAGATAGTGCATAAAATTATAGTATCTATAATATCTATGATACATGTATTTACACATTATCTATTAATATATAACAAGCATTTTTTCCTGAACCACATATGGTTTATGTAAATATACTAGTTTTAGATTAAAAAGAGAAATTTATTTCTTGTTGTGGAAACCCCTGGAGAGCAAATTTCGGGCCTCACGACAGCCGAGATACTTAGCCTTTACACGTGGCATGTGTCTCTGGAGAATGAGGGCATTTTTCTCTGTCACCGTATTATGGTGATCACACCCGAAAAACATAACAGTAATTCCTAATATGCTGTAACACCTAGTTCATACTAAAATCTCTCCAGTCGTGGTAAGAATGTCTCCGACAGCTGTTTATGTTTCGCTTGTTTTGACTCTGGAGTCAGATTGGGTTCAGCTACTACATTTGATTTCAAACTTATTTGACCCCCAAACCCTCTTGTCCCCCAAAAAGCATTCCTTCCAGGGAGTGCTTGTGGGAATACTCCCGGAGAATCACGAATGCAGAGCACAGAAACGCTCCTGAAGAACACACATCCAGCGCAAGACAGGCCCAGAGCGTGGGTGGAAGAACGAGCCAAGGAAGGAACCGTGTGTCGGGAGAGCTAAAGCCAGACCAGCCAGGAGGCTTGGGCAAGGCACTGCTTATCAGGCGGATGGACGCAGCAGCAGGAGTTAAAAATAAGTACGACAAAATGAAATGGTGGCACCAGGCACACATTTTTCCTTCTGTACAAATTATCTCTCTGGATTTGTGCATGTGCTAACCACAAATACCTATGTAGACAGTTCCAGCAACCCAAACAGATGTCCGCAGGCACACACACATGCATGTACGTGCACCCACACACACAGAGGGAGAGTGGGGAGTGAGAGAGAGAAGGAAGGAAATAATGGAAGGAAGCATGGAAGGAAAATAGTGCAACTAATGTATTGGTCATTTCAGGAGAAAATTTACAAAATACAGAAAGGGAGAAAGAAGGGAAAGCAACGCACAGGTGGATTGTTGAGTTGTGCTGAATATCCGATCTCTAGTATAACTTAAGATGAAAGTTCCTTCTTGTAGACTTTGGAATTCAGGGCAGGGAAAGCCAGGAAAAGGGTAGAGGAAGCGAATAATACAGCGATTGCCGGAGATAAATGGCCAACATAGGAATGAGAGCTTTGCCATTGTGTGTTGTTCTTTACTCGAAATACTCTTGCTAGTCAAGATCTGGGCCTTGCTTGGACATAATCTGTCATTCTTGCCAAATATGTGTGGTATTTTGGGGATGTGGACAAATCTCCACAGGAACTTGGCTGAGACCTGCAGATCTATTTTTACCTCCAAAGGCAAACAACAGGGCATTAACTTGTTCTGCCACTTAGCACTTAACATGTGAACCACAGCACACCAGTCCAGTGTGGTTCTTTATGGACAGAAGTTAGACTGCCGCCATCTGTTTCAGAGGCTTTGGTTTTTCCAAGGTTTACAAAGAAGGAGATTGTAGGCTGTAAGGCTGGATAAACCCTCAGAGATCTAACTGCTTTGTGTAATAAATGAGGAAGACTTGATTCAGAGGAAAGAGCACAGGGATTAATGAGCTATGGAGTTCTGGGCAAATCATGTCACCTCATCTGCAAATTGATGTAACTGACTTTTAAGTTCCAAGTGTCATTTTGAGTTCCTCTTCAAAGATCCAACAACGTACACTTTTGTGATTCTATGAAATTGGACAGTTTAAGTAGTTTCTGTGGAGTTGTGGAGTTTGGAATTGTTTCTGTCTTTTTTCTTTGGTAAAGGGTGTCAGGCCACCTTGGAAGTGGGGATGCTGAATGAAGGGGCAGGGTCTGATAATCCACCCTGTGTCATGTCTGATTTGATGAGCTATTGGTACAGGGTAATATAGGAAACAGGAAGTCACATGTATAATTCAATACTGCTATCTGTGCTCATTTTCTTCAAAAATGAGGATGCGGGAGGGGGTGATGATAGCAACCGATTTATCACCTCTGAGCAGGGTTGATTCCTCACATGTTTGTAGAGAGTAGGAGTGGTCTAAAAATACCTGCATGTATTGGAGATATTCCCTTGACAATTGTGTGGGCCACTGCTATTGAATCATCAAGTTCCCAAAAGCAAGGAGAGCAAAGAGAGACAAAGGAAGTAAGGAAGGACACGTGTTCTTTTACTTAATAATACGTTGAATTGGATTTGGGGAGGTATGTGCTAATCAGTCCATTCTTAGAGATAAAGTTGCAGTTCCAGTGAGTAAAGGAAGTTACCTATTTTGCCGTGACTGGTGTAAAATAAGAGTTCGGATCCCAAACTAGTCCTGCCTGCAGGAGCATCTGCTCAGCAATTGATACGGGTTGTTTCCCAGCTCTTGGCTTACTCTGGTCAGCGGGCCCCGGATCCGCCCTTAGGCACTTTTATCTCTGAACCTCTGCACACAGTTCCCAGTGTCTGGAACCTGTCTCTCCCAAGGAAACCTACTTCCTCTGAGGAGTCTCTCCTGACTACCCAGCCCTCAAGGGCTCTCTCCCTTTTCTACATTCCGATGGTACTTTTCTGTGTGCCTGCATTTGACACTAGTATTTAGTTGTTTTGTTCTGTTTATTTTTCTTTTCTTTTTTCCTTTTCTTTCTTTTCTTTTTTCTTCCCTTCCCTTCCTCCCTCCCTCCCTCCCTCCTTCCTTCCTCTCTCTCTCTCTCTCTCTCTTTCTTTCATCTTCTTTGTTTTCTTCTCAGTAGAGAAGGCTTCTTACCTGCCCAAGCACAACTGCCTCTTGAGAAGGCACACATTCATGTTTAGAAGAGGTATCGTGTGGCATAGTTTTGTCACCAAACCTGCTGCAGGTCCATCTCTCTCCATGGTCATCTGAGATTACAGGGACTTGCGCTCTAGTTTGTACAGGTTTGGGGCGGGCTAAGTGGGTCTGCTTCTTCCGTTCCACCGTCTTCCTATACTCCTGTACTCCTGTACTTCCCATCACTCTGGAAAGTGATCCACAGTTTTAAAGAGGAAGAAAGGCTCACCGTGTCTGCAATCCTGGGTGACTCTGACTTCGCTGAGAACCTAGTTGAAAAGTGGAAGTCCTTTTTCTTCCTTCTGTCTTTCGAAGACCTACACACCAAATGGGAGAAGACATAGGTCGTACATATTCACCTACTCTAGTCAATGATTTAAATATAAACAGTCAACAGACAAAGAAGTAAAGCTGAGGGAAAGCATTGATTAGTCAACCTTGTACATCCTGTTCAGAGATCAAAGGGGCCAGTGAGCAGGGATCAAAGTGCGGGGAAATACAGAATGTAGCACCCTTGTGAAGCGACGTTTCTCACGATATGGTATGACTTAATCCGAACCACTCCATTCAACAGCTGCAAAGGGGGGAAAAAACAACCCAGAAAATTATGAATTAGGTAGAGCCTTTGCTCCGTGTGCCTTTCATGACAGAGTCGCCGTAACTTGCCAGCTCTCAGTGCACGAGTGGTTTTAGAGAAGGCTCATCTGTGTGGCAGGTAGGCTCCTTTTAGAAATGGGCACAAAAGTACATTGTGGTAGCAGCCATACAGCCACACCTAGCCTGACTCAGGTCTGCAAAATTCCAGCGTTTAGTGTGTGGGGCTCGTTCACACCGCAGGAACGTGTTACTTAGCTACTCCTCTGTGAAAGGCACGCACACACAAAATCCCTTAAAGCAGTAGATGGTCAGCCCAGAAAGTTACATCTGGATAGTGCTTTGCAGTTCTCAGAATACTTCCACACGTGTGCTTTCTTGCACTCCTCGCTACCTGAGGTGAAGCTGAGTGACGTGGCATCAGGCCCCAGCGCTGGTGATTAAGCAGAGTCAGGACTCTCATCCTGGTCTGCTGAGTGCAGTGACGCTTGTAACATATGCTCCGTCCTAAAATACAACATTTCAGAAAAGAATTCGCAGGGACTTGGAAAAGAACCATCCATGAATGAAGGAGGCGGAATGTTTGGATCTGAGCAAGGCGTAGTGATAGGACTGTATCGTAAACCACGTGGTGTCTAAGGTCAGAGATTTTAGGCTCCTTGCTGACCAATCCCCACTTTCCGTCAATGCATTCAGTTCTCCAGATGCCTGGAGTTGGGTAGGTTTGAGCTTCTGTTACCTGCGATTGCATTCTGGACTTGCCTTCCCGAAGGGCACGCAAGTTAGCGATTTCATTTACAGATTGTCAGAGTGACCTCTCCTGAAAATGGCTTATCTCGTTCATTATTATACCTTTCTTTTAGTTTAGTTGTTAGTTTCAGGTGTGGTAACATCTTGCCGTTATGCCCACGGTCCAAGGCTTCTGTGACTCTCTTATGAAAGTCATGAGAATTTTCTAAAATGTATCTTTCTTTTTGCTTTTACTTTCTTTCTGAACTTATTATTATTATTTTTTTAAGATTCTGTTTTCCTTGATTTTTTTTCTCTTACAGATACTTTATTATTGCGTTATAAAGTCTAAATTCTACCCAGTTGCCTTTCATTTTAGAATCTCAAGGCAGAGAATCACGTTCATTTTTAATCCAAAGGTTTTACTTACTTATTTTTCATCCAGAGGCCTTGAACAGTCAGCACTCCCCACTTCTGCCATATCCCCGTGCTACCGTGGCCACTCAGTCTCATTCAGCTTCGAAACTGACCCTGACTCGTGCAGCAGTGTTGTGTGTCCTTATTACTTCTTGTACTTGCCTCATGAATGGAACGTACACAGGAGGAACCTGTCCGAAACCCTGGTTTTAGCTCACTGCCTTGAGCTGGAGCCCTCCATGGCTGCTGGCTCTTTCCTCTATGCCAGCTTTGGTGTTAGATGTAAATACAGATTCATTTCCTTCGTGTGGTCTGATCGTATCACTTTTTCAGGTGAGGCGATGACCTCCAGTATGGTCTCACTTCCTCAATCGTGAACTTCTGCATCGTGTGAATCCATTTTCTTAGGGATCCAAGAGACTGGAGACGTTTCCTGAGGACATGCTATTTCCCCCGTGGTGATAATGGCGGTGGTGGTCCTGATGTGCCTCAGTATAAGCACAGGAGTTAGGAATTCCTCTGGCCCCTTGGCAGTGGTTCCTCCAGAGGGACGAAATTACCAGAGATACGGTGGCTCGGATGGGGGACCCTCTGCTCCCATATGAAGGTGAAGAGCATACGGATAACACATGCCTTGCTCCCCCTTTGTTCCCTATCCTGGAAGAATGCGTACCAGCTGCCTCAGCTGGAGACTATTAATCCAGGAAGTCTGACTGTCCCCAGAAATTCCCTGTGGACCCTATGGCTTTTCTGTGGCTGTGTTTTTGCCTTTCCTTTTTAAAATTCCTCATTTCAATTATCCTATATTTTCGCACTTTTTTCCATTTGGATGATTTAGTTGGAATATCCAACGATGTTGGCTTTCAATACTTTGTCACTTTTTTGTCACTTTTTTTTCTCATTTATGTTTGAACTTTTCAAATGAACGTTTTGAAATTTTCGTTCATCTTGGTGTATTTTTCTCCAGCTGGCTTTTTATATTTGTTTTAAAAATCCCATTCGTCTTACTGATTTTTTTCTCTTTTCTCATTTACCTATTTAGCAAATATGTATTAATCACCTACAATGTGTCAGATTATTTATCCTTATACATCTTATCAGGAATAAGATAAGATATATTTTAGACATGTAGCACCAATCTATCTCTTTTTCTTTCTTTTTTTTCCCCCAAAATGTCTGTTCCTATTCAGTAATGCCCACATTTTTATCTTATATAAATTTTAAGTTTTATCTTAAAGACTTAGGAGTCAGTATTCCTTACCTTGTATTGTAATCCTAAATTCACTTTATTTTTCGATGCTCTGGGCATTAAAATATGAAGATCTGAGATTATAAGTGTCTATTCTTTTTGGTCCCCTTCTAAATTCATTATTTCTTAGGTGTCTTACTGGATACTTTTTAAAAAAAATTTTTAACTTAAACCCAAGTTAGTTAACATACAGTGTAGTATTGGTTTCAGGAGTAGAATTTAGTGATTCATTTCTTACACGTAACACCCAGTGCTCATCCCAACAAGTGCCCTCCTCAGTGCCCATCACCCATCTAGCCCAGTGCTCATCCCAGCAAGTGCCCTCCTCAGTGCCCATCACCCATCTAGCCCAGTGCTCATCCCAACAAGTGCCCTCCTCAGTGCCCGTCACCCATCTAGCCCAGTGCTCATCCCAACAAGTGCCCTCCTCAGTGCCCATCACCCATCTAGCCCAGTGCTCATCCCAGCAAGTGCCCTCCTCAGTGCCCGTCACCCATCTAGCCCAGTGCTCATCCCAACAAGTGCCCTCCTCAGTGCCCATCACCCATCTAGCCCAGTGCTCATCCCAACAAGTGCCCTCCTCAGTGCCCGTCACCCATCTAGCCCAGTGCTCATCCCAACAAGTGCCCTCCTCAGTGCCCATCATCCCAACAAGTGCCCTCCTCAGTGCCCATCAGCCCATTTAGCCCAGTGCTCATCCCAACAAGTGCCCTCCTCAGTGCCCATCACCCATTTAGCCCAGTGCTCATCCCAACAAGTGCCCTCCTCAGTGCCCGTCACCCATCTAGCCCAGTGCTCATCCCAACAAGTGCCCTCCTCAGTGCCCATCGCCCATCTAGCCCAGCCCCATCAACCCTCAGTTTGTTCTCTTATTTAAGAGCCTCTCATGGTTTGCCTCCCACTGGGCACTTTTAAGTGTTCCTTAGATGTTCTCCCTCACCTCTTCTGGTGGTCTTTTTGATTCTCCGTGCAGTCAGGAGTGGACAGTGGTCACTGTGTGCTGTTATTCCGTGGGCAGGAGCATCAGGAGCGCAGTGTGCTTCAGCAGGGTCCTTAAGTCCCCAACCCCCCCAGTTACCCTCCATATTCCTGTTTTCCCAGGTATTTCACATTTCCCAGAATTTGGGAGTGGTTCCTCCTTATTAACCTGGTACGTATTCATTCAGCGAATGGGACTTCAGTATGTAGATTCCCTAGGAGACAGCCCTTTTCTTAAATATCAGATGTATTTGTTAGCCATGTGCTCCATTTTCCAGTGACTCTTCAGTGGGGCCGCTCCCGCATTCTCTCTGCCTCTTCTGTGCACACTGGGAGAAGTGCCACAGGAACGCTGCGTTTTTATTTCTCTTTGCATCTTATCCTGTGTTCTTTTACTGACCGTTCTTGGTAATGGATCTGCATCTTGACTCTGTAATCAGAATCATGGTTTCCTGATTTCCTTTCTGAAAGCTCACCTCCATCCTACTGAGGGACTCCTCCTCTCTGGTGAACAGAATGTCAGGAGGCCTGTCTATTCAAGCAGTGCGGTTACTGAGCTGGTACTCGCCACAGAAGGAAGACAAATGTAACACATTCCCTTAAACTCTTTGGAAACAGGCCCCTTGGTTTCTATATTCTTTTTTTTCTTGGTTAGTGTTGAATCTCAAATGGAATTAGCAAGCTTTGTAACTGCCCTTGATAGCTCTCCCTTAGATGACCCTCTAAGTGAACAGTTCTCACCTATTTGGTTCAGGCTTTGATCTTCTGGAGCTGTAGGAGTTTGCTGTATATATAAGCCCTCCCTTCTCCCGCTGTCTGGAACTGTTTTCCTCCACAAGGCAGTGCACAGTTGGCTGGCAACTGCCAGCGAATGACACCAATTGCCACCAAATTTCTAGCTCCTCAGAGCAGCTACCAGATTGCAGGAAAGTCGTTCACATTTTCCAACCGCATAGCCTCTGCTGCAAGTTCGATCTTCACTGGTTCATGACCGGGTTCACTGCTTTAAATCTGTAGCCACAGAGAGGGAGGGAGGCAAAACATAAGAGACACTTGAATACTAAACAAACCGAGGGATGGGGTGGGTACGGGATGGGGTGACGGGCACTGAGCAGGCCACGGGTTGCGACGAGCACTGCGTGTTCTTGTATGGAAACCCATCTGACAATAAACAATTATTTAAAAAAAAAATCTGTAGAGGCGCCTGGGAGGCTCAGTCGGTTAAGGGTCCGACTTTGGCTCAGGTCATGATCTTACGGATTGTGGGTTTGAGCTCCGCGTCGGGCTCTGTGCTGACAGCTCGGAGCCTGCTTCAGATTCTGTCTCCCTTTCTTTCTGCCCCTCCCCCACCCATGCTCTGTTCCTTTCTCTCTCAAATCTAAACAACATTAAAAAATTAAAAATAAGTAAAAATAAACTGGCTGCCTGTGGGATGAAGGGAGTTGATCCTAGGCTCTGGATGGTTGGGAGATCAGGTGATCTCAGCAAGGGAGACAGATCTCTGTCTAGGGTTTCAGGAAAATAAGGAAAATGGCTGACAGCTTACCACTTCATCATCAACCTTTTAAAGTTTTATGTGGAGAATTTCTTTTTTTTTTTTTTTAATAATAACATTGCCTTATGTTTAAATGGACATATGACTTGTTTTATAGAAACATTTTGCATTTATTTACTAAGAGCTGAAAAGCAATTTGTTGCAGGTTTGCTTAGACGAACACTCAACATGCAATATTTTTGAGAGATTTTGTCAAAATATAGTAAATTTAAGTTCATAATGTCACATTATTGTGTCATAATAGTAATATTATTATTATGGGTTGTCTCCAAATTAAAACAAAAACATTTCACCCATGATAGTATTTCCTTAGTAATTATTTTATTTTAGGAAGATATTTGCTGTTACTTTTGGGGAGCGAGAGGGTGGTTATCTATGTACACTGATCCTGTTGGGTACTTTGTGAACAAGAGTTGTGTGGACAAATAAGTTTGGAGGTGTATGTATCTTTATTTTGGAAATATACATGGTTTAATTTAGTGTATCAATTACAGAACTAAGTCTTAAAAATATATACCAGACAGTTTTCCTGAATTATTCTCTCTGGTTTTTAAAATATTTATCCTCCCCCGCCCTCCAAACACTGCATATTTTAAGCATATTGTAAGGATAGAAACCAATCTCATTCATCTTTTTCTTCCAATTAGTACCTGGTAAAAGGATCTAGTAAAAATTCCTGTTTTAGAAATTAATACCTATTTAGGGTCTTTATGAATATGTATGTCTTCTTTGTTAAAATATAATTTTCTCTCAAGTATACATTTAATCCAATGGATACTGAATCATTTAGATATTAATTCACTAGACATGACTTGAAATATCTAATAGTAAAATTAAGAACTAATATAGTTAGAGAGGGTGGAAAATGCCGGATCTGGAATAAGGGTCTGGTTCCCAGCTCCCTGGGTTGCTAACTTGGGGTAAGTGACTTAACTTTCCAAAACAGCAGTTTCTTTACTCTTGCCTCTAAAAATAGGCATCAGGTTTGAATTTTAATATACAATATGGGTGTAAGGAATGTCGCATTCTTTTGTTTCACCAAATAAAATTTAATTTGTTCCAAGACCCCTTCCCACAAGACAAGCAGGGAATCCCCGAGCTCCCGGTCCTCCACGGTTGTGCACAAGCCCGGAGTTCGCGTGTCGTCCGTCTATCTGTGCCCACAGTGGTCGGGGCAAAGTGTTCATTGTCCAAGCTGGCTACTTCTTGGAAGGCCTGTTTGTGGTGGGGGGAGAGCAGAGGAGTTTCTGCGCTGGCTGGAAGTCCTAGGACTTCAGGTCTGAAGGCACAGCACCGCCTTGCCCCCTGAGAACTTGCCGTGTCTGGTAATGGTGTCGTGGTGATCAGAGTTGAACGGATAAAACTGCCCTGAGCTGTTTGTAGCACACAGACCACGGTGGGGTATTATGATGGATTCTAGGCGTAGATGTCAGGAAGGAGGGAGATGGTTCCCCCACCTGCTTTCCTCACTCCACACAACCAGAGGGAGGGAAAGGAAGTGTAAGCATATCGGTTGAGCTTTGGGTAGCTTCCTTGCACCTCCCGATGCCCTTTTCCAGTCCCCGGTGACCTGGAGCACGAGGGCAGGGAGCAAAGTAAATTTTAAGGCCGGCTCAGTTTGATCCTCTGTCGGGGTTCCCTGCCTGTAATGCCACATTTCGTTGTTTTGCTCTACTTTAGGGTAGTCCTGACTGTGTCAGACCTCAGGCCAAGTAAGACCACGGCAAACAAACTTCACACCGGGTCTTCGTAAAAGGGACTAGAGTCTGTTGAAAAGAAAGTGGGCATGTTTTGAATATTCAGTTCAGTATTTACACGCAAGGGTCCTTCAGTGTCCCCAGAAGTACTCATTGTCTCTTCTTTCTTCTGACATGCCTCCAGGAAGTTCCCCGGGACACACAGGCTTAGATTTGGGAGACCCCTCGCCTCTCCTTGCAGCAAGCTGGGGGAGGAGCCCTCCAGTGGCTCCCTGGAGTCTTGCTCTTGGGCTTTTAGGTCTGAAAGTTGGGCTTGTTAAATTCACTGTGTAGTTAAAAATCATTGTAATTTCCTGTCAGTTCGCATCTACTTACTTCTTACCCAGTGTTGAATTATCTTCCTTGTCTTTAATGTTTATTCATTAAATACCCTTTAGAAGGCATGGTTGTTTTTTTTTTTTAATTTTCTTTTAATGTTTATTTATTTTTGAGACAGAGAGAGACAGAGCATGAGTGGGGGAGGGGCAGAGAGAGAGGGAGACACAGAATGTGAAGCAGGCTCCAGGCTCTGAGCTGTCAGCACAGAGCCCGACGCAGGGCTCGAACTCACAGACCGCAAGATCATGACCTGAGCCGAAGTCAGACGCTCAACCGACTGAGCCACCCAGGAGCCGCTAGAAGGCATGGTTGAGTGACAGGGACATACAATTTAATTTCATATCTCACTGTTAAAAAAAATCAACTGTGTCACCATATACACACATTTTACTGAAATGTCACCCTTTTACTATTATAGTTTATGATATGAGACACATTCCTTGAATGTAAAGGACTGTCATGGTAAGAATTGATATAATTATATATATGGCTATATATGTGTGTGTGTGTATATATATATATATACCATATGTGCTGATATTCTATACTTTTATAGTTCTTTACTTAAAAATAAAAAAATAGGTATATTTATAATTATATAAATATAAATTATATGAATAAATTAAAATTTTTTAGGGGCACCTCGGTGAGTCAGTCAAGTGCCTGACTCTTGATTTTGCCTCAGGTCGTGATCTCATGGTTCAGAGTTTGAGCCCCACGTTGGTGTTACACTCTGTGCTGATAGCATGGAGCCTGCTTGGGAGTCTCTCTCTCTCTCTCTCTCTCTCTGCCCCACCCCTGCTCACGCTCTCTCTCTATCTTTCAAAAATAAATAAATAAACTTTAAATATATTATGTATATTTAAATTTTATTTTATAATTTTACAGTTCTTAAAAATAAAAATATCTTTCCAACTATATAAATATAAATTATATTATGTAAACTTTTTCCACCATAGAAAGAACTATGTAGTCTGACATGTCCCAACATAATCCCTACCTCTTGGTTTCATGCCCTAGAGTAATCCCCTCCAAATGAGTGTGGACTGGACTAGCGACTTGCCCCTGAATGAAAAGAATATGGCGAAAGTGAGATGTTCCTTCCATACTTTGGTCATAAAAGACAGTGGCTTCTGTTTTCCCCGTAGATTCTCTTCCTTGCTAGCTTGGATGAAGCAAGCTGGCGTGTTCAAGAGGCCTGTCTAAGGCAGCCTCCGCCCAGCAGCCTACAAAGAGCTGGATCCTTGTTGACAACCCAGAGAGGAGTTTGCAAGCAGACTCCAACTCAGTTGACCCTTGAGGCGACTGTGAACTACACCAGACCTTTGACCGCAGCCTGGTGAAAGCTGCTGGGCTGGAGAACTACTCCAGACTCCTAGAAACTGTGAGGTACTAAGGCTGTGCTCTTTTATGCTGCCTAAACTGTAGGATAGTGTGTTACGCACTGGTCGATAACTGATACAGACAGTATCCTCACCATCTCCTTACTCAGGTATAGTTTCCTGTGGGCTTCCTGGAAGTGGTGGGACTATCTTCCCAAACCTGGAGTCTTTACCGACAGACAGGAGCACACGTCACTGGGGACACACTTGTAGTGTCTTCACACGGATGTTCATGATGATAACCCTGGATTATAGAAGTAAATACAGAAATAAATGACAATGAGTATGATTTAGAAATAAGATCCTTTGGAACTTCTTGAAATTCTGCTTAAAGGCGGAACATCTTATTTTTATTTTGAAAATTTTAATTATTGTTTACATAGATGCCAACAGAAAAATACTGTATTAATGAATTTTCAAAAATTATTTTTGTCTTAAACTTTCTTAAATAAATCTTTGGCTTTACTATCACCCTTAATAGAGTTTTTTGGTTTGTTTTTAAGTTGTTATTTAAATTCCAGTACAGTTAACATACAGTGTCAGTATTATATTCTGGTGTACAATATCGTGATTCAACACTTCCTTCTATCACCGGGGTGCTCGTCACGACAAGTGTACGCCTTAATCCCCATCTCCTGTTTCTCCCATCCCCCCACCCACCTCTCCTCTGGTGACTTTCAGTTTGTTCTCTATGGTTAAGAGTTTGTTTCTTGGTTTGCCTGTCTCTCTCTCTTCCTCTCCCTCTCCCCCTCTTCCTCTCCCTCACCCCCTCTTCCTCTCCCTCCCTCCCCTCCTCTCCCCTCTCCTCCCCTCTCCTCCCTTCTCCCTCTCTCTCCCCCCAACCCTTTGCTCATTTGTTTTGTTTCTTAAATACCACATATGAGTGAAATCACATGGTGTTTGTCTTTCTTGGACTTATTTCCCTTAGCGTAATACGCTCTAGTTCCAGCCACAGTTCCATTGTTGCAAATGGCAAGATTTCATTCCTTTCCATGGTTGAGTAATATTCCATTGTGTATATACACCACGTCTTCTTTATCCATCTGTCCATCGATGGACCCCTGTGCTGCGTCCATACATTGGGTATTGTAGATAATGCTGCAGTAAACATCAGGGTACATGTATATCTTCAAATCAGTATTTTTTAATTCTTTGGGTAGATGCCTGGTAGTGCGATTGCTGGGTCCTGAGGTAGCTCTATTTTTAACTTTTTGAGGAACCTCCATACTGTTTTTCAGAGTGGCTGCACCAGTTTGCAAAAGTGGGAACGTTTTAGTTAATTAGATATTCACATAAGTGGAATATTTTATTTCCTGCCAGCTCTTGCTGATATATTTTGTTTTTCATAATTAATCCTTAAATGAGAAATTCCTGAGAATATTACCAGTAGCAATATCGTGAGATGATTCCCAAGACAGTGAGAATGACATTCTTCTGTGACATGTCTAGTTATTTCTGGAAATAATTCAGCATTTGTGGCCTTATAAACCTTAAATGGTGATACTTGCCAACTCCCAGTATGATCTTAACCTATTATCCCATTATATTTAGTTAAATTGAATTAAATGACTACCAGGTATGGAGAATTTCAGACAAAACTGAACATAAATACATAGGAACAAGAATATATAGGTTCAAAGTAAGAGCTACTGGCGGTTTCTCTTTATCTTTTAGGACAGATTTAAAATTAACCGTGCATTTGGCTAAACACACACACACACACACACACGCAATAAGAGTAAAGCGTTATAGATAAGGCAGGATTATTTACAAGAGACAAAAGCTAATTAGCAAGGAATAAAAATACATTAGGGTCATGGGTGATCAATTCAGAAGCAAATTTACAATTTCTGTAAATGTCTCTTTGGTGGCCAGCATTCCATAAATGCTGCACATAAACACATTCATTTTTAATGTTAAACAGTTCCAGAGTTATTTTAAAAAAGATATTTTCTCAACACATGAAGAAGTTTAAAGTTACAGCACTAGGAAAATATCCCTTGGTAGATTCATGTGTTTATCATTTACTTTAAGGATGTTTGTGCCCACAGTTCTGTCTTTGTGAGCAGTCTTTAGGTGGTCCAGACTGAGCATTCCGTATCTATGGGAAATTCTACTGGGGTGAGGGAAATTCTCAAAAATGTTGACGTTAACCCAATCTTGGCATTTCTCCTTTATAGGTAATTGAGCTGTTTTGGGGAATGAGTAGTCAGATTATCTTCTACTATAACACGTGACATATCATATGATTATAACTATAAATGGAAAGTAAAATTAATAAAACTTTGCCTTCTTTTTCTTTGAAAAGATTTGAATTTATAGCAGTTCAGATTTTCTCTTTTCACACCACCCTTCTTCTCCTATTACTGTCTTACCATGTACATTAGAAGTAACTTCTCTAATTTTTGTTTAATTTGAATAGTTTCAATTTATGTAAAAGTTCTAAGAATTTTTTAAAAATTAAAAAAAAATTAATGTTTATTCTTGAGAGAGAGAGAGACAAGAGCATGAGTGGGGGAGGGACAGAGAGAGAGAGAGAGGGAGACACAGAATCCGAAGCAGGCTCTAGGCTCTGAGCTGTCAGCTCAGAGCCCAAAGTGGGGCTCAAACCCATGAACTGTGAGATCATGACTGGAGCCGAAGTTAGATGCTTAACCGACTTAGCCACCCAAGCACCCCCTAAGAATTAAAATTTTTTTTTAAATTGAAGTACAATTAACATACAGTGTTATATTAGTTTCCATGGACAGTATACTAATTCACAATTCTATACATTTCTCAGAGCTCATCAAGTTACAAGGATTTTGAGAGCAAACTGTAGATATGATACCCAGTCACATCTGAAAACTTCAGCATGCATTTCACTAAATCAAGGACATTCTTCAACATAGCACAATATAACTATCCAAGTCAAGAGAGCAATACTGATACACCACACTGTCCAATCCACAGACCTCATTCAAATTTTGCCAACTACACCAACAATCTCTCCTTTCTGTTTTGGTATATAATCTAGGTCAGGGACTCACTGTGCATGTAATTGTCATAAATCTCTTTCGTACCCTTTAGTCTGGAACGATTTCTCTGTCTTTCCCTGTTTATCGTGACCCTGGCAAGTTTCGAAGAGTGCAGGTCTTTCATTCCGGAGGAGGTCTTCAGAGTGGCCCATCCCGGTTTCTTTTGTACCAGACTGGAGCTGTCCTTTTGTGGCCATAAAACAGCATTAGTTACTTCTGCTCTTGTTAGTGGCTTGTATCAGGAGACACGCCCTGGCAACCCTTGACTCTATTAGTGATCGTCAACCTTGATTCACTGGTCAAGTTGGTGTTAGCTGTGTTTTCCCACCCAAAGTCATCATTCAGTTCCTTTGTAACCAGTAAGTATTTTGTAAGGATGTGCTCTGAAATTAGGACAATATTCATTGTCACCAATGTGCTGCATCAAAATCTGCCTGCCTGCCTCGGCATCCGTTGATGAGACCTGCGTGAATTAGCCACAATTATGATGGGTTCCAAATGGTACCTTTGTATTTCTACTCTTCCTTCCACATTAACTGCTTGGTATTCTACTGTAAGGAAGAACTTTCTTTTCTTTCCCATTTATTTTTTTTCTCATTTGCTTATATTCGATGCTCAGATAATCTCAGATCTCTTTAGTGGAAATCTCTGCAAGCTGACTCTTGGGTCCTCTTGACATATTCCCTTCATTCTTTGAGCACTAAAGAAAAAAAATCTGAGCGAAGATATCCCAGGCTAATCTTTTTTTTTCCCCTACTCCAGTTTTGGGGTCAGCCATTTCTCCAAGGTGTTTAGAAATAAAGGTCTGGGGAAAAAATGTGCTCACTGCTCCTGAGATGCTCTTGCTTATAATCTTCGTAGTGGAGAGAGTGAAGGGATGAATGTGTACGCACACACATATGTGCACGCACACACTATATCGTATATATTGGGAGAAAACACAAGTTCACATGGATACCTTCAGGTGCAGTTGAGAGCCTCAGGGTTCTTTATAGTCTTCTCCTCTTCCATATTTATAAACCTTGTGTCCAACAGTGAGAAAGGTGACTACCCCACATAGTTGTCTGTTTGCTCACTTGCTTTCACAATAACCAGTCTCCCTAATCTGCCAGTCACTGCTTCCTAGTCATTCTCTGCCATTCTCGGGCTCCCATGGTTTGTCCTCGATGGCATTGCCACATCTGCAGCCACCACAGCTCTGTAGCTTTCTAATTGATATGATTTAATGTATACAATTTAAAAATAGTGTGTTGGGGCACCTGGGTGGCTCCGTCAAGTGTCCAACTCTTGATTTTGGTTCAGGTCATGATCTCATAGTTTGTGAGCTCAAGCCCCGCACCGGGCTCCACACTGTCTGTGTGGATTCTCTCTCCCTCTCTCTCTACAACTTCCCCACTCTCTCACATGCAGTCTTTCTCAAAATAAATAAACTTAAAACAAATAAAAAATAAAAATAGAGTGTTGAAAAATTACTGTAGATTTCTAAAGAATGATAAAGCTGTCTCAAATGGGTGGCTGGCTAAATACCAGAAAAGCATTTGATGATATTATCTTCAACATCAATTTTCATAATCTCCGTAACAGATTTATAAGGCAGAAAATCTTCCCCCTCACTAACCAGATATTCTGTCATTTCGGCCCCATTCTTCTGTTTCAGACTCTCAGGGGATAGATAGATGATAGCTCGCTAGCTAGCTAGAGATAGATATATAAATGTGCTTAGCTGCCTCCATCAGTCCTTGAGAAATACGGAAGCATCCAAGACACCTTTTGACTTCCATTCTTTATGTTAAATGAGTCCTCATATATACTGTGTTTCCTCATGGAAGGTATTTATATCATGTTGTTTTAAGGACTATAACACCCAGAAGAAAACCTAGAAATAATTTGGTCCAAACTACTAATGTATATGATATATAAATAATATATATAAACTACCAACTCCAGACACTCCAGAGTTACTGGAAGTTTAGTGAAGAGCAAAAGACAAAAGGATTCTGAGGCATGAATGTTTGACCTCATGTTTCATAAAAGGTTATGTCAGGTGGCCCTGGATTTTCCAACTCACTTAATTCTCTCTCTCGCCACCGTACCATCTGCTTTTATGCTTTCCTTGGACTCTCTCTGGTTTCTTAACCAGAGGTCATATGTGAGTAGCCCATGGCCAGATAAGGGCAGCAGACTTGTTTCGTTTGGTCTACGCAGGCTCAAAATTGTGTTTTGAATCAGTTGCCCAAATCCATAGATTTTACATAAAACTCAGAATGCGAACTCTTAAACCCTCAGATCGAGCAGCACTGGTCCTCATCCCTGCATGACAACACCCAGCGAGAATCAATGACTTCTGGGCGCCTTTAGATAGGTCATAGAGTCTCCCTTTAATTGCAGACTCCATCACCACCTACAGCTGTATAGCCAGTCAGCTTTACCAATCTGGTCCTCCCTGCCCAGCCTTTCTTTTTGGGCGGGGGTGGACATCAGTTTGCAGCTTCTGCTTCATCCTCTTATGTCATAGTGTACAAAACATACGCTGCCGAGCTGACGGCTAGCTTTTACGTGCCATACTACTAATAAGAAATCCGTGAGCTAATGAGTATCAACTTTCTACACATCAACCTTCCATAACAATCTATACAGTGATGGCAAAAATTGGATGGCGATACTTGATAGTAAAGTAAGTTATTAGTAGCAAGGCAGGTCTGATTCATAATAAGCATTGGTCCCTCAGAATTCCCTGTTTGGACTTACCTAGGTGCAATGCATGCTTTTCTCCCACGTTTTCGTACAGTTTGATTTTGCCACCCAAACTGTGTGATAGTAAGTGCATTTTGATTCCATCCCTGTTATCAGTCACATTTTCTACCAGCCGTTGGACTTCCCTTTATACTACATTTTGCACAGCAAATGAGATTCTGTGCCCAAACAAACCTAGTCCGAGTGCTTCAGTACACTCCAGAATGGTCTTTATTTTTAAGGAGCTTTGAATATACTTGTTAGCATTCAGTCCATCATTGCATTTATTTTTTTTGGTAAGGAGGAAGTCTCAAGGCTTCCTCTTGAAAGTTAGTTGTTTGCTTTCCAGACATAACAGGTAAATAGGTTTTAAAACTTGAGCTCAGATGATCTCTAGGATAACCTTAAATTAATGGTGTGTCACTCAGATATTTTGTTACCTGCATTTATGTATGAATGAGCATGATATTCTGGAACTTCACTTAAAATGAAATAATGGTAGGAGCTACTAAAGATCCTAGCTGGAGGAACAGAGTGTATAGCTCTTATCTACATCATCCATTATTTTCCCCCTAAGCTAAAGGGGTTTTGGTAGATAAACCTTCACTGGACAGAATTTATTTGCATGTCTGCAGACAAGAATTCATTTTGTATTGCTTTCAGTTTTCTACAGTGTATAGAGTTGTAAAGTAGCTCCGTGGGTAACACATAGTTTTCCAGTGAAGCACAACGTTTTCTCTCGTTTTAGTACTCACATTAACAAAGTCAAGTCTGCGTTTTGCCCAGTCTTCCCTTGCTTTCTTTCTAAGGATGTTCAGAAAGTAACATTAACTTAATCAGTATCCTTTCCAACTTTTACCAAAAATGTGACTTTTTGAATGATAAAAATACACGTGATAGAGACATTTCAGTTTTGAAATTTGGTGTTTCACTTAGTTTTACTTCGTGAGGTTTTATCTAAAGTCAAAAAAAGAAGTTTTTTTAAGTGTTTATGAGTGATTTCTTGTTATTCGGGTGTGAGTAATGTCAATGAGGGAAAAAAGAGAAAAATACATTTGCTTATTAGAGATCTAATTAAAAAAGAATTAACCAACTCTAACAAAGTTGAAACAATATGGAAATTCCCTTCTGCCAAAATATACTTGGCTCCTGCTAGTGGGGAATGCCTACGTATTTGTTTAAATATTTAAATTCCCCGTGGGCTTTGTCTTACGATAAAATCATATTGTCTGTTCATTGTGTTTCTCTATCTGTTGGTTTCTTCTCCTTCCAAACCCAAAGGGCATGTCTGTAAGGGTCTTGCCTAGTCCCTGAATGAACAACACATTTGTAATAAAAGGTTCTTTGTTAGAGGGTGGAGTCATTTCACAATAAAGGCATTGACATTAAGATGGTAAAATTTGTGAGCTTTTACATGAATAGAGACTCGCAGTGATTTTTTAAATCTCTGTAAAAATCTCTACAAAGTCTATGTAAATGCATTATAGAATTTAGCTAGGACAGCCGTGTTAAAATGGTGATACGCGCTGAAATTACCTGGGAAACTTTTTAGTTCTGAGGTTTTCCTCCATTAAAACATTCATCTTATTTATAGCCTCTTTCAAGGGCCAACCATATTTGAGCTCTCTTACCAGAATTTCATACTCCAGGGCCTGTTTTGTGAGGGTGCAAGCCCTCTGGTTTCCGTATCTCCAAGAGTATATCTCTGCTTCGTTATTCCACCCCATTACACACCGTGATTTGTCGCTTCTACATTTTACCTCTTCAGAGTCAGATTCTTCCACTCTGGACCTTCAGTAGTATCAACTAGATAAATCTTCATTTCTGCTAAGATCAATAAGTGTATTTTCTAGCTTAAACAGGCTGCTCATTACGTGGAATTCTGTCTGTGCTGCTTCTATTTCTGTCCTGCTTTATTTTGCTAATCCCTAAAAATAACAGAAACTAACCAGTAACCACATCATGTTAATATACTAAGACTAGGGGACTACTTTCCTTATTTCATAAGTGGATAGAAAATATGTATTGTAGAAATCAGCAAACATGTATCTTAAAGTCTGTGTATCCATCCCTCTCTCCCCCTTCCATCGAGTACGTACATGCGAGTGTGTATATATCAGCATTCATACATGGACTCGTTTTACACGCCCTTCTGGAGATCGCATCTTTTCTTTGGTTATTTTCTTTTTCTAAAAATTGCTTTTCCTCGCTATTACAGTTCTGCAGTCGACATTCTCGCAGGTACAGGTGTACCTTCACTAACATCGTTAAACTCGTTCTTTGTTGCAAGATGATTTCATGGGCTCTGATTAAAGGAAATAATTTTATGGCTGCTGTGAACGGTTATAAAAGTGATGCTGCTTTGTAGTTGTGGTTTGTAAGCACCCGTGACGGTCCTGGTGTGTAGCTCCTTTCCCAGAAAGATGGATGCAGTGCCTTTTCTGTCCTTTGCATCATGCTAGCATTGAGGTTTTCAGAGAGTTCTTTAAACTGTCATCTAAATAATCCACAGGCTCGGAAAACACTTTTGTTGGGTTGCACCACTGCCCTGAGCCTTAGAATAACTCACCACTGTATAACTCAGCGATGAATCGTGAGAAAAGACAAGAAATCACAAAGTGTGATTTTAAGAGGAGTCACCTTAAATGTGGACCTTAAACCTGAGCAGCCAGTGGCTGTTGTTGGCTACTTTCTTGTTCCTCAAAAGTGTGTCGAACATTTCTGCCTCAGGGCCTTTGGACTTTCTTCTCTTCCTCATACGTCATTTCCTCACGTTTTTCAGTCTTCAACAAAATGTCAAAAGCTTCCATATAGCCTATCCTTGAACAATGAGTTTAAAATTACGTTTGCTTCTAATCACCTCCTACTACCACCCAACATGTACTTTTATTGGTTGGTTCTGTTTGTTTTCTGGCTCCCCCACTTGACTGTAGGCTTCACAAGGCCAAGGACTATTTGTATTTGGTTCATTTCTGGTTCTTCAGGGTCCAGATCAGAGAGTGGCATATAGTAAGCACTCAATAAATATTTGTTAAGTAAATGAATCCTTCTTGAACTTTCCAGCTGTTGATCAGCGCCGAAAATCTCATCCAACTAAAAAGCACTAGACCAGCTCTTATGCCCATTCGGGGAATCTGTCTTCCTTCTGTAAGAGAAGTCCCTGTTCAACCAGCAGGTTCCAACTTCAGGTCCTCTGTTGCCAAAACTTGGAAGAAAATGTTCTGTAAACCGTTGTGAAGATTAAATCTTCCCCTCGCTGTACAGATCGATATGACTTCGAGGGGGAAGGTGTGAACAGGGTGTTACAGGAAAGGTTTGTCAGACAGAAATAGCTTCCATTACTTAAAAATGGGAAAACATTGTGTAACATGCCATTTATTTGACTTGAAATTACATCTTTCAAACATTTGTCCCTGGTAAACATATTTAAAAGGGTTTTTAGTGGTAAATATCTGAGAACTCTCATTGTATCTGTTCAATTCCAAATTTACAGAGCAAGAGTCTAACATGCTCCCACTACTATATTCAAGTGCCACGGAGCAGCGATTCATTGATTGGTTCCAGATTTCAAATGGTTTACAGTCTATTTAGAACAGCAGAAGATATATAATGATAACATAAGTACACATACTACCTCATAATTTTTTTAAGTTTCTTTATTGTGAGACAGAGAGAGTGGGGGAGGGGCAGAGGGAGAGGGAGAATCCCAAGCCAGCTCTGTACTGTCAGCATAGAGCCTGACATGGGGCTCGATCTCGTGGACCATGAGAACATGACCTGAGCTGATATCAAGAGTCAGACAGTCAGCTGATTGAACTACCCAGTGGCCCCACTACATCTAAATCTTTTACTTATTTTTGATATGGCACACACACACACACACACACACACACACACACACACACACAAATGCACACATACATGCGTTGTGTTGAGGTCGTATATAAATATGTAAGTTGTATGTAAAATGCGTCTCTAAACCATGATATTAAATAAAACCATGTGCAAAAAACAGGTATTGATGAACAAGCATTTGGTTAATTTAAGTTTCTACCAGAGCTTTCATCAACCAAACCAATTTTAAAAGAATTTGCATGTAATTTATTCTCTCTTTTGATCATTCAGAATAGCCTCAGAACATTCCGACGGTTCAGACTGGTGTTTATGAAGGTCCACATCGTGTGCCGTGTGCAAAGAGCGCTCTAGAGGTGCTCACCTTGTAGTGACTCCAGTTCTGATGAATGACAGCGCTGCGTAAGTGGCTCAGCTCATCCGCCAGGTGCACCCCCTTTCTCCAAGTCAGCCAGGATCCTGTATCCTCGTGAGCAGATCTCTGAGACTCAGGCACCCTGCCAAACTCCTACTCAGATAATTACATTTCATCTCTCCAAATCCCCTATGCGACTGCGGTGGGATAAAGGCTTAATTTCCCATCCATTAGTTTTCTTTCATTTTGTCTCAGAGGCGTTCGCATTTTTGTCATTCGGAAAACAATTCCGAGGAGGACTAGTTCTGACCTCCCGGCGCGGTCTTACAAACGGAAGCTCATGCAGATGGGCGTCTGTCCCTCTCAGGCCTTCCAGCATCTGCACCAGCTTTTCCGGTGGTGGTCTGGGGTCCCTTCTCTCAGCCAGTGCATTGAGGGGAGTCCAGGCCGGGTGGTCGTAAGAACCACTCGGCGTTTTCCTTCTCCCTGGCCTCGGAAGACCAGCAACCTGATTTAGCTCAGTCTGACCTCAGCCATTCAGTTAATCAACTTGAGGAAGGGTGTGACAGTCACTCAGGCTCCGGGGACGCAGTGGCGAACACGGGGTTTCATCCTCCAGGATCTCAGAGCCTGGTGGGAAACGCTTTCTTTGGTGCAGAAGGTATTTTTCTGGGGCAAGAGGCTTTCTTTCCTTCCGCCTGACTTGGAGCTGCGTGGAATCAAGTCCGGAGTTGCTGGAACCAAACAGAGGACAGCGCACGGCCGAGAGGACAGAGGGGCTGAGTTCTGGACCGCTCACAGCCCCACGTCTGTGGTCCTCTTTTGGGCCCTGGGAAGCCAAAAGCCAGCTGGATTCTCAGTGAGGGGATCTAATCAGTCCTGCGTTGGGGTTAACTACGTTGTGACAGAGTTTCAGCCACTCGTAGCTGAAAACGTGCTCCTCAGCCACCTGCCAGTAATGATCGGCACCCCGTCACTGCAAGTGCTGCTCCCGCACCTCTGTGACAACAGAGACGCAGGCCCGAGCAATCGATTCGTGGCTCCCGGGGGGGGGGGACTCCCGATCCGCCGGCCTGGCCTGGCTCAGGAGGACTTGCTGGAGGGTTGGCACCAGTGAATTTTGCTAGAATGAGTCAGGGACGCTCTGGGGTAGGTCACAACACTTTCCAATGGTTTTCGTTTGTTCGTTTTGTTTTAAATGTCAAGCTACACTTATTTTGCAGTTTTTGTTATGTGGCAATAGATAATATGTATATAAATAGAATTCATGTACACAGCAGTCTGTATGTTCAACATTTTTTCCTAACATATATTTGGTTGTGAGAGACACAAAGAGAGACAGAGTATGAGCAGGGGAGGGGCAGAGAGAGAGGGAGACACGGAATCTGAAGCAGGCTCCAGGCTCTGAGCCGTCAGCACAGAGCCCGATGCGGGGCTTGAAGTCACCAGCCCGATCATGACCCAAGCCAAAGTCACACTCTTAACTGACTGAGCCGCCCAGGAGCCCCTCAACATTTTAAAACAGGTTAGCTCATGAAATCCAAATGAAAACCTGAAGATACACTGCTACAGAGGAAAAAGGGAAGTTGCAGAACAATATATGTAGACTGCGGTGGGTTTTACTATTTTTAAATAATTCATGACCAATTTGAGAGTCCAACCAAAGCTATAGCTTTCCAGTATTTAAACACCAATGCCGTCAAATGTTTCTGTGAATTTCCAAGGGTTCCAAAGATTTCTCAAACCAGGCATGGCAGAGAGGAGAGAGAGCCTGGGTTCTGGAGGCCTCAGTAGCTCTCGCTGTTGGTCTTGCATCCCTCTCTGTTTTCGTTCATTTCTCTGTTCTAAACTGTTTCCACAGTTTTCTCAATGTCTAGACACTTTAAAGAAGCAACATGGCTTTCCTGCACCTGCTGCCTTTTCTCACCCCTTCACTTTCATTGCCCTTCACATTTATGAGGTCGTGCACGTTCTGTCTCTTGCACACACCCGCACCACTTCCGTCCTGTGTAAAACAGGAGCTAGTACGTGTGTCGTAGGACCATCTCATTTAACTCCTGGCAGCCCTAACAGACAGTGCTGTTATTACCTGTGTTTGACCTGTCAGGAAACCGATCCTCAGGTGTCAGGTAACCCATCGAAGCTCAGTTAATTAGGAAGTGGAAAAACAGTCTTGAATCCAGATCAGTCTGTCCGTGTACTTAACATTTCCACCCACTCCCGGTGTTCACCCTTGTATGTTCTCGGATTCCAGTTTGTGGACTTTTCCCTCCACTCCATCCGCGTGCTTCTCGGTTCCCCGCTGGTGTCTGCCTCGAGCCCCAGACGGACTCTCGGCCTCTGTCACCCTGCGTGTGAGCCTGCCCCTGTGTGGCTGGCCTCCCCAGGAGAGGCTGTACACGCTCCACGGCGAGTTATGCTGCTTATTGCTGACTGGTGCCCCTGCCCGTGGAAAAGACTCCTTCCCACCGGAAACTCTGCTGTGGAGGTCAGAGAGCACTGCCTTCCTGGGAGTGTCCAGGTGAACAAGCTGATGAGGAATGAAATCAACTTTCCCATCCGAATGCTTTCTGTCCTCTACTTTAATGTGGCCACAAATACAGCAACACGGCCAGCTTTTAAAGACTGGCAGGGAGTCGCTTCCGTTTTTTAAAGCTCTTTTCCCCCTGCTTACTGCGGGCCACAGAAGTGTCTGCAGTGGTTATCGACTTACTGGCCGTCACTTTAAAAGAATTATTGCCAGGTGATAGAGTTTTGAGGTTCAGAAACATGTTGAAGACCAGCAGTTCAGCGCTCTTTGCCGAGCGCTCTTTAGATGACTGTGACAGATTCTTTTGCATGAAACAACCCAACGTTTGGGTATTAAAAGTATTCTATTTCTGTAAGGGAAAGAAGGGCCACACTGTTCCCAGGTCGTCAGCTCTTCCTTCGCTGCAGAAAGACCCATGAAACTGTAGGATCTTAGGGGCGGTTTGTTCCCGCGTCCTTGGGCTCGTAATCCATGTGATTGCACTGTGGCCACAGTTAGGCCTAATGGTAGGTATGAAGTGAGGTATCTCCTAGAGTCTTATTTACCCTCAAACACCTCCCTCTCCACCAGTTAGTTAGACCTGGTCTCCTTTCAGTCCCGCCCCAAAGTACCGGCATTGTTCTTCTCTGTCCTAAATCCTGGCTTTAGTCCTTTCTCATTAATGAAGGATCAATACCTTTCTCAAATAAAAGCAGATAAGTCGTGGAGAGAATGGGGCGCATAATGAATGGGGTGTCAGGGATCATGGAACACCTGTGCCTCAAGGAAGGGTACCAAGTGCCCAAAAAAGCCAACGTCAAACACAGAATTCTCCCGCCTTCCACTCCTGTTTACTGTCCAGGCCTGGGCTTTTGCTACTCCAAGGAGGTGGTGTCAAGGGCCATCGCATTTGGCAAGCCCTCATTATGCCTTGACGTCAGTGCACTTTCTCTGGAGCCACACTGTCCACTATGGTAGCCGCTTGCCACACGTGGCTACTTGTATTTAATTGAAATGAAACATGACTTCCCTGCATTGCACTAGCCACGTTTCAAGTGCCCCGTGGTCACCCATGACGAGTGGGGGCCGTGTTGGACAGCCCGCATGCAGGACGCTCTCCAGCGTCTCAGAAATTTCCATTATACAATGCCGTCCCGGGATTTCTTTAGACCATTGCTTCCCAGCCATTAGCCTGCATAAAAATCATGTGGGGCTTGGGAAGAGGAAGAGTATGGAGTATGGTTTGAGATTGCTTATTTCTGACTAGTTCCCCATGTTGTGATGCTTCTGGTTCGGAGATCATAATTTGAGGAGTGGGTTTTTCCGTCACACTGTAAGGTCATTGTTCTTATACTCGTGCACGTTAAGATCACCAGAAGCTTTCAAATCCGAATCGTCAGGGGCTCCTGGGTGGCTCTGTCACTTAGGTGTCCGATTTTGGCTCAGGTCACGATCTCGCGGTTTGTGAGTTCGAGCCCCGCGTCAGGCTCTGTGCTGACAGCTTGGAGCCTGGAGCATGCTTTGAATCTGTGTCTCCCTCTCTCTCGGCCCCTCCCCTGCAGACACCCTGTGTCTGTCTCTTTCTTTCAGAAATAAATAAACATTTTTTAAAAAAATCCTAATGGTCAAGCAGCATCTGCGATGAATTAAATCAGTCCCTGGGATGGGACCCAGTGTCGGCACTTCTGATGCGAACCCCCAGATGAATCCGACGTGCAGCCCTGGTTGAGAAGCAGGGGTGTAAGGTGACAGTTCTCAGACTTCAGCCTGCATCAGAATTACCGGAACGGCTTGTTGAAACGACGATACCTACTTCCCGTCCCACAGCGTGTTCGGTCGGCCCAGGATGGAGCCAGATAGAAATGCAAACTAATAAAGGCCCAGATGGCACCTGTGCTGCTGGGCTGGGGCCACTCTGCCAGCCACAGCCTCGGTAACCACAGCCGGGCATTTCCTGCGAAGTCCTTGGAGGCACCGGATCTGGAGTCCCACCCAGGACCTATTCAAGTAGAATCTGCATTTTAGCCAAAGCCTCCGGTGATCTGAATGCACGTTGATATTTGAGAGGCTCTTCTGTGAGGCACTAGGGAATTTCTTTAATTGCTAACTGAATTGATAAAGACATTTCGTACTTGCTGTAGAAGTCATTAGCGAAGAGGCTGGATACGAGATAGTTCACCTGGCACGAGGCTGCCTTAGGGTGGTGGTTCCTAAAGTGCGTGGTGTTGGCATCACGGGGGCGCTTGCGAGAAATGTGGACTCTCCGGCCGCATCACAGACCGTCCGGATCAGATCTGCTGGGGCCATGGGTCCCTCCCAGCCCTCCAGGGGTTTCTTCCGTATGCTCAAGTACAGGAACCGCCGTCACAGCCACAACTGTGGGCTTCGGAGCCGGATGGACCTGGTGCAGATCCCGGCACCACTGCTGAAGAGCGGTGCCCTTGGATACGTTGATTTTCTCAGTTTCTCTTATGAAGGAGGGTGAGGAGAGTAGGAGTGCTTCCCTTACAAGGTTACTATGGGCGTTAAATGAGAAAATACAGGAAAAGCTCCCTCTAGTGACTAGAAAACGTTGGTAATAGTAGTGGAGGTAGTAGAGGTACATAACTGGCAATACGTGTGTTTATGAGAGCCCGCACGCTGCCTTCAGAGAGAGGTGTTTGTGATTTCGACCTTAGCTCCTCCGACCTTAGCTCATGAGGAGAAGGAAGCCAACCCCAACGAGGCTGTTTTCATCGTCTCTCTGGGCTCTGCTGCAAGGGTGTGACATGGCTTCGAAGACGAAATCCTGCAGGACCTCTGGCCCGCGCCCTGCCCCTCTCCGCCTGCAGGCCCACCCCACACCTCAGTCTGCTTTGGCTCCGCGTCATGGACGCAGCCGCGTCGGGCTCTCAGGAAACATGCCTCGTAGGCGCCGGGGTTGGGTCGTACCCGCCTAACCTGAAGAACCAATGCTCTGTGTCTGTCTTCTAAGCCCACCCACGCAGGCAGTCTTGAAGTCACCTCCTGTGAGCCGAGGAAGACTGGGGTGCGCGCGTGTGTGTGTGTGCGTGTGTGCGTGTGTGTGTGCGAAACGCCTCCTCTTCCCACGACTACCTTCTGTAAGGACAGGAACTGTGTTTGAGCTGAAGGACCCAGCTCCCTTCCTCGGCCTCTCTCCCCCTCCCAGCGGTTCAGGGACGGTGTCCAGCTGCTCCTCCCAGCCGCCGAGCTGACTGGAGGCCTCCTGACAAAACCGTCCAGACAATCCACTCCAATCTTTGAGGCATTTCTGTGGCCTGTTGCTCACTCCAGTTTTGTCTAAAAACCTTAAACTTGAGTGAACTAAGGACAGTGTCTTCTACTGTTTCTAGCTACCCAGTTTGACAGAAATATGTCCTCCCCTCCCCCGTCAGTAAAAGAACCACGATAATAAGCTTTTCTTTTCAGGCTCTTAAGCAAGTAAGTCCAATGACCTCTACTGCTCTGAGTCTCATAGTTTACATACCCTTCCCCATCCTCCATGTCACGTTTCTGTAGGGGCTCGAGTGATACTGTCCCTTCGAGCACTCGGGCGGTGTCTACAGAGCTGAAGAATGCGTCTCATAGACTAAGCTAAACACTCCCAAGAAAGACTCACCACCACATGATAGATTAGAATTACGAAATTAAAAAAAAGAATTATGGAATCTGATTGGAATGTCAGAGCTTGGGAATCCCAGGAAACCTTGTAAAATTGTCCAGTTCATTAGCTCTCCGACTTTGGTGTGCGTCACCTAGGAGGCTTGTAGAAACACACGGTGCTAGGTCACCCTTTGGAGGTCTTTATTCGGCAGGTCTGAGCTGACGGCTGAAAATTTGCGTTTCTAACAGATTCCCAGGGCTGCTGGTGGCGGTTCTCGGACCCCACTTCGAGAACCGTTGGTCTAGTTCAGCCGTCTTCCTTTAAGGAAAATACTTCCAGCCCCATTTTGCATATAAGACTGTAGAAGTAGAGAAAATGCTACATACACAGTTTAACCAAAATGTAGAAGAAAAGGGGAATTTTTAGGTCTCGATTATCTCTTTGGGTTAGCTAGACAAACATCTGTAATGTCAGGGTCCTAGATTAAGTGTCTGGGGAAAATACACCACTGTGAAAATTTTGAGTTAACCTCAGCTGTGACTTGACCACGGGGAGGCATGCATTTGTTACTTAATTTCCTGAAAAAACTCATTTGATGGTTTCGTTTTAAATTGTCTCCAAAAACTCTTTTGTCGATACTATTTTTTGTTAGTAAAACTGCACTAAAACCCTGTTCACTGGACCCGTATAAGAAAACCAGCGATCAGAGATGTTAAGTAATACTCTCTAAACCACACAGTATGTGACGTGCTGAGGCTCAAAGAAGACACAGGCTTCTTGACAGAGTTAAACAGCACTATCCGAGATACATATATTGCAAACCAAATATATAATTTTAAATTCTAACAGCCACTTTAAAAAGTAAAAAGAAACACGTGCAATGAATTTAGCAGTATATCTTATTTTAACCTGATATCCAAAATATGACACCCCAAGTACCTAGCCCAGTATGCGGCTAGTGGGACCTAGAGCATACAGAATAGCGGAGCAGTCTCGTTGGGAAACTCTGGTCAGGGAGGTTATTGCTCAAGGTCAGATTGTAAGGGTCCGTGGCAGGGTCTTACTTCTTTAAAAATGTTCACGACTATTACGGTGTGTGGAAGTATATTGATAACTCCCTCGTCAGATGGCCCATGGTCTAGAGCTGTACTCTCCAGTCCATGAGACTGCTTGAATTCAAGTTAACTAAAATTAAATAAAATTAAAAATGTCTTTCTTGGGGGCGCCTGGGGGGCTCAGTCAGTTAAGGGTCTGACTTCAGCTCAGTTCATGGGTTGGAGCCCCGCGTCGGGCTCTGTGCTGACAGCTTGGAGCCTGGAGCCTGCTTCAGATTCTGTGTCTCCTCTCTCTGCCCCCTCCCCTGCTCACACTTTCTCTCTCTCTCTGTCTTGCAAAAGTAAATTAAATGTTAAATTTTTTAAAAGTGTTTCTTCAATCAGACTAGCCACTTTTCACGATCTGCATAGCCCCGCATAGCTAGTGCCTACATACTAGGCAGCCTACCTGTGGACTCTCACTGGACTCTTTGAACATTCAGTTTGGAGATACATTGTTTTTCTTCCCCTGACAGTCTCCATTTGCAGCCCTGGTTCAGTCTTCCCTCTACTTTCTATAGAGAAACCCGGTCAACAATTTGATACATATTCTTCCAATTCCTGTCTGTGTACTTGGTACAGACGAATATTCATACATACTACTTTCTGGCTGTTTATATGAATGGCTTCATTCTTTCTGTATTTAACAGTTTGCTTTTATTCACATAATATTTCCTGAGAGATTCGTCTTTATACATATATGCCTATACCTATTACTTTAATTGTATCATGGTATTCTGTTATGCTTACAGTATACATATTTTTATGATATCTCCCTTTGTGTATGTGGTCTGTTTTCAATATTTTGCTATTGCAAACAATGAAACGGTTGAGTCGCATTTTGCATATCATTTTTGTACATTTATGTAGCATTTTCTTGAACAATTTTCTAAAGGGACATTTATTTCATCCAAGTATATGTGTGTTTTAAATTCTTGTAGATATTTCCAGTCTGCCTTTCCAGCACCCCTCCCATTGGAAATGCCCCTTTTTCTCAAACTGCATTTCCAATATAAAGGACCTGTTTCTTACGTGTTTTTCAATGGTCAGTTTTTCTGTGCCTGTGTAAATATTTTCTTAGTTACCAAGCATCATGGTATATTTTAATACCTTCTAGAGCAAGTCTGATTATATTTTTCATTCTTTCATCCAATGGCTTTGTTATTCCTGAACATTCTGTCTTTCATATGAACTTCAGGATCAATAATTTTGTCAACCGAGACTCCAAGGCCTGAAATACAATAATATATTTAGAAGCATTTGGATATACTTCTTTTGAGTTTGTCAGAATTCAAAGTACGATCTGCCTTGGGCAGTACATTGATTTGCTAGATATAACAGGCCTATTTCACTCTGAAATGACAAGGCATTGCCCGGTAATACACTTGTGTATTTTAGGCAATTGTAAAATCTTTATTGAATATGTAAGGTCAGACCTTACTGGTAGCTTTTAAATCATGTATTTTAAGGACAAATGGCCTTCTGGGAATGATCAGTAGCATTAGAATTTTGATTTATTATGTTTCTGTACCAATTCTCTCCAAAATCATTTAATTCCAAAGTTCTTGAACACAGGTAAGTCTGTGTGTTGGGAGTTCCTTTCTGACATAAGGGAAAGTGCATATTTTAATCATCTTTTTCTGTTGTGGTTGCCTTCAGCTCAGAATTCACGTAAAAATGACAACTCTATTTAAAAACCTCTAGGAATGTAAGTACCATGAAATGTTTATGAAAATCAGCTTGTTTTTACATATTTATTCATTTCAAAGTAAGGGGGAAAGGGGATGAAAAAAAGCTTCAAACTTCTAGCTGTCTCCCTAATAACACCTTTTAAGTTTAAAACATTTGGAGGAAAACTTTCGCAGTTCTAAGAAAAAGCTGTGAAACGCAAGCCTTCCAAATGAAAATCCGAAGTAAGAGAAAGAAAAGCTTCTTTCTTTTTTAATAAATCATATTCAAGGGAGGTGCTTTTTTTTTTTCCCCTAAATTCTCTTCTGTTTACTCTGAGCCTAAGAGAAAATTTGGCAGGTGGAGAAGTGTTGCTAAGCACACACTCGGGCTATTTGAAACTGAAACCAAAATGGGGGAAAAAGCCCTAGGCATCGATGCTCCCTAAATCACAAAGTACAAAATAGACTTGTCTCCCGTACGTGCAGATTTACAGTTTTAATGATCTTTCTCAAGTTTCTATAAAAAGTAAATGAGAAAAGTGAAAAGATGAATAAATGTCTAAGCTGATGTAGCAATATGCATTTCATTTAATGCTCCTTGTATTTTTAGTGTGTTTTGTGACGTTGCACTAAAGAACATTTTTGCAGTTCAGTCATCTGTGCGATGAATTCAGAATTACAAATTTTTACAGTTGGAACGTGCTGCATAAATTTGTTTCTGTTTCACACCACTGAGATACAGGATGTCACACTTTTAGAAAAGTCAAAATAGCAACAGAAACCCAGAGACTGTCAGAGTCTGCTGAAGAGTTTCACATTTTAGAACAATCAGATGTGTTTGATTTTGTTTGTTTTCATTCCCTACCAAAAAAAATAAGCACTTGTAGAACAGTTTGAGAACTGGAATAATTTCGTTTGTGCTAAATATATGTTTCATAAAAATCCCGTTGTTTGTGAAAACAACAGGTCCCAGTGGAAATGCAAAGGCTATATCCGAAGGGCTCGCCATGCAGCGCGGAGTCCGAGTCGGTCATGGTTTCGCACTGCGTGACCTCATGGTGGTCACGGACGTGGGTGGAAGTGGAAATGATGGAGCCTTCACGATGGAGGTGACTCGTGAAACCATCGCTCAACAAGCGGACATAACGTGCAAGGATGGCACTTCCTGCGTGATCTGAGTCTGGTTCTCCCCAAACCACCGAGTGGGCTCAGACAGAATCGTATGTCCTTCAGAAGCGGAAGGGAGTAGAAGAAAATAATTTAAAATCTGGTTGATTTAATGACACAATTCCGATGAAATACAGTCAAGTTGAAGGTTGTGCTGCAGAAGGGAGAGGAAGGGGATGGTGGCCAATCTCTTGCTCTCTCTGTCTTTTTAACGTACTCCCAAGTACATGTCTTTACTTCAGTGCCAGTATAGCCACACCGGAGTTTCTGAACGTCGGCACTACTGACGTCGGGAGCTGGAAACCCTTTCTGTGGGGGCCGGTCGCTCGTTGTAGGGTGTTTAGCACATCCCTGGCCTCTGCCCACTAGGCGCCAATGTAGCACTGCCCACCACACACATTCACACAGCGTTCTGCCAGCCCAGCAGGTCTCCAGTCCTGGCCACATGTCCCCTGAGATGCAAAATGTCCTAGCCTATGTCTTTGCTTGTTTTCCAAGTAAAAGATAGTTTGCCGATGAGTCCATTCTTAATTATTTATTTAAATTTTTTCGGTCGCGGGAAGTCATAAAACTCTTCCCTTATCCATCTGATTGATGGCATTAATCAGAAGGATATAATGCCATCAAGTAGGGTAAATCTGTATTTTCGTGGAGAGAGAAAGTGTTTGTCAGGTTCAACAGGGGTAAAATTACTGCATTGGTAAGTTCCTTGACCCAGCACATAAATGTTACAATGATTTGAAGGTGTATAGTCAAAGAATGGTGTCAGTATTCCTATAGAAATACTAGAATTCTATAGAATTATTGGTTCTTTTTGATGACCTTACAGAGGGGAGAATGGGAAGGGGAGAGAAAGCTGTCTCTATCAATAGCTGATAAATGGAACCGACACTTACGGGGTGCGTATCACGTGCCAGGCACAGTACTAAGCACTTAGCACACGTGACTCCATCCATTCAGAAGGTACCACTATTTCTCTCATTATACAAAAGTGGAAACTGATGTTTTGCGAGAGTAAATGGTGCCCCTAGTTTCACATCCAGAAAGAACTGTGACTGGGTTGGAACCAGACAGACCCAGTTCCTAGACTATAGCAACACTAAGGATTATTTTGGCTTACTTTAAATTACTGCATTATTCATTGAAAATTTTTATCTCCCAGACATTTTAAGATCTTCAATGACCGCTCAATGTCATCAGTGTATATTCAGTAAATAGAAACTTATTTTATTACTAATGAATTTAAGCATCTTATTTATTTATTTATTTTTAACGTTTATTCATTTTTCAGAGACAGAGAGAGACAGAGTGCAAGCAGGGGAGGGGCAGAGAGAGGGAGACACAGAATGTGAAGCAGGCTCCAGGCTCTGAGCCATCAGCACAGAGCCCAGTGCAGGGCTCGAACTCACGAACCATGAGATCGTGACCTGAGCCAAAGTCGACGCTTAGCTGACTGAGCTACCTAAGCTCACCCAAACATCTTTCCATCAGTTAATATTAATCTGAGTGTGCATGTGAGGGGAAGATAACATAATGCATTCCAAAGTAAAGTACAAATATTCCCTTTAATGACCGCAGGCTGAGATCTTCTTGTGTTAGAATTGCCGTTGCTACGGCAAACTGTGCGTACCGAAAATGCAAATCTTCAGGGACCCACAGCTACAGAATCTCCTGGGCCGTTTTGTGTCGCTAGTCCATAATCTGCATAACATGCAGCAGGTGCATCTCATTTCATCAATTACATACATGCCCGGGGGTGTCCAGCCCGTCAAATTTACAGGGGTCATAAACTGTGGTGACTAAGACCGTAGGTTTTCGTGCTGGAAATCCTTAAGTTCAAATTCCATTCTCACTGCATACTCTCTGTAACCTTAACTTCAACTTTTTTTTCTTTAATCTATAAAAGGAAAAAAATAGTTCTCCTGGGTTTTTGTGCACAGTAGATGATCTCATAGATAGAATGTTCATAAAGCAAGAACACCTGTCCCTTTGCATAAAATTCTAATTAAATGGCAGTGTATCTGTATTCACGTTGTGTGTGTGCGAGGAGACAGTTAATCCAGTTGTATTTCTAGAGGCAGGTGACGCTCCTAGCGCTGGTCACCTTACAAGGACTCCCGTGAGAACTCTTCCTGTTATCGCCCTAGTCCAGTCATTGGCAAACACCAGGAAAGCCACGGCCACATGTGTGAGCTGGGGAGGCTCATGGAGCTCCTAAGACAGTGCCAGGGGCAGTTCCAAGTGGAGAGGTGGTTAGTGCGGGGTGAGTGGCCCTGTGGCAGGGACGGAAGGCACGGCTTCGTATCTTCCGTTATAGACGCCTCTTCCCTTCCATCGAGACCCCTGTTGACAGGGTCTGTGGGGAGCCAGGGGTCTTTCTCCCTCCCTTCCAGCCACTCTCTGGGTGGTTTCCTGCTGTGAAGACGCGACCGTCGCCTGCCCAGCATCCATCATCCCCTCTGGATAACAACAGAACCCTGATTTCTCCAGGAAGCCACCTCTCTGTCCTTGGCCTTTGTTTTGATTTCCCAAAACCTTGGGCCCTGATCAACCTAAAGCAATTAGAATACCGGAACTCCTGGTCCAAATTATTGGTTTGGGATTGGGCACCGAAGACGGTCCAGGGGATGGAAGGAGATCCTGCTGCGGGGCGGAGCGGGGGGCGGTCCATGAAACAGAATCTCCTTTTCCAGAGTGTGGGGTAAGGATAGTGAGCTGGGGGGCATTTATAGCCATATTGCTCCCGTAAGACAAGATCATGGGGATTCAGGGCGGCCACTGGGGAAAACGTTTCAGTTGTTGGAAGAAGCCTGGCTTACAGCTAGGTTTGCATTTGAACTTTATGGTTAAGGAAGTCGATAAATACTCCTTTCCCTCTCTCCTCCTTCTCTTCCTCCTCCTCTCTTCCTCTTTGTGTGAGTCGGTTTTCATTTACGACTAAAGATCTCCTGATTCACTGACACTTTATTTTCATGTCTTATTATAGAACAGATACTGTGCCTTGCATTATGGGTATTTATGTACACATGTCTGTGTCTTGCAGGATGCTCAGGGTAGGGTCTGGAGGGAAGGACAATCTAGGTGACTTTCCTTCTCTCCCCTTGGGACAGGGTGGTGTTTTTACACGCAGTCAGTCCTCAAGAGGGATAAGTATTGAATGAATGAATGAATGATCATGGCTGTAATAATTACATATTTCTCAGGCTTGGCAAAGTGATGTTATTTGTAATTTACTTTTTGAATCCAAACAACTAATGAGTTAGTTATTATTTAACTAATTTCTTTCTATTTAAAAAAATATAAAGGGAAGGTAAAGCCAAGACAAAAGGTTCTGAACCCTTGCCCTGATCCCAGGTAACAAATATTTATGTGGACTCGCACTGGAGACTGGAAACCAACCCAGCCGTTACTTTTAGTCATGTTTTTCTTCCTAAGAAAGCAGCATGCGGGGACGGTAATAAGTGTCCATGGATAGGGGCCTCATGTTTAGATACACAGATAACAGGTGCCTTCATCTGGTGAATTCCCTGGAAAGGCAAGAATGACCACGCAGCAGCCACGGAACCACACGTGGACGTCTCCAAGGATGTGGGGACAGTGAATTGTGAGCCAGCCTGCAGGGCGTCATGGCCCCTCCACAATTTTTTTACTGATTTCAGTTTCTTTTTTCGTGACGATGATTTGTTACCTGTGGGAGAATCCCGAGGCCAAGAACTACAAACCGGTTTCAGAAAGATTTAGTTTGATGGTCACTCTCATACGTGGTACAATTGTGGGTTTGGGCCAAACAGCCCCGCCCCACGCGGTCGAGGGAGTGGAGGACAGTGTGTGGGGGGACGGCCCAGTGCGGGACCTCCTCACACGCGGCTGAGGGCGGCTGAGGTTGGAGGACGGGGGCGACAGCCGGACGCAGCAGCGTAGCTGGTGCCTCCCTCAGCGAGGGCCGTGGGCCCAGCCCGTGAGGCAGCCGATGTGACTGCCCAGCACAGGGTCGGCCGAGACCAGCTGCTGTTCCGTGGCGTCTGAGCTGCGGTTTTCCCCATGTCGCAGCTCAGCGTCCCTCCCTTTGATCCCAGACCCCCTGGTCCTTCACTTGTTATATTTTATTGTGGCCTTTATCTGGTATTTATTTAATCCCATCAAACTGGTGTGTTCGATTGCTGACTGCATTCTTTTTGTTTATTTTTTAATTTTTTTTAATGTTTATTTATTTTTGAGACATAGAGACAGAGCGTGAGCAGGAGAAGGGCAGAGAGAGGGAGACACAGAATCCAAAGCAGGCTCCAGGCTCTGAGCCATCAGCACAGAGCCCGACGCAGGGCTCAAACTCACAGACCGCGAGATCATGACCTGAGCCGAAGTCGGCCACTTAACCGACTGAGCCACCCAGGCGCCCCTGAATGCTGACTGTATTCTAATGAAAGGACCTGATCCCCTAAGAAGAGGCACGCTGCCTCCTAAAAAAAAGGTTGCGGCCATGGTCCTGGGGCCGCTGGTGACGTGTCTGGAAGTAGACCGCGGTATCCCCTCAAGCTGCTGGCTTTCCCGCTCCGTGGTTCTGTGACCTTGAGCACCTTACTCCCTTTCTTCAGGTCTTAATGCATTACCGGAAAAATGGGATAAGATTAGCACCTCCTTCATTAGGTCGAATAGACTAAGCCATGTCCTTGGGACACACGTAACCTAGTACTTTCCTGGCCTGTAGCAAGATCACAGAATGTGCTGGTAACACCGAACATTCAGCACACTGACTGTGTACAGACAGAAAGAGGGTAGAAAGAAGGACAGAAAACAGGATACGTCATAGCTCGCCTTTATGGGTGGAAGTTCTTTTGCGTTGAAATTGGATTTCTGCCTCACTTCTCAGCCACCTAGGACTCTCATAGCCCCTCTCAAGATAAAAACCACCAACAAACCCACCTCATTAAGCTTTGGACCAGTGGGTGGGCACACACAGGCCCACCCTGAAATGATAAGAAGTTGCTGGGATGCCCACATCTCCGCTTCAGCCCTGTAAAAGCAATAGACGGGGCACCCCGGTGGCTCAGTTGGTTAAGCGGCCGACTTCAGCTAAGGTCATGATCTTACGGTCTGTGAGTTTGAGTCCTGCATCGGGCTCTGTGCTGATGGCTCAGAGCCTGGAGTCTGCTTCGGATTCTGTGTCTGCTTCTTTCTCTGCCCTTCCCCTGCTCACGCTCTGTCTCTCTGTCTCTCAAAAGTAAATAAACGTTAAAAAAAAATTAAAAGCGATAGAACTCTCTGTGTGCTGATACATACCCAGCGGACCCTTACAGGGGGGCATTTTACGCTCTCCTAACCTTTCTCTGTTGCTTTTCATATAAACAAGGGGAAATTTTTTTTTATTATTAAAAAGTCTGAGGTCAGTTAAGAATGTCCTTGTGACTCTCGTGTGGTGTGAAATAGACCCTCTGGGGAAGTGAATCACGCTAGTGTCTGCTTAGCTGGCTCGTGCCAGGAACGATCTAGTGACATCCCGACTTTCAAGCGCTGCCCCACACCCTCCACGCCTCCTCCCCCTCCCCACCAGGCTGCCAGAGCCTGGATCCCTCCTCCTCCCCCCCTCCCCACCAGGCTGCCAGAGCCTGGATCCCTCCTCCTCCCCCCTCCCCACCAGGCTGCCAGAGCCTGGATCCCTCCTCCTCCCCCCCTCCCCACCAGGCTGCCAGAGCCTGGATCCCTCCTCCTCCCCCCCTCCCCACCAGGCTGCCAGAGCCTGGGTCCCTCCTCCTCCCCCCTCCCCACCAGGCTGCCAGAGCCTGGATCCCTCCTCCTCCCCCCCTCCCCACCAGGCTGCCAGAGCCTGGATCCCTCCTCCTCCCCCCTCCCCACCAGGCTGCCAGAGCCTGGATCCCTCCTCCTCCCCCCCTCCCCACCAGGCTGCCAGAGCCTGGATCCCTCCTCCTCCCCCCTCCCCACCAGGCTGCCAGAGCCTGGGTCCCTCCTCCTCCCCCCTCCCCACCAGGCTGCCAGAGCCTGGGTCCCTCCTCCTCCCCCCCTCCCCACCAGGCTGCCAGAGCCTGGATCCCTCCTCCTCCCCCCCTCCCCACCAGGCTGCCAGAGCCTGGATCCCTCCTCCTCCCCCCTCCCCACCAGGCTGCCAGAGCCTGGGTCCCTCCTCCTCCCCCCTCCCCACCAGGCTGCCAGAGCCTGGATCCCTCCTCCTCCCCCCCTCCCCACCAGGCTGCCAGAGCCTGGATCCCTCCTCCTCCCCCCCTCCCCACCAGGCTGCCAGAGCCTGGATCCCTCCTCCTCCCCCCCTCCCCACCAGGCTGCCAGAGCCTGGATCCCTCCTCCTCCCCCCTCCCCACCAGGCTGCCAGAGCCTGGGTCCCTCCTCCTCCCCCCTCCCCACCAGGCTGCCCCACACCCTCCACGCCTCCCCCCCTCCTCCCCACCAGGCTGCCAGAGCCTGGGTCCCTCCTCCTCCCCCCTCCTCCCCACCAGGCTGCCAGAGCCTGGATCCCTCCTCCTCCCCCCCTCCCCCACACCAGGCTGCCAGAGCCTGGATCCCTCCTCTTCCCCCTCCACACCAGGCTGCCAGAGCCTGGATCCCTCGCTCGCTCGCCGTCGGGCCTCCCTGCCAAGCGATCAGTTCCCCGAGGACAGGGACTGTCTGTCTTCCCTCCACATGGAATCCTCAGGGACCAGCATGGTGCCTGACTCACAGTACGCTACCGAGGAGATATTTGTAAGTTAGTAAGTGGACATCCAAGTGCCAGCTAGACAGTTAAAGCATGTTGACCGTCAACATCAGCGGATTTAGGAGTGGGGCTCAGCCACTGCCCGAGAACCACGCAGACACACTCCCTGAGGAGCCTGTCGGGGAGCCTTTGTGGCTTGTTTACATGTGTGTGGACCGATGAATGACAGCTAATGAGTGATATTTTGTGGTGCCAAATTACATCTATTTTAAATTAGAATTCAGGAGTGCCTGGGTGGCTCATTCGGTTAAGTGTCCAACTTCGCTCAGGTCATGATCTCAGTCTGTGGGTTCAAGCCCCGCGTCGAGCTCTGTGCTGATAGCTCAGATCACGAAGCCTGCTTTGATTCTGTGTCTCCCTCTCTCTCTGCCCCTCCTGTCCCCCGTGCACACTCCCTTTCTCTCTCTCTCTCAAAAATAAATTTGAAAAAATATTTAAATTAGAGTTTATACGGAGTTAGAGCCTAGATTGGAATAAAGATACACACAATTTCCACTTTCAGAAATTCCATCCAAAGAATGGTTCAAGTCAGTGGCCGTGAGTGGTTGTGTTAATCCACCCTGGTAGCAGTGTTTACATTGTGCTTCAGGTTGTAATGGATGCCTTTAACGTGTTTGTTATTATACATGTAATAATGCCCACTGATCACGAAATGCTAATAAACCCAAAAACTCTCCTCCCAAAGGAAAAGAAGTACTTTCCATTTATTTTCAACCAGAATAACTTAGATTAACCACTGATTAACATTTGAGAAAATATCCTAGTTTTATATGTATGTAAATTTACCCATTTTATTTTATTGAAATTAACACGACTTTTTCTATCTTCTCTTTATTTTTTTAATTTTTTCCTTTTTCAAAAATTTTTTAAAGTTTATTTAGAGAGAGAGAGAGAGAGCTAGCACACAAGCAGGGAGAGGCAGAGAGCGAGAACCCTAAGCAGGCTCTGCACTGTTAGCGTGGAGCCCGACGTGAGACTCAAACCCACGAACTGGGAGACCATGACTGGAGCCAGAATCAAGAGTTGGACGCTTAACCGACTGAGCCACACAGCAGTCCCTCTTTTTAATTTTTAATTTAAATTTTAGTTAACGTACAGTATCTTCTCTTTATTATAAAAACAAATACTAGCATTAAGTATCAAACATATAATTTCTCAATGTATAAAATACTAATAAAGCGAAAGTTTCATGTCCTCTCATATCCTAGGGCCATTCTACTCAAAGACGTGAATGCGGTCCCTCACCTGCAGCGTTCTGCCTCACACTGTTGCTAGTCTGCTAGGAAGTAAGCAAGGCAAATACACAGTTGAAAAGCGGTAACAGCAATTTCAATATTGTATTTTATAAAACTTTTGTTCCCCAAGGGATTAGAAAAAATAACAGTAGCAAGTTTTAAAAAATCTGGTTTTTCACTACAGTAGGCTAAAAAGCACTGGATTAGAGAGAGTTTGCTCTGTGTTAGTTCAGAGTGGTATCCATACTACTCTGTGTCTCTTCGTATGTGTGTCTACCTGGCAATATATGCAGACACACTGACACACACCTGTATTTATTCGCAAGATCTATGCATAGAGATAAACACACATACAAAGATGTACAGACATATATAAATAGCAAACCTGAAATTTTAACAAAAACGAAATTCCGATAATAAAATACCAGTATGTTTTCCTGTTTAATCCTTTAAATGCAACAGGAATTTGCTACAGTAATTGTCCCTATTTCCCAAAGACATGTGTGTTCTGTACACTCAGTGATAAATTTTCAGCAGAAGGAAGCTGCTCAAAGAAATTTTTTTTTTTAATGATTATTTTGTCGGGGAGAGAGAGAGGGAAAGAATCCCAAGCGGGCTCATCACTGTCAGCGCAGAGCCCAACACGGAGCTCGGTCTCACAAACTGTGAGGTCATGACCTGAGCTGAAATCAAGAGTCGGAAGCTTAGCAGACTGAGACACTCAGGTGCCCCAGAGAAGTTTCAGACTGAGGTATGCATCTCGAGCTTTGAGAAGGCAATAAAAAACCCACAACATTTTGAAATAACTCAGAATTAGAGCCAAGAATCTAGAGTGAACTCAAGCAACAAAATCTCTCTGCTGTCTTTGGCAGGTGAGGACACTGGGATCTCTGGTAAGTAATGACATTATGTCAACTTCCGAGCTGACACGTTGACACTGTCCAGTCCATGACTAGATCCCAAGTCTCTGGGTTCTCGATTCGACCAGCTGACTGACAGCGGAGTGTCTGCTAATTGTGCATATTGCTACCTGGCCCCTCATCCTGATAACAGTAGGTGTTGATTCTGAAGACGGAAGTCAGGGATGGGGTCAAGGCAGGTCATCCTTAGAGGCAATCACAAACCGTCCTCTATGCTGACTGTTCTACTCAGACCAGGTACACTCAGCAAAAAATTCCCAGGGAATTCTCGGGAAATCGGAACGAAGTGAACGAAGTGGCCAAATAAGATAACGCAAGCACAGGAGAACTTTTTACCAATAATTTATTTGACAATTCTTTTTGCTCTGTGTAAACACATTGCTAATTTCTGCGTTTGAGCAAAGACCTCGGTTAATATAGGTTTATTTTGTAGAGGAAAAATGCTTTTCTGTGTAAAAAGCCTACTTGCAAGCTTCTCTCTCTCCGTTTTTTCCGAAGTGTAGGTTCATGACAAATCATCCTTTTTTCTCTATTTTCCCTTTCCTCTGAAAGAAAACCTAACATCTACTTTGTGTATAATTGGTGAAAATTCTGGTCCAGGAGTTTGACATATGTTCCTACTGAATGAGTCATTGATTTACTTTATTTTTAATCCGCAATAAGAACTCAAATCATTAGTCAAGGATTTTCTTTTTCTCAATGAGACAGTGAGTCCTAAGGATGAAACCAAGCCAATGTATCTCTATTCTGAGGGGCTTTTTTCAGCCACACCTACATCATCCTCATCTGAAATACTTCACATTAAGTCTGACTATAGTAGGGTCGGCCATCTGATATGTATAATTAATCTCATAGTTCAAAAGAAGTGAGAATTTCAGTGCAAATTTTCAAATCTGGCATTCTACTTGCTGGTTTTTGCAATCCAAATCCTGATAGTTGATTGCCAAATCTCTATCATCATAAACTAGGCCCAGCACAAGGAAAATAAAGGTTTTATTGGGGGGGGGGTCGGTGGGTCACTTTGTCACAGGATATATAGTACTGACTATATTTCTTTTAAAAAAGTGACATAGTTTTTTATATAAAAAGTCAGAAGGATACATAATCTAAATGACAAAAGGGGATTATTTATGAAAGAGAAGATTATGGGTTTTTTTTTGGTTTTTGTTTATAATTTTTTCTACAATATCTGTTATTATTTGTTAAATTAAAAGTAAGTTTTTTAAAAGTAGGGTATTGTACACAATTTCAGTTACTTAAAAATAGACATTTTAATGAGAAGATTATTTTCATTTAAGGAGAAAATTATTGTGCTTGATAATCGTTAAGCACGTGGTAAGTAGAATAAGGAAGGAATGAAACCTTTTTGAGCTTTGTCCAACAAACCTGTGTGTGAAAGCCTGGCAGTATGTCACTGGTGTGGCTGCCGGATGAAATACAGTGCATCAAGTGAAATTTGAATTTCAGATCCCAGTGGATTTTTTTAAATATAAATATGTTCCATATATCTTATGGAATACATATTAAAAATCATTGGTTATCCATCTGAAATTCAAAGTTAACTGACCGTGATTTTTATTTACAGAAACTAGCAACCCCAATAATCTCTGTCTGGATACTAGTTCCCTCATATGTCAGGTGAATGGAGTCCCTACACCATTGGTTGCTCTGGGGATTACAGGGAAAAAACATGAGGGAGAGATTTTCTGTGATGCTAATGAAGCTTAGGCCCCTCCTTCTGGCGCTGACTCATGCACAGTCCTGTGCCTAATTTTATATTCATAGTGTTCTTAAAGCCTCCCCTGCCCCCAATTATATAAGCTGTGGGGCTCTCTGCATTTCCATCTTCCCTTGGAGAAATATTAGTGTCTGCTTAGCAGCTTGCACAGAGTAGGCATTCGATAATAAGAGGAAGTCTCTTTTCCTAATGACAGGCACGCTAGGAAACTGAGTCCCCTGTTGTAAATAGGATAGGTGACAGCCACTGACGGGGCTCACATTGTCCTTCTGTGGCTCTCAGTTGCAAAGTGCCATCCTCTGGAAGGTAAGGACAGACCTCCTCATTTCTCCAGATCCCTGATCCCGTCTCGTATGTTGAGAATGAGGAAGCATGGAGGTTTCTGGAAATCCAGGAACTCGGGGCTCTATTGGCTGGGATCTGGAAGGCTTGTAGATAGTAGGTGGTGAGCCCGACTGGTGGGTGTGCAGGGGCTTCCTCTGATGAACGTGCACTAAAGATGGGCCAGGGCCCTGGCAGGAAACACCGTTCCCTGGTTCGTGCGGACTGCCGGACCCCAGCTCGCCGGAATCAAGCACGCACACTCACCGCTGGCTCCTCAGAGTCATTAATCACTAGACGTGCCCGCAACATACCATAAAGACGTCTTCACCGCCTTCAGTGCTCGCATTCACTGCATCTTCTACTCAGAAGTCTCCATCCTCACTACCAGGCCGCTAAGCACTCGGCGTCTACTTGAGGAAGACCCTGGGAGCCATTCCCACAAATTGCGGGAATGGGTATGACCGTACCCTCTCTCCGTGGCTTGATTTGGGCCAGCGATGTGGCTTGTCCCTACGTGGCCCGAGAGTGCTTTTGAACTATGCTTACCTGGTTATGAGGATGGTCTGTTTCAAAACTGCTACCCACAGGGAGCATGTCTGGGAAGACCCCGGGGCCGGTGTCGTGGGCACCAGTCTTACTCCACTTTTCTGTTCCTTCCCCCGCCTGTCTATCTTTCTCGTTGCTTCAGTTTCCACAAGACGGTCTGTTTTTCTTCCATTGATATGTATATAGTTCTGGAAACCACCTCAAGTTCTCTTTTCAAAGGAGAAGTGTTACATAAAAGTATCACTAAATAAACATTTATTTAGTAGCACCAAGGGAACATTCTGGTTAAACCTTTGCTCAGGACTTATTTGAATCAAGAGCATTAAAGGCCTGACTTCCTGAATGTTTTTTATTCCCTCGTATTCTGTGGGGTCGCAAATGGTAAGTGACACATTATTTGCACGAACTTTAGTATGAGAAGACTATGGTTTGCATCTCTATAGGAGGAAAACAAGACGGTAAAATTTGGCTGGATGCAGTTTGGCACTTGTGAACGAGATGGAATTTGAGTGTTATTTGAACGGATAAATTTTGGTTTATGAGGCATGAAGTAGGTAAGGAAAATGTTTTCTTTTCAGCTCTCACCACCCGCAGGCGCAGGCCGGCCCAGGAGTGGAGTGTGCAGGGACCATGCGGACGGCTCCCTGTGCGTGCCCACAGGGGTGGAATTACATGGATTCTGGGAGCCTCCTGACCGTCCTCTGTTGGCAGTGGGGTAAGTCAACAGAGACTCTGGAAAGAGCCCGCTCCTGGTTTGGGAAAGAACTTAGACCAAGAAATGAATCACAGTGAGGAGAGACTGGAGAGGGACTTCTTTGCCTTGCTCTCACCAAAAAGAAGGAGTTTTCAGTACCCTGCTGGAAAACACGGGATCCTTTGGGTCCGTATGTGCCTTTTCGCCTCCTTTCCTCCATGACTCTGGGTATCTTTCATGGAAGAACTCTTAAAAGCACAATTGATGCAAATTTTGTTTACTGAGGACCCCTCGAGGGGTGCCTGGGTGGCTTGATTGGTTGAGCGTGTGACTCCTGATTTTGGCTCAGGTCATGGTCCCAGGGTGGTGGGATCCAGCCTCGCATTGGACTCTCTTCCTCTCTCCCTCTCCCTCTACTGCTCGTTCACTCTCTCTCTCAAATTAAAAAGAAAATGGCCTCTCAATACTTAACCAAAATTGATCAAAACCCAAATTTCCTACTATTTTTACTGTAAATAAATTTTAAGCTTTAAAAAGTAAAAAAAAAAAAGAAAAAAGGTGCATTTTGGAATTAATTATTTTTTCAACACAAAGAACAACACAAGTCGTAACACTGTTCTTGTTATGTTGACAGGGACCTCAATCTGCAATAGAGGGCGGGAAAGAATCATTAGCCTCAAGGCTATTAGCTGAAAGTAAGACTTGCCAACAAAAGGAAAGAAGTGGGCATCTTTGAACCTGAGCATGTAACCACTCAGTATTGCATCATTTTTCTCATGAAAAGGATTATTTTTAAGGGATTAGTTTTTGAAACTACATTGAAAGGAAAGGAAATTCACAAGAAAACCTTCTTAAAAATAAGCCAGGAGACTGTTGATCTACAAAGGATATTTGCTCAAGAGGGTGACAAAAATCAACATGAGTTTTGTAGCCAGGACCCGTTTCCAGCCTTCCACGACAGGTGCCTTCAGGGTCTCCGCAGAGGCTGACCCGCAGACCCCGGCTGCCAGCCCTGCGATCAGGTGCTGCTGTAGGTGACCCATTCGGCCCAGCCCACTCAGGTAGGGAGTGGCATCAGAAGTGTCCCTGCCTCCTCTTCCACTGTTCCTTAGAAGGTAGACATGGACGTCACCATATGCCTTGCCAGAATTTTTGTGCTACCATGTGCCACATGTTGTGTTGCAGAGACCGAACAGAGATGGAATAGGAAAGTACAGGATTTTATTCTATTTTCCTAGCAGTCTTAAGAAACACAGGAGCCACTTCATGGCTCATGAACCTCACCGAAGTGGTTCCTAGGTTGAGGCTGAAAGTTAAGGTCCCAAAAGTGGCATCGAACTGCCTAAAGTCTGAATAGCAAGGTGGTTTTGCAGACGGACATCTGTAACTCACCAGGGTCTGCCTGGGGACGCTCACCGGTGCTTTCAGTACGTGTCTCTGTGGATCTCCTTCTCCAGTTTCCAAGCCAGAACTTGAGAATTGCTGGTGCGTGTCGCACTCGATGTCGCACTCAATTTCAGGACAGGCGAGAGTGAGCGGCAACGTGGAAGAAACATCTCTCCTCCGGGTGCCCCGATCGTGTTCCCTAATACATAGGTCAATAAAGCATGTCTCCTTTTTTTTTTTTTTTTCTTTCTAAAGTAGGCTTCACGCCCAGTGCTGGACCCAACACAGGGTTTGAAATCATGACCCTGAGATCAAGACCCAGCACTTAACCAACTGAGCCACTCAGGCGCCTCAAGCATGCTTCTTTTTTGATTGTTCAGACTCATTAGTGTAATTCGGCTGCTGGCAGGAGGTCCGTAGGCTCTGCTGACATAAAATAGCCTCGTTTCCTTAGACAGACTGTATTTGTCAGCAGAGAGTGTCTGCGATCTGTTTCATCATGGTAGATCTTCACAACCACTCTGTAATGTTGAGTGGTGGTCTGAACCGATGTGTTACGTTGATGGGAGCTGTGAGTCTCTGTTAGTTTCCATGACTCGGGTTGGCGCATGCCCTGCTGGGTGCACCCCCTGCAAACACCACTCTTGTCATCCGTACCAGGCAACCACTTCTTCATTCAAAGACAGAACAGTCCAGATAGCTAATAACTAGTTGCTCTGGTTTGCCAATCCTGTGTTTTGGCCACAAGTTAATGTTTCTCGAGTAACTAACCTGAGGTTTGAGTGCTATCTGCTAAAAGTGTTCACACTGATATATATCCTGGGAGAGGTCACTTAGCCATCTGATGATCCTGAGCTGCTTTAGCTTTTCTATCTTTTCCTCATCTTGTGCTTCAACCTCAGGGGCTCACAGGGATATCGAGAGGGCAAATGTAATCAAATATTGAAGCATATCTCAAGGGCTACTGAAGAACCTCCTTGTTTTATGACAATTGTCCGAGTTCTCCTGGAGTCTCAGTGGTGGTCCCGTAGCCAGTGTTTGTGTGTTAGAGTCATCCGCATTCCTGAAATACGGAGATTAGAGCAGCCTGGGAGGTGGGGAGCGGTCTTATTCTAACCTTGGCTGCTCCCAAGGACACCGGACTTTTTTCTGAGGATAGTGGCTTCAGGAAAATGAGACAAATCGTATTAAAAGTTCCCTTAGTTCACATTCATTTTCATGAACCCTTCGGCATAAGGAGTGTATTTAATGCTCCCTTAAAGATCCTGGATGTTAGGAGTAACTGAAGGGAAATCCATGTTTGAAAAAAAAGATGCCCAAGTTTATGATTCTGGAGAAAATAGTCTGTTTTTTTGTTTGTTTTTTATTTCTTTATTTTAGAGCGAGAGAGAGAGCAAGAGAGAGAGCAGGAATGAGGGAATGGGGCCAAGGGAAAGGGAGAGACAGAATCCCAAGCAGGCTCCACGCTCAGCACAAAGCTGATCATGGGGCTCGATCGCATGACTTGGGATCATGACCTGAGCCAAAATCAAGAGTCAGAGCTCAACCAGGTGAGCCCCCCGGCGCCCGAGAATAGTCTGACTTTTGTTTCTTTAAACTGTTCTGTAGGAGTCAACACTTCGACTAAGATTGGTCGTTGTACCCTTAGAATTTGAAAGTATATTTTCTTCATTTACATGAAAGATAAAGCCTGCCACCAAGAGTCTTGTTGTTTTTGTAAAGAAGCTAGTATTTTGCTAAACCATACGGTTTGTCCATTTGATTTCTTGTTTTGGGGTCATATGGCTTATATGAAAGACATGATTCCTAGGCAGTGTAAAGTCAGCGATGTTCTGTACATAATTTCTATTCTTTCATCTCTCAGTATCTTCAGAAAACCATCATTTTGAACATAGGCTAATAGAATATGCCTCAAGGTACAGAATGAACATGTAAACTCATGGAATGATGCATTTTTAAAATTTTTATTTAGAGACTTATTGGTGTACTTGTCTGTTTAAGACACACTAAGGATGAAATTAGATTTGTAGTCTAAATTTTCAATCCTTCAGAAAATACGAATTTTCCCATATGGGAAAATGTATTTTCCTTGAAGCTCTAGGTACCATGGTGTTATTTAAAACCATTTTTACCTTTGTCATTTAAACCTTAATATGATTTCAAAAGACTGGTTGTTAAGGATGAACATAACTCTATCCACTGATTTTTGAAATGAGAGTTGTAATGGGGAAAGAATAGTGAGTAACATACAAAATTAAACTACAGGATCCCCTTGCTCTCATCTAGCACAATAAAGTCAAGTCTCTTATTCTTAACCGCCCTCCTCTGAAAAAAGTGTATAATTCTACCATTTGTTCTCAAAAGAAAGGTTTGCACTGGAGAGAGACGGCTTGAACAGTCTCATTTGCTCGCTCAGCTCCTCAAGCAGGTAATTGCAGAGAGAAAAGACAATTCTTTGATCTCAGTGAGGTGCTGATCTGTAGGATTTGGGAGCTGTGTGGGCCTTAGGAAGCAGGGGTCAGTCCGTAAACAGTGGCACTTATCTGGGAGCCTATTACTGACACGTTACTATCTCGGTGCGTATTCATTTACACTGGTGTTTGAAGACAGGCCCATGTGTCAATAAAGGAATTAGACCAGACACCTCTGTCCATCAGCTTTATCTCAGTTTGCTGACAGGAACAGTAGGTGACGGTAAGCAGCAGAAAACACTTCAAAGTTTCCTAGTCTTGGTTTTGCAGCTAAGACCAACAACATTTACTGCCTTAGCAGCAACAAACAATGGGCGTAAGACAGCAGAGGAGATGAAAGTGCGGGCCAGGCCATCAAACGCAGAGCCTGCCCACACCCCACGCCCAGCCCTTCCCTCACCTTCATTAGGGAGATTTTCCAGAAGAGATTTCTACGATAAGCGTGTTCAGTTGGACCTCCGAAAAGGAGACCCTCTTGAGAAGGACGCTAGGAAAAGAGTGGATGAGAACATTCTACTTGACCGCTCACCAGCTACTCTTCATTCAAGAATTCAATATTAGCTCACTCATTCAGTAAACAACCAGAGTGCCTACCCTGTGCTGGGACCCTTGTGAAGACAGTGTCATTGCTATTCCAGATGCCCGAAGCTTTGAAAAATAGCACGAGGCCCTTGTACAGCACAGTCTTAGGTGGATGGAAGGCCATATTGGAGGGGGTGTGCAAATGCCGTCTTCCATATGATGAACCACACCTTGGATGGGTCGAGAAACATCGTTTCTATTTTTGGCCCCATCGGTTTTGAAAATGACTTGAAAAACTACTTTATAGCTTCTAAGTTAGGGATTGCTTATCAGAGTATTTTATGCCTCGTTCTGTTGATCTACTGAAATACAGATTAATTAGTTCATTCAGCAACTTTTTATTGAATACCTACTACATCAGTGCATGTTCCAGTCTGGGATAAAACAGAACAAGATAGGGGCACCTGGGTGACCTAGCTGGTTGACTGTCTGGCTCTTGATTTTGGTTCAGGTCATGATCATGGGGTTGTGGGATAGAGTCCCAAGTCAGCTTCCACACCTAGCACAGAGCCTGTTTAAGATTCCCTCTCTCTCTCTCTCTCTCTCTCTCTCCCTCTCCCTCCCTATCCCTCCCTCTTCCTCTTCCCCTCCCCCCTCTCCCCGCCACCCCATCCCCAGTCATGTATGCTCTCTCTCTAAAATTAAAAAAAATTAAAAAAATAAACAGAATGAGACCTACTAGATCTTTGCTCTCATGTGAGGAAATCAACAAAAAGCTGGCAATTTTGGAGTGTTAAAAAATTATATACAGTGAGGGGAATAAAGCAGTGAGATAAAGAGTAAATGGTAGGGTATGGAAAGAATATTGGAAATGCTGGGATATTAGAGTGGGTGGTCATGAAAACAGACTGTCTTGATAAAAAGCAATAATGGGGAGAAAGAGCATTCTGTGCAGGGAACCCAGCGTCGAAGTGCCACGGCCTCAGAGAGCAGAGCAGCCGGGGCTGAGGGCGAGCGCGGAGGGCCACGGGCCAGCAGAGCCAGGCAGGCGGGGTGGTCCCAGATGAAGTCAGAGGTGATGGCGATCATGCTGTGTGGGTGCGTTCCAGTCTTGGAAAGAATTCTGGAAGATTCTCTTAACTTTACTCAACCGCCATGCAGCATTTGGCCCAGTTCATTTGTCCTTCTGCCTGGAAGTCTTTCTCCACTCAGCTTTTCAGACACGACACTCTCCTGCTTTGCCTCCCTCTCCACTGACTGCTCCCTCTCAGCCAGCTGGCTCTTCTTCATCCTCTGGCTTACATTGGGCTCGGTCTTCAGACCTCTCCCCTTGTCTGTTTGCATGATCTCACCCAGTCTCGTAGGTTCAAGGTACATCTGTGCAAGAATGGCCAACACACATAGATCTCTTGCCTCTATCTCTCTGCGTACCCAACTGCCTGCTTGACGATGTTGATGGGACGTCCACTATATGTCTCCAAGGCATCCCAAGCAAAACCACGCTCCTAATAAGTACCCCAAATCCCTTTTTCCTCAGACTTCCCATCTTGGGTAATGGTAACTCGGATCTTCAGTTGGTCAGACCAAAAACTTGGCAGTCACTCTGGACCCCGCTCCATCCCGCCTCACAGAAGCAGAGCATCTTTTGGCTCAAGCCTGACGTCGCCCCTGAAATACTGCAGTAGAGTTGTCACTGGTCCCACTGGGCCCTTGGTCCCCTGCAGAAGGTCCCCTTCACCTGTGGTAGCCCCCGTCCTCCTCAGCCTGAGTCAGAGCGCTGGTCTTTGCTGCGACACACCTCGTCCAGGGTCTGCAAGGGCTCCACAGCTGGCCTCTGTCGTCTCTCTGACTGCTCTCTCCCTCCCTCCCTGTTTCCTCTCTGCTGCTCGACGCCTGCTCTCCCCTCTTCCTGGAAGGCTATTCCCAGCAGACCCCACCTGCTTACCGCCTCACCTCCCCCAGGTCTTCACTCAGTGGGCACCTTCACGGCGGGGGCCGTTTCCTGACCACCCTATTTAAAGCTGCAGCTCCTTCTCCCAAACTCGTTGCCCACCTCCCTGATTTATTTTTTTCCAGAACATTTGTCATGTGTCATAACATGCTACGTAATTTCCTTCCCCCCCACCAGCTTTCTCATCGATTTCCCCTGTTTAGAAAGTAGCTTACATTTGGCAGGACTTTTTGTCCATCTAGGTTACTACCAAATTCCCAGCAATGTAAACAGTACCAGAAACATGACACACAGATAAGAAGAGATGGTAAATTAATAGGTGGGAAGCTCTGGAAAAGTTTAAGCAAGGAATGACAAAATCTGGCTTGTGTTTAAGATGATCATTTTGCCTCCGCTGGAGAGAATGGGTTGGAGGGGTGGAGCCAGAGTTGAAACACCAGCTAGGAAGCAAGCGTAGTAGTTCAGGTAAGACATGGGGCTGGCTTGGACCGAGGTGGCAGTAAGGGAGGTGGACGGAAGTGGATGTGTTCAAGATCAGTGGGCGGGCTACTTTGGAACACTTATAGTCGCTTTTATAACCAGAAACTTCTGATTACGTCCACGTTCAACACAGCTGTGTAGATTCTCGACCTCCTCGAATGCTCTCCTGTTGGTCGTACAGGAGGTATTCATTCCAGCCAATGCTGGTGGCTTGGTGGTGTGGAGGAGGCTTCGAGGAATGATCGAGGATGGCTCCTAGATTTCTGGCTTGAATGCAGGGGTGAACGAAGGTGTCATTTACTGAAAAGAAGGCGATCAGGACGGGTGACAATTTTAGGAATTGTTTTATTTGAGATCCCTCTTAGATATCCGGAGATAGACGATGAGGACAAAGCCGAAGATAAATTTATACATAATAAATATATAGTAAAAATATATCCGGTAGTGGGGAGAAAAATTTGGAAGTTATCATGTGTAGATGGTTTTTAAAACCATTTGGCCAGATAAGCTCATGCTTAAATTGAGCACAGGAATTGACTCCAGCAAAGGAGACAAAAGGAACATTCCAGAAGCATAACACTAATGGTGGGTACAAAAGACCTGAGATTCCAGGACCCGAGAACATTGCTGCAGCCAGGGGAGCAAATCTGGCCCCTTGCTGGTTTTCATATTGCCCATGAGCTAAAAGTGTTTTTTCACAAAAAGTATTTGCAGTTGAATTGATAAGGAACATTACCTTTGAACTCCAATAAAGCAAAATGTTTTCCCAAAAAGGGGATTCCATTCTTCTCATTAGTAAACTTGTATCACCAATTTGTATATGTTTATAGTTAGGCAACTATTTTATTATATTTTATATTTGGTCATTTAAAAACATTTGTGGGAACTTGTTTTCTCTTGATTTTCCCTTTTGTTCCACAAAGGGTAAGAGCCTCAGATATTTACTCTTTGGTCCTTATTGAAAAAATGCGCACTATTTTAGATTAACTCCTTCCAAGTGAGGAAAGATAGGCTGGCGCCTCGATGTTTTAGGTTATTCTTCAGGGTTACCCTGAGGAAGAGCAGGACTGCCATCCCTGCCCGAACTTCTGGTTGCATTCCCGTCCCGCAGCACCGTGGTGTGCTGTGTAGACTGGCAAATACTTACATCACAGGGTAGGAAGGAAACCCGATCATGTCATGGACATGTCCTGTCAATTACAAAATGACATCAGTGCAACCAATCACCAGTAGCCAAATGCATCCAACTAAAAGGACTTTATCGTCTTAATCAAAGGAAATCATTCTACCTGCTACCCAAATAATTCGTGTCACATAATGGTATGAAATGCCAAATGTTTACATAAGCATTTTTCTTGTTCGTTTCCCGAACAGAGATGTAAGAATACGTGCTTAGATACGGTTCTTACCCTTCTCCTCGATTTGGGCTCCGGTTGGTGCCACTGTTTCCTGTTACTCCGTATTCTTCAACCATCTTCACTTCTCACGCGCTGAAATCTTAGAAATTTAGCGTAACTCCATTTCTCATACATTTGCCATTGCTTTTGAAAATAATGTGGTAAGATACACGCAATATGACGTTTACCTTGTTAACCGTGTCTAGAGGCTGGTTCAGTAGTGTTACATACAGTCACGTGGTTGTGCAGCTACCTCCAGAATGTTTCGTCTTGTAAAACTCGAGCTCTACGCCTCTTAAACAACAAGTCCCCATTTCCTGACCGCGCGGGAACATTCTACTTTCTATTTCTTTTTTGTTTAAATTTTCTTTTTTAATGTTTATTTATTTTTGAGACAGAGAGAGACAGAGCATGAGTGAAGGGGGGGGGCAGAGAGAGAGGGAGACACAGAATCCAAAGCAGGTTCCCGGCTCTGAGCTGTCAGCACACAGCCCAACGGAGGGCTCATACCCACGAACCGCAAGACCAAGACCTGAGCCGAAGTCGGACGCTCAACCGACTGAGCCACCCAGGTGCCCCTCTACTTTCTATTTCTATGAATGTGACTATTCTCATTACTGACGGAATGGCCATCATAAGTGTCTTTTTGTGACTGGTTTACCTCAGAAGCACAATGTCCCCAAGGCTTACCTGTGGTGCAGCATGCGTCAGAATCCCCGTCCTTACCAGTGTGTGTATAAGCCACAGTTTATCTGTTCCTCTGCCGATGGACTCGTGGGTTACCTCCGCTCTTGGGCTCTCGTGAATAATCCTGCTACGAATACGGATGCCCCACCACTGCTTTCATAACCCGAGTCTCATGTCCACAACCACGACGGCTTTCCTCCTCACGCAGGGACTATTTTTCACGAGGTGGGTGACACATGAGAGGGATCTTGGAACAGATCAAGAGAAGATGCCTCTTCCTGAGAAAGTGTAGCAAACCCTCCTGGAAAATGACTTCTCTCCCTTTTTGATTAGATTTGGTGCCCACCTGTAGACCAAGCATCCTGAGTATACAGTACTATTGAAAAAAATGGGGCAAGAGAAAGGGTCTGGGGTTAGGAAATCACTGTGTAAACTAATTGGGCAGATTTACGTGCAGGCTCCCAGGAAGGGGCCCCTGAGGAGCCTCTGATAACTCTTCCCTGTGTAGGGGGGTTAGCCCGAGGAGGGTGCGGTCCTGAGCCGTGGCAGGGAGTCAAAAGCTGGACTCAGGTACACAAAGAAGAACAAAACTTTAAACCTTTATTTATTTTTGTTAATGCTTATTTATTTTTGAGAGAGAAAGAGAGAGAGAGAGGGAGACACAGAATCCGAAGCAGGCTCTAGACTCTGAGCTGGCAGCACAGAGCCTCACACAGGGCTTGAACCCACGAACTGTGAGCTAATGCCCTCAGCTGAAGCTGGACGCTTAACCAACTGAGCCTCCCAGGCATCCCGGGAAACTCTTCTTTTTCACGTGGGACCACAAAAATTATCAATGGGAAGGAACTGCAGTATTTTAGCCAAAATTGAAGTGTTTCTAGCTTAACACGCGTGTATGTGGAACCCACGTATTTGACGAAATGTATCCACTGTGGATGTCCTTTCCTAAGAAACTTTAGATGCTAAACATAGGTATTCCCAAGGAAATACACATATTCCAGGTTGATGAGTAATTCAGCATTTATAAAGCCGGTGTTTAGACGTGAGTGCCATTTGGAGAAATCGTGGGTTTCATTCTGTCTGTGCCTGGATTAATGTTACACATCAGAGTCTAAGAATCCCCTAAATAAGTACCATATGTCTCTGAATGTTGACTTTCTGATTCTGTAGCCAATCCTTTTAATACATTTCAATGCACAAGCTAGAGTCAGCATCCTCCTCCCTTAAAGGCACATAGTCAAGTGTTGGACAAAGAGGTTCCTCGGAGTGGTGAGTGTCATGGTTGGGCACATATACACTCTATTATTTTCTCTGTTCATTCATTCCTCGTCTCTTCTACTCAGGAACGCATATCACTCGAAAAGGATTTTTATTTTTTTGAGACAGAGAACTAGAGAGACTGTAAGTCGGGGAGAAGGAGAGAGAGAGAGAGAGAGAGAGATGAGAGAATCTTAAAGAGATTCCACATTCAGTGCAGAGAGCAACTCGGGGCTCATCCCACAACCATGAGATTATGAGCCTAAAGCTAGAGTTGGACACTTAACCCGTGGAGCCCCCCAGTCACCCCAGACTATGATTAAAAGCAGTGTAAATACAAGGGCACCTGGGGGGCCCCGTCGGTTGAGCGTCTGACTCTTGATCTCAGCTCAGATCGTGATCTCACAGTTTGTGAGTTTGAGCCCCACGTCAGGCTCTGTGCTGATGGCGTAGAGCCTGCTTGGGATTCTCTCTCTTTCTCTCTGCCCCTCGCCTGCTGGTTCTCTCCTTCTCTCTCAAAAATAAATAAACAAGCTTAAAAAAAATAAGAAGGAGAAGTGTAAATCCCGCTCTGAGATGAGGTTCTTTGGATCCGCTGCCCGTGTCTCTCCTCCTGTGTTTCTTGCCCCTAAAGCTTCTAACTGTGGAGACACAGAATGAGCAAGCATGACCGCTCCTACTCTCATCAAGAACAGGAAGGATTCTTGTAGGGGACACAGTGTCACACACTTCGGGTCCCGTGAATCACTCCATCCAGCTCTGAAGCGAGGTGGGGAAGGTGCTGACATCAACGGTAAACAATGGGCTTTCACAACCTTCTGCTGCGAAGATGCTGGAAAGTGCACAAGGAGCCTCCTCGGCCCCCACAGGGTTCACTCCACGCAGGTGTGTCCACTGTGGGCCTGTGTTCCCTGTGGCGCTGGGATGACGACGGCGTCCCTTCCGAAGCCCCGCCGGGCTAGGGAGGAGAAGGCGTGCACACTGCAGGCTCCATCCACCTCACCCTGGGAACTCACCCGTGCTCACCCATCTGCTTCCCGGAAAGCTTGTGGGGATGGTGCCACTCGTCCTCCCCTCCCGTGATACCAGGACGCCAAAGATTAGTCCCTGCCCCGCGTCACGTAAATATCCTGGAGGTAGGTCTCAGGAAGTTTGGCCCTGAGAATACAGTGATTCTTCTATACAGACAGACACCCCCCCCACACACACTAAGGTCCAAGGTGACGGGCATCAGAGGACATGGGCAGAGGCACTGCAGTGGGGGTTCGGGAAAGGCATCGGGATGACCAGGATCCACACGGAGCTCCGCGAGTTGGATGCGGTTGGAACGTGAGAGGAGGGACGCCGGGCTCCTGAGCAAGACTGGTGATCGGGGCCCGTGCTGATCATAGGAGGCGCTCTTCTCCGCACGCGTGATGGTTGGTGGCCAGAGGCAAGTCCACACAAGATGACCTTATTGTCACTTTATCTGGTAGGCAGTAAGCAGCCCGTGAAAATTCCGAGCAGGAAAAGGACGTGCTCTTAGCGGTCCGTGGGGACAGTGAACAGCAGGTGTTCGCACAGGGGGTGGCGGGCCCTGAGTGAGGGAAGGCCGCGGTCTCGGCAGCATCCCCAGGTCTCTCCGAATGGCCGTGAAGGCTCAGGTGGCACGTTGTCGGGGAGACAGAAGAGACAGGGTTTGAGAAAAGGTAGACGTGGAGTCAACAGGCCAGAGCAAAGGGGTAGATTTCCAAGGAGGGAGACAGCAGTTCTGAGAGGGGCCTGGGAAGGCACACGGAGTGTTCATGAGGTAGGAGGGAGAGAAGAAGCATTTTTAGTGGGGACTTCACGCCCGCTTCTGCCATGTCAGTCTTGACCCGCCTGAAAGGTGACCGTGTAGATGGTGTGTGACCATGAAACTCTTGAGGACTCTCATGTGAAGGAAGACACGCAAATGATTGGAAATGATGCCTGCATGTCTCCTCCCTCCCTGGGGATGCTTTCCACGGCTGAACCCATGTGTTTATCCTCCGTTTTCTTTCTTTTTTTTATTAAAATCAGAAAAGTCTTTCAGAATGACTACTAATTCAGAAACTTGAAGGCATTAAAAATGTTGCGTTTTCTCTCAGATGAACAACGTTCTTCTGTTAGAAGTCGAAGTCAGTCATGTAATTATGGATAATATTTACCTACACAGATTGCTGTCATGAAAGCATCGTTGTCTACATAAAGATGCTCCTAACTGGGGAAACACACGGTAGCCAACCTGGTTAGAGTCCAATATATATGTGCATATAAGAACTATTTTATACATTTTCCTTTTTTTTTCATAACGTCTATTACTTGTGGTTAGTGATCTTTCATTGCCTTTAATTTGTGGACACTTTCTAACCACCCCCTTGTGGGTCTTCAGGGAGCAAGCTCCTTCACAGAAACATTTATTTGCTACTACAAAGGCCGTGAGGATAGAGAGACAATTCAATATTTATTCTGTGTTTAACAGCATCCTTTGAGAGTTGGAGCAAGGCTTTCAAAATGTAAAACCAAAGAAAAAATACTCCCCCAATCCAGCAAAACCCCCGGAGTCCTGTGGAGAAGGGAACAAATAGGGCTGTTTCGAATACACACTGTCTGGGAGGTGCTTCCCAGGATATTTGGCACAACAATGGCGTTGAGAAAATGCGACTCAAGGAAAGTGGAGCAAAGCGCCAAGATGAACTATAAAGACCATCACGGTGTTTGCTCGCACGATAGAGAACCGTTCGCCTCGTCTTTCCGCGGCTCCTCGGTGCCACTCACAGACGAGCTCGCAAAGCTGGCTCTTCGTTCGTTCAGGGCAGAACAGAGGTATGCGCTCCCCTTTTCTGAATTCGGGTCCTGGCGCGTGTGAACTGAAGGAAATGCCGCCTGACTGCCTCCCTCACTTCGGAGGGCGCGGCCAAGGTCGGAGTCAAAACGAGATGATTTATGCGGAGGTGTTTACGAACTGATACCGGCCACACATTGTCCTCTCCCGACAGACAGGAGCCCCCTTCCTTTTCTACCAGGACAGGATGTTGCAGAGAGAAATAAGGTAACACGAATCAAGCACTGAGGGCTTGGAAAGAAATACATGTCAGGGAAGGGCATTATTCTCCTATAATCAATCATATGACCTTTTAATGATGACCTTGAAAACACATGTGTTTGGGCTATGAATCTGTGGGGGAAAAATCCAAAAGTTGGAGTACTGGATTGCTTTTCTTTTGACTCAAATAGTTGGCTAAGATCTGGAAAAAAAAATATACCTTAGCAAGTTGAGGGTCAGCCCGAATTATCGCTGGGATGTATGTACAAAAAGGGGTGTTTATTTGTGTATTCTTTGAGTATCTTTCTGACTTGAAAATCTGAAGAAATCCGAAGAAGGTCTTCTTTTCTTCAAGTGGAAAGCCAGAACTTAGACCTTCCTTCCTGAACTTGTTAAAGACCTGCTTCTTCTAACTGTAGTGCTTTGTCGAATATGAAGAATATTCAAATGTTTAATAACGAAGGCAAAGTTTGTTCTTATAATCTGCCCTTTAAAATTCTGCCCTACTTCCTCCCTGAAGAAACAAGGTTCAGCGCCAAGTGAGAGACTCAGACAAAACAAAGCAGATTTAATTCCAGAGAAGTGGGGAAATAATTACATTTTTCATATTTTTGGTTATTCATTCTTTGATTAAAAGAAATTAGCTGAATCGGATGCTGTCAAATTTGGCAACTCCACAAATTTTCAGACCAAGGCAAAGCTCCATGTTTCAGGTAGAAATATTGTCTGTGTTTCCTTTACCTTCTCAGTTGAATTAACTCTCTTTTTAAAAAAATTATTTATTTATTTATTTATTTATAACAGAGAGAGAGACAGAGAGAGAGACAGAGCACAAGCTGGGGAGGAACAGAGAGAGAGGGAGACACAGAATCCGAAGCAGGCTCCAGGCTCTGAGCTGTCAGCACAGAGCCCATTGCGGGGCTCGAACTCACAAACTGTGAGATCATGACCTGAACGAAGATGGACACTTAACTGACTGAGCCTCCCAGGTGCCCCATCAGTTGAATTAACTTAAAAAAAAAAAAGGCATAATGTAGGTGTTCTGGGATTCCTAAGGGATATAAAATGGGCTCAAAACAAAGATAATGCACTGTTTCTAGCATATAGGGTCAACGTAAACCATTCTATTGACCCAGTCTATACCAGACTAACAGAAGAGGCAAAGGAAGTTAATTGCACATATATTTGAGTTATAAAAGAGTGTCACCAAAACATTTTGGCCAAAGAAAGCACATTACTGAATCTTTCACTTCTAGAGCCTCTCTAATTTTCTAAAATATTAAGCATGTAATAATAAAACGTTGGCTGTTTGATTGGGATGAGGTATCACTAAGTCTGCCCAGATACCATAAATTAATAGCAGGATAATATTTTAAAATAGTAATCCTGTCACACACACCCCTCCCCCCAATCAAGGCAGAAGCTAGTTTCCCCAAAACTCACAGAAGAATTCAGATGAAACACAATCAAATTCCAGCCTTTGAATCTGAGGCCGTAAGATAAAAGACTGAAAAGAAGGCCAGAAGAGCAAGTAGAAGCTCAGGTCCTCTCTCCCCTGACCTCTCAGTAGCTACACCCCCTTGATCTGGGGAAAAGGAGGGTTGGGGAGGAACCCCATGTCAAGTTACCCTCCACACACCAGCGTGTCTCGAAGGAACGTGTGTCCTTGCCTCTTCCTCCTCGCTCCGCCCACGGCCCCAGAGCTACTGCCCTCCTAGCTCAACGACACGCCACTGCTTCATCTTGCCTTCTTCGGAGACGAGCCTTCCTTATTCAGCTTCTGTGTGAGAAGACTTTAGGTCTGTTTGTTGATGAACACGATGTTGATTTTTTTAACTGTTCATTGCAGCTGTCTTGCTGGGAGGAATCTGCTTCTTAGAAGTCTTAGAGCAAAAATAAAGCCTTATTCCTATAGGATGAGAGATAGACTGTTCCCTTGAGCTACCGTATTGTGCCTGGTAACCAAAAGTGACCTCTCCGGCGTTTAAGTGGTCAGTTTAAACCACGCCCTGCGAAAGGGAGCGTGCTGTGTAGCCTGACTCGACTTTGAGAGCGGCATCTATAATTAGAACGCTGCACTGACATGGCTTGCTGGCATCCTGTCATCTCTGCACACTGAATACATTCCCATAAAATTGTTCCAGTCAATCCTCGTTTGGGGTCCGTCGTGGGGGGTCCGCCAGTCCCTGCTCTTGTATTCCTTCCTACCACGGGGCCTCTGTGAGCAGAAGCTTGGTGCTGTGCTCTTAGGGGATACCGAGTGGTCTGCCCATGCCTTTTTCCCCCTGTGTGTGTGGAGGAAATATCAAAAAAGGCAAGAAGGAAATCTAAACGTGAAGTATTAAAGCTGAGCTCCAGACCCAACTCTTCCGTAGTGTGGTAGGGTTTACAACCGAGAATGCTGGAACATTTAAATGTGCAGCTCAGGGAAAAAGAAAAAAAGTGTGTCCTCATTTTTAAAGTTTTCCACTCGTTGCTTCACACTCGCCCCAGCCCTTGGTGACCGTGGCCGCTGCACAGGGGTTGAGAAACTGTCTGTAAATAGCACACAGTTCAGGCTTGGCAGGCCGTCCGGCGTCTCCTACAGCCACTCGACTCGGCAGTTGAAGCCTGAAACCAGCCAGAGACAGTATGTAAGCGGGTGGGTGTGGCCGGGCTTCCAATAAAACTTTATTTGTGGGCATTGAACTTCGAATTTCATGCCATGTGTGTGGGTCACAAATGTTCTTTTGATTTTTTTTTTAAATTGTTTAAAAATTGAGAAGAGCCCTCCTGAGCTTGCGGGGTGCACCGGAATGGGCAGCGGGCTGGGTTTGGCTCACAGCCCGTAGTGCACGGACCTGTTTTATCATCATCCACATATAGTCGCTTCCCGGGCTCGGGACCAAAACACAACTGTTTGTTGTAGGACTTCAACTTGACCACTCCTCCTTCTGGCCGCAGCCAAGCCTCATGTACGAGGAGGAGTCTTCATTCAGGTCCCTCCCACGCTTCCCTTGTGACGCCAGCAGCCTCTACGGTGAGGCAGAGGGTATGAAGCTCGTTCCAGGCCATGCATGTGTCTCCGGGGTGTCCCAGACCAGCGTCTGATCATTCCCACACGGCTGCAGCGTCCCGCGCCGGCCAATTGGCTTTGGCCATCTAGACAAAGCTTCCCCCCCCTGTCTCTGTGGGTAGATTCGGTAGTAGGAATCGGCAGGCCTTTGCTCCCGGGAAACGAGCCCAGAGGGCACTTTGGCCATCAGGCGCTTGCACACAGTGCCAAACCACCATGGAGGGAGGAGTCCCAGCTGTCAGCCCCGAAGACAGCCCAGCTGGAGAAGGAGGCCAGGACGTGAGGCGGCTTCAGAGCGGCCGGGCCTCAGAGAGCAGAGCACTTGTCGCTCTTCCCAGTCGCAGGCCCCACGTGAGATTTCGTGCTCCCACAACTTCCCCCGAGCTCCCTTCCCTGCGCAGTGGGCTGTCGCACCATTCTGGCATTCTCCAGGTCTTCCAGGGACGTGGGGTGCTCTAGGCCGCACATGCTCTCCTCCTCGGGGTCCTGGGGAAGGCAGTGCTCGTCCTGCAGAGACGAGGAAGGGTCTTGAACCTGACCTGCTCCAGGCATCGGCAGCGTGACACGTCGCTTCACCCCGGAAACCTTCTCCTGCTCCCCCGTCTCTGTACCCGTGAGCACTGTATCAGTTCAGCCTTTGCATTTAGATTTTTAAAGACTACGGGGCAAGAAGGGCTGATTTATAACCCTTGTATCATATAGTCCCCGCACACGGGGAGTCTGCCATTAACACGTGTTGTCCTTTAAGTGTGGAGGGAAGCATTTTAGAAGGTGCCCGTGCTGGGCAGCCATGGCTTTCACTCACGCACTTACTCTCCCTCAGATAATCCCGTACGTCCCCTTTTCTCTTGTACCGTTTCCTGATGCAGTTCTGTTCATTGCCCGAAGGCTGGCGCTCTGGCTACAACCACCATCACCCCACAGATCTCCAGGCATCAATTTAATGGATGTAGCTATTGGGGGCTTGTACACACAGCAGGATGCCTGCCTGCCGGGCAGCAGGACGCACAACCGCTAAGAGGTAGTGGCAAGCCAGGCGCCCACCCTTGGATGGATGGATGGATGGATGGATGGGAGGGGACGTGGGGCCTCACGTCCAGGAGGAGGGCTCATGGACACAGACGTGGAAGGGCTGCGGGGAGGGAGGGAGGAGCGTGCGGTTTTCCTGGACGGGTCTAAATTTTCGTCCGGGGAGAGGGAAAACTCCGGAGACAGCCCGTGGCGATGCCGCACAACAGCGAGAATGTGCCCGACGCCACCGGACTGCACCCCGAACAACGGTTAACACGATAGCTTCATGCAACGCGTATTTTATCATGAGTTTTAAAAAGGATAAAACAACTGAGTTCTTTTTGCTTTGAGGAGGCTTCTCCTCTGTCAGTGGCCCGCACTGCGGGGCAGCCCGGGCAACACGCGTGTGCAAGTGAAGGGCTTTGTTTTGGTTTTGATTTTTGCATATGTCACAGTAACCCCGTCACCAGCCCTCCGCTCCCAGGCAGCCTGCTGAGTCCTCTTCCTTCAGACGGAACGTCTGCACAGCAGCCCATTTGGTATTTGCCCCCTGACACGTCATAGGCCAGCGTCACCGGCAGACGGTGTGGGGGTTCGATGACATAATCCCTGGACAGAGGGCCTTCTGAGCCGCATCTTGTCACGTCTGTGGTCGGTGTTTCTAATGGGCCTCAGTTTCCTTGTCCGTGAAACGGGCCAAGCCTCCACGAAGTTCAGGGTAGAAATCAGTTAGTCCTGACGGGACCCTGATGATCAGGAAGCGTACAGGCAAGGGGATCGTTGAGAAGAGGATGACAACCCCTTTGCTCCCCCTACACGCTGTCTGAGGTGTGCCCTGAGGCTTACCTGGCGCCGAAGGAGGCTGGTCCTCCGCTGGTCACATGACCCGTGAAGGCATGTTGGCACACAGGGGTGATGAGGCACACAGACTCAGGGGCCCGCCTGCCTGTGTCCCAGTGCTTCCACTTAGCTGAGGGACCTCGGGCCAAGGAACGTGACCTCAGTTTTCTTACCTGTGAAATAGGATGATAATAATGGTGTTTACTTCATAGACTTGCTACAGAATGAATGAGTTAATGTTTGTAAAGCACACAGAGAGGATTGGCGCCTGGCGTGGACCAGAGGAATAGTCACTGGCTTAGGTGTGACGGCACCCCTGTCTGCCTGCGAGCGGTGGAGGCAGCTGCCTCTGTCAGCCTCCCAACGTCCACCTGTAAGCTCGATTCATCGTGAGGTTCTAGAGGCTGTCATACTTTTATTATGATTATATTAAAGCTTCTATCATCTCTCCCTTAACCTCTGAATCTGAATGAAGGCAGGAAGAAAACTCTTCCATTAAAAAATAATGGTTATTTAATTTATTTTTTTAATTAATTTAAATTTTTTTTAACATGTATTCATTTTTGAGAGACAGAGTGTGAGTGGGGAGGGGCAGAGAGAGAGGGAGACACAGGATCCGAAGCAGGCCTCAGGCTCTGAGCTGTCAGCACAGAGCCTGATGTGGGGCTTGAACCCACAAATTGTGAGATCATGACTGGAGCCAAAGTCAGATACTTAATCTCCTGAGCCACCAGACGCCCCAGTAATGTCTATTTTAAATGATAGAGTGGTATATGCTTAATGTAGAAAGTATGAGAAATAACATTATTTTAAGAGTCATCGTTTTATCTACCCCCTTAGAGAAAGCCACTATTAACATTACACTCTTTCTTAGTTACTATCAAATTTCTTAATGCTTATGGTTTCTCTATAGCCTTCTTTCTTTTTTCTGGGCAAGATCCCAGCTGGAAGACCTATGCATAGAAAAAATGAAATAAGCTTTATGCTTTTATGCTTAGTTTTGTATAAGAAAAGTAAACTTTTTAAATGTTTAGATTTTATTGCTACGTGAAAGAATTATAATTTGGCTATGTTTACAACGTCATTTGAAAAGAACGTTCAAATACGCGTCATTTCCTATCACACCACAGTATGAAAAATGGCTTTTGTTTAATGTGTTACATTAAGTTAGATTCACTACTGCCGTGTAAAGGAGGGCAAGGCGGATAATAATGATAAATTCCCAGAGTGTTTGAATGAATGACCTTGACGACCACAGACAACAGAGGAGCTTTCCTAACAGAAAGTTAGGCTGTTTCTGTACATGAAAGCAGTCGGTCAGAGTCCATTTTGAGTTCTGAGGAACTAACGTGCTCATGGGAGGAATGGGTTCTCCAAGGCTGGGTGGTCACAGTGCATGTGGCACCCTCAGGGAGCAGGGCTCAGTCTCAGCCCGGTGGGCGAGAAGGCCTTTAGGAAAGCAGATGGGCTCGCAAGATGCGAGGTGACTTCTTTTCCCATTCACATGTTGTCTTTTCTTGGAAACCTTGGTAACTCACGCCTGCTGCCTTCGGTGGTCCCTCCACCGTCTTTCCGCTCAGTCGTCTCTTCCCTAATCCCGAACCCCGTTTGCTGGGAGCCGCCCAAGTTTCATGCTATGCCCTGTGGTTCTCCACAGTAGGGAGAAGGAGCAAGCATGTTTATGAAAGAGCCATTAATCTCTGGTGTTCTTTTCATCGGGAAATTTCCTGATAATGGGAAATGAGGGTGGGATTCCAAGTAAGTGGGGAGGCCCTTGGCCTCCCCTGTCTTCTGCAGAATGGCCAGGCTGCTGGTGGAGTGAAGTGTCTTGTTGGCCTGTCCAGAGGTAGCATTCCTTCACTGAGCTGCAGCAGCGGGCAAGGGAGAGACCGGAAGGCCACCCCTGGGCCTCACGATACGTACTTCTCTCCGAACACCTCCCTTTTCTGGCCGGCAGTGTTCCAAGGGCTGTGAGACGGGGGGCTCTGCTAACGTCAATGCTGTGTGTTTCATGGTGGCAGTGGGTCGATTTGACATAGGTCTCTGAGAACCTTCCCAGCGGCAAGCAAACAGAGAGACCTGCTTTGCTTGTCCCAGCCATCTCCTGAAAGCCCTTGCCCAGTCCAGTTGGAGCTCTCAGGTCAAACAAACACAAAAGTAAGAAAACATTCAGAGAAATGGAAGGAGGCAGAGCAGTTGGAAGGCCTGGAAAGGGCTCAGTATTTGCTTTATTTCCTCTGAGCTCCTTACTTGCTCTGAGCAGGGTAGCCGGGAAGGGAAGATAAACACTGTTTGGTGAATAATTCCCGTAAGAACCCCAGAGCATGTCTTTTCTGATCTGCCATCGCACGGCCGGAGCAGGCACAGCGTCCTCTGTGCGTGTATCCCCCGTCACTGGACGTCCTCGGCTGACTCGGCGCGCGGGTGAACAGTGGCGGCCTGTGTGCTCACGTCTTTCTCAGGTGGAGGATGTGGGGAAATGCGTGGGGGGCACGTTTGGGAGTGTTACCTGGGCCTCGGCCCTCAACGCAAGCTTGGATCAAGTGGAAATGTTTCCTGACTCAGTACTTGCCGCCGAACACAGATTTCCTTATTTCCAGCTCAGGGAGTTAGAGAGCAGGAAGGAAGGTGTCTATGTTTTCCGGTACCACGGCGCCCTAGGTTGGCCTCCATGATTCACTCACCAGCTTCGGTTCCTGCCGAACAAATAAAATCTCTCTGAGAGCTGGTCGAAGGCAGGGCCTGGACCGCTGGTTCTCCTCCTGTGGCTGAGCAGTGGGGCGTCCATTGTTTGCGTGCCTTCGTCCTATGCAAACGTTCTGATCGAATTTCCCTTAAGACATACGTGCGGCCTTGGGGCGTGGGGACGGGAGGGACAGGGAAAACGAAGGGGGATAGAGGGGGAAGATACCGGTAGGGTTTCCGTTTAAAATTAATAAACGAAGTTTTAACTAACTGTGCCAGGGGAATAAACAGTAAACCGTAAGCCACGAGTCTGAAATAAGTTTTGTGTTATATCGCGAAGAGGGAATTACCGTGCGCATTGTCTGCGAGGCATCATAACGGGCACTCTGAGAGCTCTCTGCTGGAGATGCCTGCACTCCAGGTCCCCACGCTGATCACACGCACTGGTGGCTCGGATGCTAAAGCGTGAAGGTGAGAAAGGGAAATGTATCTCCGCGTGGCGATGGCCTCTCTATATGAAGCCTGTTTCTGTGCGAGCACAATTGAAAGTAAGTGCAATTTTAAAATATGAGCCTCAGCCTAAGAATTCTGTTCTCTAAGTTACCGTTGGTCAGTTACTAATGAATGTGCTGTCTCCAAAGTTGGACAAGGTCACTTGTGATTGTAGTCGACTCTAAAGAAATCTTTATATGTCAGTAAGAATTTTTCATGAGCGCCTGTTCTACTGGTCAGAGGGCTGGTATTAAAGCCCGGTTCCTTGGAAAAGTATTGTTCTACTGGTCAGAGGACTGGTATTAAAGCCCGGTTCCTTGGAAAAGTATTGAACTTTGGGATATCAGACAAAAGTATACACAAGTTGGAAAGAAATATGGCTTTCTCTTGATTTTTTTCCCCCGTGTCAGTGTCCTTCTCAACTGTACAAAATGATTAACAGGGCCACAGAGACTACCCTGGAGGAAGAAGAGTTCCACGGTGAGCAGGGCAGGTTATGGGAAATGAGAATCAGCCATTTGGCTGTTTTTTTCAGGCATAAAGGAACGTTTTACAGACAGGTTCACTTATGTTAATAGGAAACGTCATGGCTCCATGCCTCTGCCCAGTGGCTCCCTGGTCGGGTTTTCATTTAAACTCAGACCCCGGAAAACTAACAAAGAAGCAAAAATAATTTGAAAATACACAGAATGCTTGTGTTAAAGAGCAAAGTTACAATAAAGGAAATGCGAGTTATTCTTGGAGCACCAGTTACCAACAGGTATGCCTGAGAAACATCGTTGCCAAAGCTTTGGTACTTAAGAAGAACCAGAAGCTGTTGTAAAGGTTTTGTCAACGTCCTGCAAACGGTCTTGTGAACATCTTCAAATCGTTTAGGGGCCCTGATGCAGTGAGGTGAAAGCAGCGGCCACCTGGGAGGACAGTCACACGGACACAGGGAGGGAGAGCGAGAAGGGAGCTGCAGTAGAAACACCAAGAAAGAACGAGACAAAGTTAGATCAGCACAGACACTGCCTTTTCTTAAATCTTTTTTTTAAATGTGTATTTATTTTTGAGACAGAAAGAGACAAGGGGAGAGGTCAGAAAGGGGGACAGAAGATCCGATGCAGGCTCTGCGCTGACAGCAGAGAGCCCAACGCGGGGCTCGAACTCATGAGCTGTGAGATCATGACCCGAGCCAAAGTCGGGCACGCTCACGCCCCAGACACCTGCCTCTTCATCACGTCTGAGTGGTCTATTAGTTTTCTTGCAAGAATAAAGATCAAACTCCATATCAGCACCTAATACATATTATAATTTGCTATATACAGATTAGGTAATTGCACAGTGATTAGGTGAGCAGCACACCCTCGATGCCCATGTGTAATCTATGCCCAAACCTTCAAGAATACCCACATTTTTAAAGTAGAAAAATACCTGTAGAAGCCCCTGGCTTTGCCCCGGATCGTAGTAGAGGGTCGCATGACGTTGTATCCTATGCAGATTATAGTCTCCGTGTTCAGTGTACTCGCAGTGGTCATTTTGTGACACCATGGAATTTTGTGAGCGGACGAATGGGTAATAAACCGCAAAACCCACGTGAAGAGCCGGTGCCGAGGCCCATGACGGAGTCTCGCACACGCTGTTCAGATCATACTCCAGCGGGGTCACACGGCCACGGCATGAAAACTCACGCTGCTGGTCGTGAATGATTTCAGGGATCAATTCCAAAAGCCAGTGCTTTGCAGGTGCCAGTGTGAGGGCAGGCCTCAGAAAACCGTTGTTTTGTCTTTATAACGTTCTACTGTGAAGAATATAGATTTAAAAGAGGAAAAAAATAAAAGAAGAATGAATGTAGATGCTGTTGCCTCTAGATGTCAATTTGGGAATAATCTCCAAACTCTAAGATCTTTCATATCATCGAACCTGAGGATTTGTTCTCACAGGTATGCTCAATATCTAACTCTCAGGATGCTTATGATACTGTTGAAAATCATATAGAAAAATCAGAGGGAAACAAATACCTGAGTGTCTCCCTTGGTCAAATAGATCATACTAACATTTGTTCAGTGGAATATATAGTCTCCCATAGTGAATTTTTAAATACGCTTTACTTAATGGCCTGGAAAATGTTCACGAATGCTGTGGTTGTCTTTGAGCGTTGGGCGTATGGGAGGTAATTACTCATCGCCTAGTGATTTTCCACACGATCCAGGATACACCCCTATCAGTGTGGAGGTGAAAGACGAAAGAGACTGAAGAAATCCTAGTTTCGCAGCACGTGCAGACCAGTGGGGACAGAATCCGTCTCCGCAGGGTGTCTTCTCCTCCGCGCATAACACGCGCTGCTCGCACTTCCCACGTGGTGGAACGCAGATTCCCAGGCGCCCGGAATCCGCACCTCTAGAGACAGGGCCTGGTCCACGGAGCATTAGCATTCGCCAACCCGCAGAATCAGCTTAGGCAGAGCGTTTATGTGATACCAACTCAGACTCAGGGACGCTGGGATTGCTGTTTGAGGAAAGTCATGTGTGAAGTAAGTTACGAGTGATTTGAACAGACGGAGGAGGCTTCTAAGAGACCAGCAGCGAGGCAAAACCGGGCGATCATTCGCGCTCCTTTTCTTTCTACGTGTGGTGCGTTCTTTCGAACCCCAGTGTCACCGAATCCTCCTCTGCCGTTTGCATCCGATGTCAGCAACTCATAACTTGCTGTAAAAATAACTCCAGCTATTTTACTCCTATCAGGAAATACACCTCATCCCTACTCAGGAAACGCAAGGGTTCTCCTCCTCCTAGAAGACTCCAGGTCTTCAGCAAGCGGGAGACGGAGGGGCGGCGGAAAGCTCTAGCGGAGGATCGCGGCCTGCACAGCCCGCCGGCAAGGAAGGGAGCTAGCGAACTGGCAACTCTTCAGGCGCTTCCAGCTTTGAATTCTTGAATAGGAGGGTCAGTTCAGTGACGGCATGTTTGGGGCCCGAGGCTTGAGTACTTGTAGGGTCTGCCGTTTCGAAGCTGTCCGGAGGTCGGTGAGGTGTGGAGGTGTGTGACTGTGTGGAGGCACTAATCTGACACTGAGCTCCGGGACCCTGGTTCCCGGGAGTGAGCCCTTCGGGCAGACTCGCCCGTCAGCCAGCACGCGCGCTCCCCGGCCTCCGTGGGTTTTCTTCTCCTCCTTAAACATGCCGCACTTCTCAGGAAGTTTTGTTCCTTGGGGCAATTGCCACCAGCCGGAAAGTTTAAGAAACATAATTTAGGGGCGCCTGGGGGGCTCAGTCGGTCGAGCGTCCGACTTCGGCTCAGGTCATGGTCTCGCTCATGGGTTCCGGCCCCTGAGCTGTCAGCACAGAGCCTGGAGCCTGCTTTGGATTCTGTGTCTCCCTCTCTCTCTGCCCTTTCCCTGCTCATACTCTGCGTCTCTCTCTCTCTCAAAATAAATAAATGCCCAAAAAAAAAAATTAAAAAAAAAAGAAACATAATTTAAAACTTTGCAGGATCTTCCTTTCTGGACTGCCCCCCCCGCCCCAGACTTTGAATTGAGTTCCCTGTACTATTTCCTAACAGAGGAATTCTGTTTCACGAACATTTATGTAGCACTCACTGTGTGTCACTCCCTGTCCTCAAAAGTTTGCAAATAGTCACAGGCGTAACCCTCACGACAATGCTCTGTGTTAAGTGCAGGACTATCCCTTGAGAAACTGAGGCAGAGATGTCAGGCACATTTTCCAAGGCCAGTTTTCTAGCAAACGGGAGAGATGGGCTTTGAGTCCATGCAGTCTGGCTGCAGAGACTTTGCTGTATTATTATTATTATTAACTTTTATTATTATATTGTTATTACGGGGCCGCCAACACCATTCCATGTGTATTTGTTTTTATGTAAAAGCGAAGTCACTGAATCATCAGCGAAAGGTAGCATGTGCCGTGGTAACTAGTGAGCTCACGAACCTCAGTGGCTTCCGGCCTCAGAAGTACCCCATCCTCTTGTTGCTCAGACACTGCAGGGTGACGGCAGGTGAGCTCCGTGTTTCCTTGGGGGCTGGCTGGACACAGCAGCTTCTTCTCTCTAGGAAATCAAGTGCGGGCCATTGTGGCAGAAGGGAAAGACACACAGCAAACCACGCTGGCTGGTGCTTAAAGTTCTTCCGGGACATAATTTGCGCTGTTTTCTCTCATCGTTTGCGGGCTATAATGTCCCAGGACAAAACCGGCCGTTAATGGGACTGGGAGCGAAGTCTTCCCCCCAAAGAAGGGTATCAACATTTGTGAGCAGTCTCTCAGAGGGTCAATAACTTAGGACAATTTTCGTGATATATTTGTTGTTATGCCCGAATTCTAGTTGAGGCCCCACGGCTTCGTACTCAGTGCCGCCTGTGGTATTGGCCACCTGCTGGGCGCCCCACCTGTGTGTTCAACCATGAATAAATGCACATGCTCATTGGTAACCAGGAGCGAGGTGGGCAAAAGTGCAAACTTCGGCATCCAACAGCGCACGCCCTTACATTACTGTGGAATGTGGCACGCCAGCCTTGCTAGACCCCAGCTCTCTCATCTCTAGAGGGGGACTAGAGGGCTTCTCTTGCGGGGCTGGTACGGTGAGTGAGTGAGAGAGCGTTTCCAGCAGTGACCAAAGTACCCGCGCTTTGTCTGCTGCGTATCACCCCATGGCGTCCTCCGTCGAATACAAGGTGAGCTAGGATTTCGTGGGCCACAAAGTAGAGAGTGCCGATTAAAAAAGTATAGAACACCTTTAAGGTGGACTCCATTTCAGAGATGTTAAAATGTCCCCTAAATGTGCATTTTTAGAGTTAAGGACATTTTGTATTAGAAATTAAGCAGCTTACACACATATTTTGTTGCAGTGAGTTGGTGATGCGTGACGTCCTGGTTATACTGGTGGCAGGGATCTGTCTCTCCCTCCGACACGTCGGACACTGTGAGTTTCGTATGCAATAGCCGTGCCCCTACCCTCCACTCCCCCTCTTCTGGAATAATCCTGATTATGTGTTGGGGTTTATACTCTACCCAGGGAAAGAGATAAACTCTAGCCTCAGGGAGTTAATCATAAATTTCATTCAATTACGGTCTCATTCCCTTTATTAGTGGTTGGTTTCAAAACAATTTTGTGACCTAATTCTAGCAAATCAGACCTCAGAGAAAGTCTCCCTTTCTACCCTCTGGGAAAAATTTCCTTCCTAATTAAAGACCCTCATCTGAGGAAAGACCTGTCTTCTTTTCTGGCACAGCCGTGTGCCTCAGTGGTGTTGGAACCATGGCAGCCGTGTGGTCACCCAGACTTACAGGTGAAAGCCCCCAACTCAAAATCCCATCCCTCACCTCATGTTTACCCATTGATGTATAACATTATTAATGTTTCTTTTCCGAATTATTATCCCGATGGTTTCCAAATGGCGATTTTCTACTGTCATCATTTCTTGTACATTTATTATTAGTTGGCTTTCTATGAGAAGGAAGAGCTTTCTCATTTATCCATTCATTCCTTAGCGTATGGGTCTGTTTCTTTACTTACGTGCGTCCCTGTGACTCAGGGGTTCCTATTTTATTCAGTGTGTCATAATTTAGTACTCTGTGATTTATTTCGATGATCACAGTTATCCTACATTTGACCAGTTGGAGCCCCTTCAAGCTAGTTTCTCTCTTCTTTTCAGAAGTCTCCATCATTCTTTGAATGCTTCCTTACTCTCTGGCACAAGAAAAAGTTCTAGGCTCATCCTATTCGTTTCCTAACTCAGCCATAGAAACACTTATCTCTCTAAGGAGCCCTGGTTCCTTACAACGGAGAACGCTGTGTGGACGCCAACATCCGGACAGTAGGTGTGCTCACTGCTCCTGTGACGTTGCTTTCCCAGGCTCCTTCAGGGGACTGAGCTGGGAAGTCCATACATACACAGACACACGCCCTCTTAGTGTGTTTGGGCTGCCATGACAGAATACCATGGACCGGGTGGCTTACAAACAGAATTTTCTTCCTCACAGTCTGGAGGCTGGATGCCAGTGTGGCCACGTGAGGGCTGGACCCTCTTCCTGATCACAGACTTCTCATTCGTCCTCACCGGGTGGAGGAATGAGGGAGCTCTGTGGGTCCTCTCTCATATAAGGGCTAGAATCCCATTTGTGAGGGCTCCACCCTCATTGGCTGGTCACCTCCCAAAGGACCCACCTCCTAACACGGTCACAGTGGGGGTTAGGTTTCATTGCGTTAAAGCTACGTCTGTAGGTATACATACATCTGTGTGTGTATATCTCCATTTATCTCCGTGTTCCATGGGCACAGTGCTGTGTGTCTGCTGATACTTTAGCTCCATTGCAGTGCCCCTCGGTTTTTCTGGCTTCCCTGCTGCACATTTTCACCTCCCTCCCCCGACAGTGGGGGACCCAGCCAATTTCCTGATACCACCCGCCTGCCACTCCCTGCCTACACTGGTTCCAGCCGTCCTGAGGCTGACAGCTCCGGGCCACCCACTTTATTTGCGCTTTTCTAGGAGAGAGAAAAGCAATAAATCTTTATCTAAAGAAGCTCAGAGAAAGGGAGAAAAGACGGGTGGGGAGAGGCATTCAGGAGACATCTTTACTTATACGATGCCATTTAAGCCTTACTGTAGCCTTATGGGAAGAGCGCAATTAGAATCTCCATGTCATGGAGGTTGAGGTCTTGCTTCAGGTCCCACAGCTGGTAATTGACGACTCTGGGCTTAAACCCAGGGAGTTGACTCCTGGTCTGCGGACGCCAACCCAATAGTGTGCGGCCTCTTATCTGGCCATCCTTGCCGTTCTCTGCGTCCTGCCTTCAGTGTGTTTATTAAGCCGACACACCTCCCCTGGTTGAAATCGCTTAGCACCTAACGCAAGAAGAGTTTACTGCTGGTGCTAGAACTAATGTAAACAGGGCATTACATGATTAAGGCTACATGTGGCGCCATAATTACATCAGAATGCAGGCCGGCCGCTGGCGCGTCCCGTGCGCCACACTGTCGCCATATGTACAGATGCTCAGGCTTACTTTTATTAAGCATGACAATGCCCAGCAGGATCCATTTTCTCTGATTATCCTCAAATGGAGAAGAATATTAAAAGGCAGGATAATTAAAAATATATGCCCAAACAAAGGATGTGTCTACAATTCCTTTCCTAGTGCTTTGAAATAGTTCACATTTCTCAGCTGGCTCTCGTGCACAGAACACTAAAAGGATGTCTTAAATTTAGACATATGTCTTCATTCTGTTTAATGTGCCAGAACAAAAACATAGCTGGGGACCACCATGAGCCGATGTCTAAGTGCCGGAGCACTAGAACGCTCGTATTTCCACAGGGCCAATGTCATCGTAGAGTTTGTGATTGCACTTTCCCCTGTGAGAACACAGCCTTCTATTTTTAAGACTGGCTTCTGCCAATTCTGTGCCCATATTCTTCCTAGAGCCCACATAATGGTTTTCTTTTATTTGATGCAACTTGAGAGAATTCAAATCGTACTCCCATTAGTGGCGATGCTTTTACTGAGAGCAAGGGGAAACTCCCAACACTTCCATACAAGGCAACAGACGTGGGCCTAACAGACATGTTTGAAAGGATGAGAAAGGTTAGGTGAATTTATTAGAATATTTTCAGGTTTCAGCGTGCTTAGGAAGCCTTTAAAGAAGGTGAGCGTGTAAGGTTGTATCAGACAGATACGCAGTTGTCTACTCATGGCTAAATTGCTCTAGTGGATTGGTGGCTAGTATATTGGTGAAATGGTGCGGCGGCAAGAATGTCAGCCCCACCCCACCACTCAGTCTCACCAGCTTGAGGTGCTACCAATCACCGGGTCCCTGCTAGACCATGAGATTCCCAGAACTTAGGAAGGTTTCTTTTGGGAGTGGAGTCAAACTGGAATGTCCTCGGGGGAGAAGAAACTTCAAATTATGTGCTGTGTTGAAGTAGTTAAGCAGCTAAGTGGATGTGCCTATTTTGAAATAGAAGAAAAAATAAGTGGAGACTTGATGTTTATCTTAACATATTTGAAAGAATGTCCTATAATCAAAAGATTAAATTTTCGGCTGACCCAAACAGGTCTAAGTAGGAACTTGGACCCACTGATTAAGGTCACAGAGACATAAAATTAATTTCAATGTAATGGAGTCAATTTCAGTAGGAGGAAGGTCTTTTTTTTTAATGTTTTGAGAGAGAGAGAGAAAGAAAGAGGGAGAATGAGTGGGAGAGGGTCAGAGAGAGAGAGGAAGACACAAATTCGAAGCAGGCTTCAGGCTCTGAGCTGTCAGCACAGAGCCTGATGTGAGGCTCGAACCCACGAACTACGAGATCATGACCTGAGCCGAAGTCAGATGCTTACTTAACTGAGGCGCCCTGGGAGGTCTTTCTTTTGATGGAAGCCGCCCCCAAATAAAACAATCTGCCTAAGAAAGCGGGGACCCTGCATCACTAGTGGTATTGAAGAAGATATTACCACTGTCAGCGACATCGTGGAGTCGTGCTTCTCACATGGAGCGTGCACATGCATCGCCCGGGGTCGTATTAACGTGTGGATTCTGATTCGTAGGTCCGAGACAGGGCCTGGATTCTGCTTCCAGGTGATGCGTACACCACCGAATCATAGACAGTTCTCTGAGTAGCAAGGTCATAGAGGAAATTAAAGAAAGAAAAACTTATTCCCAACATGCCATGGATCTAAGGCTTAGAAGCACAGCATTGACCTGACCTGATAGGAATAGGAGGGAAATTACAAGA